>CM062520.1:20537559-21842559 GCA_031439585.1 Pterocarpus macrocarpus
GAAGAAGAAGGTTGTGAAGTTTGAAAAAAAAAAAGTTAATGTTGTTGTTTTGGTCAGAAAAAGAAGGGCAGATGAGGTTTTGGAAATCTTTGTGGAGGTTGAAGAATCATGGTGTTTTGGTTAGATGTTGTTTCGGTTAGAAAAAAAGAAAGAGAGAAAGAGAAGGCATGAGAGAGAGAGAGAGAGAGAGAGAGAGAGAGAGAGAGAGAGAGAGAGAGAGAGAGAGAGGAGACAGGTGATAGGTGATAATTGAAGGGGGTTGGTTCTACCGTGCACATGGTAACCCATAAGGATTGTTGGGGTGTTGAAATTAAGGAATATTCAACTAATATTCCATTAATTTTCATATTTTTATCACAGTTAATATAAATAGGGACTTGATTGAAAAATTTTATATAATGTAGGGATCTAATTATAAATTCTTAAATTATAGAGACATAATTGAAAATTGAGTAAAACTATAAAGGTTTGCAAATTAATTAAACCTTAATTATAATGTACTTCTTTCATTTCATAATAATAGTATTTAAGGTAAGGACACATGAATTTAAAAAATACTTTAATAGTTTAAACTTTTCAAAAAAAAAAAGAATTTTGAAAGATTAAATTATCATTTGAATTATTTAAGAGTTATATTATATGATAGACCAATGGGTAGGTGATGAGAGAGAGTGGAATAGTTGTAATTAATGAGACAAAGAGAAACTTAGTATTTCCTAAAAAAATAATCATCTAAAGCATTGCTCAAGCTCCACATTTTGTTTAAAACAAAAAGCCCACTCTCCTCTCTTTTAAATGAACTTTATAGCTTGGGTTAATTTTGTAATTTTTTTCATCTATGTTAATTGTTACTTTTACATTTTCTTTTACCTGAATAGTATACTTTTCTCAATTTCTCTCTCATCTTAATGACTGCTTTATTAGATTTTCTGCTATTTTTTAGTTTTGTGTAGAATGAATGAATTATTTTCCAGTGGACTAATTTATCTGATTTTACTTTTGAAATTATAATATGTAATATAAGATTTTTCTAATAGCCTAGGGGAGGTGTTTGTGTGATAAATCCTTTGAAACGTTCCCACTGTTCAACCATGGAGGACAATTCATCCCAAGGGAGCATCAAACATCAATGACGTTAGAAATGACAACTATAAAATGGTTCAATTCATTAGAATTTTAAACATAAATTCATTAAATTGCAAGTGGAAATTGGGCAAAGCCATAAGGATATTTAACGTAATAATTGAATTGCAACTGGAAAGTGGGCAAAATCTTCAAGTTAGGAGTGGGCAAAGGCTTCAGGTTAGGGGTAGCGTTCATCATATTGCTTGCTTATTATAACACCGCACTACTTTTAATGAGAAGCAAATTTTGATAGTAAAATTAGGTACTCCCTTTGTTTTAGAATATTTATTTAAAATAAAAAAATATATAGATTAAGGAAAAAAAAATCTTAGTAATGACATAAAATTATATAAATGGATAAAATTATCCTTATTTAAAGATAATAAATTAGTCTAACATATTCTTTAACTTTAATTATGAGGATAGTGGATAACAATCAAATTAAAGATATAATTGAAAAAAAAATTTAATGCTATCTCGATATTAGAAATTATTAGATATTTTGAAATTCTAAAATATCAAAATTGAAAAAATATTCTGAAATAAAAAGAGTATATTAATCCACAAAAACTAATTCATTTATTCTACACAAATCTAAAAAATGATCCAAAAATCTAACAAAGTAGTAATTAAGATGAGAGAGAAATAGGGAAGAGTATATTTTTTAGGTAAGAGAAAATATAAAAATAGCAATTAATATAGATAAAATAAAATTATAAAATTAACCCAAACTACAAAGTTCATTTCAAAAACAAGGGTTCGGGCTTTTTGTCCTAAAGAAATTGTAAAGCTTACTAATGTCTACATGAAGGTGTGGAAGTTAGTAAGTTCCACATTTTCTTTTAAACACAAAACCTATTCTTCTCTCTTGTGCATTCACTTGTACATTTTACTAAATTTGTAATTTTATGATATCTACATTAATTACTTCTTTTTACTTTTTCTCTTTCTTAGTTAATATTCTCTATTAGCTATTTTACTCTACTTAGATAATATTTTTACTTTTTTCAATATATATATAAGTGATTAAAAAATTGAAATAATATTATTATTTGTTAAATATAATATATTTTAATACTAGTTCATAATAAAATATTAACATTAAAATTTAATTAATATTAAAGATTTCATGTAATATATTTGGTGCTAATTCACGTGTTTTTTTTTTAAGGACAGGAATTCACATTTTAAATATTACTTGAATTGATAATAGTTTTATATTATATGTTTCTTGAATGTCTCTAATAAAATATTATTGAAATCATGCGTTTTAACATATTTGAATTACAAAGAATTACGTTAATTATATTACTTGTATTTTTATCATTTTCATATTAATTGATGTCTTTTTAAATAGATAATGTGAGTTTTCATTAATCAAATATTATGCTGAAACATTCTACAAGTATATGATTATTGTGGTGAAGATGAGATAAAAAGGTTTTGAATATTTTACCAATATTAGATTATAAGTGTTTTCCCGAAAAAAAAAAGAACAAAAGTTAATCTTTATTTCCTATTTTTAATTAGTTATCATCATGCGGAGAGAGAAAAATAGTGAAGAGAGAATCCTAATTAAGAGAGAGAAAGCTTAAGATAATAATTAATGTGGATTAGATAAAACTATAAAGGTACCTATTATTATAAATTGCTTAAAAAAAAAAGAGGGAGGGAGTTTTGTGTCCAAAAAGAAACATGGAAGTTGTGGAGGTTAGCAATTTCCTGCACATTGCTTGCTAATATTTTTTCAAATATTCCTTATTTTTTCCCATATATTTCTTTCAAAATATACTATTTCCCCACCATTAATTAGTTTCACAACTAGTGAACAAGAAGTATCACAGTAAAAGCAAGGTATTAACAATCACAAAAGACTTAATTATTCGTATAGCAACTAAGATACACTTATTGTGGTTTTTAGTGACGAGAAATTTTTAGTTGAGAATTTTTTGCTTAGCATGTAAATTAACTTTTAAATTATGTAAGGTTATACTAATAAAGATAAAATATTTTGATATGACCTATATAAATTACCATATGTAAAAAAATTGATTCGGATACATAAGTATAAAGTTGTTACCTAAGAACCTCTCCTTACTGACAAAAGCTTAGTTTTATTCTTCTCCCATCATTTTGCACAATAAGTCACATCTTATTTGCATTGCCACGGAAACAATTCTGCACAAATCATAATGCAAAAATATTTTTTTTGGGGGGGGGGGGGGTCAAAAACCATACGTGTTTTTGTACCTTTTGAGTTTATGGTTTTTGGTGTGACCTGAAATTAATTCCCGGTTGAATATATAATTTCATCTTAGGCACAAAGTATTTGCTATGGAATTCAAACTAGTATATATAAATATAGTTGGTCTTCATAAAGCTTAATATGTTATTATACCTAAACTGTTGTTAATATACGTTAATTGAATATCTGAACCACTCTTGATAGCCCACAAAAAACAAACGAGTCATAAATTTGGTTTAGCTTTCTCAAGAAGAAATATCAATTTACATCCCATTATAATGTCTAGGCTGCAGAATAATGTGTAGGCTGTCCTATTTCATCATCCTTTTGGCACAATACTTAGGGTGCTCGATACCCCAGTCACTAAGATGAGGGGCCTTCTTTATGCCAAAGATTGGGGGGTTATGTGAGGAATTCTACGCTTTGGTTTAGTGATTGAGCCTTCATCGAGAGAGTACGCTAAGGGAGGGAGAATCGTTGATGGGGAGCATCATGTGGGGCATCATTCATTGCTTGCAATGGCAACGAGGGGTGGGCAAGCCAAGCGTGATGGGGTGCTTTGATTGGTCAAGGTCCCAAGAGAGTTTGAGGGAGGAGATGCGATTGGGGGTGTGAGTTGTGGCCGACCGAGCTTGGGGCATGGATGTTGCGCACAGTTGCTAAGATGGTTCATGGCCCCCCAACCTTGAGCTCTAAAAAGCACAGAGGCTTAAGGCTTAAGGCTTCCTTAAAGCTTGCTCAGTGCTTGGTCGCACAGATGCTCCATGTTCTCCCAAACCCAAGCTCTAAAGAATAAAGGAGATGAAGGCTTACTCAAAATTTGGTCAACCAAACACTCAACATCCCCCAACTCCAAGCTTTAAAGAGCATGAAGGCGCAAGGTTTGGAACTTACTTCAAAGGGTCAATTTCTTGGATGGCGGTTTCTTTAAGCAGGATATGGGTGTGCTCCATCTTGAATGGTGGCCTTTTTTTTTCTTGATAGCCTAGTTAACTCTAGAATGTTCTCGAACGATTAGTTCTGATCGTTTTGCTTTTTAGGGGACAATTCCCTTTCCTTAAGGTGCCATATGTTGGCACATGTCTTCATAACCTAGATGGTAATGATTACCTTCCAATTTAGGTGTGATCATGATCATCGATTATGATTTTACTCTACCCTTCATGGCCTCTGGATTTTTTCTGCTAAGTAAAAATGGGTGGTGGTTTTTCACCTCCTCCCAACTCTTTCTTTTTTCAATCCCTACACTTTTACTCTTTTTTTCCCCATTTTTAATCTTCCTCTTTCTCCATAGTGGTGGTGACTCTGTTCACAGTTTTTGCAATTATGGTGATGTTGGTTTCTTCATCGACTATATATGTACTAAGGTGAGATCCAGAATGCCCTTTATTTTCTTTTCTTTAGTAGATTTTCTCTCCCCTTGTTTTCTTTTTTTTTTTTTTAATTTTGGTGATAGTAGGGTTTGTTATGTATCTGGGAGTGGTTGTTCATGTTTTTAATGGGGGATGACAAGAGGGAGAGTGAAGCCTTGCACAAAAGGGAAAGGTGGATTGTCGGCTAATTCTTTATAGATATGGCTTGGTGAGCTTGGGAAAAGGTCCCCTAAGCTTTAAGGGTTTTCTGTGAGGTGGTGGGTTGGTATTCATGGTTAAAATTTAGAAATGTTTGATTTGGTGAAAGAGGAACTTGAAAGGATGCAAGCTCAATTGGATATATATAATTCTTTTACTCTTGCATCTTTTAGTTCTTCCTTGTCCACCACAATGGCCAAGCAAATGTTAGAGGATAAGTTTACGAGGGAGATGGTAGCCGAAAATATTCTATATCGCTAGATTCTTGTTTTGGTGAGGTTGCCCAAGCTCCCGAGACAGATGAGGTGATATTCGAGTCCAACCGAAGATGTTTTTACTGTTAAGACACTATGTCAACAAAGGGACAACCTTATCAAGCTTAGATTGAGGCTCAACTAGGTCGACCTCCCAAGCAATTATCAACTGCAAGGTTGTAATTCTGAGGAATAGATTTCCAACTTTCTAAATGAAGATTGTTTCTTTATGTATGAGGCTCATTTCACAAAGTTGAGGTTGTCCCTTCCCTTGTTGCCTCTGCATGTGGAGATTTATCTCAACAAGGGCTTGCAATGGTGAATCTCCATTCAAATGGTAGGGCCTTTATATAGTGCTTTGAGTTGCATTGTGAGTATCTTTACTTCTCGACCAATGTCCAAATGTTCTTTTACTTCTTCTGATTTGTACTCACCCATGGTGGGAAAGAGGCTTGTGTTTCATTTTTAAGTGTAAGAAGAAGAAAGGTCTTGGAGGTTTTCATTCTTCTTTCAAACATTAAAAAGATATTTTATGGTGAGGATTGGCAATTCGATCAGTCATCACTTCATTGATGATGATAGTTATTGATGTCATCTCTAGCTTAGAGACACGCGGTGTCCTTTCTTCTCCACAGGTTGATCTCAATGACCTTTTTGACATTGAATGGTTTATTGTTGAAAAGTTGAACACCAATGCCAAGAACTTGTTATCATTTGACACGGCTGAGTTCCGATGTTCAAAGATAATTCAAATTTCCACGAATCCAAACTCTTTTCCCAAATTTACAGTATGCAATTGTTTATTAAGTTAATTACAAGTTGATGATAATTGTAAATTACAGCTTATATCTTCAATTGTGACCGTAATATTATAGTTTTGATCGTTTTTGTAATTGGAACACATCTGCATTTCCGATTAATATTAACCAAATTTCTTTTTCGCAATTTCGAAAAGCCTCTTTTTTGATCAAGCGATTTCGATAAACCTAATAAATCACAATTATTTAGCGTACATATTTATATAATTGTTGAATTGAAATAAGAGTAATTATTTTTTAAATCCTAATATTTGAAGTTGACATTGGTTTAATTTTGAAAAAAAATTTGACATTAATTTAGGCATAACACTTTAAATTTTGATATCAATTTTATCATTTCATCAATTCCTATGTTATTATTCATCCTAATTGATATGTTAGTTCTAAGTTGTATCGCTTATTTGTCTTCTTTGATTGATAAGAGGAGACAATTTTCACCTCATCAACTTGATTGATCAGTCTTACCACACTTGCTGCACTTAATCTAGCCAAATCAATTCAATTTTTTTTATTTTTATTTTCAAGTTGATAAAGTAAAAATTGTCTCCTTTGATCAGTTAAGGAAGACAAATAAGCAATATAAGTCATAATTAACATACCAATTAGGATGAATAGTATCAAAAGTTACTGATTATTTGACAAAATGACGAAATTAAAGTCAAAATTCAAGTGTTATGATTACATTAATGTCAAATTATTTTAGAATCAAACTGATGGCAATTTTAAAATATTGACACTAAAAAAAATATTTACTCTTAAAATAATGATAGATCAATTTACATTGAATTTATCTAAGTTCTCCAGCATTTGAACCAAACTTCGAGAGTTTTGCAGATTTAGGATCATGAATTATATGTTACACACCACGCCATTAATGCATATACCCGTGTAGAACAAAAGCTATGTTGCTTTGTATATATGGATTTTTTGCTATGGCAAATCTGATTTAACATATTTCGTATTAATATTTTGTAGCTCAATTTTTGTGGGTTGTGGGTTGGTTGCACAGACTGGCCTATTATCAGCTTACCAGTTCCTTTTAAAAAAAAAAAAGTTCATTTTTAAAAATTAAATCAATAAAAATTAGGATATCAAAAAAAAATAATTTTGAACTAATGTCTAATAAAATAGAGAGTTAGCTTAATTACTAATTGAACTTTAATTTTTTAACAAAAAATTGGTAGTTCAATCTAAAAAAAAAAAATTAACAAATTTTTATTGATTAATAGTCAAAGACAATAATAGTCTATCTATAAGAAAGAATCTAGTACAATAAAACTTTATAAAACAAAAAATAAGCCTAAAATTAGGATAAAACTTCATTTACATCCCTCACATTTTACATAAATTTCGATTTAGTGCCAAAAACTTTTTTTTTGTTATATTTACTTCTCTAATATATTTGAAATATTTCAATCTTATCTTTTCAATACATGCTAGTTAAGGACAATCAAGAATCATCATACTTGTAGTAGAGAATTCATTACCAACATAATAAATTCAAAGTGGTTGAGCAAGAAATTTCAGACCATAGTAAAAGAGAATCCTAGAGTAAAGTTGAAGGATTTGATGGACAAGGCACAAACTAAATCGAACACCAAATTAATAAACGCTTGACCTCCATTGACTTTTTTTTTTTTTGTAATTTGGATATTATCTATCATAAGGGTAAGATTGAAATATTTTGAAAATATTAGGAACGTAAATAGAATAAAAAAAATAAAAACTTTTCGAACAAAATCAAAACCTTTGCAAAATGTGAAGGACATAAATGAAGCTTTACCCTAAATGATAACCAACTAATGTTAGATAATATACATCACACCATAGATGATTTTGTATCACATTGTATATTATAACCTTACTCTCTTGGCTAAACAAGGATGGAAAACAATGAGGATTCTCTTATGGATAGATGCTTCAAGGCTAAGTATTTCCCTATAAAATCAACTCTTAATGCTTTGCTAAGGTATACACTGAGCTATTCTTGAAGAAGTATCTCCTTAGCAATATAGGTTATGCAAAAAGGAAGGTTTTGGAGAGTGGATAAGGGTGACACTATACAGATTTAGAAAGATGGTCGGCTGCCTTTTTAGAATGGTCATCAAGTGTGGATGACCCTAACCCAAATCACTTACCCATGGATGTTATAGTCTTGATGCTTTTTGAGCCATGTTCTAAAAACCTAACTGGACCGACTGGTCTGACTGGTTAGATTGAGAACTGGTCCTTAGGCCAGTCCGATCACTATAGAAAAACTAAATTTTTAAAAATCAATCAAAACTAGTGAACAAGTCAAAAACCAAGAAACTGGCTGATTCACTGGTTGGACCGATCAATTTTTTTCATTCAAATTCAATTATTTTAAATTCTAATCACCAATGGTGAGATTAACTATACTTTGGTAAAAGATGGCAAAAAATATACCTTTGTTGGCCAAATTAAGGAGTACTAAATCTCTTACCCTTTAGAGTCTAGAGTTAAGCACAAAACAATGTAACACATAAATATTTATAATTGTCTTAAGTCTAAGCAATGTGAGAATCGAGTTCTTTATAGTATTTTTAAGAGTAAATAGTTTATAGTTTAAATAATATGGGACTTGAGTACTTCATATTTTAACTCTTCATGGGCATTGTTTATTATTATTATTATTATTATTATTATTATTATTATTACACTCCGGTTGAACCAGTAACCCTTGAACCAGTGTCTCCTCCAATTCGATGCTCGGTCCGATTTTTAGAAACTTGTTTTGGATGCTAAAAGTGCACAATAGTTGAATACTCAACTAGTTAAGTATATTTTTATGCTATTTAAACTTGACCAAATCCTAAACATCCCCCTATTAATGCATAGTCTACCAGATAAGTTTAGTTAGAGTGAAACACTCAATGGAGAATATACATTTAAAGCTACATATAAAAAGAGTTGATGCTGGGGAACATGCCTCCAACTCTTCAGACTAGATAAAAGATGCACAAACTTGGTCTAGGTTGTGGAAGCTATATATCCTACTCAAATCTATCCACCTTTTATAGAGATTATATGATGAAATCATCCCAATAAGAAAGAACTTCCAAAAGAAAGGGATATGTCTAGACACAAGCTACCTGAGATGTAGGGGAAGAGTCAATTACCCATGCTTTGCGTGATTGTAGTTAGGTTCAATTTTTTTTTTAGTTAAACTCTCCTCTAGATCTAGGATTGCGTATTAAGCCAAAATGTCGACAATTCATAAAGTAAGGGTTCCAGCAAAAGAGTAAGCGTATGTCGAAGGAAAATGGTGGACGCTTTGTATCACTAGCACACAGCTTATGGCTTTCTAAAAACAAATTGTAAAGGGAAAGAATATGTCCATGGAGTGTGTAACGTCCAAATCAGTCTTAGTATTCCAAAGCATCAAGGATATTAAAAGGACTCATACTCAAGGATAGAAATAAAGATAACACCTTGATCCTTTAACAAGTGGAAACTGACCCACTGGAGAGGTATATAGACTCAACACAAACATAGTGATCGTAGTGGCAATTACTTAGGTTTTCAACATGTTAGTGGAAGGAAAAATGGTAAAGGCGTTAGCTATGAGATTTGGATTGAGTATAGCACTATAGACAAGCTTCTCACAATTGGAGGTAGGATCAGACTATCAAGATTTGATCCATGGTATATAGTAGTAGCGACACCCAAACACATTCTTTGACCAGGTAGTTAGCAACTACACTTCCCTTAGCCAAAGCATGTCTAGGTTTCACTCATGTTAAGAGAGATGAAAAAAGTGTTGCTCACTATTTGCCAAAATTAGCATCTCATTTGGCCTTCTCGTTTTGGATAGATGAGAGCCCGCTTCATGTTGAAAGCTTGGCTGCTATGGATGTACTTTCATATCCTATCGAATAAAATCTTTGAATTCCATTAAAAAAGATAGAGAGAGAAAGAGAGCATTGTCAAAATCTTGGTTGGCTTTGAAACAACTTTTAAACCAACTTAATAAATAGAGGAAACTATACCTAACACAATTAAGATTTGACCACCATATATATCGTAGTCACATAATTTTTGGAATCAAAACATTGATTATATGGGCCACTATTTTACCAAATATGGGGGCATGCATCTAAGCCAATTGTGATACACATTAGCTTACCAATGACCTATACTCCATAATACACATCACTACATTAGCAATATTAGAGCATAACTAAATGCCAAACTTAAAAGGACTTCGGTCTCAAAATATGTACAATCACCACAAAAACAAAATAAACAAAGTCCTAATTGTTGAATTTGTAGGAAAAATAAAAGAGATGGAGGCATGTGTGAGGAGAAAAACACCAAAGTATGACCGAATTGTTTACGTCTTAGGTGCTTAGTTTTGACCCCCAACAACACTATAAATACTCATTAGGAAATAAATACATAGCATATTTTCAAGACTAAATAACCAATGACTAATTATTTCCAAAGAGCGTAATATTTCCAATGCCATACACTAAACATATGACATAGTACATTAGCCACATTTATCATTTCTAGCACTTCCCTTTAAGCTAAAGTTTACTAAATTTAAGCTTGTTACAAATTAATCCCTTAATAATAAAATATAAAGAACATATACTAAACAGATATTGGAATGATATTTAGCACAAAGTTCCTCCAAGTTCAACAATAACGTTTGGATGAAGGCTAGAGCGCTTGGGAACATCGTACAATGGGGCTGGATTTCCTGGGAAGGTCGTATAATGGGCCAACTTGCTGGGAAGGCCGAATAACAAGGCCAAGGCACCTCAAAATGCCGAAACCAACAAATGATAATAAAAAAAGGTTGAAGATGTCAAAAATACAGTTGCTAAGAAAACAAAGGGGATGAATTTGAGGGAGATGCAATATGTAATGATTTAAGCCAAGGGGTAAGAATTAGAGAATAGGTCTCAAACAACAACAAAACAGGCTTGTTACGGATATGTAAAAGAACCTCAAAATGTTATAGAACAACAAAGAAAAAGGAGAAGTTGATTGCTAAAATAGAACCAGAAACCTCCTTTAAGCTAGGCGACATCGGTTTAGAGGCGAGTTGACATAGGAAGGGCAGTGCATGAGCAACATGTGCCAATAGAGATTGTTGCAAGTGCTGCACATGGAGTAGATTTCACCAATACCGCTTTGGGATATGGCCGATAAGTGGGTGCTAATCTTGTTGACAGGCTCCTCTAGTGGTGGGTTTGACTTTTAGCGAAGAAATTGAGATAGATTAGTTGGGTGTTTTAGGGCTCAGTTTTGAACTTAGGCATTTTAGAGATATGTTTTGGACTTTGAGTCTAAAGAATGAAGGATTAGGGTTCTATTTGACCAAAGAGAGAATAAGAACATTTTACAGATGAAGTCATGTTGCACTAAAAGAAAAACTTAAGAAACAGACAAAGCAAATGTGGGACAAAATGGAGAAAAAAATTAAATTATAGTAGGGGACAAAGTATGAATAACAAATGAGTTCCAAATTATACGAAACTCTATAACGTAAAAATGACTCATAGGTCATGGAGAATGATACCGCTTTGATATCATGTTAAATTTGTAGGAAAAATAAAAGAGAAGGAAGAGTGTGAGTAGAGAGACACACCAAAGTGTGGTAGAATTGTTTATCTTAGCAGGGACGAATGCACTTGTTGGACATTGGGGCTCATGCCCCCACTAATATTTATTTATTTATTTATTTTTTAAGTATATGAGCATTAATATATTATACATAAATATTTTGCCCCCATTTTGGCCCTACTCTAAGATAAAAAAAATCTCTTCCTATGTGTATATATTATTTTTGCCCGTATTATTTAAAATTTTTGAATCCATCACTGTGTCTTAGGTGCTAGTATTGATACCCAACAAAACTATAAATACTCATTAGAAATAAATACATTGCATATTTTCAAGACTGAATAATTAATGACTATTTCCTAAGAGCCTAAGATTCCAATGCCACACACTAAACACATGACATAATACATTAGTTACATTTAGCATTTCTAACACTAATCAACAACTACCAACAAAAGTCGATGATCTATCACTTGACACAAGCACAATCCTCTTATTCAAACTAATATCTCGGCAACCACAAGAATAATAAATACGTGATCTAAGCTCACATTCACTACCGTCAATTAATTTTGCCAGATGAGATATCAAATAAACTATCATGCAATGAGAAATGTGGGAATAAAAGGAAAAAGAAACTATTAAAAAAGAGTTGCAAAAAAATTACATGAAGGAGATTAATCAATTGCATAGGACCGATCCACCCTTCAAATAGGTTGAAGGGTAGATATTGTGATACTTAGGATGCGTTAGAATAAACTTCTAAAAAATGGACTTTTTCCTCTAAATTTTTTTTTGATAGAGTTTTATTTTTATAAAAAATTATTTTGTATTTAAATAAATTATCTAAAAAATACTTTTAGTTATTAAAACTATTTATAAGTTTATTTAAATAAAAAAAATATAAAAATACTTATTTTATAGCCAAAAGATACGCAGAACGGGCAGATGAACGCATAACCTTCAGTAACATATTCTTAGTGGATTGGAGAATTTTGGGGGAGGGGGATGGGCGGCTCGAACACGAGTGCAGTCTCTATGAGGTGTCAATCATCACCAACTTGCCTCAGGCCCCAACTGCTTCTTAGAATTTCTTTTTTTTTTTTTTTTTTTTGGGTCTGACTTAGATAATATTTTTAAATAATAATATAATATAATTATATTTTGGGTCATCAAACCAGCCCACCTTGAGGCAGGCTATCCTAATCGAGTTTGGATCGAGTAGGCCAAAATAAATCTAGCGATAAATTTTTTAAACTCAACGCTCACATATGTCATCAAATTATTCAAGCGAGTTCGTAAAGCTTAAAGCATTTTAACAGCTCTAGTTCCATGCCAACATACATACCATTAATTACCACTGCCGATAATTTTAATTTAAAGTTGATATTACCAGTAACAAACATGCCTTAGAAAAGCATGACGATTCTGTTGTTAGTGAAGAAGCAAAAGATCTTACCAATAATGACACTTGATTAATGAAAAGTTTTATTAAATATGTAGTAGAGTTGACCGATTTCTTAATCATGTGTCCTTTAATCTCCAATCAATAGAAAAAAGCATCAACGCTTTATTTTTGGAATATCTTCTGTGATACCGTCGTTAACACCTGTCACATTAACTGTAGCTCTTATATTTTATTTAGATATAGAATTTTTTATTTTTATATTACATTGATTTTAAAATATCTGTCCAGTTTTAATTATATATATGAATTAAGAAAATAATTAAAGCAATTTAAATATATTTTATAAAATTATTTTTATTTAATTTTTTCTCTTATATAATTTTTTTTTTCACTTATTCTTCTTCCTCTATTTAATAAGGATATAACTGAAAAAAAATAATTAATATTACCTAAATTTTTAAATGAATAATCATTTATACATAAATAAAATTTTAAAAGTGAACACTTATTTCAAGACAAAGATAATAATCAATATCATAATTTATATACCGAAAAAACTAACAATTTTGATAAAAGCATGAAGCAACTTGCTTACAAGCAAATATGTATAAAAGCTTCCATATAATTTAATTTGCCACCTGCGATGAGGTTACTATGAGAAGTGACAACTATTGTTTTCGTGCAGAATCAATCGTATATATATACAGTTATCGACAATCATAACTGCCAACTTGACATTAATAAATGTGATATGATAGGAAAGTAGAGAACTGTCACAAAATTGCTTTCCTGTTTCCTTGAAATACCAGTCCTTAACACTGACCCAAATTTAGAAAGACAATTCAATAATCACGAATATCTTGTCTCCGAATGGTTTTTAATTCAACCACACATTACTATGGCTGCACATGTCTTTGTGAATGGCTGCATCAGATACCCAAATCCATGAATGCTCATGTATTCTGCTCTATCATTTATGTGTCAGTTCAATGGCCCCAATATCTTAAATACATTGGTACTTGCTATTGGAGGATTGTAATGTTGGGATTTGCACATTTCCTATTCACATGCGTGATATTAGTTACACCAATAGCAATCTGAGATGTCTTATAATTCTAGTTTTCTGAGATAGATCTTACCATGATAAGTGTAAAGGGCTCACAAGATATTTTCATCACGCAAAAAAATAAAAAAGAAAATTAATAAAGCCGGGCTGCAAATAATTTTCCAAATATAATGATAATAAAGAATCAAGAAATATGTAGTTTGGTTTCAAAACTTTGATAAATTGTCAATAAAGAGAGTAGTGCAGACTCAGCAGGGAGATTTACGAAAGAAGAAAAATTAAGAGTATTATATTTCTTTCAGGCAACATATTAGTTACCAGAATTTAATTCTGTATCTTTAATTAAAAGTATTTCCTATCATGAATTTATTTCATCTATTTTGTAATTAATGGAGTTAGCATATACATCCATCACCCATGATAAAACTTGCCCACATGAAATTGCCAAGAAATCTATACAAGAAAATAAACAAGGTGAGACATAAATTCATAATCTTAACATTTAATCCATGATCAGCACTTGAACTACGAACGCTAGTACTAATCCCCTCCCTTATGTATTTTAAATTCTATAATTTGTAAATCACTTGTACATAAAAACATTTCAAACATTTGGGAACTGAAGCTGACATAAACAAGTTTCAAATCACATAACTAGCAAGATCTACGGCAATGGAATATCAACGATAATCGGGTTTGAATTTATGACCTCATATAAATTATCGAAGTCTCTCACCATTAGTTTACTTTTAATAACTTATATTATATCTAAATTTAAAACTTTAAAATAGTAAGTCTATGAATCTTTTGACTTATGAAGTTTTCACTTTCTCCTTTTTTTTTTTTTTTGACAAAATAATTTTTTTACCTATATATTTACTTGTAACTTATTATACTTGAATTTTCAATTGTGTTTGATTATATTATCATTCAATCATATACTATTATATATAAGATTTTTAAGACAATATAATGAATGAGAGAGTTAACAATTTTTATTAATATATTAATATATGATTGAATATTTATATAAAATATTTTAATATTAATAATATATCAAAATTAAATTCATCCTGTTCCTCTCAACTTTGAGTCCATACACAAAGACACCACACATTCCCCATATCAGTTTTTTAGCACACAATTTTCTATGGAGTACAACCGTAAGAACGCTGTCAAAGTCAAGCATCAGCTCTAATATCACCTTTTATAAAACAAGATGGCCAAAACACCGAAAAGATCTACAACATAAACAAGCCAAGGATCAGCAATAATGGGCCAACATCACATTTCAACTCTTAAAGCAATAGATTTCTGGATCTATCGACATATATAGAGTCTTCACTTGATTAATTTGCCATTCTTTTATATTGTAAAACTTGTGTTACACATACATCCACTTAGAATTCAGAGTCGAACACATTGTATCGTCTACTCTCATCCTTTTTCTCATCATATAAATGGCTTTCATCCCTCCTGTGAGGGATTATCTGCATCTTGATCTTCTTTGCTGGGAAATTAAAGGATATAAAAACAAATATTTTTATGATGACTATTTTATTAAATATTAAAATATCTTTTATCTTTGTGTCGCAAGGTTAATATCATAATTTCTTGAACCGATAAACTTAAATGGCTGGAAAAAAAAAAATAGTCGTCCTCATCCCTATTTTATAACTCTAGATAAGATCAGAAAAAGGAAATACGATCATTAAAATAGTAACCAATAGTGACAGCTTAGATCCCTATGATCTCCTTCAAGGGATTAGATTTGTAACTTAATTTAGAAATTGACCATGCCTGTTAATTAAAATAGTTTGGTGAAACCGTTACTTCAAACAACAATAATTAACTCTACACCATGACCATGTATATGTTTTGATTATTAATATGCTGTAGCACTACTCTATGTAATGTTTATTCTAATGACAGTCTACTCTATTTTAAGTATAAATATCCTAGATCAACTTTTTGGCAGACAGCTACTAATGAACTTTAGGATACAGAGTTAAGAGAGAGAGGTAGTCTTTTGCTTTGGCAGCAGGTCACATGGATCTTCTTCAGAATACAGAGCTAAGTAGTTTCGGTTGTCAGATTAAAATTGGCAAAGGTTGAAATTAAAAAAAATAAAATTGGCAAAGGTTAGCTTTAAGATTCAACAAAATGATCAATTAGTCACCCTTTTTCTCCCTTTAATTTTCTTCTGCCTCTCTCTCTCTCTCTCTCTCTCTCTCTCTCTCTTTTAATTTCTCTCTTGTTTTGGAGTGTGTGCTCAGAATCATCCTTGCCCCCCAACCCCACTCTCTTTTCCTTGGTGTAATTGGTATCACTTTATAAACTCACAGCTAGATTTGGCTCTTTCTTCAACCCATAAAATGGCATGGCTCACTCACAGCACCCTTTTTACTCCTAATCAGTACATTGAAGTCAGCCACTGATCTCTCCATTAGGTGAGAACTTTCTCCAAACCCCCTTTTTTCATGCAATTTTTGCCATGATATGATATCGTGATTCCAAAGCACCAACATGAAATAAAATATGTGCTAAAAGACTGCAAACAGAGAATCCCATTTTTATTCGTGGCCCATACTACGTGCCACTGCTGGAAATCCACTTAGGGGCACGTATAACTTAGCTACAAATGATTTGTAATATTTTATTCCAACCTAGCAAAAATATATATCTTGCAAATAGAGTAAAGTGTAATGGGAAAGAAGTTGCACTACTCAAAGTCCACCACCTCCTCTCATGACTTAAGTAGATTTGTTCAAACTTTATACACCAATCTACATCAGAAACATAAATTGATAAAAACTGGTAGGAAAAAAGGTTGAGCTAAGCCTAATGGACTTTCTTCTCATGACTTTAACTCTCACATCATTAAATATAATTAATGTCCAAAATCATTTCTGGATTTCAATCAATGAAAATGGTGCTGCTCAGGCCAGGGCCAAAAATTCTGCTGCTCGTCAATGTTGTGGAACATGTTGCAGAAGCTTTCATCTTGAAGATCTGATCTTGATGAGCATTGGAGGAGCTGTGTTATGCTGTTGGGCTTAAGGGAAGTGGGTAGATGCCTTTTTCCATTCTGAGAAGAAGATACAGGACTGTTCATCACTGGTATTCTTGATAGGTCCAAATTAATATCTGAGCTATTATCACTTCCATTGCTCCAAGAGCCCTCAGTTTCTTTCTTGAGGCTAATTGTTCCAGTTTCACAGCATTCCCTACCTTTTAGAGCTTGCAGCTGCAAACACCAAACAGTGAAATCAAAAAAGAATATTAATGCAATCATGTATCAGCATAGCTTAATTTGATGCCTAGCTGATCATATTTTACTTTTATTTCCCATGTGGAGACTAAGATTTAATCAGATCAAGTGCAACCTTGTCTTTTTTCATGGCAACTTGGAATCTAATTATAGCAGAGACTCAGAGTATCCAATAGAAAAAGAAAAACAAAGATTACTATTAATATGCAGTTCTGAGTTCTGACACTGCCACACAGTGTACTCTTCACAACAAGAATGATCAACTAACAATCAAGCAGATAGTTAATGACCGAATCGATTACTTTAAAAATGTCACTAAGACGTGTGGGATCATAACTCATTCAATGAAATTAAATGAAGTTTCGGCAGTAAATAATGAGAAGCACCAAAACTCAAATAAGTGCAAAAAAAAAGGTCCTCTTATAATTAACGCTAACAAATAAAAAGTATTAGCTTACTTTCTAAAAACACAAAAATATCAATCTATACATCCATTATGGGGAAAAGGAAGATCACTAAACCGGCTCATAGAATCTTGATTATAGTAGGAAAATATAGCAAATTGAACCAAGTCAAGGAGGGGAAGATAAAATTTACGTGACCAAAAAAAAGATAGAAAAAAAAAACCAATGAATAAGAAAAACTCCATTATTTTCTTTTCAAGATCAAAACATCCCATAGAATGAAGAAACATTTGGATTGGAGCCACAGTCTACAATGATTGAGTATTTGAATCAAGATCAACACAACCAATTATTCAAAACGGTACCAACCCCACAAACCAAGATCCTAACAGGTCTCCTGTCCTCCCGTTTCCGAAACCATTAAGTAGGGAAAAAGGGACAAGTATTGAAAATTAGCGATGCTACTCTCCTAGGATAATTTGCCAAGACAAAATATTACCAAACACACATGGCAAATTCTGAGTTAAGAAAACAGAAATTATAGGTGAAAAAAATATAAGGTGTCCACCTCATATCTTATCGCATAATTTTGCGTATATAGGAATTCTTGCAAATTTTCTAGATCACCGAGCATCTTTCATAGAAATTCAAACACATGATCCAAAATTACACTACAGCTACATGGTACTGTTTACCTCTGCGTTTAGTTTCTGATTCTGAGCCTTAAGGGTATCATTATCAGCCTTGACAGCTTCAAACTGCTTCTTGAGTACCTCATACTCCTTCTCAAGCTGCTTGGTCTTCCACCTCGCTCTCCTGTTCTGGAACCATATCGCGATCTGCCTTGGCTGTAACCCCAAGGCCTTGGCCAGCTGCATTTTCCTCTCGGGCTCGAGCTTGTTCCCGAGCTCGAAGCTCTTCTCGAGGGCCTTCACCTGCTCCATGTTGAGCCTCTTCTTCTTCTCCCCGATTTGGGACCCGTCGTCTGATAAATCGTCGTCTCCATGCACTTCATCGCACTTGTTGGTGTTCTCTATGCCTGAAAACGACATCGACCTCTTCATCATGAAAGAAGCTGCACCACCACCACCTGCACAAACACACTAGTATGTTTCAAAACTCAAAATTCAAAACCCCATCAACTTGTTAAAATCCTATATGATCCAGTCATATTGTAAATCTTTATTATTATTTAGATAATGTTAAAAAGGTGAAAAATTAAAAAGATGATGAATTAACAGTAAAAATATACATATATATCCAACCAAGTGATTTAGAATTAATTTATACATAATATTTTTTTTGTTTGGGGGGGGGTGTGTGTATGTTTTTCTTTCTTTCTTTTTTTTTTTTTTTTTTTGGGCTGTAGTTGTTGTGGTTTGTGCTGTGCGTGTGTGTTAGACCTTGAAAGTGTTGAGGTGGCAAAGAAGGGAAGGCGTTGAGAGAGGTTGAAGTTGAACGGAGGTGGTGAACATGATGGTCTTCATGATGATGGGTCTGAAACATGAAAGAGTGAGAAGGAGGGAAGGCCATGATGGTTGTGGAAGCAGCAGAAGAAGAAGAAGATGATGAGGGTATGATAGTGATATCATTCATGCAAAAGCCTTTTGTGATCAATCTCTTAGTTTCTTTCTTTTTCTCTCTCTATTTATGTGTTGTTGTCTCTGTAGTGTTGTACATGATGGTGATTTTTAAGGGGCGAGGGTGGTGGTGGTGGTGTTGCTGAGAATGAGAAGGGGTTTGGCTCTCACTCTCATGGTGACAGAGGCTTCAGAAAGAGGGATGGTGATGATGATAGGTACAGTGACCGAAAGACAGCGATTTTTAGGTTGAGAAGCAGACAGCAGAGAGAGAAAAATAAGAGGCCTCAATTGTCTAATATATCAAATATTGGAGCTTTCCTGGACCCATCCTCTCATACATATCGATTCTTTCTCTCTCTTTCTCTCGTCCTTTGCAAATAAATATATAACAGTTCTATTGTTTTTTAAGATGGATATTTAGACACGTAAATGTTAACTGGAATATAGATCAGAGTAAATTTTAGTTGTATAAGAATCAAATTCACATGTTATTTTCGCTAATATTATAGATCATTCTTACATAACATCACATTTCGTGGAAAACAAAATCATATTTAAACTGTTCCATAACTGAAATTTATATTTATTTAAATATAATTATTATATAACTAAAATTTATATTTATTTATACTGTATATACTATATTAGAATTTCAGTACCTATACATTGTATACAAGAAAAGTATTTCTCAATAAATAAGCATATATATAATGATAAAATTTAATATATTAGTAGTCTAAAATAGTTTGCATTATCAATTAATTGTATTTTATTTTTTATGATTAAGATAGTTATCGTAAAAACTAAATATTTTTAATAATATGATAATATATAATTAAATAATTGTATAAAAAATTTTATACTAATAATATATCAAAATTTAATTTTTGTTCAACTATTAATTGGATTTGAGAACATACACTTAACTTTTTGATATATAGATACATAGAAGATTTATAGGGTATAAGGAGGGTAAATTTTTATTTTAAGTAAATATTCTTTGTTTTAAATATTTCTAGAACAAAAGGAATAAGATGACAAATTATAATGAAACTTATTAAATCATCTTTTATTTAATTTTATAGCCTCTTTTTTTTAAAAAAAATTGTCCTCCTTTTCATAAAAAATAATCCAATTAAGCATATTTATAGGCGTGTGATCTGTGACATAGATACATTTTTTTCAAGATTTTACTGTGAAGAAATTATTACAATTATAATGATGTCCAAATAATTTTTTCATTAATATGTATGTGTACATTGCACTCGAGATAAGTTCAAGTCCACATGAAAATGAAAAACTAGTTGCAACTCAATGATTCGCGAATGAAGTTCCGGGCCGCACAAAGCAATTTTTTATATATGGATTTTTGGCCTTTTATTACTCAGCATAGCCTGGGAATGAGACATTGGGATCATGCAAGTCTAGTTGGGTTAATTCCTGTCCATATCAAAAGACCAAGCAAAACCCAATTAATCAAAGAATAAAGCTAGCTTGGTTTCTGTGGAGAGATCTGGATAATACTTCCTTGTGCTTCGTATGTGTGTGTATAATTGCTCATACATTAATATATTTGGGTTTGTGGAGGGTTCAATTTTTCAAAAAAAAAAAAAAAAAAGAAACACTTGAAACCCATTAAAAGTTATTGATTCGGTAAGAAATTAAAGGAATCAGATTTTTACAGAACTGGAATTGATTAACCGAGTCAGGACACCGTTTGGTAAAAATGCCAAAGTGCATATTTGACAAACTTTTGATTATGTTGGAATCTTGCCACTATTGTATAATCCATAAAATATACCCACTTGATCCTGAGGTAACTTGGTAGGTCATGCATGTGTGACGAGGAAACCTGGCATTCATTTGGCAGCATGAAAATCCAGGATCCAAGGAAAAAAGTATAATAGAAAATTTTGAAATGCAAGTCTCAAGCAGTCATTTTATATAAGTGTTTATCAGTGACGGAACTTGCACTTGGAATTAAATTAATTAATGCGAGTCTGGCAGATGCTGGATATTTTTGGCCATTTTTTGTTAAACATATACTGGGATTTTTGAATATATATTTACTCCTCCGGTATTTAATTGGACACGCATGGTAAACATAGATTTGATATTAAATTCTTACGGTTGGGCTAGTCCTTTAGATGAATATAAACTAGTAATTCACGTTTTATAATGTATCCCATAATAATATAAAAAGCAAAAAAATATCAATGAGATTAATACTATATGAGATCTTCAAACTATACATATATTGGTTGACACAGTTGGCCTCACATTACCATACCCCACTTAATTTCTCAATAAAAATCCAATAATTATAGCTAGATGATAGGAAGAAAAAAGCAAAAATATGGATCTTCAAGGATCAAATCAAACTCAAGGCATCTTTTTCTGATGCGCTGCTAGTTCTCAAGACACATGCAGTATTTCAAAAATCAAATTCAACTGTATGTCCAGTTAAATTAATTATATTTTTCACTTAAACAATTTTTTAATCTAATTATGATCCAATTACAAATTAATTTAATTAATGGAAACGTAAATAAAGAATCTTACTAGCTAATTCAATCTCCCATTTAATTAATGTTTGAAACATTATACTCATGTGTCATCTCCATTCAATTTCTTTCTTTCTCTCTCTTTTTTTTTTAAAAAAATCTTTTGAGGGTGCATATCTCCATTCAATTTTCGCAAGGACGAGGGAGCAAAAGGATGCTGAATGAATGAATGGAGAATTGTATGGGAATGGGATAGGATGTGTCTTTTATCCATTGATGGAGAAATCATTGGGTGCTTTCACTTTTCCAATGCTAAGCGTATCTAGGGGAAACTTGAGGGGAATCCCACACAAAGCTAGCTATAGCCTCTCTCACAGTAGCACATTGATTTCTGTGGTGATGAGAAGGAAAGGAAGGGTGGGTACGTAATAGGGCATCATTGGGGCATGTGGACCCCGCCAGGTGTACCTCTCTAGCCTGGCACACCAAAGCTCCTTGCAATTGCAGCCCTTTATTGGAAGGTTGGGTGCGAGCCCTTTGGAGTAGGGTGAGACCATGTTATTCCTTGTTGCTCTTTCCCCCAAAAAATTAGTAGTCCATGAAAGTGCTCTGAATCTTCTCCACATGCTTCCCTGTTCCCATGTGCCACTGCTTCCCCTAATTCACATCTCTATTCCCTCTTCTTTCCTCTTCTTAAACCGAAGTTCAATTTTTTTAAGAAAAAAATATCATTTTGAATCACAAGAGAGAGAAAAAAAAAAAAAAGAAAAACAATCCAGCTGTATATTTATTAGTTGATTATTTAATGTTACCTAGTGCTTCTATTCTCTAATCCAAAGACTATTTTATTGTTCAATGATAATATGCTGCACATTCACCGCTTCATTAAATCTGGGATCAGCAAACAAATCCACGATTTCCTATGTGCAAATAGATTAACCACAGTTCCCCAGAAGACAATGATCAGGAACAATATGTTGTATCAATCAATCCTGTATAACTACTTGTCAACGCATGCAGAAGTTTACAATGGCTATCATTAGGCTCTTTTATTTTGGAGAGAAATGAGAAAATTAAAGAGGGTTCTCGTAAGGCATACTCCTTTTTTGATTTTGTTTAAGTTAGGCATCACTCAAGAGTCCACCCCCTATTAAAAATAAGATTTGAATTAAAATATTAAAACCCAGGCCAATAGAAATGATGTTTGAAATTGAGCCTTCCAAAATTGACAAATCATATGCGTCTTTGTCTCCAATTTGTATCTTTATCATCCTATGTGAATAGGCTTTATAGACTAGAGCCCTCTAAAACTATATATAGGTGCCCCATGGCAAGAAAGATGGCAAGAAAATGAAAATTATAGCTTCATTTCTGCTTGCTTCCGTCCCACAAAAATAGATGCTGTTACCATAAGGTGGCTACACAAATACCTAGCTACACGGTATTGGAGACATAAATTAATTTTGAGGATAATATATAGTCCTTTTCCGCTTTTCCATTTCTTATCATTAGAATCAGTCACTATATGTTAATAGACTCATGGATTGAGTATTTCATGTACATGGTGAAATTGATTCTAAGGTGCTTTCTTTCTTTGTTTTTCTTTTTTTGGTTGGGGGGTGAAGGGATATGCTGGACAAGTGGCAAGAAAAAAAAGAAAGGGAAAAAAAAAAAAGAAAAACTTAGGTTTATGTATGTGCAAGACAGGACAAGGAACAGATCATTTGCCATCACGTTGCCTTTCAGCCTTTTGCAAGTGATTCTACATGTTTGCTATTTTGAGTTGGAGTTGATAGGATTTGAAAAGAAAATTCAGATCCAATAACTAAGACACCTTAGAGACCAAGTGTTCCCCAGCCATGTTACTTGAGTCCTTGGATGGAAACCAACCACCAATCTTTTATGCATTCAAACAAAGGAACATGGTGATGGAGTGTGTGGTACTGGCGTTGAATCACATAATTATACATATATTTTCTGGGATTAGCTTTAATTATTGGTGTATTTGCAAATTGGTTTAGCTTGACTTGGAGAGATGGAAAAGACGTTCAAATCAAATGAATTGATTTTTTTTTTTTTGTTTCAACAAAACCACCGATATTCGGCTCTATTACTAGGGATCTAACTAATCCTACCCATTCTGATGGAGATCCCTGAAAAGGGTAGGGTCTCCCAACAAAATTTTTTTTTTATTTCCAAAATTTGAATTCAAGACATTGATTCTTATATCAATTGCTAGTCAGTTTTTAATAATAGAATTGAATCGAATTAATCATTCTATCAAACTGTTATACAACCAACTATAATTTTGCATTTTTTTTCTTTACATGATTCATTAAAAAACAATTTTGTTTAAAAATCTTAATAAAATCATCATCAATTTATACAAATAATAAATTAATATAAAAAAGTTTGTAGAAACAACTATCAATTGAAATATTGTAAAGTTGTAAGTCTTCAAAACGTTGGCCATAATTATCTCTTATTCTTTTTTATTTCTAGAAATATTTCCTCCAGTTTATAATAGTTGTCAACTTGAGAAAAAAAATTTGATTTATAATAGTTATCATTTTCATATATCAATACAATATTTATTATTAATTTTCAATTTTACCCTTCATCTTCATTAGTTGAAAGAGATAGCTACTTTTTTCGATTCACAATAGTTATCAATTGGGGTAAAAAAAATTTTGTTCATAATAGTTGTCATTCTCATATATTAATATATTATTTATTGTTAATTTTTCAATTTTACCTTTCTCTTTCATTGATTAAAAGAGGTGACTACTTTTTACCATATAATAAAATCATACTTTCTGCCATATAATAAAATTTAATAAGAGTATTTTAGTAAATCTATATTATAATTATGTATTGATTTTAGATTTCTTAATCTGCGTGACAATGATCAAACTGACAACTATTGTGAATCGGAGGTAATATTTTTCACCATATAATGATACACCTTGGGTAAAAATATTAAGAAATCATGTTTTCTACCACATAATTAAATTTAATAAGGTTATTTTTGTAAGCCTATATCATTATTAAGCATTGATTTTAAATTTTTTAATTTGTATGAAAATAACTAAATTGACAACTATTTTAAACCAGAGGGCGTATTTGTTTTAGTAATTAGGTCATGATTGATAGGGTTCATGTGTTTTTTCGTATAACAAGAGACATATTAATTTTCTTACTTGATTTATGCGCATGTATTTTTCTATTATCTCGTGAATATATTCAATATAAAATATTATTTTTCAATAACCTTATATTATGATATTGTCTATTAATTGTGTTTAATTGTAGTAAGTAGTAATGAGTTCTTAGACTACTAATAGGATTGCCCTGTTGAGAGAATACCTATAGGAAATCCAAAATAATAAAAAATAAAAAATAAAAATTACTAACTTATTGGTTCCTGAATTGTTCAGGCAAGTTCTGTATTTATTATTTAAAATTTGATCATTATAGTTTTTAGTTACATAAAATGTTTGAACAAATTTGACTTAAATATTAACATGAAAACCAAATCTAATATAAAAGCATTTTTTTTTTTTGTAAGTTTGACAAGCTCCAAGTCTTTCAACAGAAGGAGAGCACAAGCCAAAAAACAAGCTAACTCAGCTGCACAAAAAGTTTAAAAAAAAAAAAAGGACCTCCACCTCAAAAAATCAGAAAAGCCCCAAAAAAGCCAGAAAAAAAATATAAAAGCATACTTACTGTATTATTTTATTCTTCGACCTACATATTTCTCTTTAAGTATTTTTGCAATACTGATTCTATGGTTGAACGGTCATGACTGATTCTAATCAAAGGCTCTTTAACAAGGATAAATTGTTGCTTACTCTTAATCATGTAGGATTGTACTTCGTTCGTATTTAGATATTTTAGCCTTAATTGATGATAGACTCACCACTCATTTAGATATTTATTTCTCTTATTTTGTAAGTAAAAATAAGGCTAAGACAATAGACGTGTAAGTGAATGGTTAGGCCTAGGTACTGTTAGTAAAGGCTAGGTATTGTAAAATGAATCGGGTGAGAACTATCTGACAGCGTGCTTTATGGGTGTCTAATTTCGGTGGAAAATATTTTTCTAAAGTGTGATATCTTTAAAGTGATAAAGTAAAAGTATATCTACTTTTAATTTAATAATAATTTAAGTTATAATATTAACTAACTAATGATTTAAAGATAAATATACCTTACTTATTTTAGAAGACCTTTTTTTTTCATCCAAATTTGGGTATCCCCTTTGAAAGGGTCACTCGTTTACTGTCATGTTAAATCCTAGTAGGTATATTCAATATAGAAAAATGCTATTTGGACATACATTCTTTTGTATCAATTGACTATTAATGATTCATGTATAAATAACTAAAGAATTTATGTAATAATTGAAAAATCAGTTAATATTTATTATTGCATTCACCTGATTTCCTAGTTATGTAAATAAAATTTTACTTATTTATATATAAATTATCGGTGATCAATTGACATACAAAAATATATGTCCAAATGACATGAGCCTTTAATATATTAATTATAACTATTATTGATATAAATATTTATTAATAGAGATGTTAGCTTGCTATCAATAAATTAACGTAAAAAACTAGTGGAAGTAAAAAACAAACCATATTTCAAAGTTAGAAGTCAAAATCCTTAATTATAGTCTAGTCTTATTAGTTCAAGATTGTTGTATATAAGAATTTAAAGTCATTAAAAGGCTAGGAAAAACTAATTTCATTTGAATGAATAATATTTAAGTCACTAGGAGTGAATTAGTGGTGAGCAACTTGTGTTAAGTCTAACATTGCTTCAAGAGATGTAAAAATAGATTTTATAAAAGTTTGGACAAACCTTCTTGCATGAGTTAACTTTTAAGTTTAATTAAACCCACTTAATTCTAAGAATATTAGAGCCCCACATTGCTCAAGCACTATTAGAAACACATAGAATATTAATAGATTTATAATTTTTATTGACAGATTTTATTTGCCGATGGATAAAATTTGTTGGTAAAAATGGCGTTGGTAAATAAATGAAAAATTCGAAAAACTTTCATCGATTTTTAGAAAATGCCCCACGGGTTTTTTTAATTTTAATGACGAATTTTTTGTTATCAATTGTATATATTTTATAATTTTCATTGATAAAAGTAAAAAAATGAAAAAATAATTAATTAATTTTATTTTTTGTTTAATTTTTTACAAAAAATTCGTTGGTAAAAATAATTATTTTTTATTTTAATTAATTATTCATTATGATTGATTGTTATTATTTATGTTATTTTTTATTATTTTATTTAATTATTTAAATTTTTATATAAGTAAAAATATAAATTATATTAATTGTAATAAAAAGCAAAAGAAATAAAATAATTAGAAGCAAATAATTTACTTAATATCCATCAAATAATATAAAATAACAATATTAAACGCTCTATTAGGTACTACAAATATAATAAAAAATAAACAAAATGACAAGTCTAGAAGTACTCCTGCTCGTCAATGTCAAGGATGTCGTCCTCATCATCCATGGTAGATGAAGAAGAAGAAAATGATGAGGACTCCTCGTCTTGTATCAGTGGCCACTGGGGAGGAGGAAGTGACAAGCTATTAACCCGCAAAACCTGGAAGTACTTCTGTATCTGCCCCATGATTTGCCTCTCCATCTTCGTCCCTACCTTCCTCTCCACTATCTTTAGCTTCTTCTTTAGCTTCGCCTCCTTCACCTAGAAGTGCTCCTCCTGCTGTTGCAATCGTTGATAGAGCTCTCTCATTCAGGGCATGGATATGAGTGCGAATGGCCTTCTCCACTTACTCGAACTTAGCAACTGCATCCTCGATCATAGATGCAAGGGATGAGGAATCACTACAGAAGCTCCTTATGTCATAGATGCAACCCTTATTGTAACCGCTAACTATTTGTGAGCACACCATGTCCTCGTTAACCGGTGGGCACTTAGTAGCAATCCCTGTCCTGGTATGCCTGCTAAGTCTGCTAAGATCTGGCCTCCGCAAATCTTTACATGTACTTAGCCTACAATTAATGGAAACAAATATTAAATTTACATTATCTTAGATATAAAAATGAGAACTAAATGAAGTATAAAGTTTAGAAATTACATATGTGGTCTCGGAGCAGGCGTCCACCTCCACCCACGTCGTCTTATCAACCCTTTGGGTGTGCATCTCCTTGAAGACTTCTCCCTGCATAGGTGTCCTGTCCAAAAGCCTCGACTACATTTCAACTTAATTAGATGTTATTGATCAACAGATAATTAAATACTATTATCCAAAATATAAACTTAAATGCATTAATTAAATTAACTTATCATATTAGCCTTCGTATTTGCCAAGGTAGTCGAGCCACCATAGTATTGGGATCCACCCTTAATGGAGGCCTTATTGGCCTCATTCTTCCCTAACTTTATCTAGAAATCAGGGGTAAGCCAATATTCCTTCAATACTCGCAGGTGGGCCTCTTGGAGCCATGAGTAATTAGTGTCCTTCCCAAGCCGCACATCTTGATACATGTCACAAAGGTGCTTGGAAGCTCGAGACCTCTAAGCCTTGTACATGACTGAATCCTCAGCTGGGTCAATAATGAAATTCCTCTGCATATAGGAAAGTAAAACATGTCATGTATGAATGTACATAGAATTAAAACATTGAATAAAAAAAATTTGTTATCCTATTATCTTCCACTCCCCGTACCACATCTACTTTCTGGTCTTCGGAATTTTCCCGAAGTTCTCATATGACACATCATGCAGCTTCTTTATCACATCTATGATATGGCATAATCCCTGCATAGGAGGCTTCCAACTAAATAATATATAAACAAAAGGCAAAATGTTAGTTATTAGCTACTAAGAAATCACCATTTAACACTAAAATTGAATTTAAAATACAAATTACTTACCAGGTACCTCTGTCAAACCACAAATGCTGGCAGCGGCATCCTCTTGAGGCTGTCTATGATTGCTACACAGATGATGAGGTAGCTACTCCAGCGTCACCTCCGGGCAGGGAAGAAGAAGGATTAGAAGCAATTGCAGGTGCAGACTATGTCTGGATGGGCGGTGATTGTAGTGGAGCGTTAGCAGCCATAAGCCCAGAAGTGGGTATTATATGGATACCCTACAGGTTGGGATGAACGAGTTGAGAAGTGGAGGCCAAAGCGAGGGTGCTAGATGGAGTGCTCCTGATGCTAGAAGGTCCTGCTGTGGACTCTACCTGCCATATTTGAACCAAATACAATATGTATATATAAGTCAATGCGAACAATAATAATATGAAAATATTAAGGCAAATAGTAACATTGATTAATCCAAAATTTTTGGGCTTTCCTAGCACTTTTAGATTGAACATCATCCTCAAATTCCTCTTCTTTTTATTCACCCTCAATGTCCTCTATTATTGTGGTCAAGCGTTGATGCAAAAGATCAATTATGTCAACTTCCCTAAAAATAGAAAGTAGGTTGGACGGAATGTCTATATCAACAATTAGCCTCAAAGAGATTGGGTTATCTAATTGATAAGCTTCATCTGATAATTCTTCAGCTTCAACTCAATCCCTTGCTTTAGTTTTGATAACTACCCTTCAATTCAATTTGCATTTTCTAGGATAAGGTAGATAATATACTTTTCTTGCATTTTGGACAATAATAAATGGATCATATCTCCTATATCTTTTGATATGGTTAACTTCAGTGATTTTATAATGGTTCGATTGGACGTGTTGGATCATACTATCACAATTGAATAGCACAATTGTTTTCATAAGCTCATCAGCATGCTTCAACTCAAGTATTTCTTTAATCACTTCATACCATTCAGTTTCTCCCTCCCAGGCATCACCTTTAACACAAACTCCACTATTGTCTATTTTTTTCCCTTTCCTTATTCAGCTATATGAAACTTGTACTCATTGATGTAATACATAGGCCAACTATCAACTTTATTTTTAGGGCCCCAAGCTAAATTAACTAAGTGATGGTCAGTTATATTATTCCTCGTATCATGCATCTACAAACAAACATTCAAAGTTCAAACATTTTCAGCAATATGAAGAAACAAAGAGTGGAAAAGTTGATGTAATTATTATATACTACAAACATAAGATTTGAACTATAATGGAAATTGTTCAAGTGAATGTTGACCAAAATACCTATAAACAGTGCAACATGTCAAACAAAATTGATCACCACATGCAAATGTGTAGAATCGACTTAGGTCAATAACCAAAAAAACAAAAAACCAAGAATTCACTTACTTTGAAATGGTTACACTTCCTCACAATTGATCAACACATGCAAATGTGCAGAATTTTGTTTCTTCTCTGTCCACCATCGGTCTTTACATTCCTAGCAGCATAACTGGATTGGTTGAATAGAGACAAGATTGGCTCAATTGAGCTTTTCACCCCGTCATCATTTCGACCAATCCTAGTTCTTCTCGATTGAACATGAGGCTCAAAGTAATAGGAGCAAAAATTCGGAATCTCTTTCAACATATACGCTTGGCATATCGATTCCTCAACTTGAGCCCTATTTTTCACAGTTCTTTTAAACCCTCCTATCTCCCTTTTGAATGGATACATCCATCTATATTGAACCGGGCCATACGCACCTGCTTCTTACAAGTGTATTGGCAAGTGTTCCATGAAATCAAAAAATCCAAGGGGAAATATTCTTTATAATTTGCATAGAATAGTGGGAATGTTTTTCTTCATCACTAATAGATCATCAACCCTAAGAGTGGATGAGCACAGGTCTCTGAAATATTCACTCAATTTAGTCAACGGCTTCCAAACTTGGTCAATCAGTTCTCTACATGCAATAGGAAGCACACACTCCATAAATACATGACAATCATAACTTTTCAATCCGAAAAACTTTCTTTGTGCAACATTGATATACCGATCCAAGTTTGAAGTATAACTGTCAGGCATTTTCAACTCTTGCACCCAGCTATACACATCTTGTCTTTGTGCAGAGCTTAATGTATAACTTGCCTTGGGCTTACACAATCTACCATCTCCTAATTGTTGCAAGTTCAACTCAGGGTGCCTACAGTACTCCTACGAATCTATCCTAGCCTTGTCATTGTCTTTGGTTCGGCCGGTATCCATCACAGTATTTATAATATTGTCAAACACATTTTTCTCTACATGCATGATATCCAAACAATGAGGAATCAAATGATCCTTCCAATACGGCAACTCCTAGAGCATACTCTGTTTAATCCAATTGTACTTTACCCGATAACCTGACAATCTTATAGATTTCCTGATTTCTATTATCCTCGAAAGATGCCTAACCATTTCCCATATTTGGTGACCATTTAGCCTAATTGGAGCCTCATTATTCTCTACAGCATTCTATCTAAATTCATATCTATTGCAACTATGTGGATGATCAATGTCTAAGAACCTTCTATGACAATCAAACCACAAATTCTTTCCTTCATACTTCAAAGTGCATGCCTTTTTATCGTCCATACAAATTGGGCATGACAATTTATCTTGTGTCATCCATCCAGACAACATCCCTTAAGTTGGAAAGTCATTAATGGTCCACATTAATGCTGCATTCAACATGAAATTCTGCTTCGTTGAACTATCATAAGTCAAAATACTCTAACACCACAACTCATTTAATTCATCAATCAAGGGTTGGAGGAAAATACCAATCTTCGCTTTGTGTTATACAAGTGATTAACAAATAAGTATCTTTCATGCACATCTCGAGGGGAAGATTGTAAGAAGAAACAATCACAGGCCAACAAGAATAGGGTTTACCCAATTGATTATTTGGAGAAAAACCATCAGAACAAAACCCTAACATAATATTTTGGGGGTTAGAGGCAAAATCAATGTAAGTTTGATCAAAGTATTGTCAAGCCTCACCATTAGATGGATGAGTCATTAGACCATCATTTCACTTATTCTCAACATGTCATCTCATGTGTGGTGTTGAGCTCATTGATGTATATAATCTTTTAAGCCTAGGGATCAGGGGCAAATAATGCATTATTTTCCAAGAAACATCCTTATACCTTCCACTTTCCTCTCTCTTGGGTTTAAATCTCGGCAGCTCTTCACAGAATTTGGAATGAGTTAGGGTAATAACATCTTTGTAATAATGCATGCACCCTTTCATACAACAATCAATCTTTTTTCCTTTCAACCCTAATTTAGAAACTAACTTCTTAACTTGATAAAAGCATTTAATAATAGAGTCAGGTTGTGGACTAAGCTCCCAAATCAAATTAGTCCACTAATCAAAAGAACGTTGGCTTTGGTTCCCTTTTAACTTAATACTCAACATCCTTACCACCAAAGGCAACTCCAAATGTACACACCCTTCCCATAAGGGCTCCTTGGCTATCTCTAATAGACTATAAAACCTATGAGCCTCTGGATTAGGAAACTCACTAGAAGGTTAGGAACATATTCCAAATTTTGGTCTAGCAGCATCAAAAACCATTTCTTGATAATGATTAACATTATCTTCCCAATTTATATTACCCATATCTCGATCACCTATGTCGATTCTAGGCAATGGTGTATTAACTTTGATGAAGTTCATTCCTACATGGATTTTGTAGGTAATAAAGTGGATGAATGTATATATCCCAAAATCTATGGGAGCAAGTTCATTTTCCTTATTATTCTCTATGTGGATGACATTCTACTTGTTGGTTATAGTCATGATTTACTTATTGAAACTAAGAATATAATTTCTTTTCACATGAAGGATCTTGGATAAGCTTCTTTTGTTTTTGGGACTAATATTCATAAGAACAGGAGCTGAAAACTATTGAGTTTATCTTGAAAGGCTTATATTAATTGTGTACTAAAGATAATTAATATGTGGAGATGCAAACTTGGTGATATTTTAGTTGTTAATGGAGAAAAGTTGAGTAAGGATCTATATCTTGAGAATGATTTTGAGAGGAGTGTCATGGCAAATATCCCTTATGCTAGTGTTGTTAAGAAGCCTTATGTATGCTTAGGTGTGCACTAGCACTAATTTGTCATTTGTTGTAAGTGTATTGGGTAGAAGTCTTTATAATCTAGAACATACTCATTGGGTAGCTACTAAAAAGGTTATGAGATATGTATAAAAGACAAAGGATTACATGCAAATTTATAGGAAGATTATTGATTTGGACATTACTAGTTACTTTGACTTTATTTTTGCTGGATGTCCTAACAACGATAAGTCTACTTGTGGGTATATTTTTATGATGACAAGGAGGGCTATATCTTAGAAAAGTGTGAAATAAACTCTAACAACTTCTTTCACTATGTTGTATGATTAATGAAATTTATTTCAGTGCTTGAGTTTGTTGACTCCATTTCTAGAACATTGAGGATTTATTGTAATAATAGTTCTACTGTCTTCTTCAACAAGAACTATAGAACTACTTCTGCCTCGAAAGTTAATTATATGGATTAAAGTCCTGGTAGTAAAGGGATGATCGAAAATGGAGAAATACTTGTAGAGGATATTGTTACTAAAGATATACTTACTGATCCCCTAACTAAAGTGCATAGACCCATTATTATGAGCATTATAAGATCATTGGATATAATCAGTTAAACAGAGTTATTATTTATGTAATGTTTCATCATATTGAATTTTATGTAATGTTTACATTGAACTTATATAATGTTTTTTACATTGTACTTATGTGATGATAATTTAATGAAATTGTGCACATATTTATTTATATATACATTGCTATTTTTGTTATAACAACTTCTATACAACTTTTGGATATTTTTATCTCGAGATGTTTTCCCTAGAGGAAATTATGTTTCATGATAAATATGTTTGAAATCTCCCTGGGGAGATTTGTTATGTTTTCCTGAGAAAAGCACAATAGGAATCTATATTTAATATCATGAAAAACTATCACAAACTTTGCTAAAATATGTATCATTGATTGAATTAAAATAAAATTAGTTTATTCTCACTTATGGATCTTGACTCATGGTTTTTGTTAGACTCTTTGATCATGTTTATTATGAGTATTGTCAATTTATACTAGCAATCGCAATTATTCAACTAGACAGTTGTATTATCTAAAATCTATTTGTTCAACTATTTATTTATCTAAATTTTCTTTAAAAAAATGTTTGCCTTTTTTCTTTTAAAATGTTTGCCTTATGTTCTTCATTTTTTGATCCTAAACATTCATTTGTTCTTCAAAGCTCTAATGCTTTAAGCAATTTCACCAACTTATAGGTATCATTTTTCATGCATTGACTTCACTTCTCTTGGATAGCTTCAATCCACCGAGCTTTATGTTATCTCTTCAAAATATTTAGGTTCTCCCCTTTAATCAACAAGATAAACCAATGTGTAGGATACCATGATTGAAGGCCTTACGTCTCTTTTAAACCTTCTAAGTGCATCTGCAGGGATTTCCAAAATTGGTTGTTCATCATGAGCATCATCACTTGCTTTATTATTTACTCGATCAGTTGTTTCATATATACCTATACCTATATCCTATTGGTTATCTTGAGCTTTAACTCTACTAGCTTCCACCATTGGCATAAAAGAAGTGATATCCAAGTTAGAGAAATAATCATTAAACTAAATGATTTCTTTTTTGTATTGTTTTTTTTTTTTCAATATTTGATCTCTAACAAATGTACATCTCTATTTTGAGTCATCTTCTTGTTAGCAGGATCATAGAACTTGTAGCCACTTTCATCCATGCCATAGCCAATAAAAGTATAGTGTCTTGTCTCTTTATCGAGCTTAGGTTTCTCATCTTTGGGAATATGAACGAAGCCTTTGTACTTCATTTGATGAAAGACTAAAGTCAACAAATTATGTGGGATTTTCAATGTAGGAGCATTATTGAAACTAAACATTTTGATTTCCAATCTCAGATCGGGCAAGGAAATCACTTCTTCTCAATAAGGGTAATAGCGTTTCTAGTAAAGTGTACCACTCGACTAGTTCGTCAAAGAAGAGCATATATAAAAGAGAATTATATTGATATTAATGAATTGTACAAACAAGAAATGAAATAAAAGCAATAAAGTGAAATGAAAACAAACTGAATTGAAATATAATACATCAATAAAAATGAAACAAGAAAACAAACTAAAAGGGCGATAATCATTGCTCAAAGATTCCCTATTGCATAGTGTTGCTAGGATGTCAGCTACACAATGAGTGTTTAATCATGCCCTAACTAAGTGATTTGGGTGTTCATTTATAGACAAATCCTAAGCTTACTTCAGTAACCACTTCGACCACTGTGTCACTGTATGATTACTCCTATGTGGGAAATAACCGCTCTTGGCTTGCTTCAACATACATCCACATCCTTTGTCACATAAACTTGCTGCTTGGTAACCTCTTTGAAATTTCTAGAGATGTGCATTGTAGGCTTTTGCAATCATTCTTTGATGCATCAAGCTTCTCCTTTTAGTGTTGTCGTAATACTTCAGGCGGCTTCTTGAAATTTTGCTAAATCCATAAGTCTACACCTCTTCATACTTTGACATCTTTTTGCCAACATTTTCAACAAATCCAAACACTCTTCTTTGACAACCATGATTTTGGTCATAGAATTTAAACCACATTTCATAAAATAGTAACACCAAATTTAACATGAGAAGATTAAGGATTGCAAAATAACCCATTTAGAAAGGTACCCATGAGGATTACTCGTGATAAGGGCAGGTATAGGGATGACTTTGATCTCCGTAGGGATATGAACAAAGTCTCCATTTACTAAACAAGATAGGGGCAGGAGGTGAGGTCCCTATATATATGAATTTGCCTAAATGTCCTTTCATATATATATATATATATATATATATATATATATATATATATATATATGTAACTTTAAGTATAGTTACACCACTTAATAACTTTCTATAAAGTAAAATTTTTATAAATATAACTATTGAATTATAATAACATATTGTGAAGATCATTTGTGCAAAATTTTATAAAAATTGAGCATCAATAGAAATGTAATCAAATAGCTCTATTTATATACATTTTAAACATATACATTATGTTAATTTTGATGTATATAAAGAATATATCAAACAATTTTAAATTAAAATGAAATTTTATTGACATAATCTATAAGATATGAACTTTTAATCCAATGATAAGTTTCATAAAAGATTGCCCCAGTGTAACTTTAAGTGTTGTAATGGATTATGAATATTAAATGTATTCTTTATTTAGGTTTAAGAGTGTTGTTTTATGAATTTCCTCTCTTTTTATTAGATTTTTTTAAAATTTTTTGTATAAGCTTATAGACATCCATGAGAATTTAAATTCTCATAGGGAACGGCAAATGGAGACCCGTGATAGGACTAGGGGTGAGGGAATGTCCTTGCTCCCTTGGATACCTATCATCATTCATAGGAAAAACCCTTGAATACCTATTATAAAAGCTCCAATATCAACCAAAACAAAGGTGCAAAGGAGTCTCACAAGTTACAAGCAATAAGCACAAATATACAACCCTCCTACAATGTAAAATGGTCGCCCATAGGTGTCCAAAGATATAAAAAAGATGAAAATAACAAGAGTTAAAAAATGTCACATAAAAATAGGTCTACTCACGATTTTTCTAAAAATAATTGTAATTCTCTAATCACAAATTTTTACTACCTGATCGTCTATTTGATGAAAACTGCTTATTGCTAAAAAATAACTACAAGTTTTAGTGCCTCTCCTCAATTTTCTTCTCAAATATGCTATTCAAAAACCCCTTTTGTTTCGACCTTAATAGAGGTTTATTATGCTATAGGCATATCAAGAGACACTCTTATGGTACAAAGAATATGAACTTCAAATGTAGTCAATGACAATATGAACTACTTTACATTTAGAAAATACTATGCTTTTGATTTTTTCTCTATAAAATGCCTTTTCTTTGGCCGTAACTAGGAAATGCTGTACATTGCAAAATCTTTTAACAATTTGGCCGAAGTGCCCTTCTGTATTCGGCCCTAATCGCCTGTATGGCCCTAGAATTTTATCACTTTAGGTTTGGACCTCCAAACTTCTTTGTTTTAGAAATGCCATTTTGAATTTGGATATTCTTTCCAGAGCCTTGAGCTGGAGTCAAACCAAAAAAAAAAGGGGGGAGACAAACGAGCAATTCAGCCTCGGCCCTGTTTTAGCACCCAAAAAGTATAAAAAATCAACCAACGAAAAAAGGTGTTAAAGACCACTGACGACCACAAAAAATTTAAAGCTAGACGTCCCAATAAAAAAATGTGCTATTGCCTAAATTTATGGGTTTTTTTAGGAGACCAAACATTATCATACAAATAACAAATTAACAATTGAGAAGAGTGACACAGTCAAGTGTCACTCTCTCAAATTTTTGAAATAAAAATTTAAAAATATCATATTTAAATTTAAATATTAAAACAAATCAAATGCAATATTATAAAATATTATATTAAACCAAATCAAATTTAAAATCAAGTCAAGTCAAATTATATTGAAATCAAATTAAATCGATGAAAATACAAATGAAAATCAAAATTAAAATCAAATCAAATTAAATTAATCAAACCTAAACTTCCATCAAAAGAAAAGAGTGGATTCACCATGTAGTATTTTCAATATATTTTATGAGCATCTAATAAACAATAATATATTACTCATATATAACAATAAAAAAATTGTCAATATCATGTAAAAAAATATATTACTCAACATTAAAATATTTAAAAAAGAAAATTACATAAAATATTGTCAGCTCGTACCCTATTTTAAAAGAAATTATTATTAGGTACTTTTGGAGCACTAGCTAAATTGTATTCTACCTAATAATAGAATGAGATACATATAATCTCATTCAGTTCATTAGTCATATATCAACTTCACATTTTTTAAAATAAAAAATTCAAAATAAAAATAGAAATTGGCAAAATAAAATAATGATAACTAATTTGACTACTCATATCAACTCATTTCTACTATTTGACATTTGAGCACCAAGTTATAACCCATAAAATAATATAATATTAAACTACTCTATTGAAATATTAGTTGTCATAAGATGATTTTGGTTTTGATATGATCTAACTTATTAGGTATTAATGAGATCTAGCTTACTAGCTATTACTATACAGCTATGATAAATTTTTTTGAAGACTATTTTATAGCCTTTATTTTTTTTTATCATTGGTATTATTTGTACTTAGCGCTACATTTTATAGTATGATATTTTATTTTTAAATACTTATACTCTACCTATATTAGCACTAGGGGGGTTTGGCTTAGTATATTATTCTTAGATTGGTGCTATGCTTGTTATTGTTGATAAATGTTAGTTATTTCAAAATTGCCACAATTTACTTCTATATATTTATTCATTCCTCATCAAGTTGTTGTATTCTTCATTCTTTATAGCCTTTTTATGATTGTGGTTTTCCTTTCATCATACACATATTATTGCTTTTGTAGCTCTTCTCATGTCTAACGAAGAGATAATCAAGTTCTTCTTCTATAAAATAATCACTTCATAATACTAATTATTTTTCTTGTACTCCTTGATTTATATCTTCTTATGCATTTTATTTGTATTTTGTTTAGGTGAAGTTATATATTCGTCATTTCATGGACTTAAATTCAACCAATGTAAAAGTGTCAAATATCATGGGATAAATCAATCTACTTTTTTACTTTTATATTATCTATTAATCTGTTATGTATTCATTCTTTTTGTGTGTTTACTAATCAAATGCTTGTGGCTTCCTAATCATATGTTAAGACTAAAAAATGGAATACCTGCGATGTTATTAAGAAATATTGATCAAATAATTGGTCTTTGCAATAGTACTCAATTTATTATTGTGAAACTTGGTGTTAATATTATTATTGCTGAAATTGTTTCTAAAATAGTTTTAATATTATGTTTTGATGTTTTGATATTTGTGGTGAAAGACCAATTGTGTTCTATTAATTATTGTAAAAAAATTTATATGTTACATTATTTAGATCTCATTTAGAATTACATTGTACCATGCATAGCATGGGCCTTCGGCTAGTAATAAAACAAATTAGTATATTTAAAAATTAATATATTTACTATCACCAACACTCACACACAAATCATAAGCTAAGAGTTATGAGAAACTGGAAAGGCTAAATTGTTTCTTTTATATTAACTAAATTATATTTTAATTATTTTAAAATAAATTAATTATCATAAAAATAAATTAAAAAATATAAAATTATTGACATGAAGAATATATATATATATATATATATAGGGATTGCTAACCATATGGAGATTAGCGACTTCCACAAATTTTGTTTGGGACAAAAAATTCACTCATTCTTTTAGTAAATCTACTTGTAGTTATGGACAATTCAGTCATTTTATTTGTATCCACATTAATTGTTTGTTTAACATTTTCTCTCTCCTATTAATTTTAAATATTATTACATTAAATACACATAATAACTTTGTTAGAAGGAAGTATTTAATTAGAATATACTTTTATTCATCCAAAAATTAAAAGATATTATTTTTGGCAATAAATGATATATACGATTCTCTTTTACACTTTTAAATGATACTATTTTTTTAACATATTTAATAAAATTGTTGTAAGGTATATGATTATCTAAATATTCAAGATATGCTATGATATATTGTCGTAATATAAGTTTTTTCTTTGATGATAGATATTAGGGTATATCATCGTAATATATATTATCGTATACATCATCATAATAAGTGTATCATAATATTAGGATATATTTAGCATATATGAGTTTATGGTAATATATAGTATCGTAATTAGGTTATCAGACCTTACTATATTCTAACATTTTTTTATAGGATACTATATTTTATCATTATTAAATGTATAAAATAATATTGTAGATATCATTTGCTGCAAAAAATACTATATTTAATTTTTGGATGCATAAAAGTATATTTTAATTAAATAATTACTTCAAACAAAAATATTATGTATATTTAATGTAAGCATCTTTGAAATTAATAGAAGAGAGAAAAACTTAAACAAACAATTAATATAAATATAAATAAAATGATAGAATTGTCCAAAACCACAAATAGATTCACTAAAAGAATGAGTGAGTTTTTTGTCCAAAATAATATTTTTATGTGGAGGTTAGCAAGCTCCACATTTTATTTTGGACATAAAAATACCTTCCTTTTTCTTGAATCAAACTAAATTTTAGATACCATTGTAATTTCGTTTTATTTGCATTAATTATTATTCTAACTTTTTCTCACCTAATTAATATTCACTCTTTCTTATTTATTTCTATATGAATACTGTTCTTTTTTTTTCTCTTCTTTAAATATTATATAATTACAAATTAATGTAATATAATTGTATACTAGATAAATATATTTTACTACTAATTAAATAAAATATTTTTTTCATAAAATTCATAAACAATTATCATTCTAAAAATTTTAATATATTTATATGAAGTGATCTAATTTAAAAAATTAAATAATTCAAGAATTCATTAACATGAATCATTAAAATTGTATGATACAGAATAAATTTACATTGCTTTTTGTATGAAACCACCTTTATGTAGAGGTTAGCAAACTCCATATTTTATATTGGATATAAAGTCCATCCCTCTCTCTTCTTAGTCAATTTATAATTTTGGGTAAATCTGTAATTTTATTCCATCCACATTAATTACTTGTTTATTTTTTTTCTCTTTCCTATTTAATATTCTCTTTTCACTATTTTTATCTACTTGAATACTATTAGTCTTTTTCTATTTTTCTCTTATCTAAATCTAAATAATATATAAGTGATTAAAAATTCCAATAATATTATTATATATTGGATAAATCTATTTTATAATAATTTAACAAAATATTTTAGATAGAGTTTGTAAAATATTAAAACAATTTTAAAATTCAAGTAGTACTTAATAATTCACGTAATATAAATAATACTGATTCATGTGTATAAAATTACTTGAATTAACATTAACTTTTATATTACATAGTTTTTAAATATCTCTCAAAAATATTATTGAATACTAATTCAAGTGAATGTTATTTGAACTATAATAAAATGCTTTTTTAGTTACTTGAATTTATATTGTTTTAATAGTTTAATTAATAATTGTTTTTACAATATTTATTGTTAAATTTAGAATTGAGAATTAAATTAATCTCTACATTAAAAATGTAGTAAATCTATACGACATAAGGATTACGTGAAATTTTAAATAATATTATTATGAGGATTTTAAATAATATAATAATATTTTTTAAAATTTTATTTAAAATAGTATGCTTTAAGGAGAAATAGTAGTAGATAGTGAATAATATAGGTTAGAGAAAAGTTTTTATTCAAAATAGTATTTTGTAAGAAGAAATAGTAGATAGTAGATATTAATTAGGTGAGAGAAAAAGTTAGAATAGTAATTAATGTGAGTCAAAAATAAAATTACAAAATTATCCAAAATTAGAATTGATAGAATAGAGAAAAAAAAATGGAGCTTAGCAATTCCCATATATATATATATATATATATAGAGAGAGAGAGAGAGAGAGAGAGAGAGAGAGAGAGAGAGAGAGAGAGAGAGAGAGAGAGAGTGTGAGTGAGATAAGTGATTAATTATGAGTATGAGAAGAGTAAATCTTGTTCATTGGCTCTTATATTAATAGTCAAAATTAAAATATAAAATTATATGACTTTTTTAAGTGATCATATGATATTTAAATAATTTTAAATCTTGATTATTCATATATAGCTATATGGTCTATGTTTACTTCTCTCATTTTTATAATAGGACACTCCTATGATGTGATATATCTAATATATATATATATATATATATGTGTGTGTGTGTGTGTGTGAGAGAGAGAGGGGGGGAGGATCAAGTGAGAGGAGTCACTTATTAAGAGAGTAAAAGGAATAAATTTTGATCATTAGATATTTCATAAATGGTTAAGATAAAAATATAAAATTATATGACTTATAAATAACTTTTAATTTAGCTCATTCATATATAATTTTACGGTTTAAATTTGTTCATCTCACTCTCAACAAGTATTTGCATAGCTGGATTATTTTTTATAATTTTTTTTAGGCCTCAATTTAGGCACGAGGATAAGCGCAAGACATACGCAGCTATCATGATCCTCATTCCAAAGCCGAAGTGAATCACGTGGAGCATTCGATGCTCATGCGGAGAAAGTGCGTCCCACCTTCCCACCAACATTCAACAAACTTCCGGGCCACTTTATCTCCATAATCAATATATTTGTTAATAAGAATATCGACACCAAAAGCAACTTAGGAAGTGGTGTTCAGCAACTTGGGCCAGAAGCAAGGCTTGGATAACATACCATCCAAGAATTAAACAAACCCCCCCCCCCCCCCTTCTCTCTCTCTCCCAACGAAAAAAAAAACTACATTGTGATTTATTATTCCCTTTTTTGTCACATAAATCATATATTAATTGCGCGTTTCTAAAACAATTGCGATTATAAGTAATTGGTTGTTTTTCTATATATAGATAGAGAGGGAGAGACCGAATTCCCGTATATTCTTTCGTCAATTCCTCTTTAATAAGGGGACACAATAGTGCCACGCACCTTGATCATTTCCAGGTTGATAGCATCGATCCCTATATGTTGATGCTGCTTTCATAATAATGACCTTACGGATTGTTCAATGATGAGATGAAATGAATGTGTTATGAAATTGAACAGGGACCAAATTTCCTGCGTGTACATCTTTCATGTAACGAGGCACAGTAGAGCTAGGAACGTTGATCACTTTGCAGTTATTGGCATCAACATACACGTTGATGCTGCTTCCATGATAAATATTTAACGACAATAATGGATTGTTCAATGATGAGATGAAATGAATGTGGTCCCTTTCTCTTACATTTCTCAGTTCTCAGCTCTGACAAGAAGAAATTCTTGGAAGTTGGAAGCAGTGGGTTGTAACTTCTATGTCTTTTTGCATATATAAATATGTTCTCATAATCTCCAATATAGGATGTATTTGTTTCAGAGTTAGTAATTTTAAAATTTAAATTTTATATATAATTAAAAAAATTAAAAATTAATTATTTTAGAAACTACTAATTTCACTTTCTACAAAAAAAAATTGAAAATAAATTTTTTTGAGATTCTGATTATTTTTTAAAAAATTATTTAAATATATGAAAATTAATTTTTTTCAATAAAAAAAAATTTTGTCCAAAAAATCTCAAACAAACACAACCATATAAGTATATAAAAAATTCATTTAAGGATTGAGGAACATAAGTTTGAAAGGTTAAAAAACAAAAAAGAAGAAGACTGTTATCAATGGGAGCAGTATGCCCACTCAAATTGATAGTAAAGAAATATAAGCTTAGCTAATATGGATCTTGGGAGGAAAAGTTTAAAAGTAAAGTTTACACACGAAAAGAATGATGAAAGAATTAGATAGTGCGTAGATTATAGTTTGCAAAATCAATGCTGAAGAAATTAAGCTTTAAAACTTAAGAACAAGTTTACACCGAAATGAATTATGTTTGAATATTGGTAATAAATTATCTCATGCTTCTCATTCACATTGTCATGTCATAGGAAGAAGAAAAAATAGAAAAAAGCACACTAAATTTATGGTGTCCTATTTAAATTTGTGCAACCCAATTTAGAAACTCTATGAGTGAATCTCATTGATGAAATAAGTAAGGTCAATGTGATACTTAAATAATAAGCTCTTCCACTTAATTGGCTAAGTTTTTGGATTGAATTCTCTTTACTGGCTGCATTCATAACAATTGATACTATTGACGGTTTAATGAAAATATTGTGCTAAATATTGATAGATAAGCGAAGACATGCGACGGGTTGATCCAGTGGTTTGGTGGTCTCTACAAAATGCATTCAGAGTGAGTAGTTGCATGTTTGACTCGGGGTCCTTCCCTCCTCCCCTCCCCCGAAAAACAAACAAAAACAAAATCAGACAAAAGAAAAGATTGAAATTGTTAAGAGAGAAAAGACTCACATGGTTAGTGTCGATAAACTAAAGTCAATAGACTATTTTTTCAGATTTGGCTCTCTTCATAAGCTTAAAATCATCACGGAAGCATGAGAACAATCCCCGTAGTATCTTGTCTGAAAGTGATAATTTTTGTTGTAAATGTTTCTAGCTCAAGGTAAAAAAACATAATTTGTTTTTTCACTTCCACTTATTGTGACTAAAACTTTGTTGGACACACCTTAACAAAAGGTTTTACTAAGTATGTTGGCATGGTTTGAACTAGGTCATGCTCTCAATGGAAAAAAGAGAATTTTTTAGAAAAATGGGAAAAAAAATGATAAATCCGACAATATGAAGATGTACTACTACAACTATTAAGAAACTTTAGAAGGCAAAAGGTGCTGTAGGGCAGAAGACAAATGATGGGAGGGAAGAGAACTGGCTCCCCTGCACAGGTGCAGCCATAATTGAAGAAGCATTGGTTCAATAATTAACTACACCACACCGGGCTACGTGAGAACACTGGAAAGAGGCCATGCCACGTGCCCTCATGTGTATAGCCACGTACACTTGATGCTATTATGAAGTGGCCCAATCCCAATTAATGAACCCATCACGTGTCAATCTCACATTTTCATTGTGGATAATGTCGAAATTGGTGAACTCTAGTTAACATCACACGGACCGATTGCTCTGCTCCGGCTATTATCTCAACATAAAGTTGTAAATTGACGTAACATTTCAATCAAAGGCTTTACAAGCCATGCATGACGCATATATACTGCAATAAAACTAAAATGAAAATAGTGTCGGAAAAATTAAATTTAAGAGGTTAATATGTTCATATTCCAAACTTTTGAGATGGCCCAGAAAGTTGGTACCCTGAAATCATATTCTCATATTGAGCATGCATAAGCATAGTCCCAGTTGTTGGATTGAGCAGCTCGACTGCGATGAGTCCTATTTTAATTAAGGGTATGCAAATTGAGAAGATAGTAAAACAAGATTTAAATGCAACACAATGTATAGTGTGATTTTGCCTTCTTTTACTTATATTATCGGAACTTTTTATTCTACATCATACATACCAATGCAGTCTCAAATGGCTGAGTCGAGGTTGTTTAAATCGCCGCAAAGAGATAGTTATGCTGAATCGTTAGTATTTTATTAGTTTCATCTATTTAAAGTTAGTTTGTATGTCTAGCAGGTCTTTCTTTTATAATTTTCTTATATTAAAATTTATATATGATAAAACCATTAGAAATAGTTTAATGGTGAGGAATTTAGGTAATATGTATGAGGTCAAAAGTTTAAATTTTATTACCATTGATATTAAAAGAAAAAATTATATATGATAAATTGATGGCTTAAATGTGTTTTTCGTTCTTAAAAATATAACACTTTTTTTGTGTTTATCCTTCAAATAATTTTGCATCATTTCAGTCTATCATTTTTAAAAAGTGAGCCTAAATAATTCCTAATAGAGATCCACAAGTGCTATGAGAGAAATCATTTATACTCTACTCTTTTTCAATTTAATAATTTGAGAATTTTGAGAATTAAATGATCAATTACATATCATTTGTGGCTATATTTTATCTATAGAAGATTGGAAGAAGCGTAGGGTTATAAAACCCATGATAGATGGTGTACTTTTAGAACGTATATTCTCAATTCCTAGCACATGGTCTAATGCTAAAGGTGAACATGTGATATGTAAATAAAGATAGTGTCACTTGTTGGAATCTTAACCTTTTTAATTCATGAAGTTTTCGATTAGAGGATGCTTTTTTTCTTTTTATGAATATTTTAAACTAGTCACGATTGAATGGTCATTTTTTTATTTTTGGTTCAAATTTGGAAGTTAATCCAAGTGTACGCAAAGCAAATTAAAATACTATTAAGTGCAATGAACAAAATGTATATTACAACTCTAATTAGTTTAAGTAATCTAATACTTGTTTCCTTTAAATAATATCTAGAGTTTGAATCTTATGTATATTAAAAAAAAATTAGTGCTAAAACCCCTCTAATAGGCTAATTTGACTCTCGAGCCAGATTATACTAGTTGTTAGATAAAAGAAAAAAAAAATGTACATTACAATAATAGACTTATTTGACCAAATTTAGCCCCAGAAACAATGTAAAACATTAGAAAAGGGCTTTCATTGAGCAATGACTCATGTTTAGATACAACAGTGCTCTGCATAGCTCAAAGGTAGATAAAACGGACAAGATTACAAATGGTCAAAAGGCTCTCGCTCAACACAACAGTGCGGGTTTGTTCTGCCTGGTTCTAACCTTATACAGAGCATTTTGAAATGGTATTTATAGTGTGAGGGTGGACAGAAAGTAGGTGTTAAATTATAAGGATACCCTGCTCTTCCTCTAAATTGAGGGTTTAGGGTGAATGTAGCTAGATTTGGCAAATTATAATCTTTTAAGATTTGTATGACCTCAACAGTCAACACTATGTCCTCATTTAATTGAGGGCACATCCACACATTGACTTGTAGTTTAACATGTTTGAGTCTTGTATTTTACTTCCTATTTATAATCAAGTTAAAAAGAATAGGAATGATTCTCTTATGATGATATCAATTTTGGATTAAGGATTTTAATGTTAATTAGGAATTTTAATTTTTGAATTTAAAATTTTATTCGTTAAGGGCTTTATTCCTTTCTTGGATAGGATATCCGATTATTCCTTATTTGTTTGGTCATTAATTTATTGCTTATGCATGGACTTGCATGAAGAGCTATAAATACCCCTCCTGCAAAAGCTTGAGGACCTTTGGCTTGTTTTAAAATAAGAACTTTTATGTTCTTGTCTAATCTTGGTTCTCTTTGTTTCATGTACCTTTCTTTCCATTACTGGATTCATAGGTTGCTATATTTGGAGGATTGTCTACAAGGTTGTCAAATACATGTCTGATGGGACTAGTCTTCTTCCTGAGAATGAATATTGCTCATCTTTTTGTTGTCTGAGAACTGTAGTTTTATTGACCGGCAAAAAAAAACCTAAAGTGAGAAACTGAGAATGAAAAAAAAAAATGAGTAACAATTCTATCCCGCATAGCCCCTGAGGCTTCAAAGTTTTCATGCAAAACCAAAACTACATGCAAGGATCCTACATCCTAGATAGCATAGTAGCCCCACAAAAGGCCCTGCAACAGGATAATATTCAAGTTCAAAAACTTGAAATCCAAGCCCTTAAGTTTTATGAAAAGATTAATGGATCCATGGAACTAGTGTGCTGTTGTGCTCCAGCAACTAGTGAATCCATGGAACAAAAGCAAGAGTCACATAGTTAGGCAATACTATATCTTGTTGTCATTCTTGTCTTCTATTATGTTTTGAAACGAGGAATCTCGTAGTTATGGAATTATTACTGTTTGTAATATTACTGATTGATCGAGAGGAAAAGATTAATGATCACTCCACTGTTATGTTGTGATTATTACAAAGATGGAAGTGCATTACAATGTTAGGAAAGACAATAGCCCATATTTGTCATCTTTGGCAGCATGAACACATGAATGACTGCTAGTGCTTTCTTTCTTTCCCCTTTATTATTGATTGCACAAATTTCTTTGTATCTGTATATCTGGATGATCAAGGAGAAAAGAGAAACCTTGCACTTTTAAGTTGAAGAGAAAAACACCAAATGGTTATTGTTAAAGTCCTATAGTTTATTACTACACAATTAGAAAACATTCTCAAGTTAGGATGACTGAGTGTCCTTTAACCTTAGAGAAAGAGAAGGTATGAGCAAAGATAATGAAGCAAATTATGAGTAGTAAAGGTCGTAAGATAATAAGAATGGAACCCAAAGCTTTTTTAGACTTATGTGATATTTTAATCTTAGAAGGTGGTCTCCAACCAACACAATGGGTAACCTTAATTAGATGAAAAAGTTGTCAAAATACTCTACATTCTAACACACAATGCTAGAAATCGAGAGGTCCAATTCTACTTTTGACACTCTAGTCAATTCATTAGTCGTCATTTTCATCGTGTGCTTCGACTAGCAATTGAGTCAGAAGAAAAGTTATCTCAAACAACTTGATAGGTCACAAATTCCTATAGAAATTCTTAGAAGCAACCAGTTTAACCCATTCTTAAGGTAAAATTTATTTCAATACAAAATTTAGAAATAATATAATGAAAAGTGATATTAATGAAAAAATAACTATGCTAGGATTGTGTTGAGGCATTTGATTGTACACATTTTCATGTAAAAATGTCGTTAGTTGAAGCTTCAAAGTATTGTGATAAGAAAGATTTTCAAACACAAAATGTGTTGATTGTATGCTCATTTGATCTTAAATTTACTTTTGTTCTGCTTGGATGGGAGGACACTGCATCTGATTCAAGGATATTAAAAGTTACATGATGCAAAATAGACAATCTTAGAATACCTAGAGGTACTTAATATAATAGTTGTTCATTTTTCCTTTTTGGTTTGCTAGATATATAGTAGTAATGATTATTTTCTTTTAATAGGTAAATATTATGTCCTTGATGTTTACACCCTATAGAACAATATGTTATCATTTGAAAGAATTATCCTAAAAAATTCCATCTTGAACACCTCAAGAATTATTCAACTATCGACATTCATCCTTGCATAATGTCGTTGAAAGGACTTTTGCAATTTTGGAAAAAATATTTCTTATCATTGCAAGTGGAACTGAACTAACTTATGGAGTCAAGACTCAAAATATGATCATCATTGCTTTTTGTATTGTGCATAATTATTTGATGATAGTAGCCCTTATGAAGATTTGCTTGGTGAGGTGGATGAAGAAATTAATAATCAAATTGCACCTCACCAACATGTTCATGACAGATGATGAGGATGAAGAACATACTAATTCGGAGAGAATTTTAGAAATTCTATAGTAGAAGCTATGTGGAGAGATTATACTAGCTGATTTTTTGTTTTTTAATATCTAGGATGAACGTATGTATCGTAGGACTTGATGAATTTCATGATCGTAATTGATGAATAGTTTCTCTATTTTTTCCTTAGTTCTTGCATTTATATTAATGAATTATGAATGTCCGATGTTATCATTAATATTGCATATCCAACACAAAAGTTTGATACTTCTATTGGAAATCATAATCATGTCTAAGCTTGAAAGAGAGACATGGACATCATGTATGGATAATGCTCTTGTTGAAGCTTTTCTAAATCAACAAAACTTGGGAAACAAAGTGGGTGAGTGTTTTACATCAAAAGCTTATGAAGCCATAACACATGAAATACAAGAGAAATTTACAAGACCTTTTGCAAAGCAAAAGGTGAAAGGTCATTGGAAGTTGATAAAGAGAAGCTTTTCTAAATGTTAAGATTTATTCAAAAATGGGTTGAGTGGGTTTGCTTAGGACCCAATTATAAAGCATTGGTGTGTTGAACCAGAAGTTTGGCAAAAGTTAATCGAGGTATTTTGGTGAACATTTCTTGAATTTATGTCTTTGATTTTTATTTTTGATATCTTTCTTACCAAATTTAATAATTTTTATTTGATACAAATTCAAGGGGTTACTAATTGAGATGGTATTTGGTCCTCTTGGTCTTTCAAGATAATTTATGTAATTTTGCTTTAACTCACTAGTTTTTTTTTTTTGTAGACTTATCTTTGTTTTTTTGCAGACTTTATGTAATTATTTTTTGACTTGTGTTTTAGGTGTGCTGTAAGTGAAATTCATGAGGTGGATGATGAGCTCTTACCCATGTTGATGCTTGAGGATCTCAAAGATATGGGGATCAATGCTATTGGATCAAGAAGGAAAATGCAATGTGCAATTCAAAAGCTTGGAAAAGGGGTTCTCATGAGCTTTGTTCTTTTTTTTTTTTTTTATAGTTTTTGCTTTTTAGGTTTACATGATATTGGGAGCAATCTTGTTGCTTTTTTTTGGTTCTCATGTATTGTGCAATTCACAATTTGCTGCTGATTTCATAGCTTATTCGAACATCCAAAGAACAATTATAAAAGTTCATTGGCTGGTCGTGGACTTCTTATATTATATGGGGACAATTTTTGAAAGGCGAGGGGGGGGGGGGGGGAGCTATTACTTTACCAAATAAACATGCCTTAGGCAGGAAAATGTTAGCTTTGCTTTTCATTTGTAATGTCAAAATGTAGTTTTAAAAATTTCTTGAGCGATGATAATTTTTTTTTGCAAATATAAAATAATAGATTAGATACAATGTGTTATTACGTGTTAATAATTTTTTTTGTAAATATAAATTTTTTCCAAAATTTTTATAGAAAAAATCTTGATAGACCTTTTTAAAAATATTGATGGAAAAAAAATATTTTTAGAGATAAAAAATTAAAGATAAATTTTTTTTAAATGATTTGTTTTGTAGAGAAAAGTTTTAGAGAAAGAAGTATTTTTTGAAATGGAAATATTTTTTAAATGCAAAAACATGTATTTTTAACTAAAATAATTAAGGATTTTAGTGAAGGGTAAAAATGTAAAATAATTAATTACATCATATTTTTTTAACTAAAATAATTATTTCCCTAAAAAAATTAATTAAGTATTTTAGTGAAGGGTAAAAATATAAAAATGCATCACAAACCCCTCCATTTTCTTTCCTTTATCTATCTTATACTCTCAAACAAAGGAAGACAAACTCTCTAAAGCACTTCCTTCCCCTTTGATGCCTTCCATTTTTTTCCTTCCTAACTCCCAAACGAAGTCTAAGGTATCTTACCTTAGAGCACAATCAGGTGGACATATAGAATCTTCATTGCGTAACCCCTATGCCCTTGTGTTCTCTAAGGTGTTTGGCATTTAAGTCCAGATTGTTGTAGGTCTCCCTCTCTACGTCTTATGCCTTTGTGTTCTTGAAGGCGCTTTGCCTTAGAGCCCGTATGGGTGGATAGGTGTAGAATCTTCATCTCCCTTGCTCTTGTTTCCTTGAGTTCTCTAAATGTTTGACCTTCGAGTGCAAATGGATCCAGGTCTTTCTCTCTAAGTCTTATACCTTTGTGTTCTCTAATTAAGACACCTAGCCTCAAAGCTTGGACGAGTGTAGAGTTGCATCCCCTAATCATTGTGCCCTTGTGTTCTCTAAAGTGTTTAGCCTTCGAGCCTTGATGGATCTAGGTCTTCCTCTATATCCCTTGTGCCCTTATATCCTATAAGGTACCTTGCTTTAGAGCCCAAACGGGTATAGACTTTTTCCGTTATGCCCTTGTATTCTCTAAGGTGTTTGACCTTTGAGTTTGGATGAGTCCAAGTCTTCCTCTTTAACCTTTGTGCTATTATGCTCTCTAAGGTGCCTAGCTTTAGAGCCTAGACAAGTGGATGTTGGGATATTTAAAGGACAAGTTGAGCTGGGTTAGATCAAACACAAACTCGACCTGATTTTTTGTCCAGGCTATTTTTTTAAGCTCGAACATAATTCGATGATGACTCGATTAGTGATTGGATCAACACAAATTTTAGATAACATATAAAAATTTGGACATTATACATAGTAAAGTTATAAAATTTTTAAAGTAAGAAACAAAATTTAAAAGATATTTTGCAAGACATATTTCAAAACAAACTATATCAATATAAAAATAGCATCAAGTTATGTAAAATATATTAAGTGAGAAATCTTATAATTTATCACTAATTATTTTTTTAAAAAATAACTTATAAAGAATTATTTGACTTCGAGCCTGGTTGGGCCAACCGAAGTATGACCTAAACTTGGCTCGAATAATGTACAGGATCAAATTTTGGAACCTAAACTCGACCCAGTAAACTTCGAGCCGGGACAAGTTATCGGGTTGGGATGGGTCTTGAACACACCTAGGTTGATGTATGGCATTGGTGTGGCATTGACATAGTTGACAAATTTTCACAAAGGAAAGTGCATCCTTCTCAACCGTGGGCCAATAACATCCTAAATGCAAAATTTTCCCGATTAATGCCCTTTCTCCTTGATATCTTCCACATTCACCTTCATGAATAGACCTTATTATCTTCTCACTTTCCTCCTTCCCTATTCACCTCATTACCATTCTAAGGAACCTCCTTTTAAATAACACCTCTCTTTTTTTTTTTTTTTGCAAAATAACACTCCACCCTTTTTCATAATGCCTTGGCCTCTCGAGTTTCTGTTGGCAACACCCTTTTTTTCAAGAATACAAAGAGTGGATGCCTCCAATCTTCTTTCTCTTCCACAATATTTACTTTCTCCTCCTCCTCACTTTCTTCTACGCATGCTTCATACCGATGGTAGATGATGTCACAATCCTTCTTCATAGTGAGCCAATAACCAAACCTCTATAAGCACCTATACATGCTTCCTTTTTGAGTTTTGAGTGATTTAGAGTTTGGTTATAAAGTGTTTTTGTTGAAAAGTTTTCAAAAGTTCTATAAAACTCATGTTACCCCCTTCTTGAGTTTTGAAGCCACAATAGGAAATGCATATTTTATATGGATTAATTTGATACATCATCATTATAAAAACTTTTACAATAATATTTAATCATATATTATTATGTATGTGACTTTTAGGGCAATGATTGTTAAAGTCAAACAAGCTTTTTAACATGACAAAATATGATTGGATGATAGCGTAAAAAAACTTTTATATTGACAATACATCAAAATTAAATTTATTACGTGTGTGTGTGTGCACATGAAAAATACTCTTCTAAAATGAGTTCGTTTCTATGGTGAGAAAGTGAGAGGTATTTATCCTTAAATTATTTAATAGATTATGATTGCAATATATTATCATGAAGTTCATTTATGTCAAATATTAAAAAAAATATTAAACATCAATAAAAATATAATAAAGTAGTTCTTATTTTTATAGTTTTTGTATTAGAAATTATTCATACAACTTGAGGTCAAAATGATAATTAGGTCAAATTGATAATTACAAAAAGCCTCCCAAAGTGGCAATTCCAACATTAAAACCCTTAAGATGGTAGATAATGTTCATTTGATTTGGCGATGCCAACTATTTTTAAGTTTTTTTTTTATATATTTTAAAATATATATTTCGTTGATTTTATGATATATACAAATATATTAAATAGTTTGAGATATTTATAAGCTATACATTTTGATCCAATAATGGGCTGTGTAAACCTTTAACTAATAAAAAATTATTAATATAATAATTATTTTAATTCACATCATTATAACTTAGTCTTAAGTTAAGTCTAAAATAATAATTATTTTAACAAATTCAACATTTTCTTGGCAGGTTCTCCACACCGCGCCTCGATGGTGATCACGGGAAAAGCTAATAGCGCGTAAACACTGGCCCCCATCTCATCCCTTCATCGTCTCTCTGTATCTGAAACAACTGTTGCACTGTGTTCATTCCCTCCGCTAGGGAAGCCACGCGCCAGAAACTGCGAGTGGCGGCAACATTGCCGCCAGTAACAGTACCCAAATAAGAATGGAAACTACATTTTCAACCGATAATAACGGTAAAAACAAAAACAAAAAACGTATCCATTTACACACCAATGTAAATTTACATATGAATCTTATGATAAGATACCAAGGTTGTTGTAACAAACAGAGAGAGTTTCGATTCCACCTTTGTTTGCGGAGAGAGAGAGAATCATTCAAGCAAACGAACGATGACACTATTCAACCATTTCCACCATAAAATCCTATGAACCCAAATTTTGTATCTCTTTTCTCTTTGTAGTTCCCTCTTTTTTTCGGTTCTGCCTACAATACCCCTCCCCAGTCAGAAGTTGCATTCGACTTTAGATTATCTTACTCGCTCTCTCTCTGTAGATAGAGAGAGATAGAGAAAGCGTGTGGGAACAGTGGTGTTGTGTATGTAACAGTTAGTAGATAGATGATGAATACTGGTGATTAAATGATTGATCTCTCGGCCCTCTTTGTTTGACTTTGGAGTTCAGTTTCCATCCCATTTCCCCTTTCTTTCCTTTACAATTTTCTTTTCTTCATTGGTTCTTCTTCCGCTTCCAATTTAAGGCTTGTTCTTCTGTTATTCCCGCATTGGAAACCATTGAAACATATCTTTCTGGAGTTACTTTGTCCTTGTGCCTTCTTTTGTTGTTACTGCCTTCATGAATATGAAAGAGCTAAGTCATCAAATTTGTGCACATTCTCATTTCATTTAATTTTTCATTTGTTTAATTGTGTATGAGCACATTGAGTGAATTGGATTTGTGGTGGTTCTTTTCTTTGTCTCCTCAAGGCAATTGTGTACTCAGATTTTGCAGTGTTGATTTTGTGTTCATCAATTCAGATTTTGTGTGTTGTGTGTGATTATGGGTTGTGCTAGTTCCAAGCAAAAGAGATGCAGCCATTGCAACTCCCCTTATTCTCCAATGCCCAGAAGCTACTCTATGCATGTGCATCACCCACCTCAAAGCAAAGGGGACAGTTACCATGTTGTGGCACTGACATCAACCACACTAGGCTCTTTGGACCACTTATCCAACAAGATTGCTGCTGGCAATGGTTTCATATTCTCCAATGGCAAGTTCAGTGACAATGACAGTGACAGGTTCATCTTCGGAAATGGGAATTCAACCCAAAACCAAGAGGAGGAGAAGAAGAGTGATGAGTCCTCAAATGGGTTGGTTGATGAGGCCAAGGCCTGGTCCAATATGATTGAGCAGAAGTTACCAAAAGCTATTATGCCAAAGACTCCAATCATAACACCACCTTGTGAGCCAGAGACCATCAACACATGGGAACTGATGGAAGGCCTTGAAGACACAACAAGCCCTTTGAGGTCACCAATTCACTTTCGGAGCTTCTCTTTTAACGTCAATGTTAACAATGGCCATGTTGATCCACCAAAATCTTGTTTCACAGAGAATGATGGCAACGATGCTTCACCTAAGCCCATGTGGCTCCAGATGACACAAGAGGAAGAAGAACCAAATCTCAAGCCTGAAGTTTCTGATTGTAATGATGACCCTCAAGAGGGCATGGCTAGGAATGGATTCTCTTTTGAGGAAAAGAAGATCAGTGATGATGATGATGTTGTTATGGATTTTGAGGCTACCTCATGTGGGAAGAAGGACAAGGTGGTGTTCTACTTCACAAGCCTGCGAGGGGTAAGAAAGACATATGAGGATTGCTGCCATGTGAGGCTCATTCTGAAAGGACTTGGTGTTAGGGTGGATGAGAGAGATGTGTCAATGCATTCAGGGTTCAAGGAGGAGCTCAAAGAGCTATTGGGTAATGGGTTTGGTAAGGGAGGGTTGCCAAGGGTGTTTGTTGGGGGGAACTACATTGGTGGAGCTGAGGAAATTCAGAGACTGCATGAGGATGGGAAGCTTGAGAAATTACTTGAGTGTTGTGAAAAGATTGATGATAGCGAAGATGGTGGGGGAGTATGTGAGGCCTGTGGGGATATAAGGTTTGTGCCATGTGAAAGCTGTTATGGAAGTTGCAAAATCTACTATGAAGGCTATGATGATGATGAAGAAGGACAAGAAGATGGTGAGGTGGCTGAGTATGGATTCCAGCGTTGCCCTGATTGCAATGAAAATGGACTAATTCGCTGCCCCATTTGCTGCTACTAGTTCTATCTTACATGGTTGTGACATTTAACTGAGTTGTACTTAAAACCAATTTTTGAGTTGCGTCTTCTGGTTATTTTGTTTATAGCTAGTTTTTTTGTACAGTGAACTTTTGGTGTGATTTGATCGTATTAGAGATGAGGAAGTCAGTTCTTCTGCACAACTAGTGCAGTTTACTGCACAGTGTATGCTTTGCATTTTCCTCTTTTTTAAGAAACCAAAGAAGGCTTGTATACAATTTCCTTTCTTGCAAAACCAATAAATGCAAAGAGAGTTTACTTTTACAAGGGTATCGTCGCATTTACTTTATTTCAGTCCATAATGTGTTTTTCTCCCTTATACAATTTCAAGGATTTAATGTTTCGCAGTGATTATGTTGGGGACTTGAATGCTTTCAAGGCCTATTAGAGTTGAACCTACCTTGAGCTAAATGCATAATGCACTCCGGTGCTGCGGTTTTTGTGCTTAATGTAACAACCATTCTTAATTTCTTATCATTCATTTTAGTTACCAAATGCGCTCTATTTGAGATAAGAATAAGATCAATAGCAGTAACTACACTTCTTTTACGGCCCTTGATTTTATATCTGATTACAATTGCTTGTGAATGGAGTGAAATCTATTCAATTTTGATTCTAACAAAATTTCGATTATGTATTTGTTTTGAACTGATCATTGCATGCAGCACCATACCACATTTTCATTGTTACTAATAAGCTCAAATCAAGTGGTGCAGAACATAACAGAACACATTAGGGGGACGACATTATCTTGGTCAATATCGGCCAGATATCTTGTGAATTAGTCAAATCCTGCTTCTTTGGACTGAACAGCAATCCGTGACTGCACCATTTCAACCTATTAGACCATTTCTTCTAAAACCGACAGAACAGTTCAAAAGGGCATTAATATTTTTTAAGTTAAAGAAGTTTCAAAAAGATGCAGCTGCAATTCAATCATTTATTATCTATTTTTGATTCTTTCACGGTTCTTCTCAACCATTTACATTTTAAGTTACTGCAATTTGAGCCTATTGCATTGAATTTCTGATCTTATAAGCAAGAAATAGACCCTCCATAGGCTGATGCTCCTTCCAATGTTTGTTTGGTTCAATTAGTTTATCACTTGTTTCTTTCAATTCAATTTTCAAGTTTAAGTTTTGTAAATAGAAAAAAAATACCAAGAGAGTTTTATTTTTATAGGAGACTGACTCAACCCAAATCAAATTAATTTAAATTTAGTAAATTTCGGATACAAATTAAAAAAAAAATGATGCTCATAAACTCAATAGACAAGAAAATCACCTATTTTGACTGCAGGTACCAGCGCATGTTACCCTTCTAAAGGGGCACTTGAAAGTGAAAGAATTTTCTGTGACTACTTTGTAATGATCATTACAGGGCGGTGCCGCAGTTGAGCCACCTAATTATGTGATATGACCTATCAATTCATGGAATTTTATTTTAATTTCCATGTGGTGCCATTTACAAAAGGTTGTACCACTAAGGAACACCTAATGGTACAAATGATTTGTGCCAAAGCAACGAACTTTTTTTCTTCACCTACATATCCCTCTTTTTAGTCACGTTCATGTGTTCATGTAGTCAATGGGGCCTAGAGAGGCAAGAAAATCCCAGTAGGCTGCAAGTCCCCTGTCATCCTATCAATATCATAATTGGTTTGGGGGTTAATGGTAGATGACAATAATGATTATAAGGATAATGTTACTGCATTGGCAGTTGTTTAATACTCTCTTCTTCCCCCCGTTTTCTTTTGTTAATAAATTACTAGTATTTGAAATTTATTAAACTCCAATTAATTTAGTTCGAGTCAATTTCGGCCATTATAAGGCTTTCAGCACTAATTTTTTGCATCCATATGACTTAAACTCAATATCTTATTTAAAAGGAATAAATGTTAAATCACTTAAATCAATCTAGCATCATACATAAGTTTAATACTCTTTTTTAGTAATAAAGTGTCTTGATTAATTAATGTTTGGCATCGCATTAATACGTAAATAGAAAAAGGACCAACTCATCAATATACAAGAAAAAAACATTAGTACTGTGATAATCTCATAATGCATCACATATGTCTTAGTCTTTTTGCACTATTAAATTATCACTCAATTAGTACAAAGTACATCATTATTTTTCTTCACAAACTTGCATGAAAATTTAATAACCCTACATTAAGTGTATTTTTTCTTCCTAAAAGTTAACACCTAAGATTAATTCCAGGTCAGTGGTCCCAATAGATATCGACAGTTTCGTAGATTAAGGTGATGAATGCATCACAAAGAGTGTGCAGATTACTGTGGAAAATGAAACAATTTGTCAGCTTTATGTTCATGAAAGAGTTTCCTACCCTCTTGACATGTTACTCGAAAGAAAAAAGGCCCCCTGCAGCCATAGCTGTTAAAGGCTGTTTCTAATTTCCGTATATGAAAAAGAAACCAACCGCTACACGGCTTTGTTAGTAAATAAATGGAATGCAACTGGCATGCAGTTGAAGAGAAGCAAAAGAACGGGATCCACACCGCCCTTATAACAAACCAATACTTTCAACGCTTGGTTTTTGTAGTTTGATTCTTATTCCCTTTAAGTAAAATTTTAAGTTCAAATTTTGTATATGAAAAAAAAAAAATAGTGCTAGAAGAACTTTATTTTTATAATAGATGAAACCAATCTGAATCAGATTAATGAAAAGGATACTAGTAATAGTAATTTAGAGGGAAAAAAAAAAAACAAACAAATAAACCTTCAAGACTAAGACCATGAATGCTTGTTGAGATAGTGCATTCCACAAATACGGTTATATTTTTTCATTGACATGTATCAATAGTCAAGATCATTGAGAGGACAAGAAAAAAAAAAGAGTCAAATAATGAAGTAATGACATGCAACTTGTTCCTATGGCCAAAGAAAACTAGGCCGGCAGTGGCAAAGGCGTTGTTGAGTTGTAAAGATAATAATAAACAGTTTTGCAATGAAGTAGATTGGCTGGGATGCATATAAAGCATAGCAATTTGGTTGGAAGGGAATCAGTTGTAGCATTAAAATATTAGGAAGTAGTTCACATGTTATTGTGTAGATATTAGACTGCTTCTATTTTTTAAAGTACAGTAACAACCGTGTGTTAGGGAAGCTTAAAAGGAGTTGATGCTACACATCTACTTTCACCCGAAATAAATCATATTTTGTGGAGCAAACCAAGGCATGTCTATTTTATAACAGTATTCAATTCAGTGATTCTGTTACGAAGAAAGCAAGGTGTCACCTTCCATATGTCGCTTAACATGCTCCAAAATTTACACATCAGTTTAGTTTTAGTCACTTTTTATGATAAGACACAATAATATTATTTGATTCATGCAATCAACCCACTTAATATGTTGCAAGTTTAGTTTTAGTCACATTCACATTCAGAGAGTTGGTATGTACAAATTTACTACATCTCACCAGTGAATATAACACGCAACTGTTTTTGAAATTTTGATTATTTTTAAAATATTTATGATATACTATAGTAATTTTTAATTTTATCTGTGTAATTTTAAAATTAAATAAAATTTTATCTAATATAATCTTAAAATTAAATAGATATTTTTGAAAATATTTTGAGATCATGTAGATAAATTTTAATCACTTTTAAAATATATTTAATTACAAATATGAAGTCTAACTAAAATTAAAAAATTATAACAATATATTATAAATATTTGACATATAAATATACCTTTAAATCACACCTATATATTATGTTGGACCTTTATAATGTGCATAATATCTCTTGCAAGTAAGGGACAAAATAGCATCCACCTTTGGGTGTATGTATTCCTAACATGGAACCCTTTTGAGTTTGGCTAACGTTCAAGTCTCACTATCATTTTTTTGGATCAATTGTCTCACTGAGTCATTGTCATTTAGGTACGTTTGTCACAATTTTCTTAATAAAAAATTATTTTTTAACTACTTAAAAAAATCATTTTTACATAAATTATTAATTTTAATATTAACTTAAAAATTAAAAATACTTTTTTCAATTTTTAAATAAAAATAAAATAAATAATTTTTATAAAAATAAATTTTTTAATTAAAAAATTATCTTTTTTTTTTCAAAATAAATTAAACCAAACACACCCTTAATTAATTAGACTTTGTGGGTGTCTAGGATAGACTCCTGTAGAGTCTGTTTGCTTTAGGCATTTAGGCTTTCTTTTTTTCTTCGGTCAGGTGGCATGTTTCTTGGTCCCAGGTTAGCTGGCATTTCGGGTTGGATTGGCACTTGGACCTGAAATGTTTTTTGTCCTGGAACTTGTAGTGGTTTTGGTCGGTTGGAACATTTTTTTTGGGATCTTGGATGGGAGATTTCAAGGGTGTTTGGGCATTGCCAATATTTTCGAAAGCACATACACATATTGGACACACTGACCGACAAAAAAGAGTACACATTTGGACACGGATACTTGTGATGCGTTTGAGAGCCCGTTGAGACATACTAGAATTGGTTGTGTGGCCCAATAATTGATTGAGCATGATAGATGATGTTTGATTGTTAAATTTTATAATCAATTCTTGTCTCTAAAATTGATTTTATAAGAAATAAAATTTTTTTACTTTATATTAAAATTACTTTTAGAGGAACTACTAAATATAAATTATTTTATTTCAAAATTAATTCTATCTAAAATTAATACTATAAAAGCATAAACAAACTCGCACTTGGTAGATATGTGCACAATACATACTACACTGGTGTTTGTATGTGTTTATTAAATCATTTTTTTTTCATCTTGGAGACACTTTAGATACATAGGGATAAAACTCACACATAGAAAACACAACATAGACACACTTTATATAATTTTTTTTACCTATTTTAATAAACCAACATAGATATTAAAAGAGAAAATATTGTTGTACTACTTCAAATTGGTAAACACCCGATATCCTAGAAGAAAATCGAGAGAGATGTGGGGAGAGAAGAAGTGGAGAAAAAAAGACATGAGTAGATCTAATATTCTTGTGAGAGAATATCTAAAGTGTTTGAAATATTAAATGGTTCAACTATCACTTCTCATATTAAAAGCCCTAATCTGATACCCAAGTTCGACTAGCTTTGTGTATTTTTTGGAAAGTGTACTCTTTGTCAATAAAAGAGACAATATCAGTGACGGAAAAAAAATGTTAATCTTTAGATAGTTATTTTAGTTAATTTTTTTGTTATACATGCATTTGTACATTGCTAGTTCTACTAAACAATGTTAATTTAAGAAATTTTTTTGGAAATGTCAATGGGAATATTGTTCCATATTCTTCAAGGAGGAGCTTTAAAATAACAAGTTTTGACACATGACAATATCTAAAAATATTATAAATCTCGAACCATATATATGTGCATGCACGCATATGTGCTGTTTTTGTCGGTGTTTACCCTTCATAGCTGATATTTGTTTAATAATTCTCCAAAGTCAATAACCACAAAATTGGACAATTGCATATATTTGTTTAACAACTATTAGGTTTGTTTGTTTTATCTTTCAATAAATAGAGAAGGGGAAATTTATCTTCATGAACACTCTTATAGTAAATAACATTTTACTTACTTCTATAAAAAAAAATACTTTTGCACCTATCAAATAGTTAACCAAAAGGTTCTATAACATACATATGGAAGCGTTTACAGTGGTCCATGGACCACTGTAAATTATAATGTATCAAATATTTATAACCATCAGATATTAATTAAAATAATATAAACGGTTTAGATTTATTTAAATAAATCTTATCCACCATGGACCACTTTTACCGCTGATCCATCATAGTTACTCACTTGGTGAGTAGCAAAATTTTTTGGAGAAACAGTTAGGGTGTATCGATGGACTTCTAGGAGAAAATTACAGACATCACGAGAAAAAAAAATTGAAGCATTGGTGGACCATGGACCACTGTAAACTCTTCCCATACATATAAGACAGCGGAAGCGTGTACAGTGGTCCATGGACCACTGTAAATTATAATGTATCAAATATTTATAACCATCAGATATTAATTAAAATAATATAAACGGTTTAGATTTATTTAAATAAATCTTATCCACCATGGACCACTTTTACCGCTGATCCATCATAGTTACTCACTTGGTGAGTAGCAAAATTTTTTGGAGAAACAGTTAGGGTGTATCGATGGACTTCTAGGAGAAAATTCTATGGTACATCGCTGAGAAAAAAAAAAATTGAAGCATTGGTGGTCCATGGACCACTGTAAACTCTTCCTAATAAGAGAGCAGTTTCACTTGTTTTCGTGCTGACACCAATCAGCTGCAGCAAAAGCTGCACGATTCAACATATCTGAAACCAAGAGAGCTCGTTTTCCGAAGCAACTGTTGTTGACCATAGCATCAGCGGCTGCCACAGCTTCTCTCCCTTGTAACTGTTGCCAAGATTATGGTTGCCGTATTGTAACTGTTGCACCCATAATTTGTTGATATCTGTACTCATGATACTTGTCATCCACAGATTTGAAAGTCGTCATGCCTCAAACAATTGTATCAGTCAAACCAATTTTATTGCAAGCTCAGCAACCTTGGCTGCAGCAGTAGATGACACATGATCAAATTAATCAAAAGCTTTAGCCATGATAAATGCATCTTTGTCCAACACATATGCCTTAGCTACCTACCATATGCATATTACAATGTTAAGTTAGTGAATGGTTGATTTCAACAGTAAATTATTAGTTACAGTTTTATTCAATGGAATACTGTCATGTGGAATATTATGACAAATTGGAACTTTGGTGCCCCAGATTGCTATGTTAATACAAAACATGTTTGTGGTTTTAAATAAGGTAATAAATAAACCTCCAAGAAGTATGCCTCAAGGTAGAAATCCAAAAGGCAACCACACAATGCATTGAACATGCCTCATACAACTCATGGTGTGACCAGGATAGAGATGATCATGACATAAACTAATTTACACCAGAAGCAGAGAAGAAAATAAATGGACATACAACAGTGGTAGACATATATCTTAATCAAGTTGTGTTGTAAGAACCATACTCTGTTTGAGCAGTACTTAAGGCATTGTCATAGATTTGTGTTGAATTTATATATTTCAGCCATTTTATTTTGCTCTTTAATTCTTTTGGGGTGACTGGTGAGGGAAAGGGTGTGAAAAGCCTCTACTGCTAATCATAATTTCCCTACATTCTTAAATGGTTTATCATAGTCCAGAAAAACACAAACCATTCTCCGCATTGAAACATAATTTCTGATTTCTTCATAACAGATTGCATGTCATATATATGTAGCTCAGAGAACCAAAAGGACAGGTCGCATTATCTTGATAACAAAAATTTCAATTGCTGTGTGATAGGATAAGATAGTACTAGTTAAGTACAATCACCAAAAGGACAATGAAGACTCTTAACTCTTCCAACATATTATGTTGTTTTCCATGACGGTAATTTTTCGGGTGAGAGGTCCATATCAAATAGCAGGAAAAACTGCAAATACTGGTCCAATATCAAATTAGGTTAACTAATATTATTTTATGATGAGTGCAACTCTAAATATTGAAGATATGAAGTCGGTGCTAAATAGTAGTCCAAATGTAACCATAAATCAACAGCATATGCAAAAGTTTGTCAATATTGAACGGCTTAATAGAACCATTGTGACGTACTATTTCTTTCTGCATATCATTATGTTTGAATTCCACCATTTCTAGTTCATAGAAGAGACAATGGCAATGCTGGTCCGAACATTAAATTAAATAAGATGACTAATTGATTTTTACCTATGATAACGACTACAAAATCTAGATCTTGAAGATGACAAGAAAAAGTAAAACATTGATCCGAATGAAACCATAAATCATCACAATCACATGCAAAACAGTAGCCCCCATTGGCATTAAAATTAAATCTGGTCAAAGTATTAATTAGTGAATCTTATCAAAGTATTAATCAGTAAATAAGTGACACTAACATTACCTGATGATTTCAATATTCTCAATTATTACACAGTATGCCAAAACAAGGACGAGTGCATGCACACTTAAAATTTGGGAACAAGAAACCTGCAAAAAGGCAATGCAAGTCAAATTTTGCCAACTGATTAGAACAAACGACAGTGACAATATAACGATAATTTCAATGCCCCATCTTAGATAGGGCCATGTATTGTTAGAGCAAACGATGAAGAAAACATCAGCGACATTTATGGCTTGCATTTCATCTACGCATACGAAATTTCAAAACATTCAATGGTCCCCAACACATATAAGCTCCAATTTCAGCACAAAGGACGATGTCCCAAATATCACAATGTTTTGTGTTAATGATTTGAGTGCACATGTAATCCTCTGATATGTAAAGAAACATAACCTTTATCAAAGAATGAAGAGTTAACATCAGCAGAAAACTAGGACTTTTTAAAATGCAAGAACCAATTTTTCAAATTCCAAAATCTCAAACTTGGAATTAAAAGGAAACATAGTCTTGATACGGGGTTTTAACTTGGCAATAAACGGAAGCGTTTGGGACTACATTAATTTTGATAAATGCGTGTTTACTAAGGGTTTGATCTTATATTTAGAAAGAAAGAGCTCCGATCATGACAAAATCATAGTTTTGAGTTGCATTACCGATCATTTCTTACTAGGGAATTGCATGTCAGTAAGTGTTCACTATATTTGAGAGCTAAATTTAAACAACCATCCCCTCACTTTATATTATTATTTATATAAACAAAGAATGAGAGAGATCAAATTTGTATAAGAATTTTTTATTTTCTATTTTTGTTTTGATTTTTCATTTTAGAAAGTCTGTACAAGAATGAACGGAATCAAACCCCTCTTACGTAACGCTGCTCGTGATAAAAGACATGGAGGATAATAGTTAGGTTAGGCTTCAAGTTAAGCGTTAGGTAAAGTGGTCAGCGAGGCCAAAATTAAATTAATGGATTAATTGAGAAATTATGAAAGCAGATCAAACAATCTATCTTTTGATTCAAAACCTTAAGACAATAAATTTATAAATCCTCTCAAATATATACTCTATACTTAGTCCAAACTTACCAATATGTAATTTTATTACCCATACTTAAAATTCTAATATTCTCCCCTCTCAAGTATATGGCCCAACATGATGTGCTCCCCTTCAACAAAAGCTTCAAGTATTCACGGTAAAGCTAAACGCAAAGTCTTGGCCAAAAGCTCCGGGCTACACCCGAGTACAAACCAAACTGTTGGGCTCAAATTTAAATTTCAAATATTGAGCCCAGCCAAACTATCAACTCTAGTACCACTTGTTGGGTAAAGTGGCAAGAAAGAGCCTAAAAATTGGAGAGATCTAAATTAATGCATTAAGTGAGAAATCACAAAATCTTAGGTTTTATTATTAATTAAGTGCTTGTTCGAGTGCCATTATTTTGATTAAAAAAAGATTTTTTAAAATAAAAAAAGTACTTTTATTTTTTTTTATATGTTTGGGTAAAATTTTTTAATAAAAGCAAAATTACTAGAAAAAACACAAAAAGATCTCTTTGATAAGATACAATTTTCAACTTCTAGAAAAAGATCTTTTTTATAATATAAAAAAGATATTTAAAGATAAAAGAAGATATTTTAATAATACATCCAAACATAAATTAATTTTACATCTAAACATAAAATAATTTTTATATTTTTAAAAGATCTTTTTTTTTTTTAATTGGAGGTAGCGAGACTAGTAGTTATTCCTAGGGAATAATTTTGGAAAAGAGGGATGAGAGTCAAACACGAGATATTCTAGAATCAAATGAGACATATAAGAGACAATTACTAAGCTGTAAGCTCAATCGCTTCAAAAGATTTTTTAAAAAAAAATAATTTTTTAAAAAATTTTTTTATAGAAGTTCATCCAAATGAACCCTAATATTTTTTTAACCAAAATACGTACAGTTCATGAATACCTATTAGTGCACTTATTTATGCATGCACCAATCAATAATGATTTTATGCCGCACATCTTGTCTACTAGCAATTCATAAAAGGAAGAGTAATTAGAATATCCTATATTTTCAGGACAGAGTTATAGAGAGCTTCGGTTGCTTCTTATGAAGACTACGTTGATTATTTTGTGTCATTGCCATCATATATAAGCAATAAGCATAATATAATACACACTGTGTATTGATCGTGATCCAGTTAGCGTGCGCCTGCTTAACTTTGAGAATGACCAGAATTGAGCATATAGCACTATGCAAGCTTTCTTTTTAATTTATGTTCCTATCATGTTACCTGTTTTTCTTACATATCACTGACACTTTTTAAGAGTGGATAAATACCCATGCCTTTGATTGTTATATAAATATTAAACTTCTACACGCATTTTGTTAAATAATTATCAACCTCTAGTTCCTTTTATTTCAAATTGATTTTATAAAAATTTACCAAAAACAGTTGATGCTACATATCTCAATCATAACTTGGTCAACGAAGGGGTATGGGCTCACGGTAAGGGCTTTACTCTCAAGTGGTTGGATGAAGTCAAGAACATCATTAATTCGGTATTTATTAGTATCATTGAATCCGTGGCAACAAAATCTAGTGTTTATCACTCAGCTCCTCGCTTCTCAGCCACCAACCTTCTATAGTGCTTAATTTGCCTATGATCTGTGAAGCATAAATTAGTATTGGACCACATTTAACGCTTGCAGGTGATGTAATTGTAGCTTAAGCCTTAATCAATAAAGAGTAGGTATAGTTAATGAGAGTTAACTCACCTGATTGGTTTTGCACTTATAATAATAATATGACTTTGGTTCAAATTCAAGTTCCTTCATTGATAGGCGATATATAATTTTTATTACAAAATTTCACTAAAATTTATGACTTGTTTTGACATTAAAATGAGAAGATTCTCCTTTTACCCTTTTTTTCGTTTTACCGAAAAAAGATGGTATAAATTGGTCCAAGGATTTATCCCCGAATTCCTCTTGATATATATGGAGGTTTGCCCTTGCGAGTTTGTATGGGCTCTTAATGAGAAAGTCACTAAGAGGGCTTCACGTGAATGCTGACAACACCACAGTATAAATGCCCTTTCTGTTTGAAGATTTTGCTTTAAATGAAAAGGTAAGTGATTAAATATTGAACAGGTATATAGCAAAGTTTAGAGGATTTAATTACTACTATAACTTATGAATTTTAATTTCGGTGTTACCATGCATGTGCCCAAAAATAGAAAGTACATATTCTCTGTCTAATAAAGTGGAGCGGAGACAGCTCCAATTTTTTACTCATTATTAGACTCTAGGTTATATATAAAATAACATTTAACTTGTATATGAAAAAAGAAACTAGGATAATTTCATAAACCCTAATCCTTATTTTTCTCTCTCCTCTCTTTCTCTGGTTGTCCTTTATGTGAGTCTTGTTGAGGGCTGTTATCTTTCTTTTTGCTGACAGTCCTTCCATTTCATGTTTTTTTTTCCTTCTTTTTATTGCATAGGTTTTGTCTCTTTTATTTTGTTTTTGTTATTTCCTTTGTGGGACTTTTGTTATCCCCATTGTAGGTATTTTTGTTGTCCCCTTTATGAGTATTTTGATTTTCTCTTTGTGGGAACTTTGGTTCTTTTGTGAGTACTTTTAATTTGATGCTCTTATATATAGATGACAAAGATACTTAGATTTATTTTGAAAAGATGCATAATATATTCTTTAAGTTGTAGCACTATTTGTATTAGTATCTTATGTGAAAAAATATTTAGATATCAATAGTTTTTGAACAAAGAGTAGAATCACATATCATTAGTTCATAATATAGAATATATTTATTTTTTTTATTAAATCTAGATTGGATATATCTTTTTCAATTTGCAAGTTCGTTAGCCTTGCTTATATATAATTTTTTTTCTTGTCAGAAAGATAAAAAAGAAACTAGGATGAAATCGGTCTTATACCCATATGGTACTCTCACCTAATAGAATTTTCTTTATGGCTTATAAAGACTTAAAAGTATCTTAAGAGACTTTTATATATTATAATGAAAAAAAAAAAAAAAACTTGGAACCCAATTGACATCTAGTCTAGTCTCCAATTTTAGAGTGTTATAATGTGATGTTTGAATTTCGTCTTCTACTAGACCTCCCATTAACGCTCCGACCTAAAGGCTTGAGCACATCCAATCTACCTAGTGAAAACAAAGCTAACTTTGGATGCATGCTTTCTTGATGCCATCATTTTTATACCCTTTACCTTTTCGGAATAACCGGTTCTTTTAATTTCACAATGAAATATATACGTGAACAACATAGAACCAAAATTATAGTTACATATTTCGCTTTGATCCAATGTACCTAAACTTACAAGGATGAAGGATGAATGCTTTCTTGATGCCATCATTCCATACTCTTTACTTTTTCAGAACAAAGGATCTTTTAACTTCAAAATGATATAAATGCGTGAACATAGAGCCAAATTTAAACTCACATATTTCACTTTAGCCACGTGAACAAAGCTACACAATCATAAAAATATAGTCATTTTTTTTTTTTACAAGAATCATGATGATTGTTGGATAAAATAAAATGATATGACTTATTTATTTACTCAATAATTAATAACCATGCACATTATTTTTGTAACTATTTTTTAAATCCATTATATATATATATATATATATATATATAGAGAGAGAGAGAGAGAGAGAGAGAGAGAGAGAGAGAGAGAGGGGGATCAATCATTAATATAAGTTAAACATATATCTTACATATTTGAATAACTTTTTATTAATTTCTTTTTTTTTTTTCAGAACCCACAGCTAAATTAAGAATTTATGTTTTAGATTATATTTATAAAATTTCAAATTATTAATTTGAAATCATTTAATAAAGTTTTTATATACATCTTAATTAATAGTATAAATACTCATTAAATGTATATAAATAAAAACTATGGGGTTGGATATTTGTTGATACCTAATTTTTTTTATAATTTGGTATAAATGATCAACAGTAGTTATAATTTAAGAGTTGATTGATAAAATTTATATTCTATAAAAAGTTCTTGATATATAAGTGTATCAAGTTTTATATCAATGTACACCAATGTACGTGCACGTGCATGCGGGGGAGGAGAGGAATCCATTTTCTTTAAGAGTAAATCTTGATATATTTGTTTTATTGAATAATTTTTTATGGACATTTGAATTTTAACAATCCAATTGTTAAATTGAAAGTTCCCACAAAATAGATAAAGTGGATAAAATTTCATACAATCTTCAACGGACTAGATACTCTATCATCCTACTCTATTTTGACTCAATCAACAAACTAATATCACATAATGCAATGGTTAATGGTGTAATTATAGACGATTTACATAGTTATTTTACGTTATGTATCTTGTGTTGCCTCAAGCTTCACAGACGAGCGGTAACATAACCAAAATTAAATCAATTTCTTGAGTGTCAGCTGTCATGGATTTCTGCAGATTTTATACAGTGACCACTGTATAGGCGTCTCAGTCTCACGCATCGTTTTCCAACTGCAGAGAAACAAGATCAACCATATGTGTATGGATCATTTGGCACACAACTGGATCTTGTAGAAACGTTTAGTCCCTTTCTTTTGTTGTCCGCATAACAACATTTAAAGGAATTGTTCATTGTCAATCTTAGCACGTTATTGTAACTTCATGCAACTTGCATAGCAAAGTCAGACTTTGGTATAGCTACCTATGCAACCCTGCTTCAGCTAAAAATGTAGCATTAGTAGTAACAATGTGTCAATGGCTAATCAACCACCCAATAATTAATGCCCTATGCACTAGCACGTTTCTTTGGAATTAGTATACAATGTCATTTGTGAGTTTTTCTAATTAGTCGGCAGGGAAAAGCAGTTACTGGTAAACTCTTATATGGAGTATATACAAAAAACAAATAAAAACAAACATTGTCTTGCAAAATTATGAAGTGTTCTTGGATTATATATGTGCTCTCAATAATTGAGATCATCCCACTTCACAGAGAGAGAGACACACACACACACGGAACATTCATTTGTTTCAATTATTTCCATTCAGCACTTCATTAACAACACTTCACAAATAGAAATGTATGACTTTTTAAAGCTCATATATGAATTAATAAGTAATGTTATGTTGAACCTACTTTTTTCATATATCACTTGAATACTGGGGATCGATATATATTAATAAAATTTTCAATTATGTTATAAGTGAATGTGAAAAACTAATATAATGGATCCTAAAACTTTTTATTATATTTACCGGTAACGTAACTGAAAGTTCTAATAATTAACACATTGATCTCTAAGTGTCTAAAATGGTGTATGAAAACTCGGGTTAAAAATGGAATGTAGAAGTTGGCGTAGTATTTTATCATTGTATTTGTTTTTCTTTTTTTTTTTTCGTTGGAAAATGCTGGAAAGTGGAAATATTAAGCTAATACTTTTTAAAAAATGAATCAAGAACGAATATTGACTTTTCTTAAATCATTGAAAGGATATTGACTCGTTAATTAGATATATAAACCTTAATCCTTCGAGAAATATTCTCATTTTTTTTCTGTAACACCTATTTTCACCAAAGACTTGGGAGAACTTTTTAATGGGGTTAATTAATTGATTTTGGTTGATTCTCGGAATAACGTTTCCTCATGCGTGATATGTGGGCGATGTTAATGAAAGAGAGTGGTGGTCAATTAAGAATGTCGACAAATAGGTGATATAGTATCGAGGTGGCATTTTGGTAGATGGGCAATGGCGATTAACGTTGAGGAGTAACCATAAGAGGTAATGAAGATGAGACTTGAATAGGGTAGCTAGCTGAGAGCGAAGGGTGTGATAATTAAGATGTAGACAAAGTGAGAAGTTTATGGTGCTAAAAGTTGATAGTGAATTGAGGATGTTCTAGTTGAGATGGCCAAGTGTGAGAGGTGAACCGGTGAATCAAGTCGAGCAGTGTCAATATTGGTGATTAAAGTTTGTTGGAATGATTGCGATCATGGCTAATTGTCCTTTTCTCAAATATTTTCTCTACATAAAGTCATACCACAAAATCTAATTAAGAAAAAAAAAGCACAAAAGGGTTGCGTCAAATCTTTATTATGCTAATCTCGAGTCTTGATGGTAGTTAATTATTAATTGTAAGTATTATTGTGACTTCCAATTTTTTTTTTATATCGTAAAACATTTTTATTAGTTTGATTTCTTTAAATTTGAGTTATTCAAAAAATCTAATTAATATTGAATTTTGAGAGAGCAAAAAGTTTATACATAGTACAACAGTTATTTTCTAAGATTTTAAATTCATATTTTAATTTTAAACGATTAAAATTACTTATTTCAGTCCACTTCTTATAACTACCGATAAGCTTTTTATTTTGAAAAGGGACAGCAATTCAAACTTCTATTTTGCAAAATTACTAATCTCGTGTGACTTTTCTTTGTACAGCATTTTGATTTAATTAGTTCTTTTAACACAAGATTGTCAAGTACATCAATACACAATTATTATAACTTTTTCCATAACTAAATAAGTGTTTAAGGTTGATTGATTGTCCTTGTAAGATCTTTTATTATCAATAAGTAACAAAATGCCATATCAAGGAAACAACTGAGATTTATATATCTATTTTGGAAAATAAGATAGTGTTTGGTGTATTTTTTATTTTTGCTTTAAAATGGTATATTTTCATTAATATTTACAAAAGTGTTAGTTTATTTTCTTTTTTTGACTATTTTTTCATAAAATTTTAAAAATAAAAAAATAGCGTCTTTATGATTATTATTATTAAGATAGAAAATAAATCAAATTCTTCCTAAGCATTTCCATTCATGAAGATGAAAATATATATAGATTTCATCAAAACTGTACAAGAACCACCCCCCTCAAAAAAAATGCTTTTACGCAATTATCATTTAAAAAAAAACTCTGTTGAAATCAACGACGTATTTAAAAATGATTTCCTTTTTTCCTAATGATAGTATCCTTCTATATTTTTTCAAAAAAAATTTTGATACAGAAAGAACAAAGCATGAAAATTTTCTTTTAAAATCGTTCAAAATGTTTACCAAAACAAGGTTTCAAATTTCCTATACTACCTTCCTATAGTTCCGATTTATATCAACAATATAGAAGAACCAACCAAAGAGATTCTTAAACAAAGGATAAATTTAAAGGAAAAATGAAAGAAATGGAAGAAAAAAAAAAGATAATTAACACATACCACTTTATTAAAATTTATGTAAATTTATTTTTAAAAAAACATAGTCTGATAGTATAAACTTTGTTATTTGTATATATAATACTATCCAAAATCAAATTAGGCAAGGAAGCCTTAGCAAGCTTCCCTGAGTAACCGCTACGTTCCAAACCTTTTTTCAAGTTTTTAACCTTTTATCGATAAAACCAAGGCAGTTTTGGGCATCTTTCTGGGCTTGTTGGCTATCCCTTAATAAAAAAATAGGGGATCTCTATATTATATAAGCAACTATCCAACATTAAATCAAATCACTTTCACGTCAAACACTTTCAGCCTGAGCTTTTAAATATTGTCATTGTATAAACTTGAACCCAACTTTGCCGACAAAATATCTAAGTAATTAAACACATCACCATAATAATGTTCATGTTATAGCCTCCATTAACTAACATATTCTTTTAGTTTCGTTCTTATAATAACACCTTAATTTAATGTAACATGGAAGAACTTCGGATAAATATATATAAATATTCTCCAGTCTCCACCAAATGTGTCTTACAATTCTGTCTCCAAACCTCTACATGACTGAAGTCATTAAAGTACAGCACTACTAACCTTAATAAATTTAACAACTGATACATTTTTGCCCATCTATAAATGAGGGCATGCATTTATAGCATTATAGCTATATAACACAAAGTCGTTAATTTTTATTACAAAAACCTTTTCTTGCAAGTGCACTACACCTGCCACATAAGGGAGGCACACAACTCATATCAAACTGCACTCTAATACCACCTAAACGTGAAAAGTACACTCTTATATATCTCCTTGAAAATATGGAAAATTCAGAATACTAATTAATTAATACTAGCTTATTGGTTAATTAGGCTCCTTATGATAGCAGCCTCAGCACTATCCGCATCAATTGTGGCCAACAACTGAGACAACCGTTCGCTTAAATCATCAACCTCTCTGTGTAAGTTTCTGATATAGTTGCAGGTTTCTTGTAGGACCTTAGATGCTGATACCTGCACATAACAAGAGTCAGCATCATCACCATTAGCCATGAGTCACTTTCTTCTACATGTACATGCTGTCCTTCGTTGTCACAAAGGAAACAGAGTTGGGTTGAAAGGAAGAACTAAGAAGCATATCAGAGTCTAACACATGGTCACTATACTGAGGCAAAATATGTATGTTGATGACTATGGTACATTATTACTACCCAAATATGTATTTATGTGTACTATGCAGTCCTATTCAGAGACCATACAGGAAGTTTCGTTTCACGAAATTAGTCCAAATCAACCACATGACTGTTATAGTGCAGGGACAGGGACCCTTTTATCTTTTTAAAGCCTTTTCCATCTGGGGTTCTGCGTTACCTTTATTATCTTATCTTTTTCCATATTTCAAAACTACATAGATATGTATGTACCAGTCAATGTGAACCCTTTGACGTCTATAGAGATCTGCATAGATTTTGGAATTGTTAGGAACTACGTCCTTAAAATACGGTATACCCCTTGACTATAATATTTTACTATTATTATAATATGATTTACATGTGGTACATGAGCCATGGCATACATTATGTTAAATTAATTAACTTCTTCCTACACTACCCTTTTCCAGAACTTGGCAGCAACAAAAACAAGAGTTAGTAACATTAGTTCCAGACCCTCTATTTTCTCTGTTTGTAGATTGAGCTAGCTGCATTAGCTTGCCTACATGAAAGTATATGCTATTTTTACAAGGTATATAGTTATTAGGTAATGGCTTCAACTTTTTCAAGGAAAATGTGTTGATGAAAGCGATCTCAGGAATGTGTGCAGTGTTATATAGAAAGAGAGAGATCAAATTAGAAGGGTATCGAAAATACCTTGTCAGAGCGCCTATCTCGAATCTCAGGGACAAGTTGGCGCAACTTGGAAACAAGTTCAATGATTTGTTCATCGGAGATCCTAGTAGACCCTGATTGCTGCCTTGACCTTCTGCTAGACATGTTATGTCCCAAGAGAGCTTGGTTTAATATTTTTGGTCTATGTTTTCAAGGTATAAGAGAGAGCCTAGTAACTATATAGTTCCCGCTTTCAGTTCAGTTTTAATATACAAACTGCAAGCAGAACCAACCAAGAAGATGCAAGTGATGTAGGGAATAAAGTAGCTAGAAGCAAAATATATATAAATATATGTAATGGGTTTGGTTTGGAATAATTAACAAAACAAATTTAAAGACAAGCTATGTAGTGGAAGGAGATCGAGAAGGGAGAGGGAGTAGGAAGAAGAGAAAAAGGCTATAGTAGTGTTGTTGGGTTATACAAGCTATAGTTATTATGCAGAAATGGAGAAAGTGATAAGAGATATAAAGGGAGTAAAGGACCACCAAGGAAGGGTAATAGAGAGAGAGAGAGAGAGAGAGGGTACAATAACATAGACAGTGATGTTGGATTTGAAGAAAACAATTGCATTGGGAAAGCAGTGGCCTCGGCTTGGTGTTTAGTTAGAGAAATTCTTAAATCTTCAGAGAGAGAGAGAGAGACAAAGAAAAGAGTGCTCTATATTATTTATGGTCTAATTCATCAAGTTTTATGAGTTATCATTGTCTTTTTTTTTTTTCTACATTTTTAATATAATAATTGATGTGTTAAGCAATAAATGATGCAAAGCAAAACTTTTATCTTATTTTTAAAATATCTGAAAATTTCTCGTTTAATTAAGGGTGTGGGAGAGAGAGAAAAAGGGTGTGTAGGGGAGAGCGTAGGTTTCTCCTTCTGTGTGTGTGTTCCCAAATTGGGGTTTGATTTCAAGTGGAATAATAAGAGTGTGTTTGTTTTTAAGCTAACAAAGTGGGCCTTCATGTACATGTCTCTATTAGCAGGACCATGTGATCATAGGAAACTGATCCTCTCCATTTCAGAAGGATGCCCTCTAAATTTCTTCCTCTAATCACAGAATTCCACGTAATTGTACCCTAAAACAATAACCACCTTCAAGACTCATCGCTCCAATGTTTCAGGCTTGTGAATCAAAACACAGCATCTCTCCACACAAGGATGACATGCTGTGTGCAACGATTGGTCAACATCTGAGTTTATCAAGACACAATAAGTCCGTGTCAATCTAATTATTGTGTTTATTTTGATGTCAAGAAAGTCCAAACCATGATTTGAAATATGCAAATTAAGGTTTAACTCATTTTATCAATATGTTTGATCAAATCACATAGTTCAAACCATTATTTAAAATATATAAATTAAGTTTTAACTCATTTTAATTTGTTTAATCGAATCGTATTGAATTATATATTAATATGATTTTCAATGTCAAACCATGATTTGTGCAGAAATGAAAAAAAAAATTACTTTTTCGATAGACCAAATTATTGTTTGTAAATAAACCAAATACAACCTTATATTGATCCTCCAATTCTAATTATTAAATAAAGAAAATATTAAATGCTTTTTATATTTTATGTATTGATTATATTTTTGCTTTATCAAATATTTGGAGAGTTATTTTAGAGGATATAACAAAACTCTAGACTAAAACTTAGCACTGAACGAAAGTGATGCTTCATTTATTAATCCTAGTGTCCCTAATTAGCATAATCATTTATTGAATCACTATCTTAATTTATACGAAGCTAAGTGAAAAAAAAAACAATTAGAAAACAATAAGTTTGAAAATGATTATATTAATTATATGAAAGCAATTGGCTAGCCATGAAGTGTTTGCTTTAAGAGATTATGACAAGCAAGCAAACTCTGGGGGAACATTCATGGCAATTTCTCTGCTGCATATTTAATCGTTTCTCTTCATCCTTGTTAGGGACACAACTACGTGAGGGAAGGCCCAATCTTTCAATGCGTGAGGCATGAGGTCATCACATGCCGTTTCTCTGGCTCACAAGACACGCCAAATTGCATGTCTTGAGCCTCACTACATGTGAGAAATTTTAAAATATTTTCAGAATTATTCTTGGAAGTTTATAACCATCTAAATTAGATTGAACAAAATTTATTTTAATTTAACTTCTTATATAACTATATAGTATTGTGTACGTATTACATATTTTATTAAATTATTGCAATGCTTTGAGGGTACATAAGAACTTTTCCCGTACCTATATAATGAAGGAAGAATTTTCCCAAATCAAGCATAGATTGGCAATTCCATGCTTTTATCAAGCACCATCACGTGCAGCTACGAAAATTGGACAACCCCTCATGGAGCTTGCGGGGACCTCTTCCACACTACTCTCTTTCTATTCCTGTCTCTGCTCTTGTATGTATTATACACAGGCTTAACATTTTTGCTAACAACCGGCAATTGGGATTTACTATTATATTTGGCTCACTAACTCTTGATCATGTTCTCTTAAGCCTTAACCAAAACTCAAATTAACTTCCATTCCCCACCCTCAACTCCCATATCCAAAAAAGGCGAGCATAAAGAACAAAATGGCCACCAACTATGTCCCCCACCTACTGCATTAATCAACTTAGGTTCACAGTTGAGTTGCATGAACAGCACGTTATATAATACATTTAATTTTGATACAATGTAAAAATTTTTACATTATTATCCAAATATATATTATCATATTATTAAAAGAATTTGACTATTGCATTAATTATCATAGAAATTATATAATATATGATTGATTGATAATATAAAATATTTTATATTAAAAATATATCAAAATTAAACTCTAATGATTAACAATCTCTACAGGAAATTAAGTGAAATTTTATTTGTGGGGATTTTGTTCGGTCTTAGAAATTGCTCTTTCAATATTGGACCTAGTGTGATGGTTAGGAAAGCTCTCTCCATATTGGCTATTTTAGGATTCAAACTCTTGATATTACATGTAAATATCATTTAAAATCTCAATTCACTGGACACCAGAAAAAAAAAAATTCCAATTCACTTCTAATATAACCAACCATTTTTAGGTATATTTGTGAGATTACTACTAGATAACGTGCTACTTGAATTCGTTGTGTTATTCATGCAGCAGAGATATTCTTCCAACAAGTGATATTTGATGCACAATATGGTTATCCAGGTGCATGATGAGATTAGGAGCACATGAGACGTGAAATATTTAATACGGCGCAGTCGCTGGGCATAGATGCTATTGCAATGATAAGGTGTTTGATGTTGAGTCCCAACACTGGGTGACATTTACCAAAAAATTTACGGAGACATTCTTTTTGTTGTTTAAAGATAGTGTATTCAACTTAAGTTTACATAGATAATAAAATGAATAAAAATTAATGATGAGCTATTGCTTTACTGAATTAGTTTAGTGTATTTCTGTTAACTACATTATGGTTATCCCCTTAATTTATTCAAGCACACATTTATGGACATTTGAATTTCTATTTAATACTCACTCCATTTCAATATATTTGTTAGTTTGATTAAAGTGATATATTTAAATATATCACTTTGGTCCAACTGACAAATATATTCATTGCTTTTCAAATGTACTACTTTGAGCAAACTGACAGATGTATTGAAAATCATGAAGGAATATAAAATCTTTGATATAACAATTTTTTTGGCACAAAAGATTTTACGATCAAGTGAGCAGAAGTTTGGCCCTGTAGCACCCCATTCCCTTAATAATTAAATGAAATTCTAATACAAAATTGCCACGGGTCCATGTTTTGCCTAACAAATTCTAAACATATCTGTATTTCTTCCCATTGTTGAACATTTTAAGAAGTCTTATTAGAATAATAAAGAGACAAATAATTTTAAATATAATAAGTGCATTTTATCATTTATAATAATAGGATAAAATTTGTATCTCTTTAACATATGATCCAAAAAAAAAGAGAAATAGAATTTTCCTCGCTTGTGGCTGAAGTTTTAATGAATTTAAAAGAAATAGTATTGAGAAGTAAATAATATTTTTTAAGATAATATTTTTTGATGAAAATAATGTAATATGGGGTTAAAAACTTAAACTTAAATTTCATCTTAATTAAAGTTACATTAAAAGAAAAGTCACATTGAATGAAAAACCACTCGCGACTAGTGTATTTGATAGGAAAATATTATTTATAGAGTTTTAGACACCTCTTTAGATATATAAGAATTAATATGTAAATAATTGAAAATTTTAATTAAATCATAGGTAAATATGGTAAAATAATTGATACTATAGAAAATTTTTTTTACTAAATTTATCACTAACATTAGTAAAATTCATAATTGTTAACATATAATTTCTCATATTTTTTTACGTATAAATTTATCACTTGTAAAACTAAATTTTTTTCTTCTTTATATATAATTTTTCAAATAATTTCAAAAATAATATTTATATTATTATGTACTTTGTACGGGTTTTTTTTAAGATATCAGATTTGGTTTATAAATATATCGAAATAAGGGATTTCGAGGAATTTTAGTAAAGATGATTTTTGTATGAAGTTATAAATTCCGATTCCAGAACAAATAGAAATCAAAATTTCCAATTTCAATCAAAATCAAAATTTTTTATTTTATTACACATTATATTCCTATAAATATTATTCAAATCCCATAATATCAAAAAGTATTAAACTCAAATCTCATATTAAAAATAAAAAAAATACAAATAATACTATTCTATTTGACATGCAGACTTATAAACGAATTGTTTAATATCATTCTTTATACATGGCAAAAGTAATTCATTAACAGTTCCCTTTTTAAAGTTTTCGGCCTAACTGTATGATATAAGAAGCACATTCCCGCTTTAGATCAGTCCAAGTAAAATATTTCACATCATATCTTTTCACCCTTTACGGTCAAAAAGGGCTAACTGCATGACAGACTTATCCAAACCCGACAAGAAGTTGGAAGTTAGAATTCTGTTGGAAATCATGATGAAGGATCAAAGTCCAAATATTGAACGAGGAAAAAATTTTTAAACTACTTTATAAGCTTTGCCTCGCCTCGTCAAGTTAATGCATGCGTAGTTCCGTAATTCAGTTACTTTAATTTGAAGGGAACCCTCCTTTTCAAATCCAAACCCATTGAAAAGTGTAATTAATTAATGCCACGCTTAAGAACTTTTGATCATTCTACAAAACCTAATTATAAGTCTTTTTTGCTTCTTTATTAAAAGGCTAAATATGGGATTAACAAGTGCTCTTTCAATGTCCGACAAGAATTTAAATTTGGTGCATTATTAGTGTAAAAATTTTTTACACTGTCATTCAATCAAATTTTTTTAAATACATGACTTTTGAAGTAATGAATATAAAAATTAAATATATATATATATATATATATAATTAAATAAAAATATAAAAAAATTATATTATTAATGTATCAAAATTAAACCTACCAGATAATTACTTAAATTTTGTCTTAACACATGCGTCAACTTTCATCCCAAATTAGTGCATCTTTTTTGGGGTACTACTGCTCATGGTTTGATCTTGAGGATGTATTCAAACTCATGGTTGGTAAGTCTAAACGGGTACAACGGATTTCGTGGAACTAAATCAAAGCTGCCCTTGAGCTCCATAAGATAACAAATCATTGTCTTCATTGACCCCTACTTTTCCGTTTTTCACCAATGAATCTAAAGTCGTTGTAAATAAGGTCTTCGTCTATGATGACACTTACGTATAGAGATATAATAAAATTAGTTATGTACTATTAACTAAAGATTTAATTTTGATATAATATGAGTTTAAAATTTTTTTAGACAACCATTCACATGTATGTGTTGCCACATCATAGAAAATATTTAATTTTTACAATAATTACGTCAAAAATTACGTATATAATAATATTTAGTTAGTTAATAATGTAAAATATTTTATACTACAATGTATATATAAAAATTAATCTCATTAACTAATTGCTTAAGTATTTAAGAAAGTAAATATGTTAGATATAGTACAATGTTATTTTGCACAAATGCTTTTACGAACTATCAAACTCGTGCATCAAGTGCTTATTTTTTTTATTTTTTTATTTTTATTTATTGAGAAATAAAAGGTAACCAACGCATGTTATTGGTGCGTTTTTTCGGGAAAAAAAAATTGTGATATATACGGTACTATTAAGAAAATTGAGTTATGACATATATAACTTCTATCAATTCAGAATTTGATCTTTCTAGCTCCATTCTCTATATAAGAAATATATTTGATTTCAACACATGCATTATATGCATAAAGTGAGCCTGTCAAATTAATATTCATTTTTTAAGTCCAAAGAAAATTTTAAAGGAGCATGTTATAGATATAACAAGATCATTTATGCATCTTTACTTAACTAACTTGACATTTTAGGGATGCTGGTTTATGGCATTGTGGATATAGCAATATAGTAAAATATAAAAACAAAGAACCTGTTTTACTGGCTGTGTGAACTAAATTATATGTCTGGTTGCTTTTTCACTTTCGATCTCTCTAGTAGTGTAGAAAAATTGGGAATGATCGAGAGATTAGAGGGTGTTATTTTCAAATATGGGAATCAACTTTATGCATATGTGCCGCTGATACTATTCTGTAGAAGGAAACAATGAAAATTGTTATGATGCTTGTTGCATGTTGAATGTTTTACTTTTCTGATAGGATTTTGGGTGGTTAGGAGTCAATTAGTTTTTCGTTTACAAATTCCTGTTTATATGTTCTTAGTTATTGACTTCATTGCTGTCAATTTTGAATATCATTGCTAAACCAGATTGTAATCACTGTCTGAAAGGAAAGAACTGGCATTTTCAATCTTTATTTTTTCCTTTTTTTTTGGGATCATGCTTTATTTTTTTCTTTCTTATCTTAATTATTAGTATTTAAAATTTATTGGATTCTAATTAATCTTAGTTGAGATAGGTCGACCCACTATAAAAATAAAACTCTTCTCATATTAATTAATTTCATTTGCAAGACTTAAACCTAAGATATTTCTTAAGAAAAATAAATATCAACCCACTTAAATTAAAACTTTGTTCATTTTCAATCTTTATTTTTTCCAGTCTTGTGTTTTGAAATAACAAAACAATCATCTCATTAGGAAATTTATTATTTCTCTCTCTCTCTCTCTCTCTCTCTCTCTCTCTCTCTCTCTATCTATCTATATATATATATTATTGAATAATCTCTTATTAATGCTTCTCTCTATCTATATTAAATTAAAGTAATTCTTTTTTACCATGTTCATTGCATAAAATTAAAGTACCTTAAATGTGTATCATTGTTGGGCATCTGATAATAACTTACAAACTAAACGTAACTAATATACAACAAAGATGTAATAAGATAATCTACTGTGAGATGAAATCCATAAACACAAATCGAAAGCAATTCGCACGACTTTCCAAAATAAATTAAGGCATTTGAAGACTTTGAAAAACTCAACGTAGAGAAGCATAGAGTGGCTCCGCCACTAACCATAAGTATCATGGCCCTAGTACAATCAACATCAACATTCAACAATATAGTTGAAATGGAGTATTGAGACAAAATGATGACAGTAATAGTAAAACCTGTAGACTCAATTATGCTAATACATAGTTAAGGCGCTCAACATGGATAATATTGGTTTTTCTTTTCTTTTTTCTTTTTACGAGATATTGGTTTTTCTCCTTTTCCTTGAAATAATCTTAGCGTTATCACAATTTAAATTAATATGCTCAAAGGAAAATTTTGACTACACATAGTTGATTATATTTTCATCTTTGAAGTATTTGTATAGATATTACTGTGAGATTATTTTTTTGGACACTTTTATGGCTAACAATGCCTCTTAACAATACATGTCTTGTCTAGGATTTGAACCTTGACCCTTTTCTTGAAAATATAATCTAACCACTACATCCAATCCTTGTTGGTTATGTTCATTTAGTTTTTTTTTTTTTTTAAATGAGAAAGTAAACTTCATTCATAATGAAGTCTAGCGGTACTTATAAATTGAAAAAGATACATTAAATCTAAAATTAATAAGAAATAAATATATTCGACACTCTCAATAAACTATGGATATGTGGTTTTGCTCCATGCCTGAAGACATTTGAAATCAACATAGTAGCATTAAGAATATATTATGTCTCTTTTCAAAATAAATCTAAAAACCCCTCTCATGTGCAAGATCATCAAAATAGAAACACCCACAAGGGGAAATAAAAGCAATCACAAAAGGGACAACAACAATAAAATTAAAGATGAAAGGTTCGCTATTGAGAGAAGTAGCAAATTTGAACAATTTTGCTTAAAATTGGATTAATCTAAATCATTTATTAGATGAAAAAAAATTTAAGCCGCAACATCAAAAATAGTGGAGCTCACACTAAAGAAGAATGATGGTAACTCCTCTTAATAAATTAGACTCACAAAAGGAAGATAAAAATAAGAGAGGAGAGAGAAAAGAAACAATTATGGCTAGTGACTTGAGTTGAGTTTAACTTTCTCTAGTTGATTATACAATGGAATCATAATCCTAGATTAGGATCCTTTCATGTTTGTTTTGAATATGACCATATCATGTTAAAAGAGAAATAGACACAAGGGTACCATTTCCTACGCACCGCATCAAGTTTGGTGCTTGATGCATCGTGAAAATCTGAACCACAAAATTAAAATCTATGACTAAGATTAATAGACACTACATATACAATTATACATCCTTGATGCACCCTAGAAGTTGCTCATTTTAATGACAAATGATCCACTGTAAGTGCATCTCACTCCCTCTCTACATTCATAGTTCACCTTCCTCTCCATTCTAGCGAACCACCATTATTGCACAACCTAACACTGCCATCTCTGGACCCGCACCGCACAGCCACAGACCCAACCATTGCACCCCTCTCTACAATCACATGCCTATGGCTCACCTCACCTCACTTTGCCTCAACCATCATTGCCTCCACACCAAAGTGCCATCATAGCCCCTGCACTACTACCTTCGGCCTCAACCTATACCCTTTCATGCCCAAAACCATCGCAACCCGTCACTGTTCTCTGCATAGCCAACCACAACATGCCCTATTGCCTCAATCTCTGCTTTCCTTTCTGCGACCTACAATTGCCCATCAACCTGTTGGACTTTGTCGCACCACCGTGAAGTGTCGGTTGGTCGATTCCTGCCACCACGAACCACCGATAGGAGATCCTGTGAACCATCGTTGCCATATCCTGTCGCCAATGTTCCACATCTACAACTTCGGCTAAAATGGTAGTGTGTTATTGCCTCTAGTCACAACCACCATGACGTATGCGTTGCTGTCCCTTTTTCGATGTTGCTCCATGGATTGTGTTGCATCACCACCCGTCATTGGTTCTGATGCCACTATCACCGCCGAATAAACGTCACTAGGTGAAAGTCACCATTATCGGCTCTGGTCACTACTTGGGGTCAAGGCTTCATGAGAGATAGCAGCTGCTACATGGGTGGACTTTCAAGAGAGAAAATTATGGTGAATTCAATGATCAAGCACCATGAAAGTGTGGTGCATAGCAAACAACGCCTATTCAAATTGGCCTACAAATTTTAAGAGGTTCCCATCTATTTAAAATACTTGTGTCTGTATCTCTCTTAATATGACATAATCGTATTCAAAATAAACATGATAGAATCTTAATGCCTATAATTTTCCATCCTTCCAATGAGGGATGAATCTATGTATAGAACCACCAAAATTTGAGAATTTTGTTAGTAGTATATAGGTAAATATACATATTTTACCCTCATTATTTCATTGTGTTTGACACAACACTAGGATAAAAATTATATAAAACTTCCTATTATACTTATTTATTATCTCTGTCCCTATTACCAAAAATTTTTGGATCCATTATTACTGCTTCATCAAGGAAAGAAAACTCTCAAATATTCATTGAAATCAAATAATTTATTAATGAGTTACACAAACCATCCAAAATTTATATTTAATATACAATTGGACTTCTCAACTAACTGATTCAACTGACAAAGTGTCCAAAGTGAATATAATAGTTACAAATAGGATTAATATAATCAATTATTATGCAAATGCAGTTAATAAAGACTGTTAAATAATGGAGATTTAACATAGAAATTCATTTTTTTTTTTCACTACGGCTGGTCAGGCCATTTTTCGGAAATATGAAAATCCAATAAGGAAAAGCTTGCCAGGTGATATATACTTCATTTTCGTCTCACTCTTTTGTCGTACAATATATTAATGCTTTATAATTTCATAGAATGATTAGAAAATAAATTTAATGTTATAAGTTTAAACGTCTTTAATAATATTGTCCCCAACAAAATTATTTGAATCCTCTGTTGTAAAAGAAATTAATGGCATAAAGGGATGTACTTCACCAATTAAGTTCACCCCAAGATTTTCTTGTAAGAATATTTCTTATTGTGAGATGTCACCAATGGATATATTTTGCTTTATAAGACAGACTGATGGTGATCAATATAAGAAACAAAATAAGTTAAGGATGATCCATTTATATAGGCCTAGTACATCTTGTTGGATTTATCTGTCATGCAATGTAGCTATTGGTGTAGGCTCATTCTTTACATGAATAGAGGGCTAACTAGCGTTGACATTATAAATATAACTACATAGTCAAACTCCCTTTTCACTCCATACTGTAATACTTTACCCATTAAGAGCCACAAATTGACTGTAAGAGAGAAGGCATAGAGGGGATCATTCATCAACTCATGGCTAAAACTAATACACAATTTATTGTGTTTATCTCACATATGATATTCTATAATCACGCATAACATCTTTAAATTTCTTATATTTATACCCACCTTTGGATTCCATAGTGAAGGTCCACTTAATCAACTCCCTAAACAGTAGGGTTGAATTCCACAATCTTGTAAATGAGAAATGCTACCCATCCAAAAATTTTTTATGAAAATATTAAAATCATGAAAGTTGTTAGATGAAATGAAATAATAAGGTGCACTTATTCATTTAAAAATTGATGACATATTATATCATTTTGACAACTTAATATAACAAAAGGTTATGGCTATCTAACATTTTTCCCAGTAAATCTGTCACATGTAAAAGAAACTTTATTCGATTATCATGCTTAAATCAAGATTTAGGGATTTTTTTTTTCCAAATGCACAATACTTTTTTAATTTTGACTCAGTGAATGGTGTAACCTAATTTCTTCTAATTTTTCTAACCAAAAAAGAGAAAAACAAACAGTAGTGTGAGGGATACATCGTCGCTTTGTTGCTTTTTGGGGTTTCATGCTTCCTCCACATTTAATTGAATCTCAATCTCATCACTTGGACCTTTTTTTTCTTCTTCTGCTTCTGAGATGTTAGAAAGAAAATGGCATGTTCGAAGTTGAGGGTAATTATGAATATTCATTTCTTAGCTAATTAAGTTAGGTGGTTTCATTAGAACATCAATATTCTGTCCTTTTAACTCACACAGGATCTCGGTGGAAAAACTTTGAAGGGATAAGATGCAGGAGGAGTTTTTCGGATATGAAAAGAAATATATGCAATTCGGTACAAATATGAAGGTATATATTGTAATTAAAGAAGAAATCATGATATAGTTATAACCAAAAACAATCATGAAGACATACAAAGTTTGTTCCCCAGAAAGTGCTCAGAAAATGACTTTCCACCTTAAGATTTTTGTTCTTATTTTCTTTTTTACTGAACATAGATATATAGCCCTCACCATATATCTTTTTCAGGAAACGATGATTAAAGTAAATATGGACCACTGTGACTAATGTTTATGTGCCAGCTGCTTCTGCAAATAATTAGTTAAGAAATTGCTATATATGTATGTGTTTTTACATATTCCGTTCCAAGGACTTTTGTAATAATTCATAAGCATCTATGTTTCTTATAAATGAACAATTTTCAATATCATAAGCACTTAGCACATATTTGTTACGTTAATCAGCTTATTCTATAATTGTTGAGTTTGGCTTGTTTTCATTAATTTTTTCTTAAATTTTCACCTAAGAAAATAAGCTGAAAAGAATTATACTACAAATTGCTCAGCGTGAAGCTTTTTAAAATTTATGTACGTACTTGCATGAAATGGCCTTGTGATGCGTAGTCCAACGAATCATTACTATAATATCGCAGGCAATATTTTAATGGGTGATAAATGGGGAAAAAAATTCTAGAACAAATAATTTAATATATATATATATATATATATACACACACACGTTAATTTTATTTTATTTTATTTTTTAAAATTCAGGTGCGAGTTGAGTACTTTGTTCAAACAAAAAAACTTTTTCTTTTCTCTTTTTCCCCCACATGCACAATAATGCAAGTAGGTATATGCAATTAAATGTGGTATCCGCATGGTCCCATGCAACGTGATCAATGTAGAGATTTATCAGACCCACCTGCTTGAAATTATTCATATGACTGCCTGGATATTTGAGTTTTATTAAGATAATTTTTACGACAAGGATATGAAAATTTGTTAATCTAGTAAAAGATTAAAGAAGAAAGGAAAAATAAGCACAGAGGACGCAATAGGGTAGACAAATTTAAATAATTACAACACCAAAACTGCAATAATTAAAGTGATTGATATGCAAGAATTCGGATTAGAATCTAATATCTTGGCAATTAACAAATGGTAATTAAGGGTAGTGATCGTTTTCCTTTAGCTAATTCTTTTCCATTTTTCGTGCTTCCAACATAGTAACTTTTAGCACAGTAGAATAGCGTAAAGTTCAGTCAAATATGAACACTGGGTTAAAAATAAGCTCCAGCGGCTAAATGTATATCTATATTGTTGCAATAAAATCAGAAGAGAACTGCATCGTTTTTCATCCAAATAACAAGGGGAAAAAAAGAAAATACAAAAGAAATTGCTTGGGCAACGCTTACGCATGTAAATTTAATCAAAAACAAAATGAGCCAAGGCTATTATTGCTTCAATTTGCTTTTCCAATTCGTAACTCTTCAAAGTTTATTTTATTTGATTCCAATTATCTTGTGTCAAATTTGGCGAGCATGGGTCCAGACTCCAGAATGTCGTCGTGGATACATGCCAGATTTTAGAGAATTCATGGTAGTGGATATATTGGACCATACGCGGTACCACATATTTAAATTTCATTGTGATCTACATTGAGGGCCACAGCTGTATATATATATATATATTGGCTTTATTGTTCATTTTAGAGTTTAGATGTTCATTAATTTGAAGTTCTAATTAATTAAATTCATAAAAAAGTTGAGTTAGAATTTATAATTGACTTTTTTCAAGCGTTATACCTATATATGTGTTAATAAAAATTACAAGTTAAAATTTATATATGCATCCGACATTACATAAGCTCTCTCAACAATATTCTGCCTAGACTAGGTAATTTATTGAATGTGTTGTGCTCATGTGACACTCCGCGGAGCCCATCTAGAAGTTCAAGTGATGGTATATATGGGGTATTAATTAATTGATAAACTGTTGTGTCCTAGCTAGTACTTTTATTAGAGAAATATTAGTTTAATGTCTACAAACTAGCTCGTTCTGCAGTGTATCAATTTAAATATGATACACCACATACTATTTAAAATTAACTAGAGAGTAGAGGAGGAAGTTGTAAATGTGTCAATTAATCACATTTTAAAAATATAGTTAAATGCATTTATGCGCTAGCACCATTTAAAATTTGATGGTGCATCATGGACATAAAACTTATCAAAACCTTTTGTTGGGGGTATAATAATATTGACGGTGGGAATCTTCTATTAGAGAGTTGTTTTTAGACAAAAAAACATATATAGGGTTGATTTTACAATGGGAAAGACTAAAAGTTCATTATTGCATGGTGAACCTCATTATAACCGTTAGATCAAAAAAGAATTTAAATAAATGGCTAAGATTAATAATTAATATATATTATTTATAATTTTTTAAAACTATAAAATAATTTAAATGATAAAATTATCACCCTCTATTACTTGTCTCTTTCCACCCATCCACCCCACATATATCCCACCTTGCCAGCCACTCCTCTGCTCCACCCCACCGCCACCACCACTCCACCCTTTGTTGCTGTCCCCACCACTATCCTCACCAACATCCTTAATTTGTCGTTGTCATCGCCATACGACCACCTTTCTCATCAAACATCCAAAACCACCTAATATTTTCAGCGAAATCAGTTGTTGTTGAAAGCCATATATACATATCTAGTCACTGGGGCATTCTTGTTTTAGATCCATGGCGCTAAAACCAGTTCACTCAAGTGAACCTTCATAGTTTAAAATCCCAAGTATTTTATCAAGGTTCCTACCCTTTTGCTTTGCAAGGAAGTGCTATTGAGCTTAGCATACAAATCTTGGGTTTACTTTCTTTGATGGTGGAAGTTAGACTTGATAAGAGATGGTGATGGTAGTGATGGTGGTGATGGTGCTGCTGACTTGATGAGTGGTGGTGATGACGGAGGCAGCTTGATGGGTTGGAGGACAGTGAGGCTAGAGGGAGGTGATGGAGGAGAAAGATATAAGGGATAAGAAAGATGGTTACTTTTGTCATTTCATAGGTGAATAGAAGTGGCTCATCCCATGAAGTTTTGTTTTTCCCACAATGATAACATGAGCCAATGCCTTTTGGGGTTATCGGTTATAGGTTTGTTTAATTTAACTTTTGAGATAACTACTTTTAAAAGAAAATCTTTTAAAGGAATTATTTTTAGAGAAATTATTTTTAAAAGAATGGATTTGTATGTGGTTTGAGTGTATCAAAAGTAAATTTAAAAGAATAATTTTTTTTGGATAGAATAAAGTAAAATTACTTTTGATTTTTGATGTCAAAGTAATAGTAAGATTTTCTCTCAAAAGAACTTTTTCTAAAATGAAAAGCAACTTCAATGATACTTTTCCTAAAAGATCTTCTGGAATTCGAAAAATAAGTTTAGAAAAAGACCTTTGCACATCCAAACATAGTAATTACTATATATTTTTACTCTCATACCAATAAAAGGCCTTTTGCCCTCTACAAAATGCAATCCATGCGAGCTATATAACTCATTAAACCTCAAATTAAAAGTGCTTTTCCACGGTGCACCTTCAAATTTTAAATAGTGCACCACGCACCATACTTTAACTAGTGTATAGCAGAGAATACCACCTTCATGTCCACCACACCAGCAATACTGTTTCCCACTCCCCCACATCATCTCCTTAGTTCATCCCACTCATTTTGGAAACAAAACCATCACCGATTTGATTCTAACGTAGCCTTGTCTTCCAACTACTCATCAAAATCTAATAAATCTCTTAAAAGTTCAAAACTTTTAGCAAAATTGTTCAACAAAGACCTCACTTCTCAGACTCCCTTTATAATACCAACATCCATTTCAAAGTTATTATTATAGCACTTTAAAGATTAATTATTAGAAGAAGCCAAGCATTTCTAAAGCCATAGATGTAATTACATTGCCGCACCCTTCAAGCCTCCTTTGAATTTCTTTATTGGCCGTTACTCTCTACTTTGCTGGTTAGTTCTTTTTTAAAATTCATTTTCTAAAAGTAAAAGCTGCCATAATTTCCAAGCTTAGAACCAAGCTAAACAAAGACCAAATAGCACATCTAGCATGATTGACAACAAGGTATCGTGAGGTTCAAATGTCTCATTCAATACTTTCCACAATCAACATTGGGAGAGAAAAGGGTAATAATGAGGCTTGTGACATAAGCCATGAAGAATCATGTGATCAAAAAATTAGAAATTCTTTGTCACCAACAATAATACAACACCCCCACACACCCAGAAACTTGTAAAAATTTAATCTTTATAAATTGTCTAGATTTAATTCTCAAATTCTAGATCCACCAGGATCATGACAAGCACAAACTCACCCAAAGTAGTATATGAATTAAAAATAAGGGGGAACAAAGGAGCTTAAAAAGTTGGCGGTGGTGGCGACAATCTTTGAGATGTTGTAGACATGGAGGTATATGCACTCCCCTCTCCTCGTTGATGTGTGGGGTGCAGGTGTAGTGGTCTATGCAAATATCAAGATCCCATCATTGAATTGTTAAGAAACATAACACATGGTTTGGATGATTACTAAGGTGTATGTAGACCACACATAAACTAAGTGTGTGATGCACCATATTTAATCTAGTGTATTACATAATAAGCCTTATAAACCAAAAAAGATTAAATAAATTTTGAATTTTCGTTCTTACTTGTTGATCAATTATAAACATTATCTGACTTAATTTATTATTTGTGATATACGTATGACCATACTCACCAATGTCCTATTCTTTTTCCACATTTTTTTTAACATTTTGCCCATACATACACCATGTCATTCAAAAGAAAATATGTTAGTAAACGAATAGAATGTTAAATTGCATATGAATCTCCTTTGAAATATAAAAATATTTGCAAAGATCACTTACAAATAGATAAAAAAAAATTCTTAAGAAAAAAAAAATGGTCCCATAAAGTTTCCTTTAGTTGACTAACCGGATATTAACAACAACATATTTGCAAAGATCACATAGGATTTAGTTTTTCTTTACAAAAGAAAATGATTCCACAAACCTACCTTTTTATGATGTGTTTGCGAGTTCCATTTTGAGGGAAAAGGAAGCGAAGAAAAAGACTTTGGAAGAAAAAAGCTTTATTTGGGAGTTTTTTGTGGAGAAGGAAAAGGCATTAGAGTTTTTATTAGTCCCAAATCCTCATCCACCCCTATTTTGTAGATCCCCCAAATTGGGGGTTTTATGAAATTAAGATTTAAATTACTCTTTTATCCATATTAAAATGTTAAATTTACCTATTATTTCTAATTTATCCATAAGTACATGTCAAAAAATTGCATTTTAAAATACGATAAAGCAAAAATTTGATAGACAATATTTTTATAGAAAAAATTCTGATAGATTTTTTAGAAAAAATTGAAAAGAAAAATATGTTAGGAGAAAAAATTTTGAGAAAAAAATTTGAGGAAATATTTAATTTTTAAAAAAAAAGGACAAAAAATTAGAGAAAGAAAATATTTTATAGAAAGGAAATTTTTTTATATTTATAAAATAAAAAATACTTTTAAAGTTTTTAAAAATAGATCATTATGAAAGATAATAATTATATTTAGCTATTTTAGTAAAGGATAAAATTGTAAAAATATATTAAACCCTCAAGTATATTGTTCTAGACACCTATTCACCACCCTCATTTAGTCATTAGTCTGAGAGTGGTAGGCAATGCTATAGAGCAACTTGGACAATTCCTTAAATTGTGCTTTGTATTTAGCAACAATGCCTATTTGTTTGACCTCTTTTAGAACAACTCTAGGGTCAAGGAAGAGGTTAGCCCCAAATATAACTAGTAGTTCCTCAAAAATTCAATCACAATTGTACTAGATCTTATTATTCACAACCCAACAATACCATGAGTATGTTGCCCTTATTAGGTGAAAGGATATGACCTTGATTCTTTGTTCCTCATGCACCTCATGTATTTTAAAGAATTATTGCACCTTGAAAACCCACTCTTCCACTTCATCACCATTAAAATAAGGGATTTCCGCCCATACACTTCGGTTTGCCCTGAGTCTCCTTTCCTTATGTTCAACAAAAGTTTGCTATATGTTGCTGTCATTATCTAATTTGTATAACCTAAAAGTGTGCTTCTTAAATTCAGATTTTGCACCAAATTTTTTATGGTATCCTCCATGCTCTTCATAGTCTATTTTTCCATGGTGGATATGCCGGCTTGAGTCTCAAAGTAGATGCTTATAGTCCAGCCACATGTTCTCTACATTCCATATTGGACTCTTCTAGCCTTGCAAATTTGGTTCCCTCTATCATGAATTCCTCTTAATGAAAACACCAAATGGTGGAACCCAAAATTGGAAATGATTTTTACTGTTGTAATGAAATGTATCAAACACAAGAATATAAGAAAAAAAACCTAACTTTCAGTGGACAAATTCGCCACAAAATTGGTCAAATCCACCCTTAGTTGGCCATTTGCGGCGGAAGTTGGGCCGTCACAAAACATGGGCTACTAATGAGTTGCGGTGGATTTTCCATCTCTAATTTATATGGCGAATTTCCCCCTCTAATTTGCAGCAGATTTTCCCCTTTAACTTGTGTGGCAGATTTTTCCCCTAAATCTATCATAAATGACCAACTCGAGGGGGAAAAATGCAATCATCATATTTAAACATACACTTAACATTTAGATTCAAAATTATTTAAGAAAAAAAAAATTCAATCCAAATATTTCATGTTCATACAAATATGGAAGAGAGATGTCTTAATAAAACTTTGAAAGCAGTATTTTTAGTATACTTCTAACTACATCTGGTTTATTTCATAGCCATTATAGTTCATTTTCGTCCTCGGAGTCTTGAACAACTTCCACTAAATAAAGAAATATTAAATAATTATCAACAATAACATTAGTAATATATATTATATAAAAATTAAAATCAGCAACATAATTTAAAAAAAAAAACCTAGTCGGCGACTGTAATAGTGGCTGATCAATGGCGGTGGCGGTGGCGATGGTTGCTCGGTGACAGTGGGTGGTGGCAAAGGTGGTTGGGAAAATATGAAAAGGAAAAGAGAAAGAGGAAAGAAAAAGAAAGAAGAAAAAAGAGAATGAGAGGGAGGAGTAAAGGAAAAAGAAAGGAAGGACGAGGGAGATCAGATATGGTGTAGGAGGAGGAGGGAAGGAGAAGAGAAAGAGGAAAGAATGATGAGAAAGGAAAATAGAAGAGTATAAAATAAAAGAAGAGTGTTCTGATGTATCTTTAATAAAAATATATTTATGATGGCTTTTCAAATTTTACGGCGGATATAATTCCTTTTTTAAAATTCAAAAAACTTGGCAACGGATTATCCATCACAACAAAATTAAATTTGTTTTATTATTTTAATTTTTTAGAAAATTAGTGGTGGCTTTTTTCACCGCAAATTACAAGAGTCTATATTTAATTTTTTAAAAAATTCTTAATAATTAACGGGAAAATTTCCGCAGCAAAAAAATAAATTTTTCAATTTTTCAAAATTTTATAGAAATTAGGAGTGGATTTTTTGCCACTAATTTTACAATTAGTTTTCCATTTTTATTTTTATAAACAGTTGCAATTGTTTGCCACTAATTCTAAAATTGTTTTTCCTTTTTTTTTCAAAAAAAAAAATCTTTTATAGCTAGTGGCAGAATTCTACCGTTAATATATCTGGAGTTTTTTGTTTTTTTTTTTGGTAACAAGATGCTGCTAGTAGCAAAAAATCCCAAACAAAAATTAAAATCTAATTTATTTTTTTGAAAAAAATTCGTTAATTCCATCACTAATTCAATAATCATTTTTCTTTATTATTTAATATTTTTTATAGTTAGTGACAGAAAATCCCTGCTAATATATGTGAAGATGTTTTTTTTTCCTTTTTTTTGTAATAGGATGTTATTAGTGGCAGAAAATTCCCTGCTAACTTTAAAATTTATTTTTTTTCTTTTTTAAAATATTCATTAATACTAGCAACAAAAAATTCCCCGCTAATTTTAACATATATTTTCTTTTTTCTTTAAACAAGCGTAAATATTAGCAGCGGATTAAGAAATATCAATTTCCCTTTTTTTTATTTCTTTCTATTGCTAACTAACATGAATATATATTTTTTTTATGTTAGTGGCTGAAAATCTTCCACTAATTCTAACATATGTTTTCTTTTTATATATATAAAAAAAGTAGACGTAAATATTAGCGTGTAAAAAATGCTCTACTATTAAGCCGGATCAATTTTCTTTTTTTTTTTACAATTTCTTTCAAATTTAGCAGCAGAAAATCCCTTGCTAAATTTAACATAATTTTTTTTTTGGTAAAACGAATGTTTCAGCCACTAATGATAGAGTTCAGTTTTCCTTTTTTTTTTTAAATCTCTTACATATTTAGCAGTGAATTTTTTATATATATATATATAATGCTAACAATGAAAATTCCCCTACAAATTTTTCCCTTCTTCAATTTTCCTGTGTTGTTGAGGTTGATTTTTGCCGCAAATTCACAACAGATCATGTCTGTAGCAAAAAAATCTACCGCTAATTAACATTTTTTTGTAGTGAGAGCAAGAGAAAAGAACAAGTAGAAACACAAATGGGAGAATGGGCTTCTGCCTCTGAGTCTTCCTTCAGACAATAGAGGTATGAGTTTCTTGGAATTTCCGTATTTAACTTTACAATTCCCTTCTTGTCTATTTATTCTCAACTTGTTAGTAACTGCTTATAATGATTGATAGGTACCAACTAAATTGATAACTACCCAACTAGCTTTCTTACTTTCATGTGCTTCGGAAACATGGAAGTCTCTCGTCTAGCTAGAAGCACCTCTTTTACTTTTTTTGTTGGGGAGGGGCATATTTTTTGGAGGTGTGGTAATGGCAACGAGGCTTTGCCCCGCGACTCGAAGTCACCCCCATATGCACCTGCTACTTTAAGGCCAACTGCTTTTGCCAGTCGTACCGTGGCCTCGGGTGTGCTAGGAGCACCTCTAACTTCTTCTATTGGGCTTACTGGATGGCTCAGGCCCAACTTCCCCACTCCCATTCTTTTCTCTTATTGCAACAACACCTTCAGCTGGGCTCAAGCAATCTCTATTGGGCTTTATAAGGGTTGCATCGACTAACCATTACACAAGTAGCAATTAATTCTAACTTTCTTTCTTCATTTTATAAATGAAATTGTCATAAAAGTCTACCCAAAAAAAAAAAAGAATAAAAATAGAGTAATATTTTTTATAAGAAAAAAAGTATTTTATCCTTTTGAATTATAGATCATGTATATTTTATCCATAATATTTTAAAACTTTTCAAATCAACTCTTGAATTTTCCTGATTGTGCACCGTAGTCTTTTTGTTAATTGTATGTCTATTGTTAATGAAAAATAAGTGTACTATATCCCCAGAACTTAGGATTATATGTGTTTTAATTCCTAAACTATATTATTATGTGTAAATTTTTAGTACAGAAGTCAAATATTTTTTAATAATTTGTAAAATTTAATTAAATAAAAAGTGTGAAAAAACATCTACACCAACATAATACTTTTTTTTTTGGGTCTGACCAACATAATACTTTTTCTATTCTAATTTCCTCCTTGGATTTTCATTTTTTTTTGGTCCGTCCTTGGATTTCACCTTCATAAAATGGTCCATTGTGAAGCCCAAGCCCAGTGCAATCCACAATTGCACTAATTACAAACTTAACAAAGAAGTCCGTAGGCATTATAGGCCCTACAATTATATATATGGGTTTTTAATTTCAAACATTAATGAGCCCAGCCCATTTGTTATGCCTATACCGCTAGAGCTGCAAAGGCCATGACCTAAGAAAAGTCTGCAAACTTGACCGAAAAATAACAAGATAGCAAAGTTTCCAAAGGCCTACCTTTCATCCAACCAAAAGCTTGTTGACCCAAGAAAAAAAATTCCAACAAGAAAATTAAAATAAGGCCTACCCACGACCAAGAAAAGAGGCCTACCTTTCCAATATCAGCTTTGAACTTTGAAGAATTCAGCATCATCCTTCACAAATCCTATAAGACAATGAGAGGTTTACATTTATTTCTTTTTCTTTAACCTTATATTGGAAAAAAATACATAACTTTTAGTTTTTTTTTCTTTAGTTTTTGAAAATTATTAAGTACATAACAAGTATCAAACATAGAGAAGGAAAACAAAAGTCTTTGAAGCGGGGGCGCCTTTTTTTTAAAAAAAAAAAAGTTATCTTGGCGAAATCTACAGTGAACAATTCTTTAATAAATTTTGGTTAAATCAACAGTACATAAACTATCAGTACATATATTTGTTGGCTACAAAAATATTGGAACACATAACTATGATGAAGGGGGAGAAAAACTTCAGCAAAAAAGAATGGGGGCTTAAAAAAGAAGCCGTAAACTTTGGTGATAGTGATAAATCAAAGTTGAAAAGTTGAAACAAACACATGACGCTGAGACAACCACATTATCATCAAGTTGTTCTTTCCAGCGACAGGACAAATTAGAAGAACAAATTGAAATTAGACAATCTTCTAACGAAACTTTGATTGATTCAACATGAGCTTCGTATTCTCTTATGTGTGGCTCTTTATGGATGCACATATTCTTATCATGTCCACCACAAATGCACAGTTGCTGTTTCATCATATAATTCTTGTTTTGGCCATAATGGATAAATAGCCTATTAACTGTTTTTATCCATATCTCTTAGCTCTTGCTCATTTCTTCTACTTCTTACAATTTTTTCCCTCTTAGTTTTTAAACTTTTGATCATATAATTTGTTGAATAATACGGGTTAGATCACTTTTTTTTATTATTTTTGTTTTTGGGTACGTAGATAATGACTTTTTATTTTTACTTTCAAGATTTTGCAAACTAGGAAGATTCAGACCAATCTTGCAAGGTGTACTTTCACTTTTTCACTTATTGCAGCCTGTGACATGATTCCGTGTTTTTCTGTTGTCCTCAAAGGTGCATTATCATCCATTACCAGCAGAGCATGGTCCTCAGGTTACTTCAAAGGGTAAATCGTATATATTCATCTTTTATATTTTTTGGTCTGAAATTTCAGTTTTGTTGCAAGTGCCAATAAGCTTGCCTATAATATTGTCTATCTTTATTAAGGGAAAAAAAAAAAAACCTTGACATAGGTGTCAATTGGCATTTTATTCCCCACCCCCCCCCTCCAAAACAAAAAAAAAAAAAGAAACTTCTCTTTAGTTTTTAACATGAGATTTATGTCTTGAAAAAGTTTTAAAAATTAAATCCATACTTCATTTTAGATAATAATAATATAGATAATACACATTAGTCAATAGTTAACTCTGCCCGATTCCCATGTCAGCTCTAATTTCTTAACATGAAAACTGTTTGTCCATTAGCCTACAAATATTTATGAGGCGTAATAGCAAAGATATGGCTGGTGCACCCCCACCACTGCAATTGTCATTATCACTACATATTAACCATTGGATAGAAGCATTTTATAACCAAAACTATTTAACATCTCAAACACTTCTTCACCCTTCTCATTAAAGCAGGCAAAACTGCATGTATCATTTCTACAAATTTGGGGTGCAACTTTGGTGTAAATGATAGGGATTCCCATAACACTAACAATGCAGGACTACAAAATTTGTGGTTGATCACAACTGAGAAACGTGTCCACAATTTCTAACAATCATCTGTTATGTAATAATGTATTATTGTATAACAATGCTCTGTTGCTCTAATGCACCCAAAACTATGTGGGACACAAAATTATTTGAGTGCACATACATAGCATTGGCAGCAACATATGTTTGTGATTGTACAATTTTCATGTCAAATTAAATGTTTCCATAGATTGAAAAATGATGTATGATTATCTATCTCTGGTTAATTTCCAAATTCCACAATAAATGGAAATAATAAGTACGATACATACTATCCCTCCTAGAGGACCGTTGCTTCAAAGTGCAGAGAGTAGAGACTTGGGGCAATAACCTTTGCCCATGAGAGTGTGTCAGAAAGTGAGGTAAGAACAAAGGGGTCAGGAAATTACTCAGCTTCATGTCATAAGGAACTGACAAGGGTCCCTTTCTCTGGACTTGTATTTGAATAAGGCCAAACTGAGATAAAGCCAGTGAATCCAGTGTGCATTAGTTAGCCACAACAGTAATTGTTTGTTGTGATTTATTAATGTAGTGTTCATCATCATGCACTGGCATCAAAGACTATTGAATTGCAGGTGATATCAATTATCAGAAACACACCATGTCCTAGCAGAAGAGATGGGTGTGGCCTGGCCACAAGACATGGGGCTAGCTGGTGTCTACAGAATTGAGACTTCCCCATGCCAAAATGGTCAAAAATGTTACAGAGACTCACTGGTCACTACCTCACTAAAAAAGCTGATACAAGTTTCTGTACATGTACCATTCAAGAATCTAACTTGAATTTGTGGAGGACCCCACGCTAACCAAGAAATACAGTGCTACTGCAACATTTTAAGCCCCTGTGATCCACATGCATTTTATTCTGTCTATGGAGAATTTGACAACCTGAGGAATTTGGGGCCTATGTCTTGAAATACTTCAATATGGAATTTGCATTTCAAAGATTTAGTATATGATCATCTGATCAAAAGACTAAACAACCAATTCGGTCCTCCAAAAGTTCACGCAACATCAATTTAGCCTTCCAAAAACTTTTGACATCAAATGAATTTTCTATAAGTTTTAAGTGATATTAAGCTCCAGTATGTTTGGATTGTATCATCATCAACGAGAAAAACACATGCAGTCTCATACCAAATCCCAAATTTCGAGACACATTTTCCCACAGGAAGTGAATACTTCCTTCTTTTCAACGATCGTTTGGTTTTAAACCAAACATGTTGCTAGTCTTCTAAAGACTAATGATATTAAATAAATCCTCCAAACATTTTAATTGATGTCAAGTTAGCCCTATTAAAGTGAAAAATAATATAGACTATAGGCATCATAATGACAACAAACCTAATTTTATCTTAAGTTTATAGTATATTAGTTTTCATTCCCAATTCCCACCACTTTCATTGAAGGATTAGTATACATAATTGTACACTAACCAAGTGTATTTAAAACCAAAGTAGAAAAGTAGAAAACAGTATACCAAAAATAAAAAAAGTAAAAAACCAAAAAAAAAAAAAATAGAAGGAAAAAAAAAGGCGATGGTAGAAAGAAAGGAATTTAATATTTTGAGAAGCACCAGCAATTTTTTTCCACCAAAACAGAAACAAGAAACGGAAGTAGACAACAAAGTTGTACGGCATCCAAAACGGCCTGGACTTTTACCCGTTTTTACAGCAGTACCCAACTTAGGTAGATTCTTCACCCTCAAGAATCTATCAGAGGCATGAATAGATTGATTTCTGCAGTGCAGTAAAATTACATTTTGACCTTAGAGACATCCCTTTATGTTGTGGTTTATTTTCTGTAATTTAATAGCCTTAGACCCTTTTCTTCTTTTCTAGCTTTAACCAATCAGATTCTTTGATGTCACAGCCAAAAGAAAGACCTCACATTTGTTTGAATCATTTGGTACATTTCATTTCCGTGCTTGAAAGTGTTGGATTTATCTGAAAGGGAATTAGCCAAATGACACAATTTCCTTTATTATCTCCAATAACTTAATTTTTCTATAGGCACAAACTTATTGTCACAAACTTATTGTGAACCTTTTGTTTCTTTTCTGAAGGTAGCCTCAGCCCTTAGCTTATAGTAGTGTCTTAACAACATTATCCCGAAGTATTCAGCAATTATTAGTAGTTAACATACATAGAGTCTGCAGGCATACATAATTGAGGCTCACTCTGATGTGATGCATCAATACTGCCCCAACAACCAAATGTCTTTTGAAAATATATTTTCACCCCATTGGGGCCTCTAATTTTCCTCACACAATTTCTCTATTTCTCCGGCTTATAGTGATGCCTTTGTCTTCACACCATCCCCCATCCCTTCAAAACCAACTTTCCCCTTATCACACTGACAATGCATTGGAAGTGCAAATGTTTATTAGGACCTCAAATGGGCCAAGCTCACTTGTAGCTTTCCCTGTTTACTTTTTCCGGCAGACCAAGTACACATATGGATGGTAGCATCCTTTTCAGCGAAGGTTACAAGTGAAGTCTAATGCATGTGATAAAGGATGAAGGATCTGTCCTTGGTTAGCTAATGTTGTCTATGGGGCCATAACATATTCCCCAAAATCCAGAGATAAAGGTGCACTCAATTTTAGTTAATTGTGATGATAAAGTTCCCCTTCATGTTCAATGAGTGGCCAAAGTGGGAAATCCTTCTAGACAGCATCAAGTGGGTCATTCTAAGGATTTCAAAGCATATATAAAATAATGTTTCAACCATCCCTCATTTAAAATAATTCATACCATCTGCCTCAACTGATTGTGTCTCCATTTTGTTTAAAAGACATAAGTACACCTCTCATTGTTGTTTAATTTCCAACATTGCCACTAGTCCTCTTACGGCCCCACAATAGAAAGTTATGTTTATCTTTAACCAAGAGAGAACCATATGTTAACAAACACATGCAAGAGGGGAAAAAGCAAAGGCAGCAACACATGTGTAGCTGTTGGAGCTGCATTATAGTAATAGGAAGGTAGAAAGAGAAGCTCAAATAACTAGATAGATAACATACTTATGCACCATTGACATGTGATTAATATAATACTTGCTACTCCATTGGAAATAGAGCACTTTTGTCCTCAAGGTACAAACCTCATATAGCACATATCTACATCTAAAAAGAAATCATAAGCATGAGGTTAATTGGACCCAAACACAATTATCAACCCAACAAGGCCATATATTAAACAAATTAAAAATCTCTCTCTCATATGTGATGGTGTTGTAGCTGCAAGAGTCTAGAGTATGCACCCTCTGGCCTGCTGATGAGTTCAGAATGGCTTCCTTGCTCCACAATGCGCCCATCTTGCACCACTCCAATGCTGTCAACCCCTCTAATTGTTGACAAACGATGAGCCACAAGCACTGTAGTGCGACCCCTCATTAGCCTCTCCAAGGCTTCTTGTAGGACACACTCAGATTCAGCATCTAGTGCACTTGTGGCCTCATCAAGCAATAGGATTGTGGGGTCCTTGAGAACAGCCCTTGCAATAGCAATCCTTTGCTTCTGGCCACCAGAGAGTTGCACCCCTCTCTCACCAACTGGGGTCTTGTATCCCTCAGGCAAGCTGCTAACAAATGCGTGCACATTGGCGGCACGGGCTGCCTCGATCACCTCAGCTTCGGTGGCGCCATCCTTGCCATATGCAATGTTCTCAAAAATGCTTGCAGCAAAAAGTGCAGGCTCTTGCTGCACCAACCCAATTTTGAGCCGTAAAGACTTCAAATTCAACTTCCTAATGTCCTTTCCATCCACCATGACTTTTCCAGCTATGGGATCATAGAAACGCTCTATCAATGCAATAACAGAACTCTTCCCTGATCCGCTTGCTCCCACAAGAGCTTGGCTCTGGCCAGCGCGGATTCTAAGGTTAAGATCCTTGAACACCATCACATCAGGCCTCGAAGGGTATGCAAAATCAACATGTCTAAGTTCAATCTCCCCGCGAAGCGATTCAACCGGCTCGGCATCAGGATCGTCCGGATCAATCCTAGTTGGACGGTCAAGGATTGAGAACACCGAGCCGACAGCTTCGCCGCCACGGATTATCTCCGGCGCAAGGCTTACAGTTTCTGCCACTGAGTTCGCCGTGATGACTAGGACCACAAAGACCTTGATGACTTTTGAGAAGGTTGAAACACCTTTGCTAACCAAGTGTGCACCATACCATAGAATAAGAGCCTCAGAGGCATAAAGGGCAAGCTGAGAGAGGCCGAACAAGATGCCAGAGGTTTGGCTCCGGCGCAGGCTGCGCATCTGTGGGACGCGAAGCTCATGGCAGAAGATGGACAACATCTTGTTTTGAGCATTGAATGCTGCAACCGTTCTGATGTTGCTCACTCCCTCTCCTGCAATCATACTTGTCTTTGCATGAGCCTTGGCTGTGTCTCCAGCAAACCCTTTGAGAGAAAGTTGCTGTAGAATCCAAAACATATAGCAAAACACATTGTTAGCACTTAATCAATTGCATAATATTCTACACAAACCAAGTTATACAACTAGAGATTTTAGATCTGAGACTTCTTACCACTAAGATAAATTATCGATACAAATAAATCATTACGAAGTTCAGTAAATTAGAGAGGAATATTAAAATTATAAAACTATATAAGCACTTAGTTATCTTGCATTTTTGTTTGTGGCTTCTTTTGTGCTATGTTTGGTAACAGCAATTTGGGGGAAAGTACATTAACTTTCCTTGAATTATGAATCTATGATATTGGTTTCTTTTGTTGGCAACGAAATCAATGCAAAGCAAGGGACTCATCCCTATTGGGCGGGCAATATTAGCTGAAAGCATAACGGTGACTTTAATAATTGAAGGCATGCTTCTGCCATGATTGGGGACAAGGGAATTTTTGGTGTTGTCATCACCAACAGTAATTGCTCTATTCATTCTTTGGTAAAAAGGGCTCAATGGGGGTGAATGAATAAATTCACTAGTACAATCCATAGAAAAGTGCCAAAAGGGCTTAAAGGGGTGTGGGACCTGGACACAGATGGTTCATCTTACATGGACACCTACTACATTTAAAAGACACTGATAGATTTGAAGGTACCTCCCTGACCAATCAGTCTATTTCTTGCACTATGCCTAGAGCATGCGCAAAATGTAGAACACTGCTCGTTACAGGATAATTTCAGAACTTGATTCAAGTTATTTATAAGATTGAAAACGATCCATGCCATAGATTTTAGTGCGTTCATTGTCGGTACAACTCTTTTATTGTTTGACATGGTAGCGTGTAACATTTTTAGTATACAAAATGAAATTATGAGTGTGACTCATTGCATACTAAAAAAATTTTACGGTAAAAAAAAAAAAAAATCCTAGAATTGAAGTGAATCCCAGATTTTAGTTAATGCTCAGTGTGATAGATTTAACGAAATTCTATATTATCCCCACATGTTATTTATATAATATATATAATAAGAGAAAGATTACGAGCTAACTTAGAATCACCCTTAAATTTATCACACTTTTTAAAATTTTAATTTGGATGCTTTAAAACTGTGAAGAAGTGACTAGTTTCATCTGCTGAAAGTATTATTAATTTTATTCATACAAATAAGACACTTTTTGTTTTTACGGGAACAAGACACGCTACTTATTTACTACTAGCGTAAAAATTAGTAGTCTTGGCTTAATATGAAATAATAGGTGTAAAAACAGAATTATTAAAGTTTTAAAGTTTGCCTAATCATACATGCTTTTTAGTTCGCTAACTTTCTATGGGAACCAATGAATTGTCGACACAAAAGCAAAAGCCCGAATAATAACTACTTTAACGCTTTTACTTCATCGGACATAATTCCCGTGAAAATGTGCACAATAAAAAAAATAAGTACTTTAATTGAAAAAATTAATAATTTTACACAAAGTAAAATAAAAGTTACACCAATTAACATGGCCCTAAACTTTCTGCTAAAATCTATTTGAAGAAAAAAGAAAGTCAGATTGAAGAGTTGGCACGCTCTACTTTTATGATAAAATATTGCATGTGCTAGAGAAGATTTAGTGAGAATTATTTTTTTTTAATAAAAAGGTATATTTTTATCATTATAAAAAGGGAGCTAATAAAGTTGGACTAGAGAGTAATCTATATACATAAAACTATTTTGTCATTTTCTATCAGGATCTACTTTAGATTGGAATAGAGTTGGGAGAGTGAGGGAAGACTTGTGCCCTCAAGATCAAGTTGGAAACTCAGCAAGACCGGCTCCAGAATTACTTACATGCATTGAGAAATTCTTAGGTAAGAACTTCATTTTTTAACATGTAAATCAATCTTTAATGTACGTCTTTCGTGAGTCATGCTAAAAAATTATTTTTCTTTACTAGTACAATTTTACATATTTTAAAATTAATTTGCATGCCTAAAATAAGAAATTCCCACATGAGATTTTATCCATGTACAGCTGAAGCATTTAAGTGCAGCAAGTCCCACATGGTCTCACGTAGTCACACGCATAATCAAAATCTCCAATGGTAAAATACGTGTTCTCAAAAACACAAGTATTTCATATTTCACCCAAACAACCACTGTAGGAAATACATTAATAATAATAATAATAATAATAATAATAGTGGTAGTAGTAGTAGCTGTTGTTGTTGTTGTTGTAATAGTAGCTGTAAAATAACAATACTATAAACATAAGATTGCAGGTCTAGACAAACTAGACCTGGAAAAGAATTAAACTGGTCACGGATGGGAAGCTAAAAAGTGCAGATTCCTAGACAAATTAAAAGGTTTGGGGGTTTGTAGGAAATATATGAATAAGAAAATCATGTACGAAGTTTCCCTTTTAAACCAGATGAATTTCAAGTTCCCAGTACCCAAAAAGTAATATTAGAAAAAGAGGCAAGTTTTGCAAGCATTTTTCCTTGCATGAATACCAATGAAGACCCCTTATTTTTCTTCAAAATAAATAAACTAAAAAAACTTACCTCAGACAGCTGGCAAAGATATCACGAACAATAATAGTATATATTATTTGATAAAGAAAGTTGAATAGCAGACCCAGAGGAACTGCAGGAATACTAGTATCAATGTGACATTGAAACTGATGCTCAGATATGGAATCTATCCCCATTTATAAGACTTTCATCACCATTAATGAGCTTTTACTATATGCCAATGTATGAGTTATTTTTCTCAATAGTTAATGCACTGCACCGGAAGGAAAGCACGTGCACCGTTCAACTAAGGTGGGTCTTTGTTGTTTTAGCTTTTGTCGTTTAGTGCCAGCTTGTTTGTGAGGGTTAGATTCTCAAAGAGTGTAAGCGGGCAATGTAGGGATCTAACACTAGTTAAAAAAAAGGAATCTGAGAGTAAAAAATTAAAATCTTGAGTTACCCTCTGCCCCACAACTAGTCTTTGGTCAACACTTAAAACATGCAAATAAAAAATAGGTCAGTTTTATAAGCTAACTTTTTAATTTATTTTTTTGTTTTTTCAAAGAACATTTTATGCCATGCTATGTGGTCTTGGGTGAATAAAAATATAGAATATGGCTAGAGATTGAGGTGGGGAGTTTTTTACCTGAGCAAAATTTGCAAGAACAAGAAGAGGAAAGGTTGCTAGGATAAGCAAGGAAACCCTCCATTCCACTATGAAAGCAACAATGAAAGAAGTGAGGAGAGATGTCATGTTCTGCAGTATCACTGATATCCTCTCAGCAATTGCAGACTTGACATCAGCTGCATCAGTGGCAAGGCGAGCTGCAACCAGGCTTGAGTTGTGCTCCTCCTCATCGAACCATCCAACTTCATTCCTCAAAATAGCTAACAAAACAAAACACCCCAAAAATATTATTTAAAAATAAGACATTGCAGTATTTTCAAAAGTGTTTTAAGAGATGTACAACAATAACTAAGTCGTGTGGATTACATGGTTCAGACGATACCATAATATCTTATCATGAATCATATTAAAAAAAAAATTGTGTCCTAAGAAAATGTAACAATAAGGCGAACTGGAGGACCACACACTTACCGGCAAGCATCATTCTTCTGACCCTTGTGGTGAGGTTTTCTCCCATGATACTGAAAAAGTAATGCTGTATCAAATATGCACCAACTGCATAAAGACCAGCTCCAATGTATATGAAGACATACTCCTTGGTCTTCCTCTCCATGGATGCATAACTTCTATAGTAAAACACCTCAATCATATTGCTCATGACAATAGCAAAAGTTGGGCCAATGAATCCAGAGAGAACAGAACCAACAGCTCCCATAATTGAGTAAGGCCATTCAGGAGCATTCATCTTGAGCAGGCGAAGGAAATATCCATCAGGAGCTGGATTTTTCTTATCGGTTTCGGCATTCGATATCATCTCAATGCGACCATCAGCTCCAGTGCTGTATTGGTAGCTCAAGTTCCTCAAGCTTCCAGACCGGAGGCTTAAGGACTTTGTTGAGAGGGAATGGCTCAGCCGCGATGAGCGCGTCCGGCGAGTTGATGGGTTGGAGAAGTCCCTATTTCCAACCATTTCTTGGAACCTAATTAATGATGCATAGGTTCCTGCCTTGGCAATAAGCTCTTCATGTGTTCCTGTCTCAACAACTTGCCCTTGCTGTATAACAGCAATGGTGTCAACATTCCTTATGGTTGAGAGTCGATGTGCGACAACAACGGTTGTTCTTCCAACCATGAGCCGATCTAGTGCCTCTTGAACAATGCTTTCTGAACCTGCATCAAGAGCACTAGTTGCCTCATCCAAAAGAAGGATCTTTGGATTCTTCAACATTGCTCTGGCAATTGCAATTCTCTGCTTTTGGCCCCCAGATAATTGCACTCCTCGTTCTCCTACCTAATGAAAAACAGAAAACATTGATTAAGTCCCCTTGAGTGACTAGTACTAAATGATCAATTTTAAGCCTAAAAAAGAGAAAGAGAAAATTTAGTTATGCATGAAGGTTATTTACACACCTGAGTGTTATAGCCATTAGGAAGCAAGGTAATAAAGCTATGAGCATTTGCAGCAGAAGCTGCTGCTTCCACTTCAGCCATTGTTGCATCATCAGGTTTTCCATAGAGTATATTCTCAAGAATGGTAGTTGCAAAGAGTGCAGGTTCTTGATTCACCAACCCAATTTGATCACGTAACCATTTTAGTTGTAGTGTCTTAATGTCCACATTATCAAGCAGAACTTGACCTGCTTGGCCATTTCAAAAAAGATCAGCATGTTGATCATTAAGCTGAAAAACTTGCTATGTTCTTACAGTGAATTGTGAGTGTTACGTTTACCTTCATTTGGATCATAGAACCTTTCAATCAAGGAAACAACAGTGCTCTTTCCAGATCCACTACCACCAACGACCGCGACAGTTTTCCCGGCAGGGAAAAAGATTGAGAAGTTGCGGAAGATGATCACGTCCGGCCTTGATGGGTAGCTGAAAGTAACATCCTTGAATTCAATGTTGCCACTAACCTCAGCCAAGCACTTCCCATCTGAAGGATCTTCTACTATGGTTGGTTTCTGCTTGATGATTTCCATCAATTTGTATCCGGCCGCTTTGCCTTTACTGAATGCGCCTAAATTGGAAAATGACTGACCCAAACTCCTGCAGAAGCAAACAAAATGTGTCATGGTCAAATGAAAAATCCACTAGAATTTAACAGAATAATCAAAAAAAATTTCAAAATTGTGCTCTTACATGCCACCAACAATGGCCGAGAAAATAGCTGTGAATGCCTTGCCTCCATCAGTTTGTCCATTCCTGATGAAAACACCAGCATACCAAAAGACTAGTGCCCATGACATGCAAGCTATTCCATATGTGCATCCTAGGCCTAAACCTTTAGCCATCCCTGCCTTGTATCCAAGCTTCAGTGTGTTTTGGATTGCATCAGAATAAGAATTCAGTGCCTTGCTCTCACCAACATAAGAGTAAACAGTTCGAACTTGTGCAATGGCCTGTACATATTACAGAGAATAGAAATTAATGGCACCCCATTTTTTTGAGCCAATGATTATGGAAATCAATGTAAAACCATGAGATCTTAACAATGAAAAGGAAGCAATTTTAGGCAAAAGAATTTTAATTTTGTTTCAAATACTTAATTGGAAGCAAACACTATTCTTGACATGACATAAACTAAAGAAGCACACGACCATCATCATCATGCTTTTTGATTTCTTTTTACTTTTTTACTCAAAGAGAAAAGCTAGGAAAACTTTCATGAGTGGTGCACATGACATAACATCATTCCATTACGTTAAACATTCCTAAGACTTAAAACAAGGCGCAAATTCATGCGGGAGCATGCGCTGCCTGTACTCAAAAGTAGAAGGGGAAAAAACAAAAGAACCTTCAAAAAGGTGCAGAGGAAAATAGAACAAATACACAAGGAACCAACTCAAACAACCATGCTTTTGAAATGAACAATTTTTTTTTTTGTCCCTTCTATATATGGCAACTTGTTCACCATGAATTTAACCTCACCTGTTCAGCAATTATGCCAGCATTTGCATAGGATTCACGACTCTTTGATGTGAGGCCAGTGAGGGTGTAGGCATACAAGCCACCAGCAAAAGCAATGCCTGGAATCACAGCAACACTCAGAAGAGCTAGCCTCCATGCTGACACAAAACCAACCACAAGTCCAGCCAGGAATGTTGAAAGATAGTGTATGAAGTTACCAACCTGCACATTCCCACAATCCACAAATTCAAACCAACAAAAATTAACATAAAATTTCTTGTGCAAGACTGCATAAAATTACGATACAATGTTTTCGTGAAAAACAATCACACACAGTGCGCAACATATGCAAACTCTAGCTATGAGACCATGGGCGCACGTTAAGCATTGCTAGCTAACCTGCGCCACTTTTGCGCTATGATCGATATGCGGGGCCCACTTTTGATGGATTCCAACTACCCCAGAAGGCCATGTTCACTTATATTGTTTTTTCATATCAAAGAGCAAAAACACACGCAGAAAAAAGATTGCAAATTCGAAAGCACCTTCTCGCTAATAGCATCTTGAACAAGAAGTGTATCCGTGGAGACACTGAAAACAATATCCCCTGTTCTAGCGTCTGTGTCAAAGAAACCAACGTCCTGTTTAAGCACTGCTTCCAAGTACTTCTTCCTCAGGGTGCTCACTTGTCTCTCCCCAGTGTACATCCAGCATGCAATTTCTGGTTAATTAATAATATTCATCATCAGAAATTTAATTTAAAAATAATGATTATAAATTTTTTTTATTAACTATTTTTTGAAGCATGGTGGTACAATTATTAATTTTGGTTTGGCTAATAAAATTGTTTACCATGATTAATCTTGTTACATGATGATAAAGATTAGAATACGGTGTTAGATAATGTTAGGCAAGGAAAAGCGAAATGGTGTGAGATTGACAGGTGAAAGAAGAGAAAAGGACGAGTGTGCTGATTGTTGACACAACACGTGGGATCACACACACACACTGGCCCTTCCGATGAAGTGGCCACAAGAGTCACACAAATAATCTAAAAACCGATGGTCCATCTAGTGTGATCCATCTTCTTCACAGGTGAGGACAAAGAAAAAACGGAAAAGGAGAGAATGAAGGGAGAAAAAAAAAATACAAAAAATGAAAAAGAGTGAAGGTTGAAATTTTGACCAAAAAGAAAGAAAGATAGCATTACCTGCATAGGAAGATATGCAAACCACAAGGCCAAGGTACACAAAGTAAAGAGCATACTGCAACAATGATCACAAAAAAAGAAAAAGAAGATTTAATCAGATCCAAGATATATGAGACGAATTTGCTAAGATTTTGAATGAAAGTTGGGGGGGGGGGCATTAATTTGAGTGGCACCAACCTTTGAGACTTCTTGTGTCATCTTGTTCAAGTCCATCTGGTTTTTGCCAAAGCCATTAACCATTTCACCAAAGAGGAGGAAGAAGACAGGCATGGATGAGCCATGAACAATGGCTCCTATGCTCCCAGAGATCATAAGCATCCAGTCATACTTGTCTGCAAATGAGAGGAGCTGGTAAAAGGGTAGGCTTTGCTCCTTCTTCTTCTCTGCCTCAGGCAATGATGCTTTTGGCTCCGCACCAGCTTCAGCCATCCCAACAACACCAACACCAACACCAACACCAACAACACAAGTAGTCCTCCCCCAAAGTGAAAATAAAGAAAAAAAAAAAGAAGAAGAACAAGAAGAAAAGGGCAGGTGACACCTAAAAAAAGAAAAGGGTCTTCACTCTTCAATGGGGTATGTAACTTTTTCTGGTCATTGACTGAATTAGGAGATCTGAAACAACCCCTTTTTGCACTCCTTTTTTTGTTCTTGCAGGGAAGCAAGTGTCAATGTCTTTGGGTTCAGACACTAAACTTCCTTTGCCGGAGAGCAAAAGCAGTGTTGTGGAGAGACAAGAGTATGATAAGTGAGTGAAGTGAGTGCTGGTGTTGTTAGACAGTGGTCAAAGCAAGTTTGGGGAGAAGAACATGAGAGAGTGTTGTGAGCTGTGGTTTTATAGTGCGAAAGTGTTTTCTACTGTGTTTGTAAAATTACAGCATATGGTCAATCAAAGTTGGGTTGATAAAAGCCATAAAGGAATCCAGTAAACAGTGTCATGGGGTTCTGTGCCATATATATATATATATATATATATATATGTATGTGTGTTCAATTTCATTAACATGATTTACTAAATATGAACCGTTATATCAATATTAATTGGATATAATACACAATTCAGAGGAACTGAGCGTTTCGTAAATGAAAAAGACGCTGTACAAGGTACTATAATTCTTTATCCAGCGGGGTACGTTCATTGAATTATGGTTATAATTTTTTTAGAGGTGTAATTTTTTTATAAAATTAATTGTAATCATTAAATATTATATAATATAAATAAATTATCCGTATTGGTTGGCCTATATTTTTTTAGTTATTAATATAATCAATAATAATCTAATATAAATAATAATTTTATATTAACATTTTAAAATGAAAATGTGAATTTATAAGCACTACAGTACCTCTCAATCTACCAATAGAAGATACTATTTTCAATAGTCGAAATTGTGTGAAGTTTTTTAAAATATACATATAAAAAATATGGGAAAAAAATATATACAAATCCCTTGAACATATACCCTTTCCCAAAGTACTACCATAAACCTTAAAATCTTTTTAATTAATCCATAAACTTCAACTTATGACTCAATAAATCCTTCTATCAAAAATTTGCTGAATTATTTGTAGTAATAACAAATGGTAAGAGTTTTTCATTGATTAGTATAAACTATTGATTAATTTACAATATTATTCCTCAAATGTATAAAACTAGTAACTTGTAATTTTTTATCATATTATGATTTTTATTTGGTTTTTTTAATTTTATAAATGTTTTTATCTATTAATTTATCTATTTAAAAATATTCGAGTTTTGAACAACAAATAAGTTAATCAGTGGTCTAAATTTAATGTAAACGAAATGGTTAATATATTTTTGTGTAATATTACCATCATTGTATAAACAAATTTAAAACAGAAGAGTCTATTAAAATATTAATCAAAGTTGAAAGACAAATTAAAAAAGTTTTACATTTTGTGATTGTGATTTGCAAATGGATAAAAATTTAAAGTGATTTCATACTCTTTTAAAAAAAAAATCTTGATTCGTAGCTCGTAGGACTTGTATTATCAATTGTATATTATTAATATTGATAAATAAAAATTTTTTTGAAAAAAGAATAGTAATGGGAGTTGTGTTAAAAAGAGAAGTGTTAATTTTTTTTTTATATATATATAAGAGATATGTTATTTAGACATCTAAAAATAAATATTTTATTAATATAATAAAAAAAGAAAAGCATAAGATTTTTTATGATGATTAATGTTGAAAGAGAAAAATTAAAATCTTATATCTTTCTCTTTTTAATACATTTATAAAATATCTATTTTTTAATATATAAATAATAATTTTTTCGTTGAAACTATTATATGTACGTTTTACATGGTCAAATTTTGTATCTGTGATAGAGTTCCAAAACACATAAGAAATAAAAAATAAATAAATAAATAACAAAGCAAGACAACTGTTGGACACTTGAAAGAGATAACAATTTGAATTTTTTATTGAAGAAGGGAAAGCAAATGAAAGAGAACAGCTAAGAAACTGAGGATATTGTGTGTTCGTTTTTCCTTTTTCCGTTTTTGTCCTTTTAAGGACTAGATCAGTTGTCACATGTTACTACAATCCTTCTCGAAGTCCCGCAATTTTAAATAACAAATTTATTTAAAAATTTTCTTTTAAACAATGAAGGAAAGTCTCCTTTTATTTTTGGTATTCTCTTCATTTTAATTTATTTATCCATTTAAATAATTTAATTTATTTTTAAATTAATATATATAAATATTTAAATAGATAAATAAATTAAAATAAATAAAGAACATATGAAAGTCTATTTTTAAAAGTAAAAAATTGAGCGCATACTAATTAAAAGTTTTTAAAAATATTTACTTCAAATAACAAAATTTTAAATCTGTCATGAATTATGAAAAAAAGGAAAGAAAAACATCAAAGAGAAAAAAAAAAGGGTAAGAAAAAAAAATTAAAAAGATTTACCTTATCTTTATCCATGAGTTTATAATAGCAAAGAAGAAGAAAGTAAAGGATGAATAATATATCCTTAAAATTTTACTCTTACTAAAATAATTAAATATAATTACCTTTTGTGGAGGAAAATGCGTTTGGAGTTGGCGCAATAATCCGAGACAGCAATAGCAGATTCGTGGCGGCTCGGGTCAAGTATTTTTATGGAAGCTCATAGGCTACAAGGGCAGAGTTGATAGCTGATATGCAAGGGTTGTGTTTGGCCAAAGATTTGAGAATTAGGGCAGTGATATTAGAAGGGCATGCCAAAACAATGATGTTTTATCTGATGCATTTAGAATAGCATGGTGGTTCAATTTCGTTTAGCCCAATATGCTCTAAGAAATTGTAACGTAGTGATCGATAAGCTGGTTGAGTTAGCAAAAGATAAAATTAATTAGAATTGAATCATTGAGGCTCCTCATTGTATTAAAGATATTTTGGCTCTAGATGCTTGCTCTTAAATAAATTCAAATTTCACATAAAAATATTAAATATAATTAATATATTTTATAATGATATGATTCTTAAAAAAAATTTAGAAAATATGATATACTTTGTCAATTTAAAAAGTATTTCTCAAAAATATTTTCCCTCCCTTGAAGTTTATCTATAAAAAATTATTCTCCTTCAAAATTTTTTCTTATATTTTTGTCTCAAAAAATTTTTTTTCTCTTCATTTTTTTAAAAGTCTCTCAAATTTTCTCAAATTTTCATTTTGCTTTATATATATATATATATATGGATGAGGATCCATTTACTCTAAATATAAGCCTAAATACTTACTCTTAATTCTTACTGTTTAATTTATTAAAATCTAATAACTTAAAATAATAGTGTAATTTAATGAAGAAAGAGAATAATAAATTATAATTTTAATGAAGAGAGAAAAATAATAAATTTGATAATAAGTTAATGAAGAGAGAGAATTTGAATATTTTGGTAAGAGAGAGAAACAATAAATTCAATTTGATTATATGAGCTAAAAATTATAAAATAATGAAAAAAAAGAATTAATGAAATAAAAATTTAAAAATTCTATAAAATGGTAATAAAATAATATAAATTTTTAATAATTAAAAATTATTTCTTCTACGAAAATAGGGCCTTTCTTTAATGTGAAACGTTAAATCCTAATAAATGGGATTACGCCGTTAAAAATGATGCATAACAATTACTTTTGCCCTCAAATTATGATTGAAGAATGGATATAAGATTATTGTACAAGAAAGGAAAAACATTTGCTGTGAGAAAGCAATATGTTTTTTTAATTAAAATATAACCCATGACAAAGAAATATTACATTTTTTAATTATTAATTACCAACAGAAACACATTTCTTAGTGTTTCAAAACTTTTCTTAATTATTAATTACCATCTTTATGTTAATACAGACTTTTTTGATAAAATTATAGGAAAAAATAGTATTATAACATTTTAATAGAAATAAGATAGTAAATCACACTATAATCTTATTAAAAATCTTTTAATTTGAGAGAATCATAAAATGAGGGTAATAAAAGATTTTGAAGAATTAACAAAACACTCAAAAGCAAATTTTGTTATTAATGTAAAACCTCCATAAACCTTTTCCTTTCCCTTGTGAGCTTCAAAATTTATTATTTTAATATATGACATTATTATCAAACAATGTTAACCTTTGACCGTGTAAAAAAAAAAACTATGTTAACTTTATTTATGAACATGCTTTTATAGAATATGAATATTAATAAAATTAACAAAAATACACCATAGAATACCAACAACAGCAATATTATTTTTATTAAAGTACTAACACTAATTTAATGATCTAAAAAGATTATTAAATATTCTCATAATGATTATTTTTTAAAATTTAGTCTTATATATATGTATTAGATCACTTTTGCCGTGCTCTTTTTTGATTTTTTTTTTTTGTGAAAGTGTCTTTCATCCATTAATTTTCGTATTTCACACATATATTTTAAAAAGTAGGCAGTTCTCAACATGTTACATGCATAACAAAAATCAATAATTATAAATTTGAATCCTATGTAATTTCCGTGCATGTATGAATTACTTCAATTCCGTGCTAAAATAAAACTTCTCCTTTTTCTCACATCCTTTTGCGATAAGAGAATCAATTTAGCCAGCCGATAGTATAATGGTCAGTATTTATGCTTTCCACTAAAAAAGTAAACACATTTAATAAATTTATTTTAGAAAATGAGGAATTATCAGGTTTTTATAAAAAGAAAACTGTCAAGGAGTTAAAAGTTTTAATGAAATTTTCTATCTTCAATATAATTATTAATATATCACATTGTTTTAATTATATTTTTATTTTTAGAATTTTATGAAAAAAAAATGGTGAAACAAGATTATGTTGTTATAGCCATTCTCTTCATAAAATTCGAAAAATAGAAAATAAAATAAAAATAACATGATGTTTTTGTAACTAATATTAAAATTTGTAAATGAAAACAAAAAAACATTTTTTTAAAATCAAACAAGTTATTTTTCAATTTTTAAATGAATAAGTAATTATTACCAGTTTATTCCATTCAATAATAACTTTAAATTTTATCAAAATTTTAACTTCTTTGTTTTTCTATTGATTATTGCTGCTACTGCAAGAAATTGACATTTTTATCTTCAATTTTAGTTTTAAAGAGGACAATCCTTCATCAAACGCCAAGAAGTTTGATAGAGTGGGAATTTCATTGCGATGGCCCAAAATACTTGTTCCATATCATTTGAAAACAATCGTGTTGTTTTTCTTTTTGGGTTCAGAATTCTGTCTGTGAAGAATGTCATTCTTCCATCATAGTTTTAGAATGTCACTAGATCAATAGAAAGGAAAAAAAATAAAGAAAAATGTGTCCATCATTTGTAATAAGATTTTGAGTGGTCCCAAGTTGAAATGCACATTTATGTCGCTTGCATAAATGATCATCACAGCCATTCAGATAAGAGAACAATCATTTCACATACCAAAATGCATGTATATCGGTACACACAAATGTAGCAAGCTTTCCTCATTTGCAACGGTCAAATTAAACGCATTCAACCTTAAATATTCAATCCAGAATTTCATTTTCAAGTATTTCCTCTGCCTCTATATTTTAATGGTATTAAAATATTACAAAGTGCCAAGGTTCCGATAAAGATCACTGACGTCACCAAATAATTTACTTTTTTTTTTTGGTAATGAGACCAATGATACAAAAATAAATTTATTTTCAAGACTTAAGTTCATGTATATTCTAACTCACCACCGTTTAAAATGAAATTTTTATTTTTTTAAAAAAAAAGTGAAAGGATGAAGAGAGGCCCAATATAGCTTTTCTCATAGTTTATCATTATTTCTATTTTTCTCCTCTTCCAAAGAGCATTGTTTTTGGTTTTTTTAAAAATTCTTCTGTTTAATTTCAAAAAATGTTTTTATTTTTATTTCATGTTTTTAATTTTAATTATAAAAATTATCGCTTTGTCTTAATATATTTTCTGGATTTTGTAAAAAAAGTGAACACAACAAAATTTCATTTTTACTATTTCTTTTACAAAACTTTAAAAATTGAAAATAGATTAAAAACAAAGTGATATTTTTAATTAAAATTGAAAATAAAAAATAAAAAATATTTTCTAAAACTAAAGAGACTCTGAAGTATTCATAATCATATAAGGAATATAATAAATTGAATATGAAATATATCAATGGGTACAAAATCTCAACTTAAACTATAACTTTCAAACATTTTTCAAACTCAGTCAAAAAGAATGTCATGGGTAGATGGAAGTTCGAAGTATAATTTTATTATATCATTACGGGATAAACATACTTCCTTGACCAATTGTCTACCTTTTTAACTCACAAAATCTTGGTTCCATCTAGTTTTCAAAGAGATAAGAAAGCTTTGCGTCAAAAAGGAAATTTTTTTTTAAAAACAAAAAAAAAAAAAAACTACGTTATGTGATCGGAGTAGTTAGGATGGCAAAATCAAGTGAAACACTTCGTGCCAATGATCCTAGCAATGACCTAAAATCTCATGCAGGCTAGGCTTGTCACCATCACACACTTTGGAAGTATACAAAATGTCCATTAGTAAGCCTACAAAAACATTCTTGATACTTTTCCTAGTCACATCCAAAGGCCACCTTCAACTCTTTGCCATCCATCAACCACAGTGGCTATGTAATGTATATATGGGCTGGCATGAAGGATCTTGTTGGTGACCCGAAAAACTGTTATTGATATTTATCGACCAATTCTATGAGGTAGCCTATAATTTCTGGCCCAGAACTGAAAGAAAATTTTTTTATTATACACCGGGTTAGAATTTATTGAAAGGTGTAAATTAAAATTAATTTAACAATACTAAATAAATTATATATATAGAAAAATCCTCCGTTAAAATAAATTTTTATATGAATATATCACTTCATATTTACCTAACCTTATTTTAAGCTATATTTCCTCATGTACTTTTCAAACAAAAAATAATTACATGTAAGTGAATCATGCCTAGCCATTAAATCTTGACAGAAAGGTTTGAAAACTACTTTAAAAGGTCATTTAACTAAAAAAAAGTCATAATTTTATATTCTAATCTTGATTACATATAAATGATCTGAGGGTCAAAATTAAAATTAACATTATAGGACTGTTTGAAATGATCACATAATATTTGAGCAATTTTTAATTCTAATCATCCACATAAGATTCAAATGATTAAGATTTCAGATCTCTAATTGCAAATACTAAGATAAATCCATGTGACATGTTGGCATCTTATTGGAAAACAGGCATCTACCAATTACCATACCATGATCTCATTGGTTGGTTAAGTTTCAAGTTTCAACCAAGCTCCATTAGAAAAAGGTACTGAAGCACATCTTGTCTTTACTATCTTGTGATCACATAATTAAATAATACTAATCCCTCCCAAAAGATTAACTAAAATGATCTCTTCAGCTATAATTTTCAGTTTAATCCACTATCATGATAACAGCGAAGAAAATCCTTCCCTCGCAGACAAATCATAGCCGTTCAACCTAGTCCATAAATCAATGGAAAAGAAATTATAAAATACTTAGTAAGATGCTTAATGCTAATAGCCTCAAAAAATAAAGGCCGCAAAGAATTGGGAACTGGTCGGTAGTTCTTCAACAGTCAATTGTACTTTCTATGGTTGTTGGGGCCTCTCCTGCTCAAAAGTTTCGGAGTAATTGTTTATAGTCACAAGTGTAATGAAACAAGGCCCAATTTTTGTTTTGAAAAAAATTGTAGAATATATGTAGAAAATTGATGAAGTGGCTTTCGCTGTGCTGTAGCCCCTTTTGGGAGCATGGGATCCGTTTTGGTGAACTAATTTAGTTCCTGTGTATGTATTACCAACACTAAATAGAATGCAGCATGTGATATGCTTTTCTTAATTGGGATTCCATATTTGTCCTTCTAACCCAGATAGCATATTATCCTTGAAGATGCGTACAGTGCTTATCTCTTGATAATCTCACTATTCAATTGCTTCCATATGCTAATTTATAGTCCGCACTCTATATGACTAATAAATATGTATTTCAATGGTCGATTAGAGGCTAAGTATGTGGACTCAAGGTCCAAAGTTATGGACCACAAACTTTGAAGTCTGGATCCTACTTATATAGGCTAGCTGACACTATATTAATCAGCTTTATGTTAATTAAATAATAGATTAGTAGCTGTAAGCTGTTCTTTGACACCTTATGCATCATAATTTTTTAATGAACTTTGATATGGTATGCCTAAGTTCAAAATGGGTAAATCATCTCAGCAGCTAGGATTAAATGATTATTGCTGGCCCTTCTTTTTTTGTTACATGGCAGCACAAAAGGGTCAAATACCTCATACTCCAAATTATTCAAACTCATCAATTATTAACCCACTACTAGTAAATTATTATTAGTACTTGCTTTTGTTCAAGTCAAAAAAATAAAAATACTTGCTTTTGTTTAATAGTTCAGGACAGCATGAAAATTGTACAATCCCTCTGTCCCATAAGCTCTAATTGTGTTTGATTTGCATCATAAAGTTTGCCTTTCCATTTTCTTTCGTTCATTTTCTTCATTAAGTCTATTCTACATATTCAGTTCAGGAAAAAATGGTTGTCCTCTACTTTAAATGAATGCCCCACAAGTGTATCAAAATGTTACTTTCATGCCCTTCTAACTTCTCTTGCAAGCTTGTGGTCCTAATGTAATGTCTAATGCTATTTATTTACAAATAGAACAGCAAGACCATGCTTGATATTCCTGATATCAAGCTTTCCCTTTTCTTTTTAAATGCAAAAACAATTGTTTTCTGTATATTCATGAGTATATAGGGATCATGACACTGGGCCTTTGACCCATCTCTTACAGAGCATAAACTCCATGTAGAACAGGTCACTCCACTTTTTGGGGGGGGGGGGGGGGGCTTTGAGTCCATCATCATCTTAATGATTTGACCAAACATTCCTTACTGTTATCCCACTTTATAAGCTTCGATTGTTAAGGGGGAAAAAATCACTATTTTAAGCAATAACGGCGAATAATGATCCAAGGCACCACCATATAGCTTTTAGCATGTGGACACCTTAGCTGCAACTTTCATGAGTGGCATGAATTTGATGAGTGAAACCATGTCTGGCAGTCTGCAAGAAACTTCAAACACAAAATTTTGTGTGTTGGCATGCAAAAAATGTCACTTCTTTTCTGGACTCGATATAATATTAATAATGGGATATATTAGAATTCAGAAAGTAAGCAATTGAGAATTTCAAAATTTTGGTCACGTTCTTATATTTATATTATTTGTTTCTTCTCCACTTTTTGGGGTGAATTTCTCCGACTTTTCCTTTGGCTTTTTTACACATTTTTGGATCCGTATATTAAGTGGAGAACTCATTTTGAGACAACATATTCTCCGAATTTTCCTTGATATAGATAATTAGATCAGAAACTTGAATCTTGGGTAATCTTATTGTTACATGAGGCCTGTTAGAACCTGAGAGTATTTGCATATTCTTCTATTCTTCGTATTTTTGTTTTGCCTATTGAAATTATTGGTTACTCTACTTGTGCACAAAAAATACGGCAAGGCTATGCGTACAAAATTTGAACAGACAAAAATAAACGTATATTCTATTGTCTTTGCAAGGTAAACTCATAGCTCCTGATTTGAAGAATGGATAAAAAAAAAACTTCTATAATTCATCCCAAAAGTAATTGATTGTTTTCATACCATGCAAGGTTTGACTGTGAACACTTGTTGTAAAAGACACAATTCATTCACCACTATGTTACTCCCAATGGTTTGAATTGATTTGTTAGTTTTGGTCGGTCCAAAAGCAAAACTCCAACAGCAAATGATGTAGAAGTAATGTCGATCTCTTGGGATGAGAAAATGAGTCTCTACTTCGAAAAAAAAAATATAACTCTGACACAAAGATTAAATAACTCTCATACTTTGGCAATTGAATAAAATATAATTTCACAAGAAGTCAAATAAATTGAACCTAGAAAGGTAGAGCTGTGCTAAATTTTAGTAGAAAATATTTTGCACGAAATAATAACGAAATGATGTGTTGTGATGATGTTGCATTTCACGTAGAAATTGATGAAAACAGGAAGATATTCATTGACGGAAATCACGTTATTTGTGAGGATCTTGGAAATGTATATTAGAGACTCTCCGAATGAGTTCGGAACACCAAGTTGCTAATCCCTTGAGTGTAGCAGAGCGATCCAAGCTCCAAGTTGGTGGGATGTACTTATAAGAATTTCAACACTCAAGTCAGAGAATTCAAGAGATATGAGAGTAAAAATGGAGATGATAACATATCTAATTTATGAAGTTTATAAGTTATTTATAGGCAGAAATGGATGCGGATGGGTGGTTGTGCTTTGCGATTTGGGGAAGATCACCACTCCAAATCCTTCAACGGCTTGGAACGTGAGTAGCACGTGTTGGGGGTCCGAGATATCCGGCCTCGCTCCATGCGTGTGGCTCCTTTCCATTCATGGGGTTTTCAAGGTGGGCCTTGGATCGTCCATTTTGACTGGACCTGTTTTCCAGCCCGTAACATATGCCTTGTGTTGTTATAAAGTAATCTCTTACAACTTCCATTTTAAATTCAATTCTGACAACTTTTTTGAAACAAAATATAGGTTAAGGCAATGAGAAATTCGGGTTCTATCGTGTAGAAATTTGTCTTTGTAGGCCCAACTGCTCGAGAAATGTCTGTTACGATCTGGAGTGGGTTTAACATCAATATGCAATAAAGACCAACAACCGAAACTTCAATATGCCAAATCCAAAAACATTACACAAAACAAAAAGCACAATCAAACCCAAAAAGGGAATACCAACACAATCTGTCTTGGGTTTCCATCAACTAGCCCAACTCTTCAACGCTGGCCTGGCTCATTAGAATGCATATATTAAGGTCCAAATTTTTGCAGACACTCTTGGATGGGGTATCCAAATAAATCAAGGGTTGAGCAAAGACAAAAATGAGATAATATTAACAAGGTGTGGTTGAGACCTGAGGTAAAGTGGTAAAAAGTTATTGCCTAAATAAACCACACCACACCAGAGTTTGAATCTCACTGAACCCATCCATATCCCCTTCTCCCACCCCCAATCCCCCCTCCCTCTGACCAAAAAAAAGTAAAAGATAATATTATCAAGGGTGACAAAAAAAAAAGGGGATAATATTATCAAGCTCGTGACCAAGTGGTTGAGAATTAGCACAAGTGGTTGAACTCAAGCCTTGCAAACTCACATATAGGGGGTGTAATTCCCATATCAGCCCCTTCTCCTAATATCCCCTCCCCCTCCCTTTGACCCCAATAAAAGCTCATAATCGGAAAAAAAAAGAAATAGATAATATTATCAAACGTTGAAAAAAAAAAGAGAGAATATTATCAAATGTCAGACCAAAATAAAAGAAAATTAATACTATCAAACCGATGTGTGATGGCAGCCTGGCAGAAAGAGAGAAATAGTTATGTATCAAATAAAAAAGAGAAAAAAAAGAAAGTTTCGAAAGCTAATAGTAATTTTAGTGCAATTATTACTTTTTATGGTCTATTATCACTATTTTAGTTAATTGTATTTTATTTTCTTAAAATACTCTTAATTGAAAAGATATCTTCAACTTATAATTTATTATCATTTCTATAATATAAATTTATAGATAATATTAACTATAAAAGTAACTATAATTAATTTAATGAATTTTAAATAAGATTAAGCTATTAAACCAACTCCATATATTACTTATAATATCAACGTTTTTTAATCAAAGTATCATTTCAGCAGGATTCTATCAAGCATATTTCTTTAATATTACATCTATTTATTTTCCTTTTTGTCTAGTACTGCAGCCTCTATATTTTTTCATGTTTGTCTCCTTCAAGTATTACAGGAATAAACGGTACATTAGTATTTTTAGTATTATTAATATTATATTTTTTTTCCCTTTCATTTTCTAAGATCAAGATTTAAATGTGTTGTTTTTTAGCAAGTATTATGCGGAAGGAGGGGGATTATAGTTTTATTTTGTAGAATCTAATAAGTTATTTAAGTTTTTCTTTTGTAACAATTTTTTTTATTTAATTTAATTTTCAGATTTAATTATATTTATCTTTATATTTAAGATTAATTAGTATGATTATTAAATAAAAATTTAGAATATAGGGATGAAAATAGATTATAAGTTTAAAACAACTTTTTAGTTAAGGGTATTTTTAAAAAAAGAAAAATAGAAGTAGTTAAAAAGGAGTGATAACAGCCAATGTAAATTGGCAACAACCTTTCCTTATCCCTTTTAGTACTGTTAAAATGGTTCCAGTGGAAACTAAATGAACTTAGACAATTTCTTATTATTTCCTTCATGTTAAAGTAAGTATCACTTTTTAAATACCTGCAAGACACGAATTAAGAAAAATGTTAAATAGATCTCAATTTTAGAAAAATTAGAGTGTATTTTATAACATTGTCCTCCATCACTTTATTTTCTCTTTTTTTTTAATATTCTTTTCACCCATTTATATCCTCTATTTAATAAGAGTATAATAGAAAAAAAATTAAATAATACTTTTAAATTTCATAAAATAACATATAATTGTAAAAAATAAAAACAAAAAATGACACTTACATGAATAGAGAAGGAGTATTACTTTTCTATTGAAGCCAAGATAAACATGAACTCACTAAGACAAGCTTAGAGTTCATGTACCTGCCCTTCATGGCTAGATGACTTGCATTTAATAAACACAAACAGCAAAGAACTCTTTGTTTTAATTTTTTCAACATTTCTAATCCATATTTACGCCTTAATAACTTATGGGTAAAATCATGGTCAAACATGACTTTTTTTTTTTTTTTTCTAGACCATTAGTTTTCTAGCTTGAGTCAAGTCGGCTCATAATAATAGTAAAATTTTTTAAACAGTTTTTTCTATCCACAATATTCAGATTCGAGACTTAAAAGAAATAATTATCAAACTATTTAAATAAATCAAGCGTTGATAGCCATACATGACTTTAAAAGAAGATGCCAAAATTCAAAATATTAAAGTTAAAGAACTTCTCATCTTTGCTAGGAATAAAAATAAACGTTTGATATCTAAAATTATATTAATAAACTTCTTGATGTTAGGGATTTTTTTACAGGCAATTGTATGAGGAGAGACTAATTTATTATTATTTTTTTATGTAAAGATCAAATTTAAAATCAATAACACATATAAGGATCAAAATTATATTTTAACCTAAAATCCCCAATATGGGGATTGCTAATCTCTATACATTTATTGTGGAGGTGGAGATTAGTAAACTCCACAATAAATTACTAATCTTGGGTAATTTTGTATCTACATTAATTATATTTTTAAACTTTTTTCTCTCATTTAATTAGTGTTCTCTCTCTTCTATATTTATCTCTCATGCATTTCACATGACACTATCCTTTTTCTTTTCTCTCCTTTAATTAATAACTGATTTAGTCCTAAGCATTTTTAGAAAAATGCTATACTAAATAAAAAAAATACAAGAAAAACTCTAGCACGTATAAAATAGATTCCGATAAATTAACAAACTATACAAATTTAATTCAAATTTTATTATATATTTTAGAAGCTATACGTTAGTTTCCATAGGTAGTAGTTTTATTTTACGGCATATTCATAGGTATTATTAAAACCATTATTATTGGTTATAATTATTTTGTTTGACATGTGAAAGTGAGTGAGAAAGAATTGTAGAAGACAGAATATTAATTTAGTCCTAGACGAAATTGAAAGGGTAATTAATGCGAATAAAACAAAATTATAAAATTATCATCGACTATTAATTGATTCAAAGAAGAAGATAATGGGTTTTTTTTTTTTTATCAAAAATAAAATATAGAACTGGCTAATCTCCATATGAAGATATGGAGATTAGCAATCCTTTTCAGTATAATTCAGATAACTTAATATATATTAAAGATTGATTAACATTTTTAAGTGAATTTTTTTCACACAATAATTTCTAAGGTGTTTTTGAATTAGTTGTGAAATTAAAATTATTTTAATAATTAATTATAACTACAACTTATTTTCTTTATAATAGATTTTGTAAATCAATTTCATGTTTGGATATATTAACTGAAAAATAATTTTAAAGTAATGTTTTTCATTTGGATTTTATGAAAAAATACTAGAAATTATATGAAATAATTTGTTATGTTATATAATATTTGATGTTTGTGATTAATTTGGTAAAAATATCATAAATTCAAAATAATAAATTCTGCTGATAATAAAAATATTGAAGAATAATACTTTTTGAAAATAGTTGTTTCTAATATAAATAAAATAAGTTAAAAATTATTATCAATTTTATCTATGTTTACCGCATATCAAATTATATTAAAAACAACTTTTTTATTGTTTATGGAAAATAATCCCGGATCCCAAACATGCATCTATTCTCACTTCTCAATTTTTAACTAACTACAAATGAAAGGAAACAAGCTTCCATCTTTCACTTATGGATGGGAGATCCTTGTGGGAATTGTTCCATTTAAGATTTGAGTTTAAGAAATTTTTCCTCATGAGAAATGAGATGAGGGCTCCAAGCATATTCAAGGATGGAGGCGAGGATTGCACTCGCCACCTAGTGATGTCTAATTTACCAAGAATGTCTAAAATACCTTTAATATTATAAATATTTTATACATATATATAAGAGGATGTCTAATTTATTATTTTTATATTATTTTATTAAATTAATTTAAAAATATAAATCCTACTAATTTATATAACTATTATCTTTTAATTTTATTATACTTTTCAATTTTTTATTTGTTTGAGAATTCATATTAGGATTTATACAGAGTTGAAAAATGGAAACAAGATAAAAATCTCCTAAGATAGAGATCGAAAACGGGGATAGGAGAAAAATATGGTAGGAATGAATTCGAGGAGACAACCCTCGCCTCTGTCTTGTGCAAGGTGTTATCCATAATTTTCACCTTAGTTGAAACAATCAATCATAGCCAATATTTACCAAAATTTAAACTAGAGGATACCTAGCTACTCATCATACCTAGATTGATATCATATCATCTACGAAACAAGCCTTCTCCTTTCTTTCTTTATCATTGTCTTAAATCGTAAACTAAAATTATAACTACCTCGAAAGACCCTCCAATAAGATATAGTACACACTTTTAAAATTGAATCACTCCAATATAGGCACACAAAATAAAGAACTTTTTTTTTGTTTTTTGGGTGGTTGAATGGGGCTAAGAGCATCCCAAATGGGAGATCTAATTTGGATACTAATTTTGGCCCCACTCTTTAGCACATTAGTCCCACCTATCAACGTGTCATAAAAAGTGAGAGTAAGTTAAAATTGAGACTTTTCTCTCCAATGGAAAAAAATAAACTTTGGTTCCATATGATTTTAAATGAAAAAAAAAAGAATTAACATATTTATGAAATACTTGTTATAAATATTTTTTATTATGTAATTTTATTTTTGGATTGGATAAAATATAAAATTTAATTTTTTTAATAATTTTTGTTAAAAATTAAATTTTAAAAAAAATAAATTGTAAATTAAAATAAAAGTTGGATATTTTAATTTTGAGGAAGGTTGAAACTTTGCTAGTAGTGGAGAAAAGAATTTAAATTAAATTAATTTAAATAAATTTTTGTGGAGTAAGAAAGAAGTAGAATTTGTGTAAAAATTTGGAAAGTGTTGCAAAGAGTTAGAAAGAGTTATGAAAAAACATTGAAAAGGTTGATATTTGTAGAGTAAAAATAAAAAAAATAATAATAAAAAATTGGAAAAAATGCTATAAACACACATGTCACACATCTATTGGATGAGCATAAATTGGTCACAGTCCCTTTAAGGTGGGGTGCAACCCACTTCACTTTTTTCCTCCAATGGTGGAATAAAAAATTGGAGACCCAATTTTTGGGACCCACACTAAATTTGGGACTCAATGGTGAACCGTTGAAGATGCTCTTAGAGCATCTCCAATGCATTATCCTTGATCTCAATTCTATCAACTTTCACTTAATGATTGGAGTGACTTGAAAATTTGGAATAGGTCTAATACCTTACCTGTAACATTCCAAAATTTCGTATAACTAGCACTGTCAAATAATTAAATTTTTAGATATATTATAGATATACAAGTAGCCAAATCAAAATGTATCTTTTAGGATTAGAGAATTCGAGTTCCTTTTTAGAGGAAATTTTATGAAAATAATTAGTAATGTTTAGCTAGTTTGAAGCAAATTGGTTTGTTTAGGTAGTTAGTATTACAAGAACCAAGTTGATAGGAATTTATACTGTATGATCCCTAAACTTTGTTGGTAATTAGGGTTAATATGGTTGGTTAGGGTTTCCTTGTTTTTCTTTAATATGATGTTATATAATGATTATATGACTTGTTTCAATTGATTGAACATGGGAATTCTTGGTTTGGGTTGGAAAATTTATTAAAAACTCAAGGAAGAACTCAAATAGGATCTACTAGAACTTGAAACCCTAAGACCTACTTGTATTATGCACGGTACATTTTGACCTACAGAGGTCAAAAGTTTATAAACTATTTTTAAATGAAATTAGATATTCATAGCTTTCCAACCATATAGATTATAAGCCTATTGGACCTAAAATGAGAAAGTTATAAATTTTTGAAATAAACCCTTGAATCTTGTCCACTATTCTGACTAGCATGGATTGTAAAGGGCATAACTCGCCTTATACAACTTCAAATTGAGTGCGACAAATTTTATTAGGAAGCTAACACATAAAGTATGATACTATAAAAATTTCAGACCTAAATTTAAATTGTGTTGCTCCCAGTAATTCTTTAAATATGATCCAATGCTTTGTCTGGGTGTTACAGGACCAAAACCAATTTTTTCTTAGCCATTGATAAAGTGACAAGTGGATGTGTGTAGTTGCTTTTTTTTTTTTGTCAATCCCCAATTTATTGACCATTGCATGATGCCTATGGATTAAGTTTTCTATCCAATTTTAATTCTCAGTATATGTTGTGCTTCCTATTTCACATGCATGATTATTGCCAACCTAAACATATTGCAACGATTATGCAATTGATTTATTTCTTTTTTGTTAATTTTTTTATAACTATTAGTGCCATTCCTATTAAAAAATGATAACAGCCTTGTAATTATCTATTTTTTTTTAAATTTTTTCCTCTTATTTTTCTTTGTAAATATCTACCCTTTCTAACTTATTTCTTCACACAAAAAAAACTCTTTTCAAATTCTTTCCACACAAATTCTACTCCTCTTTTCTTTCACAAAAATGTATCACAATCAATTTAATTTAAATTCTTTTTTTCATTACTTGCAAAATTCTAACTTTTATCAAAATCTAAGTATTCAAAATTCTCAATCTTCAAACCTTCAAAATCAAAATCCAAATACTAATTTTAAATTTCAAACTTCTTCCAAAATCAAATTTCCTCAAACTTTTAGAATTCTAATATTCAAATTTCTTTATCTCTACATAATCAAAATCCATAAACATTTCAATTTCCATTTTCTACTGTCTTTTAATCCACTAATTAGAAATACAAGTACATTATTTTCCAATTTCAAACCTAATCTGGAGGCTCGAGATTGGGATCTACCAGTATTGAGGGGTCATTTAAGTCATCTCTTCAAATGCCCGTAACTTTGACTCCAAGTTTAAAAATTATTCTTTTATACAACTTGAAAATGAAATTGCATAATGAAAAATGTTTATAACAAAATATTTGATAAACATGTTAATTTTTTTTTTTGTTAATATGACAATCATGTGGGATCAAAGTTGGTCCTTTCCATTGGAGAGAAGGGTCCTAAGAGCAACTGTAATGGTATAAGATTGGAGTCCTACTTTCCCCTTGACTCCATAAGTGGTCAGTTCCACTTTTATTTTTACCATTGGAATAAAAAATTTGGAACAGGGACAACTTCATAGAATTGGGACGCATCCCACTTTTTAGGTTGGGATTAAAGTTAGGACCTTTATTGGAGAGAAAATCCCAATTGTAGTCCACTTTTACATTTTATGACACATTATTGATATGACAAGTAGTAGGACCAAAATTGGGATCTAAAGTGGGACTCTCCACTAGACATGCTCTAAGTTTGGAAGAGTTCCAATTTTTATGATGCATTAATTACGTCACACTAATATGGCAAAAATGTGGGGCTAAAATTGGGATCTAATATGACATCCATTGAAGATGCTCTAAAAATTGGTCCCAAATTTTATTGGGATCCACAAAGTGGGACTGCCCATTTTTCGTTACTATTGGAATGAAGGTGAAAATGGGACCGATCCCAAGTTAGAAGGATCTAAGAGCATCTCTAGTAAGGAGTCCCACTTTGACAGCCAGTTTTGGCCCCACTACTTGCCACATCAACACTTGTGGACTAATACACCATAAAAAACAAAAGTGTCTAAAAAATGGGACTCTTCTCTCCAATGGCAAAGTCCTATCTTTGGTCCCATATATTTTTCAAATTAAAAACAAATATCAACATAATTATCAAATACTTTATTATAAATATTATTTAATATACAATTTTATTCTTGGATTGAACAAAAATATAAAATTAAAATTTTTTGAATAATGTTAGTTAACAATTATTTTTAAAAATTAAGTTGCTAATAAAAATTTCATTCATTTAATTTTTTAAAGTTAAAATATAAAAATTTGAAGGAAATTTATGTAGAAACTAAAACAAATCTTCAAAATATCGAGATAATATAATTACGCTGAACCATGGCTATGTTTTGAACATTAAACTATAACAATTCAAACTAAAATTATTAATGAACTAAAAAAAGTCTTAAAAATATTGAAAAAATATCACATGATCAACAACAACACAATTGCATAATTTTAAAAATTACATTATTACAAATCCAACAATATTGCGTAATTAAACATTAAGTATGGATCAATATTTGAGAGGGCTTCGACAATGCGAAGAAAGACATGCCTTCCCATTTGGAACCTTTGCCGAAATGTATTAAGAGGGTATACTGGATTAGGGGCAAAGTAGTCCCTAAAAAGACGTTCATATCTTGCTTCACAATCTCTGTCTACTCTCCTACGAGATCTAAAGAAAGAGCTTTCCCCATGTAACTACAGAATAAGTTCAAGGTGGTTCTTGTCTGAATCATTGAATAGAAAATCCTTAATTTAGTCACTTGAAGACATGAGGTCGGATTTGTCTGAATAACTGAATACAATATCCTCAACTAAGCATCCAAAGGCATGTTATTAGGATCATTATAGTTTCCAGCCATATGTAATGATAGAGATTTTAGTGATGGTTGCGAGTGAAAAGGTGTTTTGAGAGAAGATATTTATTGCAGATAAAATTTAATGGCGGGAAGGGGAAAGATATTATGAGCAAATGTGAAAGAGTAGTGCTCCATATTTATTAGCTAATTTTTTAATAGCTAGTTTTATAACAACAAGTTTCATAATGGCTAATTCTTGTAACGGCTAGTATTTCCTACATTTATTTGTTGATAGTTTAAATTTAAATAACCTTGCATAATTTTAAAAATTATATTACAAAATATAGTACATGACCACCAACATTACATAATTGAAATATTAAAAAAATTTAAAGAACAATGAACACCTAAATTAAAAATACAACGAACACTTAAATTAAAAATACTTTGCCTTAGTTTTCTCTATAATCTTAGCATGAATGGATTGTTGTTCTTCGGTCATTGAAGAGGTGTTCATATTAAGGAGTTGCAGTTTTGTTTCCATTTCCTTTATGGCTACTAGCCTTTCCTTTAGTGCCAATTTCCTTTCCTTTATTGTCTTAAAATCTTCTATAAGAGATAATTCCCTAGCTGTAGTAGATTTGAGTGTACCAATATTTTCTTCTAAAGCATTTCCACCTCTGCACGCTTTTGATTTCCTTTTACCCTTCCTCTTGGATGGGTTGGTGCCTCGAGGACGAACTGGAGACCGTACACCAACTTTTTCACCTGCTGGTGTTTCTAAATTTGACAAAGATGAATATACTTTAGAAGCACTTATCTTTGTTATCTTAGAACCTCCACTCTGAGTTGATTGAGATCTCTATTTCTGTTCCTTTTGAAGCTTGTTCCAATGCCTCACAAAATTGCATTTCTTCTTTTCCGTGGCTTCAAAAAGTTTATGAGCCAACTCTATTATATCATTATTGTTCGATCCACTCCCTATTCTTCGAGATGCTTGATCATGGCAAGCACCGAATCTTTAAGCCCCGGCATTAATCCTATGCCATTGTTTCTTCATTGGAACTGCCCCTTTTTTGATCAAGTCATGGTTGCTTTCCTCACAATACTTACGAATCTGGTTCCAAAATGCATCACCTTTTTTATATGTACCAACCACATGAACTATTGACACATTCAACCATGCACTTGTTAGCAACTTATCCTCTTCCCATTGCCAATGACCACTATCTTACCTGCTATATTCAATTTCCTCATTATTGAGGTCGATAGCATCTAGCCTATCGTGGCTGGAAAATTGTGAATATTGTGAAGCTGGAGTCAAATCTATAGGCATTTGGGGAGATAGGTCAGATGATCTCCCAACACTAGTAGATGCTGATCTCAAATCCCCAAATTGGGTTTGAAACGAGAAAAATGGCGTACTTGTATTTTCGACCAGTGGATTAAAGCTAGGAGAAAATGGAAATTGAAATGTTTAAGGATTTTGATTGTTTGAAAAAAAAGGAACTTAAAAATTTGAAGGAAGTTGAAAATTAGTAGGAACTTGAGCATTATAATTTTGAATATTTGGATTTTGAGGGAAATTAGAATTTTGCAAGTAGTTAAGAAAAGAATTTAAACTAAATTGGTTTGGATCCATTTTTTGTGGAAGAATAAATGAGTAAAATTGGGATGGAAAGAATGAAGAAGTGTTGAGAAGGATTAGAAAGAAAGTGTTTAAAAAAAAGTTAAAGAAAATTGATATTTATAGAATAAAAAGATTAAAAAGATAAAATATAACTATTGTCTTTTTAACGTTACCAACAGTAATAAAATTTTGTATAATAACATAACCATGCCACTTGTCACATATTAAATGGCTATGGGAGAAATGGGCTCAGTCCCATTTTAGTGGGACACGTCCTACTTCCATAAATTCTTCCAATGTAAAATTAAAAGTGGGACGTCCCATTTACTGTTGCCATGTCAGAAATTAAGACGCAGGTGGGTTGCATTGGAGTTGCTCTAAGAGCACCTCCAATAGTATAAAAATATTGTCCTATTTTATTTGTAGGACCCACAAAGTGGAACTAGTAGCAAGACTACTCCATTGGAGCAAAATAAAAAACTGGTTCACGTCCCAACTAGTAGGGACCAAGGACAATTTGTACTACACCAATAATTTAGTAATATGTGATAGTCTCAATTTTAATTTGAGAAATATGTGGGACCAAATCTCACTTTTGATCTCATTTTTGGCCCTACTACTTACCACATCAGCAATACATCATGAAAAGTAAATGTCGGTTAAAACTGGGATCTTCTCTCCAATGGAAAGTCCTAACTTTGATCCTAGCTTTGGCCCCACGTTAATATTTGGATCAAATTGCAATGTCAATATCTTTTTTTTTTTGGAAAAAAAAAAGTTACATGTGACAAATATCACAAAACTATTGCATAAAAAAAAAAATTAGAACAACCTTATTATAGAAGGACAAAGCCCAACTACATGGTCCTATTTTTTTTTTTTTTGCTCTAATGGTTTAGAGCAGTAGGATAGTTCCACTTACTAACACCATAGCGGAACTAGGACTAAAAATGAGCCCTCTGAGATGCGCATATCCAACAATCTTTTTTTCATGGTCCTAATTCCTCTAAATGGACCCCACCATGTTAGTCCCACTTCAAGACAACCATTAGGCAAAAAAAAGTTTGGGACTGAGGGACTTAAGTTGGTTCATTCTCTAAAGTATTTCATACATTTGTTGATTTCTACCTTTTAAAAATTTGAAAATCATATAGAGCCAAAGTCAGGACCCAAGTTATTCCCTTCTATTAGAGACAACAATTGTAACATCCACCACGAGTTCCGAGTTCTGACTTCATCATCACACAAAATGGGATAATTTCTGACTTCCGAGTTCGTCTTCGAATTCCAGCATAAATCACGACTTCCTGTATATGCTTATACTGTAGGTTTTGATGATGCCAAAAGGGTGATAAACGACTGCAACCAAAGAGCATGAAGATCCTTGAAGACAAACGGGTTCAAGCATCGTTGGTATAAATTCTTAGGCCATAGGTTCTGTTAAACGGCTTTTCTATTATTAATTCTCATGGCCAAACTTTTTGAAACTTTATAATTCGTGTTTTCAAAAATGTTTTTTTAAACAAGCTACCAAGTTAGATATTGATTTTTTTTAAAACATATTATAAGTTTCTAAATAATTTGTCTTAAAGATAGTTTATGGAAAATATGTCTTTTTAAATTAAGTAAATGCATGTTTTAGTAAGGTATAATCGATTACATAAAGTTTTCAATCGATTACGTTCGTTAGAATTTTCAAAAAGTCGTTACAATCGCGTTTTTTTTTTAAGCTGTAATTGATTACCATCATATTGTAATTGATTACCATTCTGGGTTCATTTGTAATCGATAACCACAAAGTGTAATCGATTACCATATTCAAAGACTTGCCCAGAAATTAGTTATTTTACAATGGTAATCGATTACCAAAGTCCTGTAATTGATTACCACGAGCCCTAACTGCAAAAAACGGCTAGTTATGAAAAGTCATGTTCGTTGGTTACTTTTCTCAAACGGCTAGAACGAAATCTGAAGCCTATAAATAGCCATTCATAACACATTTTTAAGCAGAATACAAAAGGGTTAAAAACTCTTAATCAACTTTTTCCATTCCTTGATTTCTAACTCAGTTTTTGTGGCCAAAGAGAGTTGCTATTGAAAAGCTTCATAGTGCTTCAAGTTGTATTATTTTCTCTTTTAGAGAGTGATCAATTTCCTTTATTCTGTATCAAATTATAAGAGGGTGAGGCATCCCTCAAGAAAGAAAAGGGTGAGGTATCCCTCTTTGATTGTGAGAAACTCAAACACTAGGGTGAGGGATCCCAAAAGAGTGAGTACTCAAGTATTGTAAAGGTTTTAAAACCTTGAAGAATTTGACATATGAGAAATCTTGAGTTGATTGCTTGGGGACTGGACGTAGGCCACAAAGGGTGACCGAACCAGGATAAATCTGAGTTTGCTCTTCTCTACCCTTATCTTTTTACTTAATTGCAAGTTAAATTCATACTGTTTATTGTTGAAGTAATTTGAAACTTGCATTAATTTTCAAATAGTTAATCACTTAATCACCTATTTTCTAATAAGATTTAAAATAAAGAGATTTTTGGAAAAAGAATTAGGATAAACTTTAGAACTTAATTCACCCCCCTCTTAAGTTCTTGAGGCCACTTGGTAACACTTCCCACTTCATCTGGCATAATTTCCCGACTTCCAATTTAACGTCCAAGCCTTTATGTCTCAAAGAAAATGTACCCGATTTCTGATCTCATGATTTATTTCCAAGTTTCAAGCAAGATGTACGCGAGTTCCGACCTCATTTCAAAATAGTACATGGTTTCTGACATCCGAATTGATAGTTTAACATAATGGTTACAAGTACCTACCTCCGGGTTGAATGTAACGAGTTCCGATCTTAGAGTTGAACTCAATTGGAATGGACACGAGTTCAGAACTTTGATCTTTGAGTTGATTTCCAAGTTGTACACGATTTCCGATATCTGAGTTTATTCCCAGGAGCTTTCCATTTCTGTGGGTGTTCTCGAGTCTGAATTGGGAGTTCCGAGATTATGTGATTATGTGCTGTATGATTTCCGACATCCGACTTTGCTTCCAAGTTTCGATTAAACCAGACAATATTTTCGATATCCGATTTCATCTCCCAGTGTCAAATAGATGGCATGAGTTCCGACTTTAAGCAGAATCGGGGCGAGTTCCGATTTCAGATAGAATGGGAGCGAGTTTCACTTTTGGGATGACGTGGAGAGCAATTTAGCCATAAAAGCGGGAGATATGACCCAACTTCAATCACAAAATTTCAACCAATCAACACTCATAATTTCAACTACCCTCATGTATTTAAGTCAAACTCTCCTTCTCATTTTTGGCTAATTTATGCCTCCCTCTCCCTCTTGTTCCAGCCTTCTTCTTCTCTTATCCCAACCAACTCCATCACTCCTTCAAGCTTAACAAGGTTCTAGCAATTCAAGCTTCAACACTTAGCTCAACACCTAGCAAAATCATACTCCAAAGAGGTAGGATTCCATTTTTGTTCTTGAATTCTTTGCACTATGGCTATATGAAATTCTATTCTTCTTCATGTATTTGATGATATATTGATGTATGTGATGGATTATGGTTGGATTAGTATGAAATATTGAGTTGGAATTAGAGTTAGAAGAAGAAAATTAGGAGAAGTGGAGGATTGGGATGCTACCTAAGTGAGGAATCCTACGGCAGTCTGGATGGCGGAGTATTTGGCTCCGCCTATAGTCAGTTAAATCTGATGAAACTATTTTTATATGAAAGTAGACATTCAGATCTTTCCATACATATATAATATGAGGTCATTGGATTAGTATTGAGAGAGAGATGAATTTTTGAAGTTTGACCTAGGAATCAAAACTTTCATCCGGGCAGAGTGACTTAACAAGGGTGTAACTTATTCTACACAACTCCAAATTGAGTGAAACTAACTTTGTTAGAAAGCTTACACATAGGGAAACATCCCTTAATGAAATTGCTAGTTTGTTATGATCCTAATCATTCCTAGTGGTTTGAGGAAGTTGCCCTATGTGCAAACCAACCCAAAACAGGGTAGTTCAAGAAGATCAGATTTCAGGATGCATAACTCGAGCTATACTAAAGCAAATGAAATGAAACTTGTTGGAAATGAAAGGTTGTCCTATTAGCTTTGATATGACAGTAATTTCGTTATGATTTGGATTTGATTTTGATTTTTAGTGAATTTTTACTTTCAAGAGTGTAATTCAGACTAGTGACCGAATAGGCTGAGGCAAAGTTTATATATCTTGAGCTACACATATCAAAATGAGATGGGACTAAAAGGGTTGAAAACTAGACACATATAGCTCTGACATATCCAAAATTCAAGTTTAAATGAATTGAATAGAAGTAAAAGTGGATTAGACAAAATTCGGGCAGAATTGAGTAAAATTGGCAGAAATGATCACATTGATGGTTTCACAAGTGTTGGTGAATATATGAGGCTTGAGTTGACAGTTGTAAGTTTTACCCTGATAGATATGTTAGATTGATTATACTGCTATGACTGATTTATCCGTGAGAGTTGGCATTATTCATGGGGAAATAGACCTGATCTGTTATGCTGTCGAATTTATGGCAGAAGCCTATGAAACTATGAATGTTTATATTACAAGAAATTTATGATATGAGCAGCTATACAATTATGAATATGTATGTGAAAATTCCATATGCAAGGATATATGAGAGTAAATGATGCAGCATATCTATGAGTGCCGGTAGAATGGTAAAGAGGCTACGAGCCTTTATATGTTATGAGTATGTACGTGAAGATCATGTCTGCAAGGATATATGAAAATAAATAAAGCATATGTATGAGTACATTCAGCATGACTATGCATGATTATGTATGAGAATGAAATAATATGAATATATTGAATGTGGGTCCCTTCACTTGGAGGCAGTTGCACATCGAATCCCTCCCTGTGAAGGCAGTTAAATGATAAAGATATGGGTCCCTTCACTTGGAGGCAGTTGCACATTGAATCCCTCCCTATGAAGGCAGTTAAACGATAAAGATGTGGGTCCCTTCACCTGGACGCAGTTGCACATTGGGTCCCTCCTTGTGAAGGCAGCTAAAACTTGGGTCCCTCTATGTTGGAGGCGGATGGCCAACTGAGTCCCTCCGACCTAGAGGCAGTGGGTCCCCTGTGGGTTAGTCTGTGTGACGACGGTCACGAGTTGAACTGACGAGTGCACTCCCAGATCAGGCTACCTAAGGGTAGTAAAGGCTAAAGACTAAAGACTAAAAATCAAAACATATACAAGCACCCCATTCACATGAGGCATGGCATTGACCTAGTTAGTGTGAGTATAGGGGATGAGGCTTACATGAGGCATGGCATGAACCAACTAGTGTAAGTACCGGAAATTTATGGTGGCATGTAAAGATTTTATGATGAAAGATATGATGATGAGTCTATATTCCTAAGGAATGTGATATGGCGATCACATTCCGATGGGGTATGACATGGTATTCATACTTTGAAATATGGCATGATAAGCAGAAGATAAAGAAAGAAAAGTAAATTTTATCTATCTGCATAACTTTAAGTATAAGTAAAGTCATGTGTAGATGTTATGTCTCTAGTATATTGATGCTATAGTATCTTAATATGCTGCAGTTATTATTCATAGTATAATTCATGAATTGACTTTGTATAGGCTTTCCCGAATGCCAAGTGTATGAGTAAAATGAATTTTGCTTCGAATAATATATTTTCGAACTATAAAATATAACAGCTTGTATAACATGTTCACCTCTTTCATAATAAACCGAAGCAAACTGGAGATAACAACGATGACATTATGTATGATACTTAGATAATCCTACTGAGAATTCAAAAATTCTCACTCCTATTTTCGTGTTATCTCCAAATAGTTCAAGAAGTTCCAAAGATAGCTGAAGTTGCTGTCAGATAAGGTCCGCTCAGGTAACAGGAACAACTCCAGGGTGTGGTACTATCACTTAAGCATAGTACTGTACTTGGGAGGGTGTTACAACAATCACATTCTTGGGACACTCTTGCTCTTTATGACACATTGATCATGTGGCATTGATGTGGCAATTATAGTGGGGCCACAAATGGGGTCCAAAATTAGACAACATTGGAAAGGCATCTCCAATGTTGGCCTCTATCTAGATTTGACTTCTAGCCCCAATATTTGTTACATCAATGTCACATAAACAATGTATCATAGCAAGCAAAAGTGTCACAAGAATGATGTAACATCCCAGATTTTGCCATATTTGTAACTTTGTATTGCAAATTAAATAAATAATATTGTGTTAATTGTAACACCCTACCAACTTAATGTTATACTTAAGTCATAGCATGAAATTGGTTAGGTTACGTTACCGTATTAGTCTTCTGTCTAAAGCTGTATTCATTATTTTATATTCGTTTTCTCTCTAATGTATATATATATATATATTTATTTATTTATGGTGAATATGCCTACACAACGGTGCGCTGTATATAATAAACGTGATAAAAAATTTAGAATGTATAAGAATTTAATAAAAATACTACAGAAGAGAATAATGACAAGTAATATAGCATCAGTTGTATATTTACATATATAAGTCGGAAGCCAACGCTTTAGTTTGTATACATGTTTCAAAAATAGAGTGAACTAAAGGAATAGCAAATTTTCTGTTGTTAAAAAGTAGAGACGGAAATGGCGGGAGCCAGCTAAGTACAGCGAGTGCATCTCGGGATCCTAGTGAAGCTGCAGGTCAATAAGCTCAATAAACGGAGTAGCCGTCGAGTCCATCACCAGCGTCTAAGATGCGGAAATGCAAAACGATGTGAGAATTTAAAGAAATTCTCAGTAGGGTTCGTGTATGACGTTTTACTGACGTCACATTCATTCCCAGTTGCCTCGGATTTTATTTAATTATAAAAACATGAGATCAAACTTAACTATTCATATTTAATAAGGTTGGGAAGATATCTGGTCCGAGGCAAGGTCCAGTTTTACTTGAGACAACATAAGGAACAGAATAAACTAATATCAACAACACACAGAATAATGGATATACGGCAGTAAGTGAATTTAACAAACAAACTGTAAGTGACTTATAATGACCATTCAAAGTAATTATGCATTTAATGCAATCATGCAAAACTTGCTCTTGAACCTTTCTTTATAAACTTTTTCATTACTCATGAACCTTTCCCATTACTTGGTCCCCTGGGAGTTCTTGGCCATTTTAGACTCCTGGGTAATAGTCTGCTTTTTAGGATCAAGCTCGTTCCTATACAGGAATGCCGGGTTTACTCTCCTCGACCTCCCCACCGATCTATTCTCCATTAACTTTATTTCGGGGCTGGCCCAGGTTTCATGGAACTTGTATCATAACAAAATCTTTAGGTTTCTCATAATATAACTTTCATAGCTTTCTTGAAAATGCACATGCATCTATATGTATATCATAACTTATGCATATATTTTACCGAAATCTCGGCAGCATAACGGAATGTGTCCGCTTCCCCATGAATAGTGCCAGTATATTAGAATACCAATTTCCCATAAAAGTCACAATATTGCATGCATAATTCATCATTGAACTCATAGAAGCATTAGTCCCATTAAGACAGAGTTACAGCCTCAACATAATCATTCAACCCGATTTTTGTAAATCATGCCATAATTTCTATTTAACCCATTTGGGCCTAAATTTTGGATATGTTAAACTGCTATGTGTCTATTTTCTAACCTCCTTGGTCCCATCTAATTTTGATGACCATAACTCAAGTTATTTAGGTTTTATCCTGGCCTGCCCTGTGGCTAGCCAGAATCGGACACTTAAAACTAAAAATCCACTAAAAATCGAAAACTAATTCAAATCATACGAAATTGGTCTCATATTGAAGCTAACATGCACACTTTCATTTGCAAAAAGTTCCATTCCATTTGGCTTAGTAGGGCTCGAGTTATAAGTCCTGAAATCTGACCTTCCTGAACTGCCCTGTTCTGGCCTAGTTTGGACATAGGGCAAATTCTTCGAATCATTGGGAACAATTGAGATGGTAACAACTCAAAATTTCTCTGTAGGATGTTCTCCTATGTGTAAGCTTTCTAACAAAATTAGTTTCACTCAATTTGGAGTTGTGTAGGGTGAGTTACACGTTTTTCAACTCACACTGCCCGGGTGAATGTCCTGATTTCTAGGTCAAACTTCAAAAATTTATATCTCTCTCAATATTAATCCAATTGCCTTATATGATATATGTATAGAAAGCCCTAGATGTCTAGTTTCACATAAAAATGGTTTCATCAATTTTAAATGGTAGTAGGCAGAGCCATACGCTCTACTGTACGGACTACTGAGGATCTTAGGTTTTCCAGCTTCTTAGCTCTTCCAATCTTCATCCTTTCTTGCTTCCAATTTGGTTTTAATCTCACAAATAGCCAATAAACCAGCCATATATCATCATAATCAATCAATCAACACATCAAAGATTGAGAAAATAAGCCACCACCAGTCATCCAAGAATTAGAAAATCAAGCAAGAAATAAACCTCTACCTCTTGTTATATGATTAGGCTTGAGTTTGTAACTAGAACTTGGTTGAACTTGAAAGTTGGATGGAGTTGGGTGAGTGGGGAAGAGAAAAAGAGAGCTGAAGTGAGGGAGAAGGCAACGTAGAAATGGGGCTGAAGGAGAGAAAGGAATGAGTTATATAAGCTTGAGGTGATAGTTAACTTGGAGGGTTTTGATTGGCCTAAAAAACACTAGGCTGAATTTCAGCCAACCTTCCCCATTTTTTGTGGGTAAGGTTCAGCCATGTATCCCTCTTTTTGTGACAAATTTGCTCTCCACGTCGCCTAAAAGTGGAACTCACTTCTAGTGTATTCTGAAAATGACATCGAAACTCGTACTTCCTTAAAGTCGTAACTCGTGCACATCTTGGAGATGAAATCGAAACTCGAAAATATATTGTCTGGTTTATTCGAAACTTGAAAGCAAAGTCAGATGTGAAACCAAACACTTAAACCCGGAAGTCGGGGACATTAGGTAAACTTGAATCGATTCTAAGCATAACACCGGAGGTTCGGAATCAAATCATTAGCCCTATGTTCCAGGAAATCGGAACTTATAGAATCTCGGAACTCCAAACTCTATCTCGGAAGTCGGAAAAATCATAGAAATGAAAAGCTCTTGGTAATAAACTCGAGATCAGAACTCGTGCAAATTTTGGTCGAACTTGGAGACCAATTCAGAGATCTGATCCCGCATCCACTTTTGGTTGAGATAAACTCGGATGTCAGATTTCGTATCCATTCTAAATCAACTAAGGTCAGAACTCGTATATTATGTATTTTGAAGCATAAGGTCGGAAATCGAAAAAGCAAGCTAGGCCATGAGACTTTAAGGTTAATTCGGAAATCGGAAATTTTAACATTTTATTGCTAAGGTCGGAAGTCAGAAATCGGTACGTTACATTAATCATTAAGGGACAAAAATATATTTAAATTTAAATTAAATTATTTAGAGGCCACAAATTTTAAATAAAGAACTGGCAGAAAAATTATTGACTTAATGCAGTTAATAAATTAAATAGAGAAATAAAATAAAATAATAACAATATAATTATATAGTTAAAATCCTATGAGAGATAAAAATTAAATAAATTATATTTTCATTGAAAATATTTAGAAACAGTTTATAATTACTGATAGAGCCTCTTAGAACCCTTGTAACTGTTTAATTTAAGAATCTAAAGTACAATAGAATACTCATGGCACGTACAAAGTATCAACGAGTGACATAAAGTGACATTTATCACTTCAAACCTTTTAATTAAGATTCTTAGGCAAGCCACAAGTCTTGTCTTTGAATCTAAAGGTTAGAATTTAGACATCCATTAAAACAAATAACACTTGAACTCTAAAACTCTTGTTAAATATAACACAAAAACAACACAACTCTCCCTTACCCTACCTTCTCCAAAACCCTCACCATTTTTCTCTCTTCCAATTTTAATAAATAAGCACACAATTTCCTCAACCTCAAGCCCTCATCTTCTTCCTCTCATTCCATCTCTTTCACTCCAACTCAAGCACAAATCTTCCCTTGTTTTCTCTTTCTTTCTCTCTCTCTCTCTCTCCTTCTCTAGAAACTATGGCCAAGGAGCTCCAAGGAAGCAAGAGATTTTCTCTCTTGTGTGGTGGTTCTTCTTGAGGACCTGGAACTTGGATCTAGAAAGAGTTTTAAGCTTAGAAGAGATGTAGGATCTCTAACCCATTCTTGCTATAGTTCATGAAGTAAAATGTTTATCACACTTTTGTCACCATTCTAGGGTTCCCAAACTTACACATAGTGGTGTGTTTAGAGCTTAGATCTAGCTTATGTTAGCCTATGTAAGTCCTCTAGAATGGTTTTTGTGAGATAAAGCTCTTGGGAAGACAATTAACTAGACTATGCCATAAACTAGCTTAGAATAGGAAAGTATGTCTATACTTGAGATCCCCAAGATTTAATGTGAGTTGAGATTTCTATAGGTTTAAATAATTTAGTTGACCTTAAAAATGAATATATTTATGAGCACAACCTTGTTAGGATCAATATCTTGAGTTTTGTCAAAACGGAGTAGCTAGAATCCTACACTAATAACTAGGAAAAGTAGGAATTTAATTCTAAAGCCAAGGGAATTAATGCAAACTGTCTTTACCCATTAAAATACAAGATATATTGAAGCTAAAATTCTCCTTAAGTAGTTGGTTTGATGAAGGGATAAGTAGAAACAATTTTGGACCTAAACTAGCTCCTTTAAGCTATTAAAAGAGTGAATTTCGGTTCCTAAATCCCAATGGATAGCAAAACTATTTTTAGATATGATTAATTGAGTTATAAAGACCTTAGAAATGTCCTTGAATGATTGGAATTGTTTTAGGATGAATCATTAGAGAGTTCGGTGTCAATTAGCTAATTTTCTTGGGCTTTAAAGTGATTTTCTGCCACATGCTTTGAGGCTAATCAAAACGGTGTATTTGATGTTATTAATGGTGGTTTTAGGTGCCTTAGACTATATATATAATGATGTGGGGTGAGTTTGAGAAAGTTTGGAGTTGGTTTAGTGGTGTTTACACTAAAAAAAGAGGGTGTTACCCAAGACTAGAGGGAGGGTAGGGAGTACCGAATTAATATGAATCAAGACTTAGAGTTATGACTTGATTGTGATAAAAATATTAATTAGATTGGGATGGTCTCGTTTATGCCAAATTCTAATTTTTTATGTTGAGAGATCTCAAGTGATAGTATTATGTTATCTCTAGTGTTTTGCTTATGATATGTTCAATATGGTGGGGAAGCCACTTGAAAATGAAATATTTGGTTGGTTTATGGCCATTGAGGTCAAAGTTGGAAGTTAAGGTACGTGTTCGTACTATTGAAGCCTGGAATATTGATGATTTTATTTTTATTTATTCTATTTTATTGCTTTATGATGATGACACTTAAAAATGATGGAAATGATATTATTTGTTGAAAAGAATGAATTGAAATTACTGCTTTATGAGTATTTATTGAATTGATGCCATGATTGGGAATTTTTTGACTATTTATTTAGTGTTTCAAATCTTTGGATTACTCCCGGCACAGCCGTTATGTTGTTGGATTTTTGTTAGAATTAGAGATTCTCAAGTATTGCATCATAATGCATAAGTGCATAAGATTAGGAGAATTATGCCATAGTTATGAGAATTCTTTTACAGAATAATATATGTCAAAGTAGTGTAAAATTCTCTAATTAAAACTTTTGGAAACAAACTTTCGGTAAGGGAGGGAGATCCCAGAACCCCTTGTCAGACAAAGTTTGATTTAGATAGTATTGTGTGATGATGGTCACGAAATGAGATCATATCCTAGATAGTCTATCCAAGGGCACGTAAGAACAAAAGCACGTGCTAAAAGAAAGCCACAAAGGCAAAGAATAAAGTGTTTAAGCATTCATCCATGATATTGCCTGGAATTCATAGTATATGTGACAATGAAGTGACAAATTTATTGGTTATTAAGATATTTATGCTTTAGAGTCTTGCCTTAAGTGATTGAATAAAATGGTACCCACTTTAGAGTTATGTTTTCAAAATTATTAAAAAGGAACTTTTATTTTATCTAAGCCTGTTCACTAATTTTATTAAATAAACTAAAGTGGCTAAGATGATGACGACATTAGTTGCATGTTTAATTAGGAATCCGTGTTGAGAAATATTTTATTTCTCATCCCTATGTCGTCCTCAGACAAAGTTGATGGCATTGGTAGTGATTTTCCTGTAGGTGCCTAATGGACCTGGCATTATGATCCCACCTTGGACTCACTAATTGTAACACCCTCCTGAAATACAGTACTATACTTAAGTCACAGTACTAACTTCAGGAGTTGTTACTGTTATTTCAATGATCTTGGTATGACAACGCTCTTTGGTCGTCTTTAATTTTCCTAACTTTGTCCCGAACGCTTACTTCTTAGCTCCTCTAAGATATCTGGAGATAACACGGAATATGTAGAGTGAGAATTATAAATTCTTAGTAGGATTCACTGAGAAATTTCATGTCGTGTCATCATTATTATCTCCAGTTGCTTCGATTTCTTATAAAAAGGTGAGCATATTATATAAATATTTTCAATTTTATAGTTTGAAACTATATTGTCCGAAGCAAAGCTCATTTTAGTCATACACTTGATAAACAAAATAAGAATTATAGCATAAGCATAACATATTATGAGTGATTTCATAATAATAACAATAGCAGATTGTACATGTGCAATGACTCATCATGAATTCATGTGAATCCACTTATACTTTATTTTCTTCCTTTACTTGACACGCCTAGGCAATATGTATCGCCGTCCCTAAAGTGTTGGCATGCATATGTTTTTGCCTTTAATCTTTACTACCCTTGGGTAGCCTGACCTAGGAGTGAGTTTAACTCATAACCGTCGTCACACAAGACTAATCTACAAAGGGATTCATGTGCCTCTAGTCTTGGAGGGATCTCATTATTGCCACATGCCTCCAAAGTAGAAGGATCTCATAGCTTTAACCGTCTTTACAATGAGGGACCCAAATAACTGCCTCTAAGTGAAGGGATATCATATATTCTTCTTTCATTCATATGCAATTATGCATTCTCTCATAAGAATAATCATGATCATATGACCACAACATGTTCATAGACATTCTTGTACATTTACTATCAAACATCCTTGCATGCTGAATATTCATAATTGTATAGCTGATCACATCATAAATTTCTCATAATATAAGCACATAATTTCATAAACTTCTGCCGAAAATTTGGCAATATAATGGATCAAATCAGCTTCCACGTGAATAGTGCTAGCCAACTAGACAATCATTTATACAGAAAATCAATATATGTATCAATCATTTCAATACTTATACAAAACTTGCAACTTTTGCACTTAAATTAGATTTATGCCAACTTCTTCAATTCTGCCCAATTTTGTAAATTCAGCCATAAATTATGTTTAATTCATTTAGACCTAAATTTTGGATATGTTATAATGTTATTTGTCTAGTTCTAACCTCTTTGGTTGCATTCAATTTTGATATATATAACTCATGTTATTAACATTTTACCTAGTTATGTCCTATTACTAGGTACATTTACCTATCAAAAACTAAAAATTTACTAAAAATAGAAAATTAGTTGAAACTATACAAAACCTATATTGTTGTAAATCTAACTGAACAAAATTTCATTTCCAATAAGTTTCATGTCATTTGAGTAAATAGAGCTCAAGTTATAAGCTTGTAAAATTGGATTATCTAAACTGCCCTGCTCTAGTCTAGTGAGAACATAAGGCAACTTCAAAAATTTATTGGGAGCAATGGGGACCTAATTTGCCTCTGAAATTTTTATGGGATGTTTGCAATGCGCAAACTTTCTATCAAAATTCGTTGCACTCATTTTTGAGTTATGTAGGGTGAGTTGTACCCTTCATAACCCATACTGCCTGAAACAAAACACAAGATTCGAAGGTAAATTTCAAAAATTCATATATTTCTCAATACTAATCCAATGGTCTTATAATTTATATGGTTGGAAAGCTCTAAATGTCTAGTTTCATTTAAAATTAGTTTCATTAAATTTTGATGGCTGGGTGGTAGTTTGTACACTTCGCAAGTACGGATGCTGTGGGTTTCTTAATGAAATCCATTCTGGTTGCTTTCATTTTTTATTCTTTCACTAATTGACCAATCCAAACACAATATACACCCAATAATCCAGCCATAAACATCCGCATAAAATCAATACGACATCAAATACATGAATATAGATGAGATTACAATAGCTATCAGATCACAAGAATTTAGTTAAAGAAGCTAAATCCTACCTTAATCTAGTGGAGTAGCTAGTAAGAAAAGGAAGTCTTCGGGAAGTAGGATGATTAAAACTCAAGAACAAGGTGAGATGAGATGAGTTGAAGGAAGAAAAGATGGAGGGGAGTAGCTAGTGTTTTTGGGTGAAATTTTGGAGGGACAAGGGAGGAAAATCTTATGTTGATGATGGTGGTAGTTAAGGCTCTCAATTCTTATTGGTTCTTGGCTTTGTGGGTCAAATTGAACCAACATTCTTCCTTGTTTTAAGGCTGAAAATGGCACCTGTAATGTCCAAAATTTTTTTTTTGAACGTTTAAATTGCACTGCAAATTGATTTATTCAATTTTATAAAATGTGTGAAGGTAAATAGGAATGAATTATAAAGAGATTAATGAATGAAGAATTTGAAATAGTTATGTAGAAAATTTTAGACGATTACTAGCAATGTTTTACCGATTTGCATTATTAATTGTTTTATTCGATTTTAATGCATAAGTAAGGTTGATTAGAAGTTAATTAGGAGTTTATTAAGTGATAATTAAAGAGATTAGACTTGAGAAGAATTAAAATAGACATATAGAAACTCTTACAAAACTATTTAGTAATGTTTTGTCGGTTTGAAGAAAATCGGTAAAGATTCGCTATTTTAAATTGCCAGAAGCGAAACAATAGAATTATGCATTGGAAACCCTAAGATTTGTGGCCAAAAGCTTTGCCACCTTATTCCCTTAAGTGGCATCCAAACTAGCCACACAAGGAGGGGAGGGTTGGTTGAAGCATAGCCATTCAATAGGCCAACCAATCCTATGCCTCCTTGCCAACTACCACATTCAATTTTAACTTTAATAAATCCCCCTTGGTCCTTCAATTTTTGGATCTCTCTCTCTTGCCTCTCCTCCTCTATGTTCCTCTTCTTCTCCTCCTTCATTTCACTTCTTCTCAAGCCCTCATCCACTTCCTTACCCACAAATAGCAATCTTAATCAAGAAACTCACTTACTAGAGGTAGGATTAAGCTTCTTTAACTAATTTCTTGTAAGTTGGTGGCTATTTGTAACTTATTTATATTCATGTACCTGATATTATATTAGGTTTATGTGATTGTCCATGGCTGGATTATTGGATTTTTATTGAGTTTTTATTGGTTAATTAGTGAAAGGGTCAAGAATGGAAGCAACTAGAGTGAGGTTAACTAAGAAACCCTAGGGCAGTCCATATGGCGGAGTATACGGCTCCTCCTATAGCTGTTTAAACTTAATGAAACTAATTTTATGTGAAACTAGACATCGAGGGCTTTCCAACCATATAAATTATTAGGCCATTGGATTAGTATTTAGAGAGATATGAATTTTTGAATTTTACCCTAGGATTCTAACCCTGATTCTGAGCAGATTGGATTTCGAGGGGTATAACTTGCCCTATACTCCTTCAAATCGAGCGAAACCAATTTTATTAGAAAGTTAAGACATAGATAAAATCCCATAAAAATTTCAGAGTAAGATTCTATTCCAATAGCTCCCAGTAATTCAATGAAGTTTCCCTAAGTCCAAATTAGGCTAGAACAGGGCAGCCTAAAACACCCAACTTTAGTACCTTGTAACTCAAGCTATACTTAGTAAAATGAGATGAAACTTGTTGGAAATGAAATATGGTTCAGTTCGATTTAAAACGATATAAGCTTCACACAAATCCATTAGGATTTCTATTTTTGGTTGATTTTTACATCAAAGTGTCCAAATCTGCCTAGTAATAGGACAGACTTAGGTTAAATATTATTAACTTGAGTTATATATATCAAAACTTGATGGGACTAAAGAAATTAGAAACTAGACATATAACAATTTAACATATCCAAAATTCAGGTCTAAATGGTTTAAATATAATTTATGGCTGAATTTACAATATCGATTAGAGTTGGAGAATATGAGCAGGATTTCCAAGATTAAAGGATTTGACACCCTAATGCATATATGAGTTCAATTAAAGTCTAAGTGTTATAATTCCATGTCGATATTTGAAAGATTAATGTATTATACTTAATCTATTACTATAACTAACTGTTTGTTGAAACTGACAATATTCATAGGGAAACGGATCTGATCCGTTATGTTGCCGAATTTTCGGCAGAAGCATATGAAATTATAATAGCTTATATTATGAAGATTTATGATATGAATATAAATATTGTGTGATGACATGATTATGTAATATTGAGATCCCATCATTTGGAGGCAGTTATTTGTGTCCCTCCAGATGAAGGCAGCTAAAAGATAAGATGTGGGTCCCTTCACTTGGAGGTAGTTGTACATTGGGTCCCTCCCTGTGAAGGTAGCTAAAACTTTTGGATCCCTCTATATTGGAGGTAGTTGACCAACTGAGTCCCTCTGACCTAGAGGCATATGGGTCCCCTTGTGAGTCAGTACTGTGTGACGATGGTCATGAGTTAAACTCACTCCTAGATCAGGCTACCTAGGGGCAGCAATGATTAAAGGCAAGGATATATGTATGCAGACATCCTAGGGACGACGATACGTAACGCCTATGTATGTCAAGTAAAAAAAGCAAAGGAAACACAAAAGCATATGCATGATTTTATTAATAATAGTGCATACACACAAATAATGTTTGTTATTATCATCATTATGACATTGCAAGTAGGCTCTTGTTATCAATATTATTATTATTATTATGATATATTGTTGTACTCATGCTTGAATCCTTACTCTGTTTAACAAATGCATGAATAAAATTAACTCTGCTTCGAATCATATGTTTTCAAACTATAAAATGGAACAGTTAACCAAAACAGCTGGAGATAATAACGATGACACAGCATGAAATTTTTTAGTGAATCCTACTGAGAATTTTAAATTCTCACTGCTATTTCCGTGTTATCTCTAGATAGCTCGAGAAGTTTCGAAGACGGCTGAAGTTGCTGTAATAAAAGGTCCGCTTAGGTAATAGTAACAACTCCTGAGTATAGTATTATGGCTTAAGCATAGTACTATTTTTTGGGAGGATGTTACAACACCACTTTAGGGGGTATTGTGGATGAATTTTTGGCCATAATTCCTCGGGTTTTTTTATGTACAATTCTATTAATTCGGTTCTGATGATTTAAAATATCGAAATTCTTCTGATTTTCCCTCAAACCAGCAAAATGACTTAGAAGAACTTTTTGAAGTTTTTCTATGTTCCAATTCTAATTGTTTCTCATCCTAATCTCTCTAATTAACATCTAATTAACTCCTAATAAATCCTTAGTTAACTTTTATTTAACTTTACCTATGCATTAAAATCAAATAAATCGATTAATAATGCAAATTGGATGTTTAAAATTTCAGACGTTACACTAATTCCGATAGCTCGTAGTAGCTTTAGATTTTATATTTTCTTCAGTCACCTATTTAGCATACATGTAGTTAGTTGGCACTTTGATTCTCACTGCTTGTTTGCTGATATTCCATTGTATCTTGCTCACCCATTGTACTTTCTGAAGCCTGTTCCCTTTGCATCTTTGATGGAAACTGACCCCTCTGAGAAGAGTTCGCCTCACTTCACCTTGCATGCAGCTGAGTCCAATTTTTCTTTGCTAGCAGTGAGCTTTTGCTAGAGATGCAGTCAGAGGAGGATTCTGGGGAGCCCGTGTTAGAGAATGGGTTTCACAACTTGTAGGCTTGTGATTATGTTATGGGCAAGGCATTGTATTTATGTATATGTTTATGGACCTTGGGCTGATGAGCTTGTGAGTGCATGCCTATGCTGATTTGTCTAATCTGTGGCTTGAAACCGTATATCTTGGGTGCTACAGTATTTTATGCATGTTGGTGGTGATCATCTGGTGATTGTAGCAACTGACTTTGAAATCTTATTCTTTTTGATAATAACTGTATATATTTGTTTAGCATTGTCTAAAACCTACTAATTTGACATGTTTGGTTACATCTGAGAAACTAATATGTAAATGTATATGTCCAATACTTATATATAAATATACAAAAATGCACAGTTATCCATGTAAATTATATTGTCTCTCTATCTTACTTTACTATGATGTGAATTAATTACGGATCCTAATGCTGTACGTCACAACAATAACATCGATTATATACGCTTAAAGGCTCAGTCTTCGAAACTACTATTTTCGAAAAAAAACTTATACACTATTATCATTACCCAACTATTTTATAATTAAAAATTAAAAAAGTTCTGCTAGTTCAGATTTAACGATTAATAAATACAGCAATGCAACTTAAGTGTAGTGTGGTCTTATTAGGGTGTTACAAATGGGATTCATGTCTCCAAATAAAAAAGAGCAACTTTGGTCCCAATTTTGACCCACAAAATTTTCAACCTTAAAAAAGTATTGATCAAATAAGGAGAAAAAAAAAAAAATACACTCACTTTTGGTCATGGGTTGCGTCCCTTTACAGTGGGACTCAAGACTCTCTTCCTCGTTCCACCAAATTGTCTCTAACGGCAAAAGCAAAACCTGATAGCTACAGGAACTGGGATGCAATATTTGGTGCATCAGAGGTGCTCTAAGAGCATCCTATTAAATAGTCCCACTTTTAGCCCCTACTACTTGCCACGTCAATAATGCATCATAAAATGTAAAAGTAGGATAACATTGGGACTCTTCTTCCAATGGAAGGTCCCAATTTTGATCCCAACTTTTGTCTCATATATTTTTAACTTCATATATATATATATATATCAAATACTTTGTTATAAATATTTTTTATATGCAATTTTATTTTTTGAATTAGACAAAAATATAAAATTTAAATTTTTTTAATATTTTTACTAAAAAATAATTTTTAAAAAATTAAATTGCAGATAAAAATTTTGTACATATATTTTTTGAAAGTTAAAATTTAAAAATTCAAACTAAATTTATTCAAAAACTAAAACAAGTCTTCAAAATATCGAGAAAATATCACATAATCAACAACGATAACAACATTGCATAATTTTAAAAATTACATTATAAAATACATTACAAACCTAACAACATTGCACAATTGAAACATTTAATAACTAAAAGTGCTACATAACGGGCATTGTGGAATTGTCGTATATGTTCCACCAAGTCTACTTGTAGTTGTTGATACTTTTGTCTATCACGAAGTTGGATATTATTTTGAATCTACCTTTCATATAGAGCAAACTTTTCCTCACCCAACTCAAGTTATGATATGCAGTTGTCCACATCGTCGTAAAAGGGGAATTGATCAAAGTTTCTGGCATACGTGTCTCTCTCATCCTCAACAATTATACCATGTGTAACGTCCGATTTCCGACTTCCGACCTTATTAGTAAAGGTTAAAAATTTCCGATTTTCGATTTTATTAAGGCTCTAATGGATTGGCTGGGATTTTCCGAGTTCCGACCTTATGCACGTGTACTCGATTTCCAACCTTAGATGAATTGGAATGTACACGAAATACAACATCCGAGTTTATCTCAACTAGAAATGGACGCGAGCTCAGGTCTCTGAATTGGTCTCCAAGTTCGACCAAACTTACACGAGTTCCGATATCCGAGTTTGTTATCAAGAGCTCTTCACTTCCATTGATGTTCCTGAGTTTCGAGATTAAAGTTGCAGTTCTGAGATTCTATAGGTTCTGATTTCCTGGAATATAGGATTAATGATTTTGAATCCCGATCTCCGGTATTATGCTTAGAATCGAGTCAAGTTTACCAATATCCCCGACTTCCCGGTTTAACTGCTTGGTTTCACATTCGACTTTGCTTTCAGGTTTCGAGTAAACCAGACAATATTTCTGAGTTCCGATTTCATCTCCAAGATGTGCACGATTTCCGACTTTGAGAAGAGTACGAGTTCCGATGTCATCTTCAGAATATACTGGAAATGAGTACCACTGTTAGGCGACGTGGAGAGCAATTCTATCACAAAAAGAGGGCGACGTGGAGAGCAATTCTATCACAAAAAAAAAGGCGATGTGGAGAGCAATTCTGTCACAAAAAGAGGGCGACGTGGAGAGCATTTTGGTCACAAAAAGAGGGGAAGGTTGGCTGAAATTCAGCCTTGTGTTTTGAGGCCAATCAAAACCTTCCAAGTTAACTACCACTCATGCCTGTATAACATATTCTCCTCCTCTCTTTCGGCCTCGTTCCTTACGTTGCCTTCTCCCTTACTTTAGCTCTCCTTTTCTCTTCTTCACTCACCCAACTCCATCCAATTTTCAAATTCAGCCAAGTTCCAGCTACAAACTCAAACCTAACCATATAATAAGAGGTAGAGGTTTTCTTCTTGCTTGATTTTCTGACTCTTGGATAATTGATGGTGATTTAATTCCTTAATTTTGATATATTAATTGAATGATTATGATGAATTATAGCTGATTTATTGGCTGTTTGTGAGATTAAAACTGAATTGGAAACAAGAAAGGATGAAGATAGAAAGAGTTGAGAGGCTGGAAAACTCAAAACCCTTGGCAGTCCATACGACGGAGTGTACGGCTCCGCCTCCCGCCATTTAAGATTGATGAAACCATTTTTATGTGAAACTAGACATCTAGGGCTTTCTATACATATATCATATAAGGCCATTGGATTAATATTGAGAGAGATAGGAATTTTTGAAGTTTGACCTAGAAATCAGGATATTCACCCAGGCAGTATGGATTGAAAAGGGTGTAACTCACCCTATACAACTCCAAATTGAGTGAAACCAATTTTGTTGGAAAGCTTATACATAGGAGAACATCATACAAAGAAATTTTGAGTTTGTTATCATCTCAGTTGTTCCCAGTAATTTGAAGAAATTATCCTATATCTAAACCAGGCCAAAATAGGGCAGTTCAGGAAGGTTAAGTTTCGGGCTTATAACTTGAGCCCTACTAAGGCAATTGAAATGGAACTTTTTGTATATGAAAATTTGTCCTGTTAGCTTTGATAAGAGACCAATTTCGTGTAATTTGAGCTGGTTTTCGATTTTTAGTAGAGTTTTACTTTTGAGTGTGCAATTCTGGCCAGCCATAGAGCAGGCCAGGATAAAACCTGAATAACTTGAGTTATGGTTATCGAAATTAGATGGGACCAAAGAGGTTAGAAAATAGACACATAACAATTTAACATATGCAATCAGGGAAATTAACGGGTTTTGCTCAGGATAAAGAAGGTATCTGGCGCCATCATGATAGGGTATGTGTACCCGAGGGGAATGATCTCTGGAGGAAAATCCTGGAGGAAGCGCATAAGGGTGAATTCACCATACATCCTAGCATTACTAAGACGTATCAAGATCTTAAGAAGATGTTGTGGTGGCCAGGCATGAAGTCAGACGTAGTGAGCTTCATGAGTAAATGCTTGGTCTGTCAAAAGGTGAAAGTGGAACATCAGAAACCCTCCGGGATGCTTCAACCCTTGGAAATCCTTGAGTGGAAATGGGAGAGTATCTCCATGGATTTTGTGATGGGATTACCAAGAACGCCAACAGGATATGATGCTATATGGGTTGTTGTGGATAGATTGACCAAATCTGCTCACTTTCTACCCATTCGAGCAAATTAATCGTTGGAAAAATTGTCACAACTGTACATTCAAGAGATTATAAGGCTGCATGGAACCCCTTCAACCATTATCTCTGATCGGGACCCAAGGTTTACTTCACGGTTTTGGGGAGCCTTACAAAAGGCGTTTGGTGCTAAGTGGTGTCTAAGCACTGCATATCATCCGCAAACAGATGGCCAAACAGAAAAGACAATTCAAACCTTGGAAGATATGTTACGAGCCTATATACTAGACAACGCGGGAATTGGGATCGATATTTACTGCTAGCCAAATTTGCCTACAACAATAGCTATCACGCTAGCATCGGTATGGCTTTTTACGAAGCATTGTACGGACAGAAGTGCCAATCTCCCCTGTGTTGATACGAAATAGGAGAATCAACTCTATTGGGGCATGATTTAGTTGATAGACCACTGAGCAGATCAAGAAAATACGAAGTAAGATTCTTACTGCTCAGAGTCCCCAGAAGAGCTATGCGGACACCAGGAGGAAGCCTCTGGAGTTTCAAGAAGGAGACCACGTATTTTTGAAGGTTACGCCTACAACGGGGATAAGTAGAGCCATTAAGGTCAAGAAGTTAAACCCTCGCTTTATTAGTCCCTTCCAGGTCTTGAGGCGAATCGGATCAGTTGCATATCAAGTCGCTTTGCCTCTACAATTGTCAAACCTTCATGATGTTTTCCATGTTTCCCAACTTATAAGATATTAGCCTGACCCTACACACGTGCTAGAACCTGAATCAATAAAGTTAAAGGAAGACCTGACTTTCTATGTTCAACCAGCACGAATAGCAGGCAGGAGCAGCAGACAATTTCGAAATAAATCCGTGCAACTAGTAAAAGTAGCATGGGGAAAAGAAGATGCTTAAGACTATACTTGGGAACTGGAATCAGGCATGAGGAAAGAGTATCTTAGACTATTCTCAAGTACTAAATTTTGAGGACAAAATTTTTTTAAGGAGGGTGGTATTGTAACGTCCGATTTCCGACTTTCGACCTCATTAGTAAAGGTTAAAAATTTCCGATTTCCGATTTTATTAAGGCTCTACTAGACTGGCTGGGATTTTTCGAGTTCCAACCTTATGTACGTATACTCGATTTCCAACCTTAGATGAATTGGAATGTACACGAAATACGACGTTTGAGTTTATCTTAACCAGAAATGGACGCGAGCTCAGGTCTCTGAATTGGTCTCCAAGTTCGACCAAACTTACACGAGTTCCGATATCCGAGTTTGTTATCAAGAGCTCTTCACTTCCATTGATGTCCCCGAGTTCCGAGATTCTATAGGTTCCGACTTCCTAGAATATAGGATTAATGATTTTGAATCCCGATCTCCGGTGTTATGCTTAGAATCGAGTCAAGTTTACCAATGTCCCCGACTTCCGGGTTTAAGTGCTTGGTTTCACATCCGACTTTGCTTTCAGGTTTCAAGTAAACCAGACAATATTTCTGAGTTCCAATTTCATCTCCAAGATGTGCATGATTTCCGACTTTGAGAAGAGTATGAGTTCCGATATCATCTTCAAAATATACTGGAAATGAGTCCCACTGTTAGGCGACGTGCAGAGTAATTCTGTCACAAAAAGAGGGCGACGTGGAGAGCATTTTGGTCACAAAAGAAGGGAAGGTTGGCTGAAATTCAGCCTTGTGTTTTGAGGCCAATCAAAACCCTCCAAGTTAACTACCACTCATGTCTATATAACATATTCTCCTCCTCTCATTCCGCCCCATTCCTTACGTTGCCTTCTCCCTTACTTCAGCTCTCTTTTTCTCTTCTTCACTCACCCAACTCCATCCAACTTTCAAATTCAGCCAAGTTCCAGCTACAAACTCAAACCTAACCATATAATAAGAGGTAGAAATTTTCTTCTTGCTTGATTTTCTGACTCTTGGATAATTGGTGGTGGTTTAATTCCTTAATTTTGATATACTAATTGAATGATTATGATGAATTATAGCTGGTTTATTGGCTGTTTATGAGATTAAAACTGAATTGGAAACAAGAAAGGATGAAGATAGGAAGAGTTGAGAGGCTGGAAAACTCAAAACTCTCGGCAATCCGTACGGCGGAGTGTACGGCTTCGCCTCTCGCCATTTAAGATTGATGAAACCATTTTTATGTGAAACTAGACATCTAGGGCTTTCTATACATATATCATACAAGACCATTGGATTAATATTGAGAAAGATAGGAATTTTTGAAGTTTGACCTAGAAATTAGGACATTCACCCGGGCAGTATGGATTGCAAAGGGTATAACTCACCCTATACAACTCCAAATTGAGTGAAACCAATTTTGTTGGAAAGCTTATACATAGGAGAATATCATACAAAGAAGTTTCGAGTTTGTTATCATCTTAGTTGTTCCAAGTAATTTGAAGAAATTATCCTATGTCTAAACCAGGCCAAAATAGGGTAGTTCAGGAAGGTTAAGTTTTGGGGCTTATAACTCGAGCCCTACTAAGGCAATTGAAATGAAACTTTTTGCATATGAAAACGGTCCTATTAGCTTTGATAAGAGACCAATTTCGTGTAGTTTGAGCCGATTTTCGATTTTTAGTAAATTTTACTTTTGAGTTTGCAATTCTGGCCAGCCATAGAGCAGGCCGGGATAAAACCTGAATAACTTGATTTATGGTTATCGAAATTAGATGGGACTAAAGAGGTTAGGAAATAGACACATAACACTTTAACATATGCAAAATTTTGATCCAAATGAGTTTAATAGAAATTATGGCATGATTTACAAAAACCAGGTTAAACATAAGTAGTGAGACAGTAAACATGTTTTAAAGTGCAATACTTGTGCCTTAAAATTGATGATTGAAACATGAATGAAATATGTTGAGTTATGTATGGAATGAGGTGTTTTCTTTGATAAGTTGATATACTGAGTATTGGCACTATTCATGGGGAAGCGGACACATTCCGTTATGCTGCCAAAATTTTGATAAAGTATATGCATAAGTTATGAAATACATGTAGATGCATGTGCATTTTCAAGAAAGCTATGAAAGTTATGTTATGATGAACTCAAAGAATATGTTATGATGAAAGTTCCATGATACTTGGGCCAGCCCTGGATAGAAAGTTAAGGGGAATAGATCGGTGGGAACATCGGGGAAAGTAAACCCGGCAATTCCTGTATAGGAACGAGCTCGATCCTAAAAAGCAGACTATTACCCAGGAGTCCAAAATGGCCAAGAACTCCCAGGAGACTAAGTGATGGAAAATGATGAAAAGTAATGGAAAAGTTTTTGAAGAAAGGTTCAAGAGCAAGTTTTGCATGATTGCATTAAATGCATAATTACATTGAATAGTTATTATAAGTCATTTACATTTCATTTGTTAAATTCACCTACTGCTGTGTGCTCATTATTATTGATATTAGTTATTCTGTTTCTTATATTTTCTTGAGTAAAACTGGACCCTGCCTCGGACCAGACATTTTTCCCAACCTTATTGAATATGAATAGTTAAGTTTAATCTCATGATTTTTATAATTAAATAAAACCCGAGGCAGTTGAGAATGAACGCGACGTCAGTTAAACGTCATGCACGACCCTACTGAGAATTTTCTTAAATTTTCACCTCATTTTGTATTTTCTGCATCATTCTCAGACACTGGTGATGGATTCCACGGCCACCCTTTTCATTGAGATTCCAGATTTGCAGCTTCACCAGGATCCAGTATTGGATTCTTTGTATATAGCTGGTTCTTGTAACTTCTGCCTTTACCTATTTAGCAATAGGAACTTTGCTGTCCCTCTACATCATCCGGTTTTCGACCCTGCAGCTCCTTACATTGCTATCCCACTACACATGGCGCACCCACCTCCAGCTCCTCCTGCACCTGCAGCACATGCAGCTCTTGCTGACCCTGCACCCGAGTCACCTCCGCAGGCAGTTCCAAACATATCACTTAGCTTAGAGAGTGACTCTTCCGAGGGCACCAACTCATCACCCTTTTCCTCCTCAGGACCCAGTGTGGATTACTCTCCAGCCGGGCCTAGCATGGCAACGGCTATCTGACGGATTAGGCCAGCCGCAGGAGACGTTGTATAGCATGACCCTCTTTTGACAGCACGCAGCTTTGGGTCATAGACGTAACAGTAGGACTACAGTAGGTTGTGAAATGTCCTCTGAGGACCATAGGATCATTTTGACTGATACGAGCCTTATATCTTTTTGGTACATCGGCCCCACTTATATGTTCCACTTTGAAACTTTGTACATAAACTGAAGCTATGGCTTCTGACATATATACATATATACAGTTGATGTTATTGCACTCGCCGTTTCGTCTGTTTATATATATACATATGAGGTGTGGTACGAATCATGAAAGGTAAGCAGTATGTTAACACAGTAACACAATCTACTTAATTTCATGCTATGACTTAAGCATAACATTAAAAATTGGTAGGGTGTTACACTATGCAATATGATGCATGCTTTTATTATTCTCGCAAGCTTCCTTTTCTTCCATAATCATGCTAGACAACAAATAATTGCAAAGGAAGCCGTGGTTCTCTGAATGCTCGCTCCGCATTCTTTCGTTGTCCTTCTTGGTACTTTGTAAACAACTTCCACTTATCTCCCTATGGTTGAGGAGATTGTTTTGATGAATGTTGGCCATTTAGGATATATATTATCCATTAAATAATTCTCCATAATGTAATTGTTACCATTTGTAGTGTAATTTGCCTCAGAGGAATGACCATCCAGAACTTCATCAAACACTCGTGAATGGTCCAACACATTGATGTTGTTGTTCGAACCGGCAAGTACAAAAAATGCATGCCATATCGAGTTCCAAAATGCATCACCTTTTTGGTCATTATCAACCATAGGGTCCTTTGACACATTCAACCATAAACGTATTAGGAGCTTATTCTCTTCCCATCACCAATGACCATTGTCTTGTCCATGATCTTCAAATTGCTCATCGTTGATGTCGATAGCATGTAGCCCATCATGATTGAAAAACTGCAAATATTGTAAGTCTAGAGTTAAATCTATTGGCCTTTAGGGTGATGGGTCAGATAAGTCCCTAACATTGGCAGGTCCTAATCCCGAGACCTTAAATTAGGATTAAAATGGGAAAGATAGCGTACCTATATTTCCAATCAGTGGGATGGAAGATAGTGGGAAATGAGAACTGAAAAATTTGTGGATTTTGATTCTGTGGAAAAAAAAAAAAAGGAACTTGAAAACTTGAAAATTGGAATTTTGATGGTTTGAAAAATTTTGGTTTTAGTAGAAGTTTGGAATTTGGAATTAGAATTTTCATTTTGAAGGTTTGAAGATTGAGAATTTTGGATATTTGGATTTTGAGGGAAGTTGGCATTTTGTAAGTAATCGAAGAAAGAATGTAAATTAAATTGATTTGAATCCTTTTTTTTTTTTTAAGAATAGAGAAGTATAACTTGTGTGGAAAGAATTTGGAAAGTGATAAAAAGGTGAGTTATGAAGAAATCAGTAGGGAAATGTTGATATTTATAGAGTATAAGAACAAAACAATAATTATAAAATAATGTCATTAGTGCAAGGCTATGTGATCAGAAAAATTGAAAAAAGGCTAACACATGACAAGTGTCATATGATAATTGGTTTGAAAAAAATTTGGTCCCGTCCATATATTGTGGGATGCATCCCATATGTCTTGTCCCAACTTTTTTACTTCAGTTGTCAAGTGAAAGTGGGACTGCCAATATGTGTTTTTGAAAACAAGACTAGGATCGAGTTTATATACTGTTAAGTGTAACATCCTACTAATTTAATGTTATGCTTAAGTCATAGCATGAAATTAGTAGATTGTATTACCGTGTTGATATTCTGCTTATGTTTCGTTTGTCATATCATATCTTTTTTTTTTTAACAGAAGAAACGGAGCACTGTATATAACGAACGTGACAGAGTCCAGTTTATATACAAATTTCAAAACAGGATATAAAAGCGGAGCCGGTTTACCAAAAAGACATAAGGCCCATGTCAGTCAAAATGATCCTATGGGATCCTCAGAGGATATTTCAAACCTACTGCTAAACCTGCTGCTAAGTCTATGACTCAAAACTGCGTACTGTCAAAAGAGGGTCATGCTATACAACGCCATCTGCGGCTGACCTACTCAGTCAGATAGCCGTTGGCCATGCCTGGCCTGACTGGAGAGTAGTCTGCACTAGGTCCTGAGAAGGAGGAGGGTGATGAGCCAGTGGCCTCAGAAGGGTCACTCTCAGAGCTGAGCGGTATGTCTGGTACCACCTGCAGAGGTGACTCTGGCGCAAGATCAGCAGAAGCTGCAGGTGCTGCGGGTGCGGGAGGTGCTGGCGGAGGGTGTGCCACGTGTAGTGGGACCGTAAAGTATAGGGCAGTAGGATCAAAAGTAGGATGGAATAAAGGGACGGCAAAATTCCTATCACTAAAAAGGTAAAGACGGAAATGGAAAGAATCGGCTATATACAGTGAGCCTACTGTGGGATCGTGGTGGAGCTGCAGGTCTGGAGTCTCAATAAAGAGAGTGGTCATCGAGTCCATCGTCAACGTCTGAGAATGATACGAAAATGCAAAACAAGGTGAGAATTTGAAGAAATTCTCAGTAGGGCTCGCGTACGGTATTTTGACTGACGTCACATTCATTCTCAGTTACCTCGATTTTTATTTAATTATAAGAACATAGGATCAAACTAAACTATCCATATTCAATAAGTTTAAGAAAACGTCTAGTCCGAGGTAAGGTTCAGTTTTACTTAAATAGACTACTAACAGTAAAACACAAAATAATGAGCAGAATAAATGAATATACAGCAGTAAGTAAATATAACATATAAACTATAAATAACTTGTAATGACTGTTTAATGTAATCATGCATTTAATGTAATCATGCAAAACTTATTCTTAAACTTTTCTTCATAAACTTTTCCATTACTTAGTCCCTTGGGAGTTCTTGGCCATTTTAGACTCTGGGTAATAGTCTGCTTTTCAGGATCGAGCTCGTTCCTACATAGGAATGTCGGGTTTACTTTCCCCGACCTCCCCATTGATCTATTCCCCTTAACTTTAATCCAGGGCTGGGCCAAGTATCATGGAACTTTCATCATAACATAATCTTTATGTTCATCATAATATAACCTTTATGACTTTCTTGAAAATACATATGCATCTGAATGTAGAATATAACTCATGCATAGACTTTACCAAAATTTCGGCAATATAACGGAATGTATCTGCTTTCCCATAAATAGTGCCAATACTTAGAATACCCATTTTTCAAAGAAATCATAACACTTTAGTCATATCTCAAATATCAACTCATGGAACAAATTCTGCAATTAAAATATGGTTGTTGTCTCAATACTTGCATTCAACCCGATTTTTGTAAACCCAGCCAAAATTTCTATTTAACTCATCTGGACCTCAATTTTGCATATGTTAAAGTGTTATGTGTCTATTTTCTAACCTCTTTGGCCCCATCTAATTTTGATAAATATAGCCCAAGTTATTTAAGTTTTATCCCGGCTTGCCCTATAGCTAGCTAGAACTGCACACTTAAAATTAAAAATCCACTAAAAATCGAAAATTAGTCCAAATCATACGAAATTGGTGTCGTTTTAAAGCTAACAGGTCAAGGTTTCATTTGCAATAAATTCCATTTCATTTGCTTTAGCAGAGCTCGAGTTATAAGTCCTGAAATTCGACCTTCTTGAACTACCCTATTTTGGCCTGGTTTGGACATAAGGTAATTTCCTCGAACCACTAGGAACAAATGGAATCGTAACAAGCTTGGTATTTCATTCGAAATATTCCCCTATGTGTAAGCTTTCTAACAAATTGGTTTCACTCAATTTGGAGTTGTGTAGGGTGAGTTACACCCTTCTCAAGTCGCACTGCCCGGATGAAAGTCCTGATTCCTGAGTCAAACTTCAAAAATTCATATCTCTCTCAATATTAAACCAATAGCCTTATATTATATATGTATAGAAAGCCCTGAATGTCTAGTTTCATATAAAAATATCTTATCGGATTTAACCAGTTATAGGCAGAGCCGTACACTCCACTATACGGACTGCCAAGATAGTTTGGTCTTCCAGCCCCTCACATCTTTCTATTCTCACCCTTTCCTACTCCTTAATCAAATTTAAACATAAAAATCGTCAAAGATCATCATATCTATTCATTAATCACATCAGGAAGTGAGAAGATAGAACCAAAATCAGTCACCTACAATCAGAATATCAAGAACAAAATTGAACCTCTACCTCTTTATATATGATTTTGCTAAGTCTTGGAGTTTGGATTGTTGGAACCTTATTAAACTTGAAGGTTTGATGGAGTTGGTTGAGAGGAAAAGAGAAAAAGAAGACTGAAGCAAGGAGAGAGTGGCATAAATCAGCAAGGAATAAGGGAGAAAAATCTGATTTAAGCATTGAAGAGGTAGTTGGCTTTGTGAGTTTTGATTGGCTGAAATTTTGTGGGTAGTTTAGCCATATCTACCTCTTTTGTGACTAAATTGCTCTCCACGTCGCCTAAAAAGTGAAACTCGCTTCCATTGTATCTGAAATCAGAACACCTCTCGATTCTACTTAAAGTCGGAACTCGTGCCCATCTATGAGAAGAAATCGGATATCGGAAATATTGTCTGGTTTATTCGAAACTTGAAAGCAAAGTTGGATGTCAGAAAATCATACAGCACACAATCACCTTAAAATCGAAAGTCAAGGACAAGAATGTGAAACCAAAATACTTAAACCCGGAAGTCGGGGACATTAACGTAAACTTGAATTGATTCTAAGCATAACACCAGAGATCGGGAATCAAAACATTAATTTTATGTACCAAGAAATCGGAACTTATATAATCTCGGAAGTCTGTTATAGGCAAACTCGGGAACATCAATAGAAATGAAAAACTCTTGGAAATAAATTCGGAGATCGGAACTCGTGTAAAACTTGAAAATCAATTTCGAAGGTCGGAACTCGTTGCGGATGTTACATAAAGCATCTCTAGTGTGGAGTCTCAATTTGGATTCCACTTTTGGTTTCACTATTTTTCACATCAACAGTGTGTCATAAAAAGTAAAATGGGATTCAAATTGGAACCTCCCTCTCCAATAGAAGGTCATAATTTGGTCCCATTTTTAGTTCTATATGTTTTTCAAATTAAAAAAAAATATCAACATATTTATAAAATATTTTTTTATAAATATGCAAATTTATTGTTAGATCGGATAAAAATGTAAAATTTAAAATTTTCAAATAATTTTTATTAAAATTAAATTGCGGATAAAAATTTTGTACATTAATTTTTTAAAAGTTAATATATTAAAAATTTAAACTATTTTGTTAACAAAAGCAAGTCTTCAAAATATTTAAAAAAAGGAACTTAAAATTAGAAGGGACTTAAAAATTGGAAATTTGAAGATTTGGTGAATTTTGATTTCAGGAGAAGTTTGGAATTTAGATATTTGAATTTGGATTTGGATTTTGAGGGTTGGAAGATTAAGAATTTGGATATTCGGATTTGGAGGAAAGTTAGAATTTTGTAAGTAATTGAGAAAAGAAATTAAATTAAATTGATTTGGATCTATTTTTTGTAAAATAATGGGAAGTAAAATTTGTGTAGAAAGAAATTGGAAAATATTGAAAAGGATGAGAATGAGTTGTAAAGAAAAGAAAGAAGTGAAAAAAGGTTAATATTTATGTAGTAGAATAATAATAAAATAATTTTAAAACAATATAACCATCGAGCAACGGTTATCTAATCAGAAAGATTAAAAAAAAAGCTATTAAATGCCACGTATCATATTCCAATTCATTTTGTAAAATTTGGCCCAACTCCTCTAAGCTGGGACACAGCCTAGCTTTCTTATCCTATTTCTTTGCTCCAATGGCCAATTCAAAGTAAGACTGACACATGGTGGGTTCTAAGGCAAAATGGGACATGATTTTTGCTTGCATTGGAGCTACTCATAACTCTAAAGCATCTCCAATGAAAGGGACATTTTGGATCCCACTTTTGGCCCTATTACTCGCTATATCAACAAATGTCATAAAAAAGCAAAAATGAGATAGCATTGGGACTTTTTTCTCTAGTGGAAGACCCCAATTTTGATCTCAACTTTGGTCTCCCATGTTTTTTAAATTAAAAAAATATTAACATATTTATTAAATACTCTGATATAAATATTTTTTAATATGCAATTTTATTTTCAAATTGGACAAAAATATAAAATTTAAATTTTTTAAATAATTTTTATTAAAAATTAATTTTTAAAAATTAAGTAGTGAAATTTGAAGAAACATGAAAATTTAGAGGAACTTGAAAATTAGAAGGAACTTGGAAATTGGAATTTTGAAGATTTGAGAAATTTTGATTTGGAAAAACATTTGAAATTTGAGAATTTAGATTTGGAATTGGAATTTGAGGGTATGACAATTGTGGATTTTGGATATTTGAATTTTGAGGGAATTTGGAATTTTGTAAGTAATTGAGAAAAGAATTTAAATTAAATTGATTTGGATCCATTGTTTGTAAAGGAATGAAGGAGTAGAATTTGTGTAGTAAGAATTTAAAAAGTTTTAGAAAGGATTAGAAAGAGTTGTTAAAAAGAATTTAGAATAGATTGATATTTATAGAATAAAAATAGGAATAAAATAATAATAATAATATTTAAATTTAACAGTTACTTGCGTCGGTCAAGAAGTATACTTTAAATAAGTTTTTTTTTTTAAAAAAATTACACAATATCCATGTATCAAGTGCATATTCAATTTGAATTAACTGGCAAAAGTTCTACTTTGGTGGGATGCAACCACCTTGTCGCAATCTTGTTTTATCTTTAATGGTAAAAGTAAAGTTGGTTTCGATAGGAATAGGAACCAAGATGCATTATTTGGCTCATTGGAGGTGTTCTAAGAGCATCTTTAGTGTAGAGTTCCACTTTGGATTGCATTTTGGCTCCCTTACTTGCCACATCAATAATGCGTCATAAAAAGTAAAAATGGGTTAAATTTGAGACCTCGTGTCCAATAAAAAGTTTCAACTTTGGTTCCACATAATTTTCATATTAAAAAAATGGAAATCAACATATTTATTAAATACTTTTGTTGTACTTTTTTTATTTTGCTATTTCATTTTCACAATGGGTAAAATTATAATTTTTAAAATTTTTGAATATTTTTATTTAAAAAAGTAAACTACTTACAAAGACGGTGAAGCATGGATATTTTGAAGATTTAGAATTTTGAATATTTGGATTTTGAAGAAAGTTGAAATTTTGCAAATAATTAAAAAAAGAAGGTAAATTAAATTGATTTGTATATTTTTTTGTGGAAGAATAGAGGAGTAGAATTTGTATGGATAGTGTTGGAAATAGTTGGAAAGAGTTGTGAAAAAAGAAGTTAGAAAATATTGATCTTTATAGAATAAGAATAAGAAAAATACAATAAAAAATTGAGAATTTTCCAAGTATAAGTATAATAGCAAAAAAAAAAAAAAAAATTGCAACAAGAAAAAGTTGCCAATGCCACCTGTCACATGGTCATTGGCTTGTTAAAAATTGGTCATCATCTCATTTAGTTGGCATGCATCACAATTTACTTCTTTGCTCCAATTGTTTGATTCCATTTCCATCCCAGTTGCAGCTTCACAAATCTGAAATGAGACTCAATTTGTATCCATTGGAGTTGCTCTAAGAGCATGTCCAATGTTGGTTCATCTTGGATTTTATTTTTGGCTCACTACTTATTATATCAACGCTACATAATCAATGCATCATAAAAAGCAAGTGTCACAAGAACGAGACTTTGGTCTCCAATGGAAGAGACTAACTTTGATGATACGGGTCAGATAACCCACTAATCATGAACTTGAAGTCAAATTTATGGGCATTTGATGAGATGGGTCAGATATACAGGCTGATCCCAATCCTGAATCCCAAATTGGGTTTGAAATAGGAAAGACGGTGTGCCTATATTTTTGATTGATAATTGGAAATTGAAGTGTTTGTCAATTTTGACTATGTGAAAAAAGAGGAAAATGAAAATTGGAATTTTGAAGATTTGTAGAATTCTAAAGGTGTGGGGGATTTTAATTTTGGAAAAAAGTTTGTAATTTGGAAATTAGGAATTAGATTTGCATTTTAAGAGTTTGAAAATTAGGAATTTTGGATATTTGGATTTTGAGAGAAGTTGAAGTTTTGCAGGTAATTAAGAAAAGAATTTATAATAAATTAATTTAAATCCATTATTTATGAAAGAAAAGAGGAGTAAAATTTGTATGGTAAGAATTTGTAAAGTATTGAAAAGAATTGGAAAGAGTTGTGAAAATGGAAGTAGTAAATGGTTGATATTTATAAAGTAAAAATTAGGTAAAAATAATTAAAACAAAGTAACCATTCCAACTCAATGGTCATTTGCCTTTTAGTTTTTTTTAAAAAATTTTGCCACATAACATTTGTCACTAGGCATTGGCTCGTGGTCAATTAGCTTCAGTCCCTGGACATGGAATTGAAGTACTTCACCAAATTCATTCTTTTATTGGATAGTCCCACCTTTTTTTTCTCTCCAATTGCAGCGTCCTTATCCACACTATTAGAAGTGGGACTCTACAATCTGTGATCGGAGTTGCTCTAAAAGCATCTCTAACTTAGTATCCTAATTTTGATCCCATTATTTGCTACATCAATATCACCTAATCAACATGTCATAAAAAGTGAAAATGGGTTAAAATTGGAACTTTTCTCTTTAATGAAAAGGAACAATTTTGGTTTGGACTTTAGCCCCACATGATTTTCAATTTTTTTTAAAAAAATACTATATTTATGAAATGCTTTATTATAAATATTTTTATTGTGCAATTTTATTTTGAAATTGAATAAAAATTTAAAAAATTAAATTATGGATAAAAATTTTATACATTTATATTTTGAAAATTAAAATCTAAAAAATCCAAACTAACTTTATTTTTGGAAGTAAAATAAGTCCTCAAAGTGCTTAGAAAATATTACATGATTATCAACAACATTGCATAATTTTAAAAGTGTAACATAATTGAAATATTGCATAATTAAAACACTACACAATTAAATCATTAGAAAAAAATTTATGTTTTACCATAACAAAAATGCAACACCACATGTCGCCACACAATTGGCCAACCAAAAATTGGTCTCCATCCTAGCAAGGAGAGATAGGTCCCAAATTTGTGGGTTGCTCCAATGGGTGGCTTGGAAATGATCATCCCATTTTGTGTGGATCCCGCCAAAATTCAGATAGTACAAGAGCACCACTAGAGATGCTCCAACATAAAAGCATCTCTAACAGTATTAACAATATGAACTTGAGTCCTAATTCGTGCATGAGTTCCATAAAGTGGTTGACCACTTTTATTTCAACCATTGGAGGAAAGAAATATGACCATCCCAAATTTCTGGTCAACTAATGGTAATTTGACACGTGTCATGCAGCAAAATTTCCTTTTCATGTACATATTACTGTTGTCTAACAACTATTTCTTCAAGAAAAGAAGTAAGTAAAACCCTCTTTAGACTTAAATAAGACTTAAGAGTAAAGTACAACCTAAAAGATTGAACATAAGTCCTGACTATGTTTATAAGACTTTCCAATGATACCCTATGCTTTCTTAGTTCATAATTAGTGATTGTGTAATTTGAGTGATGAGAAATTCTCATCACATGATGTATGCCATGATATTTGAATGATGTGTTGAGATCTTTGAGGAGTTATTCCCTTTAATTATGAATGAATTGCAAGTATAGTTGCTTGTTAATGATTAATGATGGTTATGTATGCTATTTTTGGGTTGTTAGCTGTATATCTTATGGTTGCAATTTTCAGGAAGCTGTCAGTATAGCCATTATGCTGCTGGATTTTCACTAACACCTTTCCTAAACTTAGAATATTGTCATGCATGGTATAAACTATGATAGAACTTGTGTTAGGGAAAAGAAATACTTAAGTCCTTTATTTCTAATGCATAAATAATATAAGACTTAACACTTAATTTCATAATAAAAAAAGATACTTGGGTATGATCCTTTGGTAAGGGAAGGTGACCTACAAAGATAAGATAATTGGGTGTGATTCTTTGATAAGGGAAGGTGACCCACAAGATACAGAAGTGATCCTTCGGTAAAGGAATGTGACCCACCAAGAACCTCCTCTACCCACATAAGTAAGTGGGATATAAAGTTAAAGGGTGACGACACTCATCATAGGTATAAGCTCATATCCTAAAAGAAAGTTTTGAGGGTGGTATGAAAGTTAATAAGAAAGTAAAAGCTAAAGGTCAAAGTCTAAAACAAAGTTAAAGCTAAAGAAAGTCAAAGAAAGTAAAAGAAAGGCATAAGACATTCATGCATTGTGAAACTTATCATGCTTCTTGTTTAAGAGTGCTCATACGTCATACTTATACTTTATTATGTTATGAGATATGCCATGATATACTCTAAGTGTATATTTAAAAGTAATCCACTTCAAAAATGTTATGTTTTTAAAGTCAATAAAAGGAACTTGATGCAAGCTCATCTTTTATAAATAAAGCGAAGTGGCTGGGATAATAACAATGACACTCATTTGTGAGGTTAAAGTTTTATTGAGAATTCTATTTCTCACCCCCACTTTTCCATATCATCTTCAGATGGAGCCGATGAGATTGGTGATCGTTTTCTGAGTGCCCTACTTGGGAGTGGCACTATGACCCTACTATGGATTCTTTGTTGCTGTCGGCCAAAGCTGCTCTAAGATTTACATCTTCTTCTATTGCCTGTTTGGACTCAGCGTAATGAGCAAACATTTTAGCTCATAGGACTCATATGACACAATCGATGTGTATAAGGCACACGCCATCTATCCTGTATACATTGTACTTACCTACTCTGGGTCGGACGTTTCCATGGCCACAACTCCTTCTATAGAGACTGACCTTTTCGAGACTACCCCTCTGCACGTTGTTCGTCTAGATTCTGAGGCATCATCTACTATGGAGAGTCGAGTTGAGGGGCATGGTGGTGGAGGTTGGGGGAACAGTTTCGTTTCCTGTTAGGCTTAGGGAGTGCGTTTAGCACATAGCTAGGGTGTAGGGTGGTTTTTTGTTTTGCATACTCGCACTATGATGTATATGCAACTTTCTTTTGGAATTATATATTTTGTAGCCACTTCCTTTTAAATGCAATGTTCATATAGGGATGCTTTATGTATTTGATATGTCTGGTTAACTGTAGTTGTCTTATTAGCAAGTTATAAGGCCTTGTCATAGTACCTATGATACCTATGGATTTAGTTGGTTGTTTTGGATGCCAGGCTGTGTGTGTGTGTGTGTAGTAATGTTTATGCATGAGCTATGTTTCTTATTTATGTTCTTCGCTATGTTGTACGACTATGTATGATGCAATGCTATGTACTCGATGCTTATGCGCAAAGGCTCATGCTTTTCAAAAGTTTATTCTGAGTAATTAAAAAGAAAAAAAAGAACCACTTGCTATTGTTGCTTAACTTATTTTCTCAAAAAGTTATGTTTCCACAAAGCAAAATATAACAACTAATATAACACCATAATACGACTTAAGTATAGTATGAGATAATCTGGGTATTACATGCATAAAATAACTATGTTGATTTATGTATATTACTACTTATTATATAAAATGTTACAACTTCATTAATTAAGATTTTTAATTGAATTATAATTTGTATATGAATCATTTAGTTATAATAGATTTTTTATTTTTAATTTAATACTAACCCCAGAAATTTTAAAAATATAATAATATTTATATAATTTATTAAAGTATATTTAAAAAATAAAGAAACTTAAAAAAATAAGACAACATTAATATTGTAATATATACTTTTTTTAGTAATTTCATAGTCAAAAAGTGATTTTGATCACTATCACTCAAACAACATTCATTTTGTCAAATCACTTTTAAGATAAAGGTTTCCAAAATAAATCATGTTATACTAAACACATTTTGGTCAAAATCACATTGATTCAAACTCAAGTTTATTGGTACATTCAACCAAATCACCTGATCAATTATCCTTTTTTCAAATATTTTTTAACTACCAAAATTATATATTAATTAAGTTTTTAGTATTTAGTTATCTTTTTCTTTTCTTTTAATCAATCATTTGATATCCTCACTATACAAATTATTATAAAGTGTCTCATACCTAACAATAGAAACTTAAAAAAACATAAAAAAATTTATGTTTCTCACCCTAAGTTGGTTACTTGAAAGAAACCAACTCTATTTTGGTTAGATTGTTTAGTTTGGGTTGGCTAAAATAATGTTTAAAAAATCACATCAAACCAACTCGATTAAATTTAATCATGTTAAATTCTTTTCTACCCTGTACCTTGTAAATGCCCTTAATACTTGTATTGGCATAATGCTTTGATTTAATACTTATCTAGATCGAATGATAAATTAGCTTTGTTTTTTCCATGATTTTATTTATACTATTAATATGTATGTTTTATTTTTTGTGCATATTGTTATAAACACAATTGTTTTGTCTATAAACTTTCATTGGTTAATAAACAAAGGCATTAACCTACTTACAACAGAAAAAACTAGTACTACAAAAACTAATAAAATACAAGCTAACTCTTTGATTACAACCAATGAAATTTACATAATATCGAATAAAATACATCAAAATATAAACAATTATGCGTCACACAATAAAAACATAAGAGCATAGATAAACTTGTAAGATCTCCAATCTTAGTGATGGTACTTCAGTAATCACTTGTGTAGCAAGAGAAAGGACAACGCTTGGCACAGTGTTTAAATTACTAATTAAAGCATGATAACCTCATACCTTAAGGAGCCAAAGTGTCAAACACAGGATTACCAAGCTTACATGTGGTACATATTTGTACAATAGTAAATTAATAGTATATTTGATTTTCCTTTTGGAATCCCCATGGTTTGGATGAAAGTTACAAGAGAGCAGCTTTTTCTACAATCATGATTTTGAGGTTTCCAAATGGGAATGAACTTTCTTAGAGTGTATAGCTAAATTGCCAAAGATGGAGGCTTACCAGCTCACTAGCACCTTTGTAAATGTAGTATGTAGAACACACATTGTTACCAAACCGAAAAAAAAAAAAAAAGTGAACAAAGTCCTACTTAGGGGTGTCAAACTATATGGGTTGAGTTTGATGGCCTAACTAAAATAACTCAACAAAATGGACAAGCTGAGCCAATAACATTGAAGAAAAATTAATGTTGGCCTAACTTAGCTCGATCTAATTTAGCTAGACAAATATGGGCTAGCCTGCAATGGGCCAAGCTAGCCACAAGCTTGAAAAATATTTAAATTAATAAGTAAACTTATTAAATTTCTTTATTAGATCACTCTTAAATGTCATTTTAAACTAAATATTCATATACTTTAAGTAATCAATAATTTTAAATATTTCAATACATATTGATTTATATTTTTTAATACAAGTTAATCAAATACATTATTAAAATTAATATTTTCAAACTCTAATTATATGAATAAATAAAGAAAATACAGACCAACAAAATGATGGTTGGACTATACTTAACTTACAATGGGTTGACCTACATGCGCCCAACTTGTATTGGTTTAGAGTAAATAGGCCAAGTTGGTATGAACTGACACCCTTAGCCCTAAACACCCACTATTAGTAGAGGCCAATTTATGATTTGACTTAAGTGTAATCATAAGATACTACTAGAGATGTTTAAAACCGGTCGGGCCATTTTGAGTCAGGCTTGATTAAGTTAAATATAAATTCGTGCTAGCAAAATATTTTTTTTTGGGTCAAATAGTAATTCATTGAAAAAAAAAAAGGCCCAACAATAAGACTCCTTTCTCTTTTCTCTATTGTGCTACCCCTCCCACATCATTCATCACCATTCCTCTTAGTTCCCACACCTATGCATTACACTAGTCCTTTTGATGCCGTTAACATTGCTGTTGTCATAGGTTGTTTTCATGGTCTGCATGCAGAACAACGAGCAATACAAACGAAGCCCACAAGAAAAAAATAGGCCAAAATAGCTAGGTTTTTTTTTTTTAAATTACAACTGATTATTTTTTAAAAAATGTATTCGGGCCAATCGGATCGAGCTAGGTGTAATAACTAGGTATAGGAATACATAAATCGTGATGTGTTCCCCTATCGGTTCTCGCGAAGTTCCAAGTCTGGACCCTAGGCCTTCTTGGAGGACTATATATTTGGGACATTTTCATGGGATCAAAAGTCCTGGTAATTATTCCTTAAGTATCCAAGAATTGAAGAGTGATTTTTAATGAATTTCATGAAGTCTTTAACCCTTCCGTTTTTAGCCCGGAAGTTTAAAACAATGCAAGTTTTCGGAAATTGGTACTAAAATCCAAAAGTTAGATTTTGATTCTTAAGGAGTTTGATTTTTCCAATATTTTTATTGGATTCAAATAGGGGGTATTCTCTTATTTACATTTATGTTTTAAAGTTAATGGAGAGTAACATAAATAAGGACATTAACTTTGTAAATAAGTATATGATGATGTTTGAGAGGTGTAGATGAAAAAAAAAAGCAAAAAAAAAAAAAAAAGAGACTGGGCGCTTAGCCCAGGTGCTAGCTGCGCTGCAGGTTAAGTTGGTTTCAGGTGAGCAGGCGCCCAGGTGGCCAGATTGTAGCGCCCAGGCGCCCGCTGGGTGGAAATAAAAGATGAAACTCGACCCATCTTCTTCATTCTCCACCAACTCACTCTCTCTCTTCTTCCTCTTCCCCCTATGAAACCCATCAACTTTTTATCAACTTTACTCTTATCCATCACCAAATTCATCCTTTTGTATCATCCCCATCACCTTAGAATGGGTTCCCTCTCTTGAAGCTCTCTCTCTCTCTCTCTCCTCTTTCTAGTGAGAGGAACAAAGGTAGGAAGAGACCCATTTCTCCCCTCATGCTCCTTTTCCTTCCTGTACTCCCTAAGGTAATTTTTGACCTCTAGCTTCTTTATTATACCATGAATTAGTTGAATCTATTATGGGTTTAAGATTTGATCAAGTAAGAAGGAGTTAGGATTTGCATTTGGGAATTTTGAGTAGGGAAAATAGTTTAAGTAAATCCTTGCCCATAAACACTAATTTGTGTTTGGTTTATGATCCTTCTTATATTAGATACTCGTGAAAATCATCAATGAGCTTAGTGGCATCACCAGTAGAGATCTCCTCCTTTTACCTTAGTATAGTAAGTGATAATATACTTATGACTTGTCTCTTATCCTTAATTTCCTAAATACATGCCTAAATTGTGTTTTAGTGAAGTTCTATGAAAGAATAGAATTAGTGTATTTTACTCCGTAATTGTAGAATTCTTGCAGTAATCATGTTAGTAATGTATACGTGTATATATATGTTTAAGCATAGAAGTGTGGGACAAGCTCTTATAGAAACTAATTTATGGTATTTAAATAATATGAAGTTTCAAGTTATTAGAAATTGTTATGTTTTTAAAGTCAATGTTCTGAGGTATTTGATAGAAAGAAATAGTTGCATTTCGATAAATTAAGAAAAAGCTCTAGATACTTTAAGTTAAAAGTACTATACTTTGAAACTATATTTGATAGTATAGTTATTTTGAATATTTAGAGAATTTGATAACTATGTTTGCTAAGAATATGGAATATTCTTGAATCTTATTATGCATTTAAAGTTATGAGCAAGATGTATAAGAAAGGTTTTAGTGATAAGAATTTATCAAAGAGTAAAGTTTACTTAGCGGGAGGGAACTATAACAGAACTGTTTGCTAATAATAGCAGCATTAGCCTTGGTGCACCTCGTATAACCCAGCTAGCAGGGTGATTTGCTAGCCCGGCATATTTGGTCAACATGTCAGGAAGATATAGACACGTTGGGCAAGCCCATACATGAGATCAATTACTTATTGTTGGGGTCAGGTTGTCAGAGCCGCCTAGTCAAGTAGCTATTTTCTAAAATAGGATTCTCCCTTAAGCTTTATTATGATTTTGAAACAAGTATTTACTTTTCATATTATGAGAAAGTATTTCTATCTTTAAGCCCAATTTTATATCCATATTATATATGATTTATTACAGCTAGATTTAAAAGTATTATGCCTATATATGTTTACAAAGAAGTTATTACTCAATTGAACTAAAAAGGCGATTTAATGAATTATGTAGGCTTTACCAAAAATCTTACAGTATTTGATATATAGACGAAGTATTTTCAATATCAAATGTGGTATGAGGTTTTTAAGAAACTTATAAAGTTATTGTTTTGCAAAAGTTGTGTTTCGGCTCGTCCCACCCTTGTTATAGATATATTATCCCTCACTGAGTCTATGTGACTCACTCTTTCTTTCTCTTCATGCTTTTAGGCAGTTGCTAGGTCATGCTCGAGCTTCCATAGTTAACTAAAAGATTCAGCATTTAGGTTTAATTGTATAATCTCTAGAAGTGCTCTAATAATCCACAAGCAAGGTCCTCTTTGTGTCAGTCTATAATTTTGTAGTAAAAGTATTTTGTTTTTAGTTATGTCAAGTTGTCTTTTAACGATTATGGATTAAGCTTCATGTATGGATATATATATATATTAAACTCTTATTTTATATGCTTTGAGGTGTATTCTGAGAATGCCTGGATCTCCAATGATATTTGTGTGCTTGTATTGTTGGTGCAGGTAGAGGATCCTTATTTAGAAATAGTCATAAGTATAAGGGAAACTCTGCCCAATTTTCTCTAGAAATAGTCTAAGATAGGCTTGCTAGGGACGTGTCCCCATGCGCCGATCATGCCTGGGTTAGGTTGTGACGCTAGGTCTGGCTAAATTTTTTTTTTTTTTACTCGTATTTTTATAGCCTAGCCCATACATTTTTTGGATTATTCAAATACTACCTATTGCTTTAACTACGAGCATCACAATCATGAGAGCTAGACTCATGTCATCTTTTACGATTTAGACACCAATGCCATTAAAAGAACTTTGCTTAACAGAGCATTAGATAATCCACCACACAAAAGAAGATATGGAAAAGAAAGAAAAACAAAAAAGCAAGAAGGCACTTGTAATGAAAAGGGTCAATGAAAACCATCATGAAGGGGACAACTTACCTCCATGAGGTTGACTCTCTATTCAAAAAGTTGAGGAAGGCTTGAGATGAGACTCAATGAAAGGGTTTTTAAAATGATGTTGGAAGCATTATGCCACGACCCAACCTAGGTCGTGATCGGCGCATAGGGGACAAGTCTCCTAGCAAGCCTTCCACAGAACATTTTTAGAAAATCAGGTAGAGTTTCCTTTGTATTTAGGACAAATCTCAAATACAGATTTTCTCCCAGCACATAATAACTTACACACTCGATTCATTGGGGATCTAAGCATTTTCAAAATGCACCCTACAACACACAACATAGGAATCAAAAACATATTAATGTGTCTAATCATCCAAAATATATAATATCATTCCTTTAGGGTTCATACAATAACAATAGTTAATTTAAGAAGCAAGAACACATATGACAGGTATCCATACTCAAATATCCATAATACCATGTTTTTTCAAAAAAACAAACACAAGTCAAGCGAGGGTCAGACCCTGCCTGTGGCATTATGGAGCTACAGTGCTAGACGAGGATGTCCATAAAAGCTTTAAATTCACTTATGCCCTTGATCAAGAAGGGCTCACCCAAGAAGTAAGAAATCATTGTTGAAAGGTAGGAGGATCAGATCCTATTTGAGCACTTGTATCTAAAAAAGAAAAGAAGATAACAGAATGAGTTTATACAACTTAGTGAGAGATGGGACAACCATAAACTACATAGGACAAATTACACTAGTTTATAATGTATATAAATAATTTTGAAACCCTTAAATAGTTATTTCAAAGTAAACAGAGGAACAACAAATATTTTAGTGCAAAACAAGTGGAGAGTCATCTAATCTAGGATAAATAGGTAGGAATCATACTCTAGTGGCCTTTCTTTCATGTGACCTCGAAGATAGGCAAGAACCACCCTGTCGAGTGGTCCTGAAAACAGGTGTGAACCACCTTGTGAGTGGTCACGAAATCATCAAGACAAGGTGCACCCAAGCTAACATCTACTATTATTAGCATATAGATCCTTTCATAGGCTTCCCAAAAACCTTTCTAATTCAATAACAGAAGTTCTCATAAAACATGTTCCATAATACTCATCATACAAAACTTTATCATTGTTTCAAAGAAACCATTTCATTGTCCAATGTATTAGTCCTACATAAAACATAATTAGTGAAAAATAATTTGCTTCCCAATTTCAAATTAGCTAAAGCTAACACAAAATGTCCTTGACATAATTTATCATTTGCAAGTATAGGAGTATAGTAATTCTACTAGAAACTTAAGCTATGGTTATACTATCTACTCACAACTTAAGCCCAACAACAGAATCTCAATCCCTCAAAGCCTCAGAGTCAAGAATTGGGCCTTTGAAGGAATCTAGCATCAAGAGTACAACCATAACAACATCTGTGAGTTATAACTCAAGATACAACAACCCAATAACCCTCATAACCCATAAACCTAGGGTTTCCAAGAACTCACCAACATCCCACATATTGATAGAATCAAGAACCAAAAAGAAAGAAAGAAGAAAACAAGTTACGATAGTTACCCTTGGAAGGAAAGGAAGGACGAAGGAATGGGTTTTTTCTACCACTTCTTCCAAGCTCTAATGCAACAATAGGGGGTGTTGGTGAGAATGGAAATGAAGATTGGAGAAGAAGATTGAGGTTAAGGGTGTGAGAAGGAAGGTGATTAGTGTAACACCCTCCTAAATATAATACTATGCTTAAGTCATAACATCACATTAGGAGTTGCCACAATTAATTAAACGGACCCTGATTCATTATTTGCTTTATTTTCTACAAAAATAATTTAACGTTCTATTATATTCTATAAAGATTTGTGTAATTATGTAGTCTTTCAAACACTAACAACTATAAACAGACACACACGCATATACAAATTTTCTTTAGTAGCTAGTCCAACTTCAGTCGCACTCCTCTAGGTTGATCCTCTTCAAGATCTTCTGGGTTGTTTGGAGATGATACGGAAACACACATAGGAATGAGAATTATATATTCTCAATAGGATTCCTAGATTACTTGGCTATCCATGTCATCGTTGCTATTCTAGTTGCTTCGATTTATAAAAAATAGGTTTGCCTATATAAGAATATAAGTTCATTTATTAATTTTTGAAAATGTATCCCTCCGAAGCAAGTTAGTTGTTATACACACTTGATAGAAAAGGAGAAATTTTTTAACAGCAAGAATAGGCAAATAGTTAAATAAAATTTATGCATATGTGGATGCTGCTAGCTACTGTTGCAAGTGCACTTGACTTTCTTATTTTTTTCTATAACTTTCTTTTCTTAACACACTTAGACGTTACGTATCGCTACTCTTAGGGTGTCTGTATTTTCTTATCTTTCCTCTATACTTGGTCCTCTGGAGGTGAATGACCTTTCTCATCTCTGGGTAATAGCTTGCTTTTTAGGACCAAGTTTATTCTTATACAGGATTGCTGGGTTTACTTTCCCCAACTCTCCCACCAACTTATTCCTCTTAAATCTATTCAGGGGCTAACCCAAATAATATGGAATCCTTACTTTCATCGATAATAATATATTCATGATTGACGATGCCTAAAGAACTTATGAATATAGTGCATGATTCATATATCTTCTGCCAAAAATCCGGTAGTATAACAACTGAAACATAATGCTTTCCCAAAATACAAACAAAGTAATATCAGCCAACCAGTCATGATACAAGAATCCTCATAATCATATACCAATATTTCAACAATTTGATAGAGAATAGCATCAATAGATCTCAATCATTGGAAATTTATGGTTTAAGAGCATTCAACTACTTGAATTTGATAATGCACTTCAAAATTTCTGATTTTGTCCTATTTTATAAATTGTACCAAAATTTTATTTTTACTCATATAATGTTAAAAATTTAGTATATTATGGCATTATTAGTCTATTTTTAGCTCTCTAGTCAAAATTTTGATGAGTATAAATTGAGTTATTAAAATTTTAATCAGAGCTATCCTGTTGCTCGACAAATTTGAGCACTTAAATATAAAAATTTACTAAAAATTCAATTTTCACTAATTCTATCCAAAATTTATATTTGAATAAAGCTAATTGAACCACCTTTCCTTCCCTACAAGTTTTATTTCAAATAGGGAAGGGGAGCATAAGTTATAAGCTACTAAAGTAGGCTATTTTGTAGTGCCCTGTCTCAATCCGAGCAGGATATATGGTAACATTAGAGAATTACTGGGAGTAATGTACTTAAGATATGAATATGAAATTTTTATAGCATAATCATCTGTGTTAGTTGTCTAAAAAAATTGGTTGCATTAAAATTGAAGTTGTATATGGTGAGTTATGCCCTTCACAACCCAAACTAGTTAGGATAATGGCAATTGATAACTCTCTCATTTCAGGTCCAATGGACTTATAACTTATATGGTTAAAAAGCCCTGGATGTCTAGTTTCACCTAAAATGGTTTCATTAAATTTTGACCTTTGTAGGTCGAAATGCACCGTTCATGATACAATCAGTCCCTAGGGTTTCAATTTCCAACAACTCTGTTTAAGTTCTTCCTTGAGTTTTTTAATTAATTTTCCAACCTAAACCAAGAATTTCCATGTTAATTCATTTGAGAGAAGTTGTATAATTATCATATAACATCATATTAAAGAAAGACAAGAAGCCCTAGCAAGACACAAAAACTTTAATATCCAATAAAATCAAGAATCCTACCTCAAATTCAAGTTGGAGCTAGTAAGAAAGCAAGTTTTGAGTGAAGGTATGTCAGTGGGATAAAGAAGTGAAGATAGAGAGATGAAATGAAAGAAGAAAATGAGGGAGGGAGGCCTCAGATTAAGGGCTAAAATATGGAGGAGAAGATGGTAATTATGTTGGGGCCTTGAGTCATAAAGGTGAAGGTGACTCATGGGTGACTATTGGTGGATTCCAATAGTGGTGAATTTTAGTTGATTCTCCCTCTTGTTGTGGCTGATATGGTGCCAACCAAAGCGGTGTGAGTGGCTGAATTTTGGCCACTCAAATTTAGGGTTTTAGCTTGTATTAATGGGATCCGACAGTATAAATTTCTACTAACTTGATTCTTGTGTTGCACAACAATAAAATTCAACCGATTCTTCTTAATTTGGCAAGAAATTGCCATTGGTCTTCTTAAAATTTTCTACATAGCAAATCTAAATATTCCTAACCCTAACATTTATATTTCAACCCTAATTAATCATATGTCTCTGATGAAACAAAATAAACTGATTAATAGTGCTAATCAGATGCACTATTTTTTTTTTTGTTTTGGGACGTTACAATTAGGTGCAGGATTTGAGGAATTAATTGACATGGATGAAAAAGATGATGAGAAGAGGAATATCTAGAGAGAGGGGAGAGAGTTTTGAACTAAGAGAAAGAAAGAGGAAAGTGAAAAAATGAAGCTTCTAACCCTATTTCGCATATTTGAGGTGTTCTAGGCTACGCTATAACTTAAGCTCCAAAAATCAACAATGCTACCATGGGGATGTCGCGATCCCAGAACTTGGAAGGCACTACTTTGAGTTTAGATCACTTTAACTCATTAATACTCAAGGAACCATACTCTCATGCCTTGACACCCGAATTCGGTCCCCATCACTCTAACCTTGGAACCTAGACCCCGAAACTCAGCTCATCTTTTGCCATCCCACTTATACTACTGCGCCTCCAACACACAACCTTAATCTCAGACCATCTACCTCAAATCTCGAACCCTGCATCCTAGATCACGAACTTTCTATCATGGACCCCGAAACCCGATTATGATAGATAAAAGTGTTTGAACACTCAGCATTCACTTTTTAGGGTGAGCATTCTAAAACTCACTGACATTCAAATACTCAAGTACGTAAGCCTAAAAGGTTACTCAAAGGCCAAGATTCCAAGAGACTTAAAACTTATTGTGTAAAAAGCTAGGGCATTACATGTTACATACACATGATTATTTGAAGTTTAGGCAACAATGATCCAATTAAGTGTCTCTTGATCTTAAAATGCAAGCCTTGTAAAATTGGTTGAGACATCCTCTGATATGGGGGATACAAAAAAAAAAACAATGGGGTAACTAACATAATATTCAAAGTTAGGTCAAACTGGAAAAAAAAAAATTAACCTCTAACTAATTTGGTTAACTTCACAAAATCAATCAATCAATGTAAACAAATCGAGGCTCAAATAATTAAAGCAATTTAAAAAAAAATTTAAATTTTGTTTTGATAATTAAAATAATGGCTCAAACTACTCCAAGAGATAGGAGCACTAAGCATAGTACATCAAATTTCAAAACTTTAAGAAAAATCGAAAAAATATCCAAACAAAACAAATTTATTCCATTTGGAGACCACACTAGCATCAAAAAATTTAACTCCCACACATTTGCCTCCAACACCATAAAATGCACCTACCCAACACTTAATAACAAACATTGAGTTTTACCTAACTGGATTGACACTATCATCATGAAGACATAAAAACTCCCAAAGCTAATATCAACACTATAATCAAAACGGATTATTCCAGCTAGCCACCTATCATGCTTACTAAAATACCATAATTTAAACTTAAAAACTAGATTGCTTTTAATTTATAATTAAAACTCAAAATCTCACATATTAATTTCTCCAATGTGAAACAAATAGGAGCTTGAAGATAATAATATTTTGGTTTCAATTTATGTTGAGAAGTGTCATCTCTTCAATTTAATGTGAAACTAGTGTATAAGTTAAAAACCATGCTAATACTAGTATAATATCTTTTGTCTAATACTTATTAAATGTAATAAACTAATTAAATTATGTTACAAATGCATTTCAATACTTTTTCATAACTTTATTTAGACATGTAGCATATGTATAGCATTTCTTCCTGGCCCAATTTTGATTAAACCTTAAACCTTATATATCTTCCATTATTAGCTTATTGATTAGTTTGATTTAGAAAATATTGGTAGTTAGAGAGTCATGCATGCATATGTAGTGCTCTCTTGTCTTTCTGCATATATTATTGATCATTTTCAATTTTATTTCATATCTCATTTTACAAAAGAATATTGTTGATTTTCTTAATCTTTCGTATCTTTTATATTAATATTAATGGTAACTTCTTTATGCAAGAAGTTAGGATATACATAGAATGTTTGACAATATTGTTGCTAATTATCCTTAACGTATCAATATTTTCAATACATTAAGTGAATGGGTCAAATTATTGAAATCAAAATGAGTCTATCACACTCAAAAGTGGTTGGTTGCACCAAAAGTGAACTGCAATTACAAACAAACTTTATCTGCAAAGTTAGGCATTTGAATTTTAGAGTCACCACTTTGAGAAGGGTTTTATGTAATCCCAACCTTTGGTCGAAAATTGCTTGAGCAATTTCATAAAAAAAGAGTCTATCACTGTTATCCGCTATTAGAATACTTGCAACAATTTTTTAAATTTTCTGTTGAAAATTAAATAAAGATATGCTTTAAAATAAATTTTCTTCATTTTTTTTTTCCAAATTTTCTTTTCAATTACACAATCCTTCATCTCCTAGTAGCTTTAGCAACTATACACTATTTTATTATTGATTCTTCTAATTATTCTTTACCATTTCTATCAGTGTTCCCAATGTTATTATTTATTAGTTTTTTCATTAAGTACTTTCATCTAGTAGAGGAGGTAAGAGTAAATTTATTATCAATGGGTGTAATCATTTGAGAATGGAAAGGGAATTGTGGTTGGCAAAAGATCAAATTCTTAACATTAACATCACACATAAATCTTATAGATTTTGAGTGATATTGTTGAGTTAAAAGCTCATTCGCTTGTTTAAAAAATTTTATATTAAGGTTTTTGGTTTAGATTGTGTTTGGTATTACAATAAAACCCAAGGGGAGAAAAATTTATAAATTTGTAATGGTAATAATTATTTATAGTTTTGTTTGGTTTGTATGGATGTAAATTTTAAAGATGTAAACCACTCATCTCATGCATCATGAAAATTTTTTATTTTATGCAACAAGTGAGACACTAGCAATAGATAAACCATTTGGTTTTGTAAAAGACTAGTTATGAAAATTAAAGCTTTGCCATAAGATGAGTGCCTTTATTTTGGACACGCAAGTTGGGATTGTTAAGAAGAGGAACACATTGTTGTCTGTTGTAGTTGACCAAAAGAGGACTATTTAGGGAACCAAAAGAGGACTATTTAGGGGACGAGATTGATGTTAAACAAAAAGCACATGATGTGGGACCAAGACACCAAGTGGGTTAGGTTAGTGAGCTTAGATAGCTTTGATGATAGCACGTGGAGGACAACAACAGCAAGTTGATTCTGGCATAAGTGAAGGAAGCCCAGAGAAAAGCTACCATCAAGATTGCTTAGAATGGTCTCAAATAATGCTTAGTGGTTAGAAATAGGGGCATGTTTCAAATGGTAAGGTTGAGGATTGGCAAGTAGTGAAGGTGAGCTTGATGGTTGTTGTCTGACAGAGTAAAATTTACTCTTCTATTAAGTGGGGTAAGATTTAACCGCTAAATGAGAAAAATATTTACTTCTAGGAAAAAATCCTCTTTCTTTTACCAATAAATCAAACATATTTATTTCATGAAAATTTAACCCTTAAAATTTTACCTTTTAGTTAACCCTAAATCGAAAACACCCTTAGGGTGATTTTATTTAATGCTTCAACATAAAAATGCTTGAAGCATGTACATCAAAAGTAGTTGTCAAAGATGGACACCATAAAGATAGAGAGACAAAGCTTTTGGTGGTGGTGAGTGGAGTCAAAGCTTTGTGTGTGTCTTTCTCAATAGTATCTACACATGCCCACTTTTGATATACAAATAACATTATGATAAACATATATGTTACTTATTTTGAAACTAATGAAAAGTTGATCATGTCTTTTTTCATGCAATTGTAAAGTTTTTATTTTTTTGTGGTACAGTGGAAAAACAAGATAACAAGGCTATTGGTAGAAGATAACTCCCGTGGCACCAACAAGAATTAGCATTCCTAGTTTGAGTGTTGCATATGCCAAAACACCAAATGATTGTTTTCTTGAACTCCCAAGTGTGCCAACTTATCAGCACAAGAATATCATTCTCTAAACACATGTTTTATACTCACCTAGCCAATCCTTTCTCACAAGAGCTAGAATACTTAATATCAAATAAAGTCCCATATAGATTGAACTTTGATCTTTCCACCAATGACAATAAGTTGATTACCTCCAGCAAATTTGCTTAGTAGTGAAGATGTGTGCAGCTGAAAGACTATGCATGAAGGATGTCACGACCCAAACCCAGGCCGTGACCGGTGCATAGGGACAAGTCCCTACGCAAGCCTTCCACCACAGAATTTTATAAAAATTTTGACAGAGTCCCCTTTGTAATTAGGATATTTCCTAATTACAAAAGGTTACCCTGCAAGATAAACAAACACAATCTTCCATCGGGAGTCCAGGTATTCTCAGAATACATCCCTCAGTACACAGTATAATAGTAAAATATATAAATACAATTGTATGTCCAAAATACATAGCTCAAGTTCTTCAGAAAACAAATCCTTTACACAACTTTAATTCCAACAAGTTGAAATATATATATATATATATATATATATATATATATATATATATATATATATATATATATATATATATATGAATGAATACATAACAACAACAAAAACAGAACAAGGCCGGACCCTGCTTGTAGTACTATGGAGCTACATGCTAAGGTTACAACTGAAATAGAATTACAAATCAAGGCCCTTACTATTGAAGGCTCACCAAAATAAGAACCTAATGATGCTGAGCAGAAGAGTCGGCTCCCAAGCCTGAACTTGTATCTGAAAAGGATATAATGACCACGAGGTGAGTTTTGAGAAACTCAGTGAGAGATAGAATATTCCCAAGTCACATGAGACAATGTGCAAACTTATAGATATTAAAGCAATACAATAATATGTATAACAAAACCAAAATAGAAATCTTAATCAAATATTATCCAAATTTTCTTTTTCCAAAAATAGAGTCCATCTATTCCAGGATAAATTCGTCAGGAATCACACTTAGGTGGCCTTTCATTCGAGTGAAACCCATAATCAGGCATGCACCACTCTTTCAGTGGCCGTGAATATCAGGCACGCACCACACTATATGTATGACCGTGAATAACAAGCATGCACCACTCCCTTTAGTGGCCATAAAATCCAACATCCTAGATGCACCCAGGGCTAACGCTTACTGCCGTTAGCCTACAGATCCTGTCCTAGACTTCCCAAGTCTTTCTTTTCTATTATACAGAACATTTAATAAAGATTCTTATAAAACATACCAATATACCTTATATAAAACAATAAAATTGTAACTTCAAAGAAAATAAAGCTTTAGCACTTTAATAATTCAAAAATGAACAAAAATCCAAAGCTTTTATCCAAAAACCTTTCAAAACAAAGAAAATTTTCCAAAGTTTAATAGGAAACCAAGGTAATAAACATTTGCCACATTTTTCTTTTTGCAATCAAGTCATTGTCTCATGTGAACCAGTAAAAATAGATAAGCTATCAAAATTTAAATTATATTGCTAAGACATACCAAATCATTTGCATATGTATATATATATATATATAGACAAAATACATTAAAATTAAGATACGGTAAACTATCTACTCACAGACTTAACGCCAATAGCGAACTCCTAATCCCATGAACTTTGATAGCCAAAGCCAGTTCTCCAGTAGTATATACTATCAATAATATGACAATTTAATTCAAGGTCAGTCCCTTAGACTACGGATTAATCTACTTTACTCCCAGATAAGAAAATTGCTAATTCTTCTAACTTAGGGTTCTCCAGGAACTCACTATAGAGGAAAGGAGTTTGAAGATTACCTTTTTTTGAAGGGAGAATGGAAGAAGAAATCTTTAGGAGCCTTGGTGTCACCTCCTCCAAGCTCCAAGACCAAATGTGTTGATTTTTGGATGAGGGTATGATTTGAGATTAAAGAAAGAAATTAAGTTTAAGTGAATGGGAATGGTATAATTTGATGGAAAGATGTGAAGGATTGGGTTTAAGAAGGAAGGGAGATATGTTTTAGATAGAAGGGAGAGAGTTTCGAGGGTAGAGAAAGAAAGAAAATTGCGAAATAAGGGGAAGGGATGCATCTTAGCTTATATATTGATCTGTGGTAATCGATTACCACGAAGAACTGGTAATCGATTATCAATTATGGTGATCGATTACCACAAACCCAGAACTGGTAATCAATTACCATCTTTGGTAATCGATTACCACGCGAAAAATTTCAACCTGTGGACATACAGAAGTGATGTCGATTACATGATCCTCTCAGAATCGATTACCAACTCCAAAAACTTAGTTCCCTCCTTTTGCAGTCCTTTCAAAGGTCCAGGATATTGCATAGACTTATTTAACTTTAAAACATAAATGTAAATAAGGGAATACCCCCCATTTGGATTCAATAAAAATATCTAAAAATTCAAAATCCTTAGGAATCAGAATCCAACTTTTGGGTTTTAGTACAATTCTCCAAAAACTTGCGCTTTTATGAACTTGAGGGTTGAAAATGAAGGGGTTATCCATTCCCTAAAATTCGTTAAAAATCCCTCTTCAACTCATTGATGCCTAGAGAACCATTACCGGGACTTTTGATCTTAAGAAAACTCCGCAATCCTATAGCCCTCCAAGGAGGCATAAGGTTCAGACTCAGAATTTTTTTCAAGTTCTGGTTTCAGCAGGTAACTGCACTCAGGTTGGGGTGTTACAAAGGAGGCCTTGCTTGATACCTAGAAGTTCTTCATATATGATATTTACCTTCTTTGCAAACCCATAACTAAAACCCAGAGATCTATTCACTTGTGGAGATATGTATGATGCTGCCAAATCCAAAAATGTGTTCTCCCTTAATATAACTTCCATCTGTGTTCAATTTCATCGCACTTGTAGGTGATGGTTGCCACTGAATTTCTCTTACCGTTGATAGTTCTAAGGTACAAGGGATCAAAAAAGCCATTGCTTCCTTATAGGACTTCTCTATTAGTGCAAGAACTAGATTCAAACTCCATGGAGAGCTCTAAAAGATTATGTCATTTTTCCTACATCACACCCACCCAAGTGTAGCCCAAAAAGGGGTTCATTAGGCCAAGAAGTTGCACTTTTCAACTAAGCCTTAGCATCACTAGTCATGAAGCAGGAAGTTAAAGATAAACCCATAACATTCCACACTTGCCAAGACAAATAGAAATCCTTTGAGCAATGTAATGCATCCTTCACATGAGTATGGCATCTCACACATATTGGGTTTTGAGCAAGATTTAATCTAAAATGAAATAGTCAAGTAGGCAAAGGATCATGTAGCCCTAACCAAACTAGAAATTTCATTTTTTTCAAGCGCCTTTATGTGGCAAATCCAACTCCATGGATCTGCATGTGGTCTTGGATTTATCACTTCAAACAACTAACTATAACTAGAGGAGGCAATATACATTCCTGAAATATAAGACATAATAGTTAGGTTAATGGGTGTTATTAGCTTGTCCAACCTTAACACTCCATTCTCCCATAAATCCTTGGCCTTAAAACAAACTTTAGATATATGAGCAAAGGGAACCAGATCTCTCACTGATCATACAACATTAAGGTCTTCCCTTCCCCTAAGCAAAACTAGTATCCATCCCCATAGGAATTTAGAAGCTTTAAGATGTAGTGGGTGTGACAACATTGGTTAACACCAAAGTTCCATGTAAATATTTGTAAGACAAGAGCTTTACCCAAAACTTTTCCTGGTTATGTAGTATATTCCAAGTCGACTTCTTTAACATAGCAACATTAGATAACCATGTCTCCCTAACTCCTAGCCCTCCTATTATTTGAGGATGTCACAGTATCCCAACAAACTAAATTAAGGCTATGGGCCCCACTACTTTTACTCCAAAGGAAGTTTCTTAACATAGAATCAATACGATTACATGTGCTAGAAAGTTACCAAAAGCAATTTATTATATAAACTGTAATTTTATTAATAACAGATTTTGCTAAATATAGTTTACCGACTTTATTCAGGAGTTTTCCTTTCCAAGAGGTTAGTCGTCGTTGAATTTTCTCAAGAAGAAGATCAAACATTGCCTTTTTCATCCTTCCTTTCAATAAAGGAAAACTCAAATATTTGCCCAAACCTTTGGCAAATCTAATAGAAAAAATGTGAAATTTTCTATTTTCCTTGGGGAAACAATTAGTAAACACATTGTTCTTAATTTTTGAAAATTTAAAATACTAAGTAACAAAAATTATTAAAGATTTCCATGATTAATCTAATTTGGGAAATTTTAGCCCTTGGAAACAATAAGATATTATTCATAAAAAGTAAGTATGAAATTATCGATGTTCCTTTGGAAATACAAATAGGCAACCTTCTTTTCTCCTAGACGCTATTTTAAATATCGAGGCCAAATTTTCCATCACAAGCACAAAAAAATACGGTGATATAGCATCCTTTTACCTCAAACCTCTAAGAGAAGTAAAGCTTTCTAATTTAACCCTATTCCACAAAATAGATAAGCTAGATGAATGAACACAACTCATAATAAAATTAACTGTCTTAACAGGGAAACTAAGATCCACTAGAATTTGATAAAGGAATCCCCAATCCACACGATCATAAGCTTTATTTGAATCCACTTTGAATTCGACAATCTCCTTTTTCATCTTCGTCTTGTGCATAAAACGGAAAATCTCCTAAGCCATAGCCACATTATCACACATTCTTCTCTTAGGCACAAAACTACTCTAAAGTGGACGAATAATCTTATTTAGAAATGACCTCAAACAATTTATCAAAACCTTTGTAATTACCTTGTCCGTGACATTACAATGGTTAATTGGACAAATATTCTTAAGATGTACAGGTTGATCAATTTTTGAAATAAGCACAATAAAGGCTTCAACTAAGGATGGATCAACAATCCCTATCAAACAAACCTGCCACCAATTTCCAAAGATCATCAACCACCAATCCTAATACAATTTAAAAAAGTCAGTTGAAAATCGTTAAGGTCAGGAGCCTTGAGCCCATACCCATAACTGCCCTTCGAATCTCTTCCTTAATGACTTTTGCTATCAAAGACAAAGAACAAGCTTTGCTAATAATTAGCACATTATCAACTTTGAGGGCCAACAAATCATAAGGTTTTACCATTGAAAAAAGCTTCTTATAAATGTTACAGCTTCCTCCCATAATTTTTCAGGCTTAACACTCCGAGTTCCTTCCTTAAAGAAAAGACCATGAATTTTATTTCTTTTACTTCTAATAATAGGTTATGCATGGAAGAAGGTTGTGTTTCTATCCCCATATTTAACCCACTTCTTGATTGACTTATAGTACTAAAGCATTTCTTCCTGGCTATGATTTTGTCGTATTCTACTTGAAGTTGCTTTGTTAACTTGATTAAGTTTGAACACTCATATTCCTCCAAACAACATTGTACCCCTCTCAATTTGGCTTCTAAACGATGCTTACATCAAAAAATATTGCTAAACACATTACAATTAAAACTTTTGGACTCCTCCCTAACTCCTTAAGACTTTACAATATACAAGGAGTTCCATTATTCGAAGTAGATTCCACTATTTCGTGATAATCACAGTGTCGCGTCCAAGCTAACTAAAAACAAAAAAGGCGCTCACCTCTCACCTCCAAAGTGCTTGCATAGTAAAGACTAATAGGAGAATATTAGAGTGAAATTGACAAAGATTCTCTACATAGGTCTTAGGGAAATTAGTTTGTCATCTATAATCAGCCAGGGCTTAGTCTAATTTTTTGGAAACACATCTCCCATCCTATGGTCTTTTGAACCATGTAATACAGCTGCCTATTGTCCCAACATCCAAAAGACCACACTCCTAAAGAAATCCTGAGAGGGCTAAAGCTCAATTATGATTAAAAACTCCACCATGCATTTTTGAAGGATGCACCACTTCATTGAAGTCATGGGAGTGAACAAAACTATCTCAAAGTACATGAATGCTCCCTTAAATTCTCTATGATTACTGACCCTAGGTTGCTATAAATAAGACTACACAACCAATTACTACTACTAACATTGAATGTAATTACTTAGAAAAAAACAAACTTCACCTTTGCAGAGTAACCCCTATTCGAGGCTAGCACTCAAGCACTTGCAGAATGACCCTGTGCTTCTACAATATACATAGCCTCATAGCCCAACAAAGGCTAGAAATTCTTTGCTTTAGAAACCAAAGTGTGAGTCTCCCATAAAATAAAGAAAATTAGGGAATATCTACTCACCAAGTTTCTGACATGCCTGCAACTTGTACTACTAACAACACCTCTCACATTCCATGATATTATCCTTAACCTTTAAAATCAATCATCGAAATATTTTTTAATAAAATAAGAAGAAATTCCCTAAGGTCAAGCCCTAGACCTAGCGGAATCCTTGTTGCCTTTCCCTTCACCATATAATTTTCAAAAGCTGCATTATGTACTTGCTCATCCTCCTATTCATGCAATGCAACTTGTGGAGCCCTTAACTTCACATGCACATGGTCTATAGAGGGCTCACTTGTTTCTTGGTCTAACCCATGTGCATGGTTCTTTCCTTTCTTCATTTTTTTGGGCCACATTCATCATTCTCCCCCCTTTTACAATAATATTTGTTTTAATGACACAAAATACTATACCATTTGATGACAAAATATTAGCCTCCTTATCTTTTTTCATCGTACTCTCTTTTTTAGAAGCTCCTCCCAACGTTTCCTTATTTTTATGATAATCCCTACTTATCCATGTGCCTTATTGCATGGTGGGTGCATGAATAACCACTTCGCTTTCTTTTTAATACCGTTATTTGCATTACCTAAAATTTTGTGTGATTTCCTCCTATGCACCACTTACCATTCATTTGCAATCACATTTGAATTCGTTTCATAAATTCATTGATTGGCTCTTGATTCTTTTTGAATTTTTCACTTTCCTTTGCAAGATCACCATTGCTTTTGATGGAGATAGCTATTTTCTGCACGAGAAACATAATCCGATGATGGTTGCTTCTCCTTTTTTTGGCTCTTTCACCGTAATAGGATGTTTTTTGGAGACATGCCATAATAGTTATAGTAAGATCAAATTAGGTTAAGGCTTTCATTTACTATTGTATGCTAATGATTTTGAATGCATACATTAGTCACCATTGGAAAAGCCAGATTTATCACCCCACATATCCTTACATGTCGTCCCCTTTCAACTTTTCGTGCTGTTAGATCAACTTTGATTGGTCTCCCAATTGCAAATGCAATAGATTGTAGTAAATGTTCTATAATACATTAGATTAAGTTTAGACAACCTAACCCACACCATTGTATGCCCAAAGAAGGATTCACTCAAATTAAAGCTTGGAGGCCATTATTTCATAACTAGATAGTATCCAAGCAGTATTCAAGGTCTACTATCAATAACGTTCTACCTATTCTCAAGAAAATCAAACTTAATCATAAAGTATCCATTTTCCATATCCATAAAATCAAACCCACCTTAAGCTTTCACAAGCTCCTCAACCGCTATCTCGTAGTCATAAAAGCTAGATTCTTGCCTTGAAGCTTCACTACCAATGAGTCCCTTTAAGGTTGAGAGATTGTCCAAGATAACTTTCTCATAAAAAAACCTAGGGAGCAATTGGTCCCCATCTTGATAATTAACCTTCGCCTAATTTTCCCTATCTAGATCCACAGCAACATTCATTGTAGCCTAAGGGACACCCCTTAGAACCTAGTCATGAAACAAGATAATATGCCCTACCTTGTTATTCTTCTTGTTCTCCTCATCTGTATTGCCTATTGTGTTTTGTCCCTCCTTGTCCTCCTCCTCACCACCTTCCACACTCCCTCCTATCAACTTCTTTGACCATTATTCACTGTCTCACCATCTCCCACTCATTCATGCTCACCCTCACTCACTGACCTCTATGCCATTGCATAGGTGTGAAACCTTATTTAATGATGTCAAAACATATTTCTAATTGTGAAGGCAAAAAAATTATAAATGAATGGTGGATCAAAAGTAAATGCTTTATAAAAAGGCAAAAATAAAGCCCGTAGTTGCGAGACAGTTATTTTTAATGTTAGTTATTAATTGTAAATGTAAATATAGAAAATAAGAATAATTGGATATGTTTGATTTTTGTTTTCATTTCATGTTTAGTTTTAATAACAAAATGTCACATTATTTTCAATATGTTTACTATTTTCATTTCTTCTTTTCATTATTTCCTTTCTAAGATCTTGAAAACAGGAAACATATAGAAAATATGGCATTTTGTAATTAAAACTAAAAACATAAAATAAAAATAGAAATCACGTAGGCCCTTACTAACATGACACACACTCAATGTTACAATTTTCTTGTCTTTTACCTATCTAAATACATCTCTTGAAAAAAAAAATCTTTTCTAAACATGATATGATTATGTAATTTTTTAATATAAAAAAGTTTAGGTGGATTTGGTATTGGTTATTCCAGTAAGACTAAGGCTAAGACACTTATAGTGTATTTACAAGATCATCTATTAATAGGATCCTCACATTCGACAATAGGAATCGAACTCGCGACATTATGAGATACAAGTTCGTTCGTTACCAACTATATTAATCTTCATTGACTAATTATGTAAAATTTTGACATAAGAAAAGTTATTCGTATTAAATGGTAATTCGGCAAAATATTAATTAATCAATTATAAAATACAAAATTGATAATTATACAAAAAGATTTGTAAGAATATCAAGAAAAAGAATATTTTATTTAATATCTTTTGAATTGTGCCATGTCAATTATAGCATCGAAAAATATAATTAAATAAAAAAAAATATTGAAATTCAATTTTAATATATTTCACGTTATCATTTAATTGCACATTAATACATTAACTAAATTATTTGACTCTCAAAATAATTCAATTAAATAATTACATATATCTACATAAAGTATAATTATTTAACCATATAAAATTTTTTGCCCTAATACTATATTAAAATGGAATCCATAGTAATAACTCACCAACCATCTAAAGTGGCACAAATCAAATGATATTGAAAATAAAATTTTCCTGGTCATTGTACAAGCAATTCTTAAAATTTCTCAGATCATTTTTAAATTGCAAGTCCTCCCCGGTCACTCCTTGCTCACCCACCTAGTCACCGCCATTCTCCTCCCCCTTTTTCCAATTTCATTTCTTCTTCTTCTTCTTATAATCTAATCTTCTCCTTTGCTTCTTCTCCCTCAAATCTCAAAATCCAAAACCCTAGCTTCCCCAATCCCTCACCTTCACCACCCCAATTGCTCCTCCTTCCCGCTGTTAGGGTTTCTCTCTCGCCCTGCTAGATCTCCGATTCAGGTTCTTTCTGATTCCATTTTTGCCTCTTTTGGTTTGGATAAGCATTCTTCTTTGGTATAGCTCTTTTTTCATAGGGTTTTTTAGAGTTTTGATTGTTCGATGTGGAGAATTGCAGGTGGTGGAAGAAACGACGTCGATTTCGGATGATGAGCTCGCAGAAGAAGAGAACTTTTCAGATAGAAGCCTTCAGGCACCGCGTGGTGGTGGATCCCAAGTACGCTGAGAAGACGTGGAAGGTTCTGGAACATGCTATCCACGAAATATATAACCATAATGCCAGTGGCCTTAGCTTTGAAGAGCTTTACAGGTTGATTCATTCGTTTAATTTAACTATAATTTACTTGTTCTTATTGTTGTTGTTGTTGTCGTTGTTGTTTTTCTGTAAATTGTTTGATGCGGTTTCAGAATTTTGTTTTAGATATTTGGATAATTCAATGGTGTGATTTTGTTGTGTGGTCTTCTGGAAGCTGCTTTTGTTTATTATTCCAATGTGTATTTAGAAGTCCAGAATCTTAGTAGAATGTTTAACTTGAATATTAAGAATTGGTAACGAATTGTATTTATGTTTCACAAGAAAATAAATACAATAAAAACTAAGCCTTGTTCCACTAGGTAGGGTTGTCTACATGGATCAGGCAACGTCGCAATAAATAAATAGATAAAATAAATGAATGGGAGAAGGGGGTGAGGCTTGGCACAATAATAAGGTTGTTGTCTCAAGTTCAAATCCTGAAAACAACCTCTCCCTACGTAGGGATAAAGTTGCGTACATCTACCCTTTCCTAGCTCCACCAAGTAAGAGCCTCATGCACTAGGCCGCTCTTTTAAAATAAATGAATGGGAGATTTAAGGGACCTCACAAATTGTACCGATTAATCATGAAGTCTGTTTTTTATTATTTTTTTCAGTTGTCTACCTTTATCTGATTTAGATTCTTTGAATAAAGTTCTATATTTTCATTTTCATATCTCAGTAGCATACATATTGAAAAATTATGTGTGATGGTATTTGGCTGTCCTAGGTTCATATGCTTTTTGTCCGGTCAGTTCACTAGCTTTGACTTACTCCTAGTTGGATGGCAAAGAAAATGTGGACTGTTATTAGCTTAGCTCATGCCATTTATGAGGAGAAAAAGATCATGTTTCTAAGATGCCACTCTTTATTTACTTAAATGATGCTAAAATCTCCGTAAATTTGTCGTTAACTCAGTATTTATAATTGAACACAAGTCAGTAGCTTTTTTCGAATTAAAATTATGCTATAAGCTGGTCCCAGTTGTTTAGTTTTCTTTAAATTAACTAACTGCCTAAACTTATGTTACAAATGATAAGTATTATATATTTCCCCCACCAACTTTCTGGTTTGAACATGTATTTATGAAAATTTCTGATCATCAAGATCTGCCCATTCAGGAATGCTTATAATATGGTGCTACACAAATTTGGAGAGAAACTTTACTCAGGACTTGTGACGACCATGACTTCTCATCTAAAAGAAATTTCTCAATCAATTGAATCTGCTCAAGGAGAAATTGTCCTGGAAGAGCTCAACAGGAAGTGGGTTGATCATAACAAGGCTTTGCAAATGATCCGAGACATACTCATGTACATGGACAGAACTTTCATACCAAGCAGCCATAAGACTCCTGTTCACGAGCTTGGGTTGAATCTTTGGAGAGATGTTGTGATCCACTCTAGCAAAACTCAAGCTAGGCTAAAAGATACACTTCTTGAGCTTGTGCTTAGAGAAAGGAATGGTGAAGTAATAAATAGAGGCTTGATGAGAAATATAATAAAGATGCTAATGGATTTGGGTTTGTCTGTTTACCAGGAGGACTTTGAGAAGCATTTTCTTGGTGTTTCAGCTAATTTTTACTGTCTTGAATCCCAGAAGTTCATTGAATCTTGTGATTGTGGGGATTATCTAAAGAAGGCCGAGAGACGTTTAACTGAAGAAATAGAAAGAGTATCTCACTACCTGGATCCTAGAAGTGAGTTGAAGATAATCAACGTAGTTGAGAAGGAGATGATAGAAAGTCATATGCACACTCTAGTTCATATGGAGAACTCAGGCCTAGTTAATATGCTTGTGGATGACAAATATGAGGACTTGGAAAGAATGTATAACTTGTTTCGCAGGGTGTCTTCCGGGCTTACAATTGTTAAAGAGGTCATGACTTCTTTTGTACGGGATACAGGTAAGCAACTAATTATGGATCCTGAAAGGTTGAGAGATCCTGTGGATTTTGTGCAGCGTCTCTTGGATTTGAAGGATAAGTATGACAAGGTTATTACCATGTCATTTAACAATGACAAGACATTCCAGAATGCCTTGAATTCCTCTTTTGAACATTTCATTAATTTGAATGCTCGGTCTCCAGAGTTCATTTCTTTGTTTGTGGATGACAAACTTCGCAGAGGGCTGAAAGGGTTTGGTGAGGAGGATGTGGAGATTGTACTAGACAAAGTCATGATGCTTTTCCGGTACCTCCAAGAAAAGGATGTGTTTGAAAAGTATTACAAGCAACACTTGGCAAAAAGGCTTCTTTCTGGGAAGACCATATCTGATGATGCAGAGAGAAGTTTGATTGTCAAGCTCAAAACAGAGTGTGGATATCAGTTCACTTCTAAGTTGGAGGGTATGTTTACTGACATGAAGACTTCGTATGATACAATGCAGGGTTTCTATGCGTCCCATACTGACTTGGGGGATAGCCCTTCCCTAGTTGTACATGTTCTTACGACAGGTTCATGGCCAGCTCAACCTAGCCCTCAGTGTAATCTTCCAGCAGAACTCTTGGGTGTATGTGAGAAGTTTCGAGCTTATTATCTTGGCACCCACAATGGTCGAAGATTGTCATGGCAAACAAATATGGGGACTGCTGATTTAAAGGCAACATTTGGTAAGGGCCAGAAGCATGAGCTGAATGTTTCCACATACCAAATGTGTGTACTCATGCTTTTCAACAGTGCTGATCGGCTGACATGTAAGGAGATCGAGCAAGCCACAGCAATACCCTTGCCAGACCTGAGGAGGTGCCTTCAGTCTCTGGCTTGTGTCAAAGGAAAGAATGTTCTTCGGAAAGAGCCCATGAGCAAGGACATAGCAGAGGATGATGCATTCTTCTTCAATGACAAATTCACAAGCAAGTTCTTCAAGGTGAAGATAGGAACTGTTGTTGCACAGAGGGAGTCCGAACCGGAAAATCTAGAAACACGGCAAAGAGTGGAAGAAGACAGAAAGCCACAGATTGAGGCAGCAATTGTGAGGATAATGAAATCCAGGAGGACTCTGGATCATAATAATATTGTTGCTGAGGTCACAAAGCAGCTGCAGTCACGATTTTTGCCTAATCCTGTTGTTATTAAAAAACGGATTGAATCTCTTATTGAGCGTGAGTTTTTGGAGAGGGACAAAGTGGACAGAAAACTGTACCGCTACCTTGCTTGAACAATATGTGTTATTGTCTGGCACTGCCAAAATCATTTTGGGGTGCGACCTATGTGATTCTGATTCTGTCTGTTATGTAAGTTTGAATGTTAGTCACAAATTGCTGCAAGTAGTGGTTATCGCTTGCATATTCAACAAAAAAACCTTGGCCTCTTGGAGTCACTTCTTTTAAGGCTGCATAATTTAGAGTAATTTTTTTTAGCTTCTTACATTTCTCAATAACAGTATATTTTTCTATCATTTTGGATTTGGAATTATTTCATCAATCGTACTGGTAAAGAAGCTTCTACAAGAAATGGTATTAGGCTATGCTCGATTAAAAGCAGCTTATACATTTCTTAACTGCATGTTCTGTATAAGGTACTTTACTGCTACTATTTGTGCTACCAACTGGATAGATTTCAACCATACAGTACCAGAGGTGATATGCCTTTCTAATTAAGTAAATAAAAAAAAAGGGAGGATTTAGTTTTGCTGTTTATAATTATGGAGCGTGAGATATATTGTTTGCTGGCCACACAAATGCATATTTACTGGACAAGTTAAATAGTAGATTTAATAACGAAGAGTGAAAATTATGATATACATGATGAGGAAATAGAAAAATCATGGTATTATACGTTAAAAAATTTATATTTATGTATACTGAGTAAAAATTTTAATTAAAAATTTAATAAAATCAATTTATGTGTGATTATTATTACTATTATTATTATTATGAAGCTAAATTATTATATTAAATACTATTGAAATAATTATATCTATAAAAGTATTGTTCAATAATTTTTAAGATCCTTTATATTATATTTTATGCAATTAAAAATTTTATATAAAATATAATTAAAATAAGATATACGAGATATGAGAAAAAAATTAAAAAAAAGTATGCAATTTAAAGTTTTACATAAAACATAATCAAAATAAAATATAATTATTGTTTTATCATGTACTAAAAATATTTTCTTTTATGAACCTGAAAACATGGGTACATGTCGTATGTTTTATCTTTTTTGGTATAAATTCAAACTCTTCTCATGGCACAATAATTGTTTTAATTATTTTCTCGCATCTCGTATACTTTATTTTAATTATATTTTATGTAAAGTTTTTAATTTTTATAGAAATAATTATTAAAAAAGTTTAATATTATAATTTAATTTCATGAGAATAATTACACATAAATTAATTTTCTTAAATTTTTAATTACAATTTTTATTTTGTGCATGTAAATATAAATATTTTTTAAGTAAAATATGACAAATTTTGCATTTTGTCCAAAAAACACGACTTTTCTTTTTGATCTCTTAAATATCATGATTTTTTTTGTTTGATTAATTTTTTATCTTTTAATCTATATTAGCCTCCACGAGGGATGTTATGTAGAAACTTAACGGTAAAAACAAATAGGAGGCTAATGTAGGGATGAAGTCCGTTTAGTTTAATTTTTAAGGAAATTATTTCAAAAAAATTAAAAAAATTATTTTTTTAAAAAATAATTTATATTTAGTTTAAATATTTTAAATATAAGTTTAAAAAAATTATTTTATTTAGATAAAATAAAATAAAATTATTTTTAGAAACATAATTACCAAAAATGGTATAATATAATTTTAAGAGAGTGATTACAAAAGTAAATGAAGGGTATTTTGGTAAAATTGCCCTTTATGTTGGGTTTCTCAAAATGAGAAGTAACAATGGATCCACTTCCATTAAAAGTACTTCTATTGGCTTGAAAATGAAGTTTAAATGTTATGAAGTCAAACCAAATACATTTTCTCTACATTTTCATTCTACTATCAATAAGGTTTGGGTGTTCCAAATGGTAAAACAAATGAACAGTAGGGTATATTTATTTTAACTTTTAAAAAGATAATTATAAAATTAAAATATTTTATATAATTAAAAAAGTTAAAAATAATTTTTTTATATTCAAATTATTTTTAAAAATTTATCTAAATATGTCAAAAGTAATTTTTTATTTAAAAAAATAAATTTTTTGCCAAAAAAAAAACTCATCCAAATGCACCCAAATAAGAATAAAAAAGATTGTGTGATTAAATGAAAACTTTAAAAAAAAAGGACAAAAAATCGTAATATTTTAAAGAATTAAAAATATAATTAAGCGCTAAATTTAAAATAACATTATCCAACTTCAAGAGATATTCTCTACATTCAATGTTCAAAACTCTTTAATTATGTACATGGTGATCAAATTAGTGGGGCATTGTGGGGGATTTTAACTTCATGGCCTAAAGTTTTGTTCCATCCGTGGTTCACTCCAAAAATTACAAAAGTGACCTCACATAAATATTTCTGGAGTATATTTCCTGGAAAAATCACCATACCTTGTTGGAGTAGATCTGAACTCCAAATTTGTCATAACCTCCGTCCTCTCGTAGCTTCCTTGAGGTTGTCGATCGTTTTGAGAATGTGGGCGGTGTCTCCATTGGGAGGTCGCCGACAGTGGATGCTAGGATGGAACCCAGATAAAAATAGGTTTAGCCAACCAATCCATGACAAATTGAAGTATTGTCGTTGTCCATTAACTGCACTTTGTAAATGTGGCTAAATGCCAAAGCGTCTTCATCAATGCGACTTTCCTCACCACTGCCAACCTGTCATCGCCTCGCCCCAGCCACCAAAAAGCCACCTATCTCATTGTTCGACGAACACTAGAGTTGTGTTCGCCAGTGTAGAGATGGACAAAGTTTCTATAAAATTTTTTATATCTATTTCAATTAATTTTTAACTTAAATAATGGTATATAGATAATTTTTTTTAAATGAATAATTTAAAATTTTAAAATATATACTCATTTTTTTAAAAATATCTATATATTATTATTTGATTTAAAAAATAGATAAAATGGATAAAAATAAAGAATTTAATTGATATGCATTGACAGTGTAAAACAGTTTTATATTATCAATTAATAAAAATAGAGAAATATAAAAAATTATGATAAATTTCTCATTATAATAAATAATTATTTATATAAATTGATATTTTTTACTATTTTTATTAATTAATAATGTCAAACTACTATAAAGATGCCACCTTCACAATTGGAGGTACCAAGTTAACCTCTCCTTTCCCTCCGCTGCTAGAGTTAGGAGGCTGATGAAGGTGGGGCTAAAAAATGAGGTGGAGGAAAAATGAGTGGGATTGATTTGTAATTTTAAAGATATGGTATATGATTTAAATATAAATTTAATTTAAATATATTGATAATATAAAATAATTTTATATTATCAATTAATAGAAATAATAAAAAATGTCAACTTACATAAATAATTATCTATTATAATGAGGGATCCGTCATAATTTCTCACTTCCCCTATTTCTATTAATTAATAGTGTAAAATAATTTTACACTACCAATATATATTAATTAAACTCTTTAAATATTTATCATCTATTAATTTGAACCATTTATTTATTATTTTATTATATTAATTAATCAATAGACTAAATTAAATAGTCCGTGGATGGACTAAAACTTTAGGGAATAGAGGACCATGTTAGAATCCCTCAAATTTGTAGACCTTGATCAACAACTGATCATTACAAATGCTTTGAATTGAATGTCAGCGAGTCTTGAAGGTTCATAAATGCTGATCCAATTGGGATGAGCCATTTAGAGGATGGTACAATCTAAAACGTACGGACACCCTATTTAGGCATCGTGGCCATATATTGGTTTGCGCGTATTTCGTGTCTTGTATGATACATTAACAACGTTCCTATGTATGGGAAAATAATTTTTTGAATGTTGTAAACCTCAACACCTCAAGACATCAATTAAGATTTTAGAAAAAATTAAAATAAAAAATTTAAAATAAAATTAAGGAGATTAAATGAGTAGGTGTGATAGAATGGTGATAAAATACCTTTTGTGGGTGTTTAAATAACACTTCTTAAATGTATGTGTTTAATTTAAAAATTATTTTTTGACAAAAACAAAATATAATACAGCATAGATAAAATACATTTAAATTTAAAAAAAGAAATAACACACAAATTTTTACTTTACTTTAATTTTTACATTTTTAAAACTTGATGTGTCTTTCGGGTCCCTATTGTGTCATACCTATATTTTTGTCCTCCTTTATACTTTGACCCCTTTAGAAATTTTTATTTAGTTAACTTTTATAAATTATTATTCAATTAGATGTTTAAATACTATAATAAATAATATATTATGTATATATGTGTCTTTTCGAGTTTTAATTGTGAAATGTTCACTTTTTATTATATATTGTGATCTTTATTTAAATTTTTAGATAAAAATAAAAATTAAAAAATATATTTTATTTTTATATAAAATTAATTATTACTTATTGGTCCCTCCCAAAAAAATAAGCGAGCTCCACCGCTGAAACTAACCCTCATATTCATTCTCTTTTGTACCAATCTAACAGTTTATTATGTAAAGCTATAATATTAGAAACTCTGCATCATTCCCTCTTGTACTAAAGTAAAAGTTTATTATGTAAAACTGTAATATTAGAAATTTTGTCATCACCACCACCACAACAACAACAATAATGAAAAATTTGCATGTTAAGTACTTAGTATGTTAATTTCTCTTTAACTATGTTTGGAATTAATAAATATTATGGAAACAAATTCAATTCATAAATAAACAACTTGTTTCTAATTTGTTAATATTTTAAGATAGTTTTATATTTTTAATAATTGATTGCTAAACAAAGTATTAAATGTGTTTGTGGTTTTCCAAGCATCAAATGATTCCACTTTTTATATTTAGTAATTTTTCATTCCACTTCTTTATTATTATTTGTTTTTTGGGGTTTCGAGTAGCTATATACTCAGAATAAACTATTAGAATTTTTAACAAAAAATAAGAATGGTTGTTGGATAAAATAACGTGGAGTAAATGCTTGTTTTAGTCTTTGATGATGTACGACTATTTCACTTTAATCCTTAAAATTAAAAAATTAATGATTTAGTCTCTGAAGTTACAAAATGTGATTCTTGTTAATCCTTGGGTGATATCATTACTTAACCTTAACAAAGAAGCTAACACAACGCGTTAAATGCCAATGTGTCATCCTGCATAGCATCATATGTGACATTATAGCTCATTAGATTCAAATTACTCCCTGAAATTTAAGAACGTCTTAACAAAGTCCTCAATTCCCAATTCTTCTTATTCCCCTTCATAAATCCTAAATTTCCAATCTTCCCTGAACCCATAAATCTCTATTCCATTTTTGCACCCTCCCAAGACTAAATCCCTCCCAACTACTTTGATTTACGTTTTGACATGATGGATGATCGAAACTGACCATAAGTTGCCTCTAACTCATCACATTCAAAAAAAGTTAGTCAAGGAGTGCATCAATGCATTTTAGGGGAGAAGGAAGGAGTAAACTTTGCTATTGTGGACTGAGGACAATTGTTAGAACCTAAAAAACATTGGCTAATTCTCATAGATCATTCTATGGCTGTGCAATCATAGAATATGAGAAAATTGTATTTATAGAGTGAATATGCTATTGACTGCCCTAAATTGTTAACTATGTGTTTTGTTGCTTGTGTTCTCAGAATTTGTAGTATGGGAAACATTGCCAACATTTTTGCTAGGTTGATTATGTGGCAAATTGTGTTAGTGGAGCAATGACCTTTGCTACTGGGGCTGATGCAAGTGACAATGAAGATTGGATGATGAATGTTGTATGGAAGATTGAAGTTTATTAAAATGCTTAATCGTTATGATGATTGTTATATGATGATAGTTTTGAAAATACTATGGGGCTTAGTTTGTCCAGGAAAGTGAGTTTGGCTCGTAATTAAGTTGTATTGGTTGGTTATATATATATATATTGTGTGTGTGTATGTATGTATAACCTCATTGTTCAAAACTTTTGCTTATGATGTAATGAAGTTTATATAAATGGATTTAATTTCCACCATTATATTGGTTGTTTTTGCAACTTGACTTGTTTATATCAAAGAAGTTTACAAACTTTTTATATAAATAAGAGAAAAAGAATAAGGGTAAAAAGTCTATTACATTAAGGTCTGGATATTTATATCCAATGTACATTACAGCATTAATTTCTACCCCCTTACATTCTTCATCCCCAATTTTTTTTTTTTTTTTATGTCACTGATGCGGCATTTATAAATCCAATAGAATGGTTAAGCTATGTAAACATTCTCATAACCAAAAACAATAATCATTCTCATAAGCAAACTCAATAAACGTTCTCATAAGCAAAGACAATAAATCATAACGAAAGACCATTCCAAATCCTAAGCTCATTACAAATAATGTCTTTAAAAGAGGAAGGGGGATTAATCCTGTGAGGATTTACATCGTAAGGCCTATGTAAATTTCTAAGACATTTAAATTTCATTCCTTCTTCCTTGGAGCCTTGAAATCAAGAGTTAGCACAAATCTCATGAAATTCAATATCCTTGATGCTATAATTGCACTTGTTGCATCAATTGTTTCTTATGTCACTTGCTGGTGGAGATGAGCTTGTTGGAGTTAGGGTTGCTATAGTAGATATGGTGGTAGAATAGATGCATGTAGCATATAACACACTATGCTCTGAAGATGAAGAAAGCTCTTTTCGCTCCTCACTATAGTCGGGGAAAGCCTTTGTCATTATTGTAACACTAAAGAAAAGAAAAACACATAGACTCATAAGCCAAACTACAGTATTCAGACTCATAAGCCAAACTACAGTATTCATAACATGAGTATCATGAGTTATGTTATCTATACTTTAATTCTTTAATATAAAATAATCTATGTTTCTCACATAAATATACACAACACTTTTTCATTTCAATACATGTGTATATCTATACTTACCTACACTCACACACACACACACACACACACACACACACACATATATATATATGCATGCATCATGATGTAAAAAAAGGTATCTTGCAATGCCACGTTGAATTAGTAAGTTAGCATAGTTATCAGTTTCTAGCATTCAAAATACAAGTGGCCAATTAATAATTTGGTTGATATAGTCAAATAAATGTACTAGCATTTCTTAGTGGCTAGTGCCGTACAAGATTTATACGAATTGACTTCAATCAAACTTTAAACTTACCAACTATAAAATGTATTATAAACAAAAAATCTTCTTGATAATCCAAAACGTAGTTAGTTAAGGTGTCAAGGATGACTACCGAAAAATAAAGATAAACTTGAGCAAAAGCAGAAAGTATATATAGGAAGGAAGTAAAGAAAGCATCATAAAGCGAGAACCCATTTAGTATTCTGCATTGAAAAGCAGCATTTAGTATAGCAATAGCAGGAGCCATGCAATTCTGTGGGCTTCGAATAGAGTTACATGTGTGATCAAATATAAAAGATACAAAAAAGAGTAGTTCAATATAGTTCAAGCAGGAAATAAATATTAATGAGTACTAAAAATAAAGATACCCACATGTGTGTAAGTGTGTTAATCAGTACTAAAAATCGATATTAATGAGTAGCTCAATAGTTCAAGAGTTACATGCATGAAAGTTAATGCTCAGGCAAACATGGCAATGGCGAAGAGAGTCTTGTATGCTCTTAAGAAAAGGTTTTTTATTATATTCTGAATCATGCTCAATACCTTAACAATTGCATTAAAAATATAGTTAAAATGGGAGATAATGATGATTGACAAAGTTGAAGTGTTAAACATTAAATAGTTTAAAGCAAAATATTTTTCTTGCTCTAAGTCAAAAAAGATACCATACCTACATCAAACTATCAATGAGAATTAAAAAACAAAGATGTGTTACCTTTTAACAGTCTTCAAGACATGATCCTCTTTAGAGAGACTTCCCCTTCTAGCTGACCATGGCATTGGCGCCTGAGCCTTGTTTCCTAAAATAGAGAGTTGACCTCCCACTCTCTTTCTGCATGAGCACTTGGATGTTTTGTAACACCCTCCTAGTTACAGTACTATGCTTAAATCATAATATCATAATTAGGAGTTTGCCACTTGTGGAGGTCCTATTATTTTAACTTAATATTACTTAAATCTGAGTTTTATTACGCAGTTTAAGTAAAAATACACGTAAAGTTGACGTCTCTCTGGCACTTTACCTACTTTAACTTAACTTACATATGCAGGGAGTTAACCATAAACAAAAACTATAATAGGAAACCAAACATGCATTGTGAATAATTAATTTACATAGCATTCAATATCACATTTACATCTACTCAACAAGTGCTCACAAGCCTTTGAATGTTCCTAATGTGAGACCTCCATCTAACTCACATTAAGGAAAACAGAGGTTCAAAAGGGTCTATGCAGGGACACCCATCAAAATATAGGAAAATGAAAAAAAATAAAAGTAGAGTCATTATTGCTATTGTGCTATTGGATCCTCAGTGGAGAACACCACTGTCATTGTTGCTATCATCTGAGAATGACACAAACATAAACAAATAGGATGAGAATTCGAAAATTCTCAGTAAGACTTCCTAAACTATCACATAGTGATATCGCAATCATTCTCAGCTGCTTCGATTTATTTCAGGAAAGTGTGAACAATATACATGATGGATTATATATTCCAATTTGATAGTTTTGAAACCATATTATCCAAAGTAGAGTTAATTTTATTCATACACTTGACAAACAAAGATAAAAAATCTGATCATGAATATAGTAAATTAAAGGTAAATAGTATACATAAATGAATGTACATGAATTCTTAATGCAAGTACATTTGACTTTTTCTTTTCTTAACTTGTATCATAATCTTTCCATACTTGGTCCTCTGAGAGTATTTGGCTATATAAACTCCTGGGTAATAGTCTGCTTCGCAGGATCGAGCTAGTTTCTATACAGAATCGCCAGGTTTACTTTTCCCGACTCTCCCACCGATTTATTCCCCTTGATTTATTTTGAGGCTGGCCCAAGTAATATCGAATCATACTTTCATTATAAATCATATAGTCATGAACATCATGCTTGAATGACTTGAAATTATAATGCATAACTCATATATTTTTCTGCCGAAAATTTGGCAGCATAACGACTAAAATATGAGACTTCCCGAAGTACAACCAGTAAATTTACTACCAGCTGGTCACAATAATAAGATCCAACATATTCATATATCAATGTCACATTATATCACAACTGATTACATCCACAATTTAGCCTTTGGTCTCTTATAACTCATTAGTTGTTAATCCTTGAAGCTGTCAAGGTTTCTTATTTGATTCAATTATACCTTGTTTCAAAAATTGCACTAAAATTTCATTTTAACTTATTTTGAATCGATAATTTTTATATATTGTAGCCTTGTTAGTCTATTTTAAAATCTCTTTGATTCCATTAAGTTTTGAAGTATATAACTTAAGTTATTTATGTTTTACTCAAGCATGCCTTGTTTCAGGATAGAATTGACCACCTAAGTTTAAAAAATCACTAAATTTCAATTCCCATCATTTTTATACAAATTTCATACCAAATTGAAACTAATTGGATTATCTTTCAAACCCAAAAGTTTCATCCTAATTGGGTAAGAAGAACTCAAGTTATAAGCTCCGTAAGTAGATTGTCCTGTATTACTTTGTCCCAATCCAAACAAGACATAAGGCAAATTTAGAGAATTACTATGAGCAATTTACTTAAGATATGAATATGAAATTTTTATGGCATGCTTATCTATGTGTTAACTACCTAAAAAAATTGGTTGCACTTGATTTGCAGTTGTATAGGACTAGTTATGCCCTTCTCAATTCATACTGGTCAGGATAGTGAATGAAACTTAACAGTCTATTTAAAAAATTCATAACTCTTTCATTTTAAATGCAATGGACCTATAATTTATATGGTTGGAAAGTTCTTGAAGCCTAGTTTCATCTAAAATTGGCATCACTCTAATTTGGTGCCTATGGGTGGAAGAGTACTATTCACTATACAAATCATGCACCTAGGGTTTTACCTTATCCTTTCTGTTTGTGTTTCCTTCTTATCTTTTAATCAAACTTTCAATCTGAACCAATAATTCTCATTCTCAATCACCACAAACAAGTCATATTATTATCAAACATCATCAGACAAGGATGACATGAAAAAATCCTAATCAACCCTAAACCCTATGAATAACCAAACTCAAAGAAATCCTACCTAATATCCAAGGTTTAAGCCTTTCTACTTGAAGTTTGATAGTGTTATCCCTCCAAAACCTTGAAATATGCAGAAGCTTCTTCTTAATCTTGGCTGGGCTGATGTCAATTGGTTAAAGAGGAGGAAAGTTTTGAGTTGATCTTAAGGTTTACTTGAGGATAGCCAATGAAAAGTGAAAGATTTGATCAAAAAGAGGTAAAACCACCAAGGTTCTTGAGTGAAATTAAGTTGAGAGATTGAAGATGGGCTGAACATAAAAAGAAAATAGAAACTGTAATATGGACAGCTAGCCGAAAATTTTTGGGACCCAAAAAGGAATGCTTGGTTTCTTGAATCACAAATCTTGGTGCATTATAATTGGTGGATTTCAAAACAACTCAATTTTGCTTAAGCTCCCAAAATATGTGGCCATATTTTGGCCAGCAAGAGTAATGTGGTGGCTGAATTCTGGCCTCATATTCTAGGATTTTTAACTATTACTCATATCATCTTATAGTATAAATTCAAACCAATTCAGTTCTTGCATTTACAAGACACCGAAACTAAATTGGTGTTTCCTCAACTAACAAAATTATACTACTTGTCTTCATGAAATTCTTCCTATAAGAAATCTTAAATTCTGAAACCCTAATGTTCACATTTCAATATTAACTATTCGTATATCTCTAATACATCAAAATAGATTAGTGAACAGTGCTAATCATATGCACTATTCCTTGGGATGTTACATGTTTGCTGACTACTATGTATACTATGACAACATGTTAACAAACAAGTGATAACTCAAAGCTCCTTGCAAAGAAACAGTCGAATAGTCTCTAGCGAATCTGATTTACACCATACACACTCGAAAGGATTGGTGACCTTTTGTATTCAACGGTCATGATTTAATCACAAGTTTCATTAATCTTAAATATAATTAAAAAATAATTACAAAAATTAAGTAATTTGAGTTACTGTTATATATAGCAAATTTTGAATCACAAATAATTAAAGGATATCGATACTCTTAAATTTTAAAGAGGTACTAGAGAAACCCTTCATTATATTATATTATTGTGTTGTAGTTAGCAAATATTTAGGAGCAATTGGTGTTGATGCTTGATGTACGTGATTAGTGGTTAGTTTTTTAGGAGTTATTTGTTGTTAATTACTTGTTATCCTTTCCTCTATACAACCTATTTCTAATGGCTTATGCAGATGAATAAAATCAGTTTCTCCAGCAGTCTTCTTCCACTCTAACAGTTTTTTCATATTTTGAAATTTTGCAATAACATTGCTGGCTTAAAGGCTCACTTGGTGACTGATATCATGGGTGCTGCTTTTACTAAGAGTTAGTTTGTAGTTTTGGTTATATTTGGGGAATGCTTGTGGCCTTAACTTCCAAACATGATATGATTATGTTTCTTGAAATGAGTTGATCTGTTTTCTCTGATTTTATTAAATAGAATTGGGTACGTAGTTAGTCCACTTTCACCTATGCTTAAATGTTCTCAAATGTTAAATATTGATAAGTTGGTTTTTAACACAATGGCCTTGGAAACCGCTAGTCATGCAACTACATACAGTGCCCAAGTGGTCAGTGCCTTATTTGTTAAGCAATATTACCATACTTTTCACTATTCACCAAAGTTGATATATCAGTCTTACTTCGATTCTACTGTGGTAATCCGACCTGATTTTGAGGGCGTGATGACATCAGTTACAACCTTGCAAGTAAGTTTACTGATACAAAACTAGTGCCTCCATAACTTTTTATTATTTTATGTGGAAGTTTCCTCCCTTTTTATTATTTTATGTAAAGGTTTTGTCTGTTGTATTATTTAAAGAGAAGAATCATTGTAATTTGTACAATGTAAAGCAATACCATTAGTTGATATCCAATGTAATTCATTGTTATTGAATTGCTAGTTACAGAAAGTGCTATATATATGCTTGGACTGTCTACTAGACATTAACACACCGCTTTTCCTTTTTTTCATATTATTTTTCATATTCTCAAAAGTGGTTGGTCATAGTGAAAATAGATTGGGATAGACGAACTTTACTTGCAATGTTTGTGGTGTAAGGCGTTAATGAGATGACTTTTTCGCTAAATATTGAGGAATTTAAAGACATCATATGCTCTAGAATCTTACAAGGTACAGTGACTTCGTTGGTGACCGGATGCTTGACTGGCAAGGATAACTTGAAAAGAAGTTTTGTGCAGTCATTCTTTCTTACTCCACAACACAATGGCTTTTTTGTTCTGAATGATGTTTTTAGGTATGTAGAAGATCATGAACCATCAAAATTACATCCAGTTAATAGAGATGGTGATGCAGCTATGGTTACCATAACCCTTGAACCAGACAAGATTTATCAAATGAATTGTTTATTGTGTACAAAATTTATTTTGTGAGGGATCTTATTTGAACATCCTTTTCTAGACATACTATAAACACCCTTATTTTTACATGTAAAAGTTATTCCAAAATTTTTCTTTTGAAAACTCTTTTCCTCTTTATTAATCACTTTCCACTTACATGGTATCTCCAAGAATGTCTACTATGAATGTACAAATAACATTTGTCTTTAGAGCTACAAAATCGAGACATACTATTTGGGTGACATGTCTAAGTCATGTATGTGCCAGATCTTGTATGGCACAATTAGGATTTATGAAAAATACTTGTGTGCACCTAGGGTAAGAGCTTTTTCTTCATCTACTTGAATCCTTGCTGAAAATAGTTAAAATTATTAAAGAGAAGAAATAATAAAATGCTAAATATGTGGCTAAGAAACTGGAGGAAGAAAATTCTTCCTCTAAAGATAAAATAGAATATCTCCATGCATTTATTTGTTTTAATTGAAGAATTATTTTTTTCGACCCCAACATTGTATAACACAATATAGATAATATCATTTAAAATTTAAGAAAGAAATAACACACAAATTTAAGATTTATTTTAAATTTTTAAACCATTTTTAATATGAATAAAGAAAATAAAAGGAGTTAGGTTATTTTTAGTTATATATATATTACACGTTCATTGTAACATACTGAGGAGCAGTGCATCTGATTAACACTGGTAACTAATTTATTTCGATATATTAGAGATATATAAATAGTCAATATTAAAATGTGAACATTAGTGTTAGAAAATTTAAGTTTCCTTTTAGGAAGAATTTCATAAAGCCAAGTAGTATAGTCTTGTTAGTCGAGGAAAAACCGGTTTAGGTTCGATCTCTTGCAATGCAAGAACCGAATTGGCATGAATTTATACTGCAGGATGACATAAGTAAAAATTAAAAACTCTAGAATATGTCGCCAAAATTCAGCCACCACCTTACTCTTGTTGGTCAAAATATGGCCACACAACTTGGGAGCTTAAGCAAAATTGAATTATTTTAGAATCCGCCAATTACAACACACCAAAAGTCATAGTTACTTACGACTCAAGAGACCAGAATTTTTTGATTTAGGTTCCCATAATTTTTGGTCAGCCTTCCCCATTTACACCCTTTCATTTTCTTCTTCATGTTTACTCCATTTCCAGCCTTTCAACCCTTGCTCAAGAACCTTGGTGATATTAATTCTTTTTGATCAAATTTCTCACTTTTCTTTGTATATCCTCCAGCAAACCCTAAGAACAACTCAAAGATCCTTTCTCCTTGACCAATTACATTAGCTCATCTAAGATCAAGATAGAATTTATACATACTTTAAGGTTTTGAAGGGATAGCACCATCCAACTTCAAGTAGAAAGGCTTAAACCTTGGATATTGGGTAGGATTTTCTTGGATTTGGTTGTTCTTAATGGCATAGGCTGATTAGGGTTCCTTTATATTATCATTATTTGATGATGTTTGATGATAGTATGACTTGTTTGTGATTATTGAGAATGAGTATTATTGGTTTGGATTGAAAATTTGATTAAAAGACATGAAGAGAATACAAATAGAAATGATGAGGCAAAACCCTAAAGGCATGATCCAACTGGTGAATGGTACTGTTCCACCCATGGGCACCAAATTCGAGTGAAACCAATTTTAGATGAAACTAGACCTCCAAAGCTTTCCAAAAATATAAATTATAGGTTCATTGGACTTAAAATGAGAGAGTTATAAATTTTGAAGAAGACTATTAAGTTTCATTCACTACCCTAACCAGTGTACATTGAGAAGGGCATAACTCGCTCTATACAACTTCAAATCGAATGCAACCAATTTTTTCAGGTAGCTAACACATAGATAATCATGCCATAAAAATTTCATATTCATATCTTAAGTATATTGCTCCCACTAATTCTCTAAAGTTATCCTATATCCTATTTGGATTGAGATAGGCCAATATAGGACAACCTATTTAAGGAGCTCATAACTTGAGCTCTACTTACCCAATTAGGATAAAAATTATTGGGTTTGAAAGATAATTCAATTATCTTCAATTTGGTATAAAATTAGTATAGAAATGATGAGAAATGAAATTTTAGTGATTTTCTAAACTTAGGTGGTTAAGTTTGTCTTGAAATAAGACAGTCTTGAGCAAAACCTTAATAACTTAAGTACTACAGCTCAAAACTTAATGAGACTAAAGAGACTTTAAAATATACTAACAAGGCTACAATATATAAAATTTTTAGGTCAAAATAAGTTAAAATTAAATTTTAGTGCAAGTTTTGAAACAGGGCAGAATTGAATCAAATAAGACACTTTGACAGCTTCAAGGATTAATAGCTAATGAGTTATAAGAGACCAAACGCTGAATTGTGGATGCAATCATTTGTGATATAATGTGACATAGATATATGAATATGTTGTATCTTATTATTGTGATTGGCTGGCTGTGAATTTGATAGATTGTATTTCGGGAAGTCTCATATTTCAGCCATTATGCTACTGAGTTTTCGGTAGAAATTATGTGATTTATGCATTATGATTTCAATTCATTCAAGCATAATGTCCATGAGTATGTGATTTATAATGAAAGTGTGCTTCCATATTACTTGGGCTAGCCCTAGAATGAATTAAAGGGAATAGATTGGTGGGAGAGTCGGGGAAAGTAAACTCGGCAATCCTGTATAGTAACGAGCTCGATTTTGAGAAGCAAACTATTACCCAGGAATTTAAATGGCCAAATACTTCCAAGGAATTAAGTATGGAAAGAATATGACGAAAGTTAAGAAATGAAAAGTTAAGTGCACTTGCATCAAAAGTCTAATAACAATTTATTATGCATAGCATATTATTCAATTGTTCTATTCATTGTGTATATTATTTCATTACTCCTTGATTTGATGTGTCCTTGATTATGTCCTTAATTATTTTCCTTTTCTGTTTGCTAAGTGCATGACTAAAAATGAACTCTGCTTTGGATAATATGATTTCAAACTATAAAAATGGCGTAAATACTCTGTAATTTACATTATTTACCTTTCTCTAAAATAAACCAAAGTAGCTAGGAATGATTATGATGTCATCATATTACAGCCTAGGAAATCCTCTTGAGAATTTCTAAATTCTCATCCTATTTGTCTATCCATGTCATTCTTAGACGACGATGATGAAAAAAAAAACTAGTTGTTGTCTTCCTATGCCAATGATATAAAAACTACTCTATTTGTTAACTTTTAAGTAACTTTGGATCCTAATTTAAGTCTTGAAAATCTTTTTGTGCTTTCATTATTGAATTGAGAAGGATCATTTTCTTGCACTTTGATAAGAGTTAACAACTTAGGATATGTGATCTTTATGCTTTTATGCTTTATCTAGGTTTAGACATGCATTTTTATTCGTATGATCTCTCTTGAAATATATGTGAGTGAATCTTAGCCATAGAGATGATTTAGGCCATGTTTGGTAGCCACAATTGAACCTTATTGCCCACCTTTTATTATTGATCCTTAGTCACCCCATTTGAGCCTAAAAGCCTATTCTTGGACTAAACCATATAATTAGCCTAATGCCCTAATGCCTTTCCTTTCTTTCATCTCTTTGATCCCTTGGTTTATCCTCAAGTCTGAGCTTCTAAATTTATTTGAATAGGGTACTACCTCCACTACCATAACCTCATGCTTTCTAAGGTCAAAAGTGGAGTGAGACAATGTCAAAAAAAAAAAAAAAGAATGAATGAATGAAGGAGGAATGACCGAAAAAAAGAAGAAGAAAAGATTGGCAATATAAGGAAAATATAAGGCCAAGGTTCAATAAGAAAAGTATGATAGTTGCCAAGCAACTAAGTTGGGGCTACCCCAAGGAGAATGAATTTGGGGTAAGGATTCCTTAAGTTGAGGGAATTAATTAAGCCTAAATAATTATTCCATATACCCCTTATCTTAGCCTGCCATTGCAAGCTAAGAAAAAGTCCTTTTGATCTTTGGCTAAGTGACATTCATATAGAAATAAAGAGAGAAGATTGTGGATATTGTGATATTTTTGTCTTTCATTAAACATGGCATAAGCATAAGGTGAGTCAATTCTTCGTTACTTTTCTCTTATACACACACACACACTTGATCCATTCTTTTGACAATGTGATTGCACAATTAGATGGTCCTGATACTTAGATTTGGATCTTTGGCAATTTTTGAGTTAAGTTACAGAGCAGTCATGAGGAATTCAATAGGCAGCAACTCCTACCTGACCATTTTGTGTATTGACTCTTTTGTGTTACTAATTTGTTCAAGTTTTTTATTTTTCTTTATTCTTGGTTTTAATTTTGTCTAAGTCTTGCTTGGGGACAAGTAAGTTCTTAAGTTGGGGGTGTTTCATAACTCTCCCATGAGAGTTATATTTGTTAGTATTTTTCATATAGTTTTTAGGACTTCATCAATTGAGGCTGTAACAAATTTGTTAAATTTGTTATTGCACTTTCTTATTTGCTCCTGCTTCCTTTTGTTAGTTTTGTTCATTATGTTGCTAGTGTTTTAGTTTCAATTTTTTGCTAAAAAAAAAAAAAGGCTCTGGCAAGTATACCGGGTCGTACAAGTAATAAAGTAGTGAGAAGATGCCGTTCCCTCGAGGATAGTTCAAGTACTGAGGTTAACTAATTGGATATCAAGTTGAGTAATAAAAGTAATAAAAGAAAATGAGCAAAGAAAACACAAAATGAGCAATTCACAAAAACAAGTAATTAAACAGTTTGAATTAAACTCAATGATAAAAGGCGTTAGGGCTACTAAGTTCACCTACTTATTAACGTTGTTATCTTGAAGATCAATTATCCAATCTCTATTTCTCTTGATTTATGGCCAAATTCCCTAAAGTAACTACAAGTCTTTTTCAAGATCATGTAATTCTCTCTTACTTAATATGATCGCCTAATCTCTTAGCACAACCTAGATTAAGTGAGGATAGGTTCCATGGATTCCCAACAAAGGTCACACAGGTCGCGTTTGTCTATCTCTAGTTTTTGCTCAACCTATGGTGATTATGACACGAAGCTTCCTTTACAACTCCTGTCTCAAGTGATTGCAAAGCATTAAAACATTCAAGTAGTGATCAAGCACTTAAAAGCATTAGGCACAGTCGTAACACTAAATCATAAAGAAATAGAAAATTGGATAACATCCAAACAAGGGTCATATTGTCAAAAGTGGCTACATTAGTGACCTAACAAGAGGGGCTTAGTTCATAATGGAAAAAGAAATAAAAATAGAAGTAGAGAAAGCAATAGTGAGGGAAGAATCCATGGATAATATCAGAAGTGCAGGAAATAGGTTGATACGGATCTTTCCAGCTTCCGTCAGACTATAGAAACCTTCAATCTTCACCTCCAATGCTTCCAAGGCTCTTCACAAGGATTAGGGTTGCTAAGTGGCTAAAAAAAGATCATGAAAATAGCATCTAGATCCTTTAAATGGGCTCCAATATCTTCTCCTAAAAGATTGATTCGCGAAACAAAACTTTCCATATTTATCTCAGCCACACTCGAGCATGAAGGTCTACGCTCAAGTATGGCTCCTTGAAGCTCAATTTGTCCTCTCTGTATGAGCTGCGCTCGAGCGCGGAGTCACGCTCTTGAGCGTGTCCCTTTTTCAAATCCTGGAGCTTTCTGTATGATCCATGCTCGAGCATGAGGTCGCACGCTCGAGCGTAAGTTAAATCTTGATTCTTCATTTTTCTTGATCTGGTTCTTCATACCTTCAATCAAAATAACCAATAATGAGTGAAAATGTTCCAGAAGGCATATAAATTCCATATTAAGCCATCACACAACAAAACTCCTATTATGATACCAAATTAATGCAAAACTACTACCTACTATAAATGTAAGTCCTAAAAACTATATAAAAAACACTAACAAATATAACTCTCATTGGAAAGTTATCATGGCAGCAATGGCATTCTTCACCGAAGTGCTTGAATGGCAATGGCACTTTGACCCTGTCATGGATTCCCTTTACTTGACCGCGACTTCGCATATCCGTGTGTACATATTCTTTCAGCAAGCATTTGTTGTACATATTTTTACCCCACTTTTTGACCTCGTGGCTCCATTCGAGGGGGTCTTGCTATATATGGCCCATCCAAACCCCGTGCCACCTTACATGGCCCAGCCTATTCATGTTGTACCACCTCAACCTGTACCTCCTAAGTCTCCTAAGAGTGAACCATCAAAGATGGGTGCATCCTCCTCTTCTTTTTCATCTGCCCCCGATGATGGTTTTGCACCTGATGATCTGGCGAGTCCTACAGTGAACGGATTCCTTTCTTTGAGGTCCACCTAGATGGAGTGTACCTTTCTAAGACAATAGTACTATATTGGGTGGCTCTTTTGGTTTCTTTTGGTATGACCTTGGGCCACAGATGTAATTGTTTTCTTTTTACCCTCATGTATTCTTACTGGCTTTTGATGTCCCTGTGAGGACTTATACTGAGACTGTACTCCGAGTCATGGGTCGAGTATATATTTTGACGGTCCTTTATGATGTACTTAGAACTAATGAAGGAATGCATGAGATTTTATATATTTTGTTCAATAGTTTGTAAATATTTACTGCAGATTTTATTTTCGCTCTAAGCGTTTTATCTTATGAATTTAGTAGCGCATGTTTATTCCATAGACAAATGAATAAACAAATAATTCTATATAATTTCTAAATAATTTGCACTATGATTTATCATGGGTAACTATTGAAAGTAAATCAGAATCAATAGCAGACTCTAGATTATAATATTATAACTTAAGCATAGTATTATATTTAGGAGAGTGTTACATTCGTGTCTTATAATTTTCAAATTTTGGTATGGCTCCATACATGTTGTGTCTCATGGCGGTATCTGTGCTTCATAGTTTGAGAGCTGTAATATGTTATTCAAATTTCATTACAGAAAGTAATCACATTTCTGATCATTTTGCACCAAACCCTGCAAATCCTTATGTGAATGAGGGTCAAATTGTAGCTGAGAATGCTTATGATGAGCCATCTAATCATCATGAGAGTCAGATACCTAATTTAAATGAAGACATTGTAGAACCCCATTTTCAATCAAATGGGAATGATGATAATTCTCAGGCCACAGAACTGGATTCTTCAGCTCAAGAAGATGCTCCAAATAAATCTTGTGCATCTATGTGAGTATTGATATAATATATATATAACTTTAACTTGCAAGTACTATTGTATTTCTATTTCAAACTTAGATTGTTAGATTTGTCATAGGTGAAAGTCCAAAAAGGGTGTTTAGGATCAGCTAAGTCTATGTGCCTACTAATTCTGTAAAGACAAGGCCTAACAAAATTGAGAGCTAGTTTGTTGAATCAGTAGAATGCACAGCAGTGCTTGAAGTAGCACCAGATAATGTTAGCATTACTGAAAGTGGTGATAATCATGAGGAAGGTAAAATGCTCTTTATTTCAACTTTAATATATGTTATGCTTTGATTTTTCCTATCAAAGTTTAGATGATATGAATTGTAATACAATCACACCCTTAATTTTGTAAAGTGATAAAGTTGGATGCTTGAAACTCAGCCAAAATATTTTGCTTGAACGTATTTTTGCTTCTAAATAAACATGTTTTTCCTCTAACAATTGAGGGGCATTCCATTTGTTTCAAAACCTGCTTTTAAATATGACGATTGCTCAGTTAGAAGAAGAGTCAAAGAAATTTGGGCCCATCAAGCCGGGTGGCATACAAGCCAAAAATAATTAGTTGTCAGGTCATGAATCCTTCTAGTTTCCTTTTTCAACTTTTCTTCATCCTAACACAATTTTGTTGGAAACAATATTTGTACGTTTCTTAGCCGTAGCAGGGAAACTATTTTGGCTATGTTGAATTCCAATCTCCAGGTCCAACGAATGGTGCAATTCTGGTATGGCCCTCAATAGTGGATAGTTTAGGGTATGTATGTTTGGTTTATGAAAATATTTTTTATTTTGTTTTCTTATTTTTATTTTTTGAAAAGGATTTTTATTTTTAGATTTTCAAAATATAGAAAATACGTTTAGTTGATAAAAGCAAATTCTGTTTCCAAAAAATGAGAATAATGAAATTATGTTTTGTTTGTCTATTTTCAAAATCAAATTTGAGATAATAAAATTATATTTATTATTAAATAATAAAAATGATATATATTTGATTTGCATATTTTGTTCATCTATTAAAAGTATTTATTAAAAGAAAATAACTCTATAAAAATATTAAGATTAAGGATAAAATAAATTGCTCACTTTTAAGTTATTTTATTATCATTGTATAATTAAATACTATATAAGAGATTTTAACTTCAAAAATTACTTGTTATGACAAAATATGTTTGGAATATATTTGATTTGTGAGTAAATTATAGTCATACTAAATAGAGACATAATTGACCAAAATAATTAGTACTATTTATAATTACAATCTTTATTATACATCAACTTATCAACAAGTTAGAAAATACAAAAAAAAAAAAAGAGAAAGATATCACCTTACAACAATATATAAAAAGTGATAGTCATCAATCATCTAAGATAATTATCCTATATTTGATGGGCAATTGTCTCCCTGATTTGTGCCATTTGAATTGTTTCAATAGCATTAATATCAACATCCTTTTAATCTATTCTTAAACTTTGTCCATACATAATCATATTTTCTCTAGAATAATCACCAGATAATTTATCTATGCCATGTTGCATTCTAATAAGCGGCTTCTTTCTGTTTCAAGAAGAGGAATGGGCAAAGTCAGACTTGGGCCTAGACTCTCCAATTGGACTCTCCCAGTGCGCAAACCACAGTCCTTAGCTTCTCTCCTTAGTGTGGATCATCTGCTTAGCTGTTTGGGGAGCTTAGTGTGGATCATCCTGCTTTTTTTTTTTTGGTCTGCATCCTCCTTAGATGTTCAGGGAGTTCCTTCCAACAGTGGGCCTTGTGTAATAAGACAATGTATTCTCCCACATCTGTTTTGGGCTGTGGTTTTTTTTGAATTATCCACTTCTGACCAAAAAACCAAAAAAAAAAAGAGAGAAGCCGCTTCGACCAAAATGAAAAACAGAGAGACAAAGAAGCCGCCAATTGGGTCTCTCTCTCTCTCTCTCTCCATTGACAGAGAGGCCCAAAGTACCCTACGGCGGCGCCACCACCCGCCACCCTCTCCATCATCAATACCCACCACTTCACCTCTCTCTCTCTCTCTCTCTCTCTCATTGAGTCATTTCATTAAACATGTCATCGGCGAAGTGGCGCGCCCTGCAGCACCGCCACCGCTACACCTACAGCGCCGTCACCTTCCCCCCGTCGTTCCTCTCCTCCCTCCCCTCCCTCCTCTCCCACGCGCCCTGCTCCCAGTTCCACTCCACGCTCCTCCACCTCACCACCCTCTCCTCCACCTTCTCCCAACTCACCCACTCCAAACACCTCGCCTCCTCCTTCTCCCAACTCCTCCTCAACGTGCCCCCAACCAACCCCGAATCCTACCCCTCCCTTCTAGAAGCTTCCAAACTCTACCTCCAGCTCCTCTTTCTAGAAAATTCCGCACCTTTGCACCGTACCCTTGTTTCTGTCCTCGCCAAGGCCAAAGATTGGAGCCCCCTCATTGCCGAATGCTTCCGGAAACTCTGCGAGGAATATGCCGCCGGAGGCGGTAATAAGGGGAGCCAGTTCGTGGTGTCGCGGGCTGCGCTAACCGTGCTTGGGATGCCGAAATTGGGGTACCTGTTTGATGTGGTGGAGGAGTGTGCTGTGTTGGTGGGTTGGGATGTGGTGTGTGGGTTGAGGAGTGTGGTTTGTGAGACCAGTGATGGGTGGGCTAGGCCTTCCCCTATTGTGATGGAACAGTGCCAGGAGGGTTTGTCTTGTTTGTATTACTTGCTGCAGAAGTTTCCCGATAAGTTTAGGGAAATTGGTGGTGGTGGTGGTGGTAGTGGTAATGGCAATTGTGATTGTGAGGGTGTTATGGAGGGGATTGTGACTGTTCTTTTGAGTGTTTTGAGTTCTGCGGCGTTCTCACGGGATTGCTTTGTTGCTGCTGGGGTGGCACTCTGTGCTGCTCTTCAGGTGCGCTTGAGATCGCAGGAGCTCGGCTTGGTGTTGATTCAAGGTGTGTTTAGGTTGAAGGTGCTGAATTCGGGGGTTGATTGCAGTAGTGAGTTTAGAGATGCTGTTGTGAAGATTCCTTGTAAGGGTGGTGATTTCTATTCTGGAATATGTAGTCTTTCTGTGCTGAGTAGGCTTTGTCTTATAAGAGGGATTCTTACTGCGGTTTCTAGAAACTTGCTTAACACTCATTTTACGGCCTTGGATGATGGCTTTGAGTTTCAAAATGATGGTGGAAAAACTGTCAAGACTATATTGTATGATGGGATTTTGCCTGAGCTATGCAGGTACTGTGAGAACCCTGTTGATAGCCATTTCAATTTTCATGCATTGACTGTGATGCAGATATGTTTACAACAGATAAAAACATCGATATTGTCGAACCTTACTGATCTGTTGGGAGACTATGATCCTATCCCTGAGGAAATGGGGATGCGAATACTTAGGATTATTTGGAATAACTTGGAAGATCCTCTGAGTCAAACAGTGAAGCAAGTTCATCTCATTTTTGATCTGTTCTTAGACATTCAATCATCCCTTTGTTGGTCAGAGGGTAGTGAGAAAATTAACAATTTTTTACAGAAGATTGCGTTAGATCTTCTTTCCTTGGGGTCACGGTGTAAGGGAAGATATGTTCCTTTAGCATTGCTAACAAAGAGGTTGGGGGCAAAGAAAATGTTAAATATGAGCCCAAACCTACTGTTTGAGACGATACAGGCATATGTTGATGATGATGTCTGCTGTGCTACCACATCATTCCTCAAGTGTTTCCTTGAATATTTGCGTGACGAGTGTTGGGAGACTGATGGCATTGAAGGTGGGTATGCTCTCTATAGAGGGCATTGCCTTCCCCCAATTCTGTATGGACTAGGTTCTGGATTCTCAAAACTTCGCTCCAATTTAAATACTTATGCTCTTCCAGTTTTACTTGAAGTGGATGTGGATAGTATATTTCCTATGCTTTCTTTTATCTCTGTTGGGCCAAGTGGGGATGAAAATCAATATCCAGAGCTTGTTTGTGCAAGCATGGAGTTGAATCTTGAACAGAGAATTGCGATTCTAGTTTCATTGCTCAAGGTATCTAGATCACTTGCTTTGGTTGAAGGAGACATTGATTGCTGTGAGAATCCTGCAGCAGATGAAAAGGAGGGGCTGGGAACAGAAAAACGTGCTCTTGTTTGTGTAAAGGGTATAAATGTTGAGATCCTTGTTCAGTGGCTAGTAAACGCTTTGACACATGTGGATGAGTCACTACGAGTAGATGCTGCCGAGTCTCTTTTCTTAAACCCCAAGACATCTAGTCTACCTTCTCATTTAGAGCTAACTTTGATGAAGGAAGCTGTACCTTTGAATATGAGGTGTTGCTCCACAGCTTTTCAGATGAAATGGAGCAGCTTGTTTCGTAAGTTCTTCTCTAGGGTTAGAACAGCCCTGGAGAGACAATTAAAGCAAGGAAGCTGGAGCCCTCTTGAGCATAATAAATGTAATGAAGTGTGTTCTTCAAATGGGAATAAGGAAGTGACAGTTAAAAGAGCAGATGATCTTTTTCACTTTATGAGGTGGTTGAGTGGATTCTTATTTTTCTCATGTTATCCTTCTGCCCCTTACAAGAGAAAAATAATGGCAATGGATCTCATCTTGACTATGATAAACATTTGGTCTATTAAACCATCAGTTTGTGAGGAGCTTAATAGTTCTACGTCAGGAAATCATCTCTATCCTTACAGTAAGGGAATGGCTTCATCTGATTCAACTCTATTGTTAGTTGGTTCAATTATTGATAGTTGGGACAGATTGAGAGAGAGTTCATTTTGCATCTTACTCCATTTTCCAACCCCACTACCTGGAATTTCAGGTGAAGACAAGCTGAAGAAGGTAATTGCTTGGGCTATGAAATTAGTTTGCAGTCCACGTGTAAGGGAAAGTGATGCCGGAGCTCTAACTTTACGCCTTATATTTAGGAAGTATGTGTTGGAGCTAGGTTGGTTGATCGAAGATTCATTTAATGTTGTCCATTTGAGCTCAAATTCTGAAGTGGTAAATGAGGTTAATCAGTCTAGTAAATTGAGGGATCCGGTGATTCTTTATATGAAATCAATGATTGATTGGTTGGATGCTGCTGTGAGAGATGGAGAACGAGATCTTTCTAAAGCATGCAAGAACAGCTTTGTTCATGGTATATTACTTGCTTTACGTTATACTTTTGAGGAATTGGACTGGAATTCTGATGTGTTATCATCTAGCATCTCAGAGATGAGATATTTGTTGGGAAGACTTTTGGAGCTCATAATGCGGATAACTTCATTGGCACTATGGGTGGTGTCTGCAGATGCTTGGTATCTGCCTGAAGACATGGATGAGATGGGTGATGATGATAATCTTTTGTTGGAGATACCAGATCACAAGCACGAGCACTTGCCTTTTTCTGAATATGAGAACAATAATTCAAAGCCATCCCATGCTGCCAGATCATCGGAACAGATTGTCATGGTTGGTTGTTGGTTGGCCATGAAAGAGGTACTTAACATAAACAGTATAGGAACTTTTGATTTCATTGGATTATAATGTGTATTAATTCTTCGAAAACATAAAGCACATAGAATATATTTCTCACTTATTGACTATCGTTAATTATTTCTTGATAGATAATAATATTTTATTTTAAAGTTGCTTGCTTACAATTCTGGAAATGATACCAAGAAAGCAAATTTATAAATTATAGGATATTGTTTGTTTTAGACAAGATTTGAGTGAAAGTTGTTCATTCTGTTATGCATAAGTGTGCATTTCTCTTTTGGCCTTTGGGTTCCAATTGATGTTTCACTATGTCCTCTTCTTCAGGTGAGCCTTCTTTTGGGGACTATTATAAGAAAGGTACCATTGCCAAGTAATGCATCTTCAGATTTATCTGAGTTAGAGAGGCCTTCTGTTGATTCTGCTGGCTTTTCATCTGAATCTGTGCTTGATTTGGAACAACTTGAAACAATTGGGAATCACTTTTTAGAAGTCCTCTTGAAGATGAAGCATAACGGTGCAATTGACAAGACGAGGGCTGGGTTCACAGCTCTTTGCAATCGCTTACTTTGCTCAAATGACCCAAGGTATGGGTTTTATTGCTCTATTTTTATTTCTATTAAATACTTTAATGATGTCGCATCTTAAAGTTTGTTATTTTTCCATTAGAAGTAAAGATACTTATGTCTTAATGAAAGCTGAAAAAAAAAATTATTAGAACGAAAAAAAGGGGAAAGTACAACCAGGAGGACGATAATATATCCTTTGAAACAAAACATTTAAGAAAGGAACATCAAAAAAAAAAAAAAAATCCAAGAATGCAACATTGACATCAACCATAAACATAATCCTTATCTCATGACAGTATAGAGGAAATGAAAGCTTTTATGTGTCTTTGTTATTCCTAAGTAATGTAATTGCCTATAAATAACATAAAGCATTGCATGTGGAGTTGGAATTGGAGCCTTCAATTCTAAATGTCATGTTTGTTCTACTTTTAGAATTACGATTCTAATTCTTGATGACAATTCCAAGCCATTGAAAAATAATTAAAAACGCATTTTCAATTCTTAATTTAGACCCACTGAATTCATATTCCGAGAAATAGGGTGCACTCTACTATTTTGGCAATCTGGAATCTACTGCTGTACTTTGGTGCATTTGGTTGGAATGTAACCCTTGTATCTTTAAGGACATTTCATTGTATCAGCAGCTTATTCAAGATTCGGTGATTGGCATTAGCTTTTAGCTGGCGTGAAGCACATGGTCTTTTTAACGGGATCTCCTTTACAGATGAAATTCATTGAGACAGAGAATAATTGCAAAGAGTTATGAGGATAAGGAATCCTCCTTAACGTACAAAGGAAACCCAAACATCAATGAAACGGAGAAAAATTGCACTCTATTGCCCGCACATATGTGATGGAATAACTCCAGCCATCTTAGTTTGATGCTGCAACAAACCATCTCTGTCACCCCTATCACTTCTGCCATTGTCGCTGCTGCTGCTGTTGCCACCCTTGACACTGTTGCCTCCCTGCCATTGTTGCCACCACCATTTGCCACTCTCAAACACTACCCGTTACAACCATTATACAAAATTAATTTTATTATTGATGAAATATGACCCTATTTTTAAATGTTGCAATGACATTTATAATTTTTATAAAAAACCTAGATCATACATAGAAAAATAGATTTAAACCCAAAACTGCAATTTTATTTCATAATTCCTTGTCCAATCCAAAAATAAAATTTAAAATGCTGATCTATTTCTAATCCTCACAGAAATAAAATTAGAATTATAATTTTAAAGTTCAATTCCATTTTTTTAACCCAGAGTCTAATTGTTTTGTGAAGATTCCTTATTTCGCTGATATCAGATGAACACCAAAAAGAAGAATATCTCAGCTCAGCTTTAACGAAAGAATTTTTGTTAAGTCGCAGTGATCATTGCCTTGCCTGCTCTCTCAAGGCCAAAATTGATAAAATATCTTTTGCATAACTTTCCCCTATTGTTTAATAGCATTTATGATCACACTTGACTGTATGCTTGATCTAAGTGGTTGGATTTTTTATTCTTGTGTTTCCAAATAATGAATTCCTCTGGTAGGTGGCTTTTGGTGATTCTTTAGTATCTTTACTTCGCTGATAGATATTGATGCAGTTAGGTTTTTAAGTTCCTATTTTATTCACTTATAACATCAAAAGCACTATGAAGAAAATGTGTGTGATAAATGAGGTGTAAAATTCTTGTTTACAATCACAGGTATTGAAAATTCTTAGGCTTTGTCATGTGCCCTCCTCTGCTTAATAAAGAGATTTATGTTTGCTTGACTTAAATGAGGAAGGTTATATCCTTATGATCAAATCATTTTGTCATAAATATTATGTTTTTGCTACTTCTTAGATTTGTATCTTCCTTTTCAGACTTTGTAGATTGACAGAGTCCTGGATGGAACAACTCATGCAAAGAACTGTGGCCAAAGGACAAATAGTGGATGATTTGCTGAGAAGAAGTGCTGGAATACCTGCTGCGTTTATTGCTCTGTTTCTCTCAGAGCCAGAAGGTGCTCCAAAGAAGCTCCTCCCACAAGCATTAAGGTGGCTTATAGAGGTAGGTAATGGGTCTATGCTGAATCAGGTTGAAACTGATAGCTTAAATGGTGACCCTTGCAAGTTGAATGGTTCAATGGACAAAAATAAATCTGCACAGGGAGCTGAAAGAAATGTGAGTCAGATGTCATCAAAGATCAGGGATGAGGGTGTCATTCCTACAGTGCATGCATTTAACGTTCTAAGAGCTGCATTCAATGATACTAACTTGGCCACTGATACGTCTGGTTTTTCTGCTGAGGCTTTGGTTTTGTCTGTTCGCTCTTTCTCTTCACCATACTGGGAGATCAGAAATAGTTCTTGTCTAGCTTATACTGCCTTGGTCCGTCGCATGATTGGATTCATGAATGTTCACAAGCGAGAATCAGCTCGGCGTGCACTAACTGGGCTTGAGTTTTTTCATAGGTATGGTTTTGACTCTTGTATCTAATTACTTTAGTTCCTCTGTACAATTGGATCCATTTCATGTGAACTGTTAATGCTTATTCCAAGAAATTCACTTGCAAGAAAATTGGTTTATTGCCCCACATTAGGCTTCCACCAGTTTTTAGGGCTTTTTACTGTTCTAATGAATCATTATTGATTCAGCAAGACCTGTATGGCGTATTTGTTGCTGGTGGTGGGGATACACAGGAATATTGCTTGGAGATAGATACCTTGTGATTATCTATGTATGAATGTTGAAAACATTTATTGGATAAAAATACCATTTTCTGCAGAGTCGTAAATAATAAATATGCCAGCTAATTGCTGTTGGGGCCAACTTGGCAGTGTTATTATCTGAAAGGAAACTTCGTTGTTAAGAGAACAATAAGTAGAAAAATAGATGGAAGGAAGTTTTATTCCTTCAAAATGTTATGATCAAGCACTTGTTGTAACTTGTAAGTAAATTCTTATGTTCTACAAGAAGCTGGAATTGTTGGATTTGGGTTGTGGGTAACAATGCATCCGAATCTTTTCATGATAATTCAGACATGGATCTGAATCCTATCTGGGAAAAACTCCGTCCAAGGATGTATGAGGACTTTCTATTGAGAGATGCTTACTGTTTTAGATTAGCTAGTTGTATCCTAATCACTTCATAATAACTTTTGAAGATATAAATCCACTAATGGGCTTTCACCTAAAACTAGCATTCGTTTTAGGAGAGTTGGTCTTTGAGTTTAATCAATATGTTCATATGCTTACTGGTGAGTGGACAGAGGTCTTACCAAATGTCATTTAAGATGTTGTACAATCACCATATTGGAGACATGGTGTGTGTGCGGTGTCATCATATAATGTTATTATGTCACCTTTTATTGAAAATGTAATAACTGGTTTCTGTGCTTTAATATCTATATTGCATATTAATAAGTATAGACATGATAAGATCCTTTTTGAAAATGCTTCCTTTGGCATTATTAGTTCATCATTTTAACCTCACATAGAGAAGTAAAATGGATGGTAACATGGTCCAGAGGGAATGTATCACCTTTAGTCTTCCTTCATAATGTCTACTATTGATTCTTGCAGAATTTGAAAGTTGAAACTGGTTCTGGAAATATTTTCATGAAATCATGGGTTTATGTGGTTATAGGCTCATTGTCTCAAGTTTACATGTACATTCAATAGTTGTAGATAGCTCCGTCAGTTACTAGTATGTATGTTCGGATATAGTATGAATAGTTGACTCTTATCAAAAAGTGAAATGTTGACAACTGTTGACTTTTAACTTGTTTTTTGGTCCTAGGTATCCATCACTGCATTCATTCATGTTCAATGAACTGGAAGTTGCGACAGAGTTTCTGGGTCCTGCATCTTTGGGAGATTCAGTATCCAACCAGGGAAACAACCTGCATCCAAGCTTGTGTCCTATTCTGATTCTTTTATCTAGGCTCAAGCCTTCATCAATAGCTGGTGAAACAGGAGATGAGCTAGACCCTTTTCTTTTCATGCCGTGGATTAGGAGGTGTTCAACCCAAAGTAATTTACGAGTTCGTGTACTTGCATCTACAGCTCTAACAAGTCTGGTATCAAATGAGAAACTGTCATCAGTGCTCCTCAATATTGCTTCTGAGTTGCCCTCTGTAGAACATACCGACAAATCTGCTACTTTTCCAATCATTTCATGTACAAATCATGGTTCCTACAGGATTTCCTTCAACTTAATTCATGGAATTCTCTTGCAGTTGAGTTCTCTGCTGGATATAAATTGCAGAAATCTTGCTGATAACTCAAAGAAAGACCATATCATTGGTGAATTGATCAAAATACTTATACCTAGGTCATGGATTGCAAGACCTACACATTGCCATTGCCCTATCCTCAACGAAACATTCTTAAAGGTTCTGGATCAAATGCTCAGTATTGCAAGAACATGCCAAATAACCAAACATTTCTATCCCATTCGCAACCTACTTTTGGAGTTGTCAGCAGAATGCTTAGATTTAGATTCTAATGGCCTGTCATATTATGACCCAACCGTTGCTGAACTTCGCGAACAAGCAGCCATTTCCTATTTTAGTTGTTTGTTCCAAGTATCCAACGATGAGAAAGAGGTAATCCATTTGCCACTGAAGCATTCTCTTCCCAGTTCAAAATCGTTGCTTAAACATGAAATGGAGAATGCTTCTGCTGATCTTCTGGATAGGTTGATTCGCTGCTTGTCAGACTCATCATATGAAGTTCGACTTGCAACACTAAAATGGTTGCTGAAATTCTTGAAAGCGGCTGATTGTGGAGGCAATGTCTATGATCTTTCCAGTAGTGAAATCAGGGTTGTTCAGCTCTGGGCCGAAGCTAACCTTCATGTAACCTTGGTGAAGATTTTGGCATCAGAGAAGAACCATCGATGTAAATATTACATTTTGAGGATCCTTGTAGCTTGGAATTTGCTGCAGTTTGAAAAGGCTAGCCATGACAAATGCACTGGCACAACTTATGTTGGTGAAATGGACTTTGACTCTGTGTTCCAATTTTGGAATGAATTAGTTTCCTTGAACAAGCAAACAAGACATGCAAAGACTCGAGAGACTCTTGTTTGCTGTTTGGGAGTATGTGCCAAGAGAATTACAATGTTATTTGCGAGCTCTGTTCTCTTTAATGAAGGAATGGAGAAGCTTGTCGTTAATCAGGAGGAAATGTGTGGTTGGTTGTTTGAATGCATTGTTTTCTTCTGTAACTTGATTAAACAATGTAGTTCATCATCTGAACCAGCAAGTACACGCAAGGCAGCAGCTGAATCCTTGATAGCATCTGGTTTGCTTGATCAAGCTGCGCTTGTTGGCCCATATGTTTTCAGTAACCACATTCCCTCGGGAGCTTCATCTTCCGTTTTTGTTAAAAATGAAGCTGTGAATTTGTATGCTCATCAAGTACTAGATGCATGGTTCACATGCATCAAGCTTCTGGAAGATGAAGATGACACTGTTAGATTGAGGCTTTCCTCAGATGTTCAGAAGTGTTTTACTTCAGAAAGATTAAGTATCAGCTCTCCTCCTGGATTGGTTCCAACGCAAGTAGATAGGGTGATAAGATTCTGTTTTGACCATCTCTCTTCTATCTTTGGTCACTGGATTGATTACTTAGATTACCTTTGTCAATGGGTATTACATGCTGCAAGCTATGTAGCAGCATCTCAAGGAGATCTTGTGAGGCGAGTTTTTGACAAGGAGATTGACAATCATTATGAAGAGAAGCTGTTGATCAGCCAAATTTGTTGCTCCAACATTGAAAAGCTGCCTATTCTGAAGTCCTGGGCTCACAAAGATGAATTCAGGAGTTATTTACGTGAACTGAGGATGAGATTTTTCCATCAATTGGTGTCATATGCTGAAGAACATTGTGGGAAAGCAGAAGGGAATTATTGGATAGGAGGCGTTGGTAACCATAAAGATGCATTTTTGCCCTTATATGCAAATTTACTTGGTTTCTATGCCCTCTCAAAGTGCATTTTCCTTGTTTCTAGCAATAATGATGCCAAAAATCTTCTTTCCGATGTAGACATGCTTGGAAGAGCCATCAATCCATTTCTTAGAAACCCTTTTATTTCTAACTTACATATGTTAGTCCTAGAATCATATAAGAAAATGGCCAGTGATGTTGCTGACAGCTTATTCCCTGAGATGGGAGATGACTCTATCTGGGAGAGTTGTAATGCTTATTTTCTTCTGGGCTAAAGTTTTGTATACTAGTTGTAATTTCACAGGCAAGCCATTTACGGAAGGCTTAAGGAATTTTGCAATAGCTATAGTATTTTTCAGCTCAGTGGTGATTTTGCAAAGCAGTTGTATCTATTAGAAAGTAGCTTGGTAATGGATTATTTTTTTGTTGGAGAAGCTCATTTTTAATTTAGGCTAGTGACATTTGTGTTCTGTAAGTTATTATTGTCGTGCTACTTGGCGCTGATCAAACATGTGCCAGTAACAAACAGTATGTGTTCACGGACTCATGATTGATAAATTTATGTCCCTCAATGGGATTCTTGTTGAAAGCTAGTTTGGAGAACTGTTTCATTCCTATTCTCGTGTCTGTTTGTGTTTAGGCCAAGTTTCGGTTTCCTTGTCCATTTACCATATGCGACGATGCATGTGGTTACGATATCAAGCACATTCCAAGAAAATTATGATTTATTCATGTTCTTATTACGTGTTTACAAGTTTGCTGTTGGATTATGCTTTATATTTGCTATAAATCTATTAAGAAGTTGAATATAAACTAGAATGAAGGCGTAATAACTGATTAAAAGTTTATTATTATGTTTAAGAGATTGAGCTAGAGAACAAGTCTTGATGCAATAGTAAGCTAAGAGTTTTAGCTTTTGTAGTATCAAGGTCCCCTATGGACTAAATCGATATCTCCTTTCTCATATAGGTTATAAATCTACCAAATAAACATAAAAAAGAATAGTCTTAAATGATATGTAAAATCTGTAGTATATAATTCGTACGAGCCAAGGTAAAAGGTTTGGATAGCTTTCTAGGAGTGGAAAGCTATGTTTTCCCGTACCTGCATAGTTATGCACTTTAAATCTGTGATGTTTTATATAAAGGTTAATAAACTTGATACGTCAAAATTAAACTTAATTTTTCTGACCTAATTTACAGAAAAATTAATAACATATATGATTTTTATTTTCAAAACTCCAAAACTACAAGTTAGACAAAAAAAAAAAAAAATCTTATAAATTTCGCCCAAACTACAGTTTAAGATTTTCAAACAAGAAACTAAACATGATATACATATTTTTACACTAAATATTCATGCCTGAGTTTGAATTTGTCTTCCGTCTTTTTTTTTTTTAATATTATTAATTTCAAGTCAAATTCAAGCTTGTTTGTAATTTTATTTAGGGATCATGAAAACTAACGAGTCAGTGACAGATCAATTACAATGAAATTATATTAATGTCGGTAATTTATTCTAACATTATAAAGATTTGTTAACGCTCATATAAAAGCTACCATGTAGAAGAAAGCCTGATTGGCTAACATATATTATTACTGATTATGTAAATATAACTCTGTCCTCAGAAAACTTGTTAAAATACTAAACGCATTTTATTCATAGAAAATTACACAATTTAAAGGCAAAATCAATGCATTCTAAAAGAAACGATTGCAATTATTTCTTTTATAAAATTTACAAAAATCCATGCTAAAATCAGCATATTTGACAGAGCATTAGCTATTCGTTAACAAATGCATAGTTCAATTCACTTATACATTTAGTATAAACGAAATGTTCAAGGAGATGAATTTAACTTAATATGATCCTAGCCTTGCCTCCTTTCAGTTTCTCATTTCCTATGTCTACAAAGCCTACTTAGTATTTTAAGCCTAAAACATTCAACCCCATTACAAAGGACGCAGCACAGAAGAGGATTAATTGGATCCTTTCAGCAATTTGGACACCAGAATCCAACAAAATTTCTAGTCTACATCTTCTACATTTGAGTACAAAACAGAAAACTTGCAGCACAACAACAATGCCCCAATATGGTTATCTACAAAAATGAACAGCATTAAGATGCCCTGGCCCCTAATTGGCTTCTCTCTATAAGGATGTCACTATACTTTATTCCCAACGTGCTCCTTTTTTCGGCCATGCATTCCCAACTTGGTCTAATCCACAGTTTTGGCTAAAAAGTTCAATGAATTCATGCAAATCCCTGGTATAATTTGCTATATTGCAGTGGTCATTGATAATTACCTGCATGCCAAAAATGAAACCACAGAAGTTATGGTCTAGGTAGAGGGAACAATAATTTACAGGAGATAGGAATCAGAATAGGATAGATTGATAGAATAAAGTGAAATTTCACATGTACCTAAGGAAGAAAAGCGAAATAAAAAGCAACCCCCAGAATAAAAAGCAAAGCGTCTTTCGGAGAACTGGTCAAGAAGCCGTACCCTCTTAACTACACATCTCCCCAGAAAAACAAGTTGAGGCCACAAACTACTAACAATGAATATGTACTCCATTATACAAGAAGATTACTGGAAACTTAAGAAGACAATTAAGTATAACAAAATACTAATTCCAATTGCTTTAAGTTTTTCTATCCAAAAAAAAAAAAAGACCCATTGTTTAAGTTAATAGAAAATCGCGAAGCAAGCATATCATCAGGACAGAACAATTTCATAAGCTTGCTTCAGGACAGAACAATTTCATGTATTATGAATGATGGGAATTGCAGTACTATTCACATTATCAGGAAATGATTCGTTTTCTGATAAATTGTATTAACTGAATGATATATGCAAAAAAGGATTCAGAGATAAACACTTGAACTCACCCACTGAAAATTCAACTTAGAAATGGAATTCTGAGGTTATAAGTCTAGGTTCTAGCAACAAAACTGTTCCAACTGGTTATTCACATGCCTAAATCCTCTTTGTTGTCTTCCTGGGCTTGGTTCATAATGTAAAAAGCTCAATCACATTCAATCACAAAAGGGAAGAAGGTGCCATTGAAGTACAAAATAATTGCAATTTTTCATATCAATTTCGGGAACTTCTATATGACAAGCATGCATCAAAATTAGGTACACATAAGTTCGGCAAGGTGTCTACTTGGTTTTTAATTTTTTTCAAGCTTAAATAGCTTATCATGCAGAAAATACATTCCTACTCCTCCTCCCTTGTGGAAGTGAAAGAGAACTAAAAATTGAAGAATATATTGAGCAGAATTACCATATTATGCAGCTACTTTCTTTGACTGATCAAGCTGCAAGGAATTATCATGCCGTTTCCTGAATAACAGAAAAAATAGTTCATAGTCAGAAACTAAAGAAATATGCAGGAGACACCATTTCATTAGCTAATATCATGAGAAAAAACAGAAGACACAAAACCATAAACCGACATATTTACAATTTCAAAAAAGTTGGAGGCACGAGCAGAAACAAATAGCTAGTAGATTTTTATTTATTTTTGAGAACATGTGACTTGATATTTTATTTTTCTTCCCTAATTATAAGTTATAGACATAACAAACAGCTCTGCTCCAGGTGTACTTTTCATTACTATTGTTCCATTCCATTATTCTCAACCAAGTTCAGTTCCAAAGGCCCTTCAAACCTCATATCAATTTTAATGCCATGCTGAGTTTTGAAACCATAACCTTAACAAATAACCAAGGGAATACTTTCTCTGCACCTTCACAATTCACATGCCAGAGTGTATACTAAGTGTATGATAGATTTAGTTCCATTTCTACTCACACAAAGCCTTGCCAAGGCAATCATGTTTAACCTGACATGTTCAAAGGATAGATGAAGTAGAGATAATGGCTCCTAGCCAAGATGCAATGCTATCTATTTATCTTTGATGTGTGAAAATGACAAAATAAGGCAGAGATCATTACACTCATTGAAGAAGCATAATTAACTTGTGTTACAAAGAAACCTAATACCATAGCAGAATGAACTAATTGGATTAGTCTCTGGAGTACAAAGCCCGGTGAAAAAGTTCCTTTCATCAGACAGTGTATGAGTTTAGCAACACCCCCCCCCCCCCAAAAAAACAAAAACAGAAAAAAAAAAAAACAGAATTCCCTCTACTAGTGCTTTCAGCAACCACAATTAATAAGGCCCACCAATGAGCCAACAAAAGTATAGAACATGCCACCATAACCAGGCAGGTGCCTTTCCTTAGATTATTAGATAAAGAAGTATGCACTAGGAGTATAAAAACAACAGAAGTATACTTAAATAAAGGTGAGGTGTTGGAATTCCAAATATTGAAATTAAATGAAACTTAGATAAGGTATACTTCTTGAAGAACTTACTTGTCATATAATTTAGAAAGCGACAGTGGCCGTGAATAACCATTTTCCTTTTTTTCAGTTTTCAACATGACTGCACTGCTTGATTCTGGTTGCCCTTCACTTTTTTCAGTTTTTGGTTTCCCTTTATTCCTTGCTTCTGGTTTCCAATTAGCTTTGATAAGAGACTGAGCCAGCAAGTCAGCTATGTCTGAGGCCATTGCCTCAGCTTTCTTCACATATGGAAATGTTTCCTCGTTGAAGTGGTTTGACAACCACAAATACATAGACAACACCTGATGCCTAGTCTCAAGGTCTAGGAGTTCTGCATCATTCCGAGCAGAACATTTTGGCAAGCCCATAGCTATATTGACAGGGAGCTTCTGACTAAACGTTGTAGCAAATCTAAGCAAGTGGTACATAGCTTTTGGGTCTCTAACATTAACAGGGGCAAAACAGAAGTTAAAACGATCTTCTAGAGATAATCCCTGGATCCTCTCCAACATATTAGCAATCTTCTTTATGTGATCATGTCGACACAAGAAGTATGACCCATCCAAACGGCAACTTTCACCAAATTTTTCTAGTAGCTGGCAGAATGTCATATTAGGAAGTTGACTGGCAAACAATTCAACCTGCTCATAAAAAGGAAACAAGCCGACCTTCTTAACCTCATCAAAGGGTTGTTTCAAACACTCAATCAAGTAATCCAAATCATCTAAATGCAAGGTAGTAGTTAGACCATCAGGATAAAGGCATCCTCTCCGACCAGCTCTTCCCGCAATTTGCTTAACCTGTGACGCTGGGACAGGAACCATTTTGTCACCATTGTACTTTGAAAGGCTATTAAAAATCACCCTTCTAATATTAAGGTTCAAGCCCATTCCCACTGCATCACTAGCTACTAGAACGTCATATTCATTACTTTGATCATTGAACAAAGTAGCTTGCTGCCTACGAGTTTCTGGTGGCAAGGCACCATATATAACACAACAACGATGTTTGGTCTGTTTCTCAATGGCCAACTTTACCTCAAATATCTCTCTCCTTGAGAATGCAACTACACAATCGCCAGACCGAATATTTTGAAGATTACCAAGCAGGGTCTTTGCTTCAACCACCAATGGTTTAAACCTCCCATAATGTTGCTCATACAACTCATCTCCTGTGTCTTGACAGATCTTTCTAACAATATCCAAAACACTAGGATCACCACACAGATGTATCTCGTCAGCCTTCAACCCCAGGAGCGCCCTCGTCCATGCATACCCCCTATATGGATCTGACATCATCTGAATCTCATCAATAATGGCCACATCATACAATTCTTGCGTCGACACCATTTCCACAGTACACGCAACGTGATTCGAAAATGGGACGTGCTTCTTTTCCTGCCCAGTTAGTAGACTGCAATAAACTCCATTTGCATTAACCTTATCAAAAACTTCCATAGCCAACAACCTGAGCGGACTACAATAAATCCCCTTCTTCGCCTCCATAAACCGTTGCAAAGCATTATACGTTTTACCACTATTGGTCGGCCCACAATGATAAATAATCTTCCGTTTCATAGCCCTTGCGAACGGAAACCAAGTGTGAGGCTTCGTGAGGTCCGCCGACTCAACCATGCCCCGGAACCTCTTGATCTCATCAGGGAAATTATCCAAACAAAACTCAACAAATATAGGAAACAAAAACTTCACGGCAGCATCACAAGGCCCTAGCGACACCAAGTACCTAGCAACATCAGCAGGGCACTTCTTCCTGAAAAAATTCCGGAACTTATGTGCCGCGGTGGGAAAAAAAGACAAACCAATGTAAATAGCAAGGGCCTGGTTGGATGCCCAACCTGACTTGGCAAAGTAATTGAACACTTCCATCAGCACTTCCACCTCTGATCTCTCCAGCTTTGCACCCCTTTTGGCGTCGCAAAGCTCGCGGTACAATTCGACAGGATCACGTGATGCCACGTGCACAAATTCCTCCCTATTCTTATTATTCTCCAATTCATCACAACTACTACTGTTACTACTCTCTACAGAATCATCAACTACCTTCGAATTGCATTCATTACTATCATCATTTTCAACAACCCCATTATCAGATAAAGCACAAACACCATCACTTACTTCATTTCCAAGCTCAAAACTAACACTCTTACCGAAATCTGCGTCAAACTCGTAGTCCGGTTCCGTGGCGGTGCCCTTCTCGGCGCCGTCGCCGGCGGTCGTCGAAAACGGCCTCGCGGGGAGGCTTCCGCCGCCGGAAAGATTCAAACTTTGGAGGAAACTCGCAGGAAAACGAGGGTTCGGGAAATGGGTCGAGAAGGGTCGAACTGGGGCATGGAAATGGTGGAATTGGGAACATGAAGCGTTGTTGAAGTGGCTGTTGGAAAGAAGAAGAAGCTTGAGTCTTTGAAGGGTTCTCTTGCGGGTGCACACGTTGAAGAGAGCTCTTGCCATTTCGAAAATTGAGGCACCGAAGGAACAATCAATCTATTGAGAAGAAGCAATGGAAGAGGGCACAATAGTGAAGCATTTTATTCTCTCCTCTTTTTTATTTTTAATTTTTTGTTTGAAGAGAAATTAGAGGAAGAATTGGTTAGTTTAATTGAAATGAAAAGTTGGGTTGTGGAGTGTTATAGAAAGGGGAAGGGGGAAAGAGAGAAGTGGAGTAAATGGAGGGAAAGGTCTGGTTAGGATTAAACCCTAGTAATGGTGTTTTTTTTGTCTGAACAATGGTTGGTTGACAATGATAGGTGCCGCCATGAAAAATGGCACATGAGCCAGGCTTCAGCCTTCGGTATTGATCTTCCCTGTGCCCGTTGCCCATATCTAGTGAGAGCAAATAATTTTTAGGGTGAATGGGGTTAAAGTCGGTAAGTCCAAATTGAATATTTTTTTAAAGGTAAAACAAAAAAAAAAAATGTGAATTCTTTTGGGTTGAAATTTTGAGAAGAATTTCTATATTCTATTAATATAAAATAACTTTGTATTGTTAATCCATAAAAATTTAATAAATTGTTAAATTATAATGAACAATTATCTGTCATAAATAATTATCTATGATTTAATAATTTCTAAAAATTTTATTGACTGATAAAAAAAATTATTTCATATTCTCAATATATAGAAATTATTCTCTAAACATGTTAATATATTTTCATTTGAAAATTAAGCAATTTGTTCTCCCCTAGCACTGTCGTCTTTTAAAAAAAAAAAAAAGCAAAGGTTTGAGTAGAATTTATTAAGAACATACATAGTTTAAAATTTGTCACTTGACTTTTTTTTTGTTTTGGGTAATTCAAATAGTTTTATTTGTATAACTTGAATATAAATTGGTGCGATTGATACAGCATCAACATCTTAACTTCTGTTTTTTTTAACATGAGAATGTTATATTATGAAAGAGACATAAACTTTGTTATAATATTTTAGGATTTAATTTATATACACCATTAGTATAAAAAATAAATTAACACTATTATCCAATCATATATTATCATATCAATAAATATGATTAAATCTCACACCTATTACTTGAGTGATCATATAAATGGAAGAATATGATTAGTTGATTATGTAAAAATCTTTTACACTTTTAATGCATCAAGATTAAACTCTATTTTTATCTTATAAAAAATAAATTTTTAATTTTTATATGAAAATATGAATATCTTAAATTTTTTAAAATTTACAACACTCTTATTATTGTAGATTTATATCCTACAATTATATCTATTAGATTAAATACTTCAAGATTTAATAATAAATATTATTTACCTTTTAATAAATAAAAATATTAGGGATTTAGTGGTTTGAAGAAATAGGGGATGACAAATTTTGTATAGCCTTCAATTTATGCTTGTATATATGACAAATAAAATTAGCATTAGAACAATTTTTTTTATTAATATTGATATCTTAAATTGGTGAAACCAAATATGTACATTGAATGTTTATACTGTTGGTACATTATAAGATATTGATTTACCTATCTTATAATTATTATCAATTTAAAAATGTAAATAATAAATTACATTTATATATATCAACAATTTAAGTTATTATTAATTAATATTTTACTCTTACAGCACTCAATTTTATATCTACTCGTCACAACTATATCCATTAGATTAAATATTTTAAGCTTTAATAAGGAATGTTATTTACTCTTTGATTAATAAAAACATCATGGATATAATGATTCAAAAAAAAACAGGGGAAGAGGAATTTTATAAGGTCTTTACAACTTTAGTTATAAGTTCAAATATTAGCTATAAAACGATTTTTCCTATTAATATCAATACATCAAACAGGTGATGCCAAACATATATTGTACGGTATTACAAATATATAAATTGTATGGGTAATGATAATGAATTTAATTTTGATGCACGGTCGATCTAAAAAAGTTTTACGCAAATATATAATCATGTATTGCCATATCAATAGAAGTATTTGACTCAACTACCTCCTAATTTGCATATCTTATAAATAGAAGCATATGACTGGAAGGTATTCCAGACTAGAAGTAAGAATCCCAAGTCTATTCTGTCGAAGCCCAACTCAATCTAAGATTGGGTGGACCAAATCAAAGCACATACTCTATAGAGCCGAGGCTCAACTTGGAACCCATATGGGGAAGAGTCCCTCACATAGCATAAGGATAGGAATGTTGGACAACATCCATGATTATGTAGGAACTGCCCACACCTAATGTGTCGTCGCGTATCTTGGACCTACCAACGAGCATGAAGCCGTTAAGGGTCCCAAGATTACTCCTTCAAATCATGTAACAACTCCTCCTTATCCTCATCTACTGTCCACTATAAATAAGTGGCTAATCATTGAAATTAGGTACGCATAACACACCTACACTTAGTATCTCTTGCACTCTTGTATCGGAGTCCTTACAGGTACACCCTCCACCGCAGTGGAAATCCAGCCTTAACTTTCCAACGTATAGATTGGAGCAACCTTAGAGTCTCAAACTCGTTCGAAGCTCATCCAATTTCTAGATTTAGGTAACCTACCTCCAAATATTGGCATCGTCTGTGGGAACCCAGCGCTACTTCAATCTCACTATTCCATGGCATTCCCCCCCTATGTCCACTCAACACAAACTAGAACATGCGGCAGCACATGGCCTTGCTAACAACTAGCAAGCTCATCACCCGGAGCAGGTGGAAGATCGAATGGCTTTCCAATTGGCATTGGATGCCGGAAACCAAAGTAATGCATAGAACTCAACAACATATCGCTCCTTGATCTTAGCCACGAGTAACACCTTGGCATCTAGGGTAGAAATACGACCCTAGGAGAACCCTGACCCACTTTCCAAAATGGTGTCCATCATGTGGGATCAAGCCACCTGCATTCAAGAGTTGGAGTGAAACCTAGAGCGAATGCTGGATGCTGAGGAGGAAAGACGATGTCGGGAACGGCGTCGACGACACCATAGGAGCCGAGACCACAATGAGCCTCAAAATTATAGGGAGCACAATCGCAGTAAGGAACCTCAACATCAGGATGACCACCAGGATTGGAATACCGATAATGCCGTTCAAAGAGTGCCTCGAATCGAGAATGTGCGCTATCGCATAGAGCGCTTCGTGTCAAGACCCTCTTGAGCAAGGAGCCTAGATCGACAATCCAAGCACTACTCAAACTGATATGAGGCTTTTGAGGATGGCGATGAGATGTCATTCTCTGACTACATTATTGGGGTGCCACTCCCCAAATGGTTTAAGCCTCCATCTGATTTGGAGCCTTATGACGAGAGCACTGAACCCTAGGGGCACACAAATGCCTTTAAATTGAGAATGACTATTGCTAGGGTGTCAAACCTTATTAAGTGTCGAGCCTTCCTAATCATGTTGAAGAAAGCAGTACTCAAGTGGTTCAACTCTCTGCCCTCGAGGTCCATTGATAAATTCTCGGACTTCTCATCATGGTTTCTGGCTCATTTCACAACTCGGAGATTCAAGCTGAAACTGATTTCGAGCCTGCTTGGTACATCCCAACGGCAAGGAGAGTCGTTCCTATTTTTTCTCAAGCGATACAACATAGAGACATTATTGTTGGCGGAGCGGAGCTAGAAACCCAAGCAATAGTCCTCACTTTGCTTAATGGGTTACGACCTAAGCCTTTCAAGAGTTCGATGTGCAAGGGCCTGGCCAAAACCCTCGAGGAAATTCATATGAGGGCCAAGAAGTACATCTTCCTTGAAGAAATAGAGAAAGCCATTGCCAATTTGAGGAGGAACCAGACTAAGAAGAAGCCAAGCGTCAACCAAGAGGAAGGCCCGAGAAAAGAGGTACGGTCATCAAGAGTCAAAAAATACCATGAGTATACTCCCCTCAACGTGTCCCTTGTTGATTTGTACCGAGAAGTTCGATAGGTGGAAATATTCCCCAAACCAAAAGCTCTCAAGACAAGGTCTAACACCAACAAGTCTTTGTTTTGCAAGTATTATAACGGTTTCAGGCATAGGATGGAGGACTACTACAACCTCCGAGATGCACTAGATCAACTAATATGGGAAGGCCGACTAGCAAAGTACATCGCTTCATAAAGAAGCCCCCAAAAGAGAAAAGCATCGCCCACAAGGGATGAGGCAAGGAAGCTACAAGCTTCCTACATTATTAGGATCCGAGGTTCCAAGGTCATGCAACTCTTCGAAATTTTGGAAATTTTTTATTTGATGATGTAAGCCATGCTAAGTTACCATAGTCTTTCTCTTACCTTAGGTTTTGTCCCACTAGGTTTTTCCGAGAAGGTTTTAAAAAGGCGAAACATTCATGGGCCGAGTGGTGTTCGCATACCTCTATTCAGTTTTTCACCTTCTAACATCAGAGATAGTTTCATTCGTATTATTCTCCAATTTATTGTGAATAAAGTTCCTCTAATTCATTATTGTCCCGTAGATTACTTCATTATTATTCAGTTTATTATCCTAAGGGATTAATCACCCCTTAGTCGAGATACACAGAACCCAGGTCCAACCGCTTAGGAATAATTACGAATAAAATTTGAGTTAGCAAACAACTCGGACAAACATTGTACAACCCTTAAGTAGCCCACTTAAGTAGAGAACTAATCTGGGTTATCAAAAGACCAAGGAAAAATCTTAGTTAATCCAAGTTTATAATTACCTAAGAAAAGTCTAGGCTTCTACCTCGAACCTACTTAAATCCTTAAGGTTAACTTAACCAAAATTAAAATTCCTTAGGTTTTAAACTTAAGCGGAATTAAAGCTAGGAAGATTTAATTTGTAGCCGCAAAGACTAGGAAATTCTATGGAAACCCTAAGGCACATAGAGCAAAAATAATAGCAGCTAGGGAAAGGAATGATTTTTGCTTGAGTTTGGAATAAAAGGCATCATTTTAGAGGGTAATGCGAAAAATGTTTTTGAGAGTTTTGATAATAGTGAGAAATATTTTCACATAATGGTCATATTTTAGCACATGCTTATCATATTGCTTCATTGTTTTACTATTTTAAATCATTGTTTCTAGGAGTTGCATGACAATTTAGTACTAAAACTAGGGAGAGCCAGACATGGATTGTCTGAGGAAATCCTTCACTATTTTTGGATATGTTACTTTCCTTATCGACATAATCTTCTCGATCACCATTCATCACCATAAACTCCCTACTTTATTTAAAAACTTTATATCAATGTAAAACTTTCAAAAAAAAAAAAAAAAGAACTCTTTATTTTGTTTAAACCTCAGTTTTGAGCATAAGCAAATTACGAGGAGAAAAAGGTAATTTTTGCACGAGTGTGATAAAATTAAATAATTTTTTTAAAATATATATATTTTGGCACTCTATTTTGAAAAAACTATTTTTATAGTACACCTGTGTACCCTTTGTATGGCATGTAGTGTTGCACATGTTTTAATAATCTAACAACATGATAAGTTAATTATTACTTCCCATAATAAACTTTTGATTATTTCTTTTCATTTTCTAAGAGTTAACAGCTAAAATAAAATACTAGAAAATTTACACTAGAATATAGATATATGTGTTTCTTTCTTACAAGAGAAATATATATTTGCTATATATGATTTTACTGTCTTATCAACAAGATCATATATGGTATGTTTGGTTCAATTTTTGGAAGAATTACTTTTGAAAGAATATTTTTTAAAGAAATTATTTTTAGAAGAATTACTTTTAAAAGAATTGATTTGTATTTGATTTGAGTATATCAAAAATAAGTTTAAGAAAATAATTTTTATTTAAATAGAAAAAAATTAAATTATTTCTAATTATTGATATGAGAATAATAATATAATTCCTTATAAAAAAAGACTTTTTTCTAGAATTCCCAGCAACTTTAACAATACTTCTTTCAAAAAATCTTATAAAGTTTCAAAAATAAATTGAAAAAAAGTCTTTATATATACGTAAGCACACTAGTTATTGTTTCTATTTTCATACCAATAAATGGTCTTTTGAGTCCTCGCATGCAGTACGAGTGCATTTTAAATAAGAGTTATATTATTTATATCATTTTTCTATGGGATATTATGTTAACATCAATCCATCCACCATTAAATAGGATACAAACCCTAATTAAAGTAAAGTCTACATCTAATTCAATGGAAGATGGATGGGGTATCGATATGGTATCTCATAAAATAATGATACAAATAATATTTTCCTTTAAATAGAGGATATTGGGATGAAGTTTTTTTTTTTAACTTTTTTTTTTGGGTGGCCGTGGAGGATAAAGTCTTTTAGAAAATTAACTTTTGAAGCAGGCTGCGTTGGACTTGGAGATAAAAGGCTTTGACGTTGGCCCATTGATATTAAAGAACAAAACTGAACCTTACTGATTAAACTTGCTCAAAAGAATTGAAAGAATATAGCAACTAAAGATCCTAAATCATTTGACCAAAAAAAAAAAAACAGGTTGAGAGAAAAATCCTAAGTCACGAAAAACTCACTTTTGGCAAAAAAATAAGTAAATAGTTAATTCACTGAAAACCAAAAAACCCCATGTCACATGACCAAAAAGTTTTGTGGGTACACGACACAACTTAAGTCTAAGCTCATACGGCGTATAGCCAACTTGAAACACACCCTTAAGTTTGGACCAAAAAATGAAAGCCACACCCTTAAGTGAACCCAATTAGGCTAGGGTTATGATAAATCTTGCAATTTGATGGCGAAGATTATGAGAAATATTGATATATTAATTATCTGTGATATATTGTAATAATTTTTTTAATTTTTGTGAACTTAAGATATATGGTTAAATATATTTTAAATGTGGTTAAAATTTATTTACATGATCTTAAAATTAAACATAATTTTTTTGAGATATTTTTAATAATTTCATAGCATCATAAAATAATTTTTTATTTATTTGTGTAATATGAAATTAGATATAAAAGAATTATCCTGAAATTAAACTAAAAATTTTATAGATTATTCTCAATAATTTCAATATACAAAAATATATTTTCATCACTTTTTAAGAATGCATTTAACCATGATTTTTTTAAATTTAATTAAAATTAAAAAATTACTACAATATATGACGACTAATTAGCGTATTTTATACACCATCAAATCTACAATTTTAGATTGGAAGGCTTATCATGCACATTCACTTCTCAGGGAGCATATTAGACACTGCCGCCATCTATATTACCTTCAAGGCCGTCAAGTCATTTGGCATAAGATAAATATCTTGAGTGATCTTAGAGTATCACGAGCTGTGCTCGTAACCATAATATTATAGTATTGAGAGTGAGATTCATAAATTAACGCTAGATCCTATTTAAAATATTATAATATTATTGATTGTGAATATAATCACGTTCCTTTGACGATCACGCAAATATTTCTCATTCTAACATAACCCACCAGAAAATGGATCAATGGAACCCCTTGGGCTCTTTTTGTGTAACACATTGCGCCACACTACAATACATGAGGAATAGATAGATAAAATAGTACTCACAAAGCCCCCTTTTATCTCCTGACCAAAAAAAAAAAAAGCCCCCCTTATCTGCATCCTCACTCTCCAAAAGATCTCATTTTTTCTCAAGTTCGCAACTTCTCATTCTACTTCACTCATTCAAATCCACCCCACCATTTTTTTAACTTTTTTTTTTCTTTGCTTTGGGAGTTAATAAGAAAATGCTAGTATCAGCATGCAATTTGTGGTCTCTGGGAACGGGAGTGGCAGCGCCAACAACAGCACAAACAAGCACTGTTCTGAGCCGCCGTGAGCTTTGCTTTGATGGCATGTCCTCTGTGTGCTCCTCTCATTCCCAACAATACTTGCCAAACGACGCCGTTTCAAGGTTCACTTCCAACCCATCACACCTATATAGCTCCATTGTTCTTACTGACCAACATTTCAATAACAAAGTGCAAGTGGGTGTGCGGTTTTTGTGGTTACATTGGCCAAAGTTTGAAACTGTTTGCATTTTCATTGTTGGTTTTTGGTTTTTCCTTATGTGGGTTTGTTTGTTTTTATTTTTTGTTGATGTGTGTGCTTTTGTGATTTATTCATGTAGGACTGGTCAAGATCAAACTCAGGATTTCGGTGCAATGCTGAGGAAGATTGATTTGTCCCCAACACGGCGCGTGTTAATGGCGAGTTTGACTATGTATTCCTGTTTCCATTCTTCAAGGTACTTGTCAGGTCCGCACGGTTCTGCTTTTGTGTTCAACTTTTTTGATTAAATGTTGGAATGTTCATATGTTTTGAACTGGGAATTGGATGGTCAACGTAGAAAAATTTGTCATTTTCATTTTGTAATTGTTGTTGAGGTGGATTACCTTCAGTTTGATGTATTTGATTTTAATTCTTAGTTTGTTACATGGAGCCATGAGTAACCAATGGTATTAAGAGTTCATAATTGTAGTATGACATCAATTATAGATATGGAATTGGTGGGGTGCTGCAATAGAGTTCTGGCAGCTGTGTTTTATATTTTTCATGTTCTTTCATGATAGATATTCTGTTAAATTCTTTAATAGAGGTCTCCATTAGTTTTTACCAGAAAATTTTCTCATTACACAACAAATTGTAAATGTACAGCCCTAGCTTTGGGAGATCCATCTGTGACACTTGAAGAAGTGACCCCTCCTGTGTTCTCTTCTGGCCCACTCTTTCCAGTAGAGGTCAGCTTTTCTACTGTATCTCGTCTTGTTTATTGTTCTACCCTTATGTAGCAGTATTCCAGGCAGCTTATTCCAATTTATTGTGATTGACAGGATCGAATTGTCCAACTTTTTGAAAGCAATACATACTCTGTTGTTAACATCTTTGATGTGACATTGCGTCCTCAACTTAATGTGACTGGTGTGGTTGAGGTAATTTCATAGTTAAACACCAATATTTGATGTTGAATTGTTTTAAGGTTATATCAAGGACTATCTTATTTATTAATCTTTATATTGTATCTAGCATATAAGCATGATCAGCTTTTTATTGGCCTGCATATTTACAGGAGTCAAATCATGTTGTTACCTTTTTTTTTTTTTTTGTATTCATACTGCCAGATTCCTGAAGGAAATGGTTCTGGAGTTGTTTGGGATGATGAGGGCCACATTGTGACAAATTATCATGGTGAGAATCAGTGGAGAAAGTACAGTTTAATGTTAAGTCTGAATTTTACTGTATTGCCGAAACAGTAATATATTCATTCAGCACAGGTTCTCTTCTCTAAAATTTTAGTTAGAAATGAATGAATGTGCATAAGGTTTCTCTTACATGGATCAGGCCTCTTCCTTGTAATTTATATTGATCACATTTAGTTGCACTTCTTTACTTGAACATGAATTTTCACTGCAATAGTAAGTACTTGTTGAAAATTTTTGGCTTTTAAATATCTTTTGACTTTTCTCCTTCTTCGCCATTCCTTGGAATTTTTTCCCCATTTTGCTGCGGCTGTGCTATGTGTATTATCCACCTGTGGTGAGGATTTCTGATTTTTACATTCTTGTTTTATTCAGTAATTGGCAATGCCCTTTCAAGAAACCCAAGCACTGGTCAGGTTGTTGCACGAGTTAATATTCTAGCATCTGAAGGGTGAGGCTCATGGAGACTTTATTTCTTTGCATGTGCTACTCTTGCCAACTAAGTAATATATGAATTTCTGACACTTTTTATTATAAAGGGTACAAAAGAATTTTGAGGGTACACTCGTTGGAGCTGACCGTTTAAAGGATCTTGCTGTCCTGAAGGCATGATTTCTTTTTTACTTTCTGTATTTATTTCCAAATCAATTGAATTTGCTATTAAAATTATGGTTTGTTTGATACTGTATCTTGTGCAATTTATGAATGTTGTTTGAGATGAAGACCTCTTTATTCACATGCTAAGGATTTTACTGTGTATGTTAATTGCAAATGATTTGGTATATTCTTGAATTGAGACTTAGATGGATAATGGAATACAGATCCTTCACATAAGCATTTTGTTTAGGCATGTTACGACCAAGACATAAACTAGCAATTTTTTTTTCTCATTTCCCCCCCCCCCTGTGAATGAATTTCTGGTTTTTCATAAGCACTGTAGTTAACAGCATACCTGTTTTGCCTTGCAACATACTAACATCATAGGAGAATATTTTGCTTCCATGTTGGATTATGTTTTGCTGCTGTTATGGTTCCCGGGGATATATCATGTCTTATATTTGTTTGTTTTATCTCTACATCTATAGTATGTTCCGTTTAATGACTAACTCATAATTTAACTTTAAAAATGTTTTGCTTTGTTTTTCTTCTGAGTTTCTTCATGTTCCTTGTGCATTCAAATATAAAAATAATTGTGGTTAAGAGTTGCTTTTGTTGTCAATAAAGTAGTACTAATGATGAGTTTGTCTGTATATACTTCTTTAGTTTTGTTGGTGTGGTGGACCATTAATATTGGGCTAAATTATACAGGACCCACCCTCAACTTAGGATTATTTGCAATTTAGCCCCTTTTGTTCCTATTGAAGCAATCAACTCTCTAAACTTATGACTGTAATCACACCTTCTAATACTATCTCATCTAACTATTTAATAAGTTTATGCATTTATCACACACGTTATGAGATATTGATAACCTTACAAATACAGGTAGAAGCCCCTGCAGATCTTTTAAGGCCTATCAAGGTGGGCCAGTCTTCATCGCTAAAAGTTGGGCAGCAATGTTTGGCAATTGGAAATCCATTTGGTTTTGATCACACTCTCACAGTTGGTGTTATTAGTGGACTTAACCGAGACATCTTCAGTCAAACTGGTGTAACAATTGGTGGCGGTATTCAAACCGATGCAGCCATAAATCCTGGGAACAGGTTACACTAGGCTCCTTTCCATATCTGAATTTGGAATAAGTCTCTCTCCGATTTCATTACAATTTTATCCTTGAGTTCTGGTTCACATCACTTGGTCAAAAAGTAAGCTTTGGATTCACTAGTGGCTGTCATATAGCCCACTGAATTTCTTACTTTTCCTGTGTCTGTTATAGCGGAGGTCCACTTCTGGATTCAAAAGGACACTTAATTGGGATTAATACTGCAATATTTACTCAGACAGGCAAGTCTTTTATTCATTATTACCATGACTAAATAAGAAGGAAATAGACTACACTACAGAACATTGATTTGTGTTTGAATATGATAACTGAGGAAATTTTTTTGGTTCACTTGACAAAACCTTTCAACTGCTTTCTCTCATTACATTTTTGGTCTATTCACATTCCTTTGCATGAGGAGGTGACTGCATGAGTTTCAATTGCTGTTTTGACTTTTTTTAATGCTTCTTTTATTGCCTTTTCTCTTGGTATTGCAGGAACATCAGCTGGTGTAGGATTTGCCATCCCATCTTCAACTGTATTTCGAATCGTCCCGCAGCTGATTCAATTTGGAAAAGTAAGTAGTTACACAGAAACACACACTCACACACTCACACACACACACACACACAGAGAAAAACAATCTAGGAAAATCTTTACCTTTGCTGTGAAATTTTTTTTGTGCAATTTATATATCATTCTTCTTGATGTTAGGTAATAACTCTTTGTATTCATCTTGTATAGGGTTTTTGTGGCTTATGCCTCTTTTTGTGTTTATAAAAAAATTGTATTATATTTCTAGATTGTAAAGAGAAAAGATGCTTTAGTGTAAGTTTTGTGAAGAGCACTGAGAGAAACAGCTTTTATGCTTATCTCTCTCTATTCTTTTTTTTTTTTTCTTCCCTATATAAGATTTGGTTTTAGCGGCAGAAAGATCTTTATGCCCATATTGAGTCCGTGGTTCATCAATTTAAGGTTGTTAGAGCTGGTTTGAATGTGGATATAGCTCCGGACTTAATTGCAAATCAGCTTAATGTTCGGAATGGAGCTCTTGTTCTTCAGGTAACCCATGAGATTTTTTTCTTATATGTAATCAAACTTCATATTTATAGTTGCTTCCAAATCATTCTTTAACGGTGTGGAACTTATGTTCCGTAGGTTCCTAAAGATAGTCTTGCTGCGATAGCTGGGCTAAATCCCACTAAAAGGGGCTTTGCTGGTAATATAGTCCTTGGAGATATCATTGTTGCAGTTGACAATAAGCCTGTGAGCCTTCTTTTGCAGAAACTGTTTGTTACCTTTTCCAAGCATGCTTTTTTGAAGGCCAAAACATTTCATTCTATATTTCCTACCTTTATAACTTTGGTGCATCCTTGTCAGGTCAAGAGCAGAGCAGAGTTATTGAAAGCATTGGATGACTATAATGTTGGAGATAAAGTAACCTTGCTGATTCAGAGGGGTAGTGAGAAGTTGGAGCTGCCTGTGGAACTTGGAGAACAAAAATCTTGAGTAAGTCTATATGATGCATTGATGTATTATAAACCACCAGTGCATTATTTTTGGCATAAATGTATTTATTTGTGCAGTAAATGAAGAAGAAAAAGAAATTTAGTTGTGCGCCAGGGTCTTATGAAGGGAAAGGAAGTATGATATTTCATTATTTGCCTAATTTTGAAAATGCTTTATATTTTAGCTTAGATTATCAGATTTAGAAGGATGCTAATTGGGAGTCCTGGGAACGAAGCCAATATCTTAATTCATTTTGCAAGTTATTTTAATAAAAATGAGTCATAATATATAAAAGTCAATGATATAAAAAGATCCTGAATCCTGTGGGGGTAAAAATTGGAGCAACAAGGGGAGACCACTATCTGATGGACTACTATTACAAATTATTCATGTTTGGCCCATGTCCCTGAGGTAAACTTTCTAGTGATCTTTTTGTGCGAGACTCAGAAAAACCAAAGTGACGTTCAAATTTACATCACGCACATTCCACATACTCGCATTTTGAATTGCTTGGACTCTTAAACTGTGAACATATCTCGCTTTGTATGGTCTTTTTTTGTTTTTGGAGAAAAACCGAAGAAGCGAAATGCTTCCCTACAATGTTATTCACCGACCAAAAAAAAAAAAAATCTTCCCTACAATGTTGAATTGGTAAAATGCCTTTGCTCATACTTCAACCATAACGCATAGGCTCGGACCAAAAAAAAAAAAAAAAACACATAGGCTGAGTTATGGTGAAGCATTCAACCATTTGAATTTTCAAATCTCCTTTAAACCTAAACTTCTTAGGTGGTGTTGCGCAAGCAATAGTGGGACGTGCCACTGAGCTAACAAAACTGTACTAGGCAGCTTTCAATTGAGATTTAAGATTTGTTTGTTTAAGATATTTTTTTTAAAGTAAAAAATCACTTTTTTTACTAAAAAAATCAATTTTCATATATTTAAATTAATTTTTTAAAATAATCAGATTCTAAAAAAAATATATTTTCAAATTTTTTGAAAAAGATAAAAAGAGTAATTTATGAAAAAAATTTATTTTTAATTTTTTTATTATATATAAAATTTAAATTTAGTAATCAATTTTTTCAAAAGTTAGAATAAATGCAACCTTAATTTATTTTGAATTTAAAATAGTTTGCAATAAAAAACTTACAGAAACAAATTTTTTTTTTCAGGAGAAAAAACGATTACTTTTCTTAAAATATTTTTGATAATGACCCTTCATAAACATTACAAGAAAAAAAAAACGATTATATTGTTGGAAAATGGGCCCTGAAAAAGTGTGTACCAAACACTATTTTTTAACATATCATTGTCAGAGATATTCCACGTCCCTTTGGATCTGTTAGGCATGTAAAGCATTCTTTTCTTCAACTGTAGGCAAATTGTGAAGAAAGAAGAAAGAGACAAAGAAAGAAATCGAAAAAATATTATAAATCAGTTGTCAATTGTCAGTATTAATTAAGTGGATAATTTTATTGGACTACTAATTTATCTTTTAAATATGAATCAATGTCTGTACCAGAAAAATAAGAATCAATGTGAAGTGTGAACAAGGAATTCTGATTTAGGCAAACATGATGCTTAAGTTCGTGTCCTTACGTAATTGTCCTCATTATAATACTCTTTTTTTCTTTATTTTGTTTTTATTCTCATACTAATCTGATTTTTTTTTTTATTATAAACACCAACTTTGGATTGAGAAGAAGACTCATCTCAACCTAAAGTTAGAGTATGCTTTCAAACTTATCAAATATATATATATATGTTTGGAAAATTTTATGGATTTACATAAATTAAATTACATTTAATTTTGAACCCGAATTAATTGAATGTTAAAATTGATTAATACCAATTGTTGAAATCCAAATTATTGCAATTATTGTTGTTATTGGGCCTATGCACTGCTCATTGGTGGATATTGTTATTAATTTTTGTGTGTATGGGTCTTGCTATAATAAGTGGCTTGGTACATCACTTTTCTAACATAAAGAGAGACCCCTCCTCCTAACCCTATCTATAGGCGCTATGGCTCCATTGAAACAGAACATCCTTTTGGCTCTCTAGGGAATAGAAAGAGCTCTTCTCTCCCTCTGGTCTTCTTTGGCCAGTTTCTTTCTTCTTTCTCCAGGATCAAAGAATGAAAAACAGCTTTGGATCGATCGTTATTCATTGATTAAACTCAGGTTCTTTCACACCTATTCTGTTCTTGATTTTGTTCTTGATTTTCATGCCATAATCGGAATCAAATCTTGATCCAAGGGCGTTATAATTCCTTCAAGTGGTATCAGAGCCCTGTTTTGATCTCTGATTATGGTTGTTTGTTGTGTTTTGATGACTGATTGGGTGTTTAAATTCGAAAGCTTCATGAAACCCAGTAGGGTCAATTTCGAATTTATGATTCTGACCGTTTGATTCCAAAATTTATTGAGGATTATTATTGTTCATGTTGTGAATTTATTGAGCCGATTATTGTATTATTTGAGGTTGTATTGAGAAAGAAATCAAGAAAGAACGGTAAGAACCTTACCCCTTTAATCGAAAATCGAATTTAGTTATCTAGACCGATTTGCGATCGAACTCCATATGGATTTTATAGAGCTCTTCAAGCTGAATCTGCAGAGACCAAGAACATGAATTTTCGTTGAGAATTAAGGGAGAAATCCTCAAAAAATCGAGGATACCCACGCAGTTTTTTTTTCCAGCAAGCCCAGAAAATATTGACCCCGGTTCTTCAAATCATTACATGGGTTTTGTAGCTCTCCTTCTTGCAGTTCTATAAAGACAAGAATCACTCAAAATGATTGAGAAATGAAGGAGAAATCGAGCACGACTCGTTTCAAGCTTGATGGGTCGCGAATTGGGTCGAATCAATCCGTTAGAGGTAAGGGAGGATGAATAGTTGTTGTCCTGCGAAGCCCACTCACGCATAAAAAGCACGCATGCGCGCTTACGCGAAATGAGTCACGCTGTGGGCCTTCCAGAGCCCATTTTTGCACCAAAAATTGCATGTTTAGTTTTTTCAATAAAATAAAATTATTGGTGAATTTTATTTATTTTTTTGAGCATTAAAAATATTTATTTGAATTTATTTCAAATTTAAAATGCTCAAAATTATATGGTACTCTCTGAATTTTGGCTTGAAAATTTTTGTGCACATTTGTACTATTATTGAGCATATTATGTTAAGCATACTCTCAGAGTCAATGTGTTTTGCATATTAAAATAATTTTGAGCTCTTTATCTTCATTATATTGCACAATTAAAATTATGAATTATCACTATTATTGAATATTGTGCAATATTACTCTGAGAATTACAGTTTAAGAAATATTAAACTATTATTTTGAGTATTAATGAAATTTTGGGCATCAAATAAATTATTTTGAATTTTCTATAAATTAAATTAATTAAAGTCGTATGATATTCTCCAAATTTTATTCTGGAAAATTTTGTGGATAATTATGACATATCTGAGCATGTCATAATTTGCGCACTCTCAGAGTTAGAATATTTTGAATATTGAAATAATTTTAGGCAACTCTATTGTTTATATTGATTATGGAATATTGCAAATTTTGCAATTATGTCGATTTTGTGCAATGTTACTTTGAAAGTTAATTTTTGGAATATTTTGATAATATTGTTGGGCATTTTTCATGATAGTGAGCTCACCTTTGTGGGATTAATTGTGATAAATGCTAATTTTATGAATAATGTTGGGCAAAATTATTCTGAGAATTATTTTCTAAAATTCTAGTACATGATTTTGCTACACACTCCTATTTTATATGGAATAATGGCTTTTTTTATATAAAATTTTGAGCATCTGATTTATGTAGTCCAATTGAGAGAATATTTGATATTTGTGGACTTGCATAAATCAGAATGGATTTGCATAAATCAAAGTTTGAATTTGGATTTAATCCAAATTAAATATATGCCTAAATATTGGAGCATATTATGGATTTTTAAAATATTATTTTCTGGGGAGTGTTTGTTGTTTAAGCACAAAATTTGTGATAGTAAAGTATTATTAATTTTGGCTAAAAATCCCACTTTCCATAAAGAAAAAATTATTTTTTGGTGATGTGGTTCACATTATAAACAAGAGAAATAATTTAAACTTTGAAAATCTCTCTTTTGCTCCACAGGTTGACAACCATGTGTATTTTGATTTTGAATACAAAATTTAGCTCATAATTTATTATTTATTATATATTCGTTTGTGCTCAATTTGTGAAATTTCAAACGAGCTGTTTTCAATATTGTGGGCATTTATTTGATAAACTCAAAATTTTGTTTATTCTCCTATTTTGGCTGTGCTATACTTTTTCTTTGTGGACCTTTTAAATATTGTTACTTATGTTGCATTGAGAATTACGTTGATAATGAACTTACCTTTCGATTTGTTTTTATTGACATAATTCTTAATGATTTAAAAATTGTGTCCTAAGATTTTCAGTATCCTCTCAATACTAGCTTTAGAGACATGATTTTATTGTTTATTAGAGTTTACTTGTGTTAAATTTTGAAACCCTAAAAGGGTATTGCAATTACATGAGGCTCCATTTATTAATTGGGTGTTTGAAGTAATATGATATTTTGTGAATTTTGTTTCAACCTAGGGTAAAGTTTATTTATGTTGAATTAAATTATTTACGAATTGCAAATATTGTTGGGTTATATAGATAATGGACATACCCTTCGGTATGACATGTTTTTGACATAATCATTGTGTGATAGAGAATTGGAAGAGACTTATGTATTGTGATTCGAGACCCTTCGGTAGGATTGCGATGATACAAGGTCTTTAATTCAATTAATTGCCCAATTGATTGAATGTGAGAAAATTAATTTTATTATATGAATAAATCATGATATTTTGATGTAAGGTTTTCTCTTTTCCCTTTTTTTGGGCTGTCATTGTGCTATTATTTTGAGACCTATATTGAGGACATTTTGAGCCTCTTAGAATATAATGTTACTCTCGTTTATGTAGAAACTATTGCTATAGTGGGAGTTAGAGACTCTATGATTTTATTATGTCCTTATTAATGGCTATTTATAAGTCTAAAATGCTTTGGCTAGCATATTAATTTTGTTATGCCTTTATAATTTTTTGTTTGAGTTTGCGATGACAGAAAGAAGGGATATTTATTTTAAAGTGTCAAAGACACTTATGATCTCCTCAATTATATAGGCAGAGTATGTGAAGCCAATTTTGTGAAACTTTATGGCTGAAAATTTTGATGACTCTGCAATGTGATTCTCTCTATTTTGTGTTTTTGTTATTAGAGAGAATAATTGAGTTTAAACTCATATTGAGCACTCTACCACTAATCTATTAATAATCCCACTACTTGCTATTATACCATTAGAGTATATTAAAACCTTATGGCCTCTAATGGAATGTTTATATTGTTTGATATATTAGATTAGTGGGAGATATTGTGCCATATATTAATTTGCATCTTTTGTGATTATATGGCAATTCATGGTAGACTCAAGACTCTTCTCGAGTATATTCCTACAGAACTTGTTGTTGTTGATCCCTTAATTAATGGTTAGTTGCCAAAGGTTCTATTGTTGATTTTGTAACTCTTATGGATATATTGAGGTCCCTTTGGTATATTGGGTTAGTGGGAGTTACTCTATAGGTTTATTGTGACCTCATACTATTTTTAATGCCATTTAAGTCTACCCAACTTAATTGTTTATGCAATTTTGCATAATGGCATTACTATTGAGACATATTGAACCCAGTCTCAATTTTGTTATGCTGAGATATTTTGTTAAATCTCAGAGAGCATCTTGGGCGGATGCTTATACTATCATATATTATTATACACACTTATGTTGATATGGCAAATATTGGAGACATTTTGGACCTGTTTCATATTGTGATGAAATTTATTAGATCACATAAATCATCTGGGGCGGATGCTAGGGCCAATTGTTGGGAATTACATTTTGATAATCTATTGGCATGTCATTCTGTTGTTGTGCATTCCTATTGGCTTATGTACCACTATCTATTGGGTCATCGGGAAATGAGTATCTCATGTGTATGATATCAATACTCCTTTGAGTATGATTCTCTGCATTGTTAAGTGCTTGTTATCCCATATCGGACTATTTGGTTGAAAGTGCGGGCTCAATTTTGACATAATATTGTGGCCACATATTGTGATGAGTTTGGGAAATTGTTTTGTAAGAATTTGATTTATGTCATCCAAGTGCGAGATTGTTGAAAAATTTTGTGAACTTACATAAATCAAATTGCATTTAATTTTGAACCCAGATTAACTGAATGTCAAAATTGATTAATGCCAATTGTTGAAGCCTAAATTATTGTAATTATTGTTATTATTAGGTCTACGCACTGCTCATTAGTGGATATTGTTATTAATCTCTGTGTGTATGGGCTTTGCTATAATGGGTGGCTTGGTACATCACTTTTCTAACACAGGTAAATGTCCCTTCTCTAACCCTATATATAGGCGCTATGGCCCCATTGAAACAGAACATCCTTTTGGCTTTCTAAGGAACAGGAGGAGCTCTACGTCCTCCCCTGTACAGTAATATGCTTAAGTCACAGTACCACACACTGGAGTTGTTACTGTTATCTAAGTGGACCTTATCTAACATCGGCTTTAGCCGTCTGTGAAACTTCTCGAACTATCTGGAGATAACACGGAAATAGGAGTGAAAATTTTAAATTTTCAGTAGGATCCACTAAAAAATTTTCATACTATATCATCGTTATTATCTCCAGCTGCTTCAGTTTATTATAAAAAAAATGAACATATGATATGTTCCGTTTTATAATTTGAAAACATATAGTCCGAAGCAGAGTTTATTATATTCCACGTACTTGAGTCACATTGACAATATTTTATAATGAGAATAATAATCACTGCATAAGTAGATAGAACAGTCTCAGCATCAATAAAACTTGGGATATAATTATACAAATACTCATATTTGAATTCATACAAATGCACTTGTGGTTTCCTTTAACTTTCTTTGCTTTCCTTTCTTGGCACACCTAGGCGTTACGTATCGCTGTCCTTAGGGTGCTTGCATTTATTTTAATCTTTAATCTTTACTACCCTTGGGTAGTTTGATCTAGGAGTGAGCTTAACTCGTGACCGTCGTCACACAGTATTGACCCACAAGGGGACCCACGTGCGGGTCAGAGGGACTCAGTTGGCCATCTGCCTCCAATATAAAGGACCCAAAAGTTTTAACTACCTTCATAGGGAGAGACCCAATGTGTAACTGTCTCCGAATAAAGGGACCCACATCTTTATCCTTTAACTGCCTTCACCTGGAGGGACCCAAATAATTGCCTCCAAGTGAAGGGATCTCCTATATTATTCCTTCATTCATATGCAAATATGCATGCTCTCATAAGAATAATTCATGATCATGTCATCTTAACATATTCATACTAAGAATATAACAATATCAATAGGTGATATAGAAAAGGGCTTTCTGCCCACTTTAATCAATTATGCCGCATTTCAGAGTATGATCACCATGTCATACCCCATTAGAGCGTGATCGTCATGTCACGTTCCTTATGATGTGCTCATCATGTCATATTCCAAAGTATGATTGCCATGCCATACCCCATCAAGGTGTGATCGCCATGTCGCACTCATTAGGAATATGGGACCTTTATCATATCCTTTTTAGTTATCACACACAACAAAGTCTTATGAGTAAAGCTTAGGTAGTTAGATGCAAGTTTAAAATCTTAAGTCTTAATCTATCTTTCAAGCTTTTAACTTCTATTGATGTTCCTGAGTTTGAGCTGAGGATCGACTTCCGAGATTGAATTGGGTCCGAGTTCCGAGATTATATAAGTTCTGACCTCCAGGGTTATGATGAAGATCCTCGACTTTCGTTTTTAAAGTGTTTTATGTGCTGTGTGATTCCAATCTCCGACATTAAGCCATACTTGGTCTTCCAAGACTTTTATGAATGTGTTTCCTAAGTTCCGAGTTCCAGCATTAACTATACCCGACTAGTTTTCTATTCACTAAGTTTCGAGTTCAGTGTTAAGTATACCCGATCTGGTTCTTTGTTTGCTAAGTTCCGAGTTCCGATAATAACTAAACTTGATCTAGTATTTTACCTCAGACTGCCCTATACTTAGACAGAATTGCACTCTTATAAAAGAAAATTCACCAAAAATAGAAATCTAGGTAAAATCATACAAAATTTATATCAATGTAAAGCTAACAGAGCAAGCTCTCAAATGAAAGAAGTTGCGTATCATTTGAATGAGTATAATTTGAGATATAAGCCTCGAAACTTAATCCTACTAGACTACTTTATTCTAGCCCAGATTGAACTTAAGGTGAATTCATTGATGTATTGGGGATAGTTGGCAAGGAATTTGACTCTGAAATTTTTATGGGATGTTTGCTCATATGTAGCTTTCAAACAACATTAGTTTCACTAAATTTGAAGTTGTGTAGGGTGAGTTATACCCTTCTCAACTCACACTGCCCGAATGAAAGGCCTGATTCTTAGGTCAAACTTCAAAAATTCATAACTAACTCTATACTGATCCAATGGCCTTATATTATATATGTCTGGAAAGCCCTGAATGTCTAATTTCGTATAAAAATAGATTCATGAAATTTAAACAGCTGTAGGCGGAGTCGTATATTTCGCCGTACAGACTGCCGAGGAAAAACCCTAACAGCTTCTTAAGTTTTCTCTTTTCTTCAAGTTTTTTCATACCAATTCCAATTCTAATCACAACACACATGCAAATTCAATCATAAACCATCATCATCACTCCAAATCATATCAATATCATGAGAAAAACAGGATCCCCACACAGCCCCAAACCAAGAAAAACAAGAGGAGAAGTTGGATTCCTACCTTGTTTAGTTGAAATTTAGTTGATTTGGTGTCTTAGATGGAAGCAACTCTTGATGAGACTTGAAGATAGGTTGAAGATGGAGTAGAGAGGAGTGTGAATGGAAGAGAAATGAAGGGGAGTCAGCCCCTTATCTTAGCCGAAATTCACAAGGGTAAGGAAGAAATTGAACACAAACTTGTGGAGTAAAGAGTTGTGTGATTGATGGATGTGTGTTGGGGTTTTAATTTGGTTTGTTGGCTGCTATCCTTGGCTGAAGGTGGCGCCACATATAGGAGTGTTTTGGCTAAATCCTAATCATTCATCCTAGAGCACTCATAATGTAAGTTCTATTAGTTCGGTTCCGATAATTTAAAATACCGAAATCTTACTGATTTCTCTTAAATACGTAAACCGGTTTTAGAAAAATCCCTAAGTGGTTTCTTATGATTCTAATATATTTTCCTCAAGGTTAATTCTTCTAAATATTACTTAATTGGCCTTAAATAAATACTTAATTGAATTCTAATTAATCCCAATTATTTGCTAAAAACCGAAATAAAACGATTAAAATTTCTCAGATGTTACATGAATCTTTTACATGATTAATTTTGATTAATTTTTAGTATAAGTGTTTTACATAGTTAATAAATCAAATTTTATATTTTATATAACTCTTGAGATAGCTATGGTAAAAGTCGAATAGATTTAACAATATGAATGCACCATTTAATGTTTATATAAAAATGTTTTACATTGATAATGTATGAAAATTAAATCCACTTTTTTACAGCTACACTAATAACTTCTTTGCAGAATGTCAATTTAGCTAAATTGTGTAATAATTATGCATACTAACACTATCAGTCAATCAATCAGATATGATTATTTATGTGATTTTTAAACTAGTTATTGTAAGAGTCAAGCATTTTTAATGATGTGATAATAATATGATTAGATGATTGTAAAAAATTAAATCCAAATTTAAAATGTGATGAAATATTAACTAATTTTGAAATTATATAAGATTTTGTAGACTTGTTTATTTGTTTTATTATTATTATTGTTATTATTATTATTATTTTGGTAAGACTTGTTTTCTTTTATGAAAACTTTCACTTTAACAGTTAATTATAAAGCGCAATGTTTATAAAAATTATTAAGCAATTTAAGTAAGACCAAGACGAAAACTTAACTTACATTCTATGTAAGTGCAACACAGTCTTGTTTGTGCACACATATATAGCACAATTTTAGAAGGTGTATGGCAAATCAAAAAAGTGATATGCAATTAATTAATTGATAAAACAGTAAGTAGCTAGCAAGCACTGTTACTTATTTGTCATGCGTGATCGATTCACGAAATTTGATTTATAAGAGTCGGCATTTTCTTTCAAAGGCTTTCTCGCCTTTCATTTTTATTTGTTTTTGTATGCGCTCTCTTTTTTTATTTTTCTTTTTAATTTTATTCTTTATATCACAAATTATTCACCAATATGGTCTATAGTTCTTTTTTTCTTTTTTCTTTAACAAAATTAACGAAAAATGTTAACGTGTATAAATGATACTGATATGGTGTATATGTGGATATAATGTTGTTTGTATCACATCAACATGTTTTGTTAATTCTGTCATGAAAAATTGATTATGAATTACATTGCTGAATTAAACATACCACTTTAAATTTGTCCATTGAATGTCTTGACGAATTAAATTAAAAGTAAATGAAAATCTATCTATGAGCCGATTAAATAATAATAAGAAGAAAGTAACACTGCATATACACAAATTCTTGGGAGCTATTAATTTCGTGTGAAAGATAGATATTCTTTTAAGCCATGAATAGTCCAACCGGGGAATACTATATATTATCATTATCATAACACTGACAATTAATTACAGTAACTGTTGTTTTTTGGTTATATTTTGATATTAATTAATTATTTTTCATGATGAAATTTGAATACAACACTTGTTTCCATGATCCCGTCCATATCATTAAGAATTTTAATAGGTTAACTCTATCCACTCAATAAAGATGGGTAACCCAATTGAGTTCCTGTGCTTACATATTTGATCTTTACGTACTAATCAACCATGCAGTCGACCTCACCAGTGGGGTCAAAAGTAAACTACGTCACCAAAATTTTTCAAATTGATTGATAAAATTAAATTCAATAAAATTTCACCCAATTTTTTATTAAGATCCATTTGATATATGATATGTTGGAACTCCATTATTCTATGTATCAACTTATAATAACATTCAAAAATTAATACGTTATTCTTAATTTATTATTTAAAACAGGCAATTTCTAAAGAAAAAAAATTCTGGTGGGCAAAAGTCTGGGCGAAAGATTTCGGGCTATACATATAAGCAGTACTGATTTCTTAATTACATAAATTATTTTTAGATATAATATTGATTAATTTTTTGTGCAATATTTCCCCTTATTATTTGATTATACACATTATATATTTATATTTTAAAATGTTTTAAATATGATAACAGACCCGCTTCATAACTCGAATATTCTTTTTATATCAATACATGATAATATGATAAATTATCAAACTCATATACTAGATTAAAATTAAAATATTTTTTTATAGTGTACGTTATATTTTTTTATTGATTTATTAAGCATCATCAAATTAAATATCTCAATTTCATATTATTTTAAGGGCACATGAAATTAAATATATAGTATAATGCACCCTTTACCCCTTAAACTCATCAAATCATAAAGTTATTACTTAAGCTTTCCAATAATCTAGATGTAGATTGGAAACTTGCAATCTGTTTCCATGCATTTGCTTCCTCAATCCATTCGGGAAACAATTATTGGTTAAAAGAGTGGGTTATTTCAATGCAACACCATGGTACGTAACTCTAATTGAAACTTAAATTTACACAGTTTATTATATTATTAATTGTTAACAATGGATTAGACTGCTTTATGAGGCTATCAAATTTGCTTTATAACGATTTTTCTTGTAGCAGATAAGGGTTGAATTTACGGCAGTTACTTACAGGTTAAGAAAAAAGGAATTTAGGATTAGAATCCGAATATTATGTAGGAATCATGATGTTCGAGTATCACTTTTCAAATAACAAACCTTTGGCTCAATACTTGAACAAATGTGTAATAGCTTGTGAAAATTGTGGAAAACTATTGGCGCTCAAAAATCCCATGTTTAATTTGTGGTTAATTTGTTTCTTTTAGGAACTTAAATTGAGTTCTTCTTCTTCTTCTTCTTTCTTTTTTCAGTTTCAGCTACTTTTAAATTAAAACGTATAACAATTTTTAGTGCAATATTTGCTTATTAGTACCCAGAATAATTTAAACAATTAAATATCGTACAATATTATAATTTTATAGAAAGAAATTTAGGAACATTCCAAGCAAAATTATGATATTTTAAAATATCTATTATTATTAATTCAATAATTTAAAATTATTTTCTTAAATTGATAAATTTTTAAGATATGTACCAATCAATAAATTAATATTTTGATTTTTATTATAGATTAGGATTTTGTTTTAAAATATTTTTTATTTTATTTGTACATTTGGTAGATAAAGGGAAGAAAGGAAAGCTAACAGAAAACAAAAAGAAAAAGAGCCAGCATAAAAACCTTTAAAACCTTTAAAAATAATCAAATTTTATATATTGTTATTGATTATAAAGAGATAGAGTTTAATTTAAAATGGTTTTTAATTTTAGTTACGTTAATTATTTCACAAATATATTTTCTCACCCAACATTCATATTATTAATAAATTTTTACCCAAGTTATTTAAGTTTATTAGCCGAGATACTATTATTTTAAAATTCAAATTCTTTAAATTTGAATAACGAAATCAATCAGATTAGAATTCCTAAATAATTAAAGAATAAGAAGAATGTAATGTATGATTTGATCCTGATTTTTTCACTCATAATTTGCCATAAAATCTGACAAATTTTATTTGTCTATTATAGAGATATTCTCTACTTAATGAGGTAATAAGAGTTAAAATCTTTAATGATAAGAATCTAACTCTATAAATAGGGTACAAAGTCTCTCGTCTAAGCACGGTTAAACAGTATCCTATTTGATATATGGTAAACCGCTATAGACGAGAAAAATTTATGCACGATATGCTACTGCTACCGCTACGAGATTGATGTCCACAAATAGGACGTCATCAAGAATTATATATGCAATATTACTATTTTTGTGTTTTAAATTCTAATAGACCCATATCCAAATAAAGGATTTCCAACATATAACACATATACACAAATTATAATTTCTCTTTTTCCTAATTTTCATGTCCTTGTATACTCTTCTACCACTTTGAGCTAGGAAAAAGAAAAGAAGAAGTATCAAATGAATGGACAAGGTTACTATCTTCGGGTGGAAGATGTCAAATAACTCAATCAATAAGATTTTCAAATTGAATTTGGCCTTCACCAAAAGATAAAGATATTTTAAAAAAGAGAAGGTTCATTAATAACTCCTAATTGATAATGAAAGTATCTTATGTTGAATCCGACTTCCGCTTTTGATCCTATCCGTGCACAAGTGAACTACGAGACAGATTACAAACATAAAAAAATAAAAAAAAGGTTTGTTAATCAATATATATACTCTCAATCTTATGTGAAATGCCATGAGTTATAAAAATAATTAAAGCATAATATTTTTCACCAAAGTCTTTCTTACTGGGCTAGTGCTAGTTTAAAAGGAGAGAGAAAAAAAAAAAAAAACCATCAATGCACGACATTAACTTGTATATAATTATGACAATGTGAGTTGGCTCACCCAAAAAAAGTTTGCTTAATCAATGTATATACTCTCAATCTTATGCAAATGCTAATATTTTTCACCAAGGTCTTTCTTACTGTGTTAGTGCTAGTTTAAAAGGAGAGAAAAAAAAAAAAAAAACTCAATCCACGATATTTACTTGTATATAATTATGACAATGTGAGTTGGCTTACCTCGTCAACTTTCCACTCATTCATTGTAATGATTTGGAATTAGATTTAATTTCTATATTCTTTTATTAATAGTTGATTTGCAAATAGCTTTATAAATATTCGATAAGTACAGTGTTATGTCAGGGCTCTAGATTGGAAGAAGGGTTTTCCTCAGTCTAAACTTTCTTTTTCAACTTATATATAATTATAATTTGTTCAGTCATAATTATGTTTAAGGGCTGATGTCTACAGGTACAGTTAGGTTACAAGAATTTGACCGGTTTTTCAATTTGGGTTGCGAACCCTAGGACACGAAACAGACAACGAGGGCTTCAAACGAGGTCTAACTTATGGGAAATTCACTATGTTTGGATTTTGCAGTCTCAACCGTTGAATCTTGCTCCTAAATTTTTAACAATATATTCCCTCAATTTTATTTATATATCATTTTAAAATAAGTATTTTTGTCCTTTTCATCTGTCTTTTTATAAAATTAATAAAGCATTTGTTAATATTTCTATCTTTATCAAATGAGAGAACGGAACGAGTATATAATGAAAAATGGCTAAAAAAGTTAAGCTTTATGTCGCTGAAGAAAACAAATTTTTTTTTCAGAAGAGAATAATTTTAACATACTGACAGTTTTGATTATATGCATTTGATATGAAAATTCCGGTTTGATTATATGACAGCTTGTTGCTGCTTCTGTTACTAGAACTGAGTTTGCAAGCCAGCTTCCAACAACGACCTACATTGATTACTAATGTAACTAGAGTTGAAAATATTTAAGTGATCCAACCATTGCCAATGCAACTAAATGACCATATACATAATGGCAATTTCAGTCCAAAAAAAAAAAAAAAATCTCTAATCGAGCAAGTCTCACTAGTTCGGAAATAAGACAAAATTATGAAACTAAGATAATATTTGGTATATTATTAGATCTGAAAAAATGTAGAGAAGAAATAAATAATGAGATTAATTTTGATATCATGTTAGTATAAAATTATTTTATACTATTATTTAATCATATGTTACTATATATGAGAATTTTAAGATAGTATGTGTGAGAGTTAATTATTTTTGCTGATATACAACAATGCATAATTGAATACATATGTTAAACTCTTATACATTGACAGTGAATTAAAATTAAATTAATAAATAATTGTATATAAAATTAGCAATGAGATACAAATTTATTATATTTTTTTGTTTTTAAAGTATTTCTACCTCCAGATACTGTTACGATTAAAAAGTTTTTTCAAAAATTATCTTCCTCACCCCCTCAAAGTACATCTCGCTTACCTCTATACCTAACCCTTATTGGTTCAAATTTATTCTGATTAGTTAATCAACTCAAATTATAAGACATTCAATAATGAATAATTGATAATATTATTTTAGGAGTAATATTATTTGGATAATTAAACAGGGAATCCCATTTATATATTAATATAGATATAAATATGGGTGGGTGTGGTTATTAACACTCCCAATTACCCATTCACACTCTTTAGTAATTATTTATAACTTTAAATTCCTAAATTATTCTTATCTAAACACTATTTATTTTGCTAAAGTTAAACTTTAATTAAATATATTAACGTTTATCTATTTACACTTCATGGTATTAATTATTTTGTATTTTTGCTCTTGTTATAATTCAAATCATTATAATTATAAAAACTATTTATTAATTTCTTTCATGACATCTTATGATCAACATAAACTATAACAATATATCTATTAAGGATACATTTTTGTTGAAGCTTGGAAAAAAATTAATTTTATGATGTAACTTTTTCTAGAGTTTTTTTCACAAAGTTGATCTTTTTAGCTTATGAAAAAACACACTAATTAAAACAATTCTTTTTTATTTTTATTCTTTATTAAAAAAATTTATCTATCTCAAATTTTTTATACATTTATTTTGATAAAAAAATATCTTTTCTTTAAAATAGCTCAAATAATAAACCTCAATTGTTATGATTTAAACATCACTAATATAATAATGCATTAAATTAAATGACAGCAATGGAATGCCAATCTTCTGGTATTATTTGTAGAGTTTCTACTCCTTGGTAGTTGAAACCCAAAGATCTATGAACTAGTCCATGTCTTATCCCCCTCTTTTTTTTTTTTTTTTTGTATCTAAAGTAAAATATTGAATATTATAACACCTTTTTCAAAATTCTTAACATTTTATTTTTTTTAAAAAATGAAATATATCATATTGATCTTTGAATTATCTTTTACAAAACATAATTATTATAAGATTATATTTTAAAAAATAAAAGAACGCTTCTTAAATGTCTTTTGATTCTTCCAATTCATCTAAGTTTGTATTGATTCTAATTATCTACACTAAAATTAATATGTATTTGTATCACAATAGAATACTTCTATGATATATTTAACAAACTATTTTACTCACAATTGAAATTTATATTGTTAGCTGATAAAACTTTAGAAAACTGCAATATTAATTGTGAATTTGTGACTTCAATGACATCACATTACAACCATAAAGCATGAATAAAATAAAAAATAAAGAAAAATAAGAGAATATATGAGGAAAGGATTTAAGAAAGCATACTAAAATAGAACTCAACTCCAACAAAAAAAATTTACTATTTCATAGGAAATCTTATTAAAGTTTAGTTCATAGCAATTTATAATTGATTATTTATCTTTGTGAAGAAAAAATAAAATGATGATAAGGAAAAAACTAGAAAAAGAATAGAAAAGTGAAAAGCTTGATACATAAAAATAGGGAATCACTAACATGTTAGTGTGTTTGGCGCAACTTTTGGAAAAAGATCTTTTCAAAGAAGTTCTTTTAAAAGAAGGTCTTTTAGAGGAATTACTTTTAAAATAATAATTTTTGTTTAGTTTGAATATGTCAAAAGTAAGTTTAGAAAAATGAGTTTTATTTGGATAGGATAAAATAAAATTACTTTTAGTTGTTGATGTGAGAGTAATAGTAAGATTTCTTTTTAAAAAGGCTTTTTTTTAGAGTAAAAAGTAACCTTAAAGATACTTCTCGTAAAAAACTTTTACATACCCAAACATATTAGTTATTGTGCATTTTTATTTTATTCCAATAAAAAGCCTTCTAGGCCTCTTTGAAGTATAACCAAACGGGCTACATATTGATCAGCCAAAAAAAATATAAAATAGAAATAAACTTGTTTTCAAATTTTTAATGAGTTAGTTCATATAGAAAAATTTTAAAAAATTTAAAGAATAATTAATGAAAATTTCACCTAAATATAATGAGAGAATATTCATATAAACTTAAAAAAATCTTAAATTATATAATTTACATCAAAATTCAAATATAATAAGTTAATAATATAAATCAATCATAACAAAACAATAAATTACTAACAAATCTACATTAATTATAATAGATTAATAAGAAGTTCTCGCAAATAAACCATACTAAGCTTATAAAATATAAAGAATTTACAAATATACTACCCATCTCATGTTTAAATGTATTTTCAAATTAACAAATGAAAAAACATAATCCTATAGGTCATATCTGCCCACTCCACCTTAATCCATGGGTTAATAGGTTAAAAATAGCAATCCAACCCATTATTTTTGGAGGGTTAGATAGGCCAGCCCGACTTATTAAATTCATTTTACTATCTCTAATTTTGATATCTTTTTTCTGTATTCATTTTATTCCTTTTTTTTTAATTCTTTTAATTTATCAATTATATTCAATGTTGTCCAAAACCTCATCCAAATGATACTTCTAAAAGATTATGTGCACATTCAAAATTTTTCTTCTAGTACTATCAAATTAATGACAGTTTGACACGTCGCCATTTAATGAAATAATTTGAGATTTTTTAAAAAAATCGAGTTTCAGCACAACATTAGCTATAATTTGTAAATTAATTAATTAAACTTAAAAATTGAAACAAATGAAGTGAATACAAAATGAAAAATATATAAGAACTAAGAATTTAATTAATTTTTTTGCTAAAAAAATATTTCTAAATTCCATTTTAAACAAAAAGTGATAGTGAATCTAATCAACAGAGAATTTGATAGTTAGATATTTGAAAAAATAATAAATAATAGATTTAATTATACTGCAGGATCTTATAATTTTACTAAATTTTTAAATAGTTCCCTGTATATAATTATTAATCAAGTTCCTATATTAAATAAAAATTTATAATTAAGTGACCTACTTGAATTTAAAATAAAGCTATAAAGCTTACTTAATTGAACAAAATATAAAGCTAGACTAAATTAGTATTTTTATGTTATTAAAGGTAAACATACTCTTATTTTTTACTTTACAGGATATGACAATTTTTATCACATTTATTATTTTTTATTAAATTAAAATTTAATTTTGAAAAATTAAAATATCATATCATTTCATATGGAACTGTTACTTCCACTTTTCATTTTTTCCGTTCTTTACAAGAGGAGGAGGAAAGCATTACCAAATGCTATTACAAAACACTAAAAAAAAAATAATTTAACCATCATACTACATATTTTATCTATATTTTCACAATTAAATTTTGAAAAAAAACCAAAAAACTGCTAGGGACCTAAATTTGGTTGATGCTTGCATATATGTTGTAGATTTGAGACATTCTACCTATACAAGTATAGTCTTCCTCAACCAATCATAATACAGTCTACATTATCTGATATAATGTTCTCAATCAGGTCCCTTTTGCATAAAGGTTCAAAGCCTGTTTTGTTTTATATAACTATAGAAAATAATGAAAATATTTAAAAAAATTATAGTAATATTTCATACTAATAAAATTTGAAAATTAAATTCATAAGATATTCTATAAATTATTAATAACATAGAAATACTAATTTTGGTGAGTCTTGTACTTAGTTTAGAAATTAAATGTTTAGTTATTATGTTGGTCTATATAATTTTACTTAAAATTCAAATAGGCCCTTATAACTTCACTTAAAATTCAAGTAGGTCCCTACTTAGTGAAGTGGATATGAGATGGCTTCATGTTGGATAATCCTATACATATATGTCATGCCACATCATCTGAAATAATAGAATATTCTATTTTATTTCATGATATTATAATAATAAGGACTTGATTGTTATTTTTTAATCAATATAAAGACCCAATTACAAAATTATAAATTACAGAGACCTATTTAAAAATTGGATAAAACTACAACATCCTATTGAGTAATTATCTAAATTTTAATGAACCTAATTATAGAGATTATGTAATTTTAAAAAATGAGTGAATATTTTTTATATTTATAAAAATTACATGTGATGTCAGTATGAAAAGATTTCTGTTTTTGAAAAAAATAGCATTAATATCTGTTCACTCTTTCAAATGCTTCATTAACAATTTTCACATATAAAAAATGCTTCATTAACACTATTTTCACAGTCTAAACACAAAATAATGACTTTGATATTATTTTTTACGGAAATGCTCAGTAGCATAAAAGAATTTGCCCGAATCGAAAGACGAATGCCTTTTTCCCCATGTTGTCCCTCTTAACTGCAGTTACATTTACTTTAACCTTTCTTGGATGGTCATGCGAGAACATGATTGGTTAAAATCCTCTTGGAACAGCTTCGCACTGTTTTGGTTCGTACCAAATAGTGCTGTTGTATTTTTTATGACTAAAAAAATTAAATTGATGCTAACCTTTTTGAGTAGAGAAAAATGATTTTTGAATCTTTAAGAGGTGGAGAAGAGGAAAAAAAATTGTAAAAAAAATGAAAAGAGTAAAATTATCCAAGAAAATAAAAAAAAAAAATAGAAAAAAGGTGTTGAGATATTTATTCTTTTTGGATGTATAAATAATATAGCTCTTTTGAGTATGAATGTGATGTTAAATATATGTGTTGACTCATAATTTTATTTTATTTTTCCTTTAAAAATTATGCTAATTAAGAACAAGTTTTTATAATTTATATAGTGGTGGGTTGCTAGAATTCATCTGCCCCTGGTTATGTCCTTCTAAAGGGTGAAACGGTTGTTTACTCAAATGCTTTGCTTCCAAGCAGCTGGTGCCCTTAATTATTGTCAGGGTTAATAATTTATTGGAGGAATTTTTTTAAGACAAAATTTTAAAAAAGTACTTACACGACTGATGACAGGTCACTTGTTCTTATTTGTGACAAAACATGGGGAATAAAAGATGTGAAAAGAATGTACCCAAAAAAAAAAGTGAAAAGAATGGAATGGAAAAGGAAATTTGGATGCAGGAATTATCGGAAAAAAATGATAAAATTTTCCCAAAACGGCCGTCATAAGAACTAGGCAGAGAATCAATCAGATTGAATACAACATTAAGATTATTATATTGATAATTAGGTCCATCCTACAATTTACAAAGAGCAATTTAAATTATTTTAATCACAGAAAATGAAAGAATAGTTACGTTGGAAGCTTGCCTTGTCATTTTCTCCTTGTCTTTGATTTGTTGAAGATAAAAGGAGAGGCTTATGTGCATCAGCAAGTGTGAAAATGGTATAAAGCTACTGATTCTGTAGTCTCTTCTGAATTCTGATCCTTATTTTGGTCTTTCCCATCACACATATATTAGGCTCAGTGGTGGAAGAGAGAGAGATCCATTAAAGGGTTTACTTGTCCTTGACTTGAGTGACATCTTCCTATTGGTATCTGTTCCCTAAGGAATTGGTGATAACCAAATTACACACTCTCCATTAGAGCCATATCCTGAAAGGGCGGCACAAGCTTAGGAAGCATACACCTTTTGGGAGGCACATAAATAGCCTTGGACTAAACAAAATTTGCACACACACTTTGAGTTAGTAAGTACAACTTGAAACTGCTCAAACAACTTTTTCAAGGTCTACTTTTTCATCAACTATTCAATTGTATTTGAGAACATCAACTTGATAATTGGTTTTGTTTGGTTTTTCCAAAATTTTGCAAACTACAAAGTGGTTGTGTTTCCCTGTATGGAAAGATGATAGATGGCCATGTGTAATAATATCACATAATTTAATTGTTACTTACTAGGCTCAGCTTCTTATGCAGATACCAAAGCAAGTATTAACATCTTGAAGTCTCTATATCTGGATTTGGTTCTTGGACAATAAATTCAGATAGAAACAGAACTTGAAAGAGGACATGGAGGAAAGGAATGACATGGATAAGGTTGATGATGAGATGATGCCTGGTTTCAGGTTTCACCCCACAGATGAGGAGATTGTTGATTTTTACCTCAAGAGAAAAATTCAGCAGCGATCTCTTCCTATTGAACTGATCAAGCAAGTGGATATCTACAAATATGAACCATGGGACCTTCCAAGTAAGAAATCTTATGATTCAATTTTTTCTAGCTCTCTTTTCTTATTTAGTTATGCTTTATTAAGTTGCAACCAAGTTTTCCTCTTTAGTCTATGTTCCTGATTTGAATCAAAAGGAAAATCAAACCCATTTTTATATTTCTTTTCTAGTGAGCATCAAGAGTTCAAAACTTCAACATCATTTTTTTAAGTGATCAAAAAATTTTGTTAATTTTTTTATATATATATACTTCTACACAAGAAGAGCTGGCAAGTAGTGGGGAGAAAGAGTGGTATTTCTACTGTCCAAGGGACAGAAAATACAGAAACAGTGCAAGACCAAACCGAGTCACAAGAGCTGGGTTTTGGAAGGCCACTGGAACTGACAGGCCTATATACTCCTCAGAGGGAAAATGCATTGGTTTGAAGAAGTCCCTTGTGTTCTACAGAGGCAGAGCTGCCAAGGGAATGAAAACTGACTGGATGATGCATGAGTTCCGGCTACCTTGTCTATTAGACTCAGCTCCTCCCAGAAAACTCTCAGACAAAAGCCCCCCTGCCAGTGTATGTATTGCAGCAATTCCTATCCCTCATACATGAGTTTAATTTGGATGAACTGTGTCATCTCATGATATGTTACACTACGATAAAAAATAAATAAATAAAAAAATCAAGTGCTTTTAAATATAATTAAAGTATCTGACATTTTTTTTTTAAACATAGAATAGGAACATCATATGAGACATCTATACAATGAATCAAGTGCTTTCTGGATATAAAATATTTTAACTAATTCCCACATTACTATGTACCACAGTGTAGGTGTCTCATTTAATATCCCTATTTTTAGGTCCAAATAAGAGGACTCTTACACAATAGTGTATTTAGCTTCAATAATGCTGAAAAAGTAAATCCAATATGTATGTATTTCAATTATGATCAGCCATGTACTGAGCTATATATGTGCTTTGTGGGACTTCAGGATTCATGGGCAATATGTAGGATATTCAAGAAAACCAACTCAATGTCCATAGCACAGAAAGCTTTATCTCACCCTTGGATCTCTCAGTTACCAGGAAGCATGGTATCTGATATACTCACACAGGGTGCAAACTGCAACAACTTCAGTTCAGAGAATAATATCTCTTGCACAACAGAAATAGGATCATCAGCCATTCAATTTTGTGGCAACAAGCAGCAGGAGTTACACCAAGCCTCCAATGCCAATAACACAAATTTCTCACCTTCAGATATTCCCTCTTATAGACCCATCAATTGCAGCACAGTATCCAAGTCCTCACAACAAATTCCTATTTCAGATGGTGACCTTGATGACAACTTCATCTTCTACACACTTGAAGCCACAGGGCTCACAAAGTGCACAGTTGATGCTAGTAGCACCATGCTGTCCAACCCTGAATGTATAGGCTTTGAAGAGCCAAACCAGCAGCAATATAGTGGCTTCTCAATTAGCCTACCCCATGACATGCAACCGAACATGGCCACAGGTACAGAAGAACAAGGGTGGAGGAAGAACCCATGTCCAGTGCAGCTTAACCAGTATGAAACAGGAAGGACAATTGGTTTTCCCTTCAGTTTGCCTCCAAATGATGCTTGGAATAAGGCTACCACTACTGTGGCATGGGACTCACTCCCTTGCCCCAGTGAATTGTCGACTAGCTATTCCACCAATAAATGTTACACTTAAAATCTTAATTGATTTACCAAAATTTGGGGTCATTCATGGGGTCGATCAGGTACTGGCCAATAGCAGGCTAGTTATAGCAGTTACCATTTCTATGATTAGTATATTTACCATTAAAATCAATACCATTAGGTGCTGATTTTACTAGTAAATGTACATGTGTTATAGTTTCTTTGTTCATACCAAAAAATATGTACCTAAAAGCCAGTACCACCCTGGAACATAGAAAAAAGAACCACAGATTTTATAGACTGGGAGCTGGGAGTTGCTTTCCTGTACCTGGGAGGTTTGCTTGGTTGCTTATATATATTTCACCTAGTTGTACATAGTTTCATATCTCGACATATAGTTTTAAAATTTTGACTTCTAATTCTGTTTTTTTTTTAATCTATTTTTCCTTCTTTTATCTTATTTTCTTTTCCTTGTTCCAATCTTAATAACATGGTCTTGTCTACTTCAAAGATGTGAGAAGTATACAGAAAATATTCAAGTTTGATGAGAAACAAAACCAGAAAGCATTCTAACAATTTTGAAAGTGGTTCTTGCAACATTCTTCGTTATCTGGAGTCTAGCTGAAAAGACGTGGAACAAATTAGCAGAATAAAATTGCTATTCACATTATACAGACTTATATTTTGGCTATACATATAATATAATACCCTTGATAATATTAAAATAAAATAAAATTTAGCTTTCACTGTTTTAGATAAATACTATTAGCGCATGAACCCATGGAGATTGGAGACCGTGTAAGAATGAATTTTACACTGCAGAAAAGTCAAACGGGACATGTTGTCCACTTTCACACGAGGGTGCAAAAAACTCATACAGGGGCTAAAGTGATTTTTCAGAAATAAGGTAAATAATATCTTCTGCATGAGGGGACGTGGAAAACCGGTTTTGATCAATCATAACTGGAATAGGCATAAGATGAAACTGGAACAACAATGCAACATACAGATATTTATTCTTAATATATAAAATTATGAATGAAACAAAATCTGCATGTTGTATATAATATACTAAAATTATATAGATATATATACACACGCTGAGTTCAACCCCACTGACCTGTGATTTATATAAACTATTGAGTTGGGGTCAAAAAAGTCAACATGGCCGAGTTGGTCTAAGGCCCCAGTTTCAGGTACTGGATTGGTCCGAAAAGGCATGGGTTCGAATCCCATTCTTGACAACTATATTTGTTTCTCTTTAAATCGTTGCAATCATCGTTTTTACCTTTAACAAACATTTTTTTTCCTCTGAATCTAGTAAATTGGTTTGATAAGAATGCACGAGTCTTCCTCAATAATAAAATGGAAACTGAGGCTAATTCATTTAATGTTCTATAAACAAAAATTAAAAAAAATTCATCAAACTAGATGAGGAGAATGTTAGAAATATCTCCATCATCATTTTTACCTTTCACTCTGAATCTATTAAACTGACTTGGTAAACACACACACAGGTTTAAGTTGCTCAATAACATAATGGAAATTAATCTAATGTTCTATAAACAAAAGATTAAAAGAAAAATGATTAAATTAAATGAGAAGAACGTTATAAATATATTGATTGATATATAACGAGCGGCACATAATTGAAAAGATTAACCTATCTAAAAAGAAAAATAATGAAAAGATTAAAAAATGACAAAAATTATGGTGACTGATGATTAAGCTTACCCTAAACTTTGCCACTTTCCAAAGGTTTGCTAATGCCCTAAAATATAAGGCACATTAGATAAAAACAGCAGAAAATCCCCTAAGCCTAATTCTTAGGATCATTCCAAATGATTATGTCTTCTCTTTTTTTTTAACCCCTTATTTTTTGGTCGGCAGGTGGTGAGGAGCAGAGTCTCAGACTCTGGAGTCGAACTCTCGAATCCACACTCAAGATACACTTTGAAGAGGCAAGCTAACCAGCTGATCTAGGCCTCGCATGCAAATGATTGTCATGACGTGTTTGGAGGCTACTGCGATGAGAGGTAACAAAAAAATATTTTAAAAAAATTCAATGGATTCATCACTAATTTTTATTTAAGAAAAAAAATCAGAAAAATCTTTTTTGATTTGACAAAATTGATCATTTGAAAATGAGATTGTGTTTGGGAACCTAATTATATCTAGGGAAGGGTGGAAACCTAATTCTACAGTACCCCTAATACATCCATCTCAAGATGGTTACCCTAGAACTTGTTATACAAATTAATTAATAACTATAATAATATTTATTTTTTCCCTTTAAATTATAACAATTATTTACAAAAGAAAAGAAAACAAAATTAATATAACAACTATTTACAAGAAATAAAATAAAAGCAGAAACAAAATTTAAGAAAATTTAACTTTTGGCTTGATGGGGGTTACCTGCTCATATGTATCATCCGATGCAATGAGGAACTCAAAGCCATCGTCATTCTTGTAGAAAATTTGTGATATTAGGCTGATTTTATTTACAAAAAGCTTTTTCTGAAAAAGAAAAAAAATTCACTTTAGGATAGCATAAGTTATACAATAAACTTTTACAATTCTCATAACCCTTGAGGATGGTCAAACCATACATCAATGTTGTAAGTTTGTTGCGTGGATTTAAAAAATATATTTTGCCATTTAAAAAATAAAATTTTTGAATTAAAGATAATCCGATATTTCAAAATTGAAAAAAATTCAACCAATTAAAAAAATGTCAAACAAGAAAAAAAATCGAACACACAAAAAAGCATAAACTTGAGTAAAAAGTGCTAAAAAAAATGAAACATCAAATGAAAATCAAATTAATATGGAGAAGAAAATGTTTAACGAAAAAAAAAAGAAATTAGCGTAAGTTTCTTTTTTAAAAAAATAAAAGCCAAAGGCAAAAAAATAAAAAATAAAAAATAAAAACACATAATATGCATATATGAAGAAGATTAAAACCACTATGCAGAGCAGGCTTGAGGCCTTCACGACAGTGATGATGGTAGAGCGCTCTAGTGGAGGCTGAGCAAGAGTGGTGGCTAAGTTGGTTCATAATAGTGCAGCAACAGGGATGGATAAAAAGATGAAGATGAGCTATGATTTTGGCTCAATTATGAGATTAGAATGAGAATGTGATTGATTTTGTGAGAGATGTTGGAGTTAGAAAATGGTGTAATGGTGATGGGATTCAAGATTTGATAAGAGAATGAGAATGAAAAATAATAAAAGTAGTCTTTGACTGACTGAATTTCTTCTCTTTTGAAGTGAAGGAGTTAGTTTTATATAGAGAAGAATGAGAGAGATCTTTGGTAATAGATTAACTAGAAATTTAAAAAATAGTCGAAAAACTTGAGATAGGATGAGATAAAAGTTTGAAAAGTGGTTGAAAAGATGAGATAAAATCTAAAAAATAGTTGAAAGGATGAGATAAAAATTTAAAAGACAGTTTAAAAGGATAAAATTAGATAAAATTATAGAAATTGATAAAAAAAAAATTTATTTTATTATTTTCTTATTTTTATTAAAAGAAAGGATAAAATATGGTGTTGACAGTTATTATCTCTTCAGAGGCAGGAAGTTTTGGCTGGAAGTCTTGGCTAATCACTAATCAAAAGCCTTCCAAAAACCAACATTACTCCAGCAAAGAGAAAATAAATAAAACTTGGCCCAAACAAATCTTTTCCAAAGCTCAAAAGCATTACAAGTCCAATCCATATAAAGTGAAGGCAAAAAAACAAGCCTATGTTCAAGGACTTACTGACAATGTAGACAAGCTTGTTTATTTTGCTTGAACATATTTATTGAAATTTAATATTTTTATATTCTATATAAATAATTATTTTAAAACTTTATTTACAATAAACATATTATAACAATATTATAAACATTACTATTATATTATTATTTTTATTAATTTTAAATTTTGAATCACGTACTCAAACAATAAATTAAAATTATAAATTATATGCTAATTTTTAACAAACTCAATATTAAAACAAATCCTAGAAATCAAAATTCCACTCACCATCAACCTATAAGCTGACATGAGCTATAACACAATTTAGGATCCCATAGAGCTAAATGAACTATTTATCCAAATTACCAATTATTCTTACAATGCTTGTTAATATAGTCCTGCATGTGTTTTGGAGTTTCTCATAGTCCACCAATATATTTACAAAAATGTCACTGCATATGTGAATTTAAGATTGCGAATGATGACTTAATGTGCTTTGTTTTTTTTTTTTTCGCAAAAGAGTCTGGCCGTTTTCACCGACGCCTTATCGGAGGGAGTTTATTTGCGATGAAGTGGCTCTGTGGTCACTTTGAGGCAACAACCATTCATGGAGGACTACCTTCTATAATCGTGTTTTTAATTGTAACCAAACAAGACAAAGCATTTCAAAGCAATATTCAACATTTTTCTTTTCCTCTAAGCCTCTCATATGCTTCCAAAACCCTTTAACATGGTAGAAATTGGCCAGTTCCCACATTGCACTGCTCAACAAGACATTGCCACTTAAAAATCTAAGCTTTGTAATACACAACTTTGCATCAAATCAAAACCGGAAATAAATTTGTTATAAACCAAAACAAGAAAGCATGAAGTCAAAAAATTTGTGTATGTGGCATCGTAAGCTCCAAAAGCACAAAAATTTTAAACAAAAAACCAAAAGGCAAACCATAACATCTTCATCCCATACACAAATTCTTTCTGCTGCACTTTGATCACAGATTCACCTATCTAATGTGCTCATTGCTCAGTGATCTTTTACACACAACAAGTAAGCATTTCAATTGGCCCTGCAATTGGAACAACTTCAACTGCTGCTCATATGAACCTTAAAATCTACCGATGGCGACATCTCTAGTTGATTAAATACGAGGGACTCTTTTGCAATATTAAACATATGGGGTTCTTTTTGCAAATTTTTAATAACATCAAAGACTGGATACAATCTCTACTATCCGATTTTAATGAATCTCTATCCAATGATTAAAACATACAAACCATCAGAAACTTCAATTGGACCATTATAAGATGCACCTTATTCTTACCGCAAAAAACTGAGGTTGGGCAAGTCATGGATGAAGTCGAACCACACTCGTTGAGATTTGTTAAAAAAAGGCTCCAATGTTTACGCCATTAAGTACAGGTGGTATGGGAATAGCATTGATGGTTTTCCATACCTACTCAATGAGGAGAAGTTGTGTTTAGAAAGAAAGGAAAAGACAGTCGTTAGATATTTGGGGGTTGGTGGAGGAAAGAGTACTCAATTTTGAAATGGGAGAGCACTTCCTCGCCAATTTGTGTGACATGATCATAACTTGAATGAGGTCAATTATAATTCCATAACGCGATCCCAAGATCCCAGGTGCACCAAGGGATGCCACAGATGTGACCATTTAGGCTACGCCTCTGAGTGTATCTCTGATTTTTCTGGAAGAGTAATCCACAAGGAGGACCTTGGGCCGAGCTTTGGGCCTCAGATTTCTAGTCCAGTCACAACCCCGTATCACGTGTTGTCATCCGACTTTGTGGCAGTTCATGAGATGCAATCTTTCAAATGCTAAACGGTGGCTATTAGAAAACAAGTTAGTATACGTGCCGCACATGTATCAACTAGCCATCCTACCATATCTAAGATTGATAATAATAACACCAAGTGGAGCAATTGAGGCCATTGGCCCAAGTATGTGAGCCCCGACTATTGATTTATAACATGGCCAAATTAACTTTAAGAGAAGGCAGATCTTTCTGGCTATTGGATCAAGCTCAAGCAATTCTTCCTTGAGCCTCAAGGTCCTCATTATTGCCCTTACTCACCTTGCACTTCAACTCTTAAAATCATATATTTGTTTTTATTTGGTATGTATAAAGATGTATAAAGAAGAAATAATTGGTTTGTAAAATTTGGGTTCTACTATGTTTGGACAGCGAAAAAGTAAGGATGAACTAGGAAAATATAACTTTAAAAAGGCATATGTATTTAATATGTCGTATGTAATAATAAAAGCTACAGATACTAGCGACTTGACAGGCACTGTCATTCAAGTCACATTTTTATTTTTTAAATATTATATATGATTGGAATTTATTTTTATATATTAAAAATGTAAATAATCTTATAATATTATTTAATAAAAGTATGAAATTAATCATATTATAATAAAAAATTACATAAAAATAAATTATAAAATTATTTTATATTATCAATATATAAAAATTATTTTCATATCGTTATGCCAAATCTTTTGAACGTAATTGGTTTCAGATATTATAATATAATTATGCCAAATATTTCCCACTTCTGAAGCCATGTTACATTTTTTTGGCCATTTAAAATGTTTGCGAGCTACTTCTTTGTAAATAGTGCAACTTGAAATTATAAGTAAAAATTTTTTAAATCAAACAAACAGTGAAGAGTGCTTGTATCTTCTTTTTTTAGTTGGAGCGGTTGTATTTTTTTTTTGGTTTATTGAAGGTGTCCCTTCTTATTATTAAGAAAAAAAAATTAATTTTTTTTGAACATAATTAAGCTTATCTTTTTAATTAGTATTCTCTCTAAAAATTAAATTGAGATCTTTTTTGGAGTCATAATATGTCTCTACTATTATGCTAATACTCTTGTTGGTAGCAGTTATAATTTTTAAAAATATTTACTTGTTTATTCTTTAATAAATACAGTAAAGGAAGAGAAGATATGCTTATGAACTAAAAAAAATGATTTATTACAATTAGAAGAGACCAAAAGCGATTACAAAATGGAATTATATATATATATATATATACCTCATTAAGAAGACGTCTGTCAGCTAGCATCAAGATAACACGTAGAAAGGTCAATCGCACACCCACTCTTAGCAGCAACAGCAACAACAAGCCATCCTTGAGCCAAACCAAAATTTTTATGCCTCAAGATTGCCACATATGCTTATTTTCAAGTGCCATTGAACACTGATTAATGCAAAGCTACTATTATTTTAAACAGAAACTCCTCTGGAATTGAATCAAATTCAATGAATGATGGCAAGGTTTTGAAATGATATAGAAAGGAATGTTTGAAAAACTCACTTATGGTCTATTGTGGCGAACAATTAAACAACAATAGCTTTCGCTTGATCAATAGGACGTCAGATAAAAATATGCATATGATTTGGTGGCGTGATAGTTTGCTGCTGCTGTTGCTGCTGGGAATAAGTGTGCAGTGCTGGGCTTCATTGGTTACTCATGCTACTACAAAAAACTATTTTAGAGATCCCAAAGTTATGGCAACTAAATAGTAATATAATGCCAATTCAATAAATGGCATTTGAGAAAAATCCTAATCGAGTAAGTCTCGCAGATTAGTTTTAAAATAAGAATAAGATTACCCTAACGAGATAAGATTTCTATATCAATTTTATTGTAACGAAAAGATTCCATGAGATATTATCATTGAATCAATCTATTGTCATTATTTTATGCTAATAAATTGACTTAGCTTTCTGACTTGATCATTACTAACGAAGAAGTTCTGGTTGAGCCTTTTAAATCTAATACAAATCAAATAAAAATAAACAATTGATCCAAAAAACCAAAAACCGAAGTTTGAATTATATTGATTTTGGTATTTTATAAAATGATTAGATTGGATTGTATTTCAATTTTAATTTTTAAAATTGATTTAATTCAATTTAAATTGATTAATATTATATAATATAATTTATTTTATTAAAATTACTTTTTTATTTATAATAATTCTAATTTATTACATAGTTTTTTTTATTTATATATCATTCTCTATAAAAAATTATTTCATACATAGTAAATAATTTATTATTATTTTTTAGTTTTTAAAATGAGTTGAGTTACTTTAGTTTATAATATTTTGAGCTCAATTTTTTAAATCAAAAATCGGTTTAACTTATCCAATTGAAACCGACACAATTTGGTATTGATTAAATTGGATTAAGAATCTAAACTAAACTAATGTAATCCAAATCAACGTAAGTTACGTTATTTCAATTGGTTAATTTCTTTATTTAAATCATTAGCTCTCGAAATTCACTGGATTTTAGCTAATATATCTCGAGTTAGTTTGGTTTACTATAAGATAAAGTTTTTCTAATATTAGTTTTTTTTCTATTCATAAAACTTAAACTTAAAATCTTATTTAAGGGAAATAAATCTAAATCACTTGAACTAATTATACGTTATTTAAATACTAAGTGTAGTTAAGAACATCAAACTATCAAACAAAGTACTCATAGATTTATTGAAATTAATTTAAAATCAAGTTCAGCATATTCTTTATGACATATTTTTTACAAATGAAGTGCTTAAATTCTTACTGATTAAACTTATTGTTTTTAAGTGACGTGTCTCACTTCTTTAATACAATATTGCCCCTCGCTTTGCATGTCCCCTATGTATATATCCACGTAAGCAATAGTACTAAAGGTTTTACAGCAATGCTATACAGCACGAATTGATTTTCGTGCAAATGTAACGAAAGGTTTTACAACCAATCATGGATGGGTAAGGGATTAAATAAGCTGAGAGAAAAAATAATTATTAACCAAAACGCAAAACCCATCACTTGTTTTGCAAGATTTGCACGTTGTTTCACGAAAAAATATTCGTACTACTTAGCATTTTTGAAGGTTTTAATATGCAACAACATATAACTCTAATTAGACTCTTAACGCACTAGCACACGAATTAAGAAACTTGGAATAGGCTATATATATATATATGAATACTCTTTCCTTTCATTTTTTTTCTAGGGGCAACATTTACCTTACTTCCTCCATAATTGAGAGGCCTATTTTAATTTCATTTAATTATATATTATATATTAATCGGAGCAGCACACATACAAAACTAGCAATTTACTATTAACAAGGAAAAAGTAAGAATGATGGTTCTACATGTATTCTTCTGTTTACAAAATTGATCTTGTTTAGTTTATTACGACACCATGCTAATTGATCCTTGCTTATCCTCGACATGTTCAACACTCTCGAAACCACTTTCATATCCACTTGAGAGAAAAAGTAAAGGAAAGGATCCATCACATCTTCCTCATGCTTTTGGAACTTCTTCAATATGCGATTTCTACTCTTCGTAAACTCACCAAGTCTCTTTTCTTTCTGCAAATCCAAATAATAAACAATTATTCAACACAAGAAGAACATCACAAAAACCCATGTTCACATAAGCAAGTAAGAATTATATAAGTGTGCCTATAAGTACGTACGTATGTATATATATGTATGGAATGTGCGCATGCATGTATGTATGCAAATATTTGGACATGAAAGATAAGTGATTTTTCAGAAGCCTTAATTAACCTTCTGAAGTTCTGCTCGAATCTCCAATACAAGTTCTGAATCTGAAGGGTCTGCAAGCTCTACTTGAGGTTCTCTTGGACCTTTATGGATCAAGCTAGATGCATCTTTATCAGCTCTAATGAAATGCCAAATTGTTCTGATTGATTCTTCCAAAATCTCTACTAGCATGTCAATTGTGATGGCATCTTTACCTTCCTCTCTTTCTCCAAACTTCTTTTTATCGTTGGCTTTGTCCTCTGCAGCCAATTAAGGTTTCTGTAGCCATGAGAAACTATTTGTCTCATATATATAGGGCGCGTTTATTTGTGTTTTTGTATAAGAAGGGTGCATTTGTGTTTTTTTTATAACAAAAATGCATTTTTCTATAAAAAGGTAATTTTAAGTTTGTGTAAACTGTTTGGATAATTTAAAAAAAAAAAAAGACTCTGAAAACAATTTTGTACTTTCCTTTTAAATGCAAATACAAGTTCCTTCTGATAAAAGTATTTTTTTTAGGAGTACTTTTGAATATTTCTTAAAAGTTTTTCTTTAATTTATCCAAACACACTGATAAAATTTTTATTTAGTCCACCACATAAGCTCAAAGGGACATTATGAAAGTAGGGCTAATCCAAGTAATCACCAAATTCCACATTTAGATTAGAAGTAACCAAATTTACCGCATATATAAGGTTTTACTTTCATAACGTCCCTTTGAGCTTATGTAGTGGACTATAGAACTAAGCAAATTTAGAGCATATAGAATGTTCTCACCTCTTATAACTGGAACTTGAAGAAGATTGCGGATAGAGCCACGACTCCTAACATAGTTTTCAACCCGTGGACCTTGGAAACGTTCATTCTCTATAAATCTTTGCAGCAGCACTTGAAATTGTTGGAACTCTCCTGCTACTTCATTGTACCTTTGCAATATGAATTGGTCAGACTCCAAAAACTCCAAGGCCTTCTGATACTGCCATTGAAGGATTTCCCAAGAAAGGCACAACTGTCCCACATAAACCATTTCCAAGTCACTGTAAAATTCTCTCATGAACTTCTTTGTTGGCTCGGATTCGGATTTTCTGGGACTACTAAGGTGAAAGCGATGTGCAAGAAAGGATTTGACAGTTGGGGAAGAGTTCTCACGGCTCGAAAACGATTGCAATTGGTCCTTGGACTGCAGGAAACCTATAATGCAATAGCCACTTAGATTCTAATATCATAACTTTCCATGAGAAGAATTTTCCTACCATGTCTTGCATGGTAAGATTAGTTTATAGACCAACATAAAATAAATAAATAAAAAATAAAAGAAAGATTAGTTTATAAACACAAAGAAAAAAGGGGAAAAAAGGGATAAGGTCATAGATAGATTGAGTGTGGCATTACAATCAGGGCCAAATCATTTGGCAAAGATAAGCTACAACAAGAAAGTGTCCGACGTTAGGCCTAAGAAAAATAGGAAGTACAACTTTATTGATAGTATTTTAGATATGAACATTTAAATATAAAGCAGAAGGTGGGCAACTTCATCTGAATATAAACTTGCTTGCTTAATACTTAATGATATGAATATACGATAGTACCTAAAGAAGAGTTCTTACACTCAAATGGCTGCTCTTGGGGTAAAAAATACAGACAGAAAAAAAGTCATTGTTCATGTAATAGAAGACAAGATTTATGTGTGAAAACCCAAAGTCGTGGCAGAAAAAGCTCTTCACCCCTAATCCAAGCATCCAAACTCTCTTCATTGCAATGACAAACTAATAAACTGAATTGCATTTTTGTAATTATAAGAAATACTATTTATGATGGTGAGTACTGCGCTCCCCCAAAGCCGAAAACAAAAAGAAAGAAATAATTCTGCCTAATTCACTCTACTGCAAGGTGTTTGGCATGCTTTCGTAGTAGTCAGATTTAGAAGAGGTAGGTATTGATGATTATGTAAATTGAGTGATCATCAATCAAGCACAAACTCTCTTAACAAACTACATATGAAATAGTTATAATGAAACAAGCAAGTTAAAAACCAGACGAAAGAGAAGAAAAATAGAAAATTGCTGAAGACAGTAAAAATTAAACTAAGGTGATGGCCAGAAACTACTGAGTACTGACCTATAGCATATAGCTTTTGGTAATTCAAGATATCGAATTTTCGCACTCCTTCTCTGTAACTCCTATAGAATTTTGGAAGCTCATTTACAGCACTACCATGCTGGAATTTTTCATCAATTTCCCATGGCTTCAAATCTTCCATTATCCTTGGAGATTCAGAATTCTCAAGTATGGTAGGCAGACCAGTGGCTCTGACCTTGTTCAGCTCCACTTTGAGCTGTTCTATTAAATCTTGATGCTCCCACAGCGTATCAAACCGGTTAGAATCCTCAATGTTCAAACATATTGAACTATGTGAACCGGGTTTCGCAGATTCTTTAGGTTTTGAATTGATGCTGTGCCTGTCTTGAAAACAATGACCTGTCAACTTCTCCATGTTCTCCATACCGGAATTCTTCTGCACCCCGGAATCATCTTCTAATTTTCTAAGCTCTTCCATTATATCTCTATCTTCATCATGAAATTTCTTTGAGTGTTTCTCCTCCCCTAAGACCAAACCTTCATCATGGTCTCCTATAGTGTCAAGCTCAAGAGTGATTCCAAAGTCTGTGTCTGACAAAAACCCATCTCCTATAGAACTGAGTGAATCCAATCCAAAGCTTAGACAAATCAAATCATCTTCAGAAAGGAAATTATCTGCAGCTGAACTTTCTTTCACAGAAACATTGTTATTCAGTATCTCCTCTTGATCTTCCCCAGATGGCACAGCCTTGAGCTTTTCTGCTGCATCAACACATGTTTCACAATTTTCTAGTTTGAAATTTCTTTCAGATAAGAAATCAGAATAATTTTCCAAAGGACAATCTTTTGATTGAACACATGAGGAGATGAACTCATACTCGTCAGTGTTCACAGAGTCAGAACTTTCACTGTAGTCTTCCTTGAATTCTTCACTCAAGTTCCATATTTGATATTGGAATTTGAAAACCAACTTTGTTGTCTCCTCTTCTTCGAGCCCAAGATTCCCAACATAGTTAACACTAACAGCTTCAGAACATTCCTCCTCTGATTCTGATTCTGGCTCACAACCATTAGAATCAATTTGACTATACTCTGCTTCAATAGTATCAGTAACTTCTCCAAATCTTTCAGACTTCAACTCTGTATCTTCAGCAGATTCAGAAGAACCTGCACCAGCCTCAGTTTTTGTCTCAGAATTGTTAGAGTCAGTTTCATAGTTTTCATGGCAAAAATTTGAAGAACAGGCTGTATCTATTGCTTCATGACTGTGGTATCTGCAAAAGAAAACATAAAAGAAGTGTAAGAGATTAAGGAAGTGACTTATATAGACATTGACCACTAGTTAAGCTTGTGATGGAAAATTCAGTACCTCATGAAGATTCTCGTGAAAACCCAGAACAGAGTTTCCACAAGCTTTGAGAGTAAAATCCAAAAAATCCCAGCAAAAAGATCCTTACTTTGGTCCCAAAATCGTTTGGGAGAACCCATAATCATCCAAAGAGAAACGGGTTTTCAACGAAATTCTCACTTATGCATTTGTCGAACAAACAGGCCATGAATCAGTTCGTTCCTTTTGAAGCAAAAACAGAGGAAGGAAAACAGAGGAGGCCATACAAAAAAAAAACTCTGATTTGTAGTACCTTTTAGTCTTTCATGAAAAGAATCTTGGACCCTGTAACTAACTTTGAAGACTAGGCGGGCCTCAAAGACTCGAGATTTCCACGTGGAGAATCAAGTGAGATTTAAACGGGATTGGGAGCAAGAACGAAGGGAAGAAAAGGAGTTGGTTTTGAGCCAATCTTGCGTCGCCTAGAGTCATGGGATTGATTTCCTATCAGTTGAGGAGGGTTCTATCATTATATGGTCCAATGGTGCAAAGACAAGAAAAAGAGAATTGGGTTGAATTGGTAAGTTTTGGTCTTCAGTTTTTCAATTTTCTGCACTTTGGAACAAATAGTACATGTTACATGCATTTGTAGCTAGCAAGGTCCGGAAGGTTGAAACTTGAGACCTTTGTGTGTTGTCTTACTTGTACTGGAATCATGTAAATTGCACTGTTTTAATTCTCTGTCACAAATTGTCGTGCAAATTGCATATATATGACAAAAAAACAGAGATTCTTCATCTCTTATCTTAATTTATTTTTTCAATGTGGTACTTTACTTTTAATTTTGATAAAAATTCTCCAAATTGGTCTATCTTAATTTTTGTACCGGACATATTAGTTGCTATGGAAAAAAAAACTCAACCCATAATACCTACTAATTTAAAACGTTGGACAAATTAGTTCTTCCTCCATAATTTTGAAGGATTTTTGGGATAAATTGATCCCTAATGATTTATAAATAGCTCAAATTAATTGTTAATAAAAATATAAATAAGACAAAAAATATCCCACAAAAAACCAAAAAGGGTTTAACTTGTCCTATATTTTTAATGTTTAAGGATCACGAGATTTGTGTGTGTATGTGTTCTTTTTCTAGAGGACCAGTTTGTCCGGTGCTATTTTTAACAGGGACCAATTTGGAGATTTTCTATTAATTTTTCTAATTTGTTCTCTTATATTATAAATTATCTACTAATTTACTTCTTAATTATTTTTCGTCACATAATTAACGAAAAATGATGACATGGCACAAACAATGCTAATAAGGCATACACGTGGATGTGGCACGTATCATACCACGTCACATGAATATTGCTCTTTCCATTTCAATATATCTGTCAAGTTTTTGACATTTTGTGATTTCAAAATATTTGTCGATTTCTAATATTAAGGTAGCATTAATTTTTTCTCCTAATAATACCCTTAATGTAATTGTGATAATTAAATAACAATTAATTATATGCATTTACTTTTGTTTACAAATGGATAATTTCATCCACTTATACAATTTTGAATCATTACCAAGATCAATTTCTTATTTTTATTAATTTATTTGTTTTTTGATTTTTTAATAGTTGACACATATGGAGTATATAAATAATATCTATATAAATAATATTATTCTTTTTCCATTTTTACTTATCTATATAATATATAAGTAATTAAAAATCCATTTGATACTAGTATATGTTGGGTAAGTATATTTTACTTGAATTGACATTATTTTAATATTACTTGAATATCTCTCTAAAATACATGTAAAAAATTACCTGAACAATTCACATAAATAATCCATGCGATTTTACACAACTAGATACTTAATTATTCTACTTTATTTTGACATATAATATGCTTTTAAAATGATAAGCAGCTGTTAACTATTAGATTATATATCTATTATTGTCCAATTTTTCTAAAATTTTATATGGTTGTTCACCAAGATAATATCACTAATTCAATGGTAAATTGAAGAGTAAGTATAGAAGACTTACTCTTGGAGTGAATGGTTCCCTTCTCTCTTTCTTTCTCTCTCTCTCTCTCTCTCACAAACATACACACACACACAGACTTTATGTGTGGAGGGGAGAGAATTAAATGAGAGGAATGATTAATTATGCAAATTAAAGAAGTAAATATTGACTATTTGATCTTGCATAAATGGTCAAAATTGAAATATAAAATCTTATGACTTTTTTAAGTGATCCCTTGTGTGTGTGTGTGTGTGTGTGTGTGTATGGGAGAAAGAAATCAAGTAAGAGAGGTGATTAATTATAAGAGTTAAAGGAGTAAATCTCAACTATTTGATCTTGCACGAATGCTTAATATTAAAACACAAAATTTTGTGACTTTTTAAAGTGATAATGTGATCTTTAAATAACTTTTAATCTTGATCATCCATGTATAATTTCGACCAAGATCTGCTCCTCTCATCTCTCATATAAAACTGCTCTTCTCACCTCTCATATAAAAACACTCCTCTCATTATATATATATATATATATATATAGAGAGAGAGAGAGAGAGAGAGAGAGAGAGAGGATCAAGTGAGAGAAATGGTTAATTGTGAGAGTTAGAGAAGTAAATATTGACCATTGAATCTTATATAAATGGTTAAAATTAAAACATAAAGTCATGTGACTTTTTTAAGTGATCATGTGATCTTTAAATAATTTTTAATCTTGATAATGTATATATGATTATACAATCTAGATTTGCTACTTCACTCTCATAATAAACAACTTCTCTCACTTGATATGTCCTATATTGGATAAGACTAATTTACTTGAGCTCATAGCTTGGTCCAATGTTCCATAACTCGAAAACATTTAGAAGAGATTAAGCCAACTTGTCATGAATTGTTATGAACCCGCTAAATTTGGAAAAAAAGCCCCTTCCCCCTTTTGAATTCAAGAAACTCCTCACTAGAGCCGTCAAAATTGAGTCGACCCAAATGGCCCAAATAATGTGTGGGTTGGGCTATAAAAATAGGGGTATTTGGGCTATAAAAATAGGGGTAAAAAATAATTTCAACTCGGCATAACCTAACTCGAATTGGCCCAGCCCACTTTAGGCCTGACTAGCCTGATAGCCCGAACACCTTTTTATTTAAATATTTATTAATCAATTAACTGCTATAATTTTTTTAAAAAAAAATAAATACAGCTTTGGCACATTCTTTTGCACTTTAAAATGGACCATTTTTGGTCCATTGGGCATGTTTTAATTGTTTTATAAAAAAAAAACCATAAAGCTTTGAGCAAGTAATACTGAAGTGCACAAAACTAGTAAAATTTTAATTGTTTTAAAATGGACCATTGGGCATATACTTCTTCGATTCTTCCCTGCCATTATGACTGATACTGGAAGTGCAAGTGTAGGAAAGTAAGCAAAGGCATTTATGTCAAAGTTTTGAGCTTTTGCAAGTTTTTTGAACCATAAGTAAAAAAGAGGTTTATAACTCTTGAGTTCATTAGGGGGATCTTAGTTTTCATGCCTTTAGGAGAGCTTGTGTGTTTTGCCAAATTTTCCAATTTTATATAAAAAAATAAAATACAAATTAGTAAGATGGCTTGATATGTAACTCGTGGCCTGTAAAGGGTTGGGCTGGGTTAGAATTTTGCTAGTCTGAATATAACTTAACCTAATCAAGCTCGACTCGAAATAGCCCGACCTGAGGTGGGCCAGCTTGAATGGGATGGGTCGACCCGTTTTGACAGCTCTAGTCCTCACCTTCAAGAACCATCAAAACATCTTGGGATAAGGAAAATAGCCATACAAACACTATCAACATAAAATGTGTTTAGGCAAAGATGCAGGTATAAGCGGATAGGGTGCAGGTTCTAAAATTTTTATGTGAGAGGATATGGGGTGTGATTTTAAAATCCGTAAAGTGTGTTATGGGTGGTTGCTGAGTGTTTATTAAGGTGCAGAGCGGGCTATAAGTAGGATAAAACTCTATCCTAATCTACACATGCATCCCTAAATACAAACTCTACCTTTGAATCAAGTAACACATCAAACCCATTTACACTACTCTCTACAAGCTCATTCATTAACTTGAGTGTCAAAGTCCCTTTGTAGGTCCCCACCAGCATTGTGACAAGCTCGGACGAAGATATGCTCGACCTCAAGATCACATGCTAGATTGGCATCAATCATGGGGCTGGTATACCATCATATCCCACAATAGCAATTAGCCATAACCAAAACACAAATTTAGCTCCACTTGGTGCAACCAATAATAACCACAATCCCAATCCACCCTCCAAAGAAAATGTAATACCCAGTTCCATATAATATGCTAATAGTGTAAACCATCATTTTCATGTGAGTTTGAGCATTTGGAGTTTACAATGTGAGTCATTCTTTTTGTATATTTTGAGTTTGAGTCAAAATATCTTTCAAAAAAAACTTTTTGTAAAAATATCTGTCAGTTTGGGTTTCAAAAAATTTTCTAAGTCTACAATAAAGAGCTTATATGAAGGGCTATATAAATTATGGATTTTCTTGAAATCAAAAGTTTGGGTAGTTGTTTCTTAGATATTAATGATTTAAAAAGTGATTTATAAGAAATTTTAGAGAGGATTCAACCCACCATTTTTAACCTGGAAGATTTTAAAAACTCTAATTCTCCCAAATTTGAACTAGAATCCAAAATTTAAATTTTAATTCTTATAAATTTTGATTTTTTTTAATAGTTTTGTTGAATCCAAATGGGAGTATTTCCTTATTTATATTCATGTTTTAAAATTAATAGAGAGTAAAATAAATAAGAATATTAACTTACTCCTATTCCTCCTTTATAACCCTTCGACACCCACCATTTGAGAACCCATTTTCAACACTTGTCTCGTTCTTCTCTTTTCTTCTCGGCCTCACCTCCTTCTTCCTCACTTTTCCATGCTCACCACCACCCACCACCATTTTTACTCTGTTGGTCAAGTATTATTGTGGTCGAGATGGTTCTGTTGCCAAGAAAGCATGAGTTGTATTTTAGGGAGGCATTGTGGTTGTGGTTGAAGAAAACCTAGTGACCCACTTCTTGCTTTATCTTCCTTTTGGCTTCTAAAGGTGATAATAAAGCTCACACCTCCTATTTCATGAGTTTAGCTAAATCTAACTATATGTATTGGATTTGAGTAAGCAATATTAAAAACCTAGGGTTTAAATTTGGGTTTTGGTGATTAGAAGTTAATTCGAATTAACCCTTGGTTCTAAAATGTTAAGTATTACTTGTTTTATGATGTTTGTGGTACTAATTTTGCTGGAGGATCATCTTGTTAGCGTTGTGGCACCATAGGCTTGGACCACCTTTTCTTCGGTTGTGTATTACGGGTTGATAGATAGCTATAAAGTACTTTGAGTTCTTATGCCTCCATAGTTATATGGATATCTCTTAAGTAACATGTCAAGAATTTCGAGTCCTTATGCTATAAGTTGCAAAGTTTAAATTTCTGCAGAAAGTGCACTTTAGTTTTGATTTAATTGACTATTCAAATCTTCATTTTTTAAGTTGATTGTTGTTATAGTCAATATCTATATATATTTGACTCTAAAATTTCATGATTTATGAAATTTGGAGCCATGCCAAAAGTTATGAGCAAGCAGTTGAAAAATTGTTGTAATTGTTGGTCTGATAGAGCCATAGTTTTTGAATGATTTGAAAGACTAAATGACATTTAATTTCTTTAAATTTTGGACATGTGTTACAATGATCTCTTATTATTATCATGATCAAATTTCATGATTGTTCGAACATCTGTAGCTATATATGTGGGACAAACATCTTTGAAATTGTTTTCTGATACTTTGATTGAATCTAATTTGAAATCCTTGCTACTCTAAACTTTCCTAATTTTGATGAGAAAAGATTGAATATTTTGGATCACATATTGCTTAAGATATTATGATATTTTGAACTTTGCTTATTCAAAGGAATGTATTTGGATTAGAGATCTCTAATATTACAACGGACTAGATTAATATTTGGATTATAATGATATTGTTTTCATGTGAGGAATCTTTAATAGAAATTGTAGCTAAGGATAGTAGACATTAGCCTTGGTGAACCATGGTCTAGACTCTAGCTAACAAGAGTGTTGCTAGCTTAGCATGTTTGGCCTGCATGTTGGATCTATTAGGCCCCAACAAGGTGGATCATTTCATCAATCCTTTGGGAAAAACCCATTGGTAAGATGTCTGCTCTAATTCTGATTATGGATTTGAGACTTCCCACTTTGATTCTTTGTTAAACTAGATTTTTTATGATATATTATATTTGAGCTGTATTGTTGCTTTCGTTTGTTTATTTCTTAGTTATGAAAATGTTACTCTGATAAATATGTTTGTGAAAAGCTTGTGCTGGAGCTATTCCATTTTTGTTATATGTTAACTCTCATTGGATCAGTATGACTCACCGTTTTACTTTACGTGTTATAGATCCCAGTGCTAATCAAAGTTTAGGTCCTCTAGCTAGTTAAAGATTTAGATCACTTTAGTAAGCCTAACACATATCTATTTGGCTAGCTATTTTATGTAATGCATGCCATGATGTATTTCAATACTTTAATACGTATAAACTCTTAGCTATGCTCCCTTACCTACAAGCAGGATCTTACTTTTTATATGTTCGCTCTAATGTCATTATGCTGAAGTATTTTGATTATGTAGTGCATTTTGAGAATACTCTTTTGGATATTGTGGTTTGATTATACATGTGATATGAATGGTTGAGCAAGAGATTCGTATATTGGGATATCTAGTTTTAAAGGGAATCTTTGTCAAATTTTCTGTAAGAATCTCAGTTAGGCTTCTTAGGTGGCTAGTTCATCCTATGAGCTGGCCATGGCCCCAGGTTGGGTCATGATAGAAAATATGTTTTTGACATGTGCTATAGATGTTAAAAAAACTTGCGCAACTTGATTTTTAACATTTTTTTGTGTGGCGAATCTAATTTGCATTTTAAAACTTTGAGGGAGTTAGATGCTATCTCGAAAGGTTATAGACAATAATTTAGGGGTATTTATTATATTGGATTGACCCGGTGAACTCGAAAATCCAAACCAAATCAATGAAATCAGTTCAAATCGGTTCGAGTAATCAGTTCACTTCAAACTAAAACCAAACCAAACCAATATTGGTTCGATTGCAAATCTATAATTTTTCAACCCAAAATTTGAACATCCAAACACCCAATCTAATCATTTGATTAATTATATTTTTTAATTTATTTCTAAAATTTTAAAGTTTCACACTTAAGTTTTAGTAATTAAATCACTTTTTATATTTTTGGTTTGCATTTATTTAAGGTATTACTTTATTATGTCATAATAAAGCATTACACTCTTATCAGTTGTCACAAGGATGTAGAAATTGAAAATAAAAGTTCAAATACTATTTTGATCTTTATAGTTACACCACATTATTTTCTACTTTAACATCCCGATTTAGCTGTGATCGTAAATAATACTATTGGAGGTGGGAATGTCCCCTGTGCACCATATTTCACAAGGTGCACCACTAACCTTGTTCTTAAACTCGGAAATTAGATATTGGAAGTCAAACTTCGAGGCATCGCATAACCATAACCAATGGTTTCACCCTCCGTGTTGGAAATGAATGGAAATTGGAACTCCCTGTCGTAAGGTCTGAATTGCCTTCATGAAAATTGAAAAATTGGAACCTCTTGCCGTGAGGTTGGATTAAAGTGAACAGGTAGAGGATATCCTTCACAGAAACCGAAAATCGGTAACTCAGGAGGAAAAAGTGACGTACTAGATTCGGAACTAAATACTTGGGGACAAAGAAGAAGCAAACTTCCCCACATTAGTAACACGTAAACTCGGAACTTGGGACTCGACCAAGTGACATATTGAGCTCAAAATTTGGAAACTTGGGGGAACTTGGAACTCGAAAGCTTGGGGACCAAGAAGAAGGTTAAGCTCAGAATTCGGAAAGTTAGGCCAAGGAAGGGGTGAATTCTAACGTTAAGTGACACCGCAAACTTGAAACACGAATCTCGGATCCTATGCCTAACAAATCTTAACTCAGATACATAGAAGTTATAGATTTGATTTGATTCAAGTTTGTTACAATATCTATTATTCATAAATGCAAGATTACATTATGAGATATTTTTAGGTAATAGCCATCTATTAGATACTACAAACTTTATATTCATATGATATAATATGATGTGTAGTTGAAAAATTAACCCCTTAGCTAGTTGGTAGAATTAATGGCCAAATATTTAGCCACATACCTAGGCAAATAAGGTCAATTATCAACCACATAATCAACCAATCACTTTTACTATTACTTCATCATAAACTTAAATTATGCATAACACAACAAACACTCTCATTCTCTTCTTTTGCTAGCCTTAGCTGCTACTTCTCTTTCGATTCTCCATGTCTCTTCCTAACCACTGAACCTTGCATCCTTTTATCTCTAAGAGAAGTTACAACCATTCTAGCTACTACTCCCCGAATAAAACCTAAGGTTCAAACCAAAAGCTCTTCCCTTAACCAATTAAGATTCTCGGGTCAAGCAAGAAGTGAGTAGAATAGATATATCTTGAGTTGGTTGAAGTCCACTAAAGCTGTAGCAGCATCACGTTAGAAGGCCACAAATCATAACAATGAGGTAGGAAATCCTAAGACTTGAATTATTTGTATAGGTGTTTTTTTTGTTGCTAGAATTTTTTTTATATTTCTTAATGGGAATATTGGGATAGGGATTAATGATATTAATTTTGGTGTTCTCATGCTTTGAAGTGGTTAGGCTTTACTTATTAATAAGTGGTTGTAGATATGTGATTTAAAAGGAATTAAGCACCAAATTTGATATGAGGAGAAATTTAGATAGTCAAGTGATCCAGCCCCCATAACTGAAGCTAAAGAAGTCAAATTGAACTATAGTTAATTTTAAATGAAAGTTAACTCAGATAGAAGTTCATCCCTATAAAATATAAGTTCATATGAGTTGTGTAAAGGAAGTTATGATTTTTGCAAGTAGACCCTATTTTACCTAGGGCATCACTAAATAGCCTAGGGTTAAGACTTAATATCTTAAATTATATATATCATTATTGAGTGAAATTAATTTTGTTAGAAAGTTAAAACACAGAAGAATAACTCTATAAATTATCATGACCAAATTTCTATTGTAGAGGACCCAGTAACTATATGAATTGACTATTACTATACTAGTACCTAAAACAAGATAAGTGTAATACAAGACTTATATCTTAGGCTTGGCTTAAAATTTTTGAGTGAGGTTCTTTTTCTTAAAAGGGGTTCATTAAGCTATAAACTCATAAAATTTCAAGGAAAAATAATACAAAATGAAATTTTGGTGATTTTTCTAAATTTGATAACTGAATCTATCCTATAACAGAGCAGCTAATGAAAAAACATGCACACTTTGATTCATACTAACTCAAATTGAGTGGAACCAAAAAGATTTGAAATAGAGTAATAGGGGATGTTCCTTGTGAAAAATTTACCTAAATTGACTTAAGATGAGATTTTAGTGAATTTTTTAATCCTGGATAGATTCGAGATATTATGTAATTTATATTCCGAAATTATTCCCTTATTTTCTACTTGAACTTGAAGTATGAAGGTTCTATGTACATATCAATATGGCCATGTTCTCCTAATAATGAAAAGCTTGCATAGAAATTGTAATTGTACATTACTCCTTATTTGATGAGAAAAACAAAGTTAGTGTTGTGTTTGGGTCAGAGAAAGTGAATCTGACTCCCCTTGATTAAGTTAGGTAGAGTGAACCTAATATGGTTATATCGGAGAGAGTGAGTCCGATCTTTCTATAATATGTTAAAGAGAGTGAGCCTGATTAGGGATAGATCCACATGATGGTTATAGAGAGTGAATTTGGCAATCATGTACAGGAATGAGCTCAATCCTCTAGAACAAACTATCACCCAGAATACATATGTAATACCCTTGTGTAGGTTGTAGTTGTCTGTCAATAGTGGATCTTGAAAATTTTAAGTTTGAGCCCTATGCCTCCTTAGAAGGCTATAGGATTAAGGCATTTTCTTAAGATCAAAAGTCCTGGTAATAGTTTCCTCGGCATCAATGAGTTGAAGAAGGATTTTTAACGAATTTTAGAGAATGAGGAACCCCTTCGTTTTTAACCCACGAGTTTGTAAAAATGCAAGTTTTCGAAAAATTGTACTAAAATCCAAAAGTTGAATTTTGATCCTTAAGGATTTTGATTTATTTGTATTTTTATTGAATCCAAATTGGAGGGGTATTCTGTTATTTAAATGTAAATAAGTGTGTGTGATATACTAAGTATAGGTGACACTTGAACTAGAGAACTAAGTTTTGGATAGTGTAATCAATTACCCGTGGGCCGGTAATCGATTACAGTCTTCTCTGTATGCTACGGACTAAAATTTTTCATTGTGGTAATCGATTACCACTTATGGTAATTGATTACAGGATCTGGGCTCGCGATAATCGATTACTAGGAGTGGTAAGGTAATCAATTACGACGACACTATATATAGCCAGAGATGCATTCCTCTCTCTCAATTCGCCATTTTCCTTCTCTCTCTCATTTCGCCATTTTCCTTCTATCTCTACCCTTTGAAACTCTCTCTCCCTCGCTCTAAACACTTTCCTTCATCAACCATTCTTTCCATTTCACCTTCTTCATATTAAAATCACTCTAACAACAAACATACAGTCCTTTTAACACTAAATCTTCATCAAATCATTTTTTTTTTTCAAACTCCAGCCTTGTTGAGTTTGAGCTTGTAGGAGGAGAAAAATCAAGAAGACATATCTATCATCTTCCTTCTCATTCCTTTTAACGGTAATCTTTAATGTTTTTCTTTCCTTTCCTAAGAAATTCTTATAAACCTTAGATTAGGAAAAAAATTGGAGGTTTTTATGGTTTAAGGGTAATTAGCATTAACCCCTTGAATTAATAGCTAATAATTGATTGAATTATCGTATTGTGATAGTAGATTGTCCTAAGGATTGTATCCTTAACTCCGTGACTCCGGAGGATTAAAACATTCTGCTTATCGGGTATACTGTGAGTAGATAGTTTATCTCTAGCTTATTTTTTGGTATATTTATTTAATATGTATGCAAACGATTTGATATATCATAGAATTATGATTTATATCTCGGTAGCCTGTTTATATTCAAAATTATCACATGAGATAATAAAGGAATTTTTGGTGAATCTTGCTAATCGTTTGAATATATATTAGGCAGCTATGAAATGTTATAAATTTTTTGAAGCATGATAATGTTAGAGATTTTGTTTTTCTTTATGGTATGATTTAAGTTTTATGCATGAGAATCTATATTAAGTGATATGTATGATGAGACTATGAAGATTGCTCTTGTATGAAAAGAAATGAATGGATCTTTATGAAACTTTTATAATTGTTAAATAGTGTGATTGAATGGTTACGTGTAAAAGGAATTGAAAACCCATAATTGAGTATTTGGTATGAGGACATTTGTGATTGATGGAAAAAGGAAAGACTTGGGAAAGTCTAGGCCAAGATTTGTATGCTAATGGCAGTATACGTTAGCCTTGGTGCACTTTGAAGTCTTATTACACAACCACTCAAGGAGTGGTGCGTAATGGAATACGGGAATCACACGAAGGAAAGACCACCTAAGTGTGATTCCTGACAGATTATCCTGGAATAGATAGTTTCCCATGAGTTTTAGTAAATCAAATGATAATTGGAACTAAGATTTCTATTTGGTTTTTATCTATATGATTTAGCTTAATATTTAAAAGTTTGTACATTGTCTCATGCGGGTTAAGGATAGCTTATCTCTCACTGAGTCATTAAACTAACCCGTTGTTCTTCTTTTCTTTTCAGATACAGGTACCATTTTGGGATTCAATTTCACTATTTCTTGTAGCCGGTTCTGCTTCTTCGATGACCCCTCATGATCAAGGGCATTTAGAATTTTAAGTTTTGATCCCTAGAGTAGTGTAGCTCCATGGTATTACAGGCAGGGTCCGACCCTTGCTGAAATATGTAGAAGTGCTTGTAGTGATTATATATATTTGAATGATTGAATTTCTAAAGGAAGGAAGAATTGATATTTGGATTAAGTTGTTGAAAGGATATAGGTACATTTTTCTATATGTTTGGACATGCTTTGAAAATTCATTTTGTTGTGTGTTATGGGATGTATTCTGAGAATACCTGGATCCCCAATGGATGCATGTGCTTGTTTTTATGTGCAGGACAAAGATTTGTGTTTGGGAATTATCCCAAATACAAGGTAGACTCTATTCGAGTTTCATGAAAAATGTGTGATAAAAGGCTTGCAAGGGACTAGTCCCCTATACGCCAGTGATAGCCTTGATTAGGCTGTGACAACATAAATGCCATTCAAAGTCAAGCGATTACCAAGCCAAACACATATGTTAATCCAAAGTTAAATAGAATAATCTGACCAAAATACACTCCATGTATGTCTGATTTTACTTATATAGCTCATTCAATATATGCTTTATTTCTCTTATTATAATATTGATGTTGTTAGCATATATTTACAATGATTGAGAAATTAAAATGAATCTATTTCGAAAATAGTTTTACCATTCAAAATAATAGCCTTGCTTCCCTATCTAGTAAGGACATATTTTATTATTGTACACTGAAGTAGCTGCGGATGATTACGATGACACCACACATAGTAGTCTAGGATTTCCTACTAGGAATTTAAATTCTTATATCTATTTCTTTTCGTATCATCCTTAGACATTACCAATGACGTCCTTATCGATTTTCCTTGAAGCAGCTAATAGGACCGGGCACCATAACCTTGCTTTGGACTCGGTATACTTATTATTAGGCTAGTAGCTGTTAGAATGTGCTAGTATCCTGTTTTGATAGAAATGGGTCTGCAACTACTATGGATGCGCTATTGTACATATTTACTATAGAAGTATCTTTAATACTTAAGATTTATGTCTTGCTATATGAAATTATGTTGCATAAACCCATTAACAATATAATATCCGATTACTGTATAAATAGTTATAAAATGGGTAGCAACGTCTAATTATAACATTTTGAGCTAGGCATAATATTGTGATTAGAAGGATGTTACATCTACCATTTGAGTCTTGGCCTTCAAGCAACCAAAATCAAAGTAGATATTTTTTTTTATTTGGAAAAGACCAAAATAAATTAAACTACAGAGATCCATCTTGAATGAAAAATAGTATATATAGGGGGCTAAAACCTAAAAAGGTAAAAACTATAAGGACCAAAAATTAATTTTAGAAACCAAAACCCAAATTTTTGCCACTATAAGAACTAAAACCTTAAAAAGAAAGAAAGAAAGAAAGAAAATTATAGGGACGTGTTGGAGTAAAAACTTGTTAAAATTGAAAATACAAATTTTTTACTTTTACTTCAATCTAATGACCAGAACCAAACTAGCTTGATTTTGATGGGATTGGTTTAATTTGAATTTGTTGAAAATTTTTTCAAAAATCAAACAAAACCAAGCTAATAAAATTTGATTAGTTTAAATTTGTTCCCCCCCCCCCCCAAAAAAATCAAAACTAAATTGACTCGTTTACAATCTTGGACAAGATTGGGTTGAGTGCAAATTAAGCTTAACTCGCCCACCCCATTGCTAATCCTTTAGAAACTTAATTAAAGAGTAGTTTTAAGGATGATTGGAGTGATTGTAATGGCTAAATGCTTTGGAACTCATTTAGAAGGCATAAATGAAATTATTATTTATCATTAAAAGAATAGTGTGATTTTCCAAATATGAGTTAATGTGAACATTTTGGACTCTAATTCAAGGGTTTTTCTTTTTCTTTTTACATCAATGACAATAAGATTTGAACCTCTAACCTCATATATACCATTGAAGCCTTTCACCACTAGACCACTCCTAGTGGCTTGACTCTAATTTAGGTTCTAACAATCTCAAACCTTATCTTGTAGTTTAAAAAGGTTCAAATTTATACAAATATAAAATTTTAACCAAAATTTTTATAAATTCAAATTTTATATGGTGTATAATGTATAGAAAAGGCAATATATATCCCATTTGCAAGCACCCAGCCCTACTCAATCCATGTAGGGAGGGTTTAAACCCTAACTGCATAAGGTCGGAGTGGGGCGGGGTGTGTGTGGCTTTAGGGAGTAAGTAAAGTGTGGGTTGTGACTTTAAAACTCACACAATGTGTTAGGGGAATGTTTTAAGGATTGTATTAGCATGCGGGACGGGTTTTAAGTAAGCTAAAACCTAGGATTATATTAGGGTGTGGAGTGGGTTTTGGAATGCCCACATACCTACATCTCTGTCTAAATAAAGTAAAAAAAAATCAAAATAAGGAAAAATTCAAAAAAAAAAAAATCGTACCCCTTTCAACTTTGGCCCATATATACTTTGATCCTGTTACTATGAAAACATGCAAATTGGTCCTAAAACTTTTCAATGTGTGCAAATTACTAAAATTTGGTAACAAATGCTTATTTTTTTTATTAAAAGTTAAACGTGAGAAGAACATGAGCTCTAAAATCTCATTAAGAATCTGGTACGGCTTCGGCAAGTATACCGGATCGTACAAGTAATAAAGTGATGAGAAAAGTATCATTCCCACGAGGATAGATCAAATACCGGATAGTTTAAGGGATGACTATTTGGATGCAATGAATTCACGGATAAAGAAATTAAAATTTGAACAAAATAAAATAAATAAGAAGATTAATAATGTAGACGGATGCTAACTGGGTAAACAAATGCAATGGGATGGATGCTAGGGCTAATTAATTTCACCTATTGTAGACACATTTACTATGAATTTCTGTTAATAAGTTCCTATCCTAATTGACTCATGGTCGGCTCCCCTTAGTTTATTCCTAGCCTCTCTCGAGGTCAAGTAATACTCTTTATCCTAAACTGATTGCCTAATCTCTTAGCACAAACTAATCTAGGTAAAGGTTGAAGCTCTATGGGTTCCTATATTGACTGCATGAACCGCGTTTGTCTATCTCTAGTTTTCGCTCAGCTCACGGTGTTTATGTCAATAGGCTCTATTCACAAACCCTCTCTTGAGTTATTATAAATCCCCAAATCAATTAATTGGTGATCAAGCAATTAAAAGCATTAAGAACAAACAAAAACACTAAGCAATAGAGATAGAAAACAAGATTAACATTAATCCATGAGTAAACTTGCCATACAAAAAGGGTCCATTAACGCTCTAGCAAAAGAAAACTAGTTCATAACTGAAGAAAAGAAAACAATGAAAGAGTATGAAGATGAGAAGATAGAAGAAACAAAAGCCATGGAGAATTCTGGCTAGAAACAAGGAATTCAGGAAAATTTGGATCTCTCCGTGTTGAACTTGAGCTCTGGAATCCTTGAATCTTCACCTTCAATCTCTCTGGAAGAAATCTTCTATCTTGGGAGGGGTTTTGAAGTGTCTAGGGCTCCTTTTTCTGACCTTATGTGTTGCCTTTTATAGTCTACGGATCCTTTTCTCGAATTTTGGCCCGAACCAGCAACTTGCTGCAAACGGCGTCGCGCTATAGCGCAAGGTAGCGTTCAATAGCGCGCATGCCTAACAATGCCAACTATTTTTACACACTTCCAAGCTCTATAGCGGTCAAAATAGTTGGAATTTGGCCTCGGTGGTAGAAATAGTGATTGTAGATATTTGAGTAAGCTTTCCAACGCAAGAAGAATCACCTCAATCGGAGTTCTGCAGCTCAAGATATAAGCGAAATAGTGATGAAAGGTCAGACTTGACAGCATAAAAAACGAGATGAAGCTTCAATCTTGTTTCGCCTTTTTCTCTTAGAAAACTCGAGAATTGGAAAAAGTATCCAACAAAAAAGTTGAAGATCTTCTTCTCTTCTTTCCAAAGAATCTTAAATCATCATAATCCAATTTTTGGAGAGCTAGATATCGAATTTCCAATGTTGAAAGGTCTTGATTTTATGCAAGATAAGCTCTATCATAGATCAAAATCCAACTTGAGTGCTTCTACCTAATGATAATCAACATAAGCCCAAAATAAGTATCCAAAATATAAGAAAATAACAGAAAATGAAAATAGCATCAAATCTAAACTACTTAACTAAAATAAAACAAAGTAGCAACAAAACTAAATAATTACGTCCTAAATTAAATAAAAAACTAACTCACCAAATGGAGTTATCAGAATCCTTAAATATAAAAAAGTAACAAGATTAAAGTGCACATAGACCAAAGTTAAAGGGTTTTTTTAAAGACTTTTGATGTAAAAAACTAAAAGTTTTTTACCAAACTGTGGTAATCTATACGTTTCAAAAAGTTCCAAAACCAATTTACATGATTTTAAATATATAGGATCAAAGTGTACATAGACCAAAATTGAAGGGAGTTTTTTTACACTTTTCCCATAAAATAATTAGGACACAATTCAAAATTACACAAATATAAAACATCAACCAAACATTGAGAAACATTTCTTGTGTTTGGTAGATAGTTGATTAATTTTTCATTCCTGGGAATAGCTTTCCCAAGCATTACATTTTGGGAGCATTTGGTAGACGGATTAAAATTCCAGGAGCTTTACAAAATATGTTTGGGAATGAGTATTCTTGTGTTTGGCTGACAGTGATATTATTGGGAATAATATATATTTTTCTCAAAATACCCTTGACAAAATAGTGGTGGCAACAGAGGTCTGTAACGTTCGAAAAATCTTATCATTTTTAATCAAGTTGTTCGAGTTTTAACGAATAATTGGGATTAATTAGAATTCAATTTAGCATTTAATTAAAGCCAATTAAGTATCATTTAGAAGGATTAGAATTGAAGGGAATTAGATTAAAAACATAGGAAACCTCATAAGATCTTTTCCAAAACCATTTTACTGATTTAAAGGAAATCAGTAAGATTTTGATATTTTAAACTGTCGGAATCGAACCAATAGAAATTATACTATGAGAACCCTAGGATGAATGGCCAAGATTTAGCCAAAACAACCCTACAAGTGGCGCAAGAATCAGTCCCAAAGTGGCTAGCTACACTAAATTGGAAAATGAAAAGGAATCCACCAATCATATGATAGCTTCCTTCAAAAGTTTCCAATTTTTTTTTCTCTTCCTATCCCTTGTAAATTTCGGCCAGCATACAGCTGACCCCTCTCCATTTCCTTTCTTCCTCATCTCCTCTCATCTCATTTCATCTTCATCTCCATCAACTCTTCAAGCTTCACCAAAATTTCTTCAATCCAAGACACAAATCTAACAAGATTTCACCTAGAAGAGGTAGGAATCTCAACTTCTCTTCCTGTTTCTTTGGATTAGGGCTGCTTGGGGCTTTTCTTTCCTTCATGATTTTGATGTTATCTTGAGTAGAGATGATGAGTTAGGGTTGATTTTGTATGTATGATATGATTAGAATTGAAGTTCAAATGGAAGAACTTGAAAATAGAAAAAAGCAAGGGGCTATTGGGTGAAAACCCTACGGCGTCAGCACATGCGATGTGTACAGACAAGAATCCAGCCATCAAATCCTGATGAATGTATTTTTATATAAAACTAGACATTTAGGGCTTTCCAAACATATAAATTATAAGGCTATTGGATTAGTATTGAGTGAGTTATGAATTTTTGAAGTTTAGCCTGAAATTCTGGATACTCTCTTGGGCAGTATGAGTTAAGAAGGGTGTAACTCACCCTACATAACTCTAAATTGAGTGAAACTAACTCTTTTGAAAGCTAACATGTATGGAAACATTGCATAAAAAATTCAGAGTTAGATTCATTTCCATTTATTTCCAGTAATTCGATGAATTTGCTCTAAGTCCAAACCAGACTAGAATAGGGCAGTCCAAGAAGGTCAATTTGCGGGGTTTATAACTCAAGCAGTACTTATGCATATGAAGTGAAATTTCTTTCATTAAAAATATTATCCTATTAGCTTTAATTTGGTATAAGTTTCGTATGATTTCACCTAGTTTTCTATTTTTGGTGATTTTCTACTTTTAAGAGTGCAATTCTAGCCAAGAGTAGGATAGACTGAGGTAAAATTCAAATAACATGAGTTACACAAGTCAAAATGAGATGGGACTAAAGGGTTGGAAATTAGACACATAGAACTATAATATATCCAAAATTTAGATCTAAATAAGATGAATAGAAATAATGGTGAATTTTACAAAACTCGGGTAAAAGAGAGAAGAGTAAGTAGAAAACTCTGTTGATATTTTCATCGATTTTGGCACACCACATGATTGATATTGATTCTATACGCTTGTTGTTCTATCTTGATATGAATGCTTGATTGATTTTACTAGTAGCCTGGCACTATTCACGGGGAAGTGGACTTGATCCGTCATGCTGCCGAAATTTCGGCAAGGCCTATGCATAGATTATGGAATACACTTTGATACATATGCATTCATGATTATGATTAAAAGCTATAATAACGATTCTTTATGACTTGGGCCAACCCCTAAACAAATTTAAGGGGAATAGACTGGTGTGAAGGTTGGGGAAAGTAAACCCGTCACTCATGTATAGGTATGAGCTTGGGCCTGAAAAGCAGGCTATCACCCAGAGATGAGAGAGGCCATTCACCTCCAGAGGATCAAGTGCAGGGAAAAATAAGAAAGTATTGACACCCTAGGGACGGCAATATATAATGCCTAGGTGTGTCAAGTAAAGACAGAAAAAGGGAAGCATAAGTGCATATCAAAATTTTATAATGAGCAAGTGCATCAAGAAGACATCTGCATCCATTTATGAATGTCATGTAGTTGTTGCTTATTTTATTTTTAATCTATGCATCTTATTTAATTATCCTTTATATTATTATGTTGATGGTTGAGACTTTTTCTCTGTTTAACTAACGTATGATAAAATGAATCTGCTTTAGAGCAGATGTTTTTGGACTCACTAAAATGAAATCTGTAGTTCATATAGCATGATCACTCTTTTTTGAATAAACTGAAGTAGTTGGAACGACAACGATGATATGGACTGCCAAGTAGCTTAGGAATCCTACTGAGAATATAAAATTCTCATCCCTATGTGTGTTTCTGTGTCATCTCCAGATAGCTCAGAAAGTCTTGAAGGAGATCAATCTAGAGGAGCGTGGCTGAGACTGGACCATCTATAGAGGAAATTTGTATATATATTTAGATATGTGTTTATGGTTGCTAATGTTTGAAAGGTTATTTAGTTACGCTCCTATTCGCAAGATGTAATAGAACTCTATTTTAATTTCGTAGGCAATAAGACAAATAATGAGCCAAGGTCCGTTTATTTTATTGTAATAACTCCCAATAAGATAGTATAACTTAAGTATAGTATCAATTTGGAAGGACATTACAAGGTCCGCGGATGTCAATGTCAGTGGTCCAATGACCTGCAGCAGTGGTCTAATGGCCATCAGTGGCAGTCATGATAGCGGTCCAGCAACATCGATGATAGACCAATGTTGGTGGCTATTAATAACAGGGATAATTTTGTCTTTTTACTTTTGTGGAAACCTTCTCTTGCTATGGGAATCTAACATTCCCACGAGGGAAATGGGAATGAAAATAGATTAATTTTTATTCTCAATAATGCAACTTACTTGAGAATATTTTTTTAAACTGCATATCAAATATGAGAATCTTACATTCCCATGATAACATTATTGAAAATGTAAAGATATTCTATCTACCAAACGCCCATAACTCGCCATCATAAAACTATCTTCTTATCATTATTAAGGGTGAAGATAAAGTAGGGGTAGGTGTACACTAAACACATGACGAGCCATCATGCCTTACCCTACTCCTTTACAGGTAGTGTTTTAAACTCGCCCCACACGGATCGAGTAGGACTGCTCGTGAATAAGGTATATATTGTCATCCCTACTTTTAACATCATCAAAACATTCATGAGAATGATTGGTTATCTAGTTAAATGTGTTTGTGGCAGTAGTCTAAAGTATTGTGTATATTATGTGATTCCTAAGGTTGAATTGTTGAAATAATCTTTTATAACCAGAATAAGGAAAAGTTTGTTGTGAATATGGTAAAAGTCAATATACAATACAATGGTTCTATAATGATTGAGTCACTCAACCAGCAGTTAGTTTATTCAAATATGTTTTGACATTTCTTTCTCTCAAGATTTTTTTTAATTATCTCTTAAATAAGATTTTATATTTGAGTTTTATTATATATAAAAAAACTAGTAGTGAACTAACTCGATCAACTCAAATTAAATTAACTAAAATCTAATAAATTTTGGATATTAGTAATTTTTATTTTTTAAAAAAAATTGATTGAGTACGTCACCCATAAGATTTTAGACTGAAATTACTCGAATTCGCATGTAGTCACCGACCAATATATATATATATATATATATATATATGTGTGTGTGTGTGTGTGTGTGTCTTTTGATTAATCACTGACCAAGTTAATGAGATGATGTTGAATTACCATGTTTTAGCCTTAAAAATATTTTGAACTTTGTATTTTTTATCAGACAATGATATGCACATATACCTGCTGCCTACTCACGTAAATTTTTATCTTATGGGAGGGAAGATTTTAGAGGGGAAAGAAAATAAAATTATGTTTTTTATTTTGGAAAAATATATTTTGGTTTAGGAATATTTTTAAATTAAAAATAAAATAACATGTAATCATAAAATATTTCCATCATCTTATTTTTACTCTTATAAAAATTATATAAGGGGGTGTTTGACAAACTAAAAAAATCGGATAACTAGATACAATGGGGCCTGATTTTTAATAAATGTTGTTTGGTAACTACTTAAATATTTTAAAACTAGTTTTTATTTGAACCAATTTGGATCTAAAATTAGTTATTAAAAAAAATCAATTTTAAACTACTGTCCACCACTTTTCATCATCACGATCCACCATCATCCACTGCCAACTGCCACCAGCCATTGCCGATTACCACTGCCAACCCCCTCTGCCACCATTTGCTGCTATTGATCGCCACCGTTTGCCACCATTTATCACTACCAATACTCACCATTCGTCATCGCCAGCTGCCACCATCTGTTGTCGCCGCTGGCTGCCACCGTCCATCATTACAGCTCACCACCATTCGTTATAGTCACTAGCCACCACTATCCATCACCATCGCTGCCAGCCACCACTATTGAATGCCACCATCCCACTACGACCGCCATTGTCTGTTGCCAATGGCCACCATCACCTACCACAGTCTGCCACTGCCAACCACCCCAGACTGCCACCGTCTACCGCCATCAACCATCATTATCTGTTACTATCTGCTAGATTAGTTTATTTAATAATGTAGTCAAAAAGAAAAAAAAAAAGGTACAAAAGAAGAATAAGAACACATTTAAAACTAATTTTTAAGTTATAGAACTAAATAACATTTACTTAAAAACTAGTTCATTTTATACCAGTTAATATAACCGATTCTATTTTGTACCATGTTAACTTGATTTTTGACGTTGCCAGACAGCCCCTAATTCTCTAAATTTAAAAATAAAAAGTATCAACCAAAGTTGTATCTTTTACTCCGAAATCTGCCACGCATTTCCACCCTCGATATATCTCCTTCGTGTTCCAATTTGGCGTAATTAATATTATGCGTAGCATTAAAACCAAAACATCTTGTCCTCGTAGTATAATTAAGAATACTATATGAGGCAGCCCTAAGTGTATCCAAAATAGGAAAAACAAACAAATAAACACTTGATTGGTCAAATAATTTGGTATTTACTTTTCTTAAGTAAAGTCTTGAATTTCAGTCTTATGAATAAAAAAAAGTAATGCTAAGAATTTTATTCCTATAGTGAATTGGCTTAATTTTAACCAAATTAGTTGAAGAGCCTAATAGACTCTAAATATTAGCAATCTAGAAGAAAAAAAATTGATGCAGCCCAACTTAAACTCTTTTCCGTAAATTGTTGGCTCGACATGTGGATGTTCTGATGGAAGAAAACAATATGTCACTTCAAAGCCAATTATATAACTTGCCCACGAAGGAACTTCATATAGGTTGCAGCTTTCATGTGTGTTTCCTTTTCTTCTTATTATAATTATAATAAGCAAATTACGTACCTATATATTTGTTTATGTATGTGTTTGTATGTCTGTCTGTCTTATGTGTCAACTTTCTCACTTGAAATCAAGGAAAAATGCCATTTTTTTTTTATGCTTCATTGAATATTTGATCGTTAATTAGCGTGTGATCAAGGAGGTAGAGAGAGCACGAGACCATAGCCTCTTCGTGCTATAAAGAATTTGTTAGAGGCTGAAGAGACAGGATTGCATATTTTGATGACATTTTCTAAGTGGGTATATGGTTTAGAGTTTGGCCATTGGAGCATGTGAGTTTCTAGATCTTAGCATGTCCCCACAACTCCTACGTTTAGAATTTGCATTTTATTTTGGTAAGGTTGGTTTGCTCTTTGCATTCATCGTTAACAATCTCTTTTTAGCGCGTCCACTATGACTGTTTAATGATTGAAATTTCTTTTCTTTTTTTTTTTTTCTTTTGGGAACAACAATATCATTTCTGAGTTTCTAGATCTTAGCATGTCCCCACAACTCCTACGTTTAGAATTTGCATTTTATTTTGGTAAGGTTGGTTTGCTCTTTGCATTCATCGTTAACAATCTCTTTTTAGCGCGTCCACTATGACTGTTTAATGATTGAAATTTCTTTTCTTTTTTTTTTTTCTTTTGGGAACAACAATATCATTTCTTTGTTTGATCGTGCTTACTTGTAAATTGAGTTAATATTACACCAATTAATTTCCTAACTATCTTCACCAATTTAATAGAAGTTAATTACACTTTGGAAGCTAGTTATGGTTTAATTATCTATGTTAAATTTAAAAGTCAATAACTGAAGGGATATCACTCACATCACATGTCACAGGTTGGAAATTATCTAATTGCTTAGGGTTTCCCAAGTCCAATAAGTCATTCAAATAAAGACAAAAAATCTGTCTTGTATATGATAATTTCTGGTAAGTTTAATTATTCTATAGGTCCCTATAGCTTTACTCAATTTTTAATTAAGTCTCTATATAATTTAAAAATTTATAATCAAGTCCTTATATTATACAAAATTTTATAATCATGTCCTTGATATTAACAATTGTTACAAAAATTTGAAACTAAATAGAATATTTTAAGAATATTCCTTCTTTCTCCATCTCCCTTCTCCACCAGAATCCTCGTCCACCACCCACCTCTTCTAGTTCATCAAAAACACCAAACTCAACAAACTCATTTTACAATCCCAAACAACTCATCACCACCACCATTGATAATCATCTACTATCATCATCATCCAAATCCCAAACGATGGTTGTGTTTGGATGTTGTGTGGCTTAGTTTGGTTAAGAATGATGTTGTGTGGCTTTTGTTTGGGTTTATGGGTATGCTGAAAGGAAGGACTTCATGGAGGTTTGTAGGGGCTAAGGACGATGAGTAATGAAGACGGTGTTAGGGGGAACTGTAAAAATTTTTAAAGAACAATACTAGGAATTTAGAACACTAGAAATTTAGAACATCGCAAATATATTAAAAACAATAAATTGCATACATGTTTGGCTATAACCATAAGAATCTCGAAGTCCCTCATGGGTTTAAAAGTATGCCTTTCTCTGCAACTCGCACTCTTCCTCATAGTGGTCCTCAATGGGGCAAGCTATAGAATAGCAATATGCTAGGGTTAAAGAGTGCATAGGGGACCTAGACTATATATAATGTGCTTTCCCATCAAAAACCCACGAGATTGAGGCCTACACTATTATCCGCACTAATCAATTACAAATGTCCAAACTCAAAACAAATGGATCACTTAAATCAATAATTAGGCTTCAAGATTGCATCCCAACGTAGATCATATATTAGCCCGTTTTTATCAAAATCAAAATGTCTCAATTGATTGCAACCCACAAAAATTATTAGGATAACTCTAACATTCTCCCACTTGGGCAAAATCAATTGAGCAGTTTTAATTTTAAAAAATAAATAAGTAAATAATAAATAAATAAATAAATAAATTGAAAACATTTGTTTTGAATACAACTCTCGGGCTAATAACTATTATCGTTAATGTGGCCACATTTAAGAAAACACATGATCCATAATACAACATCTGAATATGACTCCATCCAACTAAAGCCAAGCAACATCGAATCATGGCAGTCGTTACATCCTTTATTGAGGTCGAACCAATCCATAGTTAAAAATGTCACTGACTCTATTGATTAGTCATTAATGTGTACTGTAACAAGAAAGTAGCATGCCAATATGATCCAACATCTTTACTGCTATTTTCATTGTTAATCCCCACAATTTCTCTCAATGCTTTTAAAGCCAAAGAAATTGTCTAATTCATGAAGAACCATTTTGCCTCAACTCCAAAATAGTGTCGACTACCAGCATAGTGGTCCCAATGACACTGAGTTTTAAAGATATCATTATGCCTCAAACTCTAATCTGCTATCAACCACGAGCATAGTGGTCCCAACAACACCAAGTTTTTAAGATATTATTATGCCTCAAGCTCTAACCTAGTGTCGATCATGGGCATAATGGTCCTAACGACACCGAGTTTTAGAAATATCATTATGCCACAAACTCCAATCAGTGTCGACTACAGGCATACTAGTTCCAATGACACTGAGTTCTAAAAATGTCATTATGCCACAAACTTCAACATAGTGTCGACCACAGGCATGGTGGTCCCAACAACACCAAGTTTTAAAAATTTGGCAATTAATATATAGATTTAACTAAATAAATAATAATTATTATATTATCAATTGCTCAAAATAAACAATGCATGTCAACTAAACACCATAAGTGTCCAAGATAAATGTTTGACATGATAGTACAAATCTCCAAGCTCCCACTAATCAAACATATCAAAAGTCTCAATCACCCATTATAACATGTCTTTCAAATACCATGGGCTGCTTAGACATTTGTCTAAGAGATTAGCTAGTTAGAAATATTTAATGTGTTCATTGAATGCATCTTTGTTTTTCGTAAGATACAACAAAGTCTTAAATATATATACCAAGAAAAGAACGTATAAATTTCTCTAAAACTCTATAATGTTCAAAGTATCTCAATATTGAGAACTTCCAAACCATATAATTCAATCAAATATTTTAACAAATTATTTTACTACAAGTCTTGACATCAAATAATGACTAAAGTCATATCCCACTAATGTCAAGATTCAACATAACTTATGCGCCAACTTTCATAAGAAACACAATTTCAACAAAGAAATATGGCACCAACTCATAATTTTTAACCTTTGGTGTTCGAGAAATAATACTCTCAAAATTAAAAGAAATTCTTTTGAAAAAAGAAATACCAAGTGAGATAAAATATATAAGAAAATATTTCACTTCATGATTTCCAAGCAAACATATAGGTATTATTATTATGGAGAATTTGAGAAAATCTCATTTGTGTAATTGATATCCTCAAGGAAATTTCCTCAGCAAGCTTAATAAGTTTAGAACCTCAACCATATCAAGAAAATCAATCACATTATCAATGAAGGAGGATAAACTAACATATCGTTAACTCAAGAATCATCTCCAGAGAATTTGCTCAACTAGTTCAATAGGTCATGGAACCTAAACCATAGCTAGAGAAATAATCACAGTATCAATAACGTGCCCATAACTCGACCATCAACTCCAATAGGAGCAACAAATGTGATGTTATTGAAAAATAAGCAAAGATAAAGGAATAGTTGATAGGGACTAGCAACGGAAGTGACAAAATTTGATAGTATGGTAGTAATCCCAGCACAATAAAGTAGCAATTATTAGCATTAAATAATGTAAAATAGGAATATTGGATTTAACATGGGAAGAACCCTCAATGTAAGAAATTGAAAAAACTCACAAGACGGCAAAAGCTCCATTATCAACAAAAGCAAAGGTACTATTGAATCTCACAAGATATATGCATTATGCATTGTTCACATATGTCCAATGTAACGCCCGATTTCCGACTTTCGACCTTAGCACTAAAATGTTAGAATTTCCGATTTCCGATTTCCGACTTAATCTCAAAGTCTCATGGACTGGCTTGATTTTTCCAATTTCCGACCTTATGTACATAATATATGATTTCCGACCTTAGGCTCGAGTTAGAATGGACACGAAATCCGACATCCGAGTTTATCTCAACCAGGAGTGAACGCAAGATCAGATCTCTGAATTGATCTCCAAGTTTGACCAAAATTTGCACGAGTTCCGATCTTGAGTTTATTACCAAGAGCTTTTTATTTCTATGATTTTCCCGACTTCCGAGATAAAGTTTGGAGTTCCGATTTCCGAGAACATAAGATAATGTTTTGATTCGCGATCTCCGGTGTTATGCTTAGAATCAATTCAAGTTTACCTAATGTCCCCGACTTCCAAGTTTAAGTGTTTGGTTTCACATCTGACTTTGCTTTCAAGTTTCGAATAAACCAGACAATATTTCTGAGTTCCGATTTCATCTCCAAGATGTGCAGGATTTCCGACTTTAAGGAAGTACGAGTTCCGATGTCATTTTCAGAATACAATGGAAGCGAGTTCCACTTTTAGGCGACGTGGAGAGCAATTTTGTCACAAAAAGAGGGATACATGGCTAAACCTTACCCACAAAAATGAGGAAGGTTGGCTAAAATTCAGCCTTGTATTTTTAGGCCAATCAAAACCCTCCAAGCTAGCTACCACCTCAAGCTTATATAACTCATTCCCCTCCTCTCATGCAGCCCCATTTTTCTACGTTGCCTTCTCCCTCACTTCAGCTCTCTTTTTCTCTTCTCCACTCACCTAACTCCATCCAACTTTCAAGTTCAACCAAGTTCTAGTTACAAACTCAAGCCTAATCACATAACAAGAGGTAGAGGTTTATTTCTTGCTTGATTTTCTGATTCTTGGATGATTGGTAGTGGCTTATTTTCTTAATTTTTGATGTGTTGATTGATTAATTATGATGATATATGGCTGGTTGATTGGCTGTTTGTGAGATTAAAACCAAATTGGAAACAAGAAAGGATGAAGATAGGAAGAGCTGAAAAGCTAGAAAACCTAAGATCCTCGGCAGTCCGTACGGCAGAGTGTACGGCTCCGCTTACCGCATTTAAAATTGATAAAACCATTTTTATGTGAAACTAAACATCTAGAGCTTTCTATCCATATATATATAGGATTAATATTGAGAGAGATATGAATTTTTGAAGTGTGACCTAGGAATCAAGACATTCACCAGGGCAGTGTGAGTTAAAAAGGGTGTAACTCACCTTATACAATTCCAAATTGAGTGAAAACAATTTTGTAGAAAGCTTATACATAGGAGAACCTCCTACAACGAAATTCCGAGTTTGTTATCTTCTCAATTGTTCCAATGATTCGAAGAAGTTACCCTATGTCCAAACTGAGCCAAAACAGGGCAGTTCAAGAAGGTCCAATTTCAGGGCTTATAACTCGAGCCCTACTAAGGCAAATGAAATAGAACTTTTTGCATATGAAAGGTTGACCTGTTAGCTTTGATATGAGACCAATTTCATATGATTTGAGCCAGTTTTCAATTTTTAGTAGATTTTTACTTTTAGGTATGCAATTCTGGCTAGCCACAGGGCAGGCCGGGATAAAACCTAAATAACTTGAGCTATGGTTATCAAAATTAGATGGGACTAAAGAGGTTAGAAAATAGACACATAACACTTTAACATATCCAAAATTGAGATCCAAATGAGTTAAATAGAAATTATGGCTTGATTTGTAAAAATCTGGTTGAATGATTAGGTTGAGGCTGTAACTCTGCCTTAAGGAGACTAATGCTTCTGTGAGTTCAATGATGAATTATGCATGCAATATTGTGACTTCTATGAGAAATTGGTATTCTGATGTACAGGCACTATTTATGGGGAAGCGGACACGTTCTGTAATGCCACTGAGATTTCGGTAAAGTATATGTATAAGTTATGATATACCTATAGATGCATGTGCATTTTCAAGAAAGCTATGAAAGTCATGTTACGAGGAACCCAAAGATTATGTTATGATGAAAGTTCCATGAAACTTGGGCTAGCCTCAAAATAAAGTTAAAGGGAATAGATCGGTGGAAAGGTCGGGGAAAGTAAACCTGGCATTCCTGTATAGGAATGAGCTCGATCCTGAAAAGCAAACTATTACCTAAGAGTCTAAAATGGCCAAGAACTCCCAAGGAACCAAGTAATGGAAAAGGTTCATGAGTAATGGACAAGTTTATGAGGAATGGAAAAGTTTAAGAAGAAAGATTCAAGAACAAGTTTTGCATAATTGCATTAAATGCATAATTATAAGATGTTTACAGCTTGTCTATTATATTTACTTATTGCTGTATGTTCATTTATCCTGCTCTTTATTCTATGTTTTACTATTAGTAATCTACTCTGTTTCTTATACTATCCTAAGTAAAACTGAATCTTGCCTCGGACCAGATATTTTCTTAAACTCAATGAATATGGATAGTTTAGTTTGATCCCACGTTTTTATATAATTAAATGAAACCCGAGGCAGTTGAGAATGAACGTGACGTTAGTTAAACGTCATATCCGACCCTACTGAGAATTTTCTTAAATTCTTACCTCGTTTTGTATTTCTGCCTCATTCTCAGACTTGGACGATGGACTCGACGGCTACCCTCTTCATTGAGATTCCAGATTTGCAGCTCCACCACGACCCCGCAGTAGGCTCATTGTTTATAGCCGGCTCTTGCCATTTCCGTCTTTACCTTTTTAGTGATAGGAACTTTGCCGTCCCTTTACACCATCCTGCTTTTGATCCTGCCGCCCCATACTTTGTGGTTCCACTACACATGGCACACCCTCCACCAGCACCTCCCGCACCCGCAGCACCTGCAGCTCCTGCTGATCCTGCGCCAGAGTCTCCTCCGCAGGTGGTACCAGACGTACAGCTCAGCTCGGAGAGTGACCCTTCTGAGGCCACCAGCTCATCGTCCTCCTCCTCCTCAGGACCCAGTGCAGACTACTCACCAGCCGAGCCTGGCATGGCCAACGGCTTTCTGACGGAGTAGATCAATAGTAGACGATGTTGTACAGTGTGACCCTCTTTTGACAGTACGTAGTTTTGGGTCATAGACTTAGCAGCAGGTCTAGCAGTAGGTTTGAAATGTCCTCTGAGGACCCTATAGGATCATTTTGACTGACACGGGCCTTATGTCTTTTTGGTACACCGGCCCCACTTTTGTATCCTATTTTGAAATTTGTACAAACACTGAAGCAGTGGCTTCCTATACACATACATATATACACATATACAGTTGACGGCATATATGTTATTGGTTCTTATCTTTTTGTTATGATGTATTAAACTCTGTCACATTCATTATACAGCGCTCCGTTTCTTCTGTTACAAAAAAAAAGAAATGTAAGCGGAGTATTAATACGGTAACACAATCTACTTAATTTCATGCTATGACTTAAGCATAACATTAAATTAGTAGGGTGTTACATCCAACTCTTCCATAGCATCAAATGGTTGCCCATAAGGACCCAAAGACATCAACAAGATGAAACCGACAAGGAAGAGTTCAAAAATCCTCTTGAGGACAATCAAGATAAGCATATTGTATCTCTCCCGCTTAGCTCTATTAAGCTGTATTCCTTTCATTATAATCATTTGGGTTGTACACACAGTGCCATGTCAAGGTAGAGAACTCTTAAAGAAAATTTCTATTAGATGCACGCCAATGGGATTTTGCCCAAAAGGTTAATTTTGGTCTAATCAAAATTTTCATTGAAGTCATAAAATTATTCATCTAAAAAGTTATGCATAAATATGATGGACAAGATATAACTCACTTAAATAACTATCACAATGAGGTTAGGATAATAGTACATTTCCCTTGGGGCAGAATATGCTACCATGGTTGTAACCATGGTCAAAACCTCAAATGAGTTAATCAATGAAGCATACATTGAAATTAAAAATCTATCCCCTTTGGGCAAATAGATTCCATAAACCAATGCACCTCTATTAACCTCATCCATAAAATTGGGAGTGCATTAAAACAAATAATTGAGCAACGTATAGCTTAAAATAGCTATCATAATAAGGCCAACATAACATCACATATTCCCCTTTGGGTAGAAAGTGCAACTATCAGCCAAGGTCATAACCAAGGCCAGAACCTCAGATGTACCCCTATTGGGTGAACATAAACTGGGTTCAAGAATCCATCCCCTTTGGGCGAACAGACCCTCTAGACCAATGTACCTCTATTAACATCATCTACAAAATAAAGATGGGCTACTTAGTGAGCATGCACTACGTTTAGAAATCTATCCCCTTTGGGCAGATAGGTCTCTTAGACCAATGCATCTCCAATAACCACATCTAAAAAAATAGTCTCTAATTATCACAAAAAAAACCCCTTTGGGCAAGCAATTACATGCAATAACCAGAAACATTTCTCAAATTACAAGGACTTCCACAAACCTCATTTAAGCAATCCCACTTTGGTGGTAATTGCCAATTTATGAAAGAACTTACATTGGAATCAATTTTCTCTTGCCCAAAAGTATGACGTAGTCCATAAGAATATCAACACCTCTACTATTCATAATTTATGTTAATAGCATTCCTTGAACTTTGTCCATAACTAGAGCAAACAAAAGACATAATAGACATGCATATTGAGTTACATAACACATGCCAAGGAGAATACATGTCATAACCATAAATATGATACTTTGTAACCCCAAAATTAATCAATTATACTTTATAAAAATTTTGCAAGTAACCAATGGGTTAAAAACTAATGCTTATTAAAAATTCAGGGCAATCCAAGTGGCTCATCATTTTTCATCATTCTACAAAGTCCCAATACACATCACTACATCTACCTTTTGGGTAGAGAATGTAGGACATTCAAGGTATCTATCTTGTATAGGAAATATTGGCTCCAGAAATTGCCCCCTTTGGGCGAACAAACCTCCTTAACCAAAATGTTTCTCAGAAGATAGATTCCACAAATATCAATAAATTGCCAAAAGGTAATCCTCATATTTTCCATTGTAATTTTTCTCTTAATTATAAATTTGTCAATTAAGAGCTCAAAATTGGCCATTAGTGTCATTCATGGAAAATTCACAGGAGTTGAAAGGGTAATAAAATAATTAATTTCCTATAGTGCGTCAATTCTTGTTCAATTTTAGTGACACCATCCCAAAATTTTTTACAAGAAACTTTATCAGTTTTGCGAGTAACCCACTTTGGTGGTGAAACTCACTCAACTAATAGAACTCTCAATAATGATAAACAATTTCCCAAATAACCAGTTCCTAATTTATCTCCCATTTTTCCAAACACTTCCAATAATTTCCCAATTTGACTTAAGAGGCGATTTTCAATTCTATAAACTTCATTTATTTTTGTTTGGATTTAAAAAATTCAAGTGATAGCAACCTAATAAACAAGCATTTTAAGCATACAACTCAGGCAAGCAAATAGGGAGAGCCAATTTTGTGAAAAGGTTCAAAGCATAATAAACTATTTCTCTAGTATATTATTTTATTAAATATCAGTAGAAAAAAATAATTAAATATTTAATATAATTTGATATCAACTACCATCAAACAATCAATGATTGATGCCATTAAGAGGTGTATTTCTTTCATACAATAACTTTGAATTGAATCTCGAGAATTATTAAAAGATTCTATCAATGCATGGTTTTGGGACATATTTAGACTTGTAAATGCCATAGTTCTCAGATTGCCCTAATCCATATGATAAGGATCCAACCCATGAATCAGCCACAAAAAAGGGATGAACCCTTTCAATATGGTCAACCCAAGATGCCGATAACAATCTAAGTGGAGTCCCAACAAATGCCAAGTGGGCATGAAACCCCTCAATAACAATGTTGAGACCCCTCTCGATCCTTAGCTCTCACAAGCTCGGGTATAGAGCCCAAAATGTATCTGAGGTAAGTGTAGGTGAGTTATTAAAAAAACAAATCAATTATGATTGATCAATAAAGGGATAATAACAAATTAATCAATTATATATCAATCATAATCAATTAAGAGATTATGATAAATCAATTATATCAATCACAATTAATAAAGATAGTGAGGTATTAAAAATAAATCAATTGTATCATCTCCGTTAATTGTAAAAATCACAACATATCAATTTTAATATACATATTCGAATTCTAATTTATATCTTTGAATTCCAAACCAAGAAATTTGATTCCAGAACATATATTCGAATATATCAAATGCCACATGTTAAAATATATGAAATAAGATGAGAAGTATTCAGGCGCAAAACACAGTACATTAACAGTTATACATCATGCCCAAAGGACACACACACACACACACACACACACACACACACACACACACATATATATATATATATATATATATATATATAGAGCTTAATATTCTAGGAGCTAGATCCTCAATTTCAAAAGAATATATTAATATATTAATAGCCCAACAGGAGAGCAGCGGTGATGAACACCGCGGAGCGAACTCCTTCCTGCTCGAGAAGCACCCCTGGCCATGGATTCGCAACTCCAGCGGCAACCAAAAGGCAGACCCTGCACCTTCAATGGGACAGCTACAAAAGTCTCGCCACGGCAGCCATGGCAACGCCCAAACGAGAAAAACATCCTTTCTTTTCAAATGAATCTTCTCTCATAATTATATATACGATGTTAAAATAGAAAGGATTTTTAACAAATCTCAAACAAGAACCAAAAACAACCAGTCTTGGTTCAAATCAAGTGTCCTTGTGTTCAAGATAATTTCGAATAACACATGAAAAAATTTAATGGATTCTAATCCTAGTATAATTCACTCTGATACCAAATGTAAAAAATTTTGCAGGATCAATATTAGAAATTTAGAATACTAAGAATTTAGAACACCATAGATATATTAAAAACAATAAACTGCATCCCTGCTTGGCTATAACTGTATGAATCTCGAAGTAGGGTTGAAAGGTAAGCCTTCCTCTGTAACTCTCATTCTTTCTCATAGTGGCGGTCAATGGGGTAAGCCATAGAGTAGTAATATGTTAGGGTTAAGAGGCTTATATATAAACATAACTTAATGGATTTTCCCATCAAAAGCCTCTGAGATTGAGGTCTATACTGTTATTTACACTAATCAGTTACAGATATTTAAATCCAAAACAAAATAAATAGATTGCTCAAATAAATAATTGGGCATAAAGATTGTATCCCAACATGGATTATATATTAGCCCATTTTTATCAAAATTAAAATATCTCAATTGATTATATCTCACAAGAATTATTAGATAATTCTTACAGAACGTCTAGAGGAGGGTGGTGGTGAATGGTTTGAGGATGTGACCGTGAGTCTAAAGTATATTATACTAAGTGGTGTATTGGTACTTTACATTATTTTTAATCATGAATTTTTATTTTATATATATTAAATAGTTTAAATCAATAAAGTGTATGATACATCTAACTTCATCAACTGAATTATAGCATTGCCAACAATATTTTTGTAATGGTTGTTAACGTTAAGACTTAATTATAAAATTTTCTTTAATGTAGGGACTTAATTATAAATTTTTAAATTATAAAAATCTAATTAAAAATTAAGTGAAACTACAAGAACCTACAGACTAATTAAATCTTTATAATAATCAAAAGTCTCAATAAAAAATTTATTATTCACCCTCAAATTTTCAGTATCCTTTACGTTATGTATAGCAAATTATATTTCTAAGGGGTAGCTCAACATAAATATACGAGCCACGCAAAATACTTTACAAGTTTGAAAACCTTTTGAATAATAACACATTAACTTGGATTAATCTATACACTGATAGTGAAAATAATTTTATACTATTAATTAATAAAATTTTAATAAAAATATCAAATCATATTAAATAATTATCATAATAAATAATTATTTGATATAATTTAATATTTTTTTATAATTATATTAATTAATAATATAAAATTATTTTATATTATTAGTACATAAAAGTTCAACACTTAACTTATATCTTAGCATACTTTATTACTTGATATATTCTTTGGATCTGAAATTTTAAACTTTTTCTTTTGTCTTTTTAATTTTTTTTTTCGGCCATGAACACCTTTTTGTCAACAAATTGTTTGTACTTTTTGGTCATTGAACAAATTTTGGTTTTTGGTCTCGGGGTCAAGAGGCTGGGATCAACAAATTCCTTTTTCTTTGTCGTCGGTTTTTTAGTAGTGGGCTTGTTTATGCTTTATACACAATGGGCCGAAGGAAAGTTGCCCAAATAACTGGACCAATTAATTAAACAGCCCAAGTTTGACATTCATCCTTCCGAAGAATGCCATGCACTCACGACCGAAAAAAAATAGGAATGCCATGCACAGACCCCAGAAATAAAAAAGGAACGTCATGCAATATACACTATAAAATAATATATAATACAATAATAGTTATTATATAATATAATATATGATATAAACATGCTATCCTATCCGATTTAATAGACCTTTTTGTATGATCTGCAGTCTATTATTTTTTAAACTAAAAGATTTTTTGAAAAAAAAAAAACCTCAGCCTAACTTATTTATTAAATATGTTAAATCAGGCTTGCTTGATACAGGCCAAATTATAATAACCTCTGACAGACTATGAATACTTGATATCGGTAAGAATTAATCTTGATATGCAGGTAAGAAATATTTTTAAAACCAAACTGATAAACATATTAAACATGTTAAATTAGACAGCTAATCCATTTTAACAGCTTTACTTGAAAATAACCAATGTGATAAATAAGGTAGATTCATCACAAAAAGGCATTGAATAAGGAAATTTAAAAGAATTCAGGCACAGCATATAATTATTTATTATGAAAAAGAAAATAGGTTATTTTTCTTAAGACATCGATCAAACTAGTATGACTTTTCTTTTTTTCAGAAAACTAGTATGACTTTAATCACATTAAAAGTGAGTATGTCAAAATTTGCAAAAGCAATGTTGTACTTATTTTGAACAAAATTATGAAATCACCTATTAACAAAGTCCTCACATCAGAGACAGGAATCCAATTTGTATTCTTATAGGATACGAACTCGTTCTTTACTAATTGTGTCAACTTTTATTGGTATTATACTTTATTTGTCATGAACTTGGCATGGAAGAAATTAAAAGACAAAAATCAAAATTTACTAACGAAAATTGAATTATATAATCCATGGCAGATATCTCGGGGCATAGTCATTCAAAATTGCTTTCTTTTAATAGCAGTATTTCTCACTTAACGCGGTACTTAGTGAACTATATAAACCTAACATTGATTGTTGAAGAGTATTGCTATTTGACCCTTATATCGTGCAAATACTTAACCGACAGAATTTCACAATGGCTCTTTTAATGCATGGTACTCCATTTTAAATAATAAAGTGCGTAATTTTAATTCAAGTGGACTCAATTCAAATAAAGTCACATCCCACCCATTATCGAAGAAGTAATGATAGGTGAACATATTTTTTATGGAATATTATGTTGACTCATATTTTATTAATTATTTAATGGAGTGTAGACTCAATTCAAGTAAAGTTCACACCCCATCCAATGATAAATAAGATGTGGGTCAATATGGTATCCTATAAAAAAATTTGTTCATTTAACATTACTCTTATCAAAAGTAGCTCAATTAATTAACCTTTTGTTTGAATTGAGAGAAAATAAGAAGAGTGAAAAAAAAATAAAAGCAGAGAAAATGAGAAAAGAGAAAAAAAATTTTTATAGTACTCACACAATGCTCTCTCCTTCTTAGTGGGAAGAAAAATTGAAGATAATAGTAGAAAATTATTTAAATTCCTACTCTATCCTTAATCTCAAATAAAATGAAAGTATAAAAAAATAAAAGGAAACAAAAGTATAAATAAGTTATTTAAATATATTTATATTTTTTTCACTTTTTTATCCAATTAAATAATAAAAGAGAAAAATACACTTTTTTTAATTTTTTCTTTTTATTTTCTTCCCTTCTAAATTCTTTCATCTCATTTTATTTTTTCATCAAAACAAAGCAGAAATTTTACTGCTACATGGGGTATGACAAGTTGATTAACTACACTAGCAATTTTAGATGTACTTTAAAGTCTAAAGAGGAATGTCATTTGTATCTTAAAATATAAATTCTTGAGGGAACATAAAAAGTAGAGTCGTCAAAATAAGTTAAATCCGTCGGCCATATGCCATTTATTCATTAAAATTAGATGGGTCGAGTTTAACAAATTATAATCCATTTAAATTAATTTATTTTTAATCTGGCTTGTTTAACCCACTGGGTAAACAAGTTGATTCGTTTATTCATTTATTTATTTTTTTTCCAAGTTGCTTCAATACATTTTTCAACTCATTAGTCCAACAACCCATTATGTGTAGAGACTCAACTTATCTAAATTTGGTTTACTATACTATAACGATAAATAGATTAATGTGTGATTTTGCTTCTTAAGGAAAAAGAGAATTTGATATTGTGTTGTAATTCTTGTTACGAAATTGTCTCTCTTTTTTTTTTTTCCTTTATTGAATGAATTTTATTTTCACATGCAATTTGGACTTTATGAATTTGGATTGTCAAAAAATGGAAAAAAGATTAAGTAAAATTTTTTTTTGGGTTGTGGATTAAGTATAAACTTGAAAGAAAAAGTTTAAAAAAATGAACAAATAAGTCAGCCTATTCAAGCCCGTGGGTTGACCTTAAACGAGTTAGGTCACCATCATTTCACCTCTATAATTTGTGGGCTTAAACAGGCCGAATCCAGATGGGACAACTTTACCCATTCAACAACCCTAATAAAAAGGAAAAGAAAGACACATAATATTTAATAATAATATATGAGACTAAACTTTTGCCGCTTTTTTTTAATAGTTTCAATTAAAAAAGAAAAAATTACATTTTACCTCCTGAATTATAGATCATATACCCTTTAATTCCTAAATTTTAAAAATACACAAATTAATCCTATGAACTTTTTTAAATATGCAAATTGACCCTTTTGTTAATTTTTTATTAATTGTTAATAAAAATATCATAATTGAAGAAAGTTTATAATTATCAAATTACATATTTAAAAAAATTCAGAGAGTCAATTTGCATATAATCCAAAGTTCATGGGGGTACAGTATACTTATTTTGACTAAAATACATATTCGTAAAAGTTTTAGGGGTTGATTTACACATTTTTAAAGTTTACGGTTAAAGTATACATAACTTATAGTTCAAGAAGATAAAATACAATTTTTTCAATTAAAAATGTTTGATTTTACCGTATAAATAACATTACTTGACATTAAATGTGCACTCCCATATTTTGTATAGATGAGCACCGCCTATGAGGCATTCAAAGGCATGCAGTGGGCCTTTGTATGGGCTCCTGCTCTTGCAAATGCCATTCACGAAATTTATTATGAATTTGTCAAAGTGAAAACAATTTGAGTTCGCGTCAAAAAGAAAAAAAAAAAAAAAGAAAACAACTTGAGTTAGAGCTGGATTTGTTGTCCACCACGGAATTGCTTGACCCATAATTGTTTAAAAATTACAATCATCATATATATATATATGGCCATGCATTAGATCCCCCAAGGTCGGGTCATTCTTTTGATTGGCCAAGCATGAAGCATCAACTTGCTCTTGGCTCGTGTTCAGGAAAAACTATTATACATTTTTAGAATATATATTTAATGTAGGTATCTTAAAAGGTCATTATTAATTGTAAAAAAAATTTAAATACGTTCTAAATCACTTACTTTATATAGAATTTTTTGAAACATATATTAGTAAATATAATTTAAAAATATGCAAAATTTCTTGAAATAGGTTGATAATAAATAATTATTTAATATCTCTAAAAGTAATTGACATCATGATAAATGAACTTTCAGCCTTTGAAATTTGAGATTTGTGAACAGATAAAGTTTCTTATAATATAAATGAGGTTTAGCTCTTTTGTAACACACTTTGCACTTTAGAAAATAAAATATATAATTATAATGGCTAATAAGAAAATAAAAAATTATTATTATATGTTTATAATTTATCATGTAAGTGCATGTATTTTACAAATTTTTATATTATTAATTTTCTTATAATGACTATAATTGTATACTTTATTTTCTAATGTGTAGAAACACTTTAGGGAAGTCAAATTCGTATATATGAATTAATTCCATAGACAAGGTGAACTTACATGAAAAATATTCTACATAAGCACGAGCAGAGCGAGATAATTCATAGTAGTGATCTCGTTACCCCTTTCTAGAGTCAAGGGACTCAATTATACATGTGGTCATTGTCAAAAATGTCAAGTAGTCAATTTACCAATTCAATTCAATTAATGAACTTAACAATAAGTTGAAAGAGAAAAGGGCTAGTTGAATGAGATCAAAACTATTCACAAGCACACACACAAGGCACGATGGTGGGGAAATTAAAAGCTTTGGCTTGGCTCTAGGTCACCAGCTTTATCGCATTAACATTAATGGCTTGCTGGGGTTTAGGAGACTTTTTCAAGCACACAGTGGAGCTTTCCTTTCCCAGTGCAGCCACATTGAATACTCCCACGCGGTTTTCAGTGGCACGAGAGAGAGGGTATTGACTATCGACGGCAATGGATTCTTTCGTGCCAAAATATATGATATAATTAATGTATTAATTTTTATTATTAATTAGCCATTTTTTTTTTAAATCTATTGCCACCCTTATTTAATAAATTTATTGACTAATTTATCTAAAATACTCTTCATATCTTTCATAATTAAAAAAAAATGCTCAATTTTATATCTAAAAAAAATTCAATTTTATATTTTTTATAAAATATATCAAATTAAATTTTTAAGTAACAAAAAATAACAAAATAATTTTGATATGACCTATATTTATTCTCGTGACTATAAAAATGCTTTAGAGGCTGAATTCACTATTTATTTTATTTATTTTTTAAGATATAATAATTTTTATATTTTTAAGGAGGATTAATTGTTACTCTTATATGTTTGTTGCCATATTCCTACTTAATGAAACTTTATTTAATTTCTCTAAGATACTCTTCTTTATTTGTTAATTAAATTAATTGTTTAAAATTATTTTTATTATAATTCCTAATTTTATTTAAATTCTTAAAAGTCTTTTTATTTTTTATTATCACTCTTGATTTTTAAACTTTTTTAGAAAATTAATTATTTTGTAAATTTATAAATTTACTTATTTAATATAAATTTAAACCTAAAGTATCAAGTTAACGTGTTTTTAAGTTTTTTTAAATATTTAAAAAATGATAATTCATCAATTAAAGTTATTGTCAACAATCCTTTTGAATTCAAGATTTGATAATGTTAATAAAAATTTATTGAATATATATATATATATATATTTAAAATTATATTACAATATAAAGTATAAAAATATGAGAAGTAAGGATTGATTTCAGCCTTCAAACTATTTGTATTATTATCATGACAAATATAAGTCTCATATAAATTATTTTATTTATTTTATGATAAAGTCGTGTGTTTAGGGTCTTTTGAATTCAAAATTTGACATGTTAATAAAAAAAATTATCAAATTTTCTTCTTATATATTATTTTTTAAACAATATTACAAAATATAAGTATAAAAAATAGAGATTAATTTTAATGTATTGCTAGTATAAAAGAGTTTTAGATTATCATCTAATTAGATACTTGTATTTGTAAAACTTTTAAGATAATAGACGGTTAAATCAAACACTTTTATTAATATGGCAATATATGAGTGAATTTTTATATAAAAAATTTTTATACTGACAATTTATATCAATTAAATTGTAAAAAATATGTGAAGTAAATATTAAATTCATGCTCCAAATTATTTTTATTATCATGATAATAAAAATAGGTCTCATTTAAATTATTTTATTTTAATATGAAGTTGAACATTTTTATCAATTTGACTAGGTAAGATAGTGATAGGTGTTATAAAGAGTTTAATAAATAAATTTATTAAGTAAGAGTGGCAATAGATAATAGTAAAAATTAACACATAAATAAAATTTTGACTTGAGGGTGTCTACTCCCGATATTAACAACCCAATTTATTAGTTTAAATGGTTCAACACTTAATTTCTTAAACAAAGTTGTGAGTTTGAATTTCGTAAATCAAAAAAAAAAAAAAAAACATTGCTCTCTAGCTGAGCTGACTTTTGCCGTCTTAATTCTTAGAGTTAATGCAATTGCGGTCAACTTTTAACTATTTGGCTTCCCTTCTTTGCTTCAGTCAGCGTCCCTTCACACACTCCAAATTTCTTCACCTTAATTTCCATTTTCCCCCCTTATTTATACACACCGAGTCTTTGCTTAGGCTTGACTCCTGCCATAGCACTTAGCAAGTAAGAGGAAAGCAAGAAATTTGAGGGAAAGAGATCACAGAGAGAAGAGAGAGAGGAGCTATTCTTTTCTTTTTGGAGCATATAAAGAAGTGAATTAAGAGAAAGTTGAAGAAGATGGGAAGACCACCATGTTGTGATAAAGGAGGTGTGAAGAAAGGACCTTGGTCTCCTGAAGAAGATATCGTTTTGGTCTCTTACATACAAGAACATGGTCCTGGCAATTGGAAAGCTGTTCCCACCAATACTGGTTAGTACTCCTCCCACTATGATCATATCTTTGGTCATTTTATGATATAGGGTTTTCTTTTTTCGTCTTGTTCTAATTAGAACATCATTAGGGAAAATTCTAATTCTTGGGGGCCTTGTGATCTGAAATATAGTCTTTTTGGGCTTTTAGGTTTGTCAAGGTGCAGTAAGAGTTGCAAGCTCAGATGGACTAATTACCTGAGGCCAGGAATCAAAAGGGGTAACTTCACAGACCAGGAGGAGAAGATGATAATCCACCTTCAAGCTCTATTAGGGAACAGGTAAATTTACCTTCATGCACTTCTTGCCACAATTCACCTTCATTTCCTATTTTTGTTTCCTAGATTTCCTATTTTAAATATTTTATTAAAAAAAAGTGAAAATAAGAAACAAAAATAAAAAATAATATTTTATTATTTTTATTATTTACTTCAGAAAATCCTAAAAGCAAAAAACACAGAAAATAGAAATATAAAATGAAAACATAAACGAAACAAGCTTTTAAAAGGGAAAAAAAAAAAAAAACTGCCCTGAGTGCTTTGTTTAGGAAGTTCCATCCTTTTGGTCTTACATATGCTAAACTGGAGGGCACATTGGTTTTGGTGCAGATGGGCTGCCATAGCTTCATACCTTCCACAGAGAACAGACAATGACATTAAAAACTATTGGAACACCTACTTGAAAAAGAGGCTCAAGAAACTGGAAACAGTTTCTGAAGGAAGTTTGGGACATGGTGGGTTTTCATCGGCTTCTCAGCCTATGCTTCGTGGCCAATGGGAAAGAAGGCTTCAAACTAACATCCACATGGCAAAGAGAGCTCTCAGTGAAGCACTCTCACCAGACAAGACACCTTCCTTAACTGAACTAAACATCTCCAATGTTAACTCCTTCTGTTCTTCCACTAAACCAACACAATCTCTAAGCTATGCTTCAAGTGCTGACAACATAGCTCATTTGCTAAAGGTGTGGATGAAAAACCCACCACCAAAGGCATCACGTGCTAATTCATCTGTGACCCAAAATTCATTCAACAACTTGGTTGTTGCAGGGGCTGACACTGCTTCTAGCAAGGGAATAAATCCAATAGGAACAAAGGGTAGTAGTAGCAGTGTTGAGTTGTCTGAGACATTTGAGTCCTTGTTTGGTTATGAGTCATTGGATTCTTCAAATTCTGAGTTTTCTCAATCACTTTTCCCTAACGCTACTCTTTTCCAAGAGGAGAGTAAGCTGGATATTAGTGAAGTGATGCCTTTCTATTTGCTTGAGAAATGGCTTCTAGATGAGACTGGTTGTCCTTAGAAAGTTAGCTGCAGTGGTATTACATCTTCTGCAAATACCACTGTATTTTAGATTGGTTCAACTTGTGACATTTTGGACTCAAGAACCTTGGGTTTTTTTTTTCTCCTTCTTTGTTCTAGGACTTGAAGCCTAATTTGGCCTTCAACACTTTGGTGCTAGCAAGTGTATATTTCAATATTAACACCATCATAAAATTATACTATATATATTAGATGCTTCATTGAATAATTTGTTTCTCTTATGACAAGTTCAACGCTATGAAATTTTGCTTCTTAACTTGTTCGATCGATTTTATTCTTCTGGTCAGAAATTGAGGATATAGTTGTTTAATATCTTATTTTTGTATGAGCAACTAGATTTTACTTTCCTGCACCTGAAGCTTGATGTCAAGACCAATAAAATAAATAAATAAAATAATCTCTTTAGCAAAGGTAACACTAACACCATAAACTTTGCATACAATAAATTATTAGATTTCAATTAATCTAACTCGAGTTTGGTCTTCTATAGAAATAAAACTCTCTAAACATAAGTTTTTCCTATTTACAATATTTGAATTTAAAATCTTGTTTAAGAAGATCATGTGTTATAAACTAACAAAAAATTGGTATAGATACTACTTTTTTTATTCGGTTAAACTTTGCATCTCACTCATTTGCAAACATCAGAAGCTTAGCTTACACTTAGGGGATTATAATTTTTCTTGGTCTGATTTATGTTTTAATAGTGTACCACAAATAATTAGTTATTTCGGAGACGATTAATAAACTTTGCTCATACTGAGTGATCTTTGGAATTTTGTTTCCTGAATGCTAGGCGTTGGGTTTTAGTAGAGTTCAAATTTATTGTCTTTGAAATTGGTGACGCAATGTCGGGTCTCAAAATAGCAACTCCAAATTAAATCGTAGTTTACTTTTACCAATCATTTATTGTTTGTTTAAAATCCCATGTAAGTTTATATACAATTTTTACATTATTATTTAATATTAATTATAAAATTTTTAATTATACCCTCTATACAATTCTAAAAACAACAAATAATAAAATATTAACACAATAAATTAGTTATTAAATAAGAATATTTTGGTAAATATCTTTATAATCAACCCTTAATTTTAGATTGCTTAATTAGTTTGAAAATAACTGAAGTGACAGATAATTCGGAAGGAGTATATGCCAGTAGGGGTATTTAAATTTGATCTGATCTAATCAAAATCACTAAACTAATTCAATCCAAATTGAAAATCAATCATAATCTCAAAAATTTGGATTGAATTAGATCTTATTTTTTACAAATTGCATGGATTGAATTGGATTTTGAATTTAATTTTTAAAATTAATCTAATCCAATCCAAACCATATAATATTATATAATATAATTATTTTATTATTAAGTTTATACTTTTGCTTATAATAATTTAAATTTATTACACAATTTTTTATTTAAGCATTATTTTCACTTAAATAACATTTTATAAATATTGAATGGCTTATTTTTATTTTTTTTAATTTTATTGATTTATGCTACTTTTTTTTATAATATTGTAAATTTAAAATTTTATTTTTTCAAAAATCGATCAAACCAATTCAATTCAAACTACAAAAAATTGAATTGAATCGGATCAAACTTAAAATCTAAACTAAACCAATCCAATGCAAACCACTACAAATTATATTGTTTGGATCGAATAAATTTTTTACTTAAAACTGGTTTAAATCACATTGTGAACACCCCTATATGCCATTACATTATTGAAAGAATCAAATTTCTATGTGGTGGTGAGAATAATTAACTAATTTTTTTTATGATTAAACTATCTATATTAAAGAAGAAATAAATGAAACCATAATTTCGTACCCAAAATTATGTAAGGAATAAAAAATTGTTCAATATATTCAAGTGAAGATGGTTTATATTACCTCAATTATGTACTTCTTAACTAATTAATGCTCGCTTATGCTTCTATTTTGAGGAAGGAAGGTGGGTTTTTCTTTTTTCGTTTTTGGCAAATTACACCAACTTCCCCTAAAGTTCATTGCTATTATACTTAAACCACCCTGGATCTCGAATTGACATCTATCTCCCTTCTCTTATCATATTTTTTAAAATTTCAAAATTATCCATGACAAAAAAAAAATCTTACTATCATCTTTTACCTCTACTCACCCACAAAAATCCCGACACCCTCACACTTCCATAGCCTCATCTCTTCTATTTCCATCCACGCTTCTTTCAACTAAGACCCAGACTATCATATCCTTCCTTTAAAACCATCATGGGCCACTATCGCCACTTACCACTTGAAAGATCACCCTATGTCGTCGACACCCACTTCCTGCCTTAGATCTGCAATAGCAACTAGCCATTGCTGGTGGATCATGAATGCAACAATGAGGTGGTAGCTGAGTTACAACAGAGAAGCGGCTATGCTTTCATGGCCAGGGCAGATCATAGGGATGACAAAGCATGGTGGGAGGCAAAGACATTGGTAGCACTATGGCAATCGAATAACAGAGCTCCAGCAAGGCTAGTGGCATGGTGGTTTTAGCAACAGTGGGTGGTGGTTCACAGTGTTGTGCAAGTGGGTTTGAATAGGGTAGAGTTGAAGATGACAATGGAGAAAAATTTTGTTATTTTATTTTATTTTTTGAAACATTTTGAATCTGCAGGCTTGGTTTTTCTATTTAGATATTGTCATTGTTTTGAGTTTTTTTTTTTTTTTGGCATGCTGTGTTTTGAGTTGAATATGGCAAGTTGGATGAAGGGAAAGGAATGATATAGAGTGGAAATAGAATAAATAATTAAGGGTAAAATAGTTATTTTTTATTTTTTAAAATTCAAAACTTCGGGTTAAGGGAGGTTTATGTAATGCAATTAAATAAATTAAGGGAGTTAAATATTGATTTAAAATCTAGAGAGGTCTAGGTGTAATATCAAAAAATTTCAAAAGAGGTTGGTGTAATTTGCACTTTTTTCTGTCTTTAGGTATCTTTAGGGGCATTGCTATGAGATTAGACCTTAAAAGATTGTCATAACAAAAAGACCTTTTTAATAATTGTCTTTTCTAATATTTGAACCTTGTAAAAAAAGAATATATTGTAAGCCACTAGTAGTGGACTGGTGGTGAGAGACTTAAACAATTTACATGAGGTCATAAATTTAAATTTTAGTATCACCAATGTACCAAAGAAAAAAGGAAGATGTTGTTAAACATTAAAAAAAAAAATACGCATTTCACATATTAAGAATATATAAGGTATTTAATATTTTATAGACTATTTAGAAATATTCTTAAGTAACCAACAAGGTGTTGGTCCAAATAGAAAGGGATTGGTTCCCTTAAGTATGTGGTCTTGAATTTAATCCCGAAATTCATATATATAAAAGAAAAATACTGTTGGAAGAGAGATTCTTGTTTAGGCATCTAACCGCATCCCACGAGATTAGATAAGTGAGGGGATACTCTTAAAAAAAAAGGAATTATTTTTAAGTAATTTTGCTATATTAGCTTTCTAATAATTATTTAATGCGTTATAAAAATGTATTAAATAAAAGTATAAATACACTCTATTTTTTTTCTTATACAAAATACACTCAATATATTTAGAACCATTGAAATATTATTTACCAAAAAAAGAGCCATTGAAATATTCAATTCTTTCTTTATTTAATAATTAAGAAGTTTGGTTAAGTTAATTTAAAATTATTTGCGTAAATCAATCTATTGGATACTGGTCCAGTTGCAAGAAGCAAGTGCAGTGCTTCTTAGATTCTAACCAATATGACTTAATTATCACGTGGAAGGATACATAATTTACGTTATTGTTAAAAGAGTTAAGAATTGTATTTAACGCAAATACAAAACATGAAAGGGTAGCACATAAAACACAATTAGGAAGAAAATCAATTTTCCAATGTAATTAAATTGCATTGTTAATCAAACCCATCTTTTATATCATTTTTGAGGTAGCTATGATAAGAATTAAATTATTTTAACGTGTCTATACATGAGTGAATGATTTTGTTAAAAAAAATTATACTAATAATATATCAAAATTAAATTTATCAAAAAGAGCATAAATGATATTATTACTTAAATTTATGATTCTGAAAAATTAAAATAATCAACTACAAAGTGCAGAATACTACTGCACTAAATTAATTCTCAGCATAACAACAAAAGATATTGTGATAAAAATTGGAATACATTTATGCCCACAAAACTCTCGCAAAAGTAAAGAGGACTTCATAAGTAAATGTGTGTTTTTTAAAGGGAGATTAATGTTTTTTTAACATTAAATAGATACTAGGGATGTACACGAAACATTGGCCCTATCCTTATCACATACCGCGAGACATTTTGTGTCTCTTTCTTTAATGTCTATTTGATATGTCCGTTTTTATGTCAAATAACGTTACTCTTAGAGGGAGCACTTATATTGTATAATAAATAAAACATAAAGTGGCGTAATTCAATCAAGGAAATGTCTACCTGAAAAACGAAAATTCAATCAAGGAAATGAATATACAATCCTGTTAATTATGGAGTACAAAATTTTCAAGAGAAAGCGAAACTAAAACCTAATGAATGGCTTGCATTCGTGTTTGGTTTAATCAATAAAATCTTTTCAATTTCAAGAAAAACTGGAAATATTCTTTACAAGACATTATTTTCTAAAAACATTATATAACCCACAGATTTTGGAAATTAAAAGAGGGGAAAAATGTAAAATCAAGCAAAATTCAGTTTTTCTCCATTATTACTTTATGTTGTTTCATTTCATAATACATGCTATCATATATATATATATATAACCGAATTTAACTTGATCCAAAATATTGGCTGGATTAAATTTTTAAATTTATACTCAAGTATGATCCGACTAGTGATCTGGTCAAAATTGGGCTAACTCAATATTTTGATCAAATATATAATTTTAGATATTATGCATTATTAGGTCATGAAATTTTTCAAGTATGAAGTTGAAATTAGATTATATATGCTTCGAAATAAATTATATCAATCTCCATTGAGAGACAGGCATATATTTTAGGGGATGGGCCCTCCCGCATTGAGCTGTCGTTAGTATGAGTTTGCATTGCTAATGGAAAATTATAGGGTGAGTGTCCTTGAAAGGGCACTTAGTTTACTCGGAACATGGAAGGGCACTTTGACTTGCTCAACTTTTGGGATGGTGTTCTAGTTTGCTTGGTCTCCAAACGATCCATAATCACTCCTATCCCGAGCTTGAAGAGGGTCCATTATATATAAAAGAAATTAAGACCTGATTTGGTAGTGAGAGAGTACTCTTACTTATAAAAAAGTATAAATGAATTTTTTCTGTTTTATAAACAAAATTGTTGTAATGCTTTTGCTCATGACTTTTAAAAATTAGGGGTGCTCTCGAGAATTCTTATAGGGTACTTTTTAGAGTCGATTTATGATCTCTAAAATTTAAAATATTAATGTGATTTTACTCTCTTTAATAAGTAAAAATAGAAATTATTCTATTTAATATTTATGCCTATTATAGTCATTTTAGATTTTAGGAGTAATTTTATCAAATATTACTCTTGTGACTTCTACTTATTGAGAGCCATTTTTATATTATTTTATTAAATAGTACTACTATAACTTTTTAAGAGCAGCTTTTAGAGAATCTAAGGAGCTCAGTAGCCCTTAAAAAGTCACAAAAATACCAAACCAAACCTAAGTTCTATCAACAACCTAAACCACAAAACATATCTATCATAGAAAAGGAAATTAAAAGGAAGAAAAAAGGAGTAAATATCCATTTTGATTTCTGATAAAAATTTCAGGAGACAAATTAATTTATTAAGATTTAAAAATCCCTTAGTAATCTCTCACTATTCAAAAAAAGGGGGACATATTAGTTTTTTCGTTTAAATTTGTATCATTAAAAAATTTGTATAGAGGGACTAGTTTGCCCCCCTTTTTTTTAATAGTGATCAATAACTTTTAAATTCTGAGAGACTAATTTATCCCCAAAATTTTTGTCAATGACCAGAATGAGTATTTACTAAAAAAAAAAAACCAAAAAGGAAGAAGCATATACATGCTCTTTCTTGAATAAGGGTAGCAATTGTAAAAACTGATTGACCGTAAATGCTGGCGCATGTGGTGCATTTTCTACCTCACTTGTTTTTTTCATATCGTTTTATTTCCGGCAACGCAAACGACATCCACACTGCAAAGGGATGGGAAAAAAACCTTAAGCCACCTCAACTCGTGTGTACAGTTATTGTACATGAAAAAAAAAAAAATCTATCTAGTTTTCAAATTTATGTACGAATCTTTGGCAGAGAAATTTTTAGATGTTATCGTAACAAGAAAAATATTTTGTTTTGAGCTACTACCTCTATTTTAATTTATTTATTTTAAATAATTTGATATATTTTTAAATTAATATATTTAAATATAATTTATATTTAAATATATCGATTTAAGAATATATTTAAGAATGTATAAAATTATTCAAATTCACAGATAAATTAAAATTAAGGGACTACTTGACAGGACAGTTATTCATAACTTGACACGTGAGTTAAGGGAAGATTAATGTTATTTAATGCAGGTAAGCTTCAGTTGGTTTTTCGGTCATCTTATGTTACTATTCTTGAACAAAAATAGCTAGGGGATGCTTCGATTAGAGCTAGTATGAGCTGAATGCCCAATCATACTTACCTTCGTCCCATTAAATAATAAGACTAGGACTTTACATTGGAGATATGGCATCCTGCAATGTAATAAAGTCCAGCATTATTGGCTTATAACCGTTAAGGGATTAGCTTGGTGTTTCCTACGCATACTATGTATATATCCTTTGCACCATATATTAGAATATGTACACCTACTTATCGCTCGCAGAAAAAGAAAAAGAAGAGAAAGGAAGTATTAAATCACAAAAGAATATTGAACATTATATATATATATATATATATATATAGTTGCCAACCAGAGACAAAATCATGTGCCTCTTAAGCATGTGGATGCATATACTGTTTTGGCGGATAGCAATGTCAAGCACGTAACTGGATGAAAAAGACATACAATACATCATTCAAATTGCTCCGCAGAAATTCTGTTGAGTACAAGGATTAATAATTATGAGAAACTAGCAAAGGTTAATCTTCAAATGATTCTCCGTACGTTCAATTCACTAGTTAGGCATCCCACAACCACACTTACATATACTGCTATTTTCACTATTCTTTTTAGCCGTTTAGGTGATTGTGGTCTGGTTTTTGCCTATCTCTGTCGGTCCGTCATATATAAAGTTACCAGAATAACCACCAAGTCTTTTTATTCTATTAAGTTGGATCTGTTACATGTGTATCTTCTTGAACATTGTTATTTAAACAAGAATAATGTTGCACAGTTAGAAAAAAATATCAGAATTTTTTACCAAATATAATAATAATTATTGAATAGAATAAAATAATATAATATAATTTATTTAATCATTCAAAAATTAATATATATGACACAGAGTTTTAGTAAATAATTGAAAAAAAAAAAGAGATTACTCTCCAATACTTTTAGACACGATTTACCTTCCTTCCGATTAGGAGTGAAAAGGTATGATCCTCGGCCATGCAATTTTTATTAGGGTAATACCTTATTTATGTCATTCATGTTTTATAATAATTTTAACTTAGCTTCAAAAGTTTTTATTTTATTTTTTTTACATTTCTAGCATTTTCAAAACATATCAATCTCGCTCATTCGGCAAAGATTATTTGTCTTCAATTTTCTAAGAAAAAGTTTCAAATATAGGTTCTAATAGGAGCAAAATTAATTGAACATTAAGGAGGTTAAAATTAAAAGAGAAAACTTTTATATCCTACAAAAATATAGGGGAAAAATAATGGTAGATAATATTATTCTATCTAGATAAGTAATGAATATATTATCGCAAATATTATAATCTGACCTTCATATTAGTTTTTTCCATTTATAATTTAAATGCTAAAAGGACAAGATTGAAACGTTTTGAAAATGTTACGAATGTAAATAAAACAAAAAATTTTTTTGAGACTAAGTTGAAATCGCTATAAAATATAACGATGTAAATGAAGTTTTACCCTTTTATTAATAGGTGTCCCTTTCTAACATAGTTCGTTTTCACTGTGCCACCCTCTCGGATGCTTAGGCCTTCATTTCATTCCTCTCTTTTATTCTTTTCAATTCTCATTTTAATATCCTTGTTGTTCATATGGTCAAATTAATTTTGAGTTCAGTAAAATAATTTAAATATCAAACCAAACTAACATGATTAAATTTGATTGATTTTTTTTTCTCTCTCAAACTTTAATCAAATCTACCGCGATGAGCAAAGGACTCCTACCCTACATGGTTTACTGTACAATATGCTAACCTCATGAAATTATACACTGAAAAACGTGAAAAATCAATCTGTGGACCTTGGTAACCAATGTTTGTGTTACACAATTGGAAATCCAATTTTTGATATGCAAAGGCTATTTTTTTATTCCATTTTATTCTTATACTTGATGGTGCTCTAGTGGCTTGTGAAGTAGTTTAATGGTTGAAGAATAAGAAGAAAAGTGCACTTCTAATGTAGCTGGATTTCAGGAAGGTGCACGATTCAGTTAGATGGACATTTGTAGATTATGTCCTACATCGGATGGGTTTTGGTAATACTTGAAGGAATTGAATCCGTGAATGCTTGACGAGTGCTAGTATGTCAATTATGGCCAATGGCTCTCCAACCAAACCATTTCTTATGGAGAGGGGTTTGAGACAAGGAGACTCATTATCCCCATTCTCTTTATCTTGGTGGCTGAAGTTCTAAATCGATTGATCTCAAAGGCAGTAGACCAGAATTTAATTGAAGGGTTGTAGGTTGGTCGTGATGCAATAAACATATCCCATCTTCAGTTTGCCGATGACACAATTCTGATGTGTCCTTCAAGGTACAAGACTTTTGTTAACTATAGACGCATTTTAGATTGCTTTGGGGTTATGCCTGGGCTCCAAATAAATTATGACAAATCTGCTATTGTTCCAATAAATTGTGATAGAGAATGGGTGAATCAAGTTAAGAATATATTAGGGTGCTTGGAGGTTTCTCTACCTATTTGTTACTTGGGGATCCCCTTAGGGGCAAACCCAAAAAGGGTAGGGACCTGGCATCCTATTTTAGACAAAATTAGGAAGAGATTAAGTGGTTGGAAGACTCAAGTTTTATCTAAAGCTGGTAGAATTGTGCTGATTAAATCGGTGTTGAACAACTCACCTATGTACTATTTGGGTTTGTTTACAATGCCAAAAGCTGTAGCCAAGGAGATAATTTCTATGCAGAGAAGATTTTTTTGGGGTAAAAAAGATGGAGATGGATTCCACCCCTTGGTGAAATGGGAGTTAATTCAAATGCCAAAGAAACTGGGAGGATTGGGCGTGGGAAATATGGTTATTAAAAATGCCGCAATGTTGTTTAAATGGTGGTGGCGATTTTCTGAGGGAAATAATTTATTATGGAAGAGTGTGGTGTGCTCTTGCAATCACATGGTAATGAATCGACCCGTTAGGGAGCAACTAAATCCAAAAGGTGTTGGACCTTTGGCGTGACATCTGTAATGTTTGGAAGCTGAACAAGGAAGTAGAGCAGGTTTGCAAAAATGGAATAAGGAGTGAGGTGGGTAATGGCGAAGATACTCTATTATGGGAGGATCCCTGGGTTGGTAATTTTACTTTGAAAAATAAATTTCCTAGATTATATACTGTATCATTGCAGAGGCATATGAAGATTAGAGACTACGGCTTGTGGGATGGATTGTCATGGTGCTGGAATTTATTATGGAGGAGAGAGCTGTTTCAGTGGGAAAATGACTTGGTAACTCAATTGCTGTTTCTACTGAACTAGGTGAAATTAAATAGAAACCAGTTTGATAGAAATATTTGGTGCTTCAGAAATGATGGGGGTTTCACAACTAAATCATTTTCAGAGGAAGTTCTAAAGTTGCAAAATCGAGGGGTTGATTCATTCAAATTTGCTACAAAAGCCTAGTGTAAAATGGCCCTTCCAAAGGTTGAAATGCTGGTCTGGTTCTTGCTGTTGGGGAAGCTAAATACCAAGGATAGGCAGGTAAACTTAAACATTTTGCCTATTAGCGAAGCAAATTGTGTCTAATGTAACGAACATGTGGAGAATGTTAGACGTTTGTTCTTCTCATGTAATTATTCATGGAAACTTTGGTGCTCCTACTTTAATAAGTTGAAAATTGACTAGGTAATGTCAGTGGATCCGCGGATTGCATTTGAATCATGGCTAGAGGTGGATGTGTTGAGGATTCATAGAAAACAATGGTGTGTTTGTTTCTTCAGCATGATCTGGTCAGTCTGGGAAGCAAGGAACAGAATAATTTTCCAAAAGGAGGCTTTTCCAATGGAAAAATGCTTAGCTTTGCTCTGGCATAGGTGGCAGGTATGGATGAAAGAATGGTGTTGAACTTTCAGGCTTTGGGGTTCATGTCTGATATTTATCATGATTGGAGCTAACATTTTACCATAAAGCCTCGTCTCCTATCTACATCATGTTCAGTCAGTATACTAATTTATTAGATTTAGGTGGCGTTACAGTTTGTATCTTGTTTTATTGTTTTAGTTTGTCTTTTTTGATTTGTTTTGTTGGATGGATTTCTGTAAGTGCTGCCTCTGGTTTAGAGGTTCAGCCTTCTTTCATTATCGAAAAAAAAAAAGAGAATGTGTTTTTTCAAACCTATGGAACACTGAACCATAAGACATGGATGTTGACCACTGAGCCAAAAGTCTAAGATAAATTGATATGTCCTACTGTCAGATAACAACGTATCTTGCTTGATAGCTTCAAAGATCCTCCTCCATAATAGTAATCCACTTGCAATCCATTATCCATATCTTTAATGACTAAATAGTTCCAACACATTTATGGCGATTACAGATGAGAATTCCTAATTTCTTGACAAATATTATTATGCCCGGTTTGCATCAAGAATTGAGCATGAAATTCATTAGAGTTTATAATTGGAATGAGCTTCTCAATTCCAAATTTCATTTGACATAACATATAGAATTGAAATTATAATTTTACATACCAATTTGATAGAATTAAGAAACAACAAATTTCTTAATTCTTATTCCATATCCTAAGAATTATAATTCTAAAACTTATTAAGTATCTCTCTTCTCATTAAAGACTATATCATTCTCTCTGCTTCTCATTTATTTCCTAATAATCATATTTATTCAAATTTAATATTTTTATAAAAATTATAATATAAAATTTCCTAAATTCAAATTTTCCATGTTAGTTATAAATGATTTTCACAAAAAAAAAATTATAATAAAAAATATTACTATAATACAAAAATGGTTATTGTATTAATCTTTTTATTAATTTAAAATTATAAATCACATATTTAAATAATTAAATTTAAAACTATAATTCATATTATAATTACTAGCAGTTCGCATTTTTTATTTTTAGGGTATTAATATTAAATTATTCATATAATATATAGAACTTTTTTAGATAAATAAATTTTAAATGAACTAAATAAGAAAATATTCATACAAATATTCATACTAACCACTATAGTTATATATGTTACATGAATAATTTTAGATCGATACCCTAAAAATAAAATATGTGGGTTGACGGATATGATAATGCCTGTTAAACGGCTAATTTTATATAATTATCTTAAATACATATATTGAATTATATATAAGAGTTTAATTGGGGTGCTTATTTTTATACTGTCATCCAATTAAAACCTTCCATTTGCATGACCATTCAAGTAGTGGGTGGTTATATCAAAGACTTTTGCTAATGTAATAATATATGATTGGATGTCTATATAAATTTTTTTTATATTGATAGTGTATTCAAATTTAATCCTATATATAATTAACAGGAATGAAATTTAAATCAAAACTTGTTATCATAGTTATTTTTAAACTATGATTTTCATGTGTCCTTTTGATTAGATTTAATTAATTCAAATTCGCAAGTGTATTTTTTTTATATTTTTATATACAAATGTAAATAATAATAACAATTTAATATATGCGTAAATAAGATTGTCACTATAGTACAGCACATTTAAAATCAAAAGGCAAGGGGAATTTGAGAAAGGGTAATAATCCACCTATTTCTGAATATTCTTCAAATTATTGGCTTCCTGCATTTGAGAAGAAAAAATAAATAAATGTGATATGACAAACCGCATAAGGCGCCTCTAAACCAAATTTAAATAACACGTACCTTAATTTAATTTGTCCGCGCTAAATTAAGAAAACATAAAATAAAAATAAACAAATACCAATAATAATGGAAAAGAAAATGAAACCTAGGAAGGGTTTAAAAAAAAAAAAAAAAACCAGTAATGGAAAGACTGGCATCAACCTGCAAGGCGGTGATAAGATGCTATACTGATAAAAATTAACTGTAGAGTTTCCTGATACTTAATTAGTGGCCACTCTCCATTGTTTTTTTTTTTTTTTGTTTACACTTTTCGGACTTGGATATTGCGAGTGGATTGGGACCTACATATGAGTTGCCTCCATTTCAACCTCCATTAAATCAACTTCTTTGAAGAATTGAGTGTGTGGGGTTGAGTTACCCTGCCCTGCTTCAATATCAAAATTGTTTTCAAGGTCCTTCATGGCATATTTCTTTAGTTCAACATAACTTAGGAATGATTTTGTCATCGGATCATTCATCTTTGCAAAAATGTACGTTGCAAAACTCCGCACCTGCAAAAGAATCAAAACCCAAAGAATCAATGTAATGAAGGTGGAGAACCGAAAATAGGAACCAAATGACACCTGCTAAGGTAAGATTAAAATATAAAGCAAGAAACTTGAATGGTTATGGGTTTCACGGGAATAAAATGAAGCATACCCTTTTGAATAGTATCAAGAAATGAGATAATTTTTCAATGTATGCAAGCTTTTGTCATGAATAAATGCTCCAAGTGATCTAAGATCAAAGATAACAAAATAACAAAGAGATGAGAACTAATAGCCATGTTCAAAGCATAAAGACAAAACAGGGAAGCCAAAATGACGATATGGAATATTAAAAATCAATTCTTCCATAAAGGATTAACGCAACATGGAAAGAAGAAAAACGAAACCTGAAAGCAAAGGTGCACTACTCCGGCATGTTTAGATTTTGGCATGTTTGGGTATGCTAAACCAAAGGCAGCAGTCATAAGAGAGATAAAGAAAGGATGACACATGAGATACAACCACACTATATGTTGAACGTGGGTGAAGGAAGAGATAATTATTGAAAGCTGAACATGGGTTAAGGAAAAGGCAACAGTTGAAAGCAGTTAAAAGAAATATACATGTTGACAATCTTATATATAGAATAGTGAGAATATTATTATAGAAACATATGCAGACTTCAAAAGAAGTTTCAATTGAATTTGTAGAGACCAAAAAATAGTTATTAAACCCAATCCCTTTTATATAATTGTATAGATAGATGTATAGATTTAACAAAACATAAAATTTAATATTTGTGTTACAAGTCCAATTCTATCGTCCAAACGGACCTTTAAAGTTAGAGAATACATAGAATTTAACCATAAATAGATTAAAAGAATAATAATAAATGTACATTTCTAAAGAACACATCCCTTCGCATCTGGAATGTATGTCAAAATTAATGTATAAATGTACAAAAAATAAAGTGAGACTTTTTATAATCGAATGTGACGCAAGATAATGTGAGTGTAATTATATGTGACAAAGTACTCTATAAAAAATGTGAGTCAAGGCAACCCAGGATAGTGTTCTTAGTTCAGTTATTAGCAATACTGAGTCTAGTTTGGGTGCGCAAACTGATCAATTGAACACAAACTTCAAGTCCAGTTAAGCAATTAAATTTGATTGATTTTTTATTTTTTCCCTCTCATACTTGAATCAAATCTGCCGCGATTGGCAAAGGACTCCTACCCTACATGGTTTACTGTACAATATGCTAACCTCATCAAATTATACACCGAAAAATGTGAAAAATCGATCTGTAGACCTTGGTAACCAATGTTTGTGTTAGACAATTGAAAATTCAATTTTTGATATGCAAAGGCTATTTTCTTATTCCATTTTATTCAGATTTGAATAGTGCGTAGTTAAGGAAGAAGAGGAAACGGATTGACAAGTAGAATGTGTTTTTTCAAACCTATGGAACACTGAACCTTAAGACATGGATGCTGACCACTGAGCCAAAAGTCTAAGATAAATTGATATATCCTACTGTCAGATAACAACGTATCTTGCTTGATAGCTTCAAAGATCCTCCTCCATAATAATCCACTTGCCAAAAAAGAAACGTTCAATCCATTATCCATATCTTTAATTTAATGACCAAATATTTCCAACACATTTATGGCGATTACAGATGAGAATTCCTAATTTCTTGACAAATATTATTATGCCCGGTTTGGCATCAAGAATTGAGCATGAAATTCATTAGAGTTTATAATTGAAATGAGCTTCTCAATCCCAATTTTCATTTGTCTTAACATATAGAATTGAAATTATAATTTCACATACCAATTCGATGGAATTAAGAAACAGCCAAGATGAGTTTTTTAATTCTTACTCAACTTATTAACTATCTCTCTGCTCAATAAAAACTATATTATTCTCTCTTTTTCTTAATTATTTACTAATAATCATATTTATTGAAATATAATATTTTATAAAAATTATAATATAAAAAATCCTAAATTCAAAATTTCCATTTTACTTGTAAATGATTTTCACAAAAAAATTATAATAAAAAACATTACTATAGTACAAAAATGGTTATTGTATTAATCTTTTTATTAATTTAAAATTATAAATAACATATTTAAATAATAAAATTTATATTAAATTTAAAACTGCAATTCATATTATAATTATTTAACAAAACATAAAATTTAATATTTGTATTATAAGTCCGATTCTATCATCCACACGGACCCTTAAAGTTAAAGAACACATAGAATTTAACCATAAATAGATTTAAAAAAATAATAATAAATGTACATTTCCAAAGAACACATCCGTTCGTATCTGGGATGTGTGTCAAAATCAATGTATAAATGTACAAAAAATAAAGTGAGACCTTTTATAATCGAATGATAAAAATCGTAAAGACGCAAGATAATGTGTGTGTAATTATATGTGATAAAGTACTCTACAAAAAATGTGAGGCAAGGCAACCCACGATAGTGTTCTTAGTTCGGTTATTAGCATACTGAGTCTAGTTTGGATGCGCAAACTGATCAATTGAACACAAACTTCAAGTCCGGCTAATCAATTAGAGTTATAGGTCTAGATTTTGAAGTTTATTTGTGCATGAATGTTAATTATAGCGAGGGGTCATTTGAAGATTTTTTGCTAGTGGATTGGATCTTGAGAGGGAATTAGTTTCAAACCTATTTTAAATGATGAAACCCACAACATTTATATACGTCAAGAGAGTTCAATGTTTTTGGCCTCAATTAGGACAAAAAACTATACAAAGATATGTCAGTTTCACGATTGATTGATGTAGAAATTGAATGGATGCGTTGGTGATGTGTTGTTCTAGTTGGCCGTAGCATCCTACCCAACGTGGAATTCTGTTGGAATATATATTGCTGGAATGGCAAGCTAATAAGCTTCACTTTTATCTATTTGTAGGCACCTATTCCGATATTACCTATTAAAAAAAAGTAGTACATTGTAATATTTTTAAAAAATTATAATTTGTGGTAGAAAAATTTCAATTATAGAGTATGTTTCGTATCAGAGTAAAAGTGAGGAATAAATTAAAAGTTATAACGTAAATTAAGTTTTATCGTGCACTTTTTAAATTCTGCTTTTCATGCGCTTTTTAATTTATGTCGTAACAAATATTTCTAAAGTTATAATTTTTCTATGCCAGATTATTATTTTTTTTTATCTCAAACAGTAATTTGTAAAAAATATTACGTCATACTACATTTTCTTTAAGGTGGTACCAAAATCAGTGCCTCATTTTTTTGACATTTCACGTGTACATGAGATGGTGGAAAATTAATAAACTACACAAGCTGAAAAGAGCACCTATCACAAAGATATACAACCAAAAAAAAAAAAAAAAATCACCTATCACAATTGATAGGAAAGAGTTTCAACCTTTTATCTGTCTTTCTTTGTTGATCTTCTTTATTGATCTTCTTTATTTTATACTAGTATTTTGAGTCCGTGCAATGTATGAAAAATAAAATTTTTTTGTATATTATATTTAAATCAATAAAAATTAATAAAGAAAAGTATAATTTATTTTAAATTTTTTTATTTAATTATCAAATGAGGACCGAATAGATGAAGAAAAAATATTCATTTCATTTTATTATATGTCCCAACTATTAAAAAAAATCATACTATTTCTCTCTTCTTCTTTTTTTCTTTTGACTTTCTTATAACATTTTATTAAAATCAAATTGAAAAAAAATATATTAACCATAAAAAATAAAGTATAATTTATGATATATTTTTGTAATATTTAAGTGGAAATATAATAAAGAAAAAAAGCTATATGTTTTCCTAACTCAGCCACTTTCTTTAGTATTCCAATAACAAATTCTTAAAACCAAATTAAGCATAATGATAATATCCATTTATAAATTTTTTTGTAGGGACTAAGAAGAACCTCATCCCCATAATGTTTACATAAAAAATTAATTTTTTTGCTTAACATCATACTCTTTTTAATTTGATTACATTTTATGTAAAACTTTCAATATTATATATAATAATAAAAATGTTTTTCTATTTGGCTAATTAAATAATTATGAATATTATATAATATACTGAATATATTTAAAAAACATTGTATAATACACGTCTATGTATATTATTAACTTTAGATAAAACAATTATAGCAATAAAACTATGATTATGAAATTATTATCGAAGAAAGTAAGTTATTTTATATATATATATATATAAATTCATATAAATTCATTTCATATAACAACTTATTACTAAAAGTATAATTTATTTTATAATTTTTTTAACTTTTTAAGCAACGATCCAACTACTTAAAAAAATTATTTCATTATTCTATCCCTTTCTTTATAAAAAATTCATTCCATCCCTTTGGTCCTCTTTATTCGGCTTTTTAATATAAATTTAGTAAAGGCAAAGATAATATATATTTATAATAGAATTGTTAGCATTAATTATTCATAGAAAAAAGAAAGATATAAATTATAATGATTGAGGATCATACATCAAAAAAATAATGAACGAGTAATAGAATAAATTTAAATTAATAAATAAAGAATTATTGTAATTAAGCTTTTCAAAATTAGTAGTTTTTTTAAATTTGAATTTGAAAAATATTGATTCAGTAACATTTGGAAAAAAACCTTGCCGAAAAATGTTCTAAATATGTATAGATGATCTTAAAATTTATACAAAATTAAAAAGAGCATGTGTGTAAAGAATTTTATCTTACCACAAAACATTATATTGGAATATTTTGAATCAAATATTTTAATTATTTTTATAATACAATAAAATGGAAATTTAGTGGACTACTCCTATATATATGATTTGGTCCCATATTCCTGTATGTATTGTTATGATGAGAGTTATATTACATGTAAAGGTAAAAAGGAATTGAATATATAAATATAATACTCACAGTAAGATGATCTAATAGGGAAATTACATATTTTGGAAACAATATATGTTTTAAAATTAAAACTTGTACAACACTAAAAGAAAATAGATATATTTAGAATGATAGTAGTTAAAAAAATAAATTAGAATTAATAATTATATTAATATTGCGTAAATAAATTATTATATGATGTTTGATAGAAATTTATACCACCGTAACTTTTTATGCGAATATTATTTCATAAAAAATATGATATCACTAAAATGATCTCATTAAAAATATGTTTTAATATCATTTATTTAAATAATAACTAATTTAATAATTGACTAATTAATTAATATCTTAAAATGAATATTTTAAACAAATAATAATTTAAATTAGTGGATGAGTGTATTGGGAAGATGAATTGCAATTAAATGACTTGTAGGTATTTTAACCAATAGAATTAATTTAGTTATTTTATTTTTAGGGAGAGAATAGATGTTTGAATTATTTCCTTAAATAGAAACCATTTAAAATTTTAAAATAAAGTAGAAGCTTAAGAAGCTACCATTTGACAGAACTTTTCAAGTAATGTTTTTGAAATATTATAGTATATAAGTAGATATTCTTTTTTTTTTTGGGTATAATATTTTCTATATTCTTTAAATTCATTAAAGCTTATGGGGCATTTGTTTCAAAAAACATAAAATTATTCCTGGGAATAATTACTTACGAATGATATATTCTCATATTTGTTTCAAGTTTTTCAAAAATATTTTCAAGTACTAACCATTCCTTAGAAAGTTGTATTCCTATATTTTGATAGCTTTTGATTTTCATCATAGGTGTTGGAAATGAAACATTCTCGTGACACAAAAATGAAAATTATTGGACAAAAATACTAAAATATCCCCCAAGTAATAATAATAAACAATGCAATTAATTATATTAGGGGTATTTTAAGAATTATCATATACATTCCCAGGATTATATATTATAAACCAAACAAATTTTTAATTTATTATTCAAAATCTCAACAAATATTCTGAGGAATTTTTAATGCTAAACAAATAAATTTTATAGAGTACCCAAGAATGATATTCCTAAACATATCATTCTTATGAATCACATTTCTAGAAATATAATTTCAAACCTTGAAACAAACACCCCCTTCACATTTAGTCATGTATGTTGGATTGATGATGATTGAATTACTTTAATGTCATTTGATTTGATTCTTTATCATTCGTGTTCTAGCTATATGCACTTATTTGGAATTTCTAAATTTATTTTGATCGCATTTACTTTTAATCAAATATTTGCAATTACTATGATGTGGGGTTTGTCAAAATGATAGATGTCTTGACTCTTTAATCAAAGGTCTTTAGATTTATGCCTTAGAAATGGAAAAAAATCCTCGTTAAAAGACCCCACCACTTTTAGGGATCTCCGTTAGATCAGGCTGCCGGATCAATCAAGTTCTTGGTAATAAAACCTGAATATCAGTGGTTTTGTCGAGATAAAAAAAATATTTACAATTAGTAAAGGATTATCTTTTTTATTTTTTTCAAAATATCCTCTCATCTAACAGATGAAAAACTAATCTCTTAGGATATGCTTAAAGACCTAAGACACCTCCCAATAGTAGACACCTCCGAATAGTATTTTTTTCATGCACATAAATCCCAAAATTAAACTCAAGATCTCATTCTTGTGGGACCCAAGTCCTTTACACTCGGATCGATACTTTGGTAGTATTAGTAAAGGATGATGTTATTTATAGAGGGATGATGTTACTTATATAATCAATGATCAAACACTCCCATAACCTATGAAACAACACAAAATGACTTAAAAATCTTTGAAACTTTTAAACATAAGTAGTCTCACAAAAATTACTTTGTCAAGCCCGAGCGTTATTATTTAGGAAATGACCGGAGCATACAAAATTTGACTCATTGAAATTTTCAAGCTAAGCAACATGTCAATCGTTTAAAACATGTCTATTTGTTGTTGACAGAGGAATTAAATTGCAACCTAACCCGAATTAAATGATACAAATATAATCCTAAAGACAAACGATGAGACACGAGATAGCTAAAATTTCTTGCACGTACAAATGAATTTAATGGTTTGCACAAGTGTTCTATTTGCGAGCTTTCTATATGAATATAGCTAGGGAAAATTAAAACTAAGAACTGTGAACGAGAGTTAATTAATAAAAAGAATCAATTAATCAAAATTATCAAGAATGATATATTTAAACAATATTCAAAGAGAAGGACCAAAAATATTTTTTAGGTAAACAATAGTACTCTGGTCATATTTTAACCTATCTTTTAATTTTTACCTCTTTTGCTAAATGAGCTTTCATTCTCTTAACCGCGGCTCTTGAATATTCTATCATCATCATGTCTATTCACATAAGGCTCGATCAACTTTGAAAGAATATATCACTTATTGAATGGGGAAAAAACCCTTTCCAATTCTAATCTCGGCAGTTTTGGCTCAACTAAAAGAGAGAAACTGGCCAATTTCTTGAAGGCAAAAGTGATATATATTCTAAATAGTTAATCAAAAAAGAGACATAATCAATTAAAATGGGAAGGTACATGACAACAATTATGGAGCTCAAAGAGAAAGAAATATCTGTTTGAGGACTTATGAATGGTGGCAGAGGAAAACCAAAATTATAGAAGCAGGTGTGCACGCAGGGACGAACAACACTGTGCAAGACAAGCAACAGACAAAGACATGCCACGAGGGTGGGTTCGAGAGTCGGGTTAAGAAAGAGAGGTAAAAAAAAAACAAAGATAAATTAAGAGATAGTCTAATAATATTATTATATATCTAGAGAAATTTTTTTTTTTTTATGTGAATCTAAAAAGTTTTTGATTCTTTTCCTTAAATATTATTAAAATAAGTTATTTCTAACAATTTTCATATAATTAGCCCTTTTTTTTTTTTTTTTTTACCGCAGTTAACCCTTGTTAGCGGTCCTTAACAAAATCATTTTATCCCGTCACTATTATGTTGTGTCAAAATAACTCGATTTCTTGCACAAGTTGATAAGCCGCTCAATCAAAAAGAATTTTGCAAATTGTCTTTTCAATCTTATTTGGGAAGTCATCCAAGGCCAAAAATATTTTCAATTTATGCCAAAATAGTCAAATCTGACACACAATCTTGGAGATATTGTACAATAAGAATTGAAAAAAAAAAGTTCATATGAAAAGCCTTCTTTTTCACTTTTTATTTTAAATATCTGTTCAAATTTAAGTATAAGAAACATTTAAAAGTATCGCCAAATTCAACTATTTCATTTAAAAAAAATTATTAGAATTAAGTTAAATTCAATACTTTTTTATTTTTTTTTATAAACAAAAATTTAGGTTGACAGAAAGATTTGCTCCAATCTAAATTTAGGATATGTCTATAGATTTAGATGTTTACCACGTGAGAATCCATGAATATATTATTTTGTTAGTACTATTTTTCATATTTGTCTAGCTCTTGCTTGTTCTTATGTAGTTCATTGCATATATGTCATTCTTGAGCTTGATTCTCTAAGCACTATTCACCTTATTTAAGGTGATATTGATTCTAGATATCCATATAGTACTATTATTAGATGAGTTAAGAACTTGTTGCAATATTCTTGGCTTATTTGTATTTAGCATATTTTCAGGGAGTCAAATAGAGCTGCAAATTTTATGGCGTCTTTGGGTCATAGCCTCCAACTTGAGGTTTGTTATTACATATTATCTCGTGAGGGTGTTAGTGCTTTTCTTAGAGAGGATAGTGTTGGGTTTTTTCATCTAAGATTAGTTCCTTAGTTTTCTTCTTTTATTTGGGCTTTTGCCCCCCCCCCCCCCCTCCCCATTCTACCAAAAAAAAAAATAGTGGCTTAATTTGATTTGTTACGAATCATCTACTTCAAAAATTTAAGTTATTGATAATGTATATATTTACTTTATTTAATGCTAAAATTTAATATTTATTTAAAAAAATATGCATAAACAAGAATCGAATTGTAAATCGTTTGGTTGCAGAAACTTTGATATTATATATCATGCGTCTCCCAAAAACCTAAACCGGACGATAAATTTTGTGGATGATTTTAGGCATATGCTATGGTGCACCTTGGGGGTCAAAGGTGCACCACGCCAAGGTGCACCACGCTCCCTGTTATTCAGCGGTGAGGATATAATGATCTATCTGTGAGACCAATTATATGTGATCCACTATAACTTCTTCATTCTCTTCCCTTCCCACCGTCCCCGAACTCCCTTCCCCCACCCCCTACTCCGGCCATTCTCCACCGACGCATCGCACATGGCCACTGCCCTCCATCGCCTCTGTCCCCGACGCCACCGCCTCTGCTCCCAGTGCCACCACACGACCCCTGGCACCACCAGCACCGCCTGTCTCCTTGCGCCACCGCCACCAACGGTGCTTTTTGGCACCAACAGAGCAAAATCAGTTTCAAACACAACATTATATAGAACATTTAGCCGTTCAAGTGTGCACGAATTTCAGACATCTAACATGAGACAAACCTTCATAAATGCATCAATTTTTGGACTTCACAGTATGTTCATTTCATTCTCCGATTGATCCAGATTTTTCAAATGCTCTGTTGATGAAATTAGTCTGCCTAATTCAATAATTGAATTGCAAAAAATTTTTTTTAAAAGAAGAAGCCAACATTTTATTATATACCTTCAAGATCTGAACCTTGACGTCTATTTGCAAAATCAAAAGTTTCTTGCAGTCAATTCTGCTACGTGAATATCAGTTTGGGTGGTGTATGCAGAAGCCCTTTGAATGGCTTAGTTTGTAATGGCTAGTTTTTTGGCTGGGATGGTGGCCGAAGCAGTCATCGGTGTTGATACTCGGAGGTGGGGGCAGGCGGTGGCGGTGGCGGTGGCGGTGGCGTCGATGAAAACGAAAACGGTGAGGGAGGATGGAGGAGAGCTTTGAGAGAGCGAGGAAGAGGTTCTACAATACATTGACAGTGTTTAGTGTACGGATATGCCATCAAACTACTACCGTTAGATGCATGATGCACCTTTGACTGCTGAGGTGCATTTTAAATGCTGCCATGATTTTATACATTCCTAACATTATTGGCAGCTAACAATCTATCTCTCGTACATTCCTTTGATCTCCACCCCAAAGCGTTTCTATTATATTAAAGCGATTGGAAGGTCTGGTTTGGATGAAATTGAAGTTGAACCTCGACTACTAATTTTTATATATTGTGCTTTTTTTTTAATAAAAAGAGAAACCCTTCTTATTAAAAGCAAAAAAAAAAAAACTTCATGGACATGCTACTGGTCTTTTACTTACTTAACGGGCAAATTTTGCATATGTAAGGGAAAGTGCTGAATATGTAGCAAAATGTTATTCACCAAATCTTATAGGAGTCTAACATGTCTTGCATTTGTAAGTCATATGAATATGATTTAACTACAACAAGCCCACTATTATACCTATATAAACTGTCCGGGAGTTAGTGTTGAGAGGTTTAGAGAAAACTTTGGGTGCTTTTTGTTGCTGAATTACCTAGCTGTCAGATATTTGGGAATTCCTCTGAGGGCAAATCCGAGGAAAATCTCCACTTGGCAGCCGATCATCGATAAAATTGAGAAAAAACTAAGTAGGTGGAGAGCAAATTTACTATCCAAAGCAGGTAGGATTGTTTTAATCAAAACTGTCCTTAATAGCCTACCAAACTTTTACTTGGGACTTTTTGAGATGCCCAATGCGGTGGCCAAGAAGATCATTTCGCTGCAGTCTAAGTTCTTTTGGTGTAAAAGGCAATGATAAAAGGGGCTTGGCATCAACAAGTTGGAAGCAGATTCAGCTACCAAAAGAAGCGGGTGTATTGGGTGTTGGTGATGTATTAATTAAGAATGTGGCAATGTTATTCAAATGGTGGTGATGCTACTCTGTTGAGGAAAAACCACTGTGGAAGAAAATTGTGAGTTCATGTAGTGAGCTGAATATGGATAGACCGGCGTGGGAACAATTTGGGAGTAAACTTGGTGGCACTTGGGCTTCCATATGTAGTATTTGGCAGATTAATAAAGAGGTTGAATCGATTGTTGTTAAAAATGGTTTGTGGATGACGGTTGGTGATGAACAGAAAAACCCTCTTTTGAGAAGATAAGTCAGTTGGTGATGATCATGAACCATTTTCCAAGGCTATACTCCATATCCTCTCTAAAATATGAAGTCATATCTGAGTGTGGGTTTTGGGACGTGTATTCTTGGAACTAGAACCTCCTTTTGAGGCGCTAGTTCTTTGAATAGGAACAAACACTAGCTCTAGATTTGCAGGATGTTTTATTGCAGGTTATCACTTTGTGCTGATGTGCGTGATAGGACAACTTGGAGATTCAACAACACTGGTGGTTATTCTGTCAAGTCATTCACTGCTGAGGTATCATCAAGACAGATTGGTTTTGTTGAGACTCAACACATCTTTGCTAACATTTGGAAGGGGCTCGCTCCACCTAAAGTGGAGATGCTGGTCAGGTTCAAGGTCTTAGGAAGGGTTAATACTACGGACAGGCTCAAAAAATTCAACAAGCTAATTCCAGGTATGTTCTGTGCAATCATTTCGAAGAATCGTGTGATCACCTATTTTAACATTGTGAATCTTCATGGAAAATCTGGTGTGAATGTGTCAGTTTGTTTGGGTTGTCTTGGGTAATTCCACAGAATTCATATGGATTAATTGAGTTATGGTTTGGTATTGAGCTTCAAAGTGGTAGAAGGAAAACATTGGTTCTCTTTACTGTTTGCCGTTATTTGGGCTATTGGAGGGCTAGAAATAACATATTTGATCAGAAGAGTTTCAATGAAAAGATGATATAGCAGCAGATTAAATACTGGTGTTGCTTGTGGCAAGATAATGCACGTTGCTGGAATAAACCACATGCTGATCTTCTGGTTCGTAATTATCAACGGAGACCATGTAATATTGGTGTTCCTCAATCACTTGAGACGGGATGGCAATTTCTATAGGGAATATTGGCGGCTGTGCGTGTGCTATACTCAGGAGAAGGATGTGTATGCCATTGGTGGCTATCTTGCAGCTATCTTCTCTCATCCAAGGTGTTTTCTCTTTGAGTTTACAAGAGCAAATTCTGTTTCTGAGGCTGAAATTTTAGCTGTTGAGGTGGCTGTCCAATTCTTAATTGAAGATGCAGGTTGCAATGACGGTGATATATTCATCAAGTCTATGTCTAAGGAAACAATCTCTTGGTGGAACCATCACAACCAGGTACCGTGGGAGCGCAGATTTGATTTCAATAGGCTTCAAAACATGAGGAGATGGCTTTCACATGGCGCTTTAGCTCGTGGGAATAAATCTGAATTCAAGTGGCTAGAAACATGGAGGAAGAAATGCAATCAAGTATCACAGAGAAAGGTGTTATGGGCTCATGCATTATATGATGTTAGGTAGGCTTTTCTGATGCTATTTTCAATGTATGCCTAGTTCTTAATGTTTGTCCTCAGTCGCTCCTCACTCAATGTGGGTCGAGCTTTATCTCTTTTTATTAAAAAAAAAAAAGTCATACGAATGAAATCATAATTTTTTTTTGGTTTAAATATATTTTTGGTCTCTATAAATATAGGTTATTTTAATCTTAGTCCTTCTAAAATTTTTTCTTTGATTTTGATTCTTTTTTTTTCCCTTTTTTGTTTATAGTCTCGCCATTCTAAATCTTGATTTTTATAAATATTTTAGAATATACAGTTGTTCTTATAAATATTAAATATTTTATTTTTGGTTATTATAAATATTTTTTGAATTTTTTGTTAATTTTGTAAATATCACCATCTAATATTAGGTCAAAATTACATGAACAAAAAATCAAATAATAGAAAAAAAAAAGAGAAATCAAAATCAAAGCAAAAATTTGAAAGGAATCAAAACTAAAATGATCCATATTTATAGGACTAAAAATATATTTAAACAATTTTTTTATCCGTCACCCATAATATATCTCTCCAAGAGTGATTGGGCATCAATCCTTCATAATTAATTTCTTTTCTAGAAGACAATTCACGTCAAATAGTATTGCTCCTTGATATAAATATACTAAATCTTACGTGATGTTTAGCATATACATGAATGATTCCCGAGAATAGCAATTTTCGAAAACAATTAACAATTATTACGAAAAAAAGGTGATTTAGTAATTCAGGCATATTTCCAGTTCACAATGTGATGCGGTGCTCCATTTTTTTTTTCAAGAAAACCATGGAAGAAAACACAATTCGAGCAATATACATCCAAGTATACAATTGGTGGTGTAAAACTATCTAGCCCTTTATATATATATATATATATATATATATATATATATATATATATAATGCACCACCTTAAAGATGGTATTTGAAGTACCTATATGTTATTTAAATTTCACAGCTGCAGGTGTATGAATATTTTCTCTTGTGATATTATAATATTTCTCAACCTCTTGTCTCTGCCCCCAACTCCATGGGATTCTAGTGGTGGCCACTACCATGTCGACTGTCGGCCTCCAATCCAACCACCACCATCGCTTTGCCTCACCGCTGATTGCTACAGTAACACAAACAAAAACATTTTCTCCATTCATTAGAAATCGCAACCTCAAAAACACCAAAAACAATAATAGTAACACAAACAAAGAAAGAAAAAAAACACAAGTTCCCTTTCTTTTTTCTGTTATTTATTGTTCACATCATTTGTTCATCACTCCAATCATCGTCGTCGTGGCATTCCGGTAGCAGCCACTACCACCACCACGTCGTCCGGCAGCCCCACTGCGAGCTCCTCTAACACCAGCCCAAGGGTCGTCGCGAGCCCCACCACCACTTGGCTGCGCTTTGCCAACACCACCACCACCAACCTAAAAAACATTAGCAACAACCTCATCCTTGTCAACCCCGAAAACCAAAACCAAAACCAACAACACCAGTATGAACAACAACAACAATTCCTCTCTTCAAGCTTCTCCGATTTCTCCAAATCCGATAGCCCCTTTGCCTCCAGCCCCCGCCACCACCAACACCACGCGCTCCGTCCCATCAAGCGCTACCTCCTCCTCCGCACGCGCCTCTTGCTCTGCGTCCCTGAATTCGTGTTCCTACGCACCGAACATGCATTCGATTGGGTCGTGATTTCGTTGCAGTCCCTGAGGAGTGGGAAGAACGTTGGGAGAAAGATCTATAGCAACAATAGAGGTCGAGATGGCAGGATGGGTCATGGTTGGCTACATGGAGAATAGTGATGGGGGTGTGGTGTTTGTCGGTGAAGGTGGCCGAAGTTGTTAGAGATATCGCAGGCCAAAATATGAAGGAGAGGGCTTGCTATAGTGTATCATAAATGTTCAAAGTATAGATACACCGCTAATCTTCACCATTGGATTGCAAGGTGCGTGGTGCACCATTCTTAAGGTGGTGTATAACAAAATGTGCCATATATAATATATATATATACTCTCGAAACTTTTTTTTTGTCAGATGCTGGAAATATTTTTGGTCTTGAGGAGTAAGATGGAGGATAAAAAATGTCACAGCAATCTAATCCGGAAATGAGCCAATTTAATTTACAAGAAATCGTATCTGAGCTCAATCTTCAATGTAGTTCGAGGAGCGAGCCCAACTTAGGCTTCTAAAATAAAATTTATAAGAATAATGTTATAAACTGATAAAAAAGAATAATTTTATAAAAAAAAGGCATTTTTTTGTATGAATAAATAAAGCATTTTTTTTGGGTCGAAAAGCATTCAAATTAATATGGCTAGCTGGAATTATATTCGGGGCCCAAGCCCCAAATTTAAAAATTGTATTTTCAGCCGTTTTTTTGAGACAAACAACTAAAAAAAAGACCCATCTCTTTTTTGTGAAGCAGGTACCTTGTCTCTTTCTTACAATATATATATATATACAGACTGAAATAATTCACTGTTAAGTATTTACATGGAACGATTGCATATGCAAGTTCAGTTGTGTATTTAAATAAATTGAGGCAAAGCAACGACTTTATTTTCGATTTAATGTCGGCGAAATGATTTATTTTTCATATTCTTAGAAATATAGTTTAAAAATTGTCAATAGTAAAACTTATTTTATGAATTTTTAATTAATTCTGCTGCACTAATTAAGGCTTTTAGAAAATAAAAAAATATGTATGTTTTTTTTGTAAAAAAAATATGTATTTTCTTCATCATAAAAACCTTTATTTTGTAGCAAGTCGAGTCATGGAGCAAGATAAATTTCTTGTTTTATACTAGTGAATACATATCATCTCAACTTTACAAGTAATTAGTGTTTCATAATTATAATTTAATGTTATGGTATTCTTTTTTGTGTGATTTTAATATTATAGTTAAAGTAATACACAGTTGTAAATAATATAGTTATAAGTTAGAATTTGTTTACTAGTCTTACTTTAGAGCCGGTCCTAATCCTTCTTTTCTCTCTTCTCTTTTTCTTTGGTCTCTCCTTGTGTGGGTGTTGTTGAGGGGAGTTGCCATTCTTCTTCTATGGTAACAGTACCATTGTTTCCTTTTCTTTTTGTTACTTAGTGTTTTGTGTCTTTTATTTTTTTTTATTGTTCATTTTGTGGTGTTTTTATTTGTCCTCTTTAAAGATGTTTTCATTACCCCCATTGTGGGTTTTTATATTATCCCCTTTGTGGATGCTCGATTTTCCTTTGTAGGTATTTTTATTTGATGATCTTACAGATAATACATATGTTTAGATCTATTTTGAAAGAAGGCATAATACATTTTTCAAACTACAATACTTTTTATATTGGTCTCCAATATGAAAGATGCTTAGATATTGATAATCTTCAAGCAAGGAGCATAGCTACAAAATTGTTACTTAGCTAAGAATGTAGAATGCATTTGTTTCTTATTAGATTTGAATCTAATATATCTTTTTTCGATTTGTAAGTGCCGTTAGGCTTCTTTATGAATGAAATTTTCTTTCTTGTCAAAAAAAAAAAAAGGCATCTGTCTACTAGAAAAAAAAAAAAGAAGAAGTTGGAATCTGTCTATTTCATTTAGTTCCAGTTCATCTAATGAAAAAAGTCATGTATTGGCTAAGTTTTAATTGTTTAGTTAATCAAGTACTAATCCATCAGAACTTGCATTTGTATCTATGGGTATTGCACTTCTTCAACCCAATTTACTAAGATTGACTTCTAGTTATTTTGAACCATAAACATTTAAAATTTTGATGAAAACTTGTTTTCTTTTGGTTATTTTCCCCTAACTTTTGTTAAAATCTTGATTTTAGAGTTTAAAAAAATGCTAGTCATAAGTAATTTTAGTGTATTTTACAAAATAAGTTTGGTTTTCGTCATAAACATAATTTGAGGCTATTGATGTTTGATTATTTTTGTGGACTTACATAAATCAAGTTGTGTTTGATTTTGAACCCGGATCAATTAAATGTCAAAATTGATTAGGACCGATTGTTTAAGACCAAAATTTGCTATTATTATCGTTATTGGGCCTAAGTAGGGATGGCAAAAAACCTGCCTAAGTGAGTACTTGCGAAGATTACTGGCGGTGGCGCTGGGTATGTGGACAAATTTGGTCCTTGGGGGGAACAGGGGCAGAGTCCTAATTTATTAAATAGGATGGGATAGGGGATGAGATCCCCGCCCCATGGAGACATGCCAAGTCCCCACTTATGTGAAGTCTCTAAAATAAATAACAAGTATATAAATTTTATAATTTACAATAAAGGACGCATGTATTTTCATAATATTTCTAATGGTCTTTTATTGGATTTGTATCATGTATTGTCATTTTTAATTTGGATTGTAATGTGTTAGTAATGTTAATAATGGATTATAGATATTTATGTATGTTTTATTTAGATTTAAAACTGTTTTTTTAGAATTTTTCTCTTTTTTGGATTTTTATCATAAACTTGCGAATATTTGTGGGGGATTTAAATCCCGTGGGGAATGGGGAATGGGGAATGGGAACACATGATGGGGATGGGGAAGGAGAAAGGGGGCAAATTTCTAAATGGGGACGAGGGGTAGGAGGCATGTCCTCACCACTATGGATACTCATTGCCATCCCCAGGCTTAAGCACTACTCATCGGTAGTTTTTGTTTTGTTTCCCTATGTATAGGCTTTGTTGTAATGGGTATGCTTAGTCTATCATTTTACTAACACATAGGAGAGGTTTCTTCTCCTAGCCAACTATAAATAGGTGCTTGTTGCCTCATTGAGACAGAGCTCGTATTTTAGTTATAGTGCTAAAATAGGAGGAGCTCTCTTTCCCTCCAGCCTTCTTTGGCCTTTCTCTCTTTCCTTTCAGATGAAGAGTGAAGGGTTAAGGATCAGCTTTCTTCCTTAATCAATCCTAGTCATCTCCACCCAAAATCTTGTTTATAAGTTTATTGACTGATTGGCATGCTATAATTAGAGTTAAATCAAGATCCTAGGGCTTAGAAATTCCAACAATTGATATCAAAGCTTGTTTAACTACTAATTATGGTTGTGAGCTGTGATTTGATGCAAGATTATGTGTTTAAGAAATATTGAAATCGCATGCATAATGAACCTTAATAGAACCAATACGGGTTTTCTAATTTTGATCAATTAATCCCTAAATTGATTAAGGGCTTTGAAGAACATTTCGTGTTGAATCTAAAAGGCCAAGAATCATTAATTTTGGTCGAGTATAAAGTGAGATATTAGATCAAAATTGAAAGGCCCCAAACAAGAACCTTAACCTTGATAAAAAACCTTGATATGTCATTTAGGTCGATTTACATCAAGTTTCTTTAGGGCTTTTATAAAGCTCTTCTTTGCGGTTCCAAATAGTCAAAAAACCATGAATTTTCATGAAGTATTGAAAGAGAAATCCTTGAAAACCCATGAAAACCCACACAAATTCATCAAACAAACCTCGAAAATAAACACCACGATCCACTACTTTAGGAATTTTGAAAACCTCCCTCTACCGTGTTAAACATGACCAAAACCACCTCGAATAGTGGCCAGATGAACGAGTAATTGCTCTTGACCCATTTCATAGTGGTAACGGGTCTGCGCTACCTAATTCAAGAAGACAATGAACACTACATTATGAACACATCGACTCGCACTTGGAGCGCGTGCAAGCACATGAGTCTTCTACAAAATTGATTTTTCAATTCCTGTTTTTTAATCTAGTTCCACGCTCTTAGTTCTAGTTGTTGGTGAACTTTAATTAATTTTTTGAGCACTCTAAATATTTATTATGAATTTTTGCAGATTTAAATTAATTAAAAACATGTGATACTCTCCAATTTTTAATCTAGAAATTTTTGTGGATAATTATGACATATCTAGGCATGTCATAATTTGTGCACTCTCAAAGTTGATGTGTTTTGAGTGTTGAAATGATTTTGGTACCTCTTTTCTATATACTATATTTGGAATATTGGGTGTGTTTGTTTGTGCTTCTTGTTCCAAAAAAAAGTATTTTTTTTAATTTTTCAAAAAAAAGTACTTATAAAATTTTTAATGTTTTTTATTTGTGCTTCTAAAAAAAATCAGAAGCAAAAAATAATCAGTTTTTCTACTTTTTTAAAAAGCAGATAGGGAGCTACTTCTCCCAGAAGCAAAAGCAGTAGAAGAGAGAGAATGTTGCTCCTTAAAATTAGCAATCACTTTCTTTCCACTCAATTAAAATTTCATCCTTAAAATTTTTAAAAGCTATCACTCTTTTCCCACTCATACTTTTTCTCTCCATATCTTTAATTATAATTTTATTAAATAAAATACTTCTGTATTTATCACATCCAAATAATTTAATAAATTCTAATTTTGATAAAAAGTACTTATACAATTATATCCAAACATAAAATAATTTTCTGCTTTTGCTTCTACTTCTACTTCTATTTCTGCTTCTGCTTCTTAAGAAGTCCTTTCTCTAGAATCTTAACCAAACGAGTCTATTACAAAATTTGTAGTTGTGTGTTTTGTACAATGTTGTTTTAAGAGTTACAACTTGGATATTTTGATATTATTATTGGGCATTTTTCATAATTGTGACTTGTCTTCACGAGACCAATTATAGTAAAATGATGTTGCTACTAATGTTACATTAAGGATTATATTGATAATGAATTTACCCTTTGGTTTGTATTTGTTGATATAATTCTTGATGAGTGGATAATTATATCCTTAGAGTTTTCGGTATTCTCTTGGTACTAGCTTTAGAGATATGATTCTAATGTTTGTATTTGTGTTTGGGGGAGTTTACTCATGCATTATAATTTGGGACCCTTTGGTAAAATTTTTGTGTATGTTGATATGCTCGACAAAATCTCCCACAAGTACATAAGTTTTGTCAACTTTGTTTATATGCATAAATTACTTGACAAAGCTAAATGAGGCAACTTGTGAAGATTGGGTTGAGTCCATAAAGTCATTCCCTGTTGTATATGACATTGATATTGCTCTTACTAAAGATGAGTCATCAAAGCCTGTAGATAAATCTTTCATTGTTGATAAGGCATATTGTGTTAGGTGGGTCATTTTGATGATGTTATTACTTTCAACTTTAACTTGCCATACAAGGAATATTTATAGCAATCTTAAAAGTAAAAAGGTCCTAATATAAGCAATATGGGACTTGCATCCTTTATTGACAATTGGTTAACCCCGGTGGCATATTTACTTTATATTTCAGTTACTTTAAATAAATACTCCTGTATCGTCCTTCCTAGGTTGGAGGAAGCTCAAGGTCAAGATCCAACTTTTCTTCATCTTTCCCATAAGGAGATAATCAACTACATTGAAAGTAGAGGGCACATCATAGTCTTCAAAAGTTCTATTTTATAAGCATTATGCCCTCCAAGACTCTAAATGGTCCATTAGCTCGAGGAGATAGTGCGACATGAGACTTACAGAAGCATTATTTTCTTAAGTAAACCCATACAAGATCTCTTTTCCTTGAAGCTTGCAATCTACTAGGCTTATTGGGTTGGTATTAATATCAAGCAGTTTAAATAATCTTTTCTCAAACATCTTCATGGAGCTTCTTGATTTGCTTAATTAGCACGTTCTTGTGGCTTCAATAGAGCTACCAAGATTTTTCTTTCATCCTTAAAGGAAGAATAAGCATCTTTGAATCATTATAGGTAGCTCGATGTTCATATGCTGCCAAGGACATCACAACAATATATATGTGACACGTGTCTATTTAGGATGACATTACACCATACTTCATCCTTATACTTAGTTCTAATGGAGAACTAGAAGCATCATTGCTTCGTTACCTTGATTTCATTTCCCTTCCTTAGCCATTATAACTTGTAAGGATTAGGGGTAGACCTTAGTTGGAAGCATCAATTGATCTATAATATAATTTGCATCAATATTTTCATAGCTTCCCTTATCTATGATGACTTTGTAGACCTTATTCTTTCTTTCCATCAAAATTATGTAGAAAATGGAAAGTTTTTCCATTTCCTCTTTTTGACCTTATGCTTCAAACAAGAAATGGAAAAATTTGATGGAAAGTTTTTCCATTTCCTTTTTTCCCCCTATTATCTATGATAATAGGAGGTTAAGATTATGCAAGTTGAAGCATAAGACTAAGCCTACAGCTATAATGGTTTAAGTTGTTTAGTATCTATATCAAAATGGCCTATTAGAGCATCCTAATTTCATGGAAGTCACCTTTTTGTCGAATCAACTTCAAGCTCCATAACCATTCCCCACTCTCATTGCTTCAAAGGAGTATCCACTGAAAAACTTGTTGATAGCAAAGAAGATAATGACACTCACACTAACACCAATGTATCAAAGGTAATTATGACTAACCATTTGCCATGTGGCCGTGCTCCTTCTTCCAACACTAATATTCTCGCCGAAAAACTAAATCATGAGGTCCACATAAGCAGAAGAAAAAATTACCCTAAACCATTAATTGGAGATCATGTCATTAAGTCAACATGAGTTATCACTTGACTCTACTATTCCTGATAGTATGCGATGGCTTAGCTTTGAGGTTGAAGGCCAAACATGAATTGCAGTTGAACAATGTAGGAACCTAGAAGAGGAAGAGTATGAATAAATGTGAAGTTGATGATGAGAAGATTTTTTTGGAGAATGGGAGATTGTTCGGGAAATTGCATTATGTAGAAAAAGGATACTTCAGTCAGAGCCTAGTGGAGTCAACAAAAGCAATGTTGGAGGCAAAGCCAATACTCAACAAGTCAAATTCCTTCAAACAAATGTTCCCTTAATTAGTTATTGTTCTTTTATTCAATTGAGTCCACACCATTACATTACATGCTTGGTTTTCCTAATTTCTTTTGATACTCAGGCCAAGTGTGACTTTTTTACATGCCTATTAATTTGAATGTAGGAGAAGCAAGCTAATTAGGATGAAAGAACTATTAACATAAAAGAATAGTTTCAAGGATTTGGCTTGTGATGATGATTTAATTTTAGTGGACTATTGAAGGTTCTATGGGGTATTCAATACTAAAGACATCATATATCCCTTTTTTTGAATGGTGCTATTAAGTTCTTGGCAGTAAAAAAGTTCTCAGATCAGGTGCAAAACGATTTCATGATTGTGGGGGAATTTTAGCATACAATTTGCTCATCAAAATGTTAGGTGTAATGGAATTTGTAATGCCAATATTAAAAGAGACAAGTTATCAAGACTGTGTTATGCTATTACTGGAATCGCATTTAAGAACTCTTAGAGCTTGCCCATGTTGAGCTATTATGAGACATTGGTGTGATAGGCTATAAGCGTTGCAAGAATGTTGGGTATAGCTTGTTGGTTTTAATTTTCTCATCCTTTTCTTGATATTTTTATATTTTCTTGTAATGCTTCTTACTCCCACATGTGAGTTTAGAGCTTGTTTTTTTATCATCATTGAAAAAAGCTTAAAGTGGCGAGCAATTTTGTAATCTCATATAGATGGTCTAACATGGACCAGTTTTTGCTTTTCCTATGTTAATCATCACTACGAATATCATAAGTGATCTTACAAACTTATATATTTATCATGGGATGGAAACCACCTATTCCTAAATCATGTCCACTTCTCTGTGCCACCAATAATCTCTTACCAAATGGAAGATATGCATCTAAAAATTTAAAATTGTTATCAAATATTGCTTATCTTTTACATGGCAAGAGATGATTGATGGGACAAGGAAATGTCCAATTTGGGAACATATGATTTTTATCCCTTTCTCATGAAAACTATGGACTTTTTTTGAAAAAAAAAAATCCTTTGAAAGTTGGTTATGGATGCAACCTAATTAATTTTTTAAAAAACCAAAACTGAGATGGTTATTGAGAAAAAGTTTTGGATCATTTTTAATGACAGATAATATTTACTTTTTCTTGCTAGAATTTTTCCTATGATTAGAATTGTCTATAGTAGTTAGAGGATGTTCCAGTCTGAGCTCTGTAGGCTAGTGTTTAGGCTGACAATATCTTGTCCCCAATCACCAGCAAAAAGGAGCATATATAGTGTGGATGCTACAAAGGCAAAGAATCCTATCAAGACATAAATCAAGGGGGTAATGAATCTTGTTCGGAGCAAGGATCTTGGGATCTATATGAGGAAATCATGCCCTGATTATAAAGCACTTAAGGATCAAGGTCAATCCTTTGGCATAAGACCATGCATGCCATATGCGGAGAGGCTATGAAGATTGGATGGTTGGACTTGTAAGCCCCTAGCCCTCTAGCCTGGTAGGGTAGAAGGGTTGAAGGTTGGGGATAGGCTTGACGGATCGACCAGGCAGCCAACCCTCTGGGATGAGACCATGCGTGCCATATGCAAAGAGGCTATGATAGTCAGATGGTCAGACTTGAAAGCCCCTAGCCCTCCAACCTAGTAAGACAAAAGGGTTTGAAGGTTAGGGACAGGCTGGGCAAACCGGCCGGGCCAGAGGATAATATTTTCTTTTATAATATAATATATTATACTGTGTCACACCAAATACTATATAATATTATTAAAAATTTAACAAAGATTACACTATTTGACCTTATGTTATTAGGCATTATCCTATCATGCTTAGCAAACAAGTCCTTATATACAAATTATGTGGTTCTCATTTTATATTAAATGATTCTTTCATCAAAAGTAAAAGGACACATCTACTTTAGTACTATGTACCTTCTTTAGAGGTAGTGCATTGCAACAATTTTTTTAAGTTATAGTTTCGAATAAATATGTTATTGCATGTGATAAAAAGTTATGACATTAGTGTAAGTTAAAATGCGTGCGGTGGGACAAATGCCTTTACAACTCACGACATAGTAATAACTCTTGATGTTGTTATTTTTATATCCCAAACTATAACTTTTTTTGTCTCAAACTATAACTTTATAAAACATTACAATATATTGCCTCTTAAAAAGATAATATTGACTTCAAAGCCAAGGAAATATTATTAGATGCAACTGATTGGTACCTGCATACTAAGATAATAAATAGTTAACTTGTTAATTATAGCAATTGTATTTGCGCAACAGGAATCTAAAGAGTTTTCGTAATTATTTGAGCCCCTAGGTATGCAGTTATGTTAAAACTCAGGAGGGAGAGTATTAGTTGCCCATAGAGATCCTACCCAACTTGAGTAGGATTGCCTTCAGTAGGAGGATACATGGGGATCCACTTACTCTAAGAGAAAATCTTGAAATACTTACTCTATTGAATAGCTTTTCATTAAGATTGAATTTTATCAATCCAACCATTGAATTGAAAGTTCCCACTACATAGATCAAGTATATAAAATTTCATATGATTTAAAAATGATTTGATACTTCGTCACCCCACTTTGTTTTAACGTATAATATAGTTTTGAAGATATATGTAAATGTTGACTATTACAATACATATTTATTGATGCCTACTTTTTCTGAAATTTGATATACTTGATCATTAAGATAATATCACATTATTCAATAGTTGGATCATAAAATTCAATGTTTATAAAGAGTTATACAATAGAGTAAGTATCAACATTTACTCTTAGAGTAAGTGGATCCCCACAATATATATATAAAGTAATTTGAACTTAGAACTCATTTTAGTAAACTCTAAAATGACAATCATTTGCAAAGAATGTTTAAACAAAATTTTGGTCTTTGCATTTTTTTACTAATTTTAATTAAGGTCCCTATAATTTTTTTTTTAGATTTTAATCCTTATACTATCATAAATTTGATTTTTAGTCCTTACAATTAAGTATCGATCCTTATATTTCTACTTCTTTAGATTTTATTACTTATAGTTTCTAGTTTTCATAAAAGATTTGTTGGGTAGCGAAAAGAACCCACAAAAAGCATGCAAAAAGAAATAAACAAAGCACAATAAAAGGACACAAGTTTAACATAGTTCAGTTGATTCAACCTATGTCCATGACCCCTAAAAAAGGGGGCAAAAATAACTTCATTAATGAAAATTTCAACTTACAACTTTTACATGGTTAAAGTTGCAAACCGTCCTACTCAACATGCCAACCAATGGCCCAATTACACTTTCTCTCTGGTGTATAGACTCTCTCTCTTGATGGTATGTATAACAACCAAAGACTAACTCTCTATTTATAAGGGAAGTCCTTCTCCTTTTTCTTCAAACTCATTGATGTGAGACTTGGCTCAAAAATACAACAAATCCTTTCTTGAGCCAAGTTCCCAAATACCTCAACATTTTTTGACTTCATCTTGACTTTACTATCTTTAGTCATTTCCCTTATGGAGTGACCTTCTAGTTAGCAAATATTCTTTTTGTTTTTTCTTCTTTATAGAATCAAGCAGCTACCTTTGTACACTTTGCATGTCTTTCGAATTTCCACATACTTGTTCCCATGTGATGTTATCTCTCCTAATGAAATAATGTTGACATTGACAATAGGTACATACTTCGTATTAGGAATATTTCGAACTTTATCATTGTGGAGCTTTAGGTGAACTCTTCCTATGCCTTCAACTTTCAACTTCAATTTCTTTCCCACATTGATACAACCAAAATCTCCATCTTGTTGCAAAGTAGTAAACATGGCTTGATTCTTGCACACATGCACATCAGCAGCAAAATCTAGCATCCATCTAGAATGATTCTCAATAGAATCATTATCAGCACTCTCTACATGATATAGATCTCCATCATCTGAGAATTCAGCTACGTGAACTTTTCCTTTAAACTGCTTTAGACTCTTCCAGTCTTCTCTCAATGTTGCACATTGCGATTAGATGTGTCCTTTTTCTTTGCAGCAATTACACATCACGTAATTGTAGTCTCTTTTTATAGAATTTCCTTGTTATCCACCTCTCCATTGAGGACCGTTCCTTCTTCTTCAAGGACACTCCAGAGCTAGTATTCTTTCACTAGTATGGTCATCTCTATACATTCTCTAATACTCTCGTAGGATAGTGGTAACATCATCTAACTTTATTATATTCTTCCCAATCAACAGAAATCTCACCAATGATTTGTAAAACTAAGGTAATGAAGCTAATAAAGCAATCACTTACTCTTTATTGCTTAACTTCTCTCCTACACTCAACAATTGACATACTAGCCAATTAAACTCATTAATATGATCATGTAATTAATCACCTCCTTCTTCCATTCTAAATTTACAAATCTATATTCAAGCTCTAGCGATTGGTTAATGATGTTGACGCATAAATCTCCTCAAACTTTTTCCACATCTCTATTGGTATTGTCTCATTCAACGCTATGTACTTGATTATAGGAGTAAGAGCCAACCTAATACTACTTGTAGCTTTCCTCTGAATAGACTTCTACTTGCTATCCTTCATCTCTGCAGGCTTTTCTTCTTCTAAAGTTGCATTTAAACCTTATTACACTAAAAGAACTTATTGCCACATATTGAAATTGCCCTTTTCGTCAAAGAACAACATCTCAAATTTCATTGTATTAGCCATAGTATAGTGAAACACTCCTTCCTACTTAGAATACTACAGAATCCACAAAAGCGATTAAAAATTACCTCCAAAAAATATTGCTGATGTGGCACTCTCGATGACAAGGCGATGATATCACAAATGGCGTCACCCTCTTTCCTTCTTGCGATGACAACTTTCTTCCTTCTCGAACCAAAGCTACTAATATAGTTGTTGGGCAATGGAAAGAACCCACAAAAAGCATGTAAGAAGAAATAAACAAAGCACAATAAAAGAACACAAATTTAACATGGTTTGGTTGCCTTAACCAACATCCACAACCCCTAAAAAAGGGGATAAAAATAACTCCATTAATAAAAATTTCAACTTATAACTTTTGCATGACTAAAGTTACAAATATTCTTACTTAACTCACTACTCAATAGCCCAATTACACCATTTTTCTAGTGTATAGACTCTTTCTCTTGATGGTTTGTGTAATAACCAAAGAATAATTCTCTATTTATAGGGGAAGTTCTTTCTCTCTTTCTTCAAACTCATTGATGTAGAACTTGGCTCACAAACACAACAAGATTGACCTTTATTTTTCATAAATGATTGATCCTATAGTTTTATTTATTTTAGTTTTGATCAATGAAGAATCAAAACCCAAATGATAGGAAACTATAAGAACTTATACCAAAAAGTAAATATTGTAGGAACCAAAACTAAAATTTGATGCAACTATAAAAACCTAAATGAAATTTAAACCAAATATTTTTTTCCGTTAAATTTCATAGTTTCTTCATACATGAAATTGAAGTAAATATTGTAAGTCCTAATTATAACAATAAATCGTTGATGTAATATTTTGATTTTTTTTTTATCATAATATAATACAAACTTTTACGAAAATACTATATCACCAAATTAAATGTGCCTTTCATACCAACTGGTTCAAACGATTAACAGCCATAAGATATTATAATTGTCACTTTGGACTTGTATAAACACCACAATATATGGCGTACTAGCTCAGAGCTGTGCCAGCGGTTAGTATAGGACAACTCTACCCGTGAAGTTTTAGAAAAATAGCTTTAACTAGTGTTTTAGGCCGTGCAACGTATGGACAAAGCACGGATAAATCTTTTTTAATAAATATAATTGTAATTATGAAAATTAATTTATTAAATAATTAGATAATAAAAAATTTGTAATTTGATATAAAACTAACCAAATAACTAATAAATATAAAATTTAATATACAATTTTATTATGATTTTAATAATCCTATAAAATAATGGAATAATATTACATGATAAAATATACGTATTTATAAAATATTATATAATACACCTTTACATATAACTAAATTAAGATGAAATAATTATAGAAATGAAAGTTAAAATTGCGACATCATTATTGTCAAAATAAATTATTTTTGGAAAAAATTGTATAAATACATTATGTATAGCGACTCATTATTAAAAGTGTAATGCATTACTATATACAGTTTTATATACCTTTTGCAGCATTCAATATTTTCACTTGATGATTGTGAAACACTATTTGAAACTATTAAAAAAAGGTTGGCCTATATGTGTGTGTGTGGACTTATATCAAAAACTGTGAATCGTAATGTATAAATTAAAAAATTTTAATGCATAAAACAATTATACTTTTTGCTATTAAAATTTTTTTTTATCCGGTACATTGGACAGGTCTAAAATAATAGTTATAAATAATAGTATGATTGTTATTATTTAAACTTTTATTAAGTCTTAAATAATCTATTAAACAATAGTAGATTCAAATGATTATTTTTAAATTCTTTATAAATAATTTCTTCAATTTAAAATAAATAATTTAAAAAAATTAAAAAATTAAATATCAAAATCTTGGTTCATTTGCTTGTCTTACAATAAATTACAATCACCCATTTAACTATATTATAAATGTATTTATTGCAACATTATAATTATAATACGTGGTTCCTCTGCCAATTTGAATTGGTAATTATATGAATCTTGAAATTTTTGAGATGAGGCTCAGTGAAACAGAAATTTCAGGGACAGGTTTTTCAAATAAACGAATGCATTTACTTTTTTCATTTGTCCCTTTTTTTAACTTATTTTTATTTGTTTTAATTTTCAAATAAATACATTTAATGTAGAATCAACGTGATTGTGACACATGTAAATTTTTTTATGTTATTTCTTTTATTTTGTTAGTAGAGGGTTGGCAAAAAACCTCAAGCTAAGATGCTTGTTGTCAATGTCACAAATGTTGTAAGCCAACAAGGGTTATTGCTCGACTGTAATGCTTCTTGAAGAATCATGTGGAATATTTTGCTTAATTATAACAATATTGAAACAAGCAAGATCTTGACAGAAGTAGATAATTAATACTCCCTTCATTTTAATTTATCTCTCAATTTAGACAATTTGATATATTCTTAAATCAATGTATCTGAATATATTTATTTAGATACATTAATTTAAGAATGTACCAAGTTGTCTAAATTAAGAGATAAATTAAAACGGATACAGTACATGCTTTTTTGGATAACTATTGACCCTCCGTAATTCACACCTATGCTGTGGTCCAAGTATGAAAGGCATCTTACACCATTCAAGGCAAGATTTTTTTAACATGAAGGAAGCAGACAATTACTTCAAATAGTGCCTGGGAAAGGTAAATTTTTTTTTTTTTTGCGGGTCAGGGACAATAGGCCAGGACCTAATTTGCAGCAGCGTATACAGATCCTCAAATTAATTCCCTGATTCCACTTTGATTTGCATTATTGCACATCTTTTTTAGTGGTTTGTCATTGTTTATCTATCAATTTCTAGCTAGCATAATTAGGAAAGCAGAATGTATGTGGTTAATTAGGAAGCTTAAGATGCTTTATCCAAGGACCCCAAAAATCATAATGATAAGTCCTTTTACTGTTGATATCACAATATGGGTTGGGTAGTTGAGTAGCAAAAGACTTCATCTTTCTGTATCTTTCCAAAACACCATCATACTTAAGTCCCTATCAACACTTAAATACATCTTAATCATCTGCCTTTTGATTCAATGCCTTTTTACTCTCTCTCTTCTCAAAACTTCCCTAGGCCAACTAGTATTGCAAATTCCTTTTCAATCATTTGATATTATAAGAAGATCACCAATGATCTGATGGGAGAACTTGATTCAACATGGTATTTCAAATCAATATCTCATCTTCACCCCGTCTAATTAAGAAGAAGGAGATCCTGTTTTCCCTTTTTTGCGTAACTAGTAAATGAAAGAAAGCACCAACTATAGGTATAGGTAGTATAGGAATTATCTTTTGGAAAAGGAAGACTTTTCCTTCATTTTCCTAAGAGTAGGAATTCATTATACGCATCAAGCCAATGTAACCTAACCGTGTCACTTCTATTGCCAATTTGCCATCCTTCTAACTTCTCAAGCATTTGAAGTTTTCAGTACATAAAGTCAAATGATATTGATGCACCTTCATATTTATAAAATTGAAATATGTCCGATTCATAGCTACAACTGTTGGATCATTTATTGGTTACGCAACAAACGGGAGAGAACCTTAAGGCCGTTTGATTTTCTTTTTCATTTTTTAATATGTTTTTAATATTAATTAAAAAAATGTAACCTTATTTTTATTTTATTTCTTATTTTTAGGGTTTTTATGGAAGAACTTGTGAGTTCAAAAATTAATATTTTTGTACTTGATATTCAAAACATGTTATATAACTGAAAGTAAAATAAAGGACATGCCAAATAGAAACCCCCGCTCCTCTTTCTTTTTTTCTACTCACTACCTTCGCCAAAAAGAATTTTCATAAGTTGTAAAATTGCACTTTCAATTCCAGTTTACAGCTAATATTCCCTTAGTTGTGCGGATCAAGATTATCATCAATCTAACAATTCAAGAATGAATTTTATTACTATTCGGAACTAAACTTCAATCAAATTGTGAGGATGAGAATCAAACTATAAACTACATAATTAAGGTAGATCTCTAACGAAGAATCACTGAAGTGAAAAGTTAAAGTCATTATTATCCCGCTATTTTAAATAATACTTTTATCTCCAACAATAGTAAACGCTGAAAAGCATATACAAAGGCAGAAATAGAGAGTGGCTTTTCATTTGAGGCACACATTTCCTTCTTCATTATTATTGTTAATTAAAGTTGAAATATACACATATATTGCCTAAAAGTTTAACAGCCAGACTACCTTTTGCATCCTTGTGCCATCAAAAAAAGAGATGGAGTAATGGAGATGTCGGGCACTTTTGTTCAATTTAGGCATATAAGAGCACCTATGAGGCTGTTGAAGAACAATGTTCTCACATGGTGAGCAACAATGGACAAGGGAGAATGGAAGTCCTTTTAATTTAGTCTTCCATCAATATCACGTACCAGCATTACCTAACCAAACTCTATAGGCAGTTAAAACGTTAGGAATTTTTGTCTTACTATATTACATTCTTTTTCAGCCTTGAAGCAGCTAGCAAATTCCCAAGAGCACATAATCCCTTTTTGTTGGGTGTAGTGGGAATGTTAAGTACAGGAGCTATAGTCTACTAAGCAAAAATAACTGAACCATACACGTTAAACACCCTTTTATATTATTCACAGAGATCACACCTCCACAAAACGATCCTTTTATTGCACACAATTAAATTTTGGATTCATCATCACCAAATACATTTAATCTACATTAATTTTTCACATTTGACATTTTAAATGTTTCAGAGGTTATAAAAGTAATGAAAGCTACATAATTATAGACACATTATTTTAAAGTTATACAATTTTTATCATTTAATAATAGTTAATTTGACTAAAATTTTTGTACACCTCCATTTCGATTCTGCCACTTAGCTTACCAAAGTGACATAAAATAGAAAAGGTGATGTGTTACAAACATTTTCTCGCAGAGTATTTGAATGTTGAAATGTTTCTCTTAAAAAGTTTTACAAGAAAACGAATGTAAATTAAACATGATCGTATGGGTATTTGCTTAGTGGCATATATTACCAAAAAGTAAATATTGGTTGTAGGTCAACATCCTCTTTTGACGAGGTTCAGGTAAGGTTGAAATCAAATCAAAATACAGTGTTTAGTAACGAGTTTAAGTAAAACGAGTTACATCCAAACTATTAGTTGTAGTTTTTAATCTAGTGGCAAACACTCAATTCATTGAGTGTTATCTGGCTCAAGATGATGAGTTTGATTTTAAAAAGGGTGAAGACAACTGTGTTGGATCTCACAGTCAGTGCTTCATCTAACAAGAAGTATATATGCTCAATTTCTGATGATGTCATAAAAATTTTAGTCTAGAAATTCTTTTTTCCTACTGGATGACGATAATTCTTCCTCCCCATAACATCATCACTGTACTTACTTCTAAGATTTCTACCACTCTTTACCACTCTCACAATCATAATAATTTTAATGGTATAATATCAACTGGAGGGGAAAAAAGGGGACAATACAAGAAATTTTCATTATAGTCTCCTATTAATATGTCCAAAGAAGCATTGCTCCAACATCCATCAATATTTTGAAAATTCCCGTTAAATTTTCTAAATTTAATGTGATATTCACGTAATGTTAACATAGGCAACAACTAGTTGGGCGTGAATGAACGAACTTGCCCACTTAAAGGTGGAAATTAGTGAACGATTCAAGTCTTCACTAGTTTGGTGCCCCCAATCTGTTACTATAGATTCGGGTGTAATATATGGTTTTTATGATAAAAGTGAAATTATAATTGAGCTCAAAAGAAGAGATAGGAAGCCACTCGAAATACCAACACATGGTCGGTTGGAGACATACTTTTATCGAATAAAAGAGGAGGCATCCATATCTTCATCTTTGTCTATCTCCTTGTCTTAGGGGCCCTTCTGTCCGGATCCGTTGCTCTGTATTTGAATTGGCTTATTGGGCTAGGTATTCAAATTGGTCAATGCTCCTTTCTCTCAACCAATAGTGTTGGATTTGAGTCTTAAGTATGGAATAAATAGTGTTGGAAGAGCTAATATCCCCTCTGGGATCTTCAATACCTGAATAAAATTGCCTCCAATAGGAAAATACCTATGGTTTTGACAAATAAAAAAAAAAAGCCACTTGGAAGCAGGTTGGTAGTAGGGGCTTGGGTAGTTTGCATTTTTAGATATAGTATCATTTCCGTGTCTCTTCCTAATAGCTTTAACTTTTAGAAAGGATAATTCATGACATAATATCAAAATCTCTCTGACTAAATGGAGAGTTTGACTCTTATTTTGCCCCCATTCTTCCAAAGAGATGTTAAATTTCAGTACAAAATAAAGATTAGCCTGGGCAATATCCACACTTCAAATCCAATAGGTTCTTGCGTAAAGAGGCATGTTATATATAATATCATTTACGTACTTCTATCTAATAATTTAAACTTTTAAAAAAGATGGTTCATGATATGCATTGGGTCATAGATTTAAATCTTATTACGACTTATACACGGAAAAAAGATGAGATAGCCAAATATAATCCCCCATAAAACACCAAAAATAGCTTAGATTTCCATTTAAAGGCACAACAAAAAAAAGTTTGGCACTTCAATAAACTTATGCATATGCATTAATTAGGTGAATGCAAATAGCCCTTTTACACTACAATTATGATAATTTCGAAGATATATACTATAAACGATGGTTACTTAAGAATATTTCATAATTATTACACTTTTTTCGTAGAGACGCATAAAAATAATTTCTATACCTATTATCCAGTAAATGAAAATTGATTACTAATTGCCATAAATAAAGCAGGATAAACTTCGGACAGCATCATATTCGATATAGAAAATAGAGAAATATTATTTGGATATCAAAAAGTAGATAGCTTACAAATATAATAGAAAGATACAAAATTTTCAGTGATAGTAAATGTTGGAGAAAAAAATTAAGATTTTGTGTCTTTTTTCTATATTATAGTTATGGGATGTTTACTTTCTTATGTTCAGAAAATATTACTATGGCAGCCACGGTACAGTCAAAAAGTGATATAAAGCTTTTCAGTGTTATTTCTTCATATATATATATAAACAAATTAATCTAAAATTTAAGTTACTCGACTAGTTAAGAAGTTTCTGGTAACAAAACACCAAAGCTTTTGCAGGACAAATGCTTCTGCCATATGATAATTACAGTGACTAACAGGTAAAGAAGACAATTTCCCAATAATGTTTTTATTCAATGAGTGATCAAAACATGAAACGATGGATCCTATATATCTACATCTACATGCAAACAAAGGAATCATTGTGAATTTGTCGTACAGGTTTGGCAAAGCTTACCTATCATGCTCACGTTTTTAGGTCAAGCGCTATGGACAAATGTTATTGGTATCGTATCAGTGCACCCCACAAAATTGCCTTTTACTATCAAGTTAGGGGCCACTGTATGTGTGAGGCTTAAATCTGGCTTAGCTGGTCATTCCAAATGAAACCCATCTTTATTGTTTTGCTAAGTAAACCCATCACTATTTAGGTGAAAAGAAAAAGCTTTCCAATTTAAACCCATCACTGTTAAGAGCTTTCCTTATATTTGCGGGAATCATTTTGGATTGATTTGATTTCCAGTACTACCTTATAAACAGTGAATTAGGTGATTTGATGGAAATTGTAATTATAGCTTTTATATCTAAGTTTATCTCTGGACTCAACAAGTAAGATACTAATCTTTTAAGATATAGTTAGGTGTTTAACTGAAAATTTCTCTCAACAATATTTTTTTCATACATATAAATCCGAAAATCAAACTCAAGACCTCATGCTTAAAAATTTCAAACTCCTTTCACTGGAATAACTCCTTGCTCGTGGAAATTGTAATTATAGTGAATTGTATAGTGAGATTTATTAGAATAACAACAAATCCCAAATATAGTTATTGATTGCACTTCGTACCATTTTTATTTTTTATTTTTTAATATAGTTAGTATTATATTAGACTCTAACTAATTTAATTCGAATTAGATTGATTTACTATGAAAATAAAATTCTCTTAGTGCTGGGTTTTTTATTCGCAGCATCCAAACTTGAAACATTATTTAAGAGTAGTAAATATCGAATATTTTTTATTTTTGACTAATTATTGACATAATATTGTTATTAACCTAAAATATTTCTTAATAAGTGTTAATAATTAATTCAATAATTATTGACTAATTTAAAAAAATTAGGTGAGGTATAATTTAGTGATCAAGATGGGGACTTACGTAATTTTAATAAGCATCAATGCAATGTATCGTAATTTACTCATTTACTTGCTTCCAACATTAATTCGAAGGTTTCCAAGTCAAGGCGAATACCCCAATTAATGAATTAATGAATTACTGTGTTACATGATTGAATAGTACAAACAGTAAAAAAAAATATAAAAAGTGATTATGAGCTGTGTCCACTAAGTTTTTAAAATATTAATACTGATGGAAGAGAACAGGTTTACCTTTTATAAATACACATTCTAGGGTTAGGGCTCCGCACATCCATCCCAAAGCAAGCTGTACCATCTTTCTCTCTCTCTCTCTCTCTCTCTCTCTCTCTCTTTCTCCTGTCTCTCTCTTTACCTGATTTCTTTCTATATATGCCAGTTCCTGATTTCAATTCACCAAACTATACACTAATAAAATATTTTCAACATATTTTTCTTTTGCAGGGTTCTAGTTCTATAACATGAGGAAGCGCCAAGTAGTTGTGAGAAGAGAGGAACCAGCAAGGAGCGTTAGGAGCGTGAAATATGGGGAGTGCCAGAAGAATCACGCAGCTAATGTTGGAGGGTATGCGGTTGATGGTTGCAGGGAGTTCATGGCCAGTGGTGACGAAGGCACAAGTGCTGCTCTGACCTGTGCTGCTTGTGGCTGCCACAGAAACTTCCACAAAAGAGAGGTGGAGACTGAAGTAGTGTGTGAGTGCTCTTCACCTCCCTCTAACGGGACTAGTTAGAGCACTTTCATGCCTCACAAAATTATGAGTAATCCTTTTCTTGTAATATATTCTGTGGACTTGCTTTTCCTTGTTTAAGATTTGGGGTTTTAACATTAATTGTACTATTTCGGTATTTTAGAACTCTATATATATATATATATTCTAGAGTAGTGTATGATTTGAAGGTTTGATGTGTGTAAAGGGTTAAAGCAAAGGTAATCCGAATTAGTAGTTGATTTTGTGATGAGGAGTGCAAAATTGCTGATCTTATTCTCTTCTTAATCACTCGATTAAACTAGTGATCTTCTTTTATCCTTTTTTTTTTTCCAATTATTTTCCTTTTTTTCCTGTTTTCTTTGTCCTTATGTGTAAGTTATGTTAAGGATCTTTGCTTAGTGGCTACTCGATGAAGCGATTCTCAGTTTGAAAAATTATATGAGGAAGTTGGTTTTGTGGTTTTGCTTTCTCTAATTTCTGTGTCTTTTTCGTAGGATGCTGATTTTGATTTCCATTCGAGATCGTACATATCCATAATTTGATGCCTCCACGCTATACCAAACCGCACTTTGCTTAGCCCTCTCTGTCTAATTTCCTTTTTCTATTTTGGTATTGCCGTCTCTGAATTAAATTTTTCTCCCATGACCATGACAGTGTTCACGAATTCAATATCACTTTTACTATATCATGCATGCTAGTTTGCCAAGTGTGCAACCAGGTGTCGTGTATAACGAATGTGTAAAAATCACAATTATATATGTCCGTTTTTTCCATATATAAAATTTGCATTTATCAGCTAATTAAGCAAACTCTATAATATGCTAATAACCACAATTTCCTCATCTCTTTCATTCTCTCTTCATCTACTTAAACCGACTAAACCGGTTTTGGTAAGTTCCACAACAAGCACTTAACCTCCATTCCACTAGTTGGTGTCGTTTGAGATCACTCTGATTTGAATACTTTAACGGTCCACATGTCTAATCATGTTGGTTGTTGAAATAAAGAACTTTCATTAGTTACTTAATTAAAAGTTGGTTTAAGAACGCAAACGGAAAGGCCAAAATCGTTGGATAAGAACGCATTAAGTATGCTTCTATGCGTAGTGTTATCTCTCCACTGATTCGTCAATGCAATTGATTACCCGAATGAATCAAAATAAAAGTAATAAAAACACTATAAGCAACCTATATAGCCTAGGCCTAGCTATATATATGTTCCTATGATATTGTGTCAAGGAGTTTCATATGTTGGGTCAAACCCTAAATGCAGTTAAACTAAAGCATGCATTAATGCAAGTGTGTATAGAAGAAAACTAAAGATACAGAGGTTAGAAGTGTGTCACATACCTTTGCATATGGTGATAGACAATTTCATATAGCACTGGAGCTGAAAGTCACAAACACCAGTCGTTGTTTTGCTAATCTACTAGTGGCCGCTAACTAAAATTAACATGTAGAATGTGCAAAGGGAAGATATTTGGAAGACACTTCTTGTGCCCTATAGCTAGCTTTCATAAAAGGAGATAGCAAGTACCACTTTTTGCATGTATAGATATTTTCCATGTGCGGTGCTGCAAGCAAAAGTGGAGATGTTAGGCATATCAGACCTGTGGAAGGAACAAACTTTCAGGTATACGTTAATACAGAATCAGGTAGATGTCTATTCGCAAAAAATATCCACTAGAAATCTTCCCGAGCTTGCTACATTATTTATGAAAGAGTTCTTATTTGGCCTAAAGTAAGGATATCGATCACATGAATGCTATTATTTGAATATACCAAGATGAGATATCACAAAGATAAATATAAAAAAAATAACAGTAAGAGAAAAAATTGAGCCCACAATAATATAGTCCTAGCACTGAATATATTATTACTTATAGCCAGTGTTTTAAATTGTAGTTGCGGCTACAGATATGGTTGCGGTTACGGTTGTTGTGATTGCGAGTATTGCAGTTATTGCGATGCGCATTGCGGCTATTGTGGTGTGAATTTTTTTTTGAATTTGCCACTTGAAATTAAGTTCGTTGCAGTCTGATGTGGCCCGTTGCGACTCAAATGTGGTTATGTTGTGGTCAATTTACGTGAATGAGTGAAATACCACAATTACAGTGTGATGCAGTTGCAGCAATGGCCGCATCATATGATGTGATCCGCAATTTGAAACCTTGCTTATGGCATCCTTACGAAAGTGTCTAAAATTTGCACACAAATAATATTTGTGTTAAACGGAACGCTTAAATATCTAAGTAGGTACAGGACAAAGTGGTGTGAGATCTGATTTTAATATTTTATATCCAAAAAAATTTAATTCACTACGAATCTCATATTTGATGTTCTCATTCTATGTTAAAAAATAAAAATAAAAATAACAACACACATTTCTGTTTATGAAACATTTGCCTAAAGGTGTCTTCCAGCATTTCACTTTTTTCCAAAAGAAGGAAGTTTCCATCCCATGTATTGCTAATATGGAGTCTTCGATTTACCGAGTCGAAGGTAGGAGTAGACGTTATGTTCATTTTCATTCCTAATTTCCGAAGAATGTTTGATTGCACTAAAATTCTAACTTCAGTGGAACAATTTATGCTCGCATATGTGCAATCGATTTTATATATATGTACATTGGATTTCGCAATGATCATGTTGTGACAGCCCTAATGGTTTAGGCTAAATTTCTTCTTAATTTAAAAGTAAAAGGAAGTCGAGTCCAAATTTCAGGGAGTGATATATATAGTTGTAGGGGCACTCCGATACTCAAGTTGAGGTTTACATTAAGAGAGTACAAAATACAAAAAGAGATGACAACCTTGCTGGCTTAGAGCCATATCTGTAATGGTAGTGTAGCAATAATGAGGTGCAAGGATTAGAAAGATTCTTTCCATGATTAATTGGGATGCTAATAATAGAGAGGAGGGATAATACCTAAACTATGAGAGTTTCATAGGGAATTCTACTGAGAGGATATTTTTTATCATGGATGGGCCTAGGTGGTTGGCCCATGCTGGCTATTCAGTCTGTAAAAAATGTCTAATAGAGGAGATAAACATATGGAAAATGCTGCACGCAAGGCGTACCTCAACTGGCAGTATTGCTGGCCTTGCAGTAGTGTATCCAGTAGCCTGTGGAGTCACGTTCGACTCTATCCCTCCCCCCTTATGACAAACAAAAAAAAAAAAGAAAAATGGAAAATGTTATTCCTGTAGTTAGATTTTGTATATGTTTAACATCTTCCTTTCTAAAAAGTTGTATTATTTATACTCAATATTAAGGACTCATTTTAAGAAGACATATTAAAATGTCTTTTAATTATTGGTTGAGAATGGGTCTCATCTTTTTTTTCGCAATCAATGATTAAGGGATACCTTGGTGTGTCCCCTAAAATAAGTTTTAACTTTGAGTACGAATAATATTTTTGTTTTTGAAAAAAGGAAAAGAGAAACTCTTCTTTCTTTCTTGAGGATCTAATTTTTTCTTTTATTATATACAAATCAAGAAATTGTATAAACTTTTATTGTTACATTTATTTGGTATCTCTTCTTTCCTTCTTGAATATTCTATTACAACATTTTTTTTTCTTTATCTCTTGTTCTTTTTCTAATAAATAGACAAGTAGAAGAACATATCAAAAAGAAAGTATAAGAAGGAAATATACAAATTCAAAGTGTGAAAATAAAATCATAAGCATATTTACCAAGGAAAGCATAGGTCGTATAATATAGATACACAACCGTCAAATATCAATTATAGTAGAGATTAGCAAGTCAGCTCTTGAGAAGAAGATACAAAGTGTAAATTTTGAAAAAAAAATAAAAAAATAAAATTAACACAACACATACTAGCTAGGATAGCCTCCATTGTGGCCAGATATTTGTTTCACAGCAACATAGGATATGCGCAGATATTTTGTTTCACATATAAGAATACAGGAACCCCCCCCCCCTCCCAAAAAAAAACCCCCAACTGAAAAGACAAAAACGGTGCACTGTCAAATGGTTTGTTCATCTTGTTCGACCTCAGTTTTTGGGCAATTTTTATTTTTATTTTATTATGCTAACATCAAATTAGACACTTGGGAAGAATTAAGGAATTTCCTAATATAAAATATTTTAATTAGATCTTATACTATTGAATCTCACACCTCTATTAAGAGTAGATGTCCTATTTAATGTCCCAAAATTGGGTTCAATGTCAAACAGTTTGTTTATTTTATTGAGCCTAAGTTTTTTGAGACATATTTTTACTGACAACATAAAATTGGACACTTTAAAAAAATTAAACACTTTTTTGACATAAAGTATTTTAATTATATCCTACACACTACTTAACCCAACACCAATTGGGAGAGTAGATGTCTCATTTAATATCCCAAAATTGGATTCAATATGAAATAGTATGTTTGTTCTATTGGGCCTAAGTTTTTGGAAAAAATTTTTTTGTTTTAATGATAACATCAAATGGCATACTTTAGGAGAATTAAAGGCTTTTTTGACATAAAATATTTTAATCACGTCCTACACTATTGAACTTTACACATGCTTTAAGGGTGTGTTTGGATGGAGGAAAGAAATTGGAAGGAAGAAAGTTGAGAGGAAATAAGTTGAGTAGAAAGAAATAGAATAGATTTGTATTTTTTATAAGTATGATTGGATGAAAGGAAAATGAAAAGAAAGGAAAATGGAAAGAAAGAAAGAAGTAATGTTATCAAATGATAATTTTACCTTTATATTGTTAAAAAAATGTATTTCAATTATATTAGTTAATATTAAATAAAAAATTTCACTATTTCTAATTTAACATGTTAAAATAATATCAGCATATTAAATCAAATTAATATTAATAAAAATAAATTATTCAAAATTATTTAAAATAAAACCAATATTTTTAGTTAATCTAATATTTCAAAAATATTATTTAAAATAATATTTTATCAATAAATGATATCAAAAATATTATTCAGCTATTACTTAATAATATTTATTTAAAATAAAATATTTGTAACCAAAAAATTTTAAAATTTTACATAACTTGTATTTTGGATATTTTTGTATTTATTTTTAATAATATAATGATAGAAGAATTAAAATTATTTAGATATAATTTTTAGAAATGTTGATTTGAGAAAAAAAAAAAGAAAAAACCACGCAACACCTTCAATAATGTTGAACATCATAATCCTCTCCCTATCATCATCATCATCATCATCACATCTCAAGTCTCCCACGTTGCACTTCAGATGGCAAAAATGAAAAAAATGAAAAAAGCGAAAAAAGCAACCCTTCCTCCCTATTTTCTGCCTAGTTCTGGGTAGAAAAATAATTGTTACTGCTTACATGAGACCCACCATGATAAAGCACTATTTAACTTCTCCCCTCCAATTTTTCTTTCAAACCAAATAAGGGAAATAAGACTATTTCCTTCCCCTCTCTTTCCTTTCCCTCTAATTCACTCCAATCAAACATAACCTAAGAGTGGGTGTACTATTTAATGTCCCAAATCAAATAACAGGACTCAAATTACAGGGATGGATAACATGTTGGTTCAATTAGCAAAAACACACACGAATTAAACCAACCTCCAGCGTATTTGATGCTCGAATTATCTAAGTTTTCTATTTATAATTGCTCCCATGTATGACAGGTTTTTTTTTTTTTTTTCTAGGATGCTATAATATCCGAGAAATCCTTAGATGTTTTAAGAGCAATAAAAAAATGTCTTATTCTATTTCACTCAAAATTTGATACCTCAACCATTTCATAAAAAATGTAGTTAGGGATGTTTATAAACCAACCTAATCTGATAATCCGTTTCGGCCTAAAGCTTTTTGGGTTGGATTTGGATGGTAAAATTTGATCCAATATACTATTTGGACTAAGTTTGAATCATATTTTATATTGTTCCAACCCAACTCAAAATCAAATATTTCTTTATATGTTATTTTAAAAAATAGTGATAAATTATAAGATTTTTATATTTTAATTAATGTATTTTATATAACATGATATCAATTTTTTAATATAATTTGTTTTAAAATATATATTGTAAAACATCTTTTTATTACTTTAAGTATCATTTTATAAAGTTAAATATAATCTTATGTTATTATTATTAATCCAAATGACTTTTTTTATTAGTCCACGTATACATGCATTTTGAAACCTTTTAGGTTCTCTATAAATTTTTTCTATTTCTTTCATCCTCTGATGCATTGAAAACATTTGACAGCGAGGATATGCTCTCATTTATACGTACATGCCAAAAAAAATAAAAAAGGGTCAATTTTGAGACACGTTGATATAGAATTTTGGAGTTATTACGGCATGCAATTATTTTTCCTCCGTTAGCCGTAACTCCATAATGAAGGAATATTTTGCTTCCAATTTTGTCACTTTGCCGTTAGTTCATTCTTGCGACTCTAAATTCCCTTTCTTCCAATTAGTGGCTTAACAGGCACTAGCCGTGCCTTTTCATATTTTTGGTATTATTTATTTATTTATTTGTATGGACAATCAGTATTTGAAAAGCCCACTGAACTTTGATTAATCTTAATTCGAGTCGGATTAACTCATCATGGAAGTAAAATTCTCCTAACGTAAGTTTTTTCTATTTACAAGACTTAAATCTAAAATCTTACTTAATATAAATAGATATTAAATTACTTGAATCAATTAAATATTGATATATTTTTGGTATTATTGTTAAAATTATGAATTGATATAGCACAGATAGTCATTAGACATCTGAACTTGGGTTTTGGGCCTTTGAATTCTTTTTGGCTCATTAAACAATTTGAGAAGAAAAAAGAAGATGCTAGGTCATGTCCTAACTATACTCAAGTTGTGTCTCCTATTGTATCTAAACCGTGTCTAGCCATATCCGGCTATGTTCGAACTGAAAAATAATATTTTTTAAATAAAATATGTATAACCTCGGGTTATATCAGTGTTCAATGCACGTTAGTATTCTACTTATATCAGATACACGGACATACCATTAAATTGGTGTGTCCATGTTTCATATAAACGGATAGATAAATAGATACTATTTAAATTTCATCTTGCCGTTAAATTTTCTTCTGTTTTACTTTTATTGTCCATCATGTTAAAAACTTGAGGAATCAAATTCTATAAATTAAATATCTACCATATATTCAAATTGTGCTTAATCAAATGGATTTTTTTAACATAAAGGAGGATCAGATATGACCTTGTTAGGTCCTGTATTGAGCCCAAAAAAGAAAAGAAAAATATAAGCTCAATGTGATCGATACTTATATTATGAGACTTTCTTTTTCATTTTTTGGTCTGATATTATGAGACTTTCTTAAATTATATTTATATGTTTTAAATGATGGGCTCTCCCTATGAATTCAAAAATATTATTTGTACTTAGAGATAATAAAACGGGTCGAACTCGTTGGGTTGATCCACGTAACCCGCAATTTTTTGCGTGGTGGGTTAGTATTTTCAACCCGTATAAAAAATTCAACCCGCATAACCGACCCTGCTTAACCCGCGGATTAAAGCGGGGCGGGGCGTGTTTGGCCCGTGGATTAAAATTTTTTTATTTTCTTCTTTTTTTCAACACAATATATACAATATTAGGCATTTTTGTTGATATTTATGTAATATTGATAGACTCCATAGTTTTTTTTTTTGGACTATATTATTGATTATATTTATTCTTTTATGGACTATGTTGTTTTCTTATTGATTATGAATTTATATTTTATTGTGAACATAGTTAATTTGTAGAGTGTCAATTTTTTAACAATTTTGGGTTTGAATATTGGCTTGTGAGCTTCTCTATTGTGGTTATTTTAGTTAGAAGTTCCATCTTATTTTTATTGAAAATTCTGATTTTTAACTATTTTAGAGTTGAGTAAATAGTATAATACTTGATGAGTAAATGAAATAAGATTCTTTGTATGGATGTTCTTTTATTGTATTTATTTAAAAGTTCCTTTATTTTTTGAAAAAAATTTAGATGAATTAATTTATGTAAAAAAATTTTTTTTTATTTTTTGGCGAGCCAACTCGCCAATTCACAGCGGGGTGGAGCGGGTTCGTATATTCAAACATATTATTAATGTGGGTTGGCCCACCCCACCCCACTTAAAGCTTGACCTATAGCGAGGTGGGACAGGTTGGCCCGTTTGCCATTACTATTTGTACTCACTTTTGTGATTTATTTTAAGGAATACACTAACATGTCTCTTAATTAATGGTTAGGAGTGGATCCTATTTTTTTTTCTAACCAATGATTAAAGAACACCTTAGTATATCCTTTAAAATAAGTTCCAAAAGTGAGTATGGTAAAGCCAGTAACTGACAAAGAGAGGAATTACAACAGGTCCACACATACAATAAGTTTTGTACTTATGGGCTTTCTAAAATGTTGATCTAAACTATATTTTAATTTGTTGGAAATTATTTTTTTTTGAAAAAAAGTGTTTTTATTAAAGTAAAATTTAAGTAATTTGTATGGACTAATTATAAATATAAATTTAAACCTCTCTACTAATGTGAAAAACGTTGAATATATTTTGAAAAAAAGATGAAGTGAATTAAAATTCCAAATTAATATTACGAAATAACAATATGCTAAATGAAGTTAAAATTAATCTTGGTTTCAAAAATTATTGTTTATTGTTTTTCAAATTCAGGATATGTTTGGTATGTCTTTAAAATTTAAGGGCTCATTTGGTGTAGAGGAAAAATACACTACATGCACCATGAAAACCCTAGTAAAGCTTTGCAACGCAGAGAAAAGAACATGTAATTTTTGAGAAAAATATTATTAATAATACATACAATAATATACAAACTTTAGAAAACTAAGAAATAGAACTTTGTCTTAAATAATAAACAAATATTTATAAATAAGTCCACCAAGTAACGGAAAAAATGTAATTTGACCCATCCTTATGTCTTGAAATTGCAGGAGATAAAGAGAACGTACAAGAAAAATATGATAAATAATGTCGATTATATATCGGGCATGACTCTAGACTAACACACAAGTATCTTTCTTGAAGACAATTCATGTCTTCATAGAATCTCCAATGGCCTATAATGTTAGATAAATTGGATCAATACTAAGAATAATGTCACATACACGAATATGAATTTGGCATCTTTCAACTCTCGAGAGTTACACAACCTATCCTCTAGCAAGTAGGGGAGACACTCGAAATCTTTATCATCCCTAGAACAGGCTACTTCAACATCCTTGAGATGTTTCAAGAGAGCACACTCTAAATCTATCTTTGATGCCGCTTCCTGAACTTCGACATTCACCCAATCATAAGGTTCCTTTACACCTACAACAATGTCCCACACTGGAGGCCCTTATCTTTTTTTCTTACTCATTTGTGGATATGTGAAGAGGAGGTGATGATGAAGGAATCAAAAACCTAAAATGGGATGGCAATGCAAGAAGGAACAACAAGAAAGGAAGGAGGAAAGAAAACATTCACTAATCTCAAAGACAATGTCTTGAAAAGATGTCTTGGAAGAAAGAAGAAGATTCTGGACATACATCACATGGAAATCATTTCCTGTGAAAACTTGTTAAGTAAGGAGTTGAAGTGGAAAAGCCCCCTCTTAAGGAGGGCTCCAAAAAATTGTTTAACATCCAATGGGCATTCATGGTCCATAGGAGTAAAAATAAATCCGGACCACCTAGCAAAACAATGACTTAGAATGGATAGGATTTATGCATGTAACCACTCTTTGCACTATCATAACATTAGTGGAAAATACAAGTGCAACACATGGAAGTAGTTTTCTACCCCATAATCGCTAGATTCAAAATAATCTGGGAAATTCAAATGTCTCAACTTCCTAAACATGTCTCAAGAGGAAGGTCCTGGCCAAAAGGGAAACTTGCTCCCGGAAGGACTTCACCATCTAAGAGGCTCACCAAAAGTGTTCGCCCGTGAAGGACTCGCCCAGATAGTGGAGCTTATCCAGGACACTCACTCCCAGTAAATGTCAAGGGCTGTGGACTAGACTCATCTTTCAAACCCCTTGCTTACTCCACATCCTCGAGGGCTCAAGCTCGCTCCATCGTGGTCGCCTCACCTATCAACCTTGAGGCTCGAGCTCACTTAGGGGTCTCACATCACCTCGCCCTTGTAGTTATTCCCCTCTTTGACTAATTGTAACATATCTCTCAAATATCTCATGCAATTATGACAGATTACACTAGACATGGAAACCACCAAGATTCTAGTTGTTAATGGAGTCTAGTCAACATCCATCATATCCGCTGCATTAAATAGAAGATTTTCAACGGATTCCCTCACTAATAGGCAGAACCCCTAGGAGATATAAGGGTCCAAGGCCCTAAGGTATGATCGATTTTTTTTTCATTTACACTTCACCTTTTAGACCTTTTTTAACTTGAGCATCGTAGTGTCTTTGTAGGTACCTTTCACCATCGTCAATCATACCACCAGGAGGACCTGCACCCTCTTACCTATGAATAGGAATAGTAGTCTAATTACTTTATTAAGGGAAAAGTGATATGAAGTTGAAAATAAACACAATTAACCTTTAGTTGATCCAATGGACAACAAATAGCGACAATCATAACCATAACATAGATTTAAAAAACATGAATATAAACTCACTTATAGGTGGAGAATATACCATATACAATAATCTTAGAAAATTCGACACTTATGAGTAGAAGAATTTTCATTGTCAAATAGCCCAAATTTTCCATGCTTTTTGAACCAGCTCATACATAAGATCACTTGTAGGTAGATCAATACACTAATTGGTTTAAGTAACAAAATTATCCCTAAATTAACAACTAGCTCCACTAACTTCATGAATAAGTCACTATGGTGATAAACATCCATATCTATAAATGGGCTCCAAAATAAGGACAACAATCCGGTCCATTAAACTATTTTCAACTTTCATACTTAAATTTCACCAAGCCGTGTTTCCCAAGAAACACACCATGAAATACTCACTTCATAAAGTCACATCACTTAAGTAATGAACACAATTTGCACATAGGTAAATTTTCACATATACATCTTACAAATCAGAATAATCAATATTAGACTACAATTTTTGGCCAACATAAAGAGCTAATAGGTCGATTATACCAAGGTTGAGAGTACATAAAGTTTTCATGAATTATTCTATTAGCTTAATAAACTAGCTACCTTGCAATCCACCATTTACTATGCCAATTAGTTCACTAGCCATACTAATTATTTATTCATTCTCTCTGAAATTACATTACGACAATAAGGCAACTATCCTTCTCCATGTACTTGACAGACAACTAAGTCAAATAAAAGCAAAGATAATTAATAATTATCATAACATTTCTCATTAAAGAATTTTATCAAGAGAGATAAAATATTATATTATGCAGCGAAAACTATGGTATAAATAGCATTGGCAAAACGGGCTGGCCTGCCAAAAGCATGCCAAAAACGGGGTGGGGTGAGCCACTTGAGGAAAACGAGCTTAACCCCCTAACCCACCCCATTTAATGGGAGGTTGGTGCAGCCCGCCAAAAAAAAAAGGAGAATTTAAGTAGTTTTGTTTGAAAAAAAAAATCTCTTAAATTCAATATTAACATATTTATAATGTCCCGTAAAAAAATATAGTTTGTAATGCTAGGCTAGCTATATTACCGAATATCCCAACAAAAAAAAAAAAATCAAAATCAGTAGCAAAATCAGTATAATAAAACTATTATTAAGGAACAATAAATCATGATGAACCATCAAGTTAAATATCAGAACATATCACATACAATTTTTCTTTTTAAAATGCAAGCAAAAATCCAACTCCAACTTTGAAAAATAAAACAATTATTAAATCAATTACTCAATCAATTTGATTAATTAAAAACTAATAACCAAAAAAAAAAAAAGAAATAGTGCTCACCTGATGATCCAAATCACCGTCGTCGCATCCTGCCTTCTTCCTTTTACAGTGTTAGCTTTTGCGGTTGTGCCTTCACCTTGCTGCTCGCATCGCCGTCGCGTCCTGCTTCTTACTGGTCTGCTTTCACATCACCGTCGTCTGATTTCGCATGCTTTTTGTTCCTCTTGTGTGTGACAGTGAGAGTGTGCATGAGAGAAACCAAGTGAAGAGTGAAGTGAAAGATGAGAGAGTAGAGACTAAAAGAGAGATTAGAGATGAGGAGGGTGGGTGACAGGGTGAGGCCATGGCGTGAGGTTGAGTCACCAAGGGAGAAGAGAAATGAGAGCAGAATCACAGAATGTTAGAGATGAAAGCTGAGAAGAAAGTAAGAAAAAGAATCCTAGTAAGAGTGATACTGATAGTAAAGTGAGTGAATAGTAGGCTTGGGCTAGGAAAGAAAAAAAAAACTCAACGTTGCAAGATGCAATGGTAAAAAACAAGACTTAAAAAAAATAAAAAGGCTCCAGCCCGCGGGTTCAACCCCCCCCACCCTGCCAAAGTCCGCAAGTTAGGCAGGTTCACTATATCAACCTAACCCGCTATTTTTGGCAGGTTTAGCGGGTTAACCCAGTGGGTTAAGCCCGTTTTGTCATCTCTAGATATAAATGAAATTTCATTCAACTAAGTTGAATATCAGACACAATTGCCCCTTAATTCGTGCATAAAATAATACAAATTAACCATGACTATTACAACTCTCCCCCTCTAGTTCCCAATATTAGTATAGTTCCCCTAAATAAAAGACTTTTTGTGTACTCATGGGGAACCATGGTAGATACTTCATAGGTTAAGACAAAACCCAAACACCAAACCAACTACCATCTCAAAACACTCAGCCCAATCAAAATATTGGTTCTAATATCATTTGTTGAAACAATTAGAGGAAATAAACAATCCTGGAAGATCTCTAGCATTGGGCTAAGCAAGAAACCATAATAGCGGTGAGTCCAATGCCACATTTTGATACAAAACCAATCCATTTCTAATTAATGTGGGACTTCATCATCACACCTAAAAATTTAACACCCTCCCCCTTAATTGTTACACAGTCACACATAACAATAGTCATGCCCTTTTCAAAGAAACTTTCAGTCATAACACCCACTATAAACTGCTCCACACTTTCATTAGAGTCTTCCTCTCAAACATCAATTTGCACCAATAGGCTTACAACAATCAAGAACTTCCATAAGTCTCCATATCCCATTGTGACTCATGTAGAGCATCCATGTCTTTAACCACTTACTAAACAAAGATGTCAAAACTACCCAGGTCCTTTTATAGAACTTAGTAAACCTATGCACAACTATCTTTGCTCCATGGGTATGACCACAAGGTTTATAATCTTCAATGTTCATGGGATAACAGGTGACCTTAGAACTCTTTTTGATACAATGGGATCACAGGTTTTCATTTTAATGACTTCACCCCATATACAAGCATGGTTGAGGTTGAATTTTAAGATTAAACAGCTTATATTCTGGGAGAGTATTTTATTTAAGATATAGATAATAGTTTTAAGGTTTCCTTTCAATGGGATTCAGGTAAGTCAATGTGACTTAACAGGAGCAAAATTTCTATACACAACCAGCACATTTATTTTAAATTCATTAACATGCTAAACTTGGGAAATAATCCCTCCAATTCTCAAGATATTTGGCAAAAAGACACATAGATTATCTAGTGTTACCATGCCTATTATAAAGAATTGGTCATCCCAAACCTACAATTTTGATTTCTCCACAACCATTAACCTCTTACCCTTGTTCTCAAAAATCTTTAAAATTTTTTCAAAGATAGAAACATATTTATTATTCAATAGACAAATTACAGCCTACAAAATCAAAATCAAAACAAAGAAAACATTTAATTTTCTCACAAGGTTGGTCTCACAAAAATCAATATCAACAAATACCAAAATGCCATCCCTATTTATCGTAGTAAATTCCTTTTTATAGAATTTCAATTAAGAGTTCAATTTGATTATCAGTGTTATTTATAGAAAGATTCACAAAAGTTGAACAATACCAAGAATTTGATTATTTACATGGATAATCAACAATAATATGCATTACCATAAATAGTGATCCAAAACATATAATATAAACTTACTTGTGGATAGAGAATATAATATAAAATAATAGTTACAAAAATCCAACACCTATGAGCAGAAGGATTTTATTATCAAAATTATCTCAAATAGCATATCACACCAAATTAATCAATGAATAGACTATCTACAGGTAAGTCAATTCACAACTAATTCAATGACAAAACGTGTCATATCGGGATCAATTATTGAGTTAACTACCTATTGATGAGTTAACCTATAACCAATCTAAGTGACAAAACACCCCCCAAAAAAGTAACTATCAATTTTGCAAGAAATCTACTATGATATAGAAACTCACTCAATCAACAGAGCTATTAATAGAGATAAATAATTGTCTAAATAATCAATTTTTAACTCAATTCCAAACACTTTTAATAACACATCAATAAGACTCAAAAACCATAAATAAGCATTTTTTAATTCTATAATTTTTATAGAATTTAGACCAATTTTAATAGTCATAAAATATCTCGCATTTAATAATTTTATAAAATTTTAAACAAATATTTTATGATAAACAATTTTATTCAAGAAAGAAATAGAAAATTCCTTTTCATTTCACTCTTTCTTTCTCATACCTTATTTTTTAGATTTCTTTCCATATATATTTTTTTTTCCATTTAATATAATATATATAAGACGAAGGGGGTTCGAGTTGAACCGCGGTCAAAACCCACCCGACCTGGGTTCGATAGGGGGGCTCTTGACCCCTCATCTTCTCCATCGCGAACAAACTGCCACTACGTTCATCTTCTTCGCAACAACAACAACAACAACAAAGCACCCGCCTCTAGCGGTGCAACAGCAATGGCACACAGCACGTCTTCCTCGATCTGGTGTGGATGGCGTGGCCTTCAGCAAGCTTCATCTAGCCACGATCTATGCCCGCTAAAACGAGGAATGGGGGCTTCCAAACTCTTAACGACAATGGTTGTTCCACAAAAGTCTCTCTTTGGATAGTGGCTCAAAAAACTATTCCGACGGTTTCAATGTTCTCTCAGTAAAAGAAACTTCAACAACCCTCTCGATTTATCCGAGACGAGTTTCAACGTCAAGATAAATAAGGAAAAGAAATAATTTAAAATTTAAATCTTTTAATTTTCATCGTTCGAAAACAATCAAATCAATTTCTCAAAATACCAAAAGAAATTCATAACAAATATCAAATTAGAACAAAAATGATCCTGATTCTATTCAAAATATTTGGTCTCGAAGAAATTAGAAACAGCACACGTTCGCGTCTTGTGGCTCGGATTCATTTTAAGAACCTTTTTTTCGTTTTTCTTCTTAATGCAAAATTTATTCGATCTAACAAAAACATACAAAGATCGAAAAGGAATTTTGTAGAAATTATTTCAAATTAATTTCAGTGAAATTCCTAATTTAAACCAATTTGGAAAATTTCTGAAATCGGATTCTAATTTTAATATAAGCCTCTCTGTACTACACATTAAGAGTGGACCGGAGATCATACTCATAATATATATATATATATCCATCAAAAACTTAGGTCAGCCAGAACCCTTATACCATAATCTAGCATATTTATCATTAAGCTCAAACCCAGTAATACATGGTGAATCTTAAATCTATAATGAACCACATAATAATAACATGAGTCTCTAGAAAAACATCAGATTATCTATTTAACCGATTTTTATAAAATTAAAAGAGTCTACCACTCAATCAATAGAAACTCAAAACACATCAAATTCTAACATATAAATGCAGGGGGTCACAACGCATTGTCTTTAGAGTATAATAACAACCTAGCCACTGTGTTGTTTATCTCAATTTATGCACAACGGGCGAGATAGGACGCTCTTCTCTCACGCATTTTCTTTTCTAAAAATTACACACAATATATTATAAGTGTACATTATTTTTCACAGAAAAGATTATATGTTTTTGCTAGTAATGTCCAATAACTTGTAGCATATATATAGGATTTGATATTGCACATTTATTTACTAGCCATAATCTATAGGCAAGCCATAAAAGACCAAATAATAGTTATTAACTTGTCTTTATCATTGACCCTCTAATGGCCTTTAATTATTTCAGTTTTATATCCCTTTATTACATGATCATTTACAACTAATTTTGTAACCTTTTCTTGGTTTCGTATAGATATCTTTTATTAGAAACAATCTTGTTCAAGTATTAAATGTTGGCACCTCTCTAGATCAGGATTCTTTTGTAACTATAACCACTTAATTAATACAATTTATTATAAATATTTATTTCTACAAAAATTCTCGGAGATCTTTTTTTTTTGGTCATTACTCTAACAATTTTATAAAATTTAAATAAGTTTTACTTTTTTTTTTTTTGGTACATGAGCTAAAGAAAAAAAAAACAATAAAAATTTTTACTGAGTTCTCAAAAAAAAAAAAATAATGTAAAACTTATCCTTCTAGGGGCTGATCCTCGTATAATAATGGCTGAAGTCTAAGAAGTAATCGTCGGCCCAAACCACCAAATGTCAAATTCGATGAGAATCCTCCATTATTGTTGTTGACCCAAAAGAAAAATAAAACTAACCATTATTTTTATTTTTGTTATTATTTTTTCGGTTGAGAATTCAACAATGTTTTTGGTCGTAGAATTCAATTGGATTGCTTTTGATGAGCAAGTATATGTTGGCTTTGCCTTAACAGTAAAAATTATTTCAGGGCCTTGGCCATTTATTGGGCTGAATACTATATCAAACCTTTTAGCCCACGAAAAAGCTTCTTATGCATGGGAGAAATTCTTAAATTTTTCCTATAAAGTTCTTTTTTTATCTCTGACACAAAAAAATCCGCAATTAATATATGAAGTTCTGCAGATTTTCTATTGAAACCCGGATTTCTCGTTGTTAGAACGAAATGAATGATATGATTCTAGTTATTTAAAAAGAGTAATGTAAATAAAACACCTTAAGTGCACTAAGAATAATATGATAATTTACTGGTCACGTACAGAATCTCAACTGAAAACTTGCTTAAAAACAAAATGACTGCGGCCACCCAAAATCTGCCAAGTGAATCATGTTTGACAAACAAACAGGAAATTGATGAGCAATCCCACTCGCAATATATTATTCTCTCTTAGCATCTTGCTTCTAGGTGAATTCTGTGTTGGGTTGTGTGCAGTACTCCTTGTTAAACAGCATTACTCTTTACACTATCAACGAAACCAAGTGAAATATTTATTATATCTAATTGGTAGAAGAAAAGTTGATAAAGAGAGGAGATTGTCTAGTTCCAAATTACATTCTACGAATTACAAGCCTCAATCATAACTTATAATAATAATGCTAACAAATGTATGATATCAAAAAAGACCATCTATATTAAGAATTGAATTCAAAACTTATTAGCAGAGGCTGTTTGATCATATTAATTGAGCCAACTCCAATTGGAAAAACTACTTAATTTTAGTTTCACTATTTTAACCAATCTTTCATAATTGTAAGGATCAAAAAGAGAAGCTAGCTGCCATTACAAAGGTTCTCTCGTGAGTGGGAAAGTACAAATGGTCAAGGTTCCCTCTAAACTCTAGGGTTGGAAAGTACTTGAGACCCCCAATTAATGGCAACCTTATGGGCCTTGGATACACTGTCACATGGTCCCTAATGACTCTATCAAAGTGGGTAGCATGTGAATAAAAACAGAAGGCATAATGGTTTTCCTTATTTGGTTAGACAAATGGGCTCTGCTATTTTCACATGCAATCGAGTCCATTACTCCTCCACTATTTTGGATTAGACAATTCACGCCTACACTTTCCTTGTGTGTTATCTTCAGCTCAAGCAGAATTCGAAATAAAGTTTTAGCCCCGTTTCCCCTTCTGGGTACTCATGAACTACACGTAAGAAAAAATTGAAAGTAAAAACTCGGAAATCTAGTTATCTATAATTATTAATTTTATAACGACATTTACTTTGATTATGGGACAATCGTGTATTTGGCTGGCTTATGGGCTCAAAAGGATTGACTTAAATAATAAGTAAGAGAGGTACTTCCTCAATGTTAGAATTCGAGTATGCAGAAAAGTACTTAGGAAAAGATGCACAATTTCAGCATTTTTTTTTTATACATACAATTTCAGCATTTTAAATAAAGACTAGTTTTATATTTAAAGAATATAACAACAATCTGATAAAATAATAGAAGAAGGCTTACATGATAATTTGTTCAAGTACCATCTTCCTTTAACTAAATCAATTGAGCTCTGTCACAGGCATAGGAAAAAAATTCACACTCAGAAGCCACTAGTCATACTGATCAACTCCCACATGGGAGTTAGTCACACTCTCATAGTAAAAAATTCACACTCTCACAAGCCACTAGTCACACTCTCACAAACTCACATGAGAGAGCTAAAGGAAGACATAGCCCGAAACAGTTCAGAGGAAGACGCTAGGAAACTAGAAATTTCGGGGACAAAATTCCTTTTTAGGGGTAGAAATTGTAACAACTACAATTTTAGATATCCTTAAGATCCACTAGCTTTGGAAAGATACTTGAAATGATTAGGCACGTAAGGACCTAGATTACACAAGAAATTAATTGAATCTAGGCTAAACAAAATGAATACTAATTACAAAGATGTAGAGGGACCTAAGGGCAAATAAAAGTGAGATGCTTAGGATAAATTGCAATAAAAGTGAGGTGCTTAGCATGAATACAATAAAAATGAGATGCCTAGGATAAATAAAAGTGAGTTGATAATTGATAGATACTCAAGTATTGTATATTGTAATTGAGTCACTTTATCTTTATAAAAATACCTACTTATATGTTACTCTTTTGACCCATGTTCTTAACTCTTAAGTATTGAAACACAAAAGAATAATCTATGTGCTTAAAGGGAAGAGTTCACATTCTTGTTAGTTTAGAATCCTTTTCTTTAATAGTTAGTGAATGTTTCTTATTTGTTAGTAATAATCCATAGGTAGTTGTTAAGCTTTCTTGAATAACTTGTAATTTGTCCTTTAAGTTAGTAATATCTCCTTAGTAGTTACTAGGATGTTTTAATATATGGAAAAGTTTTGTGAGAGAAACTAAAGAACAAAATAGGTGAACAAGTCTTTGTCTCTGTAGTCTTTTAACACCACTTAAAAAAAAAAAAAAAAGGATTATGGGGTTAGGTTATGTGGATTCAAAATTTTTAAACCCACTATCCAATTCGTACTTTGCTGATGAAGACACTCTTTTTTTTTTTTTTTTTTACCAAACTCAACCCATATTTTGTGAATTATATTATATCAAAACCCCTGCACTAATAAGGTTGGCCTAACTTGATAGATACCCTTAATCATCATTTTAAATAAAATTTGAATTAAAAAAGTAAACATGATCCATCCCTATTTATTGCTTAGTTGAGTGAGAGTCCTTGGAAGATCGAGCATTCAAACGCCCTAGTTTTATGTTTTTAAAAAAAAAGTCCATTTTTAACCCAATCCCTTTTTTATCAAAATATGATCGGGTCTTAAGTTTTTGAGATTTTTATTGAGGAAATGTTTCTTGTAGTTTTTTTTTTTTTTAAAAAAAAGGCGTCTTCACATGGTTTACAGACCTGTTATTCAACCAATTTTAAAGTAATTTAATTATTTAATAATTTACAGTTAATTATAAATTTAAATACAAATTTATGATCCAATAAACCTTTTATAATCGTTCAATATATGTTAAAATTTACATTTGATAGATATATTTAGCCACTCCAAAATGTCTTTTGCCAATCCTTTTTTCATTTGACTTTCATTTAGTTTCTCCAAAATACCTTCTACATTATTTCTTAATTTTAAAAAATAGTTTAATGTTAAATATTTATTATCAATTGTAATGTTATTTAAATTTATTATTTTTAAATTTTCTTTTCATTTTGCTATATTTTTATTTGTATATTGTCAGTAAATACTATAAAATTTATAATTGTTGTATTTAATACAAAAGTTTTGAATTATATATTAAATTATTTTTGAATTTTCTTAATATAATAATTATCTAAATAATATAGCAATGATTATTTTAAAAAATAGTAATTAAAAATAAATAATAATAAATACAAACTAAAAATCATAATATATATATATATATATATATATATATTAGCACATCTAGTATTGTTATAGTTAAAAAATTATTAATAAATATATAATATAATAATTTGTTATTACCAACACTTTAATTTTATTGTAATTTTTTTTATTGTCTCTATTCTTAAAAAATAAAGTAACTTGATATATTAAATATATTCATATGCACTGTAGCATACAAATTTTTCATTGACTTTTAATAATGTATTTTTGTATCATTTAAGAGTTTGATAATATATTAAATATTAAACTCGCTAAATAGTATCACAACATATTAGATGAAAATATACGTTTTTTTATGGTAATATATGTGTGACAATTTTTTTTTTTTTGTGGATAAAAATTTAAGTGGGTTCGGCACAATTATCCTACCAATGTTAGAGTACACCCTCTAAGAGTAGAGAATACTTACAAGGCAATATATGTATGACAATGGACATGTAGAGGAGTGATAATAGAGTATAAAAAAATTCTATTGTTAGTATAAAAAAAATTTGTATACTGATAGTACATATAACCCTCACCATTAAACTGCATAAGCTATATATATATATAAAACTTAATGTTACTTTTGTTTTTAAAGAGTAGAGAAGAACAAAAAAAAAACAAAAAACAAAAAACAAAAAATACAATAAAAATTAAAGGCCTAATACTAATAAATTATATGTCTATTTATTAATTTATTTAATTATATGAACACTAGATGCTAGAATATTAAATTTTTATATTGAATATTACGATTTATTAGTTCTTCTTTGTTGTTATTTATTTTCACTTATTATTTAAAAATAATGATTACAATATTATTTAGATAATAACTATATTAAGAAAATTTTGAAATAATAATTTATCTTAATTTTTATTTTTTATATTAAATAAATTAAATATAAATGCATAACAATATTTAGTGACTTCATAAAAATAAAAAATGTAACAAATTAAAATTTAAAAAAATTATATTAGTTAATTGTTAAATTTAAAACAATAAATTTAAATAAAATTAGGATTGATAATAAATAATTAAAATTAAAATATTATTTTAATTAACAAATAATATAAGGGTATTCTAGAGAAAATAAATGAAAAGGGACTGGTAATAGGCATTTAGAAGTGGCTGCCACTCCCATATATTTAACAAATAAATAATTAAACTAATCTTCGTTTAATTTAAAAATAAAAAAAAGTAAAATTAGAAGACTCGTTTAATCCATTAAAAATAACAAATTAAATTGCAAAATGCAATTTGTATTTTTGGACAAGTTATTTAGGTTTATCTCGTATAATCTACAAATTATGACAAGATGAGTAGGTTAACTCGTCGAGTCAACTTTTATTTTTTGGTAATGAGTTAGATGGATTAAATTGCAGCTCAATATATATAACTCGTTAATTTTATTCATTTTAAAATTAAGTTAGATCAGTAAGATAAGTTAATATTTAGGTTTACTTATTTATCTTGTTATTTTTATTCAATTTTACACGAATTAATCCGTCAAAATTTTTTTTCTTTTTAACTCTGTTTTGTTTTTAAAATGATCCATGGCAGGTCAACCGCTTTGACGTAACGTATGTATTTAAGGTATTTGTATAAATCAAAGAGCACTCATTTTATTAACAAATCCAATGAAGGCATAAAAATGGACTTTCATGAGGTCAGGGCAGGGATGGTCTATCCAATAAGTCACAAGGAATAGTTTAGTAGAAAGGGAATCCGCTAGCATGCATGAAATTAAGGATTCTAATTTTATTGTAGCAAATGTACCAAATAGACTTTTGTGCATATAAAGTTTTATTAGTGTAATTTAATCTTGACTCATATATATATATATATATATATATTTTATCGAAAGTAGTGAGACTATGAATTATTTTTAAAAGATACTTTTTGGGAGGAGAGGATAGCAATCGAAAATAAGATATCCTAAACTCAAATAAGACATATAAAAGATAACTACTAGACTATGTACTCACCGGCAGTTGGTTTATCTACTTTATCTGGATACAAATTTTAATGAAATAAGAGTACTTTTATATTTCAGTCCCGCATGTGCTGACAGCGCTGTAATTATCAAATGAAGACAAATCTTCTGTGATTATTTTTTTGATAATCTTCTGTGATTATGATTAGTAGGAGCATTATGCCAATCTCCATCGGAAATATGTGCAAGGGCGGGCAGCATTTTAGTGAAGAGCCAAACCACGACAAGTGTATTATCCTCACAATCCTTGTTAGAATATGGCACTCATAAAATTTTTTTCACAAATATTATAATAATGGAGATTTATGTGTAATTTTATAGAGATTATGAAACTTATTCTTTTGTTTTTTTGTTTTTTTAAATTTGTATCTCATACAGTTATTTTAATGAGAATTATATATAAAATTATGGAAATTTTAGTATATCGACTGTGAACGTGAAACTCCCTCTCTTTACCTTTTTATGAAGACAGAATTTTTTTTTTTTGCCTTTTAAATTTTGGTCGGGGAGGTTTTGGGAAGGGGAAGGGTCTGGGGTCTCCAACCCCTGAAGCTCAAACACGCTCTTTGAATCCGGATACACTTACCCAGAGACAATCAGAATTGTCATCTCGTCCAAACCTCCAAGTGCAAGAGAAAGAAAATTTTATGTCTTCGGTTTATACACTAAAGTCTCACAAATTAATACTTAGATTCCAAATAAAGAAAAACTAAAAACATAAAATTAGTGGAGACTAGAGAGAGGCAGTTCTCGCCCCAGTCAACAAATTAAAATCCCCATAAAGGAGCGTTCTACAATGATGCCATTTGAGTTTTGGGCCATGATGGTCCTGCTGATTCACTTCATATTTTCACACCAAAACTCAAAAATTGATTTAAAAAAAGTGGCGAGTATTCGGCACTATATGCATCCATTATCAGTACCGAAGACAAACCCGCCATACCAAGCGTTTTGTGATGTGAAAAAGAGGAGCTGAAGCACACAAGAATATTAAAGATGGAGATTGTTGGAGATAAGACATAAAAATTAAAATGGACCACCACAATGGCAGTGCCTTAATCTTTATGCTGTAAGTAATTGTGTGGTCCATTATTGACTTGCAGTAACTGGTCCTTTCCCATTTGGTTGCTTGCTTATGTGTTCTTTTCTTTAGCGGATTTTTTTAAATCTCTTTTACATTCTTGGACATGGTAAATTTTAAAAATAAAGCTGGTTAAAGAGTTTAATTAGCATGTATTATTTGTTAAAAATATTCATATTATCATTTAATAATGTACTACTATATTATTCAATAACTTTGCATGAAATATATTAAATTTATTAAATAATATAACAGTATATTATTGAATATCAACATAAAACTCTTAATTACTATGTACCAATTAATTTCAATGCCAAAGCTTCCGAAACCAGGGTAAATTGCACCCTGAGAAAGTAAACAAGATGCCAATAAAGCAAACCCTTCCTGCAGTGACTCCAAGTACGTAGCGTGTTAGTTTCAACGTCTTGGGTATTTAATTTACTGGTTTACTGCTATTAACAATGGAAATTTTGATAAATTAATAAGCAATCTCATCAATCAAATGGAACGTTAGGTGATTTTTTTGGCGGAGTTACCTCAATTTCCTTTAAAGGGTTACAGAACCGACCACCACAATTTGGAAGTCTTGCTTCAAACTAGGAAATTTAAAAGTTGGCGCCTTTCTGGTAAACTAAATGCTATGTGATATTCCTTTTTTATTTTTTTTCAATGAATAAAACAAACAGCTCCGGTAATTAACTAACACATGTGCAAAACTGAAAGATCAGTATCATAAAATAGCTGAGTAGGGCTTTCCCCAGTTTTGGGAGCTTTCTTGAAGTGACTCCATGCTACATGTACCTATAATTTACCCAACCTCACATATGAGGTTAAAGAGAATCCAAGCCACTAGATATAGTGCATTCTGCGGTAAACTTCCCATTATGACACAAAGCAGCCTACTAATTGGTGAGGGGACACCGAGAATCCAATGAAAATGGCTTAGCCATATTGCAACTTAGGCCACACAAACCTTTTATGGTCTAAACTCTAAAGGTTGAAATTAGTATACCAGTTTTGCTAATCTTTTTCTTTAAGCAAGGTTCCCTGGGAAGATTGAAGTGGTTTTATTAACGGAAAGTTGCCAACTCCGCTTAAATAGTAGCACATGGGGCATGTTCTAATGCAAGGACAATTCTGTGGTGCGGATGACCACATGTACATGAGAAAATGAATTTGTACATAGTTAAAAGATAGACATCCCAACCATCACTTTGTAATATGTCTTTTCCATGCAATCTTGTCACATTTTCCTTTTTCTTTTCTAATTTTTTTTTTCTCCTCCTCTCTCTAGGTGTCTATGGGTGTTGATGGATTTTAATGTACATATAACAGCCCTCCATGTACATATGGTACAGATTACAAGATTTAAGCCAATAATATTTGTAGACGTGAATATAGCCCACCCATTTTTGCTCTGTGTCATTCTGCCATTAAACCACTAACATTTGTATCAACAACTACCTGCACCACAGCACTCAGTCTAATGCAAACCCCAACTTAGGTACAACCTAGTACAGGGTCACAATCTCCACCAAATGAGACTGCACTTGAGAAAAATGAGGCTAATATGGCAAATAGCACACGACACCCCAGGACATGTTTGGCTTTTGTGCTATGTATTTTCAAGCATTTTGGCCTTTTTTATCTTTTCCTTTTTCACTAGGAGTGAAATTAGCAGTTGCAGAACACATCAAAGTTGTGATATATTTTCGCAGTCAATTGCATAGGACAAGTGGAAATTAGAACTTGACAATAGATTTAGCTAGGTTGTTTCGTTCAGATGATTACCTTCGAAGCTTCTTTTCTTTTGTTTATCAATAATCTGTTGCCAAGGGGAAATTATATAAATGGTCTCATTTGGTTTTATACTATCCACTATTTACCGAAGATGGAACTTAACCATCTTGCAAATGTATTTGATGCATGGCTGAACTCCCCAACTAGCGAATGTATTTGATGTATGGCTGAAAACTTAAAAGAATTATATTATTTAAATTTAAATTTTTTTATTTTCATATCGATTCACTCTTACGTACTATTAAACAGTATGTAGAATCTAAATCAAATAAAATTTACACCATATCCAATAATAAATAAAAATAAATCAACACAAAATCTAAAAATATTTAAATTTAAATAATATTTCTCTAACTTAAATATGCTTTTAGAAGTTCATATATCCTTGCATTGAAAAATGCGCATATATTCAATCAAGATTGTAGTATAAAGAGTACTTCACCTGGCCGAGATTCCTCATTTTGTGTGCTTAGGCTTTTCCGCTGGAGTTGACTATTGCTAGTTTCCCAACCTAACCTTTTCTCCCCATACCACATCGTGTGCTCATTAAATTTGTCCCGATGTATGATTGAAATTACGAATAGCATGTAACATTTAATTGTCCCCTTGCTATGCAATAACCATGGTCCCGGAGAACATAATAGATATCAACAATAGATATTTGCTTTGTCAATAAGGAATATATACATTTAATTGAAAAATATTTTTTTTATCTGTAATTGAAAAATATTATTTAAAAAACGTAAGATACAGACATAATATAAATATAGTATAAGAATGTCAATATGAATATGAATGTATATCAAAATATATGTATTACAATAAAAATATGAGTTTAATTGGAGTGCACAGTGAAAAATTTTTTTACATTGTCATCCAATCAAAATATTCTATTTGCATGATCATTCAAATAGTGGATGGTTATGTCAAAAATTTTTGCTGATGTGGCAATATATGATTGGATATCTGTGTAAAAGTTTTCTACACTGACAGTGTATTTAAATTAAATCCTAAAAATATATTATTTTTATATAAAAGATTTAAAAAGTTTATTTTTTATTTTATATATGATAAATATGAATGTATATCAAAATATATGTATTACAATAAAAATATACTATATTTATATAAAAAAATTTAAAAAGTTTATTTTTTTATTTTATATATGATAAATGAGTGTATCATATTCACTAATATGGGATTGTGGGCCAAATTATGCTAATATAGGATTGTAAAAACTTACAATTAGTGAGTTATTGAAAACGAAAAAAAGCTGCCTCAGAGAGTGTTTAAAAAAAAAAAAAATAGAGTATTTTCTTGTTTTTCAAGGAAGAAGAGGGAAATACCAAAAAAATGAAAAAAGAAAAAGGCTCATGATTTAACAATGAATTCACATGGATATTTTTGGGAACAAATTCGTGATCACAATGTAAGTATTTTTTTTTTTTAGAACTTAATTTTTTTTATTCTGTTTGTGAAATTTTATTATTAGTAGTATTGATAGATACATTAATTTTATTATTGATTATTAAAGTTTTTTTTTTGGTGTGATTTGATTTATTAAAAATGATTAACAATGGTTAGATTTTTAGAATAGTTTGTTTAAAGTTAATTTTACTTTGTCACTGATAGATAATTTATTTTTTACATAGCTTGTGGTTTTAAAAAATGAACTTAACAACTATAATTGAGGCCAATGGTAACATCTACATGTAGCTCATATGGTGCATAGTGACATAATTATAGTGAGTTAGGTAAATTAAAAAGTCAAGGTGATTTTGCTCCTAACTTTTAAAAGCTAGGGGGTGCTCTCAAGATTCTTCATAGGGTATTTTTCAGAGCTGGCTTGTGCTCTTCAAAATTTAAAAGACTAATATAACCATACTCTATTTAATGATATTAAAAATAGAAATTATTCTCTTTAATATTTATAACCATTGTAGTCATTTTAGATATTAAGAGTAATTTTACTAAACACTATTTTTGTGGTTTCTGCTTATTGAGAGCAAGTTTTACATTATTTTACTAAATGATACTACTATGACTTTTTAAGAGCAACTTTTAGAGAGTTGAGAGAGCTCAGCAGCTTTTAAAAAAAATAGTTATTAGTATGAATTATGGGTTAAGACAAAAGCAAACTTAGATTCAGATGTGTGTTATGTTAATTATGGGTTGAAATGAGTGCATTTGTCAATTAAAATTTCCAATTATATTATGAAGAAAAAATAAATTTTTGTTAATATAATAAATTTTGAAATAAATAAAATAATTCTTACCACTAACTCTAAAGTTAAGTTAATATTCATTCATTGCAAAAATTATTATTTTGTAGATGTAAAAATAAATTAATAAAATAACATATTGTATGCTTTTTTTTTTTTTTTTTGGTTTATCATTTGTAATAGAAGATGAGGCTATTGCGACTTCGTCACTTATATATAATGCCACTTAGGGTCAAAATATGTAAGCATTTACAGCAGACTAGTCTTGATCATGTTGCGCCGATTTGTGGAATGGAAATAAACGCCCCCTTATTAATGCACTTGTCGAACGGTGGAGGCCGGAGACACGCTCGGTCCTTGAATAACCTGCAAAATACAATATGGTTGATATATTATTTTTCGAAAACCACATTCACAAATTCGTCAATTCACAAGTACAAATAAAATGTAAGTTACCCATGCGAAGGATAAGTTTGTGCAAGTAAGGTGCCTTGAAACTCTGCCAGAAATTGGCAACGATGTGCTTGATGCAATACATGTGGAATGCTCTCAGAGGTTCCCTGACCATTACTTCGCCTTATTGTTGCATTAATTGACTCGTAGCAATCAGAAATAATGCCAACTCCATCCTAGATCACTACATGTCTACGTAAATTATCTAGGAAAAAATGCCATGCATTTACAGTCTCACCCTCGATAATAGCAAAACTAATTGGCAATATGTTCTGATTGCCATCTTGTGCAACTACTAATAAAAGTTCTCTTTTGTATTTCCTATACAAATGTGTCTCATTAATATGCACAAGTGGTTTGTAGTGTCTGAATGCTCTAATGTAGGGATTGAAACTCCAAAACACCTAGCGTAGTATTTGAATGTCCGGAACTAACTCATCTTTGCTGTAGGCCTTTGCAGTATCTAGCTGAATAACTGATTCTTGAACAGCATCACACATTGCTACACACCATTGCGGCAAAGCTTCATACGAAGCTTCCCACTAACCGAAAACTTTTTCGATTGCCTTTTGCTTTGCCATCCATACTTTTCAGTATGTCGTCATATATCTGTACTGAGATTGAATCTCTGCAATCAAGAATTCTATCTTAAAAAGATGGATCAGATTCTACCATGGGCTTGATATATTCTATAATTGTGTCTGAATTTAACTTTGTGTGATCTTGCGAAATCCTTGCCCTAGTGTAAATGTGTGAGTTATTGTACTTCCTGATTTTCCAATAGTAATTATTCTTCTTGAAACTATCCTTAACAAGCCATCCATAATCTACGCCATAGCATACATATTTACAATAAAATATCATTGCTTCTGACTCATACACTTTGTAATTCACTCCTTTTGATATACTATAGCCCTTAATTGCCTATATAATAGTTTCTCTATCACTGAATTGCATTCCAACACACAATTCCCTATCTGCAGTAAGATCACCTATGAAACACCAAGATAAAATAATAAAAATAAGAAAAATTAAAATGGACATATCTAGCGTAGGGTAAAAAATTAAATAAATAAAGTCATACATTAAATTACAAGTAGCAAAAAAGTAATTATATTGAAGTCAACAAACATTTTTTTTTTTACAATCATAATATGAGGTCAAGCAAGGGATTATATAAAGTGCATGAACTATAATAATAAACATATATTGGAACTCCATCCATACTTTAATATCAAAACCCTCAATGTTATAATAATAAATTTTTAATCTCAGATAATAAATTTTTCTTCTAAAGATAATGATTAAGATGAAGTACTAGTGACTAAATACCCAAGTTCGTATACTCTGGAAAGTGAGTTGCATGCATAGCTTCAAGATCTAAAGCATACATGAATGATGGCTCCTCAAATGGATGCTGACTAGCCACCACTATATTTGATAAGTGCAAGTACTTGTCATTTGCATCATCATCCACATCATCATCTGCACCATCATTGCCGCTTCCATATTCACCTTCAAAGTCTTTGTCATCACTTTCATTGATGTTTTGTTCCCATTCTACTTGTCTTTTTGGAAATGTGCTTGGCTTAAGTTCTTTCTCCTCATCGTCAGCTTGATGGTAAAACATCTTTGAAATCGATGTACAACTCAATGACAGGAATTTGCGCTTGATGCTGTTAATGTATCCGAAACATTTGTTGAAGGTTGTCGTCATCACTTATTGGAATTGTTTAGTATTGTTTGAAACTGCAAAAATCGAGATTGGACATCTATATTTTATTTTCTCCATTGCTTTTGGAGTCTCAACTTCTATGTATTGACAAAATATACTCTCAGGCTCTGCAAACAATGTATTGTACAAAATACAGAAACATGCTGTCTTCTCGCATACAAATATCACATTCACTTATATTTGTAACAATATCGCCATTAAAATATATTATTATATTTACACTATTATTCATTTTTCTCTTTTTTTTTTAATTCTTTTCTCTTCTTTTTTTTTTGACACGCTGAGAACCTATCTTACACCACTTTTGGCCTTGCAAATCTCTCTTGCTATCCTAGAATGAGGAGGAAGGGAGTTTATATAGTGGAGGCTTGAAAAATTGCGATACAAAAGTTTCAAAAATCACAAACAACAATTTATGGGTGTCCTCATATTGAACATCAGCTTTTAATTGAAAAAAATTGATCCAAGTCAAAAATCGCCATATTGACGATTTTTAGATTTTCCAAAATGCAAATAAAAAAAATTTATAAATTGATAAAATGCTAATGGCAATTTTTAATTTTTTCCAAATGTCAATAATTAAATAAGATAAAAATTTTCATTGACGATTTTTCCTAAATTCCAATATCCTGGTAATTTTGTCCACAACCTCATATTCACCAAAACATTCATTTCTAAACCCATAAAAAAAAAAAAGACCCTTAAAAAATTATGTCCTTATAACTTTACCCATATAAATTTCTTTGGCTACAGCCACGTACTATAGACATTATAGAACTCCTTTTCTGATGAGAATGACCGGATTTACTTTGATGTGACCAGTTAGTATTTTTTTCTATTTATTTAAAAACAAATTTGACTCCAAAATCTTGCAATTATTAGAAGAATTTTATATCACTTCGGTGAATTGACAACAGTGAAAAATGCAAGACTGATTCTGATTGAAGTTTTCTCTGAAATTACTTGTCGAGACACTATATTTCAATTGCCTGTACAGGTGAACTTTATACCAATAATTCTACGTAATTTTTTGTGCCTTTTTTTTACTGTTGTTTGTCAGTGCATATGTATCTTAAGTTGTAGTGGGGGTTATGTCAAGTGAGTTGCATCACATATTTTGTAAAATTAATGATCAGATATAAAGATGTATAAATATATTTTTATATTTAATTATTAATCTCATAAATTATTTAATATATCTTTATATTTGATCATTAATCTCACAAAATATGTGATATATGGCAGAATCCACCCTAGTTGTATGCCAAATGTCACCTCCCTTAATACAATATTAAAGATCGACAGAAAACTGTCCAAAATATGTATCGACCAAAGAAAAAAAAAACGTACCAAAAAATATCACGACCTAAAAAGATTGCACTCTGGTCTTTCTATGGCCTCCTAGTTCTTTTTACTTTATTTCTAAGTTATTACAAACTGCAGGAAAAAGGTTGGATACAGAGCTGAGTCATTTAAAAAGGAGAAATTCCTCTGTCCGGAGGATTCTCGAATTTAAATTATGTACTTCTTCTTTTTCAAGCATCGAGTGTGTTAATTGCTAAACTTAAATTTGCTTATTATTTGAATTTCGCAATATATTCATTTAAATAGTTTTACATGCAAACATATTGTAAACATGTATAAAAAAAAAAAGTTTGCTCCTCTTATAATTTAGCACAGTATGTGGAAAAAAATAATAATAGGATAACATAATTTCCTTTTTATCAATTTTGAATACGCGAATGGCATTAATCCAATTGCAAATTTGTTTTGATCGGGGATTTCTGATCTCAAATTCGTGCCTAACTACGCAAATTTGGCTAGTTAATGTACATGTTTCCAACTTCAAAAGTTCACTGTTTGGCCACGTGCCGGTAACATATAACGTGCACGCACGTTTGAATTTAACAAGATTTCGAGAAAAAGTAAAAAAAAAAAGAGGGGGATGTGTTACGAGTTCTACACCGAAGAAGTCATCTTAAAAGGGAGGTCTTATAAAAATTTAGACTCTCTCACTTTGATAGCCTGCGGAGGGTTTTGACCGATGAAGAGGCTGACCGTGATCGAGTAAAGCGTCACTGAGTGAAGTCTTGCATTGCGTGAAGTGTCGTGAGTGTAGCGGATTGGGACACCGGCCAGAAGACGCAATGCGATATTAGTCCCACATCAGGAAGGTCACCTTGAAAGGGAGGCCTTATAAGAACTTGATTCTCTCACTCCAATAGCTAGCTTTTGGGATATGATTCTCTCAAGGACTTATACTCGTAACAAGAGTAGGAGAACCGCTAGAATTAGATATTAGAACCATACCAGAAATAAATTATAACATAATAATATCGTTTAGAAGTTAGAACTTAATTAGTAGAAAAAAGTTGATCTACCTAACCATGTTATTTTGGGAGTCACATCACCTCACCACATTGTAAATTTTAGGTAGGGACAGAAAGTTGCCTAACAACACAATGTCATGTAAGGCGTTAACCTCAGCTTTATTGACCCCGTAAAAAAATAAAAGTTAGCTCCCATATTAAGCAAAGATGCATTATTAAGATAAGTGCACTGCACCACATATGCATGATGTCCTTAATCCTCAATCCAAAGCAAAGTATGTTTTGCTAAAGTGAGAATTATCGTATAACAAGGATGTTTCTATTTGCGGAATTTGGACATGGACAAGTTAATCTCCACAATCAAATGGAAAGATATAGTCCTTTGTGGAGTTGCAATGCCAGTTTTTGGCATTTATTTTTAAGGGAATGTTAATTGTCTTATTGACGCACATGAAAATGCCAAGATTACTATGGATAAAGACTGGAAAATAGGGAAAGAATCTTTCTGTACTGTCAACCTTATCGTTGCTGCTACGGGAGAATTATAGGTAGGAAAATGTGTTTTGTATAATTTTTTTTTTTTGCGAAATATCGTGCCAATACTTTATTCATTTACTGTTGGATAAGGTATCTATGTAGTGTTCCACCAAAAAATATACAAATAACATAAAGGTAATAACCATTTTTACATCTAATTGTCTATCTATAATTGTAGCTTGTCTCTTATGCATAGTACATAGTACAATTGTAAAAAGCATAAATTTACAATAAACAACTGCGTTTAATAAACAAAGAATTCAAATGTTAAAATTGATTATTAAAACCATAATAAATGTCGTTGAATCATTTTTGGTAGTGATGTTATCAGAATTTATAAAAGGTGGTTACTTGTGTGCCTTATTTTTGAGAGGGTTTAAAAGGGTTTAAAAATCCTTCCTACATAAATTATTGATAGGCTAACACATAATATTATTTAGTCCACCTCAGCTATCCCTGTCCTTCCATAGATGGTCTAGTTTTTTTGTATTACTTGAAATCACTTATTTACATCAATTTTTTCTACTTAAAAAGACTAAAACACCCTTTTTAATTTAAAATTTGAAATAGCTATAATTTTTCGCTTATCTCTCATTTAAAATGTTTTACTTATTCAAATTTAACTCATCACTTTTTTGAGTAACAACATTCATCTTCTCCTAAGAACCCCAAACCCATAACTTGAACAACAATCTGTAGGCAGCGCTTGTGGGTTGCTTCTCCTTCCGTCGTTCTTCCTTCCGATCCGTTGTCTCCTTCACCTAGCCTGTTTGTCGTTCTCCATTCTTCTTCGTCGTCATGGCAAACATCTCATTCACAGTCAGTCTCCATCATTGGGCCGTTCTGCCTCATGCTTCCTCACGCTGTAGTTTCGTCGCTTGCTTTTTTGTCATGAATCAGTTTGGAGTTCACTTGCTCTTTTTTTGTTCTTCATTCTTCGTCCTCACCATGGTAGAAATCTGATTCAAGGCCAACCTCTACTGTGGTTTGTGCCACCTGCATGATGTGGTCCTTCTTGTGGGTTTGTGTAATTTAGGGTTTTTAGGGAGAAGATGAATTTGTTACTCAAAAAAGATGAAGAGTAAAATTGGACAAAGTGAAAAAAAAAAAATTAATTGAGAAACAAGTGATACATTACGGTAGTTTCAAGTTTTAAATAAAAAAGGGTGTTTTAGTCTTTTTAAGTAAGCAAAGTTGATGTGGATAGTGATTCTAGGTGGCATAAAAGGATTGGGCCATATATCAAAGGGAAAGGATAGCTTAGGTGGATTAAGTGATACTATATGACAGCCTATCAATGGTCCATATAGGAAGGGTTTCTAAACCCTCTCAAAAACAAGGGCACCAGAATAACCACTTTTATGAAATACTCTAATCTTAGGAATGAAAATTTTTAGAAAAATTAATTTTGATACACATACATAGACACTTTCATACCATTAACTAAAACAAAAATGATTGATTTTTTTTTCCCAATCAAGACACTATTCAAGAGCTTATACAACAAAAGATATCTTAATAAAAACAAAAAGTCTGATTTACCATTGTAATTAGTCCTTGCCAACAACTTTTCCACTTTTAACTTTCTTCTATTAACCATAATGAAAATATATAACATATATCTATCATTTAATTATTTATGCTTTTAACTCCAGCAAACTCTTCCTAACTACCAATATCCGTTGTTATATGTTTATTTTTTTATTCATTCTTGATCCAATCAAACCAATAATGATTATAGTTATGGGGTTCTAATAAAGCAACCCTTCTTGCCAGGATCATGTGGAAGATGGATGCACCTCAAGATGAAGAAAACAGACCCAAAATTCAAGTGTCTCTTGTCAACAGTATGGCGCATATGCACCCCAAGTGAAACTTTTTTTCCCCTTAAAAAAAGGTCAACATAAATGCAAAGATCATTTGAACACATGTCCTGTACAATACATTTGGAATCAAAGATATGGAAGGAAAGATGAACCAAATTTCCTACAGTGAATTACTGTTGTATTTTTTTTTTTTGGTAGGTAATTACTGTTGTATTTAGCGAGGAATTCATCAAGTTCACAAAATATCCCTGTTTTTTAAGGGGGCAGTTAAGGGCTAAGGACAGCCCATGCCTTGGTGGTTAGGAGCACTATGGGCAGCAGCTCCTATTGGCCCCCACCTTCCCTGCCCAAAACAATATTACTGACTTCATCAATGACAAAAAATCAAATACAAAACCGAGAAGTGGACCCAAAACGAGTAATAAATTAAATAAAGGGAACTTACCAAAAATACAAAGCACAACCATAACGGAAGAGGTGGTAACACTGTACTTGGGCACAGCCTCTCTCTCTCTCTCTCTCTACTATCTATCATCCTTTTTCTTTGCTGTTTTAATATTATAGAAACATCATTATTAATTAATAATAAAGTGTTTTACTTCCCTAAAGGGAAAGAGCCTGCAAACAGCTCCCTAGAACACATTCATTCAATTGGAATATTACATAGCACTATATCTAGTTTAGAGTATGCTTTGCTATATCAAATGAGATTGCCATAAAAAATTAAGATTAGGATTCCCCCCAAACCACAGCCATAGAATGATAAGCTAACACGGCTTCTCAATCTTCGCATAAAGGCTAAAAAGGGCATATTTGCAGGTTGACTGAATGCTTTGATTAGAGAGAATAATTAAAAGGATTATAAGGTTTCTTTTGGAATCATGAACCACATCATCATCCCCTAAAGTACATTATTTTCCTCCCCTTATCCGATACATAGATTACCAAGAACTTATCATCCACTCAGTACTATGGAATATGATTTGTTTATGCTTCTTTGGTTAATTTCCTTATTAGAATAATAGAGCATAGCGTCAAAGCTGCACAGGGCCATAGGAATAGATAGAATAACACCACCAATTCACAAACCGCCCTTAATAGCTTCTAAAATCTACGTAGCTACACTTTCTGCCTCTATCTCTCGGACACAACAAGATATGAAGAAACAATAAAATAACATAAAATTATTCTGTATCTGACCCTAGAAAGAGAAACTAAGTGCAGAGTGCTTTTTCATGTTCTTCACGACGAGAAGGGGGGGGAGAGAGAGAGAGGAGAGAAGATCCATTCCAGAAAACTGAGATAGGAAGAGAGAAACCATGCCAAAAGAGGAAAAGAAAAAAAAATATATAGAAACACTTAAGCTAATAGAAGTACTAATAACAATTATTATTATTTGTGACTAACGAGCATTTAATAATTAAGTAGCAACTAAAAGGGGGAATATGAAGTTAAAAACTCAGAAAAAATAAATTCCCTCGGACATCAATATTCAATACCTCTCCGATGTTAAAAGAAAAGCTGACGATCATCTCATTAATTAACAAAAACTAAAACAATTAAAGTCAAAAAAGAAAACACTAATTAATTGGTACCACCTCTTAATTACTCTATCTAAACACATTATTCTCTTTAGTTCCTTTTCCACAAAAAAAAGAAGTTCAAGAAGAAGACGACGACCCATTAGTGCCACCACCGTTCGCTCCGCTATCATCCCTGTTACCAACATCATCATCATTGCCACTTCCATCACCGTTGATCTCACCGTTCAAACCATTGTTGTTATTGTTGCCGTTGTTGGGGTCTTGTTCTAGAACATTCCTATCAGCAGCAGCATTAGAAACAGCAAGGTCTCGTTTCCCGAGAGTGTTCTTGTTGTTATGCATCCAAACCTTGAGAACCCCGCGATCAACACCGACCTCATGGCAAAACTCCTGAACGAGATCTTCGTCTCTTTTCTGCATCTTCCAACCCACGCGTTCCGCGAACTGGTGCATCTTCTCCTTCTGCTCCTGCGTGAACCTGGTCCTGAATCGTTTTCTGGAAGCTAAGGGGTGAGTAGCGGAGGCAGGGGCGGCGGTGTTTTCCGGCGGGACGGAGAGGCCGCAGCCGGAGGAGAGCGCGAGGAGCATGTGAGGGGCGGACGGGTAGTACGATGAGGAGATCGGAGGTGGGGAGGCGGAGTTAGGGCTCCGGGGGTGGTGGTTTGTGTGGTTGGCTGGGTGGTGGAGGAAGGGTTGTTGTGGCGGCGGAGGGTGCGGAGGAGGGGGGTGGTGGCGGTGGTGGGGCTGGTACTCAATGACGGGCGAGAGTGGTGGCTCGTCGGGGTCGCGGCGGTGGAAATTCCGGTGGCACCCGCAGGCGGCGCACTTGATGGAGGTCGGGTCGCCGGCGGTGACGGTGGGGGACGGCATGAACTCGCCGCAGCCGTCGAGCGCATGGCCGCCGAGGCTCGCCGCATGGTTCTTCAGGCATTCCTTGTATGTTACCGCAGCCGTGGCGGCGGCGGGGTTGACCAGGTGGTGGTGGTAGTGAGCGTGGTGGTGGTGGCGCTTGAGGACCCCGTTGGAGAATGACAAGGGCTTTGCGGTGGTGGTGGGTTGTTGGATCCGGGTCGGTGTTTCGGATTCGGGTTCTGGAGATTTTGGAGTGTTGTTGGTAGTGGTGGTGATTATATCCATCTAAATTCTAAGACAAAACAAAAGAAAAATCTTAGCTTTTCAATTGAGGGATGTTTTTCTCGTTGTTGTTGTTAGGGTTAGGTTTGTGCATAGGTTATTACTACACATATATCACACTCCATGAAGCTGTTGCTGAGGCCACTGTGAGAATTTGAGGTTTTGGGGGTGTGCTAATAACTGGTGGAGTTAAGAAGAGGAAGAAGAGGGAATAAAAAAGAAGCGGAAAAAAAAAACGTTACTTTGGGAGGTTAAGAAGAGCGAGGGCAGGGAGTGGGGGAAGAGATGTTTGATGATGCTAAGCGACGACTGTTGATAATAAAAATCTGTGGTTATGCGGTTGTCCCTTCTTAACCACTTGTTTTTTTAACCCTGGTTCTAATCCGTGGTTAAGTTACTCACCCTACTTGAGGGTTGGATGTGAGTAATAAATACACCCTTTTTCTTTCTCTCACTGAAATAAATCATCCTACAGCTTTATTACTACATGGTATAAATGAAACATTAGACGGTTTAAATGAATTAGTAGTGGTTTATTTAAGCATAATCTTTTGGAGAGGGGATAAGGGTTTTTTGAAATGGCAATGATGAGTGAGAACAGGACCGAGTTGACCCGGGTAGAGTGAATTTGTAGCATGGAGTTGGCAGAAGAATAATATTTAAATTTACATTTTTTTTGTTTTTTGTATTGATTTATTTTTATTTATTATTAAATAAAATATAAATTTTATTTAATTTAGATCTTATATTCTATTTAATAATAAATGAAAGAATCACAATAGAGGGAAAAATTTTTTAAATGACATAACTCGGTAGAAATGGCCTGAAAATTTTCTGAGCCCCACTCACTGTAACAAATCTTAATTTGTCAAGCTGGCAATGAATGACAGCTTTCGCAGGTAAAATCATTGTGGCTTACTTTGGGGAAACAGATGCAAATGCAACCTGTCCATTGCATATTACTAATTAGTAGCAGTAATCAACATAAGTAATTAACATCTTCTCTATCCTTTCTCACTCCTCAGTCAATTAAAACATTTATAAAAAGCGGAGTGGCAAGTTACGTAATTTCAGCCAAAAGGAAGGACATGTTTCACAAGCTTTCCTCTAAAAAACAATTTACGACCTTTGTTTTGTCTTGAAATAACGGCCTATTTTTAAAATTTTATTTATTCATAAATAATTAATTATTTAAATAATTTAGATAATATTAATTATTTTTTTAATTATATCCTATTAAATTAAAGAAAAAAAGAAAAAAATAAAAATAAAAATAATTTTATAAAATATATATATATATATATATATATATATATGTTTTAATATTAAATCTTTTTTAATTATTTTTAAAAATTTTTGCACATTTAAAAGTGGGCAATGATTTCTTGACGAAAATAATAAAAGGTCTCTTTGTCGGCACCAGAGAATTTCCGGACACTGAAACAGGACCGTTCAGCCCGAAACGGCGTCGCTTCCTCTGTCTTAGCTCCTTCAAGAGAGACGCATCGTCGAAACTCTTCCGTGAAACAAGGTGGTGTGTCTCTTTTTTTTTCTCATTTTTGTGTTCGGACAGAAATGCCCTTGTCTATTTGGGAATATTACGTGGCTCCGTGTGAACCGGCGTCACTCGTCAGCCATCATAATAATTGTAATTAAGGAAGAAAGAAGGATCCCAAATCACCCGACATGTGTTAAGTAAGAGCCACGTGGTGCCACGTGTGGGTCAGCATGCGTGTTTCTTTGAATCAAAAGTCAAAATTAATAAATTGATAATTAATACCAAAGAATAAATCTATTAAAAACATTAATGGGTCAATTAAATGTCACCAAAAAATGAATTAATTAAATATTAAATTAAAGAAAGAGGATGATAGTGTGCGTTACGGTGCAGTGTTGAGAAGGCACTGAGTTTTAGGGCCTGGAGACAGGTACGGCGCTCGTAGAGGGCAAATCAATGAGACGGGAAAAAAGGACGTAAAAAAAAGAACGCATAGATTTATAAAGATTTGAGTTTTTTTTTTTTTTTTTTTTTTTTTTTTTTTTACAACCCCTCCCCCCGCAAACCAAAAAAACCAAAAATTTTGTAGCAGTGTGGTTAATATGCTGCCTCTAAAAAGTGTATCCCGAGTTCGATTCTGAATATCAACTCTCCCCTCCCCAAGTGTGTATAAGTGTGTAATGGCTAAAAAAATAAAAAACTTTAGAAGATGGAATATTGGTTTTGGGTGACGTAATCATGAAGAAGCTGAGGTTTATTCATGTGATAGCGTGCGACCAACGGCTGCATTGAAACTTACGGTATTACGCAACGCAACCTGTGAAATTTTGGTTTCGCCGAGTCCCATTTTGCATTTTGCTGCTGCAGCAAAGGATGCGTGTGTTTGTGCTTTTTTTATAAAAGAATTTTTTTTAATTAAAAAATTAATTTTTATATTTTTGAATAAATTTTTAAAAATAATTCGATTATTAAAAAAATTAGTTTTTAATTTTTTGAAGAAATTAAAAAAATAATTTATAAAAAAAATTAATTTTTAATTTTTTCTATTATATATAAAATTTAAATTTTAAAATTATTTTTTTAAAAATATGAAACAAACACACCTAAAATCTCCTCCGTATTCTTTCTTCCAACAAGGTTTACTTCGATATTCATGGTTAGTGTAACTGTAATACTAAACGAAAGTTGGCATTATAAGCTCGAGAGGAGCATTCTCACCTTCAAATGAATCAAAATACAAGGGGGTTGATTTGTGCTTTAGTAATTGAAAAGAAAATGGGTGTGTTAATGCTCTTTCTCATAATATGTCTCACATAAAATGAAATGGATCCGGACATGATTGGATGGAGGAAAAGGAAATGGAGAATATTTATAATGAAAGAGATTTTATTTTAAATCAAGAATATATTTTGTTTAAGACATCATCAATTTTTTTTTTTAACAAAAAAGCCTATACAAGAAATTAGAAAGATTCTCAGACGAATTACGAAACTCATAATGCTTAACATGGTCTGTGAAGATATTCACAATATCTTACTAGAAAAACTTAGAATATAGCCGCAATCAAAACCAAAAAATTAAGATGCTTAAAGTAAAATATTTTTAAGTATAGGCCCATTATAAAAGCGATAATTCTCATCCATTTTAATGCAAGAATAAATACGATGTGCATCACCTTTTTTTTAAACCAAAAAATAAAAAAAAAACAGAAAATGCATAGTGTGAATGTTAATTTTGGTTCTTGAAATTATTTGCATATTTCACTTTATTCCCTAAAATTAAGAAATTAATAATTTAGTTCCTAAAGTTGCAAAAATTAATTTAAGTTAATCCTCAAAATAATATTCATAGAAATTAACTTGAATCACCATGAGAACTAATTTGCATAATATTTTGTAACTTCAAGAATTAAATTATTAATTTCTTAATTTCAAATATTAAAATAAAATACGCATAGGACTACTAATAAAAACACACTTCTAATACCATGCACTTAGTCCATCCGGGCTCCCAATAGCCCAAGCCCGATTGTTGTTCCTACCAAATGAATGCTCAAACATGTAATGATAACATCTTGACTCTTTCAAAGTTTGAGGTTGTAGGATTTGTTGTCCATTTGGGTTACCAAGCTTCCTAGCCATGAACTTTCTTCATCTACCCTGCCTTGTTGCGCCTTGATCATCTAGATGACCATCCTAATCCAGAAGGTCGGTCACCTGGCCTTGCGTAGGTTGAGTCTAAGCACTCATAATACACATGGGAAGTCCCCCACTGCCAATCCTATCATTTTTCCCTCACTCGAATCTCATGATCTATATATGTATTGGTTGATTCTCGTATTAATGACACCCCCATTGTGAATATCTAATGGTAAGAAAGAAAATGTATGTTCATATAGAAATCTAAACACTAATATCCTCGCCCTTTACAATCAGTGCTGCCAACTTTTGGCAAGTATACTGGGTCACAAATAATAAAGAATAAGTTGGAATGTCATCCTATAAGGATTATAATCAAATACCAGTTCTTTTGGAATGAGACTATTAGGGCAATAAATTAAAATTGAAAATGTAATTAAAACAATAATTGACCTAAATAAAGTTCACAAAGAATAAAATACGTGAGTAATAAAGAAGAACAATAAATGAAAATCATGTGTTAGAGTATGATTTTGCTTGATTTCCTAGATTATGTGTTATGTGATTATATTCTAGTTTCTAAATCAATTCAACTAATAGTCAAATTTGTCAAAATTAACAATCATATATAGTTCAACCTCAATAAATTGATCCTCTTAAGAAAAATGGAATAAATTAATTCCTTAATCTCATTATATTTTGTTTGCACTATTTTGGCTACTTTTGTACTGTGTTGGGTGCTAAGCGTGCCAGATCTTGAAATTGGCTAGCCAAAGCCCTCGATTCCAAGTGCCAAACGATTACTCCAAGAAGGAAAATATACTCCCTAGATATGGATTCCCAAGTTACTTGATGGTAAGTACTTGGCTAAGATCAATTAGACAAGTAACTAAACCCAAAGGTAAACCACATTAGAATGTAAATAGCAGGAATTGCATTGATATTCAAATCAATTACATTGAAACTCCCATATGATCCAATTGGAACTTTTTGTGGAAGGTTTGATGAAGTAACAAATAGTACATGTGAATAGAGCTTAAGAGTAAAAGACTACAAGGCTAAAAAGCTAAATTGCTAAAAGACTTAAAACTAAACAGAAAGGCAAATAAAAGTAAAATAAGCTAGTGTCTTATTAATTTGGGGATCCCTTGCAATGGTTGAGTCATCCTCTATTAATAGGCAGAACCCATTCCAATATTGCCCTTTAATAACTGTTCCAATCTCCCTTTGGTTTATTTCTTGGACCCTTGGATGTTTGTTTTAAGCAAAAAACCTCTAATGATGTTGCCACATGTATTTGGCTATAATCTAGATGGCAACCGCTCTGCATACATCAACGCTCCATTCTTTAGCTCCTTAGCCATAACTTGGCCAATGTTATATTCATGGCTTGAGCTACTCTCGGCTAAGCCTTTTCCTTGGCCAATGGCATTTACCAATTTTTTTGGTGCCAATATATTGCCATTTGCATTAGGCTAGCAGAATTTCTATTGTTAAGGTTAGTCTATTGCAACGGCTGAATTTTAATTGCTTGCCTATTTAAATAGCCATTAGCTATATACCCACTATATGTGAGCTATAGTAATAGCTAGTGTATTGCAAATACAATGAGCACGTGTATTTGCTTTCAACTCCATCTGGGCAAGTAATGACAATCCTAACCCCTACTCTATTCTAGTGCTTAGACCCATCAAATGCCAAAATCTAGGGTTTTGGCTGAACATACCCCTGGCAGTTGTCTATTGAATCTTGGACATCCACGCAAGGGTATTCTACCAAAAAATCGATTAGGGCTTAGCCTTTGATAGCCCTCAAAGGGACATACTTTAAGGCAAAAGCATTAAGCTTTATAGCCCATTTCAAAATTCTTCCCTGTACGACTGGCCGATTTAGCAAATATTTAACAATGTCGATTTTGCACATTACCAAACTAATCTTGGTAATAGATAGTATTCTAGTTTTGTGCATGCATGAAGCAAGGACAGACAAAACTTTTCAATTGGTGTATATGTTGTTTTGGCATTATCAAATAGTACACTGCTTTTTTTTGTTCCATTTTCGGCATCCTAAGCTAATAAGTTGCCTATAGAATCATCAATTGTCGATATATACAACTTTAAAGGCCTACGAAGCTGGTGGAGTAAGTACTGGACGGCTAGCAAGGCTATCTTTTATTTGGTCAAAGGCCTTTTACTGTTCCTCACCACACACAAATTCCTTGGCTAATTTCAACCTTAAGAGCGGTGAAAAAGCCTTCATTTTTCTAGTCGAATTTGCTATAAACATCCTCAAGAAATTAACTTTCCAAATTAAGCTTTGCAGTTCTTTCTTGTTTCTAGGAGGTCTTGCTTCTAACATAACCTTTACTTTACTTTTATCTATTGCAATTCCTTGATTATGTACCAAGAAGCCTAGGAAGTTATCAGCCAAAACTCTGAAGCACATTTAGCCGGATTTATCTTTAAAAAATGTTTTCATATTCTCATGAAAGACTATTCTAAATCTACTAAATGTTGCTTGAAGTCAACTAACTTGATGATAACATCATCAATATATGCTTCCATATTTTTGCCGATCAAATCATGGAATATAAGATTTATTGCCCTTTGATACGTTGCCCCTACATTCTTTAGTCCAAATACCATGACAACCCATTCAAAGATCCCAAAAGACCCTAGGCAATGCAAAGCTATTTTATGAATATCCTTTTCGGTCCAATAAATTTGATTATAGCCTAAATAGCCATCCATAAAAGTTAATATTCCATTGTTAGTCGCTACATCAACAAGCATATTAGATATAGGCATCACATATTTATCTTTAAGCATAGCTAAATTTAAATTTCTAAAATCTATACAAATCCCAACTTGCCCATTTTTCTTAATTACAGAAACTATATATGACAACCAATTTACATATCTAGCTATCCTAATAAACCCTGCTTTTAACAACCTCTCTATCTCTCCTTTGATCTTTGATAGAAGCTCTGGGTTGAATCTTCTTACTAGCTAGTGTGTGGTTTATATCCTTCTTTGATAGGTAGCTGATGCTTGACTAGCTCACAAGACAACCCTAGCATTTCATGGTAATCCTAGATAAAATAGTCTTGGTATTTCTTGATTAGTTGAACTAGCTGATCTTGGCCTCCCGCCGGTAATAAATCACTAATCTTTGTCATTATGGATTTTGCTTCCGTTCCTAAATTTACCTCCAATGGAAGTTTTTGAGCCTCGAAACTTGGCTTCCTTTCTTTCATTATTTCCATTTATTCATATCCTGTTGTTTTTCTTCATCTTCTCCTTTAGCCAACTATGTTTCCAAAATACTCTCCTAAATCCTAGATTCAGCAAAGTACCATGTTAGCTGTTGTAAGACCTCTTGTAATGTTTGCTCTTTAGGTTCCATGATTGTGATTCTCTATAAGCCATGAATTGGCCAATATTGCTACTTCAAATCCATCTAATGATAGATAAAAGGACTTGATAAAATCCAAGGCAAAGTCCTTAGGCCAAAAAATATGCTCTATCTTCGGGTTGTAAACCATAACATCTTGCATTCTCACATCGGCAGTAAAAGGAAATAGGTCTGGCTCCACCACTTCCACTTGATCGTCATTCTAGAATTGTAATTATTGATAAAAAGTAGACAGCACACATTGGTTGGCCTAAACCTACTATTTGCCAAGTAATACAGCATAGCCTAGCTTTGCATCTACCACAAAGAACACTGTGTTGATAGTCCTAGACCCCACTATTAGTTCGATAATTAGAAATTCCATTGCCAAAGTACTTCCTCCAATGAACTTGGACATGGTCATATTTGTGTCTTTAATGTCTTTGTGGCTTTTGCCTAACCTCTTAACTGTAGTATGTGGTATTACATTTAACACAACTCCTCCATCAATTAGGACTCTACCAACAGGCTTGCCATTTACTTAACCCCTAATATAAAAAGGCTTGAGATGTCCAACCTTAGTCCATTTCTTGAACCTTATTTCTTTAAGCACTTTTTGGACCAAAGTTACACACTCAACTTCTTTAGCCATCACTCACTTTCCAAATACCAAGAATTACTAGCCAAGTCGACAAATTCTAAATGGATAATTCCCACAGTAGCCATTGCGGTTGGATCATCCTAGAGTTCATCCAAGAGATCATCATTGTTGAGCAAGTCATCTAGTAAATTCTCCAAATACTCATCCCCTAATAAACTCTATGGGTTTGACAAGTAAGGCCTCAATAACTAACTCATCTGTTTGCTCGATAGCTATCTTAACCAAGTCCTTAGATAGTTCAGTAATCAGCTCGAGTTTTGTTGTCATTGTTAGGAACTGTACCTGCTTTCTTTCAATGTGTCTGGACTGCTCAAGCATAACGATAATTCCTTTCATTTTCTCCTTAGTCCTTCTCCATTGCAAACTCCTATTTTGGGTTCTAGTGAGTTGTGACTTTGGCTTTTCCCTTATTTTCTGTTCTTCTAACTGTTTGTTCACCATCCATTCTTCAGCTTTGACCTCACTTTTAGGCTTGATCATTTTCTTTGACTTGGGTTGCTTATTTAGTACTATAATCTTGAGGGAAAGGGTTCCTTTCTCAAAATTATATTTCACAATATGCTTACAACTTTTCGGTAGAGCATGGTCAGTTATATTGGAATGACAGCTTGCTTAGGTTCTTTGCCTTTTCAATTGTCAACTCTACCATCCGAATTGGACTGCTAGACCTCTCCTTAGGCGGTTGATTACAATAACTAGTCCTATTATGGAAATGGCCAGGATACTATAACCTTTGGAATACACTAATTCAGTTAAAGCTCTACCTCCAGGTTCCTATACTTTGGTAGATTTGGGTCACCAAACTATCTTCTGTGAGAGGTCTGCTTCATCTTTTTCTTTCAATTTCTTTTCCTATCTAGGAATTTTGTCATTCTTTTGCTCATTACGAGTAATAGACACTGACACCATGTTCATGGATAAGCCAAATGGGTTGGTGTCCACTATCATATCTCCTTTCTTAGCTAGTTTAAGCCTTCCCTATTGTAACACTTTTGAATAGCATTCTTAAAAATAATACAATTGTTGGTTATGTAGGTCCATGCATAGTGCCACTTATAATACTTCTTACCCTTGATCTCTTCAGCTGAAGGAATCTTATGGCCTTTCGGAAGCTTAATTTGCTTGTATCTAATAAGGCAATCAAATATTCGATCGGCCTTGGAAATTTCAAACAAGTATGCTTCCTTTTCTAGCTTAGCCTCTTCTTTACCTTTAAAAGGTGTTAGAATAAGATGGGTATACGGTTTACTATATATAAACTCAGCTGCCATTATATCTGCTTGGCCTTCTGACTTATCCTCCTAAGTATCTTCCTCAGCTAAATCACGGTCTATCATTGAGATCAATTATGGCATTCTAGGCCCAGCATGGCTAGATCTCCTCTACTTTTTTTCTCTATAATGCACTATTCTACTCTAGAAGTCCAATATGTTAGCTGAGCCAAGTAAAAATACTCTATAGCCATGACCCTTTCCCTCAGTTGAGGATGCATATTATTCACGGCTGATGTAGCACATTCAAATTATGCTAATTGCACACTACATCGGTTCCTTACTTTCTAAACCACTCTAGAAATTCAGCCAGTGGTCTATTTGGCAATTGCTTGAGCCTCATCAACTCGGCAATAATAACTTCAGGCTGGGCCTTATAGAAAGGATCATGGAAAAGCCTTTCCATGTTGGCTTATGCTTGGACTGAATTTGGAGTAAGACAAGAATACTAGGAAAAGCAACACCCGTCAAAGATAGTGGTAGGAGTTAAAACTTATTATATTTATTCTGGTTAGCCTCACCACACTGAGCCGTGAAACGGCTAATATGCTCCATCATACATTTTCCATCTTTACTAAAGAAGATGGAAAAGTGCTGAGTTTTGTATCCCTTAGACAAAGGAATCTTATCAACCCACTTAAGGTACAACTTCCTATAGATTGGCCAGTCTAATTGCCTAAGTTAGACGTCTAAATATTGCCTGATAGCCTTGGCAATCATATTCAAATCCATCAAAGGTTGAATGTTTGCCCGAAGGTCTACTAAGACTAGGGGTGGATGGTAAGTTGAGGATAATAAGTTTGTTTTTGCACAAATGTTGTTTGAGGTTGTGAGTACATGGTTTGATTTGGGTAGTTATACGTTGAACCTCCAGGAGCAATTAAGTTAGTCATGGGCGGTTGTTGTTGCATGTATGGAGAGTTGGCATTGTTAACCACTCCTAAATATGGCTGTGCCATATTATAACTGCCTTGTGCATGTGATTCCACGTTTCCATTTTTTCCAAAACCGCTTAATGTAGGTGGATCGTAAGGTGTGTTCCATGCATTCCCATTAAAGTTAGTGGGTAGCACTAGTAATCCAATACTTCTAGGAGTATTTGGCAATGTACATATCATTTTTACCTATTTGTATTGCCAATTAGGTGGCATGATAGGTTGCCCCCTTGCAGGTTAGCCGAGGCATTTCCATTAACTATATTTTCATAAGGAGCAGCTAAGGTAGAATTGTCCTTCGTATTAGCTTGTTGTTGGGCCATTTGGATTTCATTGTGAACCATTGGCTTAACAATATCAGTTAATTGTTTGGGCAACTTCAGTATTAGGTCATTGAGCCCTATATCACTTTGCTCTCATATAAAGGAAGTAGTCATGATAGCCAAATACCCTTTTTTCACCCCAGGTAGTGCCAAGAAGGAATTGGTTGACAAGGAAGCAACTGAATTAACTATAGGTTGGGTCTTAACATCCTACATCAATTGCAAACCTACACCCTTGGAAAGGTACAAGGTGTTGCCGATGATATGGTCACTAGTGGACCTCCAGCCTTCCTTTTTGTTTACTTTAGTGGTTGTGGACTTGGCATGATGAACTTCCCTGACCTTAGGATCATACGCCAAGTATGGTTTAAACCTGGTTTTGGAAAGTTTGATTAATCTACTGGAGTCCCGCTAGGCATGCCAAAAAATATGGTTGGGCTATTTTGGCTACTTTTGTATTGTGTTAGGTGCTAAGTATGCTAGACCTTGAAATTGGCTAACCAAAGCACTCGATTCCAAGTGTCAAATGATTACTCGAAGGAAGGAAATCTACTCCTTAGATATAGGTTCCTAATTTACTTATTGGTAAGTACTTGGCTAAGACTAATTAGACAAGTAACCAAAGCCAAAGGTAAACTATATTAGAATGTAATCGGCATGAATTGAATTGATATTCCGACAAGATCCGATTAGAACTCCTTGAGGAAGGTTTGATGAAGTAACAAACATTACAAGTGAATAAAGCTTAAGAGTAAAAGACTAAAAGGCTAAAAAGCTAAATGGCTAAAAGAGTTAAAACTAAATGGAAAAGCAATAAAAGTAAAATAAGCTAGTGTCTTATTGATTCAAAGATCCCTTGCAATGGCTACCTTATTTATAGGCAGAACCATTCCAATATTGCCCTTTGGCTTATTTCTTGAACCCTTGGATAGTCATTTTAAGCAAAACACCGCCGGTGATGTCACATGTATTCGACTATAATCTGGGTGGCAACGTCTCTGTACACATCGGCACTCCAGTCTCGACTCCTTAGCCATAACTTGGCCAATGCTATATTTGTGGCCTAAGCTACTCTCAGCTAAGCCTTTTCCTTGGCCAATGGTATTTACCAATATTTTAGTGCCAACATATTTTTTCTAAGGTTGAACAACATATTTATTCTAACCAATTTTATGGTAGCTATTATAGTGGCTAATTTTATAAATTAATTTTCTAATTGCTAGTACAAAGCCAAGAATCAATTAATGAGTGATGAAGCTAAATACAAAGTTAAAAACACTAATAATTGACAGTGGAATTTCTTTAAGCTGAGGACCACATTTCAATTCATTGATGTTGTAATTCTTTAAGATCAATTCCTTAATCTCATTCTATTTATCCTAAGGTTGAAGAACAAAAATTCCTTTTTTTTTTTGGGTACATTGACGGCAATAAGGTTTGAACCTATTGTAAAATATTTTTAAACAATAGTATTTTAGCTTTGCGAAAATAAAAAATAAGAACAAGATGACAGTAACAATAAAAGAGTAGCGGAACAAAGTTACCACAAATCGTGCAAGGCACTGTCCTTAAGGGTTTAATTCCACCCTACCCAAAGCTATACTTGGTAGAATGGCGTTGATAGTTAACCCTCCAAGATTAGACGTGGGTCTCCACAGGAACTCGTCCATACGATGCTCCCAGTACATTGAGTAGCAAATCTTGCAGGAAGCAAAAACGCAGCAAAAGCAGGGGGGCGGCTTCTTTTACGCAAAAATGAGGAGAAAGAGATGAGGATATTGTTGTTCATTCTATTTAGGCTAGCCAATGGACTTTATATAGAATCAGGAAATAGCTGTATAGCATCTTTACAAAAAGAAGCATCAATAGATGTAATAGCATCATTATAAGTCAAAGGATCATCAGAAACAAGATAAGCATAAAAATCATCACCAAAATCCTTTTCTTTCCTAGTTCTTTTACTTCTTCTCAATTCATTATCATTTTCATCAATTGCATTATCAGATATATTATCATGTGAGTTACTAACATGCTTCTCTTTAGTTCTCGTAGGAAATACATGCTCAAAGAATGATGCATTACAAGATTCAATTATGGAATTATGTTCTAACACATCACTTTTCACAACAAGAAATCCATATGCACTACTATTTTGAGCATCTCCAATAAATAAACAATCACATGTTCTAAAACCAAGTTTTCTTTTCTTAGAGTCTGGCAACACTACCTTAGTTGAGCACCCCCATACTTTCAAGTGTCCTAAATTAGGTTATTTATCAAACCAGAGCTCATAAGGTATTTTACTAAATTTCTTATGTGGTACCCTATTTTGTATATAGCAAGCCGAGAGGATAGCTTCCCCCTACATATAGTTAGATAATCCTGAACTAACAAACAAGGCATTCATCATTTCCTTAAGAGTTCTATTTTTCCTTTCAGCTATACCATTTGATTCAGGTGAATAAGGTGGAGTTATTTCATGTATTATACCATATTGTTCATAAAACTCATTAAAGGAATTTGACTCATATTCACCTCCTCTATCTGTTCTTAATCTCTTAATTTTCTTACCAAGTTGATTTTCTACTTCATTTTTATATTTGATAAACATTTCACATGCCTCATCCTTAGTTCTCAACAAATATAATTTAGTATATCTAGAATAATCATCAACAAAGATTATATAAAATCTTTTACCACCTCTTGTCACTGTATTCTTTAAGTCTCCTAAGTCACTATGTACTAATTCTAGTAATTCACTTTGTCTTGTTACTTGTTTGGATGGCTTCTTGGTTATTTTAGTTTGTACACAAATTTCACATTTATCCAAGCTAGTATTATCCAATCTACCAATTAGTCCCATTTCTTTTAATTTTAATATATAAGGAACATTAACATGTCCTAATCTACCATGCCAAACATCAAAAGAATTAACCAAGTAAGCAAAAGAAGAACTTCCTTCATTATTATTAGTAATTACAATCAAAACATATAGACCATCATTAAGATAACCTTTATCAACATATATGTCATTTTTAGATAAGTAACTATATTACTATCAAAAGTTACCTTCACATTGGCATTGTTAAGGAGATAGACTGATACCAGACAATATTTAATGGCAGGTACAAAGAGTACTTCGGACAACACAAGGGTTTTTTCAAATGTCATTTTTAATGACACTTTCACTTTACCTAAGACCGAGATTTTGCTTGAATCTCCTAGGTAAACATAATCATTACCATCTTCTATGGGAGAAAACTCGAAGAACATCTCTTTCTTAGCACAAATGTGCTTTGTGGCATCAGAGTCCATAATCCAACCCTTGGCTTCCTTCATTAAAAAATATTCAAACACCACTGCCACTATAACATTATCTTGGTGTTCCACCACATTTGCTCTTGCCTTTGATGATGATTCTCCTCCTTTATTTCTGCCTCCTTGATTGTTCCTTCTCAGTCTACAAGTGGGTGCAAAATGACTTGTTTTGCCACAAATAAAATAAGCACCCTTCTTCTTTTGTTGTTGGTTAGAATCATGTTTGAAATATGGTTTATGAACTCTAATGTTATGATTTTTAAAACCATAAGATGAATTTTTAGAATGCATATCCTTAGTAATGTTAGCTCTAGCATGCATTTCCTTAGCATTTTGTTCACTAGCCATTAACCTATTTTTCTCCTCAATCTTAATATGTACAATGGTTTCTTGCAATGTTATAGCTTTTCTGTTTTGCATAAAATTCATTTTATAATCTTTTCAAGATTCAGGTAATTTATCAACAAGAGTTTCAGATACAAACCTTTCAGGTAGAATATCTCCTTCCTTAGCCAATTCATTTACAAGCTTACTAAATTCATTAATTTAAGAAGCAACAGCTTTATTTTCGTCCATTTGAAATACATTATAATTATGAACCAAAAACTTTTTACTACTTTCTTCTTCATAAATATATTTTTGAACCAATGCATCCCAAATATCTTTTGCATGAACATAATGACAGTAAATATCATACAAATCATTTGATAAAGCTTTTAAAATATTATGTTTGCACAATTTATCAGCCAATTCCCAATCCTTCAAGGCTTGTTGATAATTTTCAGAATCATGTTCTGGTTTAGGATCTTGCAAAGCAAAATTGATTTGAGAAAAATCCAGAACTTCTAAGATTCTATATTGCCATCATTTAAAATTATTTCCATCAAATGATTCAATTCTTGAAGCATCAGGAATGACCTTAGCAGCAGCTAAAATACTAAGATCCATTTAAACCCTTAACAATGTTGTAAAATATTTTTGAACAATAGTATTTTAGCTTTGCGAAAATAAAAAATAAGAACAGGATGATAGCAACAATAAAAGAGTAGCGGAACAAAGTTACCACAAACTGTGCAAGGCATTGTCTTTAAGGGTTTAATTCCACCCTACCCAAAGCTATGCTTGGTGGAATGGCATTGACGATTAACCTTCCAAGATTAGACGTGGGTCTCCACAGGAACTCGTCCACACGATGCTCCTGGTACATTGAGCAGCAAATCTTGCAGGAAGCAGAAAATGCAGCAGAAGTAGTGAAGGCAGCTTTTTTTGCGCAAAAGGGAGGAGAAAAAGATGAGGATATTGTTGTACATTCTGTTTAGGCTAGCCAACGGGCTTTATATAGAATTAGGAAAGAGTCGTTCAAAAAAAGCCATTGGATAATGGTCAGAAAAAAAGTCGTTGGAGAAATAAAGAGCTGCAACGGTAAAATGGAAATTTGGCTAAAATTAAAAATAAAATTTATACGGGTAGTAAAAGCTTGGCAGGCCACACGCACGGGGACGAAATGGGGTGGGGCAGGGCGTGTATGTGTGTGTGTGTGTGTATTTAACTAAGGCCCAAGTCCACAATGCTACCTTAATACCATAAGGTATTTACTAATTAAGTATTATCATATATAAATGCTTATTAAAACATTTTCATAAGCAATATGGGACTTCTTCCTTAGCTAAAATACACATAGGCAAACTAAGTTTGAAACACACTAAGACCCATATATGTATACACAACAGAACCTACGACCTTATGCAAACTACCCAAACCCTTCATCACTAAACCACTCCTAGTGGCTTGAAGAACAAGAATTCTTATGACTACACCAAATGATTACATCTATTCCTGGAATTCTACCCAATTTTATGGCAATTATTATAGTCACTAATTTTATATAGTGATTTTCCAATCAACCATACAAAACCAATAATTAGTTAATGTGTGATCTAGTCAAAAACAACATTAAAAACACTAATAATCACTCAATTGATAAAGAAATTTAGATTAATAATTAGGAATACATAATCTATTTTACCAAACTGATCACCCTAACACAAAAAGTAAACTTAGAAAGCCATAAATAACCAAAATAATAATAATAATAATGAAGAAGCCATGACAAATGATGGAATCATGTGATATCTCGAAGAATGAATCATGATCTCTCAAGCCTTTAAATCCCTTAGATACAAAAAAAAAAAAAAAAAAAAAACCTCTGAAACAAAGTTATCCTCTTCCTTGTGCTCTCCTCTCTCTAGATCGTGAAAAATTAAAAATCAATTTAAAACTATCCTACGATAACAACGCTTAAACAAATCTTATCTGACTTTTAAATCTGATCTTCTTTTCAAATCTTTTTTAAATCTTCTTTTCAAATTGTCTTCAAATCTTTCACTTTATTTTATATTTATTTCCTAATTCATTGGTATTATATTTATCTTGTATTGCAATAAATCAAGTGAGAATCTTTATAAATTAAGCAAACCGAATTATATTTCTTACTGATAGCTCTTGAAAATTCAGTTTATTTAAATTAATTGACTAAATGGTTCGAGGATAGTACTTGAACAACTAAGTCACTAATGTGGGGGTAAAAATTATTATTATTCACTAGTCATCAATTAGCTCTAAGCTCTGCCTTGCACCACTCCCTCCCCCCCCCCCTTCTTTCTCTAAAGGAGACTTCTTGTAACTCATTACCACCATGTCTCACCACCCCTTTAGGTTGAGACCAAAATAATCCACTGTAAATATTAAATCTTCTCTTTTAGCGAAAATCGGGTCACAATCCTTTTGGGTCAAGTGATGCTAGAAAATTTCTAATGCTAAAGAGCACAACCATATTGCTTTCAAAAGGGAGAAGAGGGGGATCAATTCACTGGCCAAAATCACAGGCCTAATAACAAAGAACCAAGAGAGTAAAAGGTGCTCCAACTTTGTATGAATAGGAGGTATGAATAAGCAATAGAGTATTGAATAAGTCATTTGAGAATAAAGTTTCTTCTGATTGAAAATACACATTATAAGCATGTCTTTTTTTTTTTTTTTCTACTTTCTTATTACTAGTATTGTATCATTGTTTAGTATTTATTCTATTTACAATAAAATCTATTATTCTCGAACATTTTGGTCCTTTCGTTGAGAGGGTCATAAGGAGGAAATTATGGCAAAGGAACTCACTTTAGACAATTGGAAAAGTCCAATAAAGAATGTAGGGAGCATGTTACAAGGTTGCCAGCAAACCATTATGAAACTCATAATAGGATGTTATCCATGGAAGATGCAATAAGGGAAATGAATGAACTTTGGTTACGAGACTATTATATTATAGAGGCAACAAGTCATCAGTTGGATAGCATTAAATTTCATCCGGATATGAATTCTTAAAAAATGAAAAAGAAAATATTTATTTGAGAATAATTTTCATATATTGATGGTCAAAAATAATTTTAAACTATCATCGAATAGAAATCATGAGAGTTATCACTTCATATTAGGTGGCTACATAAAGATGGATAATATTGATAATTCTCTTAATTTTTATTGAATGATATTATAAAATGATTTTACTTTATGAATATATAAAAATTATTCTCTATTTATATCTTAGTCTGGTACAATTCACAATTCTAATTGATATTTATCTTTTTATGTATTTGTGTAAATTGAATTTTTTAACTTCCTTTAGCATATTTTAATATATTTTTAAGTCTCAAATAATAATTTAGGTAGAAAAAAATTATGGTCTATTTATTTAGAAGAATAAAACAAATTAAATAATTGTTGATGGATGTTCAACATGTAACAACAGTTAACATCGTAGTTCAATCAAACATTTGTTGTTTCTTTGGGGCTCAAAAGTATAAGATATTAACATGTGAATAATTTACAAATTATTGTGAAGAATTTAACAAACTAAATAATTGTTGATGAAATGTTCAACATGTGAATAATTAACTGCATAATTCAATCAAATTTACTGTTACTTTAGGACTCCAAAGTATAAAATAGTTCCTATGTTTGGTTCGCCTGTAAACAGAATGAAAAAGGAAAAAAAAAAGTCGTAATATGAGAAAAAAATTCGATCTTTTTCATAAAATGAATGTATTGATTTTATTCTAAAGAAAACCACCAAATATTAACTCAATATATAACTTAGGAGGGATCGATTTTTTTATTAACTTTTAAATTATCCCATTATAGTTCCCTAAATATAGAATAAAAATAATTCTGAAAAAATATTCTCTATGTTAATAGCCCAAAAGTGGTTTTTGCTGTAGAAAATTAAAACATTTACGTGGCTCTATCTATTTGCATCCTCAAGGACGAAAACCAGTTTCTTTCAAACTACTAGAACAAAAATATATTTCTTTAGTTTCATCAAAACCAAATACTTTGAATAATTGAGGCAGAACATGGATAGAGACTGCAATCTTATTTTCAACTCCATAATCATTCAATGCTACTACTAGACAAGGTTGGAAATCTAGAGCCTAATATGCTTATCTTTCAATCAACAAATATACCAATAGGCTATGCCTATAAGTCTATAACCCTAGTTCGGTTTTGTTGAAGTACTAACCGGTGTTCTAATAATAATTACTTTAATCATTTAATGTTTGTTTTTTGTCCCATCAAAGTAAGTTGATAAAGGTAAAGAGGCGATTAAACTCTCTAGAAGTGGTAATTAAAGTTTAGCAATTTAACAAATACGTGTCACGGTTTGAAAGGGAAACAACAACGTCGATAAAGATGGCACAATCCATGTGCCAACCCCACCCCGATTTTGTTTCACCCCAAAAAATGAAAAAGAGAAAATGAACCTCAATTTAATCTACCTAATTAATATCAATCTGCGTCTTTTTTGCCCTTTTGACAGAAGGATGATTGTGAACTCTTGTTTCGTTGCTAAAAGAAAACCAATACAAACTTTTGAAGGAAAAAACCACGCTCAATTATGTTATAGATAGAAATCTCGTTACATCCCTAGACTAATGCATGTAGACAAGATTGTATGATCCAAATCAATCCAATAATTGCAATGTTTCTCATTAGGATTCAAATTATTAAAATTTTAGATTCTTCTTGTAAATATATTAACAGAAGGACAAAACTTATTACAAACTTATTGTATCCATTTCATCCATTTTTTAAATCAAATAATGACATATGAACTTTTTTTTTGGAATGAAGTAGCTCAAAATTCAAAAGTCACTCATTTTAAAAAAAAATATTTACATATCATTATTTAATTTGAGAATTATATATAACAAATAGAAGGAACTTGATTTAAGTTTTTTCCTTAACGTTATGCTTTTATGTCACAAATAAAAAAGATGAAGGGAGTAATGGATGATTAATTAGTTTAGTGTTAATTAGAGTTAGTTGTAATTAGTTATGCTCAATTACAATGAGATAAGGTTTGTCATTATCAGAGACAATTGCTTACATGTAAATAAGTGCAAATGATGACTCTATATATTAATGTGCACTCAATAAACAATTCATTCAATACAGAATGTAATATATTCATTCACTTTCTCTTGAGTTCTCTAGTCTCATATCTCCTTCTCACCTTCAATGTTTCTTCATTCTTATGTTCTTCACCCAATTTCTTATTAGCCTTGGCATACTGCAAAGATTGACTTGCCTTTATGCACGCCAACAAAATAGGATTCTAGAAAGAAAACACAAGCATATAGTGGAGATTGGGTTAACCCTACTAGCAATAGCAAGCCTACCTCTCGAATTTTGGGGGGATGCCATTTTAACGGATACAAATTTCATTAACTACCTACTTACACTTGTCTTGAAAGACACCCACATATTGGTAAAGTATACAACAAAGTCACAAATTGCAATTTCCTTAGGACTTTTGGTTGTGGATGTTACCTTCACCTTAGACCCATAAAAACCATACACTAGGCTTTAGGATTGTCCAATGCATTTCCTTAGGTTATAGTTCCTTACATAAAGGCTACAAGTGCCTATCTCCAAGTGGTCAGGTTTATATAGCTCCAAATTTTGTCTTTGACAAACCTATGTGTCCTTATGCCAAATTATTTTCATCATATATACACAGCACCTGCAAATTAATACATATTCCATTCCCGAATTCCATTGATTCCCATACATCCAACACCTTTGAATGCCCCTATCATTTGTGCTCAACCCTTCTCTAATGCCTCTGCTGGGGCAATATCTATTCTGTCCAATGCTATTAGCGTTGTTGCATATTCTCTAATGCATGTTTAAGAAGCAAATCTTGCTTTTGTTCTTAACATGGTAGTGATTCAATCCCCTCCACTTAAAGAAGCCACTCTTGCTTCTATTCTTGGTAAAACAGCATTTTAATCATCTCAAAATGCTCATCCAATGGGTACAAGGTCTAAGGCAGGAATTTTCAAACCTAAAGCCTTTATTGCTTCCCTATCAAAACCATCATCAATGGCAAAGGCCTTATCTTTACCTCACAAAAAAGAAAAGGCTATCGAGGATAAGTATCATGCTCTCTTGAGATATAATACTTGGATCTTAGTAGAGCATTGGCTATAAGTAGGTTATCTAGATTAAATTCAATGTTGATGACATCATTCAAAAGCACAAAGCTAGAGTAATGGCCGAATCAAACTAAAACTTTCAATCCTGTGGTCGAACCCCCCACTATCTACATTGCCTTCATCCTTGCTGTCAAACCCCTTATCTGGATTGCCCTCACTCTTGCTTTATCATATGGTTGGACAATTCACTAGCTTGATATCAATAATCCATTCCTTAATGGGGAATCGTATAAGGATATCTATATGTAAGAGCTTCCCGGATTTCAAGTTGGTAGTTCCTCTCTTGTTTGTAGACATACCAAAGCTCTATATTGTAATGCCCAGTCAAGATTTTTGGGAATCATGATTCTTTGTTCTTTCGAGAAGGTTATGTAATCGGGACATATTCTTGAGACCAAAAGTCTCGGTAATTGTTTCTTAGATATCAAGGAATTGAAGAGCGATTTTTAATGAATTTTAGGAAGTCATTAACTTCTTCATATTTAGCCAGGAAGTTTAAGAAAATACAAGTTTTTGGAAATTTGTACTAAAATCCAAAAGTTAAATTTTGATCCTTAAGAATTTTGATTTTTCTGATATTTTTATTGAGTTCAAATGGGGGGTATTTTGTTATTTGCATTTATGTTTTAAAGAAATGTAAATAAGTATGTAAGACCTTGGCCTAAGGAGCTTGGTGATCAAAAGAGGAAAGAAGAAAGAAAAACTAGAATTTGGAGCCTAAGAGCCACGCTCGAGCACACCTCCCTGGGCTCAAGCATGCACCCCTACGCTCCAACGTGCTCCTCGAGACTAAGCAAGGAAGATTATGGATCCATGCTGCGCTTGAGCACGTGTAGGTCGATGACCAAAAAATTAAAAGGGGTTGAATGCCCCATTTCTATATCTTTTTCTTTCCTTTCTCGTTCTCTCTCCAAGAATCACCCATAAATGGTATTGTTATCATTTTATAATACCATTTATCCTCACCTACTCCCTACAAGTTGTATTTTAATCTTTCTACCAATTGATTTTCTTGTTTAAGCAAGTAAGGAAGTTATGGGAATGCTTTGGGAGGAGAACCACCACTTTCCTCTTGCTCTACTCCTTTTCTCTGCTTACTAAGGTAGTTTCTAAGCTCTATCTTCACTGTTGTGTCGTGGATTGGTTTAATCTATTATGGAATTAAGGTTTAGTGAAGTAAGGAGGAGGTTAAGGTTTTGGATTTGAGAACTTTAAGTGTAGAAGGTAGTGTAGATGCATCTTTGAATCTAGACACTAATTGGTGTTTGGTTTGTGATTTATATGACCTTAGATATCCTAAAAGGTAGCCCTTTTGACTCTTGACATCATAGGCAATTGTCAACCTTGCTTCAATAGCTAGGTGAGTTGATAATATATCTATAACCTATTTTAAGTATATATATGATTCTAGAATGTTATATTATGGTTGGAGTCATTAGATGTTAAAAATTGAAGTGTATTTTACCCAATTTCTTGGAAACCAATATGTATTCTTCCTCTCTCTCTCTCTCTCTTTCTCTCTCTATATATATGTATGTATATGTATGTATGTATGTATGTGTATACATGTAGGACAACCTGCTTTGGAAGTGGTTTTCAACACTTGAGTAATCTGACAGAAAAGGTATATAACGTGATGTTACTAGAAATTGCGAATTTCTAAATCCAATGTCTTAAAAAGAGAACTCCCAAATATTTTAAGCTAAATTGATCGAAAGTATTACACTTAGACTCTACATTTGAATAATATAGTTATTTTAAGTAATTGAAAATTTGTAACTTGATCTTATGGAGATTTTGAAAAGAGGTTTGATACATTTGAAAACTATATTATAAAGTATGATGTGTGGCTATGGGTGTGATGAATTTAATTTCCGAACTATAGATGTTTGAGTATTCTAATAGAAATTTGATAACTAGCTTGAATGGGAAGGCTTTTTTGACAAAACTGTATGCTAACGGCAGTAGACATTAGCCTTTAATGCACCTTGGTAAAACCTCAACTAATAGGAGGGTTACTAACCTGGCATGTATGGCCAACACGTCCAGAATGATTGACGGACACACTATGTAACACCCCAGCCTGAGGGTAGTTACCTGTCGAAACCGGAACCTAAAAAATTCTGAGTCTGAACCCTATGCCTCCTTGGAGGGCTATAGGTTTAAGGCATTTTCTTAAGATCAAAAGTCCCAGTAATGGTTCACTAAGCATCAATGAGTTGAAGAAGGATTTTTAATGAATTTTAGGGAATGGATAACCCCATCGTTTTCAACCCCCAAGTTTATAAAAACGCAAGTTTTCGGAGAATTGTACTAAAATCCAAAAGTTGGATTCTTATTCTTAAGGATTTTGAATTTTTAGATATTTTTATTGAATCCAAATGGGGGGGGTATTCCCTTATTTACATTTATGTTTTAAAGTTAATGGAGCATTAACTTAAAATTAAGAAATGTAAATAAGTCTGTGCAATATCCTGGACCTGGGAAAGGATTGCAGAAGGAGGGAACCAAGTTTTTGGAGTTGGTAATCGATTACAGGGGATCTGTAATCGATTACAATCCTCTCTGTATGCCCACAGGTTGAAATTTTCCGTGTTGTAATCGATTACCATATTTGATAATCGATTACCAGTTCTGGGTTGGTGGTAATCGATTACCAGCATTCGTAATCGATTACCAGCCCTTGGTAATCGATTACCAAAGGTCAATATATAAGCCGAGACGCGTCCCTTCCCTTCATTTTTGAAATTCTCCTTCTCTCTCTAACCCAAACTCTCTCCCTTCTCTCTAAAACACATCTCCCTTCATTCCTAAACACAATCCTTCACATCTTTCAATCAAATTACACCATTCCCATTCATTTAAACTCAATTTCTTCCTTTAATCTCAAATCACATCTTCAACAAGAAATCAACACATTTGGTCTTGGAGCTTGGAGGAGGTGACACCAAAGCTCTCAAATCTTTCTTCTTCCTTTCCCCTTCTAAAAGGTAATCCTTCAACTCCTTTCCTCCTCTTTTCCTGTGAAATTACGAATTATTTCCCCTATAGTGAGTTTCTGGAGAACCCTAGGTTAGAAGAATTAGGAATTTTCATATCTGGGAGTATAGTGGATTAATCCGTAGTCTAAGGGACTGACCTTGAATTAAATTGTCATATTATTGATAGTATATACCACTGGAGAACTGGCTTTGGCGCTCAAAGTTCATGGGATTAGGAGTTCGCTATTGGCATTAAGTCTGTGAGTAGATAGTTCATCCCTATCTTAGTTTTAACATATTTTGTCTATGTATATTCATATGCAAATGATTTGGTATGTCTTAGTAATATAATTTAAGTTTTGGTAGCTTATCTATTTTTACTAGCTCACATCAGACAATGACTTGATTTCAAAAATAGAAATGTGGCAAATGTTCATTACCTTGGTTTCCTATTAAACCTTGGAAAGTATTTCTTTGTTTTGAAAGGTTTTGGATAAAAGCTTCGAACTTTTATTGGTTTTTGATTTATTAAAGTGTTAAAGCTTTACTTTTCTTTAAAGTTACAATTTTATTGTTTATTATAAGTTATATTGGTATGTTTTATAAGAATCTTTATTAAATGCTCTGTTTATAGAAAAGAATGACTTGGGAAAGTCTAGACCAAGATCTGTAGGCTAACGGCAGTAGGCGTTAGCCCTGGATGCACCTAGGATGTTGGATTTCATGGCCACTCAAGGGAGTGGTGCGTGCCTGTTATTCATGGCCACACATATAGTGTGGTGGGTGCCTGTTATTCACAGCCACAGGAGGAGTGGTGCGTGCCTGATTGCGGGATTCACACGAAGGAATGGCCACCTAAGTGTGTTTCCTGACGGATTTATCCTGGGATAGATGGACTCTATTTTGGAAAAGAAAACTTGGATAATATTTTATTAAAATTTCTACTTTTGGTTTCGTTATACATATTATAGTATCATCTTAATATCTAAGCTTGTATATTGTCTCATGTGGGTTAGGGACATTCTATCTCTCACTGAGTTTCTCAAAACTCACCCCGTACTTGTTCTATCCTTTTCAGATTCAGGTTTAGGCTTGGGAGCCGATTCTTCATATCAGCATCATTTAATTCCTATCTGGGTGAGCCCCATTTAGTAATGGGCCTTGATTTGTAATTCTCTTTCTGTTGTAATCTTAGTGTGTAGCTCCATAGCACTACAGGCAGGGTCCGGCCTTGTTCTATTTTTGTTGTTGTTATATATTCAGTCATACATGTATATGTATATTTCAACTTGCTGGAATTAAAGTTGTTTAAAGGATTTGTTTTCTGAAGAACTTAAGTAATGTATTTTGGATATACGATTGTATTTTTATATTTTACTATTATATTGTGTGCTGAGGGGTGTATTCTGAGAATACCTGAATCCCCGATGAAATATTGTGTTTGTTCATCTTGCAGGGTATCCTTTTGTAATTGGGAAATATCCGGATTACAAAGGGGACTCTGTCGAAAATTTTATAAAAATTTTCATGGTGAAAGGCTTGCGTGGGGACGAGTCCCTATGCGTTGGTCATGGCCCGGGTTGGGTCGTGACACACTAAGGCCAAGTTGTCGGGGCCGCCTAATTGTGGATTGGATGTAATTCTGCTGGGGTCAGGTTGTCGGGACCACCCTGTAGGGAAATAATTCTAAAATAGAAACCTCCCTTAATAGTTATAGTTAGTATGCTTTCACTATACATGATTTTGCACAGTCATTTTCAAATGTTCTGTTATATCCAAAGAAGTTTATGGTTATTGTATTCAAAAGGTAATTTAATGAACTATGGACATTTAGAGAGGTGTATATATATGAATATTCCTACTCATGAAATGATTTATGGAATTACAATAATATAGTAGAAATTGTGTTTCAAGTTTATAAACATAGTTTTTTACGAATATATTTTCCTGATATACTTATATTTTGTTAAAATTTATGTTTAGGCTTGTCCCACTCCTATTATAAGTATATTATCTCTCACTGAGTTACTGGACTCATTCCATATCTCTCTCTACATTTCAGATACAGATTTACCTAGAAGTGGCAGTTGTCCTTTGGAGAGTCTCCCAGTCTAATGGCCATTGGTGGCATAGACTCTTGGTTAAATTTAGAATGTAGTTGTTGTTCTATGGTACCACAGGCAGGATCCAACCTGGTCTATCTTAGATGAGTATGGGTAGTTGGATAATCTTTGTGGAATGTATATAAACTAATGTGCATAACTTATTTGAGTATATGTAAACAGATTGAAATTATCTATATATTTATGTTATTGTTTAGTGGATTAAGTCTATGATGTATTGAGAATTGGTATGAGACACTTGTTATAGAACATGTCCCCTATGCACCGATCATGGCTCGGGTTAGGCCATGACATATATGGTGTGCTAAGAACTGCACTCTACTCTATGGGTTTCACTATTGCCAAATATGATAGATCATTGTTTAGTTAATTTACTCCTCAATCAACTATGTTTATTCTCTAGCATATGTTGATTATATATTGGTTACTGGAAGTTTTGTGGGTGATATTCTGTATATAATTTTAAAGTCGAATAAAGCATTTACACTTAAGGACATTGGCAATCTTCATTACTTTCTCGGTATTGAGGCTAAAAGAACTTCTACAGGAGGCATTCTTCTATCTCGAACAAAGTATATTACAAATCTGTTAACTAAGGCTAATATGCTCAAAGCTAAGCCTATGCCAAGTCATGTGGTTTCAAGTCTTAAGCTCTTTGCTCTTGATTGTTCATCTATGGCTGATCCTCATCATTAGATATCTTTTGAAAATGCTCCTCAATATGCCACAATCACTCAACCTGAGATCACTTTTCAGTATAAATAAAGTAAGCCAATTTAGGCACAGTCCATTTGAGAGCCATTGGAATATTATAAAGCAAGTTCTCAAATGCCTCAATAAGACACTCACTCACTAATGGCCTTCATTGGAAAGTTTGCTTATATCTACAACTTGTCGTATTCAACGATTCAAATTGGGGGTCAGATCCAAATGATAGGAAGGCCACTTCTAGGAATTGTGTATACTTAAGGGGTAATCTTGTAGCCTAGTCCCCTAAGACATAGTGTTGTTAGTCACTCTAGCACCAGGACTGAATCAAGGAGCATTATCTTAATTACCACTGAGCTTCTGTGGTTACAATCATTACTTAAGGAGCTACATGTTTCTTTTCCCAGCATCCTCATTATCTATTGTGATAACCTCAGTCTTATTCAGCTATTTGTGAATCCTCTTTTCTACTTTCTTAAAATTCACTTCGAGCTTGACTTGCATTTTGTTAGAGAGAAAAGTGTTACCCAAGCAAATTTCTATTCATCACATTCCATTAGCAACACAAATTACTTATGGTCTAACTAAATCAATCTCAGTTCACAACCTTTGTCTCCAAACTTAGAGCTAAAGCATTTTCCCTTTTGAGTTTGTAGAAGGATGAAGGGAGTAACAGATGATTAATTAGTTCAGTGTTAGTTAGAGTCGATTATGTTTAGTTATGATTAACTATAATGAGATAAGGTTTGTTATGATGAATGACAATTGATGACATGTAAATATGTGCAGAAGAAGACCTTATATACTGATGTACACTCAGTAAACAATTCATTTAGTACAAAATCTAATATGTTCAGAATTTGTGCTCTGATTCCTTGGAAGGTGGATTTTCAAACTAAATTTGGGACACTTGAGATGTTGCACACGGCGACTGGTTGACTGCACACGACAGAAAAGGGGGGTACCTGCAAGGACTCCAATGATCAAGTTAGCCAGAGTATGAGATGTGAGTTTTATAGTGAAAATAAGTGTGCCTATTTCATAGGAGAGCCCTCTTATTTACAGAGGCTTTGAATAATAACGGATTTCCAAAATTCTTAGATAACGGTCTTGGATTCGTAATGACTTGCGTACATTACAAAATCCAGCTTCGTTTGTTACAGAATCTGGAGCTAATGTCTTTGTAGCCGAAGGGGCTTTCTGTGGAGTTGTTTCCAACAGCTTTTGATTTAGGCCTTAGGCCTTTTGCAAATAAGGTCTAATTAGACCATTTAGGACTCTGGCCTTTGGGCCTAGTTTATAACAGTGCCCCCAACTTGGTTTGATATGATAATGTCAGGTATCGAGTTTCTTCAACTTCAAGGTCGTGAATTCAACATCGTATAGTAGATCGTGGCCCTTAGTGGTTTGAAATCATCATTATCTGATCTTCCCAAGGTGATTCTCTCTGCCACGATGTCATGTCAAAAGTCATATCCTTATTACCCGAGATGACTCGTGGCATATTAGCGCCTCGTTTTATGCACCTTATCATTCAAACTGAAATACATTTTCAATTTTGCCCTTAATTTAAGGTGTGATATGGCATCTTTGCCCTTCGCGACCTTTGGGTTTCGCGGCAAAGGGACGTATGCATCCCTTTAAATACCTTCCCCTTTGTTACACCCTCATTTTTTTATTTCCTTTATCATTTGTGCAAGAATTCGAGAAGCCCATTATATGTAATGCTTTGAAAGATCGTTCGTTGTAAAGAAACCTTCACATTTCCTCTGCCTTTAAGGTATGCCCTCATTCCTCTCGATTGATTTTTTCCATTTCATTGTTGTACTAGTATTTAGTGGAATATTGTGGCATTGTTTACTTGCAGTGGCTTTTATCCAAAAATCGTTGTATCCTTTTGTAACTTCATCATTGGGGAGTTGCTGCCCCCAATGTTTCTTCTTCTTCACTCACCTCTGGCGATGTCCTTAACCTTTAGAGGGAAAAGAATTGTAAGGTTTACTTCTTCTTTGATTTCTTCATCTTCTAGGTTCATTTTTCGACTTTGTTCACTTTAGAAGTGGTTCTTCCTATGTAGGTTTACTTCCATGGCGAGGAAACAAGCACTTGTCTTCCCTCCTACAATTCCTTCAATGTACAGATGGGTTGATCCCCGAAGTTCTAGGGGTTCCTTCAAAAGTTACCTCAGAATTCTTGAAGTCGCTATGTGAAGAGCATTTGCTCACCCAGGAAAGGGAATATGAGGAGGAATATATCTTGGAAGGTCCCAGCACTAACGAGAGAGTCTACTACCTTAACCTCAAAGGCGGTCCGAGATGGACGAGTATGTACAACATCCTAATTTCCAAATTCGATGTTCGTATCCCTTTTACTCACTTCCAATTCACAATTTTAAAATGAACTGGAGTTGCTCCATCCCAACAGCTGGGCCATGATCCGAGGCTTCGAAATTATATGTGAATACCTCGAAGTTTCTCCATTTCCAAACGCATTCTTCTTCTTTTTTTACTCTTACCTGACCCAGTGGTGGAGGTGTAACCACAGGGTGGCTATTCTTCCGAGCTCAGCCAAATCAGAAGGTGTTAATGTTGTATGAGGAATCCTTTCACCACTTCAAGCCATTTTACTTCAAGGTATTCAAGGCTCATAATACAATTCCGTTTTGGGAAGACCTAGAAAGAGAATTAAGGATTAACTGCTTCTGGAGTAGACATTTTGGGATTCCTTGGGTAAATGAAGATGAACTTTCATCCAAGGAGCGAATTTTGGTCGAATTCTTCGTGTTGAGATTCAGAGAAGAAAATCTCATCCTTTAGCACATAGTTAGTGTAGCTTCCAAATTGCTAGAAATCTAGGTTAATGCTTGCATCAAGTTTCATCATATGCCTCATACACATTTTTCTTAATATGAATTAACTTCTATTCCCTTTTGCTTTACAGAAAATATGGCTCTGACGTCACCTATGCCATTTTTCAAAGTTGTATTATGAAGAGGCCACATGAAGAGGAAAGAGTTAATAGTCCTAGCTCTGGTACCGATTCTGGGGGTGTCAGGGAGTTGAAATTTACTTCGACCCCAGAATCTTCATCCCTCGAAGTCCAGCCTTCGAAAAAAAAAAGGGGAAAAAGGTGGTTGAGGAGAAGAAAATAATTCAAATTGATGATGCTCCGACCTTGGAGAATAAGCCGAAAGACAACTTTTTATCCAAGGATTTTCCTTATCCATAATTCATGGATAAGGCTCTGGTGACCCCGGCCATTCTTGACCAAATTGAAGGTGATGATGATATTATGGACAGGTTCCAGTGGATTGGTCACATGCTTTTAAAGTCTACGACCATACTCAGATGCTCAGAGCTTGCGATTTCCTCCAGCATCCAAGCTTCCAGGGAGGCAAAGGATCTTGAGAAGAGTATATGTCTCCATAAAGTTGAAAAGCTTTCCTTGGAGGGGGCAAAACAAAAGCCAACATCCAACCTCGGAGAATTGGAGGAGGAGACTCGGTTGAAAGACCAGTGTCTTAAGGAGAAAGCTCATCAACTAGAAGAGTCTGCTAATCCAATATCTAAACTCGAGAAAACCAATGCCAAAGCCTCCGATGAGATCTCCAGGCTAAAGGTCAACATCAAATTTATCGAGCGGTAGTGGGAGAGGTCAGCCTACGAAATAAGGACAACATCATAGCATAATGCCTCGTCATTTGCCCAAAGGCTGATTTTGGCAAGGTCAGTTTTGACAAGCATGTCAAGGATAGAAGCATCGAGATAGCACCCCCTGAAGATAAAGGAGATGACGAGGAGCCATCTACTCCAGTGATCTAAATGTTTTTTCCTTTTTACTTTGTATTTTGTGCCTTTATACGGGCTTTGATGTAATTGACTTTTCCCAATTTCTAGATTTATTAATGGATTTAACTTTTGACTAATTGTACGCGCTTTTTTTTTGTCTAAGTCAATTAACTTAAAGGGAATAACAATGCAATTGCCATTGTTTAATTACAAACTCACCAAGGTTAAAGAAAGAATTCGCTTTTCCAAACTAGTTTGAACTGAGTTGGATTTTCCATAATTCTTGACCTGGCTTCAAGTTTAAAATTTTTAGAAAATTTCCACCAATCCGAGTTAGAACCTGGATTATGAAATTTTAATGTCAATATAGTGCCCGAGATAGTAGATCTGGACAGTTATGTGTTTTTTTCGACTAAGGGGTGATCAATCTCTTAGGATTCCACACAATTAAGATACTGAACACAATGAGATAAGAATAAAAACTTTCCTTTGTTGATAATGATAAAAAAACCAAGTAGCAGAGCATAAATATACTACTTGGCCCATGAAAGTCTTAACTCATTAAAACCTCCTCAAGAAAAACCCATTGGGAAAAAACCTGAGGTAGGAAAAAAGTATGCTGACTTCGCATGGTTTATACATAAAATTTCTTGAGGTTCGAGTTATTCCATGATCTCGGAACTTTGGATCCAGACAAAGTTGAGAGCTTGTATGCTCCTTTCCCTAAAACTTCAACAACCCTATATGGACCTTCCCAATTTGATGCTAACTTTCCATGACCTGAGGTTGGTGGTTTGATGTCAGCACGTCGTAGAACTACGTCCCCTTGTTCAAATTTACGAGGAACCACTGAGGAATTATATCTTCTTGTAACCCTTTATTTTAGAGCTCGTTCTCTAATATGTGTCATTTCTCTAGCTTCACTAGAGAAGTCAATTTCTTCCCTAATGGACTCAGAAGTCGTAGATCGGAAAACAACCCTTGGGCTTGGTTCCCCTATTTTGACTGGGATCATGGCGTTGACCCCATAAGTAAGCTTGAACGATGTTTCTCTCATGATCGAATGGGGTGTTGTCCGATATGACCATAAAATGCTCCAGAGTTCATCTGCCCATGCTTCTATCTTATCATCGAGTCTCTTCTTTATCCCTCAGAAAATGATGTTATTCACCGATTCTACCTGTCTATTAGCTTGTGGATGTTCGACTAAAGTGAAATGGTGCTCGACCTTATAATTCGCAAGGTGATCTCGGAATTTATGGTCTGCAAACTAAGTTCTGTTATTCGTCACTATGGATTGTAGCATACCAAATTGGGTGAATATATTCCGCTATACAAACCTCCGAGGTTGTGCAGCTGTAATGGAAAAGAGTGGCTCCGCTTTTATCCACTTCATGAAATAGTCAATGGCAACAATTAAATATTTCACTAGCCCTGCATCAAGGGGAAACGGACCTAGGAGGTTGATTCCCTACTTAGAGAATGGCCATGGGGACATGATTGATAAAAGCTCTTCTACCTGGGCAACATGGAAGTTAGTATGCTGTTGGCACTTCAGGCACTTCTTTACAAATTCTACTGCATCTTTTATTATTGTTGGCTAATAATATCCAACCTGTAAAAGTTTTAATGCCAATGCCTCTCCTCCAAGGTGATGGCTGCAAGATCCTTCATAAACTTCTTCGAAGACAAGGTTAATTCGATCTAGACTGAGGCACTTTAATAGTGGTTGGGAAAGCCCTCTCCTATATAATTGTCCTCCTACTATGGTGTAATAGGAAGCTTCTTTTACCAATCTCTTTACATCATTAGGATCGTGTGGGAGGATTCCTTTTACCAAGCATTGCGTAATCGAAACTATCCAAGTCGGCTTCTCTTCAATTACTGACACTAAAGTTGATTCCAATATGGAAAGAGTTTTCAAAGTCTCTTTGATTAAGCTTTTATTACTCCCTCCTATTCTTGTGCTTGCTAATTTAGAAAGGATGTCAGATCAGACATTCTCTTCCCTTGGTACATGACGAACCTCGAAATTACTGATCTTCCATATTAGCTCTTTTACCCTGATCATATATTTTTGCAATAACGGATCCTTAGCTTGGTATGTTCTAGTTACCTAGGATATTACAATTTAGGAATCATTGCAAATTGTAAGTTAGGTAACTCCAACATCAATAATGAGATGAAGTCAAACTATTAATGCTTTGTATTCAGCTTGGTTATTGGAGAGCGGAAAGTCAAACTTGACAGACATTTAAATTATGATGTCACCTTCTCTTCTTAAAATGATTCTGGCCCCACAACTTTTTGTGCTTGAAGCTCCATCCATGTATAATATCCAACTTGGATCTTAGATTTCTTCCTCATCCACCATTTCCACAAGGAAATCTACTTGGGTTGGAGCTTGTATTGTTGTTCGAGACTCGTATCGTATGTCAAACTCAGAAAGCTCGACTAAACATGTTACTATTCTCCCAACAGGATCTGGTTTTTGAAGTACTTGTTCAATCGGTTGGTCTGTCCTGACCATAATGGTGTGAGCTTGAAAATATTGTCGAAGATGCCGAGCTACAAAGACTAAGGCTAGAGCTACTTTTTCCAGGTTTTGATACCAGATTTCTGCCCCTTGTAAAGTTTTGCTGATGAAATACACAGGAAATTGCTGCTTTGCATCTTCTCGTATTAAAACATCAGCTATAGCCTAGTTACTTACCGAAAGATACAAAATAAGTGGACTGCCAACTTTGAGTTTGCACAAGATCGGATGGCTCATCAAATAATTCTTGAACTATTGGAACACAGCTTCGCACTTTGACATCCATTCAAAATTGCTCTCTTTCTTCAATCATGTAAATAAAAGTGACGCCTTTCGAGCTACCACTACTAAAAATATAGAAAGAGACACTATTCTCCCAGTCAAGCACTAGACATCTTTTACGAAAGTCAGACTTTTCATCTCCAGGATTGTCTTATACTTGTCCAGATTTGCCTCAATTCCCCGATGTGTGAGCATAAAGCCTAGAAATTTCTTGGCTTTCACAGCAAAAACACATTTTTAAGGGTTCAACCTCATCCAGTGCTTTCGTAGACATTCGACCATGGTTTCCAAATTTGACAAGAGCCCTTCTTTTGCTTGTGTTTTTACCAACATCTAGTCTATGTAGACCTCCATCAAAGCTCCGATGTGTTTGGCAAAAACTTTGTTCATCAATCTCTAATATGTAGCTCCTCTATTTTTCAATCCGAATGGCATTATTACTTTATGATAATAATTGCCCATTGGGATGATGAACGTGGTTTTTTCCTCATCCAACGGGTGCATTAGGATTTAATTATATCCCGAGTATGCATCCAAAAAAGAAAGAAATTGGAGTCTGGACGCCATATCAACCAATCCATCAATACTTGGTAAATGGTAAGAATCCTTTGGGCAAGCTTTGTTGAGGTTGGTATAATCAACATGCATTCACCATTTTCCATTTGACTTCTTAACCATAACCATATACGAAAGCCAAGTCAGATATGCCACTTCTTTGATGAATCCTGTATCAAACAAAGCTTGAACTTGTTTCTGAACTTCTTGTGCTTTATTCAAGCTCATTTTCCTTCTTTTTTGGGCCACAGGGTGAACGTCAGGGAAGATCGACAGACGATAACTCATGAAGTCGGGACCTATTCCAGGCTTATCCACCATTGTCCAAGCAAATAACTCAACATTCTCCCTTAAAAAAGCTACAAGATTCTTTCTAAGATGGAACGAGAGGCTTTTGTTTATTCGAGTCATGTGAAAGACTTTTGGCCCGATTTGAATTTCTTCGAGTTCCCCATCAGGCTCAAGCCACTTTGCCTCATGCTGTCCTCGAACGTCAAGGTCAATGAACATGACATTTGATGAACTCGGAGGTTGTGTTCCTGCTTCTTTATTTTCCTTCTTCTTGATGATTTCCAAACACGCGTTATAACATCTATGAGCAAATAATTTGACCGGCCCTTACGGTAGCTATTTCCCCATCATCGGTAAAACATTTCATTGTTAAACAAGCCGTAGAAACAATAGCTCCGATCTTGTTCAAAATTGGCTTTCCTAGGATCAAATTGTATGTTGAAGGGTAATTGACAACCAAAAAGTCAACCTTAACAATTCGAGTTTTTGGTCGGTTATCCACAGTCATATGCAGAGTAACAAACCCGTCCGGATACACCTTTTTCTCTAGAGAAACCCACAAGTTTTTCCTCGTAACTCTGAAGATCGAAATTCTTCAACCCGAGTTTGTTGAAAGTATCTCGGAAAATAATATCTACTAAGCTTCCCTAGTCGATGAAAACTTGTTTGACCTCCACGTTGACCATCTTAGCCGAAATGACTATAAGGTCATCATGTCTAGGGACAACTTCCTCGAAATCGAAACTAGAAAACACAATTTCAGGTGTGGTGGATGGTTTGTGAACCTTCGTTTTTGCTAGAGATAGTCTCAAAACCTCTTAAAGATGCTTCTTATAGGCCGATTTGGTAGCTCTACCTCCCGCAAATCTTCCAGCTATGACATTGATGGTTCTCATGATTGGTTCATCTTCTCAATTTTCATAATCTCGAATTTCATCCAAGACTTTTTGCAATCGGGGGTTCCTTTTTTCATTGTCTTTCATCGGGGAGGCTCTTCTTTTCCTCAAACTTCTTTGGGAAGCGATGTACCTCTCCAACCTTCCTTTCCGAATTAATTGTTCTTGGCATCCTGGAGATCGTAATAGTCTTCTATTGTGTGTCCAAAGCCATTATGGTACTCGCAAAATAGGAACCTTTTAGTGTTGGCCATTACTCGGATCACCTTTGGCTTTGGAAATCTCTCTAACTGCCCGATTTCCTTGTATAAGTAAGCTAAGGACACATTGAGGGGAGTATAATTGTGAAACCTTCCGACCCTCGGTGGCCTAGGCTCTTTCTTTTGACTCTCTTCATGCTGTGGACCTAGCTTCTTCTTAGCTTGACTTTTCATTGAGCTCGTTATGGCCCTTTGCATCTCCTTGAGGTAAATGTACCTCTTTGCCCAAACTTGGATTTGTCCATGGTTTTTGCTGGCCGCTTGGACAAGGAATCTTTAAATGCTCCAAGTCAGAGCCCATTCAATAGCATGAGTACTGCAGCTTGAGTTTCTAACTCCTCCACTAACAATGTTTCTACAATGAATCGCTCGAGGAAATCTCTAAGTGGCTCTCCTTGTCATTGTGATAGTCCCAAAAGGCTAGTGACAGGCATAGGCTTAAACCTGCAAGTTGTGAAATGAGCTAGAAAATGAGATTGTAAATTAGAGAACTTACTGATGAACTTTGACGGTAAAAAATTGAACCACTTCTGTGCTGCCTTCTTCAACGTAATAATCGGGAAGGCTCTACATTTTACAGGATCCAAAGCTCTAACTAACGCCATTTTGGACTTGAAGGCGTCCATATGTTTTTATGGTTCAGAACTTCCTTCATAAGGCTCCATGTCGGTTGGAGGCTTAAACCCTCTCGGGAGCTTAACACACATTATATAATCCAACAAGGGCATTTCATCATCATCATCCAAATCATTATGTTTCCGATGATACATGGGTTGGTGGTCAAAACTCTTTGCCCGAGTTGAACAAAATTCGGTATTCTTAACCCAACAAGAATACTCACAACGAGATTCCCTAACGTACGTAGGTTTCTTCTCCTGAAATCGACTGTCATTTCGAGAGCTTTGTCCATCATCATATCGCTGAGCTCAATACAGGTGTGGGTTGTCATGGTTTCGAACTTGGTGATGATTTTCCTTCTAATCCCGTTTTCCATCTCCCCTTTATTTCTTCTAGGTTTTGCTCCAGCTCCCAAATTCATTCAGCTTGCTCCTTCATCAATGAAACGATGTCTTCATATGGGATTGGGTCCTAGGGCACTCGTTCCAGTTTAGATGCCAAGGGGTTCCTTGGTGGGATCAAAGATGGTGTGATAACATAAAGCTGATTTTCGACATTAGATACTGATTCTGACACAGTACATCCATCTTCCTGCTCTTGCAGGGGTGGTTGTATTCCGTTTACAAGGCCATGGGCCACTACAACTTCCTATCAGTGGTGAGTAGACATGGTTGTTAACTTTTAGTGCAACGACTGGTGTTTCCCACAGATGGCACCAATGTTTGGAAGTTGTGCTCTGATTCCTTGGAAGGTGGATTTCCAAACTGAATTTGGGACACTTGAGATGCTACACACAGCAGGTGGTCGGCTGCACATGGCCGACGAAAGGGGGTACCTGTAAGGACTCTGACGATCAAGTTAGCCAGAGTATGAGGTATGAGTTTTATAGTGAAAATAAGTGTACCTATTTCATAGAAGAGCCTTCTTATTTATAGAGGCTTCGAATAATAACGGATTTCCGAGATTCTTGGGCAACAGTCTTGAATTCGTAATGACTTGCATATGTTTCAAAATCTAGCTTTGTACGTTACAGAATCTGGAGTTAATGTCCTTGTAACTGAAGGCAATTTTTGTGGAGCTATTTCCAACAACTTCCAATTGGGCCTTGGACATTCTGCAAATAGGGCCTAACTGGACCATTTAGGACTCTAGCCATTAGGCCTAGTCCATAACATAATATATTTATTGATTCTCTCTTGAGTTCTTTATTTGCATAGCTCTCTCTCATTCTCTCTTCTTCAAGGTTTCTTTATCCTTCTTTTTCTACCTTTAAAACCTTTCAAGGGAAAAACAATAGAAAACATCGGACGATTCTACTTCACAGAGATGAAAACATCCACCAGCTCGCTAGAATGTTCGAAGTGAGCTCTCAGCCACCGTTTTGATGCCAAAGAAGGAATATTGTCAACATAAAGTGAGAACACCAACTGCTTGGCTGATGACAGGTCCACCCCTACAAGACCATCAACATCCTCACATTCACAAAATAGAGAGTGAATTCCATCTCTAGATGGTGAAAGTGGGTGATGATCTAAAGTAAGGGGAAGATTATGTAAACATGTTTTGAATTTGGATATTGTAAACATATTTAGTGGCTAAAACCCTTCTTCGCTAGGGAGATGACATAACCAAGTTGAGATGATGAGTTATTGTTTTCTTTAATCTAATAAATGTTTCTTTCTTTCAATTGAGTTTCTATCTTTGTTCTTAATATTTTCTTGGATTGGCCACCCACGAATTGATACAGTGAGTTGCATAAACAAAATGGGAAATTGGTACATAGCTTAGATCAAGGGATTGGAATCGTAATTATTAACTGTCTAGGAATAGAGATTAATGATTATGTGGGATTAATCCATTTAGGATTTTATAGGACATAAAGCCTTTAACTCTAAGGTTCAAGTTAAGGAATTAATTTAATTTTAGAGATTGAAAAGGATTAATATGCCAAGGAATTGGGTATTAATTGAATTAGACAATTACCCATCAATTGAATTTATTGAATTTCATTAGATTAAGAATTCAATCCTCATAGGAACAATAGGTAATCAAAGCCCTAGAATCTCATACCTTATTGAATTTCCTATCAACCATTAATTGCTTGTATTCCAAGTTAGCAGGTTAGAAGTTAGTTTAGATTAGATTTAGTTTAGATTTGATTGATTTTGCTTTTAGATTCTTATTTAATTTTTGTTATTTCATATTTGGTAGTCTAGATAGTATTTGAATTTGAAAACTGGAACTTGGTTACCCAATTTTTGTGGGATGATACTTGTACTCACACTTTTAATACTTGTACAATCGGATATACTTGCCAGTACCACTATCATTAGTCTGGCTTGTTGTTGAAGAAGGGAGAACCAAAATAATACATGAAGCTAGGGTACGAAAGATACATCTTTATTATATAAAAGTAAAGGTTTTGTTTTTCCTCCTAAACTAGATTAAAATATTAACAACATATTTTTTTCTTATTTCAAGAAATTTATTACAAAGTTTATTATCCTGCTAATTATTTTTTTATATTTTAAAAATTTTAAAGTAAAACTTATTAAATACATTATTGTTTCTTTTTTTTTCTATCCTCAACCTACTTTTACTTCTTAAGACTACAAAATGAAACCATAATATTTTCTTTTGATTTCTACTCGTTCATCTTTTTTTTTTCTTTGTTGTCAGCTCCACTTTTTATATTCCTATCAAAACATTTTCCTATCTTAGAGTATCAAAAGTATTATTCCATGACCCACAAAGGATTAGTTAAGTTAGTAACTGGAAAGTAACATTGAACATCTAGGAGGAGGATATGAATTTAAATTATAGGGAGACAACTCTTATAGGGAGGCTATATTACCCTCGTACTCTTACAGTCAAACGAGGATTAGTCTTATAGATAGTTCAAATGGACTGAACCTATAAGGACACCTTGTGATCTCACCAAAAAATATTCTTTCATGCAAAGCCTTAATTCTTAACTTTTGAAGAACCTTTCAACGATGTCATTTTATTCCTTTGAGTGTATCTGTGTGTGTGTGTGTAAAATTTAAGTATTCTTATTATTAGTTATTTGATACAAGTAATATATTGTAGAAGCTCATTCATTAAAATTCCTTTATACATCAAAATTATGATAACTCAATTAAGTTTTGGTAGGATCAATTAGACCTAATTAGTTGTTAATGTATAAGGTTTCTTTCACTTTTTTATTTTTCTATATTTTATTAAAATAAAAATAACTGTAAAATAAATAATAAAGAAAATTATATAAATAAATAATTATGATTTTTAATAATGTTATGTAATAATAAATAAACGTTTGATAATAAATAGTATTTAATATAATAATAAATATTCAAAATATAATAATATGTAAATAGATAATAATTGATTATTAAAAAATTATAAATAAATAATAAATAATATTTAGTAATGATTGATATTTAATACAAATAATAATTATATATCATAAAATATAAATATTTTAAAATAGTTATAATTACTAAATAAATATTTTAATTATAATATTCATCTTCAATTTAAATTTATATAATTAATAAAATTTATTATTTTAATATATTTATTTTTTTTATAAATTATTATAAAATGTACAAACAAAAAATACTAAAATGTGAAAGAAAAAGAGAGCTTTATATTTTTTATTTTTATATTTTATTAAGATAAATAATAATTACAAAAATATATCAAAATAAATCATAAATAGCATTTAATATTAAAATTTTATATAATAAATATTAATAGTAATTCTAATTAAGCATATTGAATTTCTAAATAATAATATTTTTTTCATACTTTATAATTAAATGATAATATATTCGTGGGAAGAATTAGTTATAAGAAAAAGTGAAGAGCATCTAAATAACTGGGAAATGACTAGGCGTACTAAGACTCACTGCTCTATGGCTGATTTGCCATCACACCCAAGCCAGAGAAACAACCAATAAACCAAAAAAAAAAAAATCAACCAATAATGAGCCAAACATACACCTTCATTCGAAAATAAATAATGGAATGTTACGTCGCTTCTTCGATTTCATTACTAATTAAAGTTATTAATTCACTGGGAAGAACAAATATACTTTATTAATCCAACTGCTATTAAAGCATTTACTTGTGGATCTAGCAATAATTAGTCATTCTTTTTGGTTACGAGAAGTTTGAACTTATGATCTTATAACATCCCGATTTAATTGTGATCGTAAATAACACTATTAGAGGTGAAAATATCCCTTGAACTCGGAACTCGGATAATAGAAGACAGGCTTTAAGGCATCATATAACCATAACCAAGTCTTCACCCTCCGAGCTGGAAATGAACGGAAACTGGGATTGCATGTCGTGAGGTTGGAAACTAGGGTTTAGGGTTTAGGGTGGAAGAGGTGGACCCCCTCTTTGTCAAGTGATAGGGTAAGCTCGGAGACATAAGAAGGAGGTGTCGAAATTGGAACTCGGATACCTAGGAAGGGAGTGTTGAGGTCAGAACTCACTAGTAACTGCTATATTGTGGACACCAAAATTGGGTAGCTGAAAACGGGACTTATAACCCGGACTCATCTCAGGAGTTTAAATGGGGTTACTTTATAAACCTAGAGCTCAAACCTTAGAAACTAGGGAAATAGAAGTGAACAACTCTAGTAAGTGACAAGGTAAACAGAGAGATCGGAAAGTTGGACAAGAAGGGGTGAGCTCTCACATTAAGTAACATGTTAAACCCTGAACTCGAAACTTAGGACCCGGCATCAGGAAGTGAGCAAAGAAGAAAAAGGTGGCCGAGAACTTTGAAGTAGCTAAAATAACTATACTACAAACTTTATATTCATGTGATATAATATAATGTGTGGTTGAAAAATTGGCCGTTAGTTTGTTGATAGAAACAATAGCCAAATATTTAGCCATATACCTAGATAAGTGAGGTTAAATATTAACCACATAATAAACCAACCATCTTTACTATTACTTCATCATAAGATTACACTATGCGTAACACAAAGACATCTCCATTCTCTTTCCCCATCAGCTGCAGCTCCTACTCTCCTTTTCACCTTTCATTTCTCCTGCTTACTCATCCAAAGTTTCATCCTTTTACCTCCAAAGAAAAAACTAAAGACAAGACTTAAACCATAAAACTCTTCTCCTTAGCCAAACACAAATTTGGCTGAGGCAAGGGCTGAAAGGAGTGGCCATGTTTCGGGTAGACTGAAAATGAATAGAGTTTCAAGGAAACCAAGCTAGAAAGTTACATTCCACATAAGTGAAGTATAAAATCTTAAGACTTGAATTGTTGGTATATGTGTTTTATTACTAGGATTTCATTTTCTTCTTGATAGGAATATTGGAATAGAGATTAGTGATATTTCACATTGGTGTTCACATGCTTGAAGGGTTGTTGTGCATGACTAGGAAGAAAAGAAATTAAGAACCAAACTGATTGGAGATGAAATTTGGGCAGTTAGCAATTCGACTTCCATAATTGAAGCTAGAAAACTCAAAATGGATTAAAACTAATTTTCGATGAAAGTTAACTTAGAGACGAATTTATCCATATATAATATAAGTCCATATGAGCTATGTAGAGAAAGTTATGATTTTTGGAAATAGATCCTGTTGACAGAGGACACCACCAAATAGCTTAGGGTTAATACTTAATATATTAAGCTATATATATCATTTTTGAGTGAAACTAATTTGTTATAAAGCTAAGATATAGAACAGTAACTTTGTAAATATCACAACCAAGTTCTTTTGTAGTGGTCTCAGTAATTAAATGAATTAACAGTTGCCATATTAGCACCCAAACCAGAATAGGTGTAATACGAGACTTCTAACTTAGGCTTGGCTAAGAATTTTCAAGTGGGGTTTCTTTTATTTCAAAAGGAGTTCATTAAGCTATAAGTCCATAAAATTTCAAGACAGAATAATAAGAAATGAAATTTTGGTGATTTTTCTAAATTAGGTAACGGAATATATTCTATAACAGGGTAGCTAGTAGAAAAATATGTACACTTTGATTCATTCTAACTCAAATTGAGTAGGACCAAAAAGATTTGAAATTACAGTTATAGCGGATATTCCTTGTAAAAGTCTAACCAAAATTGACTTAAAGTAATATTTTAGTGAATTTTCTAAATTATGGATAGATTCTAGATATTGTGTAATTTAAATTTCCAATTGAGACAGTTTTATACTCCCTCATTTTCTACTTGAAACATGAAGTATAAAAGTTCAATATGCATGTCAATATGGCTATGTTCTCTTAATAATGAGATACATGCATGGAAATCTAAATGTGCATTATTTCTTATTTGATAGAGCAAAACAAAGTTAGTGTTGTGTTTTGGTCGGAGAGAGTGAATCCAACCTTTCTATGATATGTCAGGGAGAGTGAACCTAGCTAAGGATAAATCTACGTGAAGGTTGGATAGAGTGAAGCTGGCAATCACGTGCAGGAATGAGCTCAATCCTGCAAAACGGATTATTACTCAGAATACATGAATGCTACTCAAAGTCAAGGGATTGCCAAGCCAAGCATTAGTTTTGATTCGAAGTTAAATAGAAGAACATGAGCAATATACATTTCATGCATGTCTATTTTTACTTATATGGCTCATTCAATATATGCTATATTTCTCTTGTTATGATATTGATACTGATATTGTTTAGTATATTTACCATAATTGCACAAATTAAAATGAATCTACTTCGAAAATAGTTCTACCATTTAAAATAAGTCTTTGTTTCCTCATCTGGTGAGCACATATTTTATCATTGTAAACCAAAGCAGTTAAGGATGATCACAATGACATCACGTATAATAGTCGAGGACTTCCTACTAGGAATTTAAATTCTTATATCTATTTCTTTCTGTATCATCCTTAGACACTACCGATGGCATCCTCAGACACTACCAAAGGCATCCATGATGATTTTCCTGGAGACAACTAACTGGAACGGGCACCATAACCCTGCTTTAGCCATGGCATACTTACTAGGCCAGACAGCTATCAGAATATACTAGTATTTTGTTTTGATGTAAATGGGTCTGTAATTGCCATGGACACATTATTGTACATATCTTAAAGGTACCGTCAATTATGTAGTCTTACATCTTGCTATAGTAATATCGGCTATATTAACCCACCATTGATACAATTTCCAAGTTACAATACATATAGGCAATGAGTAGTATCTTCTAATTATAATATTATAATTTAGGCATAATATTGTAATTAGAAAGATATTACATATCTCATATAATCTATCCAAACCCCTTAAAAGTTGATGTGAACCTTCGTATTCTCAGAAGTTGAAATTTTGAAACAGCATATATAATTGTTTCACTTCTTTATCACGTAACTATTTGCTTGGGTTGTAACTTGCGTTTCTATAATTTCCTAAAATATCCAAAGTGGATGGTATGTTTAACAAACTAATCAATCACTCTATCAAGAATAGACTACTGTGATTCATTTTCTATCTATCTTTATCCTTGTCGGACATTTCTTGTGTCGGCAAAACACTCTCCCTAATCTCTTTGGTCATTTAGAATCTCATTAAAATTGAATATTGACAGAAGTGATCACCAATGGTTGAATATATACAGGAATTATATCATTTCCATATCACTTGGAATTCCACTAAAATTGGCGAATGAAAAAAACAAACATCAACGCATGGTTCAATACATACAAGAATTTTAGTAGTTTTCTTTAATTATTTAGAAGAAACGGCTCTGAAACTCTTCTACATTTTCTACAGCCGTTTACATTGCATACATTTTATATCACCTTTTTACCTTGCATCTTGAATGAATTGGTTAATTACAAAGTGACGTAAATCGGAACGAAAACCATTTCATGCAAAATAAAAGTAATTTAAAAAATTTCACGGAAAAAAAAAAGTAAGTTAAAAAAGGTGCAATAAGTATATTATTATTCATTAAAAGAAATCGGAACGAATAATTATGCATACCAGCAATAGTAATATATTTTAACCAAAATTTAACTCAGACATACTAAGTTACATTTGAGTCTTTAAGTCCCTTGATTTGATTATTTAGATGAGTGGTGACTTCCACATGATTATTGCATATCACCCCCTTTAAGAATTAAGAGTATATGGTTCCTGCAGTTCTGGTCATGTTTGATCAATTGTATAACTTTCAAGAAAGTAATTCATCCCCCAAAAAAAAATTACTGTTAATAGCTGGGTCCAAACACCACTTTTTATCGCACACATATTTTAAAAATTAAATTATTTGACTTATTAAACGTTTCATTCAATCATTTTTCTATCCTCTTGAATTATAACCATTTTCTTGGGTAGCTAATTCAAAAGATAACATGAAAATTTCTTTATTTCCCTAACTCAAGAAAAACATGCGGTATCTGATGTGTTAATCGAAGTGGTCATGCTCATATAGATACTGTGCTTGCAAAGATGCGGGATAGATTGACATATTACGTAGGACTTTTGTATATATTATGCCACTTTCAATTTGGTCATCCTCAATTGAAATCAAAAGAGTAATTGTCAAGCAACAACTAACATATATGGTATCATTTGTTCAACGATAATGGTGTGATCTTTCTTCCAAGGTTGTAATTGTATACCCTACCAGTACAAGTAGTAGCAGTGTCAACCTAACTTGGGCAGGAAAATCCCAATCTCAATTTGCAGTGAAGGCGTGTAGGTATCGTAAGTTCTGAAACCGTGCTTTTCAATCCAATTCAACGATCTATCTATGTGGCCCAGAGATTTCCCGAAAGAGAAAGGGCCTTTCATTGAAATAATGAGTTTAAGACCTTTTCTCTAGCAATCTTCATCATTGATTATTTTTAAAATCCTTGAAATAATGAACAAATAATAATGTCTATATCATCGCTGGTTCGGACTGAACTAGTCGGTTTAAGCGAGGTTAAGTTGAAACTAGCTAGTTCATTGCCTGGTATGATTAAGCCCGCTTTGTTTAAAAATAAAAAAATTCTTAACAAGAAAAAGTTTTTATTCTATAATAGCGAAATTGCTTTTGCATCAAAAGTATATTCAAAGTAGATAATAAGTACTACTCATAAGATTGAGATAATGAGCTTTAAATATTTTAGAAAAACTTCTTTTTCTTTTTCCTTTTTCAAAACACTTAATCTCTTAAAAATGATATCTTTTCAGTATATGTCCCCACCGCCTGAGATTATATTTTAACGAATCGCTTGTTTTAAGGCATATGACTACATTTTTAGGAATGACATTTTCTAAAATTCTATGACTAAAAATGTTACTTTTGGACTAATTCAAAAACTCCGTTGATTAGCATTAATACTTTTGAAAATGTTTTTCAAAATTTGTTTCGTTCACTTAAAAAAAAAAAATCAATACCTATAAAGAAAGGGGGTTGGAGTGGAAGTTAATGGTTGGATTATAAGATATCTCTCATTCTCATTAATGTCATGGAAAAATAACATGTCCAAATTTATTATGGTAACAAAATCATGCAAAACATGAGAATGTCACTTCTATGAAATCAACCCGGGTATATTTTTTTAATTTAATTTTGGTACATTTTCAATTTAAAAATATTTTATATAGGTATTTAATTATATATTATCACATCACAAAATTATTTAACTCTTACATCTACCACTTTATGAGTCTTATATATAGTAACATATGATTAAAAAATAATATAAAACTCTTTTATATTAATAATATATCAAAATTAATTTTATAATTTTTTCAAAACTTGCACCAAATATGAAAATTTTACATTCCCGTATTCCTAGGAACAACTTAACAATCGTTAAAATAAACTATATTATGCATTGTAATTTTTTATTCTTTTTTTAAGGCATATAATATATTTTAGTTCCTTTTTAATATTAAGAAAATATTAGAGTTTTGAGTAATTAACAACATTACATTTTTCTATATATATATATATATATATATAGATATTGTAATAATTTGTATTATAACTTACTATACATGTTATGAATCTATCGGACAAACCAATGCAAATGGAAAAGCTTTTTACGAATCTAGCTTTATATAGAAAAGCTCCATAGTAGATGCTATTAACTTTATCTTATGTATTTAATGAACATGTACGTGTTTTTTTTAAAATCTCATGTACTTACAAAATACCAAAGTATATGATAAACTTATGGTCAATTCGTTTCAACACACTTTTTTGGTTTTTAAGATGTTTTTATTCTCAAATACTATTACGACTAAGAATTTTTTTTCCAGTAATTGCCTTCTCCAAGATTTAAATCTTGATCTTTCCCTGAAAACATAATTCATTTACTAGTGCAGGCAACTCTTGTTTAATAGTTCAACTCGATTTGACATTAAAAATCAAAATGTCTTGCACAACAGTTCTCAAAACATTGCTCATACACATAACATACTTCAAAAATAGCAAAAAACATTTCTCACATGATTTAGGAGCTACTTATTTTTCCCGAATAAAAACAGAATTTCATTAAACAGGTCACTCAAGAGCACTTACTACTCGACGAAAATTTTTCGTATAGAAGAGGGAGATAATTTCTTTCCTATTTTCACTTAACTAGTTCATAATAATAGGGAAAGAAAAGCACTTTACCGAACTCTCCTGAACGTGTTGTTAACTCCTATTAAATTTCCGTTTGTTGTTAATGGAAAAAAAATATATTATACTATCATGAACTTTGGATCCTATGTACTTTAATCCATAAAATAAATAATATATAATTCGATATCTTAAACTTTTTTGAATGTGTGTCATTTTCATTAATAATAAATAGAAAAATTAACAAAAAAATTGATTATACGACTACAAAATGTTAAGAGTCGATTTACATGTTTTCAAAATTCTTGAGATAAAGTGCATGTAACCTCTATGGTTGATGGGGGGATGAAGCCCTTTTTTTTTCCCTACAATAATAACTCTGTTGCTTATCTCGGCGTTCATTCATTGGTAACTAGTCAATGAATAGACAAAGTTGCACTATTTGCTGGGCAGAATATATCGTCTCAAAAACTCCAATAATTTTCAGTAGGAAATCGTCCGTATCCTTCTTGCTTTTGATTCCTTAAAAAGTTTATTTCATGAAGTTATATACTTAATGTAATTCAATAAATAAAACTCATATTTTTTTTAGGTTAATTTTAATACATTCTAAGTGTAAAATATTTTATACTACGAATCAACGATATCAATGATATAATATTATATTTGACCTTTGATTCATTTATTGTAAAAGACAAACACTTTTATTGACATCATAATACATAATTTGATAAATATATGAAAAAAATTATAATGATAGTGCATAAAAGTTTCATTTTATTTGGCGTTGGATGTAAAGATTTAATATGAAAGTTTACCTTCAATAAAGGTTTGAAGAGGAACTAATCCTTCGCATTAAGAAAAGAGTTACTTCTCACTATATTGATCACACTTAATTATCTTTTTTTTTTTTTTTGTAAACATCACACTTAATAATCTACCTTTAAAAACTCACAATTAGTAAACAAGGACATCTCTTTCTTGCAGTAACTGTTTTTTTTTTCCAAAACAAAAAATGTATATGAAATCTACTAAATTCCAACTAATATGACTCACGATCAGGCAAAATATTTCCTGTATTATTGTTTTTTTTTATTATTCACAAAATTTAGGTTTGAGATTTTGTTTAAAAGGAATAAGTATTGAATCATTTGAATTAATCAAGTATTGATTGATTATAAATTATTTTAACAATACTTGAAATATGAAGCAAAAGTTTCACACTCATCAGAACTAGATCCTTGATAGTTTTTTTTTCAATAGTTGGAACATACTCAACCCAACAAAGTTATCGGGGAGTTAGCAAGAGTACACACAGATACAAAATAAACATATATCAAAGATAATAAAACAGGCCAAAATAAAACACCAAAGAGATATCTAACAAACTAACTCAAGAAGGAAAACTCCTTCCATATTACTGCAAAGTCTGCAGTAACCATCTATGACTCCTTGCAATTTACTGTCATGGCTATTTAGTCACCTACTTATGAAGTTCCATCTCCATTTTTTAAGCGTTGATGGATTTGAAAATAATTCATCAGGATTAGTTTAAAATTTAAAATAACAATAATAATAAACTGCATGAGATGCAATTCTCAATTTAAAAATGTTAGTTCATTGATATGTTTACAATCGTTTTAACAGTAAAATAAAATAATTTCATGATTGAAATTATATACGATTTTTCAAAAATTACGGACGATCTCGAATGCTAGATCAGTAATCATCATTGTTCATAATTCATGCCATATCAAAGAAAGCACTTAATCTGTTTCCACCTATTTGCTTGTAGATCCCTCCCATTTTTGTTGACGGGTTGCTTGTAGATCCTTAATCCTTCGAAAGATTGACAGTATAATAATACATCAATATCTTTATATTAAAGTGTTCTATGTGTTCATGTGCTAATCCGGCATTTTGATTGTTGACACTTTTTGTTTGATATCAGCTACTCAGAAATGATTTATGTACTTCTCATATGGTCCTCACTTGTGTGGGATCCAACAACACCTGTATCTTTTCTTGCTATCAAAAAAAAGTGTTCTATGTGTTCCAACATCATACTTTTGTTATAAGGATCTTGTCTGCGCGAGACAATCTATATTAACAGGGCTACAACGATCCTTTTGCACTGCCAAGCTTTAATTGCTTAGTTAAGAGAAATATGCATTTGAATAAAATATATTTAGTAGTCATAATTTTATTTCAGAATTTTATAAAAGTAAAATAATATTATTTCTAATCTTTAGATCTTTTGATTAATTCAACTATCTGCCTTAAATCATGATAAATTATAACAATAATTCTGACATATTTGTCAGAACATATATATATATATAGACCACTTATAACTCATGGCCACCAATTCCACCATTGGATTACAATGCATGAGAGGTGATTATTCAAATATTAATATTATATTCTGATCAGAATATAATATTAATATTTGAATAATCACCTCTCATGCATTGTAATCCAATGGTGGAATTGGTGATCAGAATATAATATTAATATTTGAATAATCACCTCTCATGCATTGTAATCCAATGGTGGAATTGGTGGCCATGAGTTATAAGTGGTCTATTCAATGAGGTCCACTAAACTGGTAGACTGGGCTCTAGCACATTGTAACAGTTCGCATATCCTTGTTATGGCCTCACATATATCTACCTACTAGTCCCTTTCAACTGTACAAATTTGAGAAAGTTGGAATTAAGACCCTCTCAAAATGACAATTGTGCTTGAAAGATCACAGCTATTAGTGAGAGGGAAGCATTGCAAGTGCTCCTTTGGGCCTACATGCTTCTTTTGGCCACTGCACCGGTTAGTGAAAACAAATGCCACGGTTTCAAATTCTAGAGAAAGGTTCTCTATCAACAAAGAAAGTACTCAATTAATTTTCATAAGCCAGCAAGTGTAAAATGTCATAATACACAGTGTATTGTCACTACCACAACTGGCAATTTTGTTCCTGTGCTTCCAATCAATAATGATGCAGTTGCTTATTAAAAGGTGACACTATTAGTGTTATGCCATAACCAGCTCAATTTCTTACTCATTCAAACAACACCCTTATAAATTATCTACCAAGAATCAAGACAGCAAAGAAAGAGAGTAATACAATGGGAAAAATCATTTTCTGTTGAAATTGTGTCTTAGGCCCATTTGGTTAAATTTTTAGTGGAATTATTTTTGGAATAATTAAAGTTAAAAGAATTACTTTTAGGAAAATTGAAGTTGAGAGTATTGATTTGTGTTTGAAAATGATATTTTAAAAGTAAGCTTAAAAGAATCATTTTTGTTTGAATAAAATAGAGTAAAATAACTTTTAGAGACAAAATTACCAAAATGACATAATGAAGTAGGTGAAAAAGAGTAATGGAGGGTATTACTATAAAAATGAATCTCATTTGATGAATGGAAAATGAAAAGTAACACCATACCCACTTCCACTAAACTTAATTTTTGCCACAAAAAAAATGAAGTTTACCAAGTTCGCATGTGTTTGGGAGCCCATTTGATTCTAAACCCCCAAATTGATTCTAAGGGTTTTTGATAATATTTGGTTATCCACTATTAGAATCAATTCTGACCTCCAGAGTTGATTCTCGAAGAAGTGAAATTTTTTTACTTTCTGTTACAATCACTTTTAGAAGAACTACTAAATATAAATCACTTTACTTTAAAATTAATTATATCCAAATCAATTCCAAACAAATTTAATTATGTACTTTTTCATTTTCAAATCACTAAAAGTATGTTTGCCTTGCTAAAAAATGTAACCAAACAAGCACATTTCATTAAGAAGAAAATATTTTCATCAATTATCATTCTCTATCCCCTCCACAAACTTATGGTAAAGTCAATAAAATATACCAAAGAATCAAAATTTTATCAATAAAATTTTTATCAAAATGATGTGACATTATTTTTAATCTCTCAATTTTAACTTATTTAACATCACTCCTTAAATCTTAGTGAATTTTGGCAACAATTCTAATAAATAATTCTGGCTATATAGTATTTCTCAAAATCAATGGATTGATGATGTATGTATCTCCGGGATCAAAGTTTTTAGCACTAGTTGTGCTCAGTCTCGATGCATTTCTAGTTGTGCTTTGGAATATTCTAACCTATTGGGCATAGGCCTAGGCAGTGCTTTCATCTTTCGGTACAAGTGAAACCCACTCTCGTAGCCAATGTCCAATTTTTTGGGTCAACCGCTGCGATTGACCTTTTTTTTTTTTTTTTTTGGTCAATGCTGCAGATGTCCTTGAATATGGCTCACTGCTCCTCAATAGCCAATGACTGTTATATTGCTTAGTTTGATTCTGCACAATTGGCCTATCATGACCTAAAAAAAATAAGACCTATCTGAAAAGCCCAAATTAGCCATTTTCTGGGAAAATATTTGCAAATAGGAAAAGGCCAATCATCGGGCCGATTCTAAAAGTGCTTAACCCTGAAAATATATGAAGTGTAACTGGACCTGCATCAGGACCGAAGTAAAAAGAAAAAACTTCATTTGCATTCATTGCGTGGCCTGTGGCTTGTAGTTGGGTTGGCTTGTTTTTTTTTTTTTTATTTGCATTTTTGTAATTTTATTGTATGTGCGGTTAACTCTTCTTAAAATTTTTAGTTGATATATTCTTTGGATTTAATTTGAATATAATATCAGTGTAAAAATTTTTTATACAAATATCTAATCATATATTACCACATCAATAAAAGTCTTTGATATAACCACCCACTACTTGAATGGTCATATAAATAGAAGGTTTTGATTGAATGACAGTGTAAAAAAATTTTACACTGTCAGTGCACCCCAATTAAACTCATATTCTTTTATTAATTATAACAATATCAATTTATTCCATTCTATTTTTATTTCAAAGATTTGTAAAAGAGTTTAATTAGAGCACACTGACAGTGTAAAATTTTTTTATACTGTCATCCAATCAAAATATTCCATTTGCATGACCATTCAAATTGTGGGTAGTTATGTAAAAAACTTTTACTGATGTGGTAATATATAATTGGATATTTATGTAAAAAAATTTTCACTGATAGTGTATTCAAATTAAATCATTTGTAAAATATATATCGAAAGCAACAAAACCTCTTTTTATCATTTCTTTTACAAAAATTGGATAAAAATAATATATCATTTTTTGTAATTATCAACAAAAATATAAAAAAAGAAAACAATCCAAATACTTGTTTAATGTTTCAAAGGCATGTTCTGCATGCTCTTAAGCATGATAAGATAAATTAATATAATGCATTATAATTTTATCAATTGTTTAATACAAGTAATATACTATATAAACTTATTCATTAAATCCCTATTTATACATCAAAATAATAGATAATTTAATCAAATCTATGAAGTTAGGATTAGACATGATTAATTTTTAATGTACTCTCTTTCACTCTTTAATTTTTATATTTTAGTAAAATAAAAATAATTATTAAATAAGTAATAAATAAGTGTAATAGAAAATTAAATGAAAGAACAAAAAAATAATTTTTTTAATAAATAAATATTTTAATATAAAAGTATATAAACAACTAATAATTAATTATTTAGAATATATAAATAAGTAACAAATAATATTTAATGCACATTATTATTATATATAATAAAAATAAAAACTACTTAATAATGTACAATTAATAAAAACATTTGATTATAACATTTATTTTTAAATTAACATAATGAATTATTTTATTTTCTTTCTTATTTTATAAATTATGATGAAAAGTCCATGAAATAATAATAAAATATAAGAGAAAGTGTGTTATACATCTGCCTAGAGCCTCCTTATTCTTAATACATAATCCTTGCTTTGGCAAGGCGAGTATTTCAGCTTTACCACAATAGCCTACTTATCCAGCCCCAGTTATTCATAAGGATCACATACTAACAGTAAAGAGGACTGAAAAACTGGATCATTAGTCAGATACTTTTCTGATCCACAGGTTCCTTTATCAGAGGCAAGTACAAAACATACTTCGTATCTTCTATAACTTCGTTATTTTTGTTATTTTGTTCAAGATCATAGGAGCATATTAAGTTAAAGAAGGTAAGAACTTTCTAGAAGAAAAAGAGAAGTTTAGAAACTAATGTTTATAGAAACACACTCGTATTATTTCTGATGGATTTTTCTGATGATCCTTTACATCAACTGAGCCTCTCTATATATAGAGGAGGAGGCATTCAGGAGCCTTCTAGTTACATAGCTAGGTCTTCTAATAAGACAAACATCGTTACTACGACATTTATTGCCTATAGGACACTTGTCATATTGACAAGGACTAGTCACTTAAAGCTATTTAGTACAACAAGACAAACTTATTTGTGACCATGACCCACCTATTTATTACAAAAGACAAGCTACACTTCTTTTGATGACATGACTTATCACAAGGTACCTCTTTTATTACAACATTGACTAAGGACACTAAAAGACAAATAACTCTTCTACTACACTTATTGTAGTGCTACGTGGCTTCTTCTTCATTGTTCTTGGGCTTTGAGTTTTGTTGGATTGTTGACACATTTACCACTTAAAGATAGGTTCATGACTGGGTGATAGATTTGCTCTTTCATCTCTGCTTTCTCTTTTTTCGTACTCTCTCAGTTCTGCCTCCAACAGTATATCTTCAGGATCCATCTCTTTCATATCTTCATCCGGGTCTTGAGAATCTTGCAGGATTAGATTTTGTATTGAATTTTTGTCAATGGCTGTGCTTGTCTGGCCCGCTTCAAATCCTCCAGCTGGTGCTCTGCCTGTATGGAGGATCTCGGATAATAGACAGATAATATCTAATGGTTGAATACAGGTGGCATCATCTTCTTCCATGCCATTAATTTCCTCCAAATGAAAGAGCAAGTTTTCCTTGTAGGATGGAGGTTCATTATCTTGGACAAGTGCTTTCAAGTTAAGGAGTAGTGTATATACCCTAGCATGGTTTTGTGTCCAAAGGAGTTTTGTCTATGGATGTTGGAAATATGGACGGTGGATAATAAAAACTGAGATGAAATTATTTAATTGATCATCATCTAATTTCCAAATATTGAATTTGGATAATTCTTTGTCAAGTTCTTTAATCCACCAATTGATGGGTGAAAACCATTGAAGAGTATTCCACAAAAGAGAATAGTGATTTTCTAGATCTGAGAGAAATTTTCTTAATTTGAAAGCAAGGCATAAGATAGGATAGGAATATACTATGGAAACACACCACAAATACCACATGTTAGATTCTACGAATGTTGTTCCCATGAAGATGATAAAGATGGTGAGATAGGGTGCAATAGGATTTAACCGAGTGGGTTAAGGAATAAGGTTATGTGTTTCGACAGATCTATTAAGGTAAAGAGACATGTGTGCCTTTGCAAATTCCTATAGGTATTTTGGAGTCAGAGGAGTACCAAGAGGGATTTCAGGCAAGAAAGTTCTTTGGACTATGTTTTCTTCAGAGGAACTAGATGGATAGGTGTTCATCATGATTAATGAATAACAGTGAGTGGAGGCAATGATGGTGATGGGTTTGGTTTGGGTTTGATTTGGTTTAGAGAGAAAATTTGGAATGAGATTTTGGGTTCCCTTTATATGCTCTGTAGAGAAATCATATCGGGAAAACCATTCTTTCAATCTGAGTATCTGAGGATTTGGTGGGATTTTATTTTTGAATTCAAGCAGCTTTGGAAATGAGAAATTATCAAGATGTACTTCAAATTGGTGTCCCCTGAGATGGAAATCAAATTTCTGAATTCCATACTTAACTGCCAGAGTTTCTTTGTAAGTTATATGATAGTGAAGCTCTGTTGGTTTGAACTCTCCACTAGCATATCCATAGTAGAATTTCTGTCCTTCAACTTCTTCTATGAGAACTGTTTCCTAGTACTGGTCACTAGCATCTGTCTGTAAAATCCATTTTCCTTCTCCAGGTATTTTGAGAGGAGGTGGATTTTTTGCCACTTGTTTTAGATGCTCTACAGCTTCAGTTTATTCTGGTCCCTATGGAGGAGCCATTTTCTTGAGAAGTTTGGACAGTTTTATGGTGTCTTTGGAAATATGAGAAATGAAATCCCTTATGTAATTTAAGATTCCTAAGAATTGCTGGATCTACTTTATGGTCATGTTTTCATCAGGGAATTTTGGAAGTTCTTCAGCAATGTGAGGCTGAGGCACATGTTTTCCTTGCGCAAAATGCATTCCCAGAAAATTGACTTCAGTGATTCCGATCTGGGACTTTCTTGATAATAGCATTATTCCATACTGGTCACAAATCTTATAGAATTCTTCTAAGAGTTGTTTGTGACTATCTTCATTGGAAGATAAAAGGAGTATGTCATCAATGTAGATAAGAGCGCTGTCAAGGAGTGATTCAAAAACTCTGGTCATGACCTTTTGGAATAGTGATGGTGCGACTTTGAGCCCAAAAGGTAGAACAATCCATTGATAATTGGCATTAGGAATACAAAATGCGGTTTTTGTTTTGTCCTTTGGGTCAACGATTTTTGGTCTGTCCTTCGGGTCAAGGCTCAATTGCCAAAATCCTGACTTTAAATCGAACTTTGAAAAAATGTGGGCATTTTGGATATATGAATAAAGAGAGCAAATTTTTGAAATAGGAAACTTATCATCTTTAAGAAACTGATTTAATGGCCAGTAATCGATGACAAGTCTCTTTTTTTCTCGAGCTTGTTCAAATCTCTTATTCACATAGAAAGCTTGACATGCCTAATCAGATTTGGTCGGTTTAATTAGCCCTTCTTTCAGCAATTGTTGGCATTCTTCAAATGTTGCTGCTCTGTCAGATGGTGACATTCCAGGATGAACCGCCTTTGTTGGATTGATATCTTCATTCAGTTTGAATGGCAATTCTATAAAGAATTTTTCATTCTTACAAAGTGGATGCGGATGCTTAAAGAGATCATGGTTGTCAGCACTCATGTTAAGAAGTTTATTCCTTATTTCTTCATATACTAATGGTGCATCTGCAAGAGTATACAGTTTTGGGATAGTAGACTAAAGCTTAAACTCCCTTTTGAATTTAATTCCTTGAGAAAGGATTTGAAGTCTATGATTTTGAGTGTAGACATCCATGCCAATAACAGGATTTTTGTAGGGCAAATCTGTTCCAATGACTTTGATCCAGATAATGCATCCTGGGAAAAATTTAATTCCAATATTGTGTTTAGTAATCAGATCCGTCTGGAAAATTTTGTCGTCTGCTGCTTTAAAGAAATGAACATGGGGTTTCCAAGCAGATGATGGGAGGATTACCGGATTCATTAAAGTCTTTTGTGCTCCTGCATCTATGAAAGTAATGGCTTTGATTGGTACATCATATTTGGAGGAAAGAATATGAATCTCAATGTTTGGTAATGGTGGAATAGAATCAAGTGAACTAATTTCTGGATCTGAAAGTCTTGGGACTTCTTCTGCTTGCAGGATAAGGAAGTGCTCTTCAGAACTAGAGGAATCTGACTCACTGCTTTCTTCGGAGTTTGTGTATTCAAGTCCGAAGACAATAGAGGCATCTGGTTGATCTTGTTCATCGTACCAAGACTCAATGTCTTTATCTGCGGCTAAGTCAAGAGAATGGATTAGCTTGGAAGCCTTTTTCCTTTTTATTTGGACAATTTTTTGAAAAATGTCCTTTCTTGCCACAAATGAAATATCGTTTGCCATCTTTTCCCTTATAAGGCTTTCTTTTGAAGAATTTGACTTTTTTCCTTCTCTTATTCATGAAAGTCTTGTTTTTCTTTTTGGTGGTTGGCTTGTAACGGCAACTGCAATCTTTTTCTTTGCACTTGATCTCCAAATAATTCTTTTTGCAAGCTTTAGTGTACTTTTTTCTGTCTTTGAGGATATTTTCAAAGAGGACTTGTTCTCAAAGAGGACTTATTGACTGCATAATTTGACCAATGCAGCAAGGCATATTTGGTGGATTTCTCCAAAAGTCATGCTTACAACATCTCTTTGCATAACAATGATCATCCAGTACATTTCTGCTTGGAGTTCTTTAGGACCAGAGCTAGCATGAGTGTTTTTGAGGCTAGGATCATTATAGCCATTTAGTTGATAAAACCTTTGAGCCATTCTTTTGAAATAGCGTTCTAGGTCAGGCTTTTTCAGGGAACAACACTTCATGTTAAAATACTCTTTCCGAATTTTCTTTCGAACAAGACTGTGGTCACTAAGAAATTCATGGTGGAGTGCTGCAATAACAGTATCAGTACTCTCTAGTCTGTGTAGTTCATCTTGCCTTACAGGACCAAGACTACAATACCATTCTTTGAGGACTTCAGTTATATGTGCACAGAATTCTTCAATGACTTGATACCGATCAGCATCAGGTGAAACCATCTTAGCATCCATCCAGGCTTTAAAATCTAAAAACCTTTTTCTCTATTGAGATGGTAAGATGTCGTCTATAGTGAACAACGGTCCTCCAGATGGAGAGCGAGTATTGATTTCTTGAGGATTTAAAGACGATGGTTGGGCCTCTCTGGCTGTCTTAGTTTCCACAGTTGTGGCCATGAGAATCCTAGTGATATCAGCATGCTCATCATCACTAGGAATTTCTACAGATGCTTCGACACTCTAGTCGTCGCTATCTGTTTGCTCCTGGTAAGCGTGTGAAGCTATCATGACTTGAGACAGTGGTACTATATCGAGATCAATTTCTGATGTCTGAGCCTTTTTTGGAGATGGTTCAGGTTTAGGAGATTTTGGATTTTGAAGTGATTGTTTTAGAGAAATAGAGGAAGACTCAACAACTTCTTTCCTCTTTGGGTGTTCTCTAGAGGGTCAAGACCTTTCTCCAAAGAATGTTGTTTTTGGTGGTAGGATTGGTGGTAATAAAGGTGGAGATTTGTGTGGTTGTGAGCAAGGTAGGAGGCTGGGATATTTTTTGGTGGCAGAGTAAAGAATGGGTCTGACTCCAGCTGTTTTTGAAGACTTTTTGTATACTCATAGAATTCTTCAATATTGTGGCTAAGCCTTTGAAATTCTCTTTCTCTTTGATCAAAAACCTGGTCATGGATATTCCGAATAGGAAGTTGTTGGATTTCCATTTCCAAGACCTCAATTCTGACTTTTGTCTCCATTTAATATTTCTGCAATTTTTCTGACAGTATCCCCAATTGTTGTTCTACGGCTGTCATGAGGCTATCAATCTTTTGGTTGATCTTTGCCAGCAGTCCATTTTGGGCTAGGGAGTTCTCCGTTTGCCAGTTTAGGACTTCTTCAGCATGAGTCAGAGGCTTTAACTTCCCATCTGATTGCACTTCAGTAGGTTGGATAAAAGGTTTGGTATGTGTCTGAGTGATAGGATTGGATTTTCTTTCCAGAGCTGGAAAGTCAGCTCCATAAGTGGCTGAAGTGGAGGCAAACATCATGCACGGGATTTTTGGTATTGTTGGGACAGAAAATGTGGATTTTGGGTTTTTACAGGAAAAAGAGTTTGCAGTATTTTGTGGTGATAGCCAAGTGATAAGATCAGGATCTTTAGGTGGTGGTGGATACCCTTCTTGTTAGAGTATCTTAAGGGCTTCTTCATATATCGGCAATGGTTCCTTCTTCTTTCGAATTCCTACCCAAGGACCATTGTCTGGATCAAATTTCCTTTGTGGCTTATGGAGGCTTGCAAGGAGTAGCAGGATGCTTGCAGTTTCTTGTGCATGCCCTTCACCATTTATCAGTTCCTGGCATGGGATAGAACCACATGTCGCAAGTACAACTCGATTTGCACATTCCTGATCCAGAGATATCCCATAAGAAATGACCATCAATTTTGTCGGAGAAAGTGATTTGTCCATTTGGCTCAATAGCATGGATTGACAGCTTCTTTTCGGCTACTCCTGGAGCAATTATCATGGTATGAAAGATCGGAAGGTTTCCCCCATAAGATTCTTCTTGGTCTGGCCTTTTAAAGACTGTTCTGATAGTTCTATCAGTAGATCTTTGAAAACTTGCTTTAGTAGCTACAGTAGGGGTGCTGTTTCTTTTGAAGTTTTCGTAATTGCTTATCCACTCAAGTGACATGAGCTGTAGGAGGTTCTTCTTTGGAATTTGCTTCAGAATCTGAACAATGGAAAGTGTCTCATCATTTGAAGTGGCCAGGACCATCAAGGCATTCTCATTGAAGCCTTTTGAAGTAGGCAGATCAAACAATGATCTTGAAACCTATAAATTAGCTGGTGTTGCAGTGAGGCGGTTAGGACAGCTCCATCTTGTGGAGCCCCTATGAATTGGACCTGTACTTTGAATCTGGTGGTCAAAGTGGGGTAGCTAAGATGGGCATTAAAGTTAAGGAATATGATTAAAACAGCACTGTCTGCATTTAGTGATCAAAACAGTTCCGATGGTGGCATGTTCAAGATTCTGGAAAATAATGTCTAGTAGGCTTACCGTAGTGGTAATAGGAAGTCCTTTTCTCCCATAAAGGGAAAGAACTAACCTAATAGCCCCAAGATGAAGGCTAACAGATCCTTCTCTCTACCAAAGCCAGATGAAAGTAGGATTGATTTCCAGATCAACATATTGTTCGGTACTGGTGGCTTGGAGAGCACATTCATCCATTTTTGTAGTCTAGATATACTCTTTTACACCAGGTCTAGGAGTTGAGATGAGCTTTTTGAGAAGCCACTTAAATGGCCCTTTTTCTTTTCTAAAAACATTATAGGGACTTAGGAAAGGAGGAATGGAGCTTTCTATCTGAATATCTTTAGGGACATAGGAATATTCTATGAGATTTTCTATTTTGGAAGAAAGAGTTTTTATATAAAATTCTGAGATGGATAGCTTTGAGGTTAAAGATATGGGTTTTTGGAGGGCATTATCTGAGGAGGACGCTATCTGTGAGTTGGGTTCTTCCTTACTCATTCTCCCTACTAACATCTATAATATGCTCCCTGGTCTTTAAGAAATAAAGGAAATAACTTAGCCGGTATTTAGACTCTGATATATTCATAATAGATCAATTAAAAAAATAATATTTTTTAAGTTTATAGCTAAATAATTAATAAATTTATCATTATTTTATTTTTAATCTTTATTTATAATTAAAATTATTTGTGATTGAAAGAAAACAATATTATACTATATAATATAATATCTTATATATTAATGTCATACCAAATATTATATAATATTAAATTTTAATACATGTTATGGTACCAGATGTTCTTGTACCAAAGGGGCCTAAAATTGAGGAAGGTATTTGGGAATTTGAATGATGGTAGTGGTAAATTAGTAATATCAGTAATTAAATAATTAGATAAAAAATTTCTATTCTTTATGAGCAGGCTCTAGTATGAATGTACAAAGGACGGTTTAGATCAAGTTGAGCTATACCCGAATTTAACTTGATTGTTTTTGTTAGACCATTTTTTAGAATTTAGATTTGACTCGAGAATAGCCCAAAAAATGATTGGGTTAAACCGAGTCAACCCTATATTTTAGAAACATATACAAAGTTCAACATTAATTATGCATGATAAAATTATAAAATTTTAAAAGTCAAAAACAAAATTCAAAAAATATTTTACAATTAATATTTTAAAATAAATTATTTCAATACAAAAATAACATTATATTATGTAAAACATATTATTTGAAGTATAAAAGTTTTATAATTTATCAATTTTTTTGTTGAAAAATATAATTTTTAAAAATTTATGTGACTTCAAGCTAGATCAGAGCCACCCCAAAGCAAAACCCAAACCCGACCTAAAAATATACTAGGTTAAAATCTCAAAAGCCAAACCCAACCTAATAAATTTGGGTGCTGGCATGGGTTGTTGAGTAATCATAAACACCCCTAGGCACTAGTTTGGACTATGAAATCTATTTTCAGGCGTAATTTTTCATGTCATCGGAACAAAGAAGGCTTAATTCATTATTTTCATTTATACATGTTAATAATAAAATTAATTTAATTTGGTTTAGAAATTAATTCATATATTCAGAAGTTATTGCGAAAATATTATTCAGATCAATTTACAATCATTTTCTCTCTAAAATAATGTTAAAAATCAAATGATTTTATTTTAATTTGTCAGCAATTTTAATTTATAATGTAGATATAATTATAAATTAAAATAAAGTTGTAGTTTTGATACATTGTTATTATAATATTTTTTATACTATCAACCAATCATATATAATCTTTTATATAATTTTTGAAATAATTATTATGAGAGTCACACTTTTAATAATGCAATAATATATGATTGAATAATAGTATAAATAAATTATACTTACAATATATCAAAAGTAAATATTTAAAATAATTAATTAGAATACTAGTTGATCCGGTACACTCTTAAAAGTGAGAATGAAAATTTCAATGGTTATATATATGTGTGTGTGTGTTTATAAATTTCCTTAAATTTTCAATACTATTTTTAAAAGTATACGAATATACAATTCTTAAGCGAAGTCATTTATTTATGACATACCAAAAAAAGCCATTCATTATGAATCACAGTAATTTACTCTCAACCAATATTTAAGAGACACATCCCAGGATATCCCTTGAAGTATGTTCCAAAAAGATATATAAATGACATTACTCTCATTTTCTTGTTATAAAAACTGGATTAATGGTAAATACAAGATGTTTTGGAAATGTTATGGGAATGGTATGTGTAAGCTCTGCTGTATAGAGGTTGTGGTAGATCATGATCATCTCTATTTTGATTGATTTAATATTTTGTGGAATGCCTGCTTGCAAGATTCTGTCTTCTACAGGCAAGTCGATTTTAGACTGCAATTTTGTTGTGCTTTTCCTTCCATCAATCACTAACAACATATGTAGAATATGTTGTGAAAGTGATTTGTGCTTTTTCCATCATCAAGATAGCTAATGTTTCTCAAGTTTTAAAATGGACGACGTGAATGCGAAGCTATGTTCACATGGTAAGGATAGTCAACGTTCTTGAATCCCCATTGTAACTCTCCCGTCGAAACCCAAAAGTAATAATTAGGGATATTTTGCAGCCATGACATGAATTATGGAGCAAGAAATTCTTAAGTACTCTCATAAAAATAAAATATCACTTATTTATAATTTTATATCATTCAATATTTAATCTTTCAGTTTTGTGTGTTATGGTTGTGTGCATATTTTTAAAGCAATAGATAAGGTGTTGAAAATTAAGTAATACATAAACAACTACTTTTCTTACTTTATAAACATATATGAATTCCTTTGAATCACAATGCTTTTAAATAAATTTGGTCCCCCATGTGGGAGTTGGGGAAGCCCACATGCTGCAGGAACAAGAGCACCGCAATTAGTGTGCAGTGGAGCTACCTTGAGTACGTACGTCCTTCTTTCCGTATGCTGTACCTTGCTATATAATAGCAGTGCCACCAAAGCACATTCAATGTGCCACCAAGTAGCAACTAGCTCATTTCACATGCCTATGTCAAAAGAATCAAAACTGCATATATAAACCACCATCATATTAACCTCTCCTTGTGTGAACTTGCCATAATTCAGGGAGGGAATTTCGGTAATGTTTAAAATACTCATCCACAAGAGTGAACACTCAATATTCACCTAATTTTTAATCATTGATTAAATTAAAAAAGTAAATCTAATGATTGATATTACACAAAAATTGATTATGATACTCTACATAATATTTGGAGTATGAGTGGTCATTTAATATTAACCGTTAGATTTATTTTTTAACTTGATCAATGGTTAAAAATCAAGTGAACATTGAATATTCAATTTTTGTGGATAAACATTTTAAATATCACCCGAAAATTCCCCCATTAATTACCCGAAGAGATAGCACAACCATTATTATTATTATTATTATTATTCAAGCACAACCATTATTATTTAATTTGTTTGTGTCTTTGCGAATGGTTGCATGTGGGTTGCAACTTGGATATGCCCATACTAACTACTAACTCTGCTGAATCAGCTGATCCCAGATTCATATGTTGGAACTCTGCATAAGTGTGAAGTTGAAACCAATCCCATTGTGTGATCTCATTGAATGTGTGACCGATCCACGACACTTTAGAAGACACAAAGTATAAAGGCCAGTTTGAAGGCAGGAGTCACATTAGCTATCACGGCCTCACCTTATTTAGCTCCTTAGACATTATATATGTAAGTGAAGTGAGAAACAAATAAAATTTAAAAAAAAAAAAAAGTTTGAAAGAGAAAAATGGTCAATATTTTTTAACATACAATTTCTATGGTGTCTCATATTAATATCCAATTGAAGTGTTTAAATAACACATCTCTCTTGAAATTTTTTAATGAATTTTATTTGCTTTGAGTCTCCTGTTACTGATTTAAGACATAATTTTTATTCAAATTCTAAGACTAAGTCGGTATTTTTATTTTATTTTTTATAAGCAGGATGGGTAACTATTTTTCAAAATTAGTTACAAGCATTTTTATTGTAATTTATGTAAGTTCTCAGATACTAGCACTACTTAGCATTTGAAGAAACGAAAATTACTAGCAACTCGTGTCTATATATTGTGATTTAAATCTGATGTATGACCAGTATTCTGAATATATCTTTCAATAATGTACATCCCTCCAAATTATTATGTATGGAGGCAGGAGGGTACGACCAGGTTTGGATCAGCATATGTCAGGGGAATTATTCTTTCTTTTTTGAAAGGTTTTTGTTTTCCTTAAAAACTTTAATTGTAATAATTTTAATATAAAATAAGCCAATCTAAACATAGAAATTAATTTTGATGTATTATCTCAAAAAAGTTTTATATATGTATATAATTATATATTAGAAGTATTTAATATACACAGTCACTATTTAAAAAATCTTATATTTAGTAGTATATAATTGAATGATTGTGTAATTTTATTTTATTTTTTTATTAGATAAATGTCAATACTCAACTACTACGAACTATAGTGGGAGCCCGGAACCAGAATCATAGTGCATCAGACAAGGATTATTCAAACAAAGTAAAGAGAGACCAAAACTATCTAATGAAGGACCATCACGCTATCACCAGAGATGTCCATAAAGTCTTATGTCTGCACACACCAAACTCCAATTAAGTCTAGCACCAGCTCCAGCAATCACGATTGGAGAAATTGGAGCTCCATTGTTGGTGACATAATTACTGGAAGTTCCTTCTAGCAGGTGTGGACTGACGCCACTTCCTAGCAAGTATCAGATTGTTAGCTAGGAATTCTGGTGTGAATGGGAATTCCTGACACCAAGCTTTAACCCAATGTCCCACCTGCAGCTTGGTCTGTTCAATTTCAAAATTCCAATTCGGTTTAAATTGCTCAAACATCAAATTTTATGTTAACAAAATTAAATTCTTAAACATATATATATGTACTGAGCGTATAAATTGATTAGTTTTTGCACGAATCTACATTATACTTATCCACAGCATTACAAGTTGTTTAGTGTCACAGTAGTTTGTACGTATTTTTGTAGGCAAGTGTGAGTTTGTCATAGCTTGAAATCTTTTGTTGCTAGGATGAAGGTAACCGAGACTGATTTCTCGTCATCAGGCTTTAATGCTTTACGTAGACGGAAAATAATACTTGTACATAATTTTTATCATATCATCCTAATACAATTTTCCTTTTTTCTTTTTTTAATAAATCACGAGAATTACATATTTCAATACACATTTTTTTTTTTGGGGCCCCTCTTCCTATGATGTAAAGAAATAGTATAAGAAGTTTACATAAAAATATCATGCTCCTATGGAGGCCCAATGAATGAAACAATGGGAACTAGCTAGCATGACATTCAAGATTGAATTCATGTCATGGCAGGCAGCATTAACATGCATGAACATAAAAGCACTAACTGCATATGAGAAATAATGGAGGAAACAGGAGGAAGAGACAGCTTTCATGGAACGTGAAGTCACCTAACAGCTACGCATTCTTTATTAGAGGCATTTATGAGTTGAGTTTGGGCATAAAAGTGAACATCATAAAGAAAAAGAGAGATAAAACTCTGGTCCCCTCTACCATTACGACTTTTTCTTTTTATGGTGTCCAGTGCTCAAATAACATTACTATGTTTAAGTTAGGCGCGAACAATGTTATGCTGCTCACACCTACGTTATACCAAGGTTGAACGGAACTCACTTTCTGTAAAGGTGTTCCCACCTAACACAATCTTCTCCATTACGATTAGTTTGTTTCCGAGTTTTGAGTAATAAAAATAAGAAATAAGATAAATGGGATGAGAAGCTCACGTGCTAGACATGTAGTCACCGTATCATTAAAATTAACATTTTTTCTTTATAATTTTATGATAAATAAAACATGAGAAATTTAGGATTAGCAAAAATATTTCAATTTTTTTTTTTGTCTTAACAATTACATACATAATTTTTAATCTAAAGTGGTAGTTTGTTAAATGTTTGTATTGCATGATTGAAAGTGTATTTATTTTGTTTTCAACTTTTTGGTATGGCATTCACAGCTATAAAAAACCTTGTATTAAGATTCCATCAGGCTCACCAAAATTTGGTTGGTTCAAATAATTCGACATTTGTCCCCCCCTTAAACAAGGTATTGAATTCGAGTCTTATGAGCAGAAAAAATAAACTCTAAAAAGGTTTTGTCTCAATAATAGGCCGATCTAACTTGAACCAAATTAATTAAAGTCCAATAAATTTTTAGATATTAATGATTCATACCAAAGATTCCTTCATGCTCAAATGAATTTGGTTTAACATGTTGATTTGTTCATTAATCAAACCTGATTAAACGTAGTTAATATTTGATAAATTAAAAATAATAAAATAATTAACAAGTTTTAGCTGGAAGAAATAGAGAAATCAACTTATTTCCTTTTTATTTGGATCAATCTGACAATATGATAAACTGTCTATTAACAAGTTTATTCATTTGTTAATTTTTTTTAAAGGTCATAATATATATCTATACCTTTTAAGCATGAAATTAATTTATGTGCATTAACTTTTTTCGATATGTGCATTAACTTATTAGCTTTTAATTTATGTGCATTAACTTACATTTATTCACAAGAAATTTTTAATGAATTTCAAATAAAGTTTTATGTTAAAGTAAATTTAAAGGATATCACCCGATAAGAATCAACGTCCTAAAAGCAAGGTTCATGTCAAAGAATTGAAAAAATATTAAATAAAAAGTGTTAATTATTGCTTTTAATAGTTAACATTTGCTCCAATAAAACACATTAATAAAACACTGGAATAAAGGTGTCGTTATTAAACGCTTGATCCTGCATGCTTTTGAGCAATCCAGCTTTCAGATTATTGCAAATGCTAAGGATAAGATGTTTAGATTATCAGATTAAAAAATAAAAATGAATTTGTGCTGGTTGAGCTCAAGAATCTAAACGCTCTAATGTATCGTAGTGCAACCCTTCGAATAAACACATGCAGATATAAAGGACAAATTATCAATTAGGTATCACTTCATTGTTACTCGTTCAACTTTTAAACTTTGGGAAAATTCATGAAGAGAAGGATCCAAGACAAACAGAGGGCAAAGTCAGTAACATGGGCTGCACAAGTCTGAGGGGTTTCTGTAAAAAATGAAACAGAAAAACCAAAAGGCTAAATAAAAAGTACTCGAGGCACTTTTGTCAAGCGGCGCAGCTTGCCCAAAGTCCTAACAAGAATTTTTTTCTTTCTAGTTAGGGGCCCCTAGAGAGGCCAGTGGAGGAGAGGAAAAGGAATGGATAAGTAAAGACTGAACTCTTGACTCAAACTAATACATCAAAACGCTAATCACAAAAGTGAAGAAAGGTGTCACTTGAATTAGTGTTAATTCGCATCACCTGACTTTTTTTTTTTTTGGTACCATGAGAAAATGTAAACTAATAATTTTAGGAAAAAAAGTATTTTATCACTTAAATCATACATCATATGCACTCTAACCTTTTTATTTTAAAAAGATGCCGATCAAGTTCTTCAATTTTTTGAATGTGTAAATCAATCTTTTGTTAATTTTTTCATCAATTATTAATGAAAGTAATGCACATTCACAAAATTTTAGGATATCAAATTATATGTTTAAAAAATTTCAGAGGATCAACTTGCATATAACCTAGAATTTAGAGAATATAATATACTTATTTTGATGAAAATATATATTTAAAAAAATTCAAAAAATCAAATTATACCAATTTAAAATATAAGAACTAAATTACATATAGCAGGAGATAAGTGACTTTTCCCCTTATTTTACAGACAACTTGTTCACAATTCACAATATAAGTGGACCTGTTCTGTTTCAGATCTATGTTCTCTCTCATCAAATAATTCCGGGTGTGGAACACAAGTTTGAAGTTTGGGTTAGATCTACTACCATAAATGAAGTATATCGGGTATACCTATTTGGACTTTTGAGCATAACGTGTTTAAAGTTAACATGTCAAAGTTTCTGTTGCTTATTGCATATACAGTGCACCAGTAAAGTTAGCAAATCGCTTATATATTGCTAAAGATTTACTTCTCCAAATGAAACTAATCACTTTTATGTATCCCGCAAGCAAGTTATCTATCTATTATATATATTAAAATAGGGTTTCTATAAATTTAGAAATGCACATATGGCATATTTTTAGGCATCTTATTTCCCTCCAAAATAATCAGCTTACTCTTATATATGCAGTTAATAAAATCTGATTTCTTATTCAAATAATTCATAAAATATGATAATTGAGACATCTCACTCTTAAATGCAATTAATAAATAATACGTGTTTAAAGGTATTTTAATCATGCAATTAGTATAATTTTTAATGTATTTTTATTACTTTTCATAGCATATATTTTATTACTCACTCTTATATGTAAGTTGAATTTAGATCCACACGTGAAGCTTCGGTCGATCCTTTTTTTTTTTCTTGGTTTCTTCGAGGAGGGCAAGTTAAGATGTTGGAAGGTAAAGCTATGGTGAAAGAAATAAACATGCCACTGAAGGTACAAATCCAAGCCATGGCCTCCGCTTCTAGAGTCCTTATTTTTATCATGATCATGATTGCGTCTATGTTATAGCCCACATCAAGAAGGTAGCATGACTTTCATTCTATTTCATTTGTTTTTCTTATTGAATTGTGGTTTTGATGTTGATTAGCAATGTGTGGCAATGAAAATTAAATGTTGATATTTTCATATGTAGCTTTTTCATTGCAATTCTTGGAAACAGTGCTTTTCTAAATGAGAACCCAATAAATGTGTGTATTCTGTTCTCTCTTGTGATTTTTATTATTAATTGAGTATGATTACCTTATTTGGCACTATTTTTTTTATTGATGCTTATAATTGTTTTGATTTGGCTTGGATATCTTCTCTTTTCTATTTTAAAGTTTTAACTGATTATCTTGACAGTGGTAGTATATGCACAAAGGCAATTTTTGTATACATCTTCAATTAGTTTTTTTGTTGGTTCTTGATTGCTTTGTTATAGTTTGTCCGGTTTGTTGAGAGAATGACGCTCTATCAACATCCTTTTTGTTATTTTTTCTGCTGTTGGCTTTTATTTTATTTTATTTTTGTCACGTGATTGGATATGTGATTGTATATATTATTAGAAATATATTGCTATTTGTGATTTAATCAATTAGATTTTCGATTTATTTTATTTGATTATATTTTTTTATTTATTTCACAAAAAGCACCGAAACAAAATTAAAAAACTATCAGCATAAAATGATGTCCATGAAAAAAATATTTAAATAAATGCTAGATGTTTGTGAAAGTTTGAGCTAAAATGAAGTTAATGAGTATAATGGTGGTGGGCGGTTTCAATTACAAAAACCTAATGTGCAAACAGAGATTTACTCTTTATAAATTATAAGTTTCAGATTAATTAGTAATTAAAAAGGAATAAAATTGAGAACAATGATCATTAGCTACAACGTTAGAAAATTAAAGCAATCATACATCTATATTTTAAAGTAATACTATAATTTCTCATATTTTGAATACCAAAAGTCTCAATTTAATATTTTTTATTTTTGTCTTTTTTCAACACTTGCATTAAGTAGTTACACAACCAATTTTAGGTTTTTTCACCCATTCATTGACAGCTATTTTTCTTTCTCAAAACCAATATTTTTCAATTTTAGAATAATTTGTGCCTTTCCAAAATATGTTTTTGGTTACAAATCAAATTCATTTTTTTTGTACAAAATTAAATACATTTTCAATCAAATATATCTATATCTTAAAATAATATTATGATTTTCTCATATTTTGAATACCAAAAGTTTTAATTTAATACTTTAATTTAATATTTTTCATTTTTATCTTTTTTCAACACTTGCTTTAAATAGTTGCACAACCAATTTTAGGCTTATCCATCCATTCATTGACAGCTATTTTTCTTTTTCAAAACCAATATTTTTCAGTTTTAAAATAATTTATGCCTTTCCAAAATATGTTTTTGGTTACCAATCAAATTCTTTTTTTTTTGGGTACAAAATTAAATACATTTTCAATCAAATAAATTTGATTTGCTTGATGAGATTTCTTATTTGATATCATTAGTGTATTGATTGAAAAACAGAAAATATAAATTTTTTAAAAAACATTTCATATATATTAATGGGTCAAATTTTTTTATAAATTTCTATTTTAAGTATTTGTTTAATTCGTAGGAAAATAGAGAATGAGGAGTATAGGTGAAATAACTATATGTAAAAAAAAATACTTTAGTTCAATAGATATTTCGGTTAGACACCCATCGACATTATCTATACAGTGCACAGGAAATAAATATAACTTGTTTTTTTTATAATCATAATACCTAGTACATAGGAAATAAAAAAATTCAAGTTTTATAATCATCTTCTTCAAAAGTCAAATCAAATGCACCCTTATTCACATGCATCAATTCTAACAATATTTATATATATTTAATAAAACTATCAAATATTTTACTTTTAATAATGTATAAATAAATTTCATAAATATAATTTTGCTATATTATTTATATAGTTTTTTTTCTTAATTTTATGTGTTTCATACCTTTACTTTGTAGTCATAACTTAAAAAAACAACTCAATCTAATTTAATCATGTTATAGAAATAATGGTGTATATATATATATTTTGAAATATTTATTATCGTTTAATGCTTATTTCATAAAAAGTGAGAATATATAAATTTATTATGATGAAGCCATTATCTAAATTTTAATTTAGTTAGTTGAAAATATTTATATCTTTATATGCTATATACATTATTTCAACTAATTTATTATTTTATTGAGTATTCAAAAGCTTTATCATTATTTAAAAAAATCCTTAATCAAATTGTTAAATAAATTATCTTCATTATTTTAATTTAACCTCATTAACAGAATTAATTTTATAACCATATTTGGAGTGTCTTATTAAGTAAAACCAATATCTTGCTATTATTTAATTTAATTTATAAAAAATGTAGTTAAATGTTTTAATTTAAACTTGATTAAAAAAATTTTAGAAAAATTTAAGTGATTTTAGCTATTTTTTAGGGATACACTCTATAATATTTTGTAATATTTTAATATACATATATTATATATTAGTTCAATTTATGTTAAATTAAACTTGAGGCTTGATTAATTTCAAAATTCTTAACATGAGCAACCATGCATAACTATTGGATAATCATAATATATATAAATATTATTGTTACAATTTAATGTAGTTGTAGCAGTTATTATTCAATTTATGACCAATATATTTATGATAAATTTAACCTAATAAAGACAATATCTAAATTTTAATTTAATTAATTTCAAAATCTTCATATCTTTATATGTTATATCATTTTCAACTAATTTATTATTTTATTGGGTAATTTACTCATTTTTTTATTCCCCATTAACTAATAACATATATGTATAAAAATACATATATCCAAACCTAAAATTATAAAAATTAATTTAATATCTTATAAAATAAAATATTAATAACTTTAAATTAATAATAATTTAAATTTTTTTCCCTGTGCAACGCACAGATACCATCTAGTAAAGATATAATGAAGGAATATTAATCTTTTAATATTCTAATAATGATGACATTAATTTCACATAATGAGGTTTGAAATCACTCTAAACAAATGGTATTAAAATCGTGATTGGTATTGGTAATGACCAATTTAAATGTAGCATCAATTTTCGAAATTGGTGTCCGTAGGAGTGATGACAATATTATATTTGTTGAGATTCTGTAGTTGATTCTTTAGGGTTTTGCTATTGGCTTTTCCCTTTCTGGTTTTATAGCCTTTTGGATAAATGTCTGTTTATGCATTATATTTCCTTATGGCTATCCCTCTGATAAGGGATTTTCATTTTAGAAAAAAATAGAAATTATGAGTCGTTATAGATTGGATATGTGATTTTATATATTATTAGAAATATATTGCTATTTACGTTTTAATCAAACAGATTTTTTATCTATTTTTATTTATTTTAGATCCTGATATATTACGAATGATTATTGTTATGTTATTGATGTATTATTGATTATGGATTTTTTTTGTTTTAAAAAAATAGAAATTATGAGCCATTATTATTGTATGAGCAAAATGGAAATTTTGATTATTGATATATTATAAATTTTGATTTTATGTGTATCGCTATTAATTAGGAATTATAGGTGATAGCAATTAATTAATGAACAGTAGCAATTAAATATAGGTGATATAAACCACAATTTATTAGAAATTTTGATTTTGATTGTACCACACGTATTTTGAAATTACAGATTATAGATGATAGCAATTAATTAACGATAGCTATCAAATATACGTGATATAAGCCTAATATATCATTATAATAATAGGAGAAGTTATAGGAGAAAAAAGGCAATGTTTAGAGTTTTCAATATTATATTATTATATTATTTTTGGTGGAAGTTCTGATTTTATTCAACTTAAATTGTCAAGGAGGACAATCTGCAAGAAAGAAGGAGGAGTTCAATGCATGCATCAGAACCAGGCTAAATAGCAAATTCAGCTAAAGTGTTTTCTACACAATTAACTATGCAGCACATAACAACGGATAATACTATTATTGTTATACTATTAAATATGGGGTTGTCTGATACTCTTATAAAATTTAAATGTATCGATCCTTTTTAGTTATTTGTGGCCAAGAATCAACCATGTGCATCACAAATTCAAACTCTCCATTTTTATTATTATTTTTAAATTATATTTAAGATTTATAAAATTTATAATAAAATTATAGCTGTTAAATATAAAAAGGTATCAATATAAGAATACAGAAAAAAATTCCAATATTTTATCTTTTGTAAAGGAAACTTTATAAAAGATAACCACAATATTTAAAAGAAATATATTAAATTCTGGTATTTTTTTAATTATTATTTTGATTTTTCTTACCCAGCTTTGATTTGTATATAATAATTGTGACCCAATCAGACTCACTGGCTGTTCATGGTGTTTCATAAATTATTAACTTTTATTTCACACATTTATTTTGTCTTCGACTTTTCTAATTTAATTATTATAAAAATTCAATGCAAAAAATTAAGAAGCATGCATGACATGACCAACGAAGAGGTGCCCTTTTTTTACTCATATACAAAAGAAGAGGTGCTTTTGCGGGATAAAATAGCAGACGTTAAATGATTTTAGAAATACATCAAGTGCTGTCAAGAGGCTTAGCCTGCAGACGATATGCAGTTTAAGATGAGCGATGACCACGATTTCAGCATACATATATGTGGTTCAAATGCAGTTTCCAGGATTATTTTACTCTTTGGGTTTTCTTATGTGACCTTTTTTAATCTCGAATCCTGCTCCTCTCTTGATATGATATTTTTTAATCTTATTTTTTATTTTATTTATAAAAAAAGAAAATCTAATAAATTAAGCTATCAATTTTCATGGAATGTAATAAAGTTTAGGAGACTTTGAGAGGGTAAACGTAACATAGTTAATATATAACAAAACTCCTTGCCTTCTTTAATATCCCTTGCTTTCCTTACTATCCTCTTTCATTATCTAACTGTGGCTGCCACCACATTCATGTCGTTTTTGGATTGAAATTGAACCAGAATTTATGGATAACGTCAGAAAATGGGAGATCAGCAAGATGGCCAAATGTCAAAGAAGGATGATTTTAGCTATAAGAGGAAAAATCTTGGTTGTTCTCATCTCATCAATACCGAAATCTATGGTTAGTAAATTCTGTTATTTTTTTAGTTGATTTGCTATTTCATTGTCGTGTCTTTGAATTTCATATCAGTTACTTAATCTCATCCTATGTACATTAAATTAATTGAAGGATATTATGACTCTTGCAATGAAAAAGCTTGAAAGAATTTCCTCCCATGCCTATTCTGTCAGATGGAATTTTTACTACTTACCAGAAAGGATGATAGGACAACATATATATTATATGAATAATGGTTTCACTATCTTACCATTTTTATTGATTAATAAATATAAATTAATAATTATATTTATAGAGTTTTAACCTTATAATAAATAATTTTTATTAACATTGATAAGAAAATGAAAAAAATTATATTATTATTGCTTATTTTAGTTTTACAAGACCCTAAATATTCATCTATATTACTATATCTATTAAATTAGATACTTACAATAAATAATTTGGGAATAAGGGATTTTAGAATGTTTTATAACTTATACTGCAAGTTCTTATTAAAATTTTATTTAAGAAAATAATGTTCACATAATGAAAGAAATTAGTTATAGAATGATTTTCTTACAAGTATTATTTGCGTGAGGTGATACGAAAAATATACAATATGAATTTATTGATTCACATACTTATAATTATTGTCATTTTCTATTAAATTGAAATTAATAAATTATATCTGTATATTTTGTTAATCTTGTACTAAATATTTTTTAAATTCTGATAAAAATAAATAATTTAATTTATTATTAATAATTTTTTTCAATTTTATAATATTCCAATTGTATATCTATATAATAATATCTATCAGGCTAGGTACTTTAAGCTTTAATAAGCAATGTTATTTGCTTTTTGATAAATAAAAATATCATGGATTTTATATTTCAAAGAAGCAATGCTAGGAAATATTAGAAGGCCTTTATAACTTGTGCTTTAAGTTCTTATTAAAGCCCTATTTAAGACAATAGTGCTCATGTGATGAGATAAATTTGTCATAAAATGATTCTCTACAATCTTACAATTATCAATAATTTATATTAAATGTAAATTACTAATTTATATTTATTTATATTTTCATCTTATAATAAACTTTTTTAACTTTTATAAGAAAATGTGATCAATTTAAATTATTATTTAAGATAATAATACTCGCATAACAAAAGAAATTTGACATAGAACAATTTTGTTGCGAATTCTAATACCTCAAACAAGTGATATGAAACATATATATTGCACGTGTAATACCAAATATGTATATTACATAGGTAATAATGAATTTCCTATTTTATAATTATTTTCAATTAATATTAAATTTAATTTTTAAATATTTATTTTTTGATTGATAAAAATACCATGAACTCAGTGGTTCGCAGAATTCAGCTACAAATAGGCCAAAGTTGAAGGGGGCCTTTTAGGCTTTTCCCATTATTTTTTTTCAATCTTACAACACTCTAATTGTATATTTACATTTTACAGCTATATCTATTAGATAAAATACTTTAAGTTTCAATAAATAATACTATTTAATTTTGGATTAATAAAACTATCACGAATTTTATATTTTGAGGAAATATCTAAGTCATAAATGAAAAAAGTCATAAATTAAGTATGATGCAGGACAAGTTGGGGTGAATGTATCTAAAATCTGAAACCTAACTCACCTCTATATAATAAATTTGAGCACTCTCCTTATAGAGTATTCATATGTATCATATTAGTTGTGAAACATTTCTCCCTCGGAACATATTTCATAGTAATAGCAAACAGGACAACCCGCTTCGTCCCACCCCGCTCTACTGTGGATCAAGCTTTAAAGGGGGCGGGACCGGCCAACCCGCATTAGTAATTTGGATTGAATATGCTAACTCGCCCCGCCCCGCTCGGCTGTGGGTTAGTGGATTGGTGGGTTGGCCAGCCAAAAAATAGAAAATAAAGAAAAAAATATTTTTTATATAAATTAATTCATCTAAATTTTTTTAAAAAAATAAATGAATTTTTAATTAAATGCAACAGAAGAATATCCATACAAAGAAACTCATTTTATTTACTCATCAAATATTAAACTATTTACTCAACTTTAGAATGGTTAAAAATGATAATTCTCAATAAGAATAAGATAAAACTTTTAATCAAAATAACCACAACAAAGACCTAAATATATTAAAAAATTCACAATCTATAAATTAACTATATTCACAATAAAATATAAATTTATAATCAACAAGACAATAACATAATTTATAAAAGCATGAATATAATCAATAATATAATCCAAAAAAAATATTAAGTCCACCAATATTACATGAACACCAACAAAAAAGGCCTAATATTATATGTATTATATGAAAAAATAAAAAAATAAAAAAAAATTGACGTGCGGGCCAAACCCACCTCGCCCCACTTCAACCCATAGGTCAAGTAGGACGGGTTATGCGGGTTGAATTTATTTTGCGGGTTGAAAATACTAACCAATCTCACCAAAAATTGCCAGTTATACGGGTTAACCCAATGGATCCGATCAATTTTGCCATCTTTTATTATTTCATAGTACTCTCACATTCTTATGTTCGAATTCTTAACATCCTTAATTATCTCCTTAGTTTTTCTTATCTTCATATTCTTAAAAGCTTTAACTATCTCTCTAATTTTTCTTCAATCAAGAAAATTTTTTTTATATCTATTAGTTTTGTTTTTTCAATCAAATGTCAAAATTTTTAAAAGAATAATTGTTATAGCAGATGACAAATATTTGCGAGTCAGAATAATATTAAAGTTTTAATCATTTATTTTCACAGTCAACAAAGAATACACGCAATTCTTTTAGATATAGTTTAACTGATTTTAAAAATTCATCTTCTCTTATTTTGTTATTAATTCAAAATAAGTTATTAATAATTTAAAGAATTTAAGTTTATAACATGATAAAAATTAAGCCAATCAAATATATTCTAAACGTACGTTAAAACTTTTAAAAAAAATTTCATTGACCTCCTTTGGGATCTATTAAAAATACACTTATTTCTTCTAATATTTTAAAATTATATTTGCCTTTCTTAATCATTTATTCCTTATAAATTAAAAATATATATAAAATAATTATTTCACCCTTAATTATTTCCTATATTTTTTATTCCATTGCCACTCCCCTAATTACCACTTCATCATCTCCTCTTGTTACAAATCCATTGTCTCATGGCTCAGTCCCAACTCACACTTTCTTATTTACCATCAACCACCAAAGTCCAGTGAGTGCAAAATATGTGAATTTGATGAGTGTGTGCATGAGATGGGTGACGACGTGGTGTGGCAATGAAGTAGGGGATTATTCCTCACAAGTCGCAACAGGTGAAGAAGAACCTGTTTGTGTAAATTGTGTGCATTGAAATGGGATTGAGGGTTTAGGATTTATGAGTGAGAGTTGATGAGGTAGGTGTATTTTCATTTCGATAGAGAGTCATCGACCTTTTCTCCTCGACGCCAGGCCTCGAAGAAAATGCAAATCACACCCACAGTACCTGGCCACGCTATCCATGAGCATCATCGACCACACCCATCGTACCTTACGTCCTCCAATGGCTCTCCCGCACTTGTAACTTTAGTCCTTTTCTCAATAATTCATTATGTATGTTCCCATTTTCATACAAAACACTACCAGAGTAGTAATTTTCATTTTTCAATATCATTTTTTCCCTAATAATTGGTTTAGGAATGACAAAGACACATAGTCTTCAAATTTCTTTGTATAGATTGAGGGCGGTGGGATGTTGATTGAGGGTAAGAGGGGAATAGGTGATAGTTGAAGTGGAAAGAAGATCACAGTGGTAGTGACAATGGCACAATTGAGGATGGGAATAAGATAGTAACAGCTGCCCTGGAGGAGGAAAGGAAAAGATGAGGTTTAGGTTTTATTTTGTTTGTTATGAAGGGTAATTTGGAAATTTCAACAAATTATTTGGAAATAAAAAAGATAGGTATAATTTTAAAATTTAGGAGGAGTAAATATATTTTTAATAAATTTTAAGGGAAGTCAATATAATTTTCTCTTAAAAAAATCTTATACAATGCACTATTACTAATTGGTTGTAGTAAAAATAGGTTTTATGCAATATGCATATTGAGGTCGACTTGTTCACGAACGAAGATTGAGTCTAGTGGCATATAGTGCCATGGATTTACACAATTAGAATTTGACAATACAATTCAATATTGTTGTAATGATTAAATTGCTTTCATTAACCATTGCTAACATAATTTTGAGTTGAGATAATAATTTAGATATAACCTTTTTTAAAATAGTAACTCTTGATATTACAGGTAAAATTTGCTTGGATTGCAATAAAATAAGTACAATAAATAATTAATAAAATAATAATAAATTTGATGAGTAGTTGTAACATTAACTACCTCTCAAGACAATTTTACTATAATAATAATAAAAAAAAATTAGATTCTATGCTATATATCTTGTATAATCCAGCCCTTGTCTTCCTCCACTTGGTAGTTTTTAATAGCAGCAATTTGCCGTTATCGTCAATATTTTCAAGTAACCTAACATTTAAGAAGAAGCTAACCACTAACTTTTAATCCGTATTATGGACCGTGCGATGGCATCTCATGCATATGCTTTGCGTCACCGTCTTATTAACATTAATGCATGCACATGTGTCATATGTTGTTCTTGGTAGCACTGACAACTTGTGGCAATGTTCACACTCAATCAAAAATAAATCTTGCAGCTAAATGGAATCCTAACCCCACCAAAGTTCTATAAATGCCCCCACACTCCCTTTATGTCTGATCCCATCATCACTACCCCTCTCTTTTCTTTGGTCCCCTTTCGTTCATTTTGGTGCTTTATAAACTAGTTTTGCTAATATATAAGCATAGGGGAAAGGGGGGTGGGGGTCTTGTGTTTGTTTGCAACAATGGCCATGCCTAAGTTCCTTGCTGTTTTGATCTTGGCCCTCATTGCCATTTCCATGCTTCAAACTGTGGTTGGTCATTTAATTGAAAGTAGAAACCACATTCTTACACACTCACAAAGCACACATTTTTAAATCTGTTATGAATTGATGAGGTTTTGAAGTGTGTTTTCTCACTTTTTTTGGGTTTGATTCTGATGAAGGTCATGGCATCTCATGGGCATGGAGGCCACCACTACAATGACAAGGTATAACCCAACTTCTTCTCTCCTTCTTTCCCTCCCTTGTTTCTCTCTCTCAATGTCGGGGGTTAAAGATGAAAGAATCAAGAGGTGGTGTTGGAATTTTACTTTCTTAGGTTCAGTTTGGTATGACGGTTAAAATAAGGTGAAATTTTCTTCAATTAAATTAATTAGTAAAGTTAGAAATTTTTCATCGCCTGTTCCAAACCAACCCAGCTTTGGGGTGAATAATGCTGCTGAATTGCTGACTTCTGCTGCTCAAATGTGTTTTTCACAGAGAAAATATGGACCTGGCAGTCTCAAGATCTACCGTAAGTGAAGTTCCTTCTGCTGTTCATTCTTTTATTTGTTCTTTTCTTCTCCTTGTCTTTTATGGTTAAAAAAAAAAGAAGAAAAAAAGAAAAACTTGGAGATATCTCCAACTTTGAACATTAGAAAATTGGTAGCAGCAAGGAAGAATTTCAGACACTAACCCAAAAAGCAGATCCTGGTTTTCTCATTGTATGTCCTCATTAGCTTAGTACACGTTTAATTTCGTTTTATTGTTAGGAAAGCAAGTGATTTTTTTAACCTTTTTAACCACATTTTAATCATAAATTATTTTAAATATGCCAATATTTGTTTGTTTTAAGTAATTTAATATTTATTCTTTTTAAATAATATCTTAATTTCAAGTTTTATAAATTAAAAAAATTAATATTAAAAAAATTTTACTCTTACAATTAACCTAGTGTAAGTCAAATTAGATGGGGCCTAACGAATTTTATATATTGGTGACTTAAAAAAACATATATATTTTAAATACAAAATAACTTAATCTAAGTTACTCGCGGTTTTATTTTACTGACTGTGCCACTGTGGTCCATTTATAGTTCCCGTTAAAGTTGCAGCTTTTGAGTCTTTGACTTTAACTTTCTTAATTTATCCCTTTTGGAATGTATGATATGACCAGAATGCCCATCACAATGCTCAAGGAGGTGTGGCAAGACACAGTACCACAAGCCCTGCATGTTTTTCTGTCAGAAGTGCTGTAGGAAGTGCCTGTGTGTGCCCCCGGGGTATTATGGGAACAAAGCTGTCTGCCCTTGCTACAACAACTGGAAGACCAAGAGAGGAGGTCCCAAGTGCCCTTAAGCTTGTGCTTCATCAAATTAATAGAGAGAGAGCATTTTAATTATATAACAATTTCCTTACTTGTTCCCCTCTTTGTCCTAACCAAATAGATGATGCCCTTTTAGGTTCTCTGTAATGTGTCGGTGTATTGAGGATGCCTTTTGAGTTATATGTGGGCTCCTCTGCATGCCAGTACTCCTTAAGGCTTTTTTTGTTTTTCAATGAGAGTGGCTAATATTGTTGCTGTTTATCTATGTAACTCCTAGTGCTTTGATATAATCTTATTTTACCTTCTTGTGTGGACAAGTGGCAAGCATGTTCATTTTTGACAAATTATAATCATTATTTTAATATAAAAATCTTGTAAACTGAACTTATATTTAAAATTAGATAATAAAATGACTAGAAATAGTGTCTAATGATAAAAGACTTAGATAACATATATGAGGTTAAAAGTTTAAATTTTATTACTATTTATATGCTAAAGCTAAAAAAGTAAGATAATAGGAAGTTATTTACTTTTAGATTATTTAATGTGCTATAATTGTGTTGTATTTTATTAATTTAAGTCTAAATATCTTAGTACTTTATAAACAAACTCATTTTGGAATAATTATCTCTTATAATGTTACTTGAATGACATAAGCGCAATTAAGCTAGTAATTTCTAATCATATATTTAAGGGACAATACAGTTATAAAAAGTTATGTGGCCCAAGCTTTTTTTGTTTGTGCAAACGCTTTTTCGATTATGATGTTTTTAGTCAAAGAAAATTGTTGTTTATTTGAGGACCAGCCAAGGGAGAGAAAAGCAGAATATTTAAGTTCAGTTTCCCTCTCTTATTTTTAATGCTACATTCTTGAGTCGTGTACAAAAATTATATATAAAAAAAAGAACTGTATCCTTTTTTGTAAAATGCATAGTATTTTATAATTGAGCATATTTATGAATTTTCAACGAGCCACATGCACTAGTTAAATTTCTTTTTAATTATTGGACTTAACTATTTTTGAGCATATGAGCTCGATACATTTATTCTTACAGTGTGTTTGGATGTTCTTTCATTAATGGAATAGATCAGAACTAATAAAAAGTAATTGAAAAGAAAAGAAAAACAACAAATTAATACTTTAATTGCTTATCTAGAGGATTAATAAAGAAATGAAATGGAAATTTATTAATTATGTTTAGAAATTAACAAAATGAAATATTTATGATTACTAACTTTTCAAATAACTCTTTCAATAACTCTATATTGTTATTAGTCGAATCCATGTTTTTCATTGAATAATTTTGCTTCAGTCATCTAATTATATTCAAATGAGACTCATTACTTCCTTATTCACCTAAAAAAAAAGGAAAAAAAAAAAAAGAAAAGGACTCACTGCTTACTTTTAACAAAATTTAAAGAGAGAAGAGAGAGTCGAGAGTGAGAGCTCTGAGCATAGGAGAGAAGGAATTGAAGAAATTGAAGAAATGAATCACTTGAGTTCATCATTGATGCAAAATGAGTGTTTATATACAGAGATGAAAGGGCTGAGTGCTTGCCAGCTCAGCATAAGAGAAAACAGAAAACTAACTAACTAACTTCTAACAACCAGTAATGATTAAACACAGATAATTAATCACATGTTGAAATACAAAAATTTATTGGGTTATCTCCGAAATTTGGATGACATAGCAGCTAAACCTCATCGAAAGGGCAAAACGGCATTCACTTCTTGGATTAATTAAAGCACCAATTAAAGTCACCTCAAGAAGGTGCAGACGACTTGTATATTTTGTGATTCTTTAAATTTTTTTATAAAAAAATTTTATACATAAAAATGTAGAGATATGGGAGGTTGCCTTATCCAAAAGTGAGGGCGTGTTACAAGTTTCAGTAAAGATTTATGGTCATATTTACATATGTCCCAATGATGAAAAAGACCGCTAGTAGGATTCAAACCCGGTACTTTTATCGCATTTTTTGATCCCATTAATCGAGCTAGCCTCTTTGATTAAATAGTTTGTGAGTCTTTATTTGCACAAGAAACAGAATCGAGCCACTGGCTAGCACAAGAAGTAAATTATTTAATTTTGACCAAATTAAGAGAGAACAAATTGTAGAATCCCTTAGTATTTATTGACAGACGTACTACAAATTGAAACAGTTTTCGCAAGTTATTTGATACTCCCTTTATTTTAATTTATTAGTCCATTTGAACAATTTGATTCATTCTTAAATCAATATATAGTCAAATTATTGTCTATTTATACTAAACTAGGACACATAGATAGAACAAAGAAATTTGAAACATTTCGCACAAGCGCAAGATACTGGTTTTCTAGCAGACGATAATCTTTACAACTCAAATTCTGATGATGCTACGCTCAAGCAGACCATCCTCGTCCAAAGAGAGAAAGTGGGGAAAAAAAAATATTCTGTACGATCCCTCTCAGTATTGCGGTCTCAGAAGGCACTATTGTTAATAATATATTACCGAAATTGTTTACTAGAAATTCATGAAGGCAATGTGTTGTAGAGTCTTAAAAAGGGATTTCACAAATGGCCTACAACTTACTGGCATTCCACGATCACTAATAACATATGCAACATCCCAAGGAAAATCATCACAACCTGTGAGGCCATTTTCCTATAGACTATTAGAAGGAATTAGGATGCCAAGAAAATATGAGGTAATTATTTTAGGTGAGACTCATTTACACCCTCTAGAAGACTAATTTTTGTTCAACTACAAAAGTATAAAGTGGATTAAATTTTGTTTTTTGTAAGATCACAAGCTATATCATTATATGTTCAGCCCATTTGAACTATAAGATGAATCCTCACTCTACTACATAAACATAGCACGCATTAAATCTAAAAAGTTATAAAACAACTTAGAGGAATGTTAATTAGTGTTGGATATATATGCACACTTGACAGAAAAAAATATAAGCAACAGAATCCTCCATAGGGGGCGATAGAAATACAGATCCCTTATAAGTATGACAGAAATAAACTGCAACTGATTACATAGACAAAGCATTTTAATACAAGAAAAGTCCACAATACTACTGAAGATGTACCATGTACATGTACATGAACATTCTCTTGATTAAGGTGATCGGAATTTGACACAAATGACAGCTGCTATTTCCAGGGCAACAATTAGAAGATAAAAACCAAGACACTGCATGGATTAAAACAATACAAAAAATAAAAAAGGTTCAGATTCATCGTTATACAAGTTATATATATGCCATTGAAATTAAACTTAGGCTTAACAATATAAATATATGTAAGTAGCAAGTAGCTTACAAGGATGAGCCCTGTTCCAAACAGCAGGTTTCCTAGAGTGGTGTCCTCATCCAGGAAGTCTGCGAATCGACCAAGTGGCCCCAAACCAAGGTGAAGAGGATTGGCAACAGAAAGTGTCCATCCTCCACTGCAAGAAAAAAAAAATTCTAGTTGAGCACAAAAATTGCACATTCAATCTATGCCTATGTAAGCGTAATTACTTCAAGCTGTTTGACACTTATGCCAATAAATTAGTTCTCAAATTTGAATATTATGAATAAAAAAATTAGCGTTAATAGAATTTTATTTTATAATGAACCAACACAAGTCAAGTAAAATTAAACAGAGTCTAATGGACTTGTGAACTAAGAATACCGGTGATTTAGACAAAAAATAATGATATTTTTCTAAGATAAAAATAGTGATATTTGTCTAAGATATTAATAAGCTTAGTGAAGTTATTTTCAATATGAAAATCAAAATGAGTTTCTAATTATGTAATTCGAGATGTGTCGAGTACATAAATAAATCTACAAAATAAGTTTCCACAATTAAAGTTTCAGTTGTGGTCACATAAGCAACGATTTGTGCCACGTACGTAGGAGCAGCAATTAATTAATAACACTACTATAAGAATCAAGGATAGCATTAATGCTTTAAAATCTTTTTATCTAGAAGTAGAGTTCATACTTCATAGCAATGTCTGTAACTATAGCTTCAAGAAAAAGCATCTTGAAAGAAATTCAGATAGCTAGAACTTGCCTTGCACTTGGGTTAATGGTTGTGCCATTAGGAGGAGGACGAGGAGCCGCTGCAGTGTAATTGGGCTGGTAGGGCTGTGCAGATCCAAATCAAGAAGAGAAGCATTACCTAGATCATTTTTCCTTAAACTTATGTATTACATTATAAAGTGGACACATGAAAAGAGTTAGCATTCAAATTGATTCTCTAAAGAATCGGGAATGATCAAAATAGTCCTAGATTAATTTGATATCGTGCATATTATTAGAAGACTAATTAAAATATTTACTCCATGTGAAAAGTACAACTAGCAAAAAATTAACATGAATTGGTTTTCGATAGATTTAATTTTCACCAAAGGTCGTAATAAGCTGTTCTAATGAAATAAAAAGCTGAAGAATTCTCTCTCTCTCTCTCTCTCTCTCTTTATGTGAAAAGCTGAAGAATTTTCAGTCATGAAGTTTTTAACATAATGAAGTTGTAACCCTTTTACCCAAGCCTGAAATGGACATTCACCTGTATTGGCCTTTGCGCAACACCCAGTTTTAGTCTTACATAAGTATTAAAAAAATCTCAAAATATTTAGTAATATATGAAGGACGTTATCAAATTGAAGACAAGATACCATTACTATTACAAAGATGCTTGTGAATCCGTACCTGGTGGCAAATCTCACATGTGATATTACCTTTTGCGTCGCACCAACGTTGAACGCAAACCCTATGAGCATACTGAAGCATAACAAGGAGATTTGCATTTAGTTTTAGAAGTCAAATATATCATTTTAACATTTGAGTACTCTAAAGCCAGCTAGCATAAGTAGTGCATTCAATTAATCCTAAGTAAGAAGGAAAATAACTCACTAAAAATCTTCATAGAATTTTAAGGCTACTCAAATCATCGGAAAAACTAATTAGAAAGTGCGGAATTATGTTACCCTCGATTGAAAAAAATCATACATTAAATACAATTGCAAAATGGAAAACAATTTACCTTTTTTTGTCCAATTCCAAACCTTCTTTATTTTTTTTAACATATATGCCGTATCATCTAAACTATTTGGCTAATGTAAATGATTGTTTACATAGTTAAAGTCTTTTAATGATATATAGCATGATACACTATTCATAGGCCGATATATAAAAGACATATCTATTACTAAAACAATTATCATACATATAAAATACAATAAAGTAAAATCAAACAGAAATTAGTCATTCATATTAAAATTATGCCACCTTCAAAGTGCCATTGCAGGAGCAAGGTGCTTCCATCAGGTTCAGTAAGTCCCCTTGGTGACAAAGGCGGCATTCGACCTTCTCTTCAGCTTCCTCTTTAGGTTTCTTGACATTTTCATTGTTGTTGATTGCAGAATCATCCTTTTCAGCAGCGTTCATGGCAGCACCGAGATCTTCCACTGAAATCTCAACATCAGATCCCTCACCTTGGGTTGTGAGAAGTGCTTGATGAATGTCAATGACGTGATCTGCCATGTTGTGAACCTGCCTCAAGCATGAGAATCATGGTTATTTATAAGTAATCATATAAAAATTTTCTACGTTATATCCTAAGGAAGAAAGAAATAAAAATGGGGGGGAAAAAATTGAAGGCTAGCTTGTAATACTAGCATTTGAAGGCTTGTTCAATTTTCTCCTTTAGTTTTATTTTCTCAACGTTAATTCATTACAAAGTACAAACACATTGCACGTCATAAATTCAGAAACAAAATTAACTTTGATATACTTCTATCACTTCTATAGTTCTATTAAAAGCTTAATAACCCATTTCAGATCTTCGTCACGTTCATAGTGAAACGAGATAGTCATGAAATGAAGAAAGAGAAACAAAAAGAAGCAGAAAAGAAAAAGACAAGCTATGTAATTTAGAAACAAGACAACAAAAAGTACAGGGGTTATAGTCATAACTCATAGCTTGAAACCAACTTCAAAATTCAAATCCAGAAAAAGAGAAGAAAAGGACTTAGTTTTGGGATAAGCTTCAGAAGTCAGAACCCATCTTTCATCTTCAACTTGTGACATGCATGTACGATCTAAAATCAAGAGACGAGAGAAAAGCACATGTGTTGAAAGAAAACTGACCCAGGACAACCAAGAAAACGTAAATGCACCACTGTTGTAGTAATTTTTTATTCTATTTATCAGGAACCAAAATAACCGATACATGGATTAAGGAAAAGAAGAGGAAGAAAGACTAAAGCTTCATAAACCAAGGAAAAAGAAGCTAAAGCTCAAAAACCAGTTTATATGCATACACAGCTTCATGATGTCCATATCAAATCCAAAAATGAAAATTAAGACTCTGCGTGCAAACCCAGAGACAAAAAAACACACACATACACACAAAGCTTTAAAGCTAGCTAGAACATCTCCTTCGTTAAATTCTAAAATAAGAAGATTGTCTAGCCCGGTAGATCCATAGAGAGTACCACCAGAGGAAGCAATGATGAGAACTAAAATTTTTTTAACACTAAACTAAAATGATTATCAATGGATCAAAACAAGAAGAAGAAGAGAAACCTGAGTTGTTGCTCTCTCTCTCTCTGTGCTCAGTAAGTTAGCCCTGGTACCTACATATATACTAGTGGGTGAAGTGCCTAATGCAAAACCGGGGTGAAAATGAACCCACACTAGCTAGAACCTGGTTTTGATTTCGGGGAATCGTGCTGAGTTGTATTTGGCACAAGTGTGGGGTTGGGGTTGGCGTTATAGTGTAAGACTAAGAGTAAGAAAGTTATGCATGCAGCAAAAAAGGATGCGCAATTGCGATGTCGCTGCTCGGATAGTGGAGTGTCTTCTTTGGCCATATATTAAGACACCCTTATTAGGCCGTTACACCCGTAATCCTCGACTTCGGGATCGAAAAACTTCTTGATGACAGTAGCAGAGTGATTGTGCAGAATAAAATTGGAGGAGATGCAATACAGCCAAGTGGTGGAGAAGATGAACATTATGATCAAAAGGAAAATAATGAAGTTGTCTTGTTTCCTTTCCATTGTTTTTCCGTAAAATTTGCTGTATAAGTAATTCAAAAATCAAGTTTTATTAAGTACTATTTTATGAGTTTATAAGTTTAGGTCCCAAATCGAGTTAATTTGCTTAAAAATTTTAATTTAAATAAAATTAGATAAATTCAGGCGAACTTGAGTATGCTTGCATTAATTTGGGGTAAACTTGCCACTTTACTATTTTAGTTAGAATTTGATTACTAAAGTACTAAAATCCCATACTTTATAAGAAGCACTTTTAATTTAAACTTAAAAAATTGAAAAGATGACGTCTTGATTTAAGTTATTTGGATTTTTAACATCTTAAAACCCTGATTTACTATGCTTTTTGTGATCAATTTGTATTTTATTTTGTACGACTTGTATTTACTTCACTATAGTGTTAGAAGTCAAACTTTGATATATATTTATTTTATTATGAATTTATTTTAGAGTTTAATAAATATGCACCGTTAATATAAAACTTTTTTATACTAACATCTAATGATGTGCTATTATATAGGTAAAAGTGGTTAACTCTCAAATCCATTACCTCAAAACAAAATCATCTTTACCTATGTGGTAGCACGTAATTGGATGTTAGTATAAAAGAGTTTTATATTAACAGTACATATCAATTAATCTTTTTATTTTATTATAATTAGATGTCATAAATATCTTTTAATATTATTTATAAAATAAGTAAACTCCTACAAATTTATGAATCAAGTATATAATTTGAATTTACTTAAACGGTACAAGTTTAAATTCACTCGAGAATTTGACAACCCTGGGCGTCCATCAAATTCAGTCAACTGGGACAATTTCATTGAGACACATTACTTCCTCCAAAATTTGGATGACATAGCAGCCAAACCTCATTGTAATGGCAAAGAGGCATTCACTTCTTTGATTATTAAAGCAACAACTTAAGTCATCTCAAGAAGGCTATAGAAGATTTGCATTTTTATTTTTATTTTTCGATACATAAAGTTAGAGAGATGGGAGGTTCCCTTACTCAAAAATAAGGGCGTGTGACGAATCACAAGTTTCAGCAAAGGTTTATAATAATATTTACATATGATCCAGTAATGAAAGACAGTACGTAGGATTCAACCCCAGGACCTTTTACCACATTCTTTGGTCCTATTAGTTGAGCTAATAATCCTCTTTTAATTAATATTTTGCGATTCTTTATTTGCACAAGAAACAGGATCAAGCCGCTGGCTAGCACAAGAAGCAAACTATTTGACCTAATTAAGCCAGAGCAAATTGTAGAATCCTTAACATTTATTGAAAGACAACAAACTGAGAAACAGTTTTCCCGAGTTATTTGATTACATAATTGCACCAAATTGTTCATATAGCTAATAAATAGACATGTATAGACACATTATTGTTTATTTATTCTAAAATACGAGACATAGACAGAACAAAGGTAACTTGAAACACTACCTACAAAGGCAAGATACCCACAACAACTAGTTGACAATGATCTTTGCAGCTCGAACTCTGATGATGCCACACAGAAGCAGACCGTCCTCACCCAAAGATAAAACTACTCTATACCATCACTCTCAGTGTTGCGGTCTCGGAAGGCACTATGTTGTAAAAGATATTAATGAAATTGTTCATTAGAAATTCATGAAGACAATGTCTTGTTGAGTATTAGAAAGGGATTTCACAAATGGCCTACAACTTACGGCAAATTCCATGATCAAGGATAACATATACAACATCCCAAGGAAAATCTTCACAGCCTGTGAGGCCATATTCTTATAGATTATTAGAAGGAATAATTTGGATGCCAAGAAAGTAACGGCGATTAAAGATAAAAATTTATAAAACATTAGAGAATGTCATAGTATTGCATATATGCACACTTACACAGAACAAAATATAAGGTACTGAATCCTCCATAGGTGGCGAATAGAAATACACATCCCCTATAACTACGACCGAAGAAATAAACTGCAATTGAGTACATAGACAAAGCATTTTAATACATGAAAAGTCCACAATACACCATGTGCATGTACATGTACATTCTTGATTAAGGTGATCGAAGTTTGACACAAATGATAGCTGCTATTTCAAGGGCTACAAGTAGAAGATAAAACCCAAGACACTGCACGGATTAAAACAAAAGCAACTCAGATTCATGGTTATATAACGTATAACATTAAAATTTAAACCTAGGCTTAAAGAGATATTCTTAGATGATCTAAGAATGAAAAAAAAAAAAAAAATTTGCTTTGAATTATTCAATGCTTGAAATTGGAGCAATTGGATTAAAAATATAGTTATAGTAAGAGATAATGATTGCTCACAAAGCTGATATGTTAAATATTAAATGGACAAGAATAAAAGCCTTTTTCACTCTAAAACTACCTAAGAGTTTTTCGTAAATATATATAAATGTAAGTAGCAAGTAGCTTACAAGGACAACCCCAGTTCCAAATATCAGGTTTCCAAGAGTGGTGGTGTCCTCATTCAGGGACTCTGTGAATCGACTCACATACATGGATCTGCCCCCTGCAAGGTGCGGAGGATTGACGTCCCCAAAAAGTGTCAATCCTCTACTGCAAGAAGAAAGAAAAATCATGTTTAAATCATGTTAAGCACAAAAATTGCACATTCAGCGTGATGCTTGTTTAAGTAAGATATTAATAAGCTCGGTGAAGTTATTTTCAATATGAAAATCAAATTTAGTTTCTAATTATGTAATTCGAAGTATGTCTCGTACATGAATAAAGTTGCAAAATAAGTTTTAACAATTTGTATTATGTAGGAACAGCAACTATTAGTAACACTACTAGAAATCAAGGGTAGCATAAATCGATGTTAATGCTTTAAAATCTTTTTATCTAGAAGAATAGTTCATGTATAGCTCACAAAAATGTTAAATGTAACAATAGTTTAGGGAAAATGCATCTTGAAAGAAATTCAGATAGCTAGAACTTGCCTTGCCGTTGGGTGAGCCACTGCAGTGTAATTGGGCTGGTAGGGCTTTGCATTTCCAAATCAAGAAGAAGAGAAGCATTAGGTAGATATTTTTCATTTACATTTATATATTACATTATAAAATAGGACACGTGGAAAAAGTACAGATGGCAACAAATAAACATGATTTGGCATTCGATATATTTAATTTTCACCAAAGGTCGTAATAAGATGCTCTATTGAAATAAAAAGCTGAAAATTTTTTAATTATGAAGTGTTTAACATAATGAAGTAGTAAGCCCTTTTGCTGAATCGTGAAATAGACGCGCACTATTGCATATTTAAATTTTAGTTTTTGGCGATATTTATTGAAATTATAATATTTAAAAAAATACTACTAAAAATATAAAAAGTGTTGTTAAAATTTTTTCATAATATTTTTACAAGTATTGTATATAAGTAATATTAAATTTCAATCATATATATATATATATATATAACGGCATTATCAAATTGAAGACACGATGACATGACTATTACACCGATGCATATGAATCCATACCTGGCTGCAAATCTCACATGTGATATTGCCTTTTGCATCGCACCAACGTTGAACGCAAACCCTATGAGCATACTGAAGCATAACAAGGGGAGAAAAGAGAGTAAAATATTAATTAACATATCATTTTAACATTTTAGTACTCCAAAGCTAGGTAGCATAGTTAGCGTATTCAATTAATCCTAAGTAAGAAGGACCATGAATTATTAAAAAGCTTCATACAATTTTAAAGCTACATAGATCATTGGAAAAACTAATCAGAAAGAGTGGAGTGGAGTTATGTTACCCTCAATGTGGAAGAAAATTCAATCATACATCAAATACAATTGCAAAATGGAAAATGATTTAACATTTTTAATCATATCCAATTCCGAACCTTCCTAATTTTGGTAATATACAGTTCTGTTTGACTTTTTTTATATAACTATTTACATAGTTAAAGTCTTTGAATGACAATATCCCATGATATACTATTTACGGAATGCTATATAATGGATCAAAGTTAAATTTAAAAGAACAGAAAGCAACAGACATCTATTACTGCAATAATTATCATATATGTCAACAAAACACAATAGATAAAATGAAAATCAAATAGAAATTAACCATTCATGGTAAAAAATTATAAATTGTGCTACCTTCAAGGTGCCATTACAGTAGCATGGTGCTTCCAGCAGGTTCACTAAGTCCTCTTGATGACAAAAGCGGCATTCAACCTTCTCAGCAGCTTCTTCTTCTTCTTCTTCAGGTTTCTTCACATTTTCATTGTCGTCGGTTTCAGAGTCACTGTCCTTCACAGTATTCACTGCAGCACCGAGATCTTCCACAGGAACCTCAATTTCAGATTCCTCACCTTGGGTTGTCAGAAGTGGCTGATGAATGTCAATGACGTGATCTCCCATGTTGTGAGCCTGCTTCATAAAGAGAATTACAGAAACAAGATAGTTCTATTAAAAGCTTAACTAAAATTACCCATTTAAGATCTTCATCATGTTCATACATGAAATGGGGTAATCGATCATGAGATGAAGAAGAAAAATTAAAGAAGCAGAAGAGCTATGTAGTTTAGAAACAACACAAAGTAGAGGGGGGGTTATAGTCAAAGCTTGAAACCAACTTCAAATCCGGAAAAAGACAAGAAAAAAAGAAAGGACGTAGTTTTAGAATCAGATTCAGATTCAGAACCCGTCAATTCCATCCTTATCATGTGACAATGACATGCGTGAACGATCTAAAATCAAGAGTGTCAAGAGAAAAGCACATGTGTTCTAAGAAAAAGTAAGTGCACCACTGTCGTAGGAATTTTTTTTTTCTTTCTATTAATTAGGAACCAGAAAAAACCGATGATGCACGAATTAAGGAAGAAGAAGAACAAGAAGAAGAAAGCTTCATCAACCAAGGAAAAAGAACCTAAAACTCAAAACCCAGTTCATACATATACAGATCTCCAAGACGTCCATTGATGCAAAACATTAAATCCACAAATGAAAAATAATCAAAAAATCAAAATTAAGACTCTGCATGCAAAAACTAGAACAGCACTCATACTCAAAGCTTTAAGGCTGGCTAGAACATCTCTTTAATTACTTCTAAAATAAGAAGATTGTCTAGCCAGGTAGGAGACAGAGAATGCCACTAGAGAAAGTGATGATGAGAACCTCAAAAAAAAAAAAAAATTGACACTAAACTAGAATAAGTATCAAAAGATTGAAAGGAGAAGAAGAAGAATTGAAGAAGAGAGACCTGTGTTGTCACTCTCTCTCTTAAGCCTCCGAACTTGCGTGTGCTCAGTAAGGTGGACCATGCACTTATATATACTAGTGGGTGAAGTGGCTAATAATGTGAAACCGGGATGAAAACAAACCCACACTAGAACCTGGTTTTGGTTTCAGTGAATGGTGTGTACTGTGTAGAGTTGTTTTCGGCACAAGGGTGTGGGGTTGGCGTTAGTGTTTTGGATTAAGAGAGTTATGCATGCAGCAAAATAAGACGAACAATTGCAGGGTCGCAGAAACACAGAGTGGAGTGTCTTCTTTGGCCATATATGTATTAAGCCACCGTTATGAAGCCATTAGGTCGGCCCCCTCTTGGTTTCTTTTGCCTTTCAGTTGGGTGGAGTTTGGCTTCTTAGCTGTTCAGTTTCCATGTTTCCCGTGAAAAGTTGGACTGACACAAATGTTCCCTCCTTTAAATCCTGAGGTTTCACCTGAAAATCTTGGGAGAGTATTAGAGAGATTTCTGTGTAGATACAATTTTAATAAATCAGACATATTTATAATAAAAGTGGGTCCTATTAATTTTAGGGAATAGCTATTGTTATTCTTCTATATCTATTATCACTTCCATTTTTATTAATTTTTATTTAATTTTTATTTAATTTTACTAAAATACCTTTTTTTTATATATTTTACTTAAAAGATAGTTAACATTAATTATTTATTAGTCATTATAATGTTATTAAAAGTTATTGTTGTTAATTTAATTAAAAATTAATTCAATGATTTAAAAGTATTTATTATTTTTTTAAATTTTTATATAGTTTTTTCATGAAATTTTTATATAGTTATTAGATGTTACAAGTATCGATAACTAATTTATTTAATATAATTATTTAAATCTAAATATTAAATTATTTGTAAAAAATTTTCAGACAATAATGATCTAAATAATATAAAATTGGGTATTTTTAAAAAATAATAACCAAAAAATATACAATTGTATACCTTATTTTGTAACATTTGGTGTTTATATAATTGAATAGAATAAACATATGATACCATGATTTATTACTATTGATTATTAATATTCACTCTAGAAATTTTTTGTTCGTTATTCATGTTCTTAAAAATTAAGGCAATTGGATACATTAAATTAATTACTTACTCACATTAAAAATGGTTTAAAAAGGTTAAAATATTTCTCTTATCAACACTCACACAGTATAAATACTAAATTATTTACTTTTTATTGGATAAATTATACTTTATATACTTCTAAATATTTTTTTTATGGGGATACTTCCAGATAAATTAAAAAAAATTGAAGCTGCTAATTGACAAGCATATATGTGTCTTTCAACACACAATTAATGGTAATATATACCAATATACCAATTAAATATATAACTAATTCAATGCACCAAATTATTTTAAATTTTAAAAACATGAATAATGAACAAAAAATAATAATAATATAGTAAAAATTAATGGTTAATAGCAATAAATCATGGTATTATATGTTTATTTGAAATTTTTTGATTATATAAACACTATATGTTACAAAATAAGGTATGTAGTTTTATACCATGAGTTATTAGTACATTTTTATTGTCATTCATTTTTATTTATTATTTTTTAAAATAGTCATTGTTATATTATTTAGATAATTATTGAAACAAAAATTTTTTAAAACAATTTAATATTTAGATTTAAATAATTATATTAAATAAATTATATATCAATACTTGTAATATTTAGTAACTATATAAAAATAAAAAATAAGATAAAGTGTAATATCTAAGCTACGAATCACATGAATTGTAGATTTTAGACATTTTCAGCCTAAGGAGGGGGCACACTCAAGTGCAGCAAGCCATACCCAAGCATGCTATTGACTAAAGCTAAGAAAGTTTTTAGGTTTAGGCCACGCTCGAGCGTGCTACTAGTCGAGGAAGTTTCTAGGCCTAGACTACACTTGAGCGCAGTAAGCCATGCTCAAGCACAGCAAAGGTGGTGGAAAAAAAAATAAGGGGGCTTCGTCCCCAAAATAGGAAGAACACTCTCTCTTTTCTCTCCTAAGCTTTCTCTCTCTTCCCTCTCTAAAATCACTCACATATGATGTTTTTACTATCTTATGCTATCCTTTATCTCTACCTACTCCTTATCAGTTATATTCCTAACCTTCCTACCGATTGATTTTTTGTCTGTGAGCAAGTAAAGAGAAGCTTTGGAAGTCCTAGGAGGAGACTCAAACTCCCCACCTCATTCCTTTCCATTGCTTAACACTCAAGGTAACCTTTGAGCTCATAGTTTCCCCCATTTCAAGATTTAAGCAATTTCTTCCTACAAAATTGATTTTTGGGCTAGGTTTTGGAATCTTAAAATTGTAAATATGGGGTTTTGGGGGATGTAAGAGCAACCTATGTTAATCTTTTGTTGCTATGGCTAATATATGGCTATGTTATCATATTTGTGGTGTTAGATTCATTCCAAAAGTAACTAGTTGGGTCTATGACTCCCTAGAGAAACTTCTATTTTGTGGTTTGAGTACTGTGAGTAAATAATTTATTTATGGTAATTTTTCTACTATCTATATGTACAAGTATTTATGCCTACCCAATTATATTTTTTTATGATTCAGTATATTTAATGAAATATTTTTCCAACCACTTGTGAAGAAAAAGAGATTAGTATGAACTTATGATTTGAAAATTGCATGGGATTTGAATCTGTTGAGCTAAATTTCAAATTGTTCAGTAGGATGATGATGATGATAATAATAATAATAAGTAAGGCAATAAATTGAAAATGATTGACAGTAACTAATAAGTAACAATACCTAGTAAAAAGTAATAAGTAATAACAAATAGCAATAAGTGAAAAGGAATAAGGAGTAACAATTATAGTTATGCTAATAGTTTACTTATAGTATTGCTTACAGTAAGTTATACTTATAGTAATAATAATAATAATAATAATAAAATTCGAAACAACAATTATAAATAGATTCGTGGATACTAATAGTAATACTACATACTATCAATAATTAATAATACCATAATATTAATAGCAATAATAATATAAATAACAATAAACATAATATAAAATAAATAGCAACAATAGTAATTGTAATAATAATAAAAATAGGCATAGTTATAATAAATAGAAGGCTAAACCATATATGGAAAATCATAATATGCAACAATAAAGAAATTAAAAAATGTCTATATTTATTTGGTCAAAATTTGATCCAAGAACTGATTACAAACTATATCCTTCCTATTAGCACCCCTAACATTAACCTATTACCACTAACCTATAGAGCATAGTACAATTATTATTTTTAACATGTAAGTGTGATTGACATCAAGTCAGAATCACATATACCAATAATAAAAAGAACATGCTAGAAAAAATTCTAATTAAACAACAACAACAAGAATAATAAATTTTTTGAAGGCAAGGAGAAAAAAAAAAGAACGTCCACACCTACATCGTCTTGTCTACATGCAACCTCCACCATGGCCAATTTCTTCATCTACGATAATAGTAGCAACTTAAGGTATGAACTTCATCAATAGAAAGAAAGCAAAATAACAATTATAGAAAACATGTATTCCATAACGAAACAAGAAATTTCGGACTCTCCTGATTATATCATTGCTATCATCTTCATTTTGTGAGAGAACCCACTTTGGGATGTGGAAGCCTTTCACAATAAAAATGAAATATTAACAATAATTTTTTTTTCAATTGCGAGGTGGAAGCTTTTGAAACTTTTTCAAATCCATTAAATGTCTTACTACTTTTAACCACACCACATACACCAATAATCCCATCTTACATAGTGCAAACCCTATGATACACATACAGTGAGCAAGATGCATTTGGACCTTCCACCAACTTCTTTGATCATCTTTCTCTTTGTAAGAGGACAACTAATAACTGAGATGCAACCGGAGTAAATAACTATTCTTTCGTCCAGGTATACATCTAACATATCCCATCTTCTCATCCTTGGAAACAACAAAACTTGTTGGAGAAGATGAAAGTGAAGTAACCCATCGGTAATGTAACACCCTCTTAAGTATAGTAATATGCTTAAGTCATAATACTATAGCCAGGAGTTTGTCACGTCTAAAATACTTACCTCTTAAATAATTATAAATGGTTCTTACGTAATTTGATTCCGTAATAAAGACTCGAGTCACAAATTTTTTATTTGTGTTATGTACATTAGGCACATGTCCATAGAATAAAATGTAGAAAAATAGTAAAAATCGTGAAACTATAAAGATATTGAATGTAAACTGAAATAAATATTTACAGCACATTTTTAACTATATATGTTCTCGTGTATTTAAAAATAAATCTCTAAATACAAAAGATATGTGGCCATCAAAAGATCATACACCCGGTCTACATCAAAATTTCTCCAAACTCAGAACATGTTCACGTAGAGATAGCTACTGAAGGTAGGTGGAAATACATAGGAACAAAAGACTACATCTATGCCTATGGCCCAAAATCACACAACATACTGAAAAGAGGGCCACTCTGTACAAAAGAGGTAACAGCTATATACTGTCGAGACAACTCCTCAAAAGGGGTCCTGCTCACTCCCCTAATCCAACTCGGGAGTGCAAAAGCTACTCTCTATGATGCTTACTGCTCTAGGGCCACCTGGTTGGTGTTTGTTATCACCAGAAGTGGAAGTTGAGGAGGATGAGCTTGCCTCGGAGGGGTCGATTTCCATAGATACTGTGGGAGTAGGAGGAGGAAGAGGTGGTGCAAATCCTGGACACGCCATATACAAAGGGGTCTTGTCAAACAGAACCTCGAGATTGAAGAAGGGACTTAGAACAAAAATTGCAAAGGAACGTAGGAAAAATATGTACAACCTAACATGCGCTTGGCCTAGCAAGTACATGGAATCAGTTCATGATCATAGTACAACTGCCAATTAGGAGCCTCGAGATAAATCACCACCGATGCCATCCTCATCGTCTGAGGATAATATGGATATATACAATAGGGATGAAAACTTAAATTCTCAGTAGGCCCTTCTAAACTACCACATATATTGTCATTGTTATCATCCTCAATTGCTTTGGTTTATTCCAAGAAAATATGTTTTCAACAAATAAGGGAAATAAAGTCCATTTGATAATTTTCTAAATCTTTTTATCTAAAGCAGGTTCATTTTACTCAGACACTTGACGTTAAGGAGTGGATCATAACATCAAGGATAATATGACAACATAAATGAGTACGAATATGCTAATAAAGTATAATGAATTATGTAACTGCATTTGTCTTCTTAATTTCTCTTACATGAGCACCTGTACTTACTACCCTTGAGATGGGTGGATGGCCTCTTTTACTCTTAGGTAATAGGCTGCTTATCAAGACCGAACCCGTTCCTATACGTGATTGCCAAGTTTACTTTCCCTGACACTCACAAAGACCTATTCCTAGCCAGTTTACTTTCTTGACTTAATTCAAGGGAGCCATGTTTACTTTCCTCGACTTAACTGGATTTACTTTCTTCGGCCCAAGTAATTTAAATTCATAATTATCTTGAGAGCTCATGTGTCCATATATTTTCTTATTTCATATGCTCATATGCATTCCTTGGTCATAATGATGCATGGGGATATTTGAATGCATCTATGTTTATGCTGTATACTTACTTTCAAAATGTTTCTATAGAAAATTCGGTAGTATAACAGTTGTAATATGAAAATTCCCAAAATTTACAACAATAGATTAAACAACCAGTCAACAAAAGAGAACAATTCTAGCATATGTATCAAAATCTCAATCATATATATATATATATATATATATATATATATATATATATATATATATATATATATATATATATATATATATATATATCGAGCAAGGAATGTCATCAATCATCAGGATTCCCAATGAATATCGATATCATGAAACATATGTCAATGTGGCAGTGAAACCAATATATATTCATCATCTTATCAAGTGGTTTTGGTTCCTTATGGTTTGGAAACCGCTAAGTCAAATTATATGTAATTTAACTACAAATTAGACTTTAGTCCACTAGATTCTATCTAAATATACAAATTAATCCTTTTTGAGCTCAAATTTTACAAAAATATTATTCTATTAGTCTACTTTCAAATCTCTTTAGTCTCATTGAATTTTGATTAGTATAGCTTAAGATATTTAGATTTGATCCACTGCTACTTTATTTTAGGACAAACTAGCACACCTAAAAGTGAAAAATCACTAAAAATTCATCCCTCATCATTTTATCCTAAAATTTTAATGCTTATACTTATTTGAATCTCTTTTCAAACAAACTAAGTTCCACTCAATCTAGCCAAACAAAGCTTAAGATACAAGCTCTATATTGAAGCTGCCCTATCTTGACATCTACAGGGCATAAGGTAAATTTATAGAATTACTGGGAGTAACTCATTGGGATTTTAAATCTAAAAATTTACAGATTTGTTCTCCTATGTGTTAGTTTTCTAAAAAAATTGGTTGCACTGAATTTGAAGATCTATAGGGTGAGTTATGTCCAATAGAACACACCTTATTCAAATCTAAGTTACTCCACCTATAGCCTAATTTCAAAATTCATAACTTATTCATCTTAAGTCCAATAGAATTCAAAATTTGTATACTCTCTTATTACTTAGGTTTCATCTAAAATTGGCTTCACTTTAATTGAAAGTTTCTAGCTTAAGTTATGGTCCACGAGTTCCCTATTGTCCAAAACTATCCAGCTTAACTTAATTCTATTTACGAGTCTTTTTGGGTTTTTGGCTGTTTCTTTCATTAACTCATGTTTTACTATTTTAATATGTTAATATGAGCACAAGGAGCATCATCATTAACCAAGATTTATGAGAAACAAAAGAATGGAAACCCATCTAGCCATATAACTATATATAATGTGGTTTTGGAACCTACCTCACTTTCAAGCTTAAAGGTGCTTTAAATCTTGCTTCCAACAACTCTAAAACTCTCTTAGAGTCACAAAATCACACCTAAGCTCCTTCTTTCTCTTACTTGGCTGAAGCTTGATATAGTCCAAAGAGGAGAGATTTGGCTCTTATGTGGTTTAGAAAATAATAAACAAGCTCAAGAATCAAGTAGATGGTGAAGGAACAAGGAAGGAACCAAGGGTTTATGAATTTGTATGAACAAAAATGGAGGAGAGTGGGTGAAAGAGTGAGTTCGACTGGTGGCTAAGGGAGAGAGAAAGAAAATGCTAAAAATTCTTAGGATTTCTAATTAGATATTTAATTATATTTTTATAGAAAAAGTAGGTGGTGACTCACCATCTGTAAGTGGCCCACATAGCTTTATAAAATTGGCTATGCGGCGCACTCTAAGCGACATAGAATAGGTGTAATCTCCCGATGACTAAAGTCTCTTGTATTTTAAGATTTATTTGTACCAATTTCTTGTGCTCCAAGAAAATGTCAGTAAGATCTTTATAGTGCTATTAACATTCTATTTTTCATCAAAATTTCAACCATACACCATTACTACTTGTATTATCCTATCTTCCCTCTTTATTTTTAAAATTTTTATTAATGATTTAGCATATGACAGTGTTAATTATGCATAATCGGGGTGTTCCAAGCAACATTCAAAATCAAAATAAAATAATGAAAACTATCCCAATGCAAGGATCTGTTATGATATGGGACCAAAACACAGTGTCCAATTTTGCCAAGTAAATTGGAGGAATTTTGCCGGGAATGTTGTGTTTTTATAAATGAATATGGATACTGTCTTTATAGTTTATCATACACTATAAGTAAATGATACGTATTTTGTATGATGACACATATTTATTAGGACAAAACTTATCAAAAGTAAAATAATCTTTTTAGTTATAACATTTTAAATTTGATATTAATTTGTTCTTGAAAATTTTTTGACATAAATTTAATTCTAATATTTTGAAATTAACATCAATTTGATCTTTAAAAAAATTATAATCAACTTATTCCTGAATCTTTGAATTTTGACATCAATTCAGTTCAAACACTTTAAACTCTGACATCGAATTAGTCCTAAATTTTTTTTCATAAAATCAAATTTTTCGTTAAATTATCAATATAGGATTCAATTGATATCAAAATTCAAAGGTGGTTATTTTGGTACCCTTTGATTTGGGAAGGTTTTGAAAACCTTTCTTCTTTGGTCTAGTAAAATTGTGATACATAATCTTCTTAATCCTTATTAGCATATTCCCTTAATTTTTTTAAGAATTAAACTTAAAATAAGAAATTAATGTATAATTTAATGTATGTAAGCTTTGTATTATATGACACGAATCACTCAATAGACATATACAACAGTAAAACAATACAAGTTACCAACCCTCTCAATACAATTAACCTATTTCAAGTCTATGTTTTGAAAAAAATTGGGGAAGAATACAATGCTTGAACCTTAACCCCAACTCCTGCATTAATCTTCAAATCACCCAATTCTGATAACTTAGCTGCTCTCAATCTAAAGTCACCATCCCTTCCCCTCTTTGCAACTTGAATTTCTCCACCTCCCACTCTCTATATTCACTCAACTCTAATCACCTAGTGTCTCTAAATTACAACACACGAACCATACACCCTTAGTTGCTTCTATTCCTCCTCTTGAGCATCAAACCCATCTAGAAAATGACTGCAGCTTGTTGTTTGCCCTAACCAAAAGGACTCTCCAACATTCATTATCTCCTAGAACCCTACCCTATTCGCAATTCTAATTTGTCCAACCTCACTTGTTCATGTTTGTAGATCAACAAATAACATAGCATGGAGATGACTACTTACGATTCTTGATTGGTTCAACAAATAACACTGCAACCTCGGGTTTTGCTGGCATCCTAGGGTGAACAATAATCTGTAAAGGGGCCAAGATTCGCATGTAAGAATTGAGACAATGGTTGGTTTGTACTGGGTGATTATAGAGAGTGAGACGTGCAGGGATTGAAGCTACGATGGGGGTAGGGATTGCGCGTTCCAATTGAGAGGGTCTTGATGATTAGAGTTAGGTGATTGTTGAGAGTGATGGTGGAGGGGAAGATTGATGGGGTTAGGGTTCAAACACGTGTTGTCTTCTTCCCCAAATATGTTCTTCAGAGCTTACTGATTAAAGATTAGGACGGGTTAATTTGATTGAGAAGCTTGGTAAATAATTAGTGTTTTATCATCATATAAGTGGAGTAAGTATTACAAAGGTATAATATAGATTGCACATACACTAGATTATACCCTCATTTCATAATTTTATTTTAATTTTTAATTATTTTAAGAGGATATGCTGACAAGGATTTAGAGAATTATGTGTCACAATTTTACTGGATCAGAGAAGAAGGGTTTTCAAAACGCTCCCAAATCAAAGGGTCTTAGAGTAACCACCAAATTCAAAATGTTAAGATTAAAAAGGATACTTACTTAAAAAAAAAAAAATTCAATTTCCAAACTCTATCTTGCTCAACATGAAATATTTTTTTGGTAAGCCTCAACTTGAAATATTTAATCACAATGTAATTTTTAGCAAAATTTCCAAAGAGTAATGTAATAATAAAAATAGCTAGTTAGAATTTTGACATAACATAAGAATAGTTATTGGATAAGATAAAGTGATAAGAACCACATACCTATTTAAGAGTAAACAAGCATGTTACCTTATTTGGTTTGGCATTGAGAAGGCTCAAAGGCATAATTTGGAAGGTGCAAATTGAGTATCAACTCATGTTTACATGTTTGGCCAACCCAAGTTAAGTTATATTTCAATATAATTTTAGTCTCAAACCATATTTTGGACAAAAGTGAAAAAAAGAAGAAGAAGAAAACTGTCCATTATGTAACATCCCTTTTTTGTAAACTACTTTTCTTTGATGTATTGTAAATAATTAATAAAATAGTTAAGTATTAGGTATTAAATTTTTAAAGTAGGATAAAACATTAATAAAAGTAGCTTAAACAAACATGGTAAACAAACTTTTAATTTATGTATAAGATAATAATATAATTACAATGTTAATATAATAATAATAATAATAATAATAATGAAAAGAAAGAAAGAAAGAAAGAAAGAAAGAGTGAATGATGTGAATCGAAGTGTGAACAACTAGTACATGTAGGATAAGTTTGCCAAAGTCAAAAGCTAAGAAATAAAAAAAAATGAAGTTTGGAAAAAAGGGGTAACTGTGCTTGACCGTTTGAAAAGAGAGAGATAAGATTAGAATAAAAATAAATAAATAAGTGAAAATTTGAAAGTCACGTGATCAGACTTTCCAAGGGAGTCTTCCTTTGGCTATAAATAGGAGCATTACGGAGGGCGAGCTTGCCAAGGGACAACAAAAAATTGAGGGTGAGAATTTGTTACCATGAGTTAAGGAGAAGAAAAAGAAAAGCAAGGAAAGAAAAAAGAGAGGGAGATAAGAAAAAAAATCAGGAAAGTAGCGAACAGAATAAGAGGAATAAAAGAAGAGCAAAAGAGATTGGTATATATATATATATATATATATATATATATATATATATATATATATATATATGTCATTTTAAGGTAGATAACAAAATTATTTATAAAATAAAAGTTATATTTATTTATTATAAATTACATTATTTAATGTTATTTTATATTTTTACTAATTACTATTGTTGTTTATTTTATATTGTATTTTATTTTATTAAATGTTGTTTTATATTATCACTTGTTATTATCTATTCATTTCAATTATATTTTATTGTTTTAAGTTATTTTTCCCTTACATTAAAGTTGTTGATTATTCTTTGTTATTGTAGTTTATTTATCGTTCCAAATTATTTTATTTATCATTCATTTATATTAAAGCTACTTAGCATTATTTTATTTGCAATTTATTTCATTTATTGTTTCCTTATACTTACATTGCCTATTATTTATTTTCAGTTATTTTATTTTTTTGTTCCTTTACATTAAAGTTGTCCATTTATTTATTATTATAATTTATTTTATTTTTTGTTCCTTTATATTAATAGTGCTCATTATTTAATTACAAGTTATTTTATTATTCTTTTGCTTTACAGATGTTCATTATTATTATCATCATTATTATTATTACTATTACTTTGAGTTGTTAAATTTTTATGATAATTTTTCTAAAGTACCAATATTAAGAATAAAGTATTATCTCTAACCATAAGTAAAATTTATTATGCATGGATTTGAACTATTAAATGATCTATATATTTACTTGAAATTTTATACCTTGATTTATGAATAATATGACGAATCTTGACTTATGGACATTCTTGTAACTTTATAGTGACCCATGCAAGGATATAACCTATATATGCTAAATATGTTATAATGATAATGATAAACTTATGGATTATAATAAGAATATTTAAAAGAAATTAAATAAATATGATCTTAGATTTGATTTCTTTAGAAATTAAAATTTAGATTTGATAACTCTATATTTTGAGACATTTTATTGTGATATTATGTTAATTATTTTACTCAAATTTATATTATTTCAATTCTTGTGCACTTTATTTATTTTAAGATTACAAATTAATTTATATCTTTTACACTTTATTCAATTTATTTTGTTACTTAATTTTATGTTATATTATTTAATTTATTATGTGCTGAATTTATTTATATTATTCAAGTTTATTGCTTATTTTATGTTATTTGAGTTTTATTTATTTCTTAAGTTTATACATCTATATATTTATCATGAATTATGTATAATGGCAAGCAAGTAATTATAAAAAGAAGACAATTAAGATTTGTTGCTAACCACCAAGAAGGCTAAAGGATAAGATGTAAAATACTTTTATGTTTCCTGCCTTAGTTAGTATGGTGTAATGGTTTTTCTTTGTCGTCACAATGTTATGAGTAATACTAGAAAATGGGAATTCCTTAAGAGAAGACCTTTGAATATGTGTGAGACAAACAGATAAAGAAAAGTGAAAGTTAAAGCAAAGAGATTATAATCTTATTAATGCGTATTACATTTTAAGTTGCATAGCATATTTCTTTTAACACTTACTGCTCATAATATCATGAAGTACTATTTGCTTGTAAGTAATTTGATGTGATTATGATACAATAGTCGTGAGAATTTTCATGCTAAGATGTGGGCAGAACCATCGTAATTCAAATGCTTTACAACTCTTTATTATTTATTGAGAATTTTCAATTCTCATTCTATTTTTTGTAATTTCAAATTAGTTAAATAACGCCTTAGAAGAAGGTAGACTCCTCCCGTCATTAGGAACGTACGAAGTTGTATTTAAATAAATTTTAATTTTTTATTTGGCTTAAAAAAGCCTATGACTAGTAGAGCTTTATTTTTGTTTGTGAACACTTCAATATATTTATGTATATTAATATTCAAACTAAAACTTGATGTGTAAATTTATGTTATTAGCTTTAGTATAGATGGGTGTTACACATTACACCAAACCATAGGGCTCGTTTGGATGAGGTTTTTTAAAAGATCTCTTTTTTTAAAATTATCTATTTTTAAAAGATCTTTTGAAAAAGTAAAATTATTTTATGTTTGGATGTAATATTAATTTATATTTGGATGTAACATTGAAAGATCTTCTTTTATCCTTAAATATATTTTTTAAGTTATAAATTTTTTTTTAGAAGATGAAAATTGTAACATCTCAAAAAAGATCTTTTTGTATTTTTTCTAGTGATTCTACTTTTACTAAAAAAATTGGCCCAAATATATTAAAAAACACCAAAAATACTTTTTTATTAAAAATATTTTTTTAATCAAAATAATAGCACCCAAACAAGCACATAATTTATAATCTATAGGTTTTGCCAACTAATGTCACACTGATTAAGTTTTCAATAGTAAAAAGTTTTGATAGAGAAAAATAAGATTTTTAATATTCCAATACATTCAATGTATTAAAAATTTTAAAAATGTCTACTATTAAAACTTTAACAAATGCCCTAAGGGCACTTGTTAGCAAAACCTGTAAACTATAAACCAAATACACTATAAATTGTAAATCAAACACACTACTTTTTTTTTTTTTTTCATATATTGGTAGCATTGAGATTTGAATTTATAACCTCATGCATACTACTTAAGATTGAGTTTGGGAGTTTTATAGATGATGGAGGGGGTTGTTCATAATTCATAATGGAGTGGAAAGAAAATGTGAGGAGTGAAGTGAAATAAAGCATATCACACCTTCATTTGGATGTTTAACAAATTTAATTAGGGGAGGGAAGAAAAATGACAATCATTCTCTCATTGACAACCCCAATTTATTGGCAGGTCAAAAAATAAGAGTTTTGAGTGGCAAGAGTTGGATACATTATCTCTTCCTAACCATTCCACTCTCTCCCCTTAGGGGGTGTTTGGCATGCCGTATTAGGCATGATAGGATAAGGTTATACAATATGTTATGATCTTATCCGTTGTTTGGTGCAATCAACGTATTGTATAACCTTATCCATCAAACCTCCCTTATACGTTATAATGATGGATAACTTAATACGACTTAGGGAGGCCGTATTAGGCCTGATTAGCTTTTAATGTATAAGAGTTCTTTCACTTTTTTTTTTTAATATATTTTATTAAAAAATTAATTATTAACTAAATAATAAAAAATAAAAATATATAAATAAAAAAATAATATTATTTAATAATAAATAAATATTTTTTACAAAAATTGTAAAATAATTATTCAAACTAAAATAAAAATATAAGAATAAAAATTTATTATTAAAATATATAAATAATAATATTTAATATAAATTTAATTATATATAATAAAAAATACAACCAAATATAGGAATGTGATAGTAAGCCTATTTAGATTTTAATATATAAAAACTCCATCTCTATTTCACTCTCTCTTTCTCTCTCATATTTTTTATATTTATAAAAAAAATTTAAAAAGAAATAAATAAATAATTTTTAATATAAAATTATTTTTATATATAATAAAATAGAGCTAAAATAATTATGATAACTATTTAAAAATTATATTTATTATAATATCTTCTTTTGGTTATATTTTATATAATACAATATCTTATACAATGACATACCAAATACTGCATCGTATTAAATTTTTATTAGCCCTTATATTATCAACCCTTATCCTATCAGCCCTTATACTATCAGCCATACCAAACGGGTCCTTAAATTTGCTTTGAAACATAGTTCACCTAAGTTTAGCTATTCCACTCCTAACCCCACTCTCTATTACCACCTTTCCAAACATATCATGAGCTTTTCACTATTAGTTCACTTTTAGTGGCTTATACAAAACTCACCCTTACCGTGTATACGTTTTTTTTTTTGGTCGAGTTACTGATTGTAGTTTTCGTAGGCAAGGTTGTGCAGATTAAGGCCCATCGACATGGTGGAGATCAAGGCCCATTACAAATTTGAAAAGGCCGATCACAATTCATTTCCCGCCAACTCTTCCAACACCATTTTGAAATCCCAACAGCGACCGGATCCAAGAGAAAGTGAAAAACCCAAACGCTCCTACGACCACCACTCACTCCCTCCCTCCCCACACGCTCCAAAATCTGAGATACTCTCTGACTTCAAAACTGCGCAAACCCGAACTCGAACGCTTCCGAGTTGACTCGGACCGAGCCAGATGGAGCAGCACGACGAGTTCGCGGCGGCGAGTGGGCCAACTCGGCCCAGGCTCTTCATCAAGGAAATGGTTATGCGCAACTTCAAGTCCTATGCCGGCGAACAGCGCGTTGGTCCCTTCCACAAGGTTAGGGTTCTTCTTTTTTAGTTCTTCTGGTTTGTTGTTTTGCTTCGATTTCTCGCTTGTGAACTTGGGAAAATTGAGTGTGCGATTTTGCAAAACGGTTCGTTTTGGAGCTCAGAGCTTCACGGCAGTGGTTGGACCCAACGGGAGCGGGAAAAGCAACGTCATTGACGCGATGCTGTTCGTGTTCGGGAAGCGAGCGAAGCAAGTGAGTGTTCTAGAATGTTCTTTTGAGTGTTTGTGTTATCTGATTCTCTCTCTCTCTCTCTTTAATTTTTGTGTGGGTTGTTGTGCTCGCAGATGCGGCTGAACAAAGTTTCGGAGCTTATACACAATTCAACCAATCACCAGAATTTGGATAGTGCAGGGGTTTCTGTTCATTTCCAGGAGATTGTGGATTTGGTAAAATTTTTCTTAGCCTTGTTTTGATGACTCTTTAGATAATTATTATGTTTAGTTTGTTTTTGGTTTAGTTTATTTTGTGTTTGAAACAGTATATAATTGAAATTTTACTGCATGAGTTTTTAAAAAAAAAAAAAAGATTTTTTTTTCCTCTAAATTTAAGCTAAACTAAACACTCACTTAGAAGATTAAGTATGTTTGGTTTTCAATATCCACATTCGAAGATCCAAACCATGGTTACAAGAGTGTAAATTTAGTTCCAGTTCATTTCAAGGCGTTTGGTAAAATCACGTTGAGTTATATCTCAATGTGATTTCTAGTCTCAAACTGTGGATTGAGTAGAAGTAAAATAAATTGCTTTTTCATTCGACCAAGGTGCTATTTGACATCTGGCGCTGGTTGTGTTTTCGAAGGCTGACATGCTAACTGATAGACAAGAGTCCCTTATTCTTGCTAGGTTCAGTTGATTCTTATTTTTCTTATTTTCCTTTGGTTTCTTCTGCTATGACTCATGAGCTTATTTTTAAGTTGACTGTTATGAAACAGTGACTAGAGAGTTTCCGGAGTTGTGTATTGACCCTTTTATTATTTTTGGTCTTTGCTTAAAAGCAAACTAAATTATCAATGGTTGCAGGATGATGGAACATATGAGGCTGCTCCAGGAAGTGATTTTGTGATTACCAGGGTGGCTTTCCGTGATAACTCCTCTAAGTATTACATTAATGACCGGACAAGTAACTTCACTGAAGTTACCAAGAAGCTTAAAGGGAAAGGTGTTGACCTTGACAATAACAGGTTTCTGATCCTTCAGGTTGGGCATTTGTTTTATGGTGGTTTTTTTTTTTTTTGGTTTTTATAAAGGAGATAAAGGAGGTCCTATCCATCTCGTTGCATGTTTGATCTGTTACCTTTCAGGGTGAGGTTGAGCAGATTTCACTTATGAAACCAAAAGCTCAAGGACCTCATGATGAAGGTTTTCTGGAATATCTGGAGGACATCATTGGAACGAACAAATACGTTGAAAGGATTGATGAGTCATATAAACAGTAAGAACCTTTTATTCATTTCAATGCAAAAAGATTAAGAACGCAACTTTTTTTTGATATATATATATATATATATATACTTGTGGCTGTTGTCTGATTGGATTTTATTTGACCATAATTAAATGTAGTGTTTCATTTATTGTAACAATTCTTTATGAGTTCTGCTGCTGCATGCAGGATAATTTAGATATTTTTCTGCTGATAATTTGTTTAAGAAACCACTTAGATTTCAATTTTAACAGAGTTTCTAATGTCTGCAATCATATTGTTGATTATTTAGGTTAGAAACTCTGAATGAGAGAAGATCTGGGGTGGTTCAAATGGTTAAGCTATCTGAGAAAGAAAGAGACAGCTTGGAGGCATGTATATTTGTGGCATTATGCAACATTTGATGCTTGACCAACATCTAACAGTTCTTCTGCAACAGGATGTGAAGAATGAAGCAGAAGCATACATGCTAAAAGAGTTATCTCTGTTGAAATGGCAAGAGAAAGCTACAAAGTTGGCCCTAGATGATTCGGGTGGAAAAATGGATGAGTTACAGGGGAATGTTTCTGGCCTAGAAGAAAATCTCAAGGCAGAAAGGTAAATTTGGATTTCAATTGGTAATTTATTTGTCCCTGTCATTGTTGCATTGTTATGCTTGCCTCATGAAGAACTTGGTGATATCTTATTCCAGGGATAAAATTCAAGAAAGCAAACAAACTTTGAAGGAGCTTGAAACCAAGCACAACAAATATTTAAAAAGACAAGAGGTGCAGAGGACAGGGGTCTAGCAGTTGATCTCAGTTTGCATGATTACATTTCTGGGCATTTTATGCTTAATGTATAGCTCATCATGTGGTAATATAGTAAACTTCTCTTTCATTTTCATGATGCAGGAGCTAGATGGTGATATGAGGAAGTGTAAGGAAGATTTCAAGGAATTTGAGAGGCAAGATGTTAAGTATCGGGAAGATTTTAAGCACTTGAATCAGAAGATCAAGAAGCTGGAGGATAAAGTTGAAAAGGTGAGGGGAAGGCATCATAGTTTATATCATCTGAAAGTATGCATGCGCGAAGCATCTTATCCACTTGTTCTTATTTCAGGATTCATTAAAATATGAAGCCCTTGTAAAGGAGGGTGAGGACTCTACTGATCTGATACCGAAACTTGAGGACAACATCCCAAAACTGCAAAAAATGTTGCTCAACGAGGAGAAGGTCTTAGAAGAAATCATAGAGAGCTCCAAAGGTGGACCCTTGTCTTTATTATTATCATTGTCATCATCATCATCATCATCATTATTATTATTATTATTATATTGGAAGGTGCTTTTGATCAAATTTCCTTTTATTGTTATTCTTTCAGTCAGAACATGGTTAAAATTTTTCATTTCTTAAGCATGCTTCTGTGCTACATTTTTCTTTTTCACTCTATTTACTACTAAAATGCTGGGTCATGTTAGCTTCCCACATCTTAGTCACCATCTATGATACGTTATGCTGATTTTGAGGTCTTTTTGGTGGTGGAGGCTGGTCTCTGTTAATTATTACATATGACGTACACAGATGGAGCTGATATTCTATGTGCAGTTGGGTTTTTAGCTAATTTCTAGCATCTATTTTTTATTTCTTGCTGCTGTTAAATTGGTTATTTCTTATTGGTAAGCAGTTGAAACTGAAAAATACCGATCTGAGCTTGCTAAAGTTCGTGCTGAGCTTGAACCTTGGGAAAAAGATTTGATTGAGCACAAGGGAAAGGTTGAAGTTGCGAGTGCTGAGAGTAAGCTTCTAAATGAAAAGGTGGGAATGACTTATCTTGTTTTGTGTACTCTTACTCTGAGTCTCAGCTTGAAAGACAGTGATTTAGTCTCTTTGGTCTTGAAAATGTCTTCATATATGCAAATAAAGCTTAATAACTAACTCCGTATACGCAATGTTCAGGATTTACAGTAATCTGGATAGTCTTCGAGAATTTAGTGCAGAGATTCCTATTAAATAATTTTGTTAATATTAGGAATTTATCTAAGAGCTATTTGATGTGGAAGCTTATGTTTTGTTTTTTATTTTCCTTATCTAAGAGCTAATCATTTTGTTAATGTTAAGCTATTGTTTTTTATATTTGTTGAAAAGCACATGCACAAAGCATTGTTAGTAGGATGTTTAACAGTAGGATGAAAGCTATTCTTGAATGTTTTTCAGCATGAAGCTGCTCGTGAAGCTTTTAAGGATGCTCAAAAGCAGATGAAAAGCTTATCAGAAACAATTAAGTCAAAAACTGCCAGCTTTTCTCAAATTAAGAGTGATATAGAGAAGAACAAGCGTGAAGCGTTGGAAGGTCGCCAAGTGGAAGAAGTGAGGAATCTTTTCATTATTAATTCCATTTCTTTTCTTTAACATCTTTATACCTATGCATCTAGTGATCTGAGTGGTCTTCTTTCAGGAGTGCATCAAAAAACAAGATGCACTGATTCCTCTTGAGCAAGCTGCTAGACAGAAGGTTGCAGAGCTGAAATCTGTCCTGGATTCTGAGAGAAGTCAGGGATCAGTTCTAAAAGCAATCTTGAAAGCTAAGGAAACCAAGCAAATAGAAGGAATATATGGCCGCATGGGTGATTTAGGTGCTATTGATGGTGAGATTTTTCTAAAGCTGTTTCTCAAGCTCCACAAATTTCTTCTAAGTTTTCCATGTAATATCCATTTATGTTGTGTAAACTGTTGAAAACCTGGTTTTGGACGGTACTGCTTGTACTTAATTTTAAAAATTTTATGTCATTGCTATGAAATTCTCAAGAACAAATATATCTTTTTGCGTAATCAAAATGAAATGGGATTTGTAGGCTTGGCTGAGGCATTATTATTGTGGAAATGCTGAACTACTGGTTAAAAGCTAGGGTTGTCCATCCTGTTGCTTATTTGGTTCTTACTTGTTAGTTAAACTCATGGAGGGAGAGCATTCTAGACTCCTAAACTCATAGAAGTTTACCTGCCTAAAAAATAATACATAAAAAGCAAATTTTAGCATCCATACATAATTAATACTGCATATATCCATTACCAGTATTTAGTATTCAAACTCCGATATAAAGCAATAAAAAAACCAATATCAGACCTACGATCTATTTATCATACGAATTTGCAGCAGCATTAGTTTCAGCAGTAAGGTTGTATTGCTTGATGGCCTTGACCCTTGCCAAGTAGCCAACAAGAAAGAGTCAACAGCATAATTAACCTACAGAAAACGCATGTACTTCATGGAAAATGAAATCCATGATTTCTTCTAAGTTTATTATTTTTGGTTTATAACATTCCAAATTTTTTTGATTCAGTTGTTTTACCGTTAGAATGATACTAGATCATGAAATTTTAAATTCTTGATACTAGATCATGAAATTTTAAATTCTTTCTTCTACCCTGCAGTCCGGTGCACAGTGACTTATGTACCGCTCTATTTGCTTTGTATGTGATCGGTGTATGTCATATATTAACTTCTTGAAACTTGACGATTGCAGCAAAGTATGATGTCGCAATATCAACAGCATGTCCTGGTCTTGATTATATTGTGGTGGAAACAACAAATGCAGCACAAGCATGTGTTGAGCTACTTCGAAGAGAGAATCTTGGTGTTGCTACTTTCATGATATTGGTATTTTTTTAACTATCCAATTTATGTCTTTGAATAGCTGTTTAATATTTAGAGTAGCATTAATAAATTTGTTTACTTTAACGTCTGGAATAATCCCCCTGGATTTGTACAGACATGAGTGGGTTCATTGCGTAGCTGCTAATTTAGGTTTTTACACTTTCATTTCCTCCGCTTCATTCTGTTGGCATCAGTATGATACTTCTACTCCTTTTTTGTTTTTTTAAAAAAAAAAAATCATTTTGGGGTCAAAAGTATGATGCTTCTACTTTACTTTAACAGTTCCTTTACTTTAATCTGCTGGTTATAACTTATCATCTGAGTCAAAATAAATTTGAAGTACATTTAATGATCAACTATGTGAAGTGAAGATTCTGATATTTAATGATCTGATTCTTTGAATTCTTGAACAGCAGCAGCTGAAAGTTGTTATTAAAAGTGAGATGTAAAACTATTCATATGCTTTCGCCAAAAACCATTGACATGTTGGTCCTTGACATAGCATTAGAGGGCCTGTGGTATAAAACTGTTCATGTACTTTAACCTAATAACTTGAGCTTTTGGAATAGTTCATCTTTGACAGTTTGAAAGTTGTTGGATTGAAAGCCTTTTCTGAATTTTAAGAATATAATGCCGATATAGATTCTCTTATAGCTTTGTAGAGCAGTGTTGTCAAATATCCACTATGGCGTGGTGGAATTTGAGAAAACTGTCATTAAAGTGTGTATGGCCTGGCGGAATCTCGTGGCAGCCCATGGCCACTGCCATTCTCATGGCGCCATGGCGGCCATGGTGGGTCATGGCGGAAATATCGGCCAAACCCTTGATATTTAGGAATTTTGGGTTTCAAAACAAAAGCCTAATCCCTTCTCGACAGCTATGACCCCCCTTCACTCTCTGCACCTCTCTTTCTCTCATCTCTGCTTCTCCCCCTCTGGAGCTCCAGTGACTGCCAGTGGCCTGATTCCAGCGATGTGACTGTCGGCGACGACCACCCACTGCGGCGGCGGCAACCTCAACCCAGCAGCAAGGTTTCCTGTTCCATTTCCTTCTTCTGATCTGTCTTCTTTTTCCTTCTATTCTTATCATTTTCCTTCTGTTTCAATCTCTTCCCGCGCCCCCCTCCCTCTCTTTTTGCTTCTGTTTCGGCTTTTCCTTTTTCTTTTTTCACTATTCTACACCATCCTTTTTTATCGCCTGTTCAATTTCAGCCCTCTTTCTGTTCCGTTTTAGGTTGAAACCGCTCTTTTTTTTTGGGAGGGGAGGGGGAATTATTTCAATAATTTTGCGTGAATGTGGCTATTGAATTGAGTCTTAAATTTGATAGGTTTAAGTACAGTTACAATATCTTATGAGAATATGAGATTACGAGCTTTGATCATGCTATATTTGTATTTGATTATGAATATTTTATGTATTTTTTCTTGACTTAAACTTTGATTTTGTAATGATTTATTGCATAAAGTACATTTCTAATTTTATTATTCTTTATATATGTTACTAGCTCTTATTATTTATTATATTTAGCAATTTTTTTTATATATTTATTGTATAAATATATATATAATTTTAATCCGCCATAACTTCCGACATAACCCATCACGCCATCCACCATATTTCTATGGCAGATTTTTGGCTCACCGTCATATTAACAACTACGTTGTAGAGAAGCAACTTAGGTCCAAGTAGGGGAGTGAAAGCATGCTGGCTTCTTAATTGAGTTCCATATACATATTGTGATTAATGATCTGTTTGCTGTATTGATTTGGTAAACTGATAATGCATGGAAGTGCAGTTGATTTGATAATTATGATTAGGGTATCTTTTTCTTTGTTTAATCAGGAGAAGCAAGTTGATCTTCTTCCAATGTTGAAAAAGAATGTAAGCACCCCAGAGGGGGTTCCGCGCCTTTTTGATTTAGTGAAAGTTCAAGATGAAAGAATGAAGCTTGCTTTCTTTGCAGCACTTAGAAACACAGTTGTTGCTAAGGATCTGGACCAGGTCAGTTCCACTTCTCTAGCAGAAAATTTGGCTTTGATGATAATAATACAGAATCATGAATCGTTATGGATTTTTCGGAAATGAAAATCTCTATGGACTTTTGCTGATATATGCGCATAGTTTAGACCAAAGACATGCGGTTGACGATCAAACTTTGTTACACCCTAGTTTCCGCGCATATAAGATAAAGCTTATCATCTAGATTCTGGTTTGTCCAAGAACCAACTAGACAGTAATTAAATTATTAAATTACCGGGTTTAATGTAACTACCTTTTTTTTTTGGAGGGGGGGGGGGAATATAAAATATAACTTCTAGACAGTAAATTTGCAACTGTTAATATCAGTGAAAGAAACAATTAAGTTGTAACCATTTTTTCCTCTTGAAAATTTTAGGCAACACGTATAGCATATGGTGGAAGCCATGAGTTTCGGCGTGTTGTTACTCTTGATGGCGCACTCTTTGAAAAATCAGGAACAATGAGCGGTGGCGGTAATAAGCCTCGTGGTGGGAAGATGGGGACATCTATTCGAGCTACCAGTGTGTCTGCAGAAGCTGTTGTAAATGCTGAGACGGAGTTGTCTGAATTAACTAATAAATTGAATGACATTCGCCAAAGAATCGTGGATGCTGTGCGACAATATCAGGCCTCTGAAAAAACTATTGGTGCTTTGGAAATGGAATTAGCTAAAAGCCAGAAGGAGGTAATGCTTAGATCTGAATCTGAAAAGGCACTTTTCTTTTGGAGTTGTTGGTGCAGGGCATTGAGGTTTGTATTTCTCCTTCCCTCCTTCTGCAGGTTGACAGTTTGACTTCACAACATGATTACATTGAAAAACAACTTGATTCCCTTGAGGCTGCATCAAATCCACAGAAGGATGAGCTTGATAGATTGAAAGAGTTGGAGAAGATTATTTCGGCGGAAGAAAGGGAGGTTAACAGACTTACTGACGGGTCTAAAAAACTAAAGGAAAAGGTTGGTCGGGAACTTCTTTATTTTTAATTCCTTTGCAAGCTGAGGGTTGCCTGACCGTTCTTGCGATGCATTTATTTCTATTTCTTGATGTGGCTGGATGTGGAATAAATTTTGTATCTTTATTTAACTTCAGTTAGCTTAATCTTTTTCAGGCATTAGAGCTACAGAGAAATATAGAAAATGCTGGAGGTGAAAAATTAAAATCTCAGAAGTCAAAGGTCCAGAAGATTCAATCTGTAAGCATATTTTACACCGAGAACTGTCAAATCAACTTGATGCTGTGTCTGTACTAATGGTACCTATTTGATAGGATATTGATAAGAACAACTCAGAGATTAACCGCCACAAGGTCCAAATTGAGACGGGACAAAAGATGATGAAAAAGTTGATTAAGGGAATTGAGGAGTCAAAGAAGGAGAAAGAACGCCTTACCGAGGAGAAGGAAAAGTTGAAAGCCAACTTCAAAGAAATTGAACAGAAAGCATTTATTGTTCAAGAGAACTATAAGAAAACACAAGAGGTTCCTTTTCTTGTCTTTTTCTGTTTTTAGTTATGTAAAACTTGTGCCTACACAGTGACATGCATTAAAAGAGGATAGTGCTTTCCTTACCCAAAAAAAAAAAAGGAGGATAGTGTTTTATGCCTTTTCGTAATTGTGTATACAGCTTGGTTATTGTTGTATAGTTGTGTATACTTTTATTTTTTTCCTGTGTAGTTGATTGACAAACACAAGGATGTCTTGGATGAAGCGAAGTCAGAGTACGATAAGATGAAAAAAGCGGTGGATGAATTGCGTGCATCTGAGGTACGTATCTTGTGTGTTTCCTTTTCATCTCACTTAATACTAGGAGTTTTCTAATTGCAGTCATTATTTTGCAGGTTGATGCCGACTTCAAATTAAAAGATTTGAAGAGATTATACAAAGAATTGGAAATGAAGGGGAAAAGTTACAAGAAAAGACTCGATGAGTTGCAAACTGCTATTAACAAGCATCTTGAACAGTATGCCATTAGATAATTGTTTGGGAATAGAGTATTTTTCATTTTGAAGTTCTTATATGGTTGTATATTGGTTGCAGAATTCAGGTTGATTTAGTGGATCCTGAAAAGCTGCAGATTACATTGGCTGATGAACAACTTACTGCGGCTTGTGACCTGAAAAGGGCCCTTGAAATGGTCGCATTGCTTGAAGCACAACTGAAGGAGATGAATCCAAATCTTGATTCAATTTCAGAGTATGAGTTTTTACAGCTTGTTACCCTGGTTTATCTTTCGTTTTTGATGTTGCGCTGAAAAATTTCTTTTTGATTATTAGATATCGAAAGAAGGTACAATTGTACAATGAGCGAGTTGAAGAACTCAATGCAGTCACTCAGGAGCGGGATGATATAAAGAAGCAGTATGATGAATGGAGGAAGAAGAGGTCTCCATATATTTTTGTTCGTATAATTTAATTTGTTATAGCATCATGAGCTGACCTTAGACTTGTTGTTTTATACGTTGTTTTCTAACAAAAATATTACCTGAATTTCTTGTTTCAGATTGGATGAGTTTATGGAAGGATTTAACGCCATATCTTTAAAGTTAAAAGAAATGTACCAGATGATTACGCTAGGAGGTGATGCAGAACTTGAGCTTGTGGATTCTTTGGATCCTTTCTCTGAAGGTGTTGTGTTCAGTGTTAGACCCCCAAAGAAAAGTTGGAAAAATATTGCTAATTTATCGGGTGGCGAAAAGGTTAGCTGTTTTTGGCTTTTCCTTTTATTTTACCTCAATTCGTGCAAAGAAAATCATTTTCTAGGTGATTATACAAGCAAGCATTAAAAAAAGCCTTCGTTACAATGTTTTAAAAATGGGACCGAATCACTCAGTTGAACGGTTAGTTCGTGAACTGGTGTAATCACGAATCAGCTATAAATTTAAGTTAAATTTATTTAACTGATTGAACCATGAGTTAGTGGTCTCCCTGGTTCAATTTCCAAATTAGTTTTTAAAACATTGTTCCATGGATACTGATTTTTTGTCCCGTTAAAGTTGAGCTATATTTTTTTAATTCGTTTTGCAGACTCTTAGCTCATTGGCTCTTGTATTTGCGCTTCATCATTACAAGCCTACCCCGCTTTATGTTATGGATGAAATTGATGCTGCCCTGGGTACTCATTAAACTTTATAGCTAAATTCCTTATAGTCTAAGTGCTATACTAAACTCTGTACTATTTGGTTTGGCAGACTTCAAGAATGTATCTATCGTCGGGCATTATGTGAAGGACAGGACCAAGGATGCTCAATTCGTAATAATTAGGTATGTTTGGTACAGCGGTACTTCTAGAATATGTTCAAACCAATTATTATTTGCAGATATACATTTGATTAGTCTAATGCTCACCATGGTAGGATTTTTTCTCCTGCAGCCTGAGGAACAATATGTTTGAATTGGCTGATAGACTAGTTGGGATTTATAAAACTGATAATTGCACTAAGAGCATTACTATCGATCCGGGGAGTTTTGTTGTATGCCAAAAAGCTGCTTGATGGATTTTTCAGTCTACTGTTGATGTTAAATGGGAGAATACTTCGGTAATTATTCTCTTGTACCGGTTTGGTCTTGCATATAATTGTTAATCAGTGATTCAGTGTCCCATGTTGTATATAATGTTAGTGCTATAACTGACCGTTCAATGAAATTTGAACAGACGTATGAGATATGAAAATTGGGTGTAACTAGTTTTATCTGTTCTATCAACTTGTCTTTTTCCTCTTAATGTTCTTATTGATTTATGCGAGGCTAAAATCCAAATGTGACATGTATGGGTCGATCCCTTGAACTGGTTTTTCTATGAAGTTGGAGCATTAGGCACAACATTTACTACAATACAATTTTTCCTGTTCGGCATATATAGAAAAAATCAAGTAGGAAGCCACTCAAATAAAAGATGCAATTCTTCTAATAGAGTAACTAATAGAAGGGGCCTATAAGGCCTTCCTTGGTTTTTGGCTGGTTCAGCCAGTTTTTAATCAGTTCAACTCTTGTTTTTTAGCATGACCAAAAAAATGTAAAAACTCGTTCTTTACCGGTTCAAATTTCAATTATAGTTCATTTTTTTGGGCTTGAATGGACTGGACTTCTGATCAACATATGCATAGCACAAACGGCAAACTTTGTCTCGCTAGTGTAGTCACATCTCGTGGGGCGCGAGTTCGACTCGCAAATGCGGTCAGAGACCGCTTACCCCTCATTTGTGTGTGTGACCCAAAAAGAAAAAGTTATTATATTCCCTGACCAAAGAAAAAAGCTATTAAATTCCAAGCAGTTGAGAATGTGTTTATTTAGGATTATTTTGGTAAAAGATTAATTTTTTACAAAAAAATTAATTTTTATATATTTAGATAATTTTTTAAAAATAATTAAATTCTCAAAATTTTTTTTAATATTTTTATCTATATATAAAATTTAAATTTCACAATCATTTTTTTTAAAAATTGAAACAAACATACTCTGAATAGTTGATATAGAGTTATTGATTTAAATGGTGAGTTATACGTGCAATTACATAGAATTAAATAAAATAAATACATAAATATATATTATAAATAAAAATTGACTAAATAGATTTTTCTTTTATCTTTGATCTTTATTTAATTTTTAGTGTGATCTTCAACATTTAATTTTTATTTAATTTGGTTTTAAACAGTGCCGTGATGCCGGGTTATGTTTGATGGTAAAAATGTGATCAAGTACTCTATTAATAGATGTTTTGTAACATTTGATTTTAAATTAAAAAAATAAAAAACCACTTAAAAAAATGAAACTGGAGGACAAAAACCCTATACCTATGAAATTACATTAAAAATATATTCTTATAATATTTAAGTTTGGGCCAAATACAAAGTTAATTGTTATGATTTATTATTGAACTTAAGATCTTACTAATTTTCTAAGCAATTCAAACCTTTCTATTTTAACTAAATATGATATTCTAAGGTTCGCCTAGAGTTACCTAAAACAAAATTATACTAACCTTTCTTAAAATTTAGTTGATATTGCACATAAATCTTTTCTATTGTTAACATTACATTCAATTCTTTCAATTCCCGACTTCTTGCTTTTGTTCCTTCTCTGAGTCTCTCCTCATCAAGCCAAATCTCCCATAGCTAAAAATAAGGAAAATACCCAATCTCAAAAGAAAAGTATTAATATAAACTCAAATTTATGGTAAATTTTACACATAACAAATATCTTGACCAATAATTTTATAATATTTATAATTTTAAATTATATTTTAAATGGTTGAGATATTGCTATATGTAAGGTTCACCGTGAATCTGAATTTATATAAATATTACTCATCTCAAAATCAATCATCCCTACTACTAGAGCTATAAGTGAGTCGAGCCGAGTCTCGGCCGGATAGTAATGAGCCTAATTTTAAAACTCAAGTTCAACTTGTTCGAGACAGCTCATGAGCTGGTATATATATATATATTGAGACAGCTTACAAACTATTAAATCGTACATAACAAAGTTTAAACTCGACTTATTTAATAAATGAGCTTAAATTTTTAGGTCATAATTTTATTTTATTCAACTGTTAAGTAACTGAATAAAAAATAACTCGAGTTGATTGACTCAGTTCAAACCCTTGGTGCAACTCAGCGCCTTTGCAAACCGCAATTCTGCAAATCACAGCACATGACATCACTCACTACTAATCACCCCGCACTAAAATCTATAAAGTGGAATTAACAAAAATGCAGCCCATGTCAGTTGAATTGTTTTCACTGAAATCATTTAAAGTTTTTTTATTTTATATTTTAGCTAAAAGTTTACTTTTATTATAATAAATAAATAACATTTTTACAAATGTATGAGATTAAGGCATAAATTATTATACTTAAGGTTAGTTATTTATTCCTACTTATGATTATTATTTTGTTGAGGATATTTGAGTGTATTAGATAGATTTTTTTCTTTAATTTAACTATATATTTATGTTTAAATTTTAATAATTTTTACTATTAAATTTTACATGTATAGTATAAATTTTAAATAATAATATTTATTAAAATTTAATTAGTATATATTGGTAATATAAAATAATTTTATATTATCAACTAATAAAAATAAAGAAAAGTGAGAAATCATGATGGATCCTTCATTATAATGGGTAATTATTTATATGAGTTGATATTTTCTATCATTTTTATTAACTGACAGTATAAAACTATTTTACATTATCAATATATTTAAATTAAATTCAATTTATTAAATATAAAAGTAAAATATTATATTTTTATTTTTTATGTAATAATTACAAAAGTTTCATATGCATTATTCCTAAAGAGCAAATGTAGCAACGATTGGACAAAACATCACATACATGTTTAATTTTCTTGCACTCTATAATTGTGTTGTGCCACGTCTCGACTGTATAGCTTAAGTGATCTCCAGACCATATCATCACCTCAAGTTACCTTATCTCATTTACCGTAACTCTTACATTAAGAGGATTGGTGGACAACTCCCATCCTTTGATGGATGAGAAGGGAAAATAAGCGAGAAAAAATGAGAAAAAAATAAAGAGGAAAAAAAAAGTATATATATATTTTTTGTTTGTTAGTTAAAAAGAATGAGAAAAAAATATAATTATATATAAAAAATAATTTTATTAATTTATTTTATATAACTAAAGAAAAAAATAAAAAATAAAATAATATATTCAAATCACAAACTTTCTCTCTCTCATTTTTTCATCAAGGAAGAAGAGAAAATTTTTTGATGTAGAATCATATTTTTTTTTCTTTATCATCCAAGTAATAAAAAAAATTCTATTTTCTCTTTTTCTTATTTCTTTTCTCCTATTTCATGTTATTCAAACAAAAGGTAAGAGCTTTCTAGTTATGTAATAAAAAAATATTTTCTCTCTAATTTTTTATCTCTCAAACTTAAAAAGAGAAAAATTATAAAAGGAAAAAATAGAGATTAATATTTAATTTTTTTGAGATTTATAGTTATATAATGAGAAGTTCATGAATAAGTTTGTATTTAAGTATGTACTCGAGTGTATAGAGAAAAAAATTTTAAATAAATAACATGGGAGTTGGTGTCCAATTTTTTAGGATTTATAATTATGTAACAAAAATTTAAAAAATAAATTTATACTCAAGTACATAATTAAGGTATATAGTGCCTTTTGATGAGAGACAATATTTAATCTCTATTCTTAAACTAAAAATTTCTTAAATTTTATATATGAATTCAGATTTATATGATAAAAAAATTAGAGACAAAATAAGTAAAAAATGGAGAAAGAACGTTTTTTTCTTCTCACTAAATAACTAAAATTTTTCTCAAAAATGAGATAAACAAACTTTTACATCTATCATGACTCAAGAATACCTGATCTACCAAAATTTTTAGGAGTACCGTAAACAAGCCCGTGTTTTTAAACTTTCGTAATAATAAACTAATGCCAAAAGTTCACGTGTGACTGATGTATTCTTAATATCATCTATTATCAAGAAATTCTTAAATTTTTTATCTTTCAAAAAAGATAGAATTTGTTTATCCGAAATTTTCAGGATTCACACATTAATCAGTAAGATTATAGGTATCTCTTACTTTGTTAATTTTTTTAATGTCAAATGTGTGTGTATATATATATATATAGAGAGAGAGAGAGAGAGAGAAACATAGGATAGTCCTAACATATCTTAAGAAGTAGTAATAAATTTCCTGAAAAAAATTAAGAAGAAAGCATACTTTAATACTATATTTAAATAGAACGAAATTGATGAAATAAGGTAAAAATAAAATAAATAATATTAGATTTTATTTCTTAAACCTTTTAAAACAAGATAAAATAGAATGATATTATATAGAATGCCTTTCATTTTATTTTTATTCTATTCTATTTAATACTTATTTTTATGTTCCACTTTAATTTAAATAGAATGAGATGAGATAAAGTAAAATGAGAGAATTTACATTTGTTTCGTTTCATTGTCCTATGTACTAATGTATGGCATTCCATTCATTTGATGTGGAGTATCACCAAAGTATACGAGAACATGACAAGTAGACAACAACAACAACAGTAAAACCGAAACGGACAGTGAAGAGAGTGGCTCGTTAAAATAATTCACCAATTCGGATTCATGTTATGTTATTATTAGCTTAGGATATTCACAAATCAACAATGGGACCTACAAATTTGTGGCCATCCTATCCTAAAATTCTCATAAAAAAAACTCAACATCATCATCATCATCATCATTATTATTATTATATTATAATTACTGTTCCCTCAGCTGTGTTGTTGTTGTTGTTGCTGCACCCCCTTTTTTCTTCCTCTTCCCCCAATTCTCATCCAATTCACAATAACCACTTCTTCTTCTTCTTCTTCTTCTTCTTCTTCTTCTTCTTCCCTTTCCATGGTTCTTCTCCATTCTCATCACTCCCAGAGAAAGAAACCACCTTTTGCAAAATCTTCACTTGGGTCTTGTCCATCACAGAGTTTCACCATCTGGGTCTTCACCCTTTTCACTTCACCTCGTCAAAACCCCTTTTGGTGTGTTGGTTCTCCCTCCTTGATCATCATCACTAATGGCTTCAATGGGTTCCTTGCCATTTCTTGTGGAAGCAAATGCTGACACCACAGTACTAATGCTTCACACCACGAACCACCATCATCATCATGGTACTATTAAGTTCCCTTCAAAATTTGGCACTTTATTAAGTGCTTCAGCTTTTGAGCATTCAGGGTCCAGGGGATTGGGCCGCGGTAGATTGCAACATAGGCGTGGAAGGGGCTTTCTGGGTTGGGGGAACAAGCACATAAGAGCGGTGGGTAAGAGTGTTGGGAAGAGTGAGGATAAGGATGAGTCGGAGGATGATGTGCTTCAGGCCACCATTGAAAAGAGCAAGAAGGTTCTTGCTATGCAAAGGGAACTTCTTCAACAGGTGATGTTGAATGTGTTTTTTCCTTTTTTTTTTTTTTTTGCACAAAAGGGTGGAACTCTTTCATGTTAAGCCATCCCCAAAAAGGTTTAGGTTGAGACACTCCAAAGTTGCTAAGTTGATTTACCTTTTCTTTTTTTAATTTTAACTTTTTTCCATTTTTTTTTTTTTTTTTTGGGCCATTGAGTGAATTGTTGAAACTGGAAAGTTAAGTACTTAAAATTAAAAACAACAAAAAAAGGAACATCTTTTTCCTTTTCCCATTGGAAAGGTAACTACTAAGTAGAGTAAAGCAATGGCTAATAAGTATAGTCCTCCTTTAATTCATTGTTGAAGCTCCCAAAGTAATTTCAGCTTTTTGCGGATTCAATTTTCTTTTTTCCTAAATAATGTAGTGTTGTTGGCTGTTTTCTTGATCTATTCAAGCTTTTAGAACTGTTTGCAAAAGTTGCATGGTAGAATTTGGCCTATGAGATGCTTGTGCGACTATTTGCCCTTTGGAGTTAGTATTTAACTCTTTCTAGTTGTGAGTGATAAGAAATTAAGAATGACTGGGTAGAAGTGATAAAGAAAGATATCATTACAATAGTAATGAAGGCAGCTCAGAATTAAGTTCGAAACTAAAAATCCAAGTATGCAACCCCATATATTAGTATTTTCTTTCATTCTTGTTCTTGAGTTTTTGTTTCTGTAATGTTTATATAGAAACATACCAATCAATGCAGGATGATATTACTACTGAGAAGAAGAGACTTTTTTATAGGACTCTTGTCTAAAACTGAATTAGTGGAGGTTCAATTGGATACTGATCATTGAATAATAAAGAGATATTCTAAATGAGGCTTTGTTATTTGAATTGAATAAGCTGGTTATTCATTCTCTTCTGAGTATCTTGCCAAAATTATTAAAGGTTTCTGGAGGATTTAATCAATTTAGTGAAATAACAGTAGCAACTTTTATCATGTATTTGCTAGTTTATTTCAATTGCAATGTTCTGTGGTGCTGGATGAACATGTAGAAAACACAATCTGGTATTGGGTTAAACAAAATCTAGTTCTCATAAAATGTGCTGCATATGAGTACATATGGGTGAGTAATATATGGGAAACGGTTTCTTTTGACAATGTTAAGAGTACATAATTAAAATATTAAACACTGGCCTGAGACTTTCAGGTGGCTTCAAGGGATAATGTTAAGAGTACATAATTAAACTATTAAGCACTGGCCTGATAGTGGAGTTGATGATACACATTACAATTATATCAAGGATATGAAGTTCTGTAGTTTCTTCATAATGATAGTGGAGTTGATGATACACATTACAATTATATTTCTGTCTCAACATGCTTCTTTTGCTCTCTTCATTTATGCTTTCTCAACCATGAATGTTAAAGCATTCATGTGGTGATCTTATGTAGCTTCATTGTCTATTGTAGATTGCTGAAAGAAAGAAACTGGTTTCTTCTATAAATAGTGACACCATTCCTGAATCAGAAGGGAACAGAACTTCTTATGAACGCATTGACAAATCTCTGTCAAGCGACCCAAATCCACTGAAAGCTTCCATCAGTGAAGACAATGCTGTTGAAAACCAAAATGTTGGTGTTGTTTTAAACAATTATGTCCATTCTAGTGTTGAGGAGATACTAGATGCCCCATCTCCAGGCATTAATCAAGGTTTTGATGAAGGTGAGGAGGAAGATGATAAATTCTCACCTGCTGAAATGCCTTCGTCCAGGCTATATTCCAATGAACAATTGGAAAACAAGAGATATGAGACAATCGAGCCAGATACTCTGCCGAACTTCCTTGCAAATACCACTGAAACTTCAACTCTAAAGGTTGAAAATCAGGAAGTTCTGAAGGAATCAAGTTCAAAGGAGGTCACTAACGAAGTTGACAATGCTGAGAGTGAAGGTGAAAAATTGCCACCATTGGCTGGTGTTAATGTCATGAATGTTATATTGGTTGCAGCAGAATGTGCTCCCTGGTCAAAAACGGGTAATTTAACATCGTTTCTATCATTTTTCCTTTTGGAATGTGCGTTGCTGAGCTCCCCTTTGACAAACTGAGATAGGCATTATTGGGAGGACATGCTCAAATATACAATAATTACACCAAGTAAGCCCATTACGATAGCTGAACTTTGACAATTGGCTAATTTTGCAGGCATCCAGTTCATCAGCCTGGCCATTCACTATCTGAAATATATTTGCATCTAGAACATACCTTCATGCTTATACCAATTTTGGTAACTTATATCTCAGTTAGCATAGAAAGGGGTATACAAAGTTAAGAAAGGGAAATCCTATTTTAGATGTAATCTGATGTAACCCTTCATTTTCACAGGGTTGTTTGAAAAATTGAATAAATTAGGGGGAAAAATATTTTGAAATTTTTAACTTTATATATTTGTCATTGCAAGCCTTGTTCTTGAATTATGAGTTATGACACCATCTAGTTCCATGAAACAATTCCATAGAACTCTCCCACTTTTTCTCTTTGTCAAACCAAATTTTTTATTTTTGGTTGTCCTTCTGGGTGTGCTATTTTGTTTTTATGCAATTTACTGACTTATACCTGATCTAACAGGTGGACTTGGAGATGTTGCTGGTTCATTACCAAAGGCTTTGGCTCGGCGTGGGCATAGAGTTATGGTAATGTGTTGTTTCCTTAATGATCTGACTGAGTATCACGTGTTGAAAGAGAACTTACTCTTTGAAATTACTCCTTGATCAATGAAGAATCACATGAACACAATCTTTTCAAATGGGTGATGAAATGTGTTCATACTGCTTTGATTGGGTCTTGGTCATTAATTCCTTCTTGCTTACTAAATCTTCCATACGTATTAGAAGGGTGATTTTATATCTCTTATCTCATTTCACATAGAGATGCAGAGATGCATTATGTCAAAATAATACAGATAGAAAGTTATAAAGAAGACTAAAGTACTAGTCTTTGTTTGCATAATTTTATTTATTCTAGTGTGGTTTATACAACTCATGATAATTTTAAAACATTAGTAATTTTGGAAACAGGTAGTTACTTTGCAACAATTACACACATATTATATGACTTCTTGTAAAATTAAATTGTGCAATAACATATTAGCGGATATAGACAAGTGCCTGGGGTCTTGTTTTGCGGCAGAAAAAGGAATTTATCTGAAAGAACAGAAGAAAAGTACCACCAAAAGAAGGCTGAGAAATCCTCCAAAACAGAGAGTGCAAAGTACTCTAGGTGACAGAAAGGCAAAAAATGCAGCAAAGTTACCCAATCTCCATACACTTCTGAAATGACTACTCTATTGAAACAAACCATTAGTTGAACACCAGAGAGGCCATAATAACAACCCTATCCCAAATTAAATTGAGGTTCCCCTCAAATGCAAGCATTCTTATCCATTCAAGTGTGCTGCAGTATTGCAATGACCTAACATTTCCAAAATATTATTGCATCCTTTTTGTGAGATCCTTTAAACCAAACCAGCAGAGACTGTTCCAAAGGAGGACAAACCCGAAGCTCACCATGGACACCAAACAACTTGTTCCATAAGAAAGTATCTGCATTGCCGTCCAGGAACAAGTGCCCATGTGAGTCTAAACTAGGGCGGCACAAGACACTCAAGTCGGTGGAGAGAACAGTTTGAGGGCTATGAACTTCGTTTCAAATCATTAGTATTAATCCTATTGAGCACCTTTGAAATGACAAAAGAGTTGACTTCCTAGGAAGTTTTGGACTTTCAAGTAGGTTTATTAAGAAGAACTTATTGATGTTTTGGAGAACGAGAAAATGGATGAAGGATTTAAAACACAGCAGAAGAATCTGAGGTCCAAGCTATCATGTTTGGGTTGCCAGAATGCTGAAAGGACTCGATTGAAACAAGGATTCTAGCTTGCTAGTTTTGCTATCAGTCAAGTATCTGTGAAAGTGAAACTCCCAATAGAAAGGAGAATCATGAGAAGAAAGAAAGCTTTTGATGGGTAGATTATGCAAATTCGAGAGTTGATAAATATGGGAGAAAACCTCTAGGAAAGGAACATTTCCACCCAAACATACTCCCAAAACCTGATGTGAGATTCGTCATCCATGCATAAAAGAATTATATTCCCTTAAAGATAATGTTCCAAGGCCCAGCATGAATGGCAAGGGTGGAAGGATTGGTTTAAACCAAAATTTCCTCTGAATTACTTGGTGTCATGCTATGACTATTTAGCAGCCAAAGCAGTATTCTTGGAGACCCCAACTACTCTTCATCTTAGGCCTGCAGTAAATCTCCCAACTAACAAGATGACATCTTCTCTGGTTATCCATACCCTTTGCTAAAGAAAGTTCCTTGTAATCTCTCTCTGTTCAACTACCTCAACTGAAATTCGAAATACTACTAGGAGATAGTGTAGGGGAATTCTTGATATGCAATCCCATATAAGACACCAACCAACTTTCTTATCCAAATGCTTTGAGATCTTTTGGAAGACATCATCCCAGAAAGAAAACCCCCAAGACCCAAGGGTTAACACTCAAGCTCAACAGGAGTTATAGGCCAATGCAAGACCTGGTACCTGGCCACAAAAGGTTAAGAAGAGAGAAAAAGATTATCTGTGTTCTTGCTTGCCAAACTGCTTCGGCCAAGTTGACTTTCAAACCAAGAAAAGCTTCAAAGAACTTAAGAGTATATAGAACATTTACAAATGCTTCACAGTTTTACAGCATATGTTGGAACTGTAAGTAGATGATATGTCTAATGACTGGATACTAGAACTATTTACTTTAATATGCCACTGATTTTTCTCTTACCAAATTCAGCATATCTTAGTAAGGCATATAGTCCATTCTGATTCCTGCTGAGTTATTGCAAGCTATTTGAGTTTGGTGGCTTCTGCTCTTGCAAGGCTTTGTTATTAGTCTTTTGGTTCACAGCTTCCCAATGAAAAGCAAGATGTGACTTTGGGAAACTCTCTAGCCTAGACTTCATAGCTTTGGGATGTAGCTGAAGTTCCCATTAAATTGATTTTTGTGCGTCTGTCCCATATTGTATGCTAAATGTGGATCAGACATGATAGCTTGTTTCATGGCTTATTAGATTATTATTAGAATACTTAAATGAATTCTCAGGTCCCTTTTTTATAAATTTTTCTTATTTTCTTATTTTCTCCCCCCCCCCCTCTTTTTTTTTTCTCTTCCCAGGTTGTAGTACCTCGGTATGGTAATTACGCTGAACCACAAGACACAGGAGTACGGAAAAGATACAAAGTAGATGGTCAGGTATGCAGCAGCTACTCTATTCCTAATCAATTATAATTCTGAGTCAATTAAATTGCTACTGCCTTGGTGTTGTAACTCTCCAACGTTTTCATTTTACAGGACATGGAAGTATTGTATTTCCAGGCCTATATTGATGGTGTTGACTTTGTTTTCATTGACAGTCCAATATTTCGCCATCTAGAGCAAAACATATATCGTGGAAACCGAGTGGTAAGTTTGTCATAAACCATAACATTACTTAACACCTAAGGGGAAAAAACAGAAGAAAAAAAGGGGGGAAAGACAGAACTGTCTTATTTTGTGCATTACTGATTTCCTTCATTAGCAAAATGATTACGTAAGGAATGACCAAAATGCTGTGCTGTTTTGATTTAAGGTATCCTAGAAACTCATTTTGCATTGGTACATATCAAAGACTACTCAGTTACCTGTAACTAGTTTTCTGCTCTTATTATTTCTTAGCCTTTGACTCTAGTGTGCCCTTTAATGGAACAGGATATTCTAAAACGCATGGTGCTGTTTTGCAGGGCAGCTGTTGAGGTATGTGAACTAAATGGTTTTGTTACTAAATCAATTATGGGGATGCTCAGTTGTGACAATTAATGTACCTCAACGGTCTTTTAGCAGAATACATTTTTTTCCCCTTCAATTCTGATGGATAATATTGTCTGTATACCAGACTGTGAACTGTAATAGCCTGTCTTTCCAACTTGAAGTCACATTAGCCTGCATTACATAGGATGAAAATGCTGAAAATAGTAAATGACTAGTTGTAAATTTGTTCTTCAGGGCAATGTGTCTAGCATAAGTTCTGCTTTCATCACGATGAAGCAAATAAATACTTGCCATTCTAAGCCTGAAATGGTGACAACATGAGGCATTTCCATCTTCATGTGTTGGGGACTAGTTCGAATTGCCCTTAATATCATCTCTTACAATGGTTTTTATATATTAGGCTAGAAATAGGAAGTATATGAGTATTTGACATACCTTAAGCATTACCTAAACTTGGTCCTCAATTAAATGCTGTGAAGTTCCTACCCACAAGTAAATGATAAGGCAAAAGTATGATGCATTTTGAAAAGCATATTGATAGGATTATTGTGAAGTGACATTGGTTAAGATGATTTATCCAAAATTCCAAATGACTTTTATCTCAGTCAAAATTCAGTTTGGCAGATGTTCTTTATAAAATCCTCATATTTGCCTAAACTCAATATGGATAAATGGACCTAATGATTTTCAGGTTCCCTGGCATGTTCCATGTGGTGGTGTTTGCTATGGAGATGGAAATTTGGCCTTCATAGCAAATGATTGGCATACTGCATTGCTGCCAGTGTATCTAAAGGCACATTATCGTGACCATGGGTTGATGAAGTATACAAGATCCGTTCTTGTGATTCATAACATAGCTCACCAGGTTCGTACTGTATACAATGATTTTAGTATAGTTAATTCATTGTTTTGAGCGGTGATAAAAGAAGCTGCTGTCTTTTTTGTTTTATTCAACACATCTGGTCCACTTGTTTAGTTGAATAAGAAAGAAATGCATATTGTGATTTTCACTCAATGACAGTACCCAGATAAAAAGGCTGATATTTTTTATACTTTTTTTTTTCATCAAAGGTATGCATTCTGATTTTCCTTTCTGTGGAATATCATGGGGTAAAGAAATAAGTAGAGGCAAACACTTATTTTCTTTGATATATTGCTGTAACAATAATTAGCATTCCTAGATCACCTTTTATCTAAAAGGTTAAATACAAGACTTTCAAATGAAAAAATAAACGAATGAAAGGACATGGGCCTTTGGACTAGTATCTTTAAATGTCTCTCAATAACTGTTCTTGATAGTTCATCTATGCTCCAATATTTGAACTTCAACCTCAAATTTTTTAAATTTTCTTTGCTTCAAATTAAAATGAGATTGTTTGGAGCAAATAAAACCAAATTTGCAATAGATATTGAATAGTAAAGATCCGATAATCAGGCAATAAGCATGCGTATCATGTCGATGATTAATTTTGCACCTGTGTATAACACCATGGTGTTAGCATTTTGGTGGTGATAAATTCTGGTACTAAGTAGCTTTCTGAAACCTTTAGAAGATAATGATCATAAAGGGCTCAAATAATTTTGCTGTAAAGTGTTCATTTATCTTTTCTGAAAGCAAATCAAATTTAGTAGGGAATAAAGAACACGTTTTCTCATTAGATGAATCTAAAGTTTGCATTGCTTGTGGATTGTATCTTAAAGCAATTCTTTTATCTTTGAATGAGAGATTACATTAATTGGAGCCAAATCATTGAAGTTGAGTTCATTTTTTTAGTGGCTGGAGTTTATATTGCATCTTTTTTAATATAGAGAAGGACCTTTCACATTCGCGCAAGTACTTGCTATACAGGGTCGGGGCCCAGTTGATGATTTCCGCTACGTGGATTTACCTGAACACTACCTAGATCTTTTCAAATTATATGACCCCGTTGGAGGCGAACACTTCAATATCTTTGCAGCTGGTTTAAAGACAGCAGACCAAGTTGTCACGGTTAGTCGCGGGTATGCATGGGAACTTAAAACTTCCGAAGGTGGCTGGGGTTTGCATGAGATAATAAACGAGAATGACTGGAAAACGAGGGGAATTGTGAATGGAATTGACACCAAAGATTGGAACCCCAAGTTTGATGTTCACTTGACATCAGATGGCTACACTAACTACTCCCTCGAGACCCTGCATAGTGGGAAGCGTCAATGTAAAGCAGCCTTGCAAAGGGAGCTTGGTTTGCCTGTCCGCGAGGATGTTCCCATAATGGCTTTCATCGGAAGGTTGGATCCGCAGAAAGGCGTTGACATCATAGCCGAAGCAATTCCTTGGTTGATGGGCCAGGATGTGCAACTAATCATGTTGGGCACCGGACGGCCTGACCTAGAACAAATGCTTAGGCAATTTGAGTCCCAACACCAGGACAAAATCAGAGGATGGGTTGGCTTCTCTGTGAAGATGGCTCACAGGATAACTGCAGGCTCAGACATATTGCTCATGCCCTCAAGATTCGAGCCATGCGGATTGAATCAACTCTATGCCATGAGTTACGGAACAGTTCCTGTGGTACACGCCGTCGGTGGACTGAGAGATACCGTGCGGCCTTTTGATCCGTTCAATGAGTCGGGCCTTGGGTGGACATTTGACAGTGCTGAAACTAATAAGCTCATACATGCATTAGGGAACTGCTTATTGACCTTCAGGGAGTATAAGAAGAGCTGGGAGGGGCTTCAACGGCGAGGGATGATGCAAGATCTTAGTTGGGACAATGCTGCTCAGCATTATGAGGAGGTCCTTGTTGCTGCCAAATACCAATGGTGATTTTCATGGTCATGATTTTGTGCTAGTGAAAGGAGCTGAGCAAGCTGTTTATAGGAAGATATTTCTGAAATTTTCCTACAATATGATGCTGTACAACGTCATGATGTGAGTCCAGGAGGCCACATTTTTGTCATGTAACCTAAGGAATAAGGATTATGTAATACAGCTGTTATTGCATGTCTCACCTACTGTAGAAGTGAATCAGTGGTCAAATGTGAGGTCTAGCTTGTGTTTGGGGAGAGGAGGATATAGTATAGATGAGTTACAATAAGCTACTCTTTTTTCATGTCTCTGGGTGTTGAATGTTAATTTTGTCATCACCAATGATCACCACAAGTACACAGTCCCTTTCTGAAATGGTGAAATCGACTAGCGTCAGCAATTTCTCTGCCTCTAAGCATGGTTGTATATTTATTTGCATTATGGCAGTTACCACATACAAGACTTGTCCTCTTGGGTTTTTTTTTTCTCCAGTGTAGCCATGCTTTGAAATCTCCATCATCAGTTTGTCAATTTATGCTGTTTTTCTCATGCAAATGTTGTTCCTGCACTTACTTTTTACACCGAAACCTTTGACCACCTCCTTTTTATTTCAGTACAGATTTAACATGACCTATAGAAAACCACTAAAATTCCTCTGGCCTTTAACCCAATTCTAATGGCTTACTCTGTGTTTAATTTAATTTTTGAGATAAAGCCTTTTAAAAGAATACTTTTTAGAAGAATTATTTTTAAAAAAATAATTTTTATTTAATTTGAATATATCAAAAATAAATTTAAGAAAATTATTTTTATTTAAATATGATAAAATAAAATTATTTTTTATTATTGATATAAGAGTAATAGTAAAATTTTTTTTTTAAAATTTTTTTTTTAGAATAAAAAATAATCTCAATGATACTTCTCCCAAAATATCTTTACACATTTAAATACATTAATTATTGTATAATTTTATTCTCAGCCTAATAAAAAACTTTCCGAGCTCTCCAAAAGTATAACGAAACGAATCTTTACACTTTCCTCTTTTGGAAAAGGAAAAGATAGCATGTTTGTTTGGTTGAAATTATTCACAACGGAAAACGAAAAATTTAGCTTCACACTTTGGTAGAAGTAATTTTTTTCTCTTTTTTTGTTCAGAAAATTTGACTTAATTGATCGATAGAAATCATTTACGCTAACAAGGCTTATGCCTTTTAACTACTATTGGTCTTACCAGCTTCTATCAATGATATTATTTGAGGTGGCAATTGAACAATCAAGTTTGGCATCAAAATTCCTCTTGAAGCAAAGTGACTAATTAGATGGCTAACCTTGTTTGATGCTCTCTATGGCCGTAAGAAATCAGCTTGAGAATTTGGTTTTCAGTTTATACACAACCTGAATAAAAGCATTTTTCTCGCATCTCTTCATAACTCTCCTGTAGTCGTCTTCAAATATCTCTGTATTGTTTGCCTCCAAACAACTTGAGCTACCGCTACCAAGCAGACATCATGGTTAACATTAGCACAAAAGTAGCCGTGGAGCCTAAAAGGATTGCACAAAAAGAGGTCCACTTACCTCAAGCCATGTGTTGTCACCCATAACCACAAAAACAAAACAAAACAAACACAAACCCAACCAACTACCACTAGCAAATGTTGTCGATGTAGTACATGTCCCAAGCGCAATCCTTCGAAACGGCCTGAAGCATAAGCTACTGTTAGATATGTGAAGTAGTCTCACACTTCTTTCACAATATAAATGCCACAACTATCAACAAAAACTCATTGCATAGTATACATCAAAAACATCATTATGTATGGGAGAGGTAGGAAAACAAAAGAGAGAGAGAGAGAGAGAGAGAGAACTATACATAGAGAGGGGTCGCCGGGGACCTTGGAGGAAAGAGAAGTGGGTGAGCAGCACTGGGGTAACAAGGATGGGTGGTGCCAAGAAGCAAGGAGCCATGCTAGGGTTTCAACTTGCTGATGCTGGCAAAGTTTTCTATCCTTTCATTTTTTGGTCAAATTTTCTATCCTTTCTTGTATTAGTCCATTTCATCAAAATGGGAATTGATTTCGTAGAACTAACTAAAGAGTTGCTTTTTATTGAAAACCCAAGCCCAAAATTGTTTTGAGAAGTGTATCTCTCTCCGTTGAACAATTTTTTATTAAAAAATTGTTTTTACCAAAACTCAATGTTAAATTGAAAGTTGATATCTTATTGATTATATTTATAAAATTTTATGTTAATTTAAAACAATTTAATACATTTTTTTATATTTCAAGTTTAACGTAATAAATATTTTTTAAATATATAAAAATAAGAACCATTTAATTACATTATTATTAATGCTCAATTTTTTTAAAGTTGGACAAAATGGTCTACATGATATATATATATATATATATAGGAAAACTCATTTCTTTTATTTGGTGCGGGATTTCTCCCTGCAAAAGGCATATGGCTGTTTCTTCACTTCAATCCAGTTGCTAGCTTGAAACATACTCTCATGACCTACCAATGATACCAGATGAAATGAGTCAGCCTTCTTTGTCAACTAATCATATAATTTAAAACCTTCTTAACAAATATTTAACTAAGATGCTGAAGGATAAGGTTAGGTTGAGTTTAATTTGGTTAAATTTTGATAATAATAATAATAATAATAATAATAAACGGCTTCCTCCATTTGGTTCCTTTGGGGAGTGGAAATCACAAGTGGCTTCTTCATGTTGTTGAAGAGGATATGTGGTATGGAAGATGATGTTTAATATTGTCCCTAAAAATTAGTGACATTACTTTATTTACTTTGAAAGATTATTTAATCCCTTTTTTGGTAAAATATGAGGTTTTGTTTAGTTTATTTTCATTTCCTATTTTTATTTTCTATTTTCAGTTTTAATTATAAAAATACAAATTTTTTTTATTTTATTTCTTATTTTTAAAATTTTGTGAAAGAGATAATGAAAACAAAAAAAAAACTATTTCCTGTTTTTATTTCCTATTTTCATTATTTTCTTGACAAAATTCTAAAAATGTGAAACAAACTAAAAATAAGGCAATATTTTTGTAATTAAAAAATAGGAATAAAAATAAAGACCAAATAAGTCCTGAGTTTTCATCGACCTATTTGATATCGAATAACTTTTAAAGAAATTAAAGTAACGTCATATTTTAACTTTTAGGAACTTATTTAATGTTAAATAACTTTCAATTATTGATGTAATGTCTCATTTGACTTTTTATAAATCTATTTGATGTGAAAAATCTTTTAGAGATTAAATTGATATCACATAACTCTTTTACTAAAATACATATTTACTATTTTATTAGTGACTTTTCTTTTTTGTAACAAAAAATTTAGGTTGAAAGAAAAGCTTGTCCCAATACAGGAGTAGAGTATGCCTCCAGGCTCATTAAATACTTATAAATATACTCACCAACAAGTGAACACAAGAATTGAAGCCTATAATGGTGATGTATGAGCAAAAAACTAACCAAATGAGTTAATCTTGTTGATCTTTCTTAGTGACTTAGCGTTTTATTCCTTTTCTTTTGTATTCAAAATAGGGGAGAAATAAAACCTTCAAGATCATCAAAGTTTGTTTGTAATATAAAGATGTGTTTAGATAATCTTTGGACACAAAAAAAAAATTACTGTACTCATTATTTTTTCAAAGCTTTTTCTTTACGAACGACCTTTTTTTTTTGTTTTGTTTGGGGGGGGGGGGCGCTAATAATTTTTTATGTGTTTGCTTTTTCCAGAAAATAGAACTCATTCAATTATCTTGCAATTTTTTAAATATATTTTTAATTAAAAATGAGCATTTTCTTTTTCTTTAAAAAAAAAATACAAATTCATAATTCCTCTCAACATTTAAGGCCACTATTAAAAAAGTACATGATAAGACATAAGACAAAGTCCATAAAATCAATTAAATCTTTTAGAACAATATTTTTTAGATTATAGTATTTTGGTTTTTAGTCAGCAAAGTTGAGTGTAAAACAACAAAAATGCAAAAAAATTCTCGCTTCTTCTCAAGCTAAGATGTTGGGATCAAAACCTAGTTACAGTTACAAATAATCTTTAATAGTACGAATTCTAATGGTTCAAATATTACGAGTAGTTAACCAACAAAAATTTGATGCAATGGTTAGCAAGCTATACTTCCACTGAGAGGACTAAGCTATACTTCCTGAGAGGACTCGGGAGGACTCGGGAAAAGACAAGTATTTAGGAAAGCCATCCTTAAATTTGTTAAGCTCAGTTCACATTTTGTGCAAATAGGATACTATTAAACAACTCTTCTGTTACAAGAAACACACAAGTGGTTTTATCAAACGCAAATTAGGTAGAGTAAAACTCTTTACAACCCCAGAACCATATTTTCGCGATGCAAACGGTAAATCCTTTGTACAGAAAAGTCACATCCTTGTGGTCGTGGTCAGGGAACCATTACGAATCAGCATTTTTCTTTTTTGGGTTTTTCCATACAAGGTTATTTTTCATAACTTCAATTTCGGCAAACAGTACTATGTAATGTGTATGTGTGCGCGCGGGGAATTTAAGAATGAGTGGCACTTTCAAGCAACAACAATATTAACCTAAGATGGTTTGGTCTATCTCGACTTTCTCGCAATTGAAATGACCCGAAGTGTGTCATGATATTCCCTGTCATGATTTTCCTTTGACTAATGCTACCGACCAAGAGTTCGCGCAGTGGAAGGGGAACCAAACATGATTGACATTATGATTACTCAGAAATTTAGAATTATACAAGAATGGGAGATCTTAATATGCTTTGGGTGTAATGCACTCAGAGAATTTGAGTGGTAGATTAATTTTTTTCAGGATGTAATGTGAGCTCAGGTGTGATGAACACAAAAGTCAGTAAAAGTTGCTAGACAAAAAGGCCTAGCTGGTCAGTGTTTAAGATTCAACCTAGGAGTTTTGTCTTCTATCTTGAAAAATTGATAACTCTGCACTTAAAAGATCATAAATTGGCACCCTTCTGCATATACCTAACCTCATTAGTATTCGTTCTATGGGATAGTCTCATCCACCTAAAATGGTTAATTTATTTGCAAAAATAACACAGGATATCTACATAGTGCAATTGAGAAACAAGAGGATGGAGCAGAAGAAATTTCATGGTGCAACTTAAATGCAGAAGGGAAAGACTATTCAACCAAGCTACAGACCAAGAATTGAAATTGACACTAGATGATTGCTTTGTAGTCAGCTGATACCTACCAATGAGACAGACTATGAGACGATGAACAACCCAGTATGTTCAGATTATCATGAAACATAAATTCAGACACATCCAAGAAAAAAAAATAAAAAAAATTGTTCCTACCAGTTACCCACTAATGGCAGAAGAGACTCGCTCGTGCAATAACCTTGATTTCAGGTTATTGCAATCGAAAGAAATCTATGCAATGCTTCTGACATTTCAAACACGCGTGTGCAGTAAACAAATGCTCATGCACAGCAAACATGAAAATTTATTTGCTAGTACTTTGTGTGTACTCAACAAAAGATTACAATCAAGCATACAAAAATTTGAAGCCATGTCATTTTAAGCAAGTTCCAGCAGTAACTAGAAAGGCTAATGGTAACAGACAGAAATAAAAACCACGTGGATTGCATAGGGAGGAACAGAGAAAGGAGAAAAAGGAAGAAAAAGAGAAGGTAATGACCATATTTCAGGATCCAAAATAGTCTTGTTGTATTTATGCAAACAGTTAATCAGCTGTACAATAAGAACATGACTCTAAAAGCAACAGTGCAAATATTAGTCCAATAACATGGACAAGGTATAAGATACAACAAACTACAGAAGGAGACATAAACATAGGATGTTTCTAATTGTTCTCTCCATATCAGAATTAAATTATTTGACAAAGGAATTCAAATAGAAAACGGGAGTTCATGGATACCTGTATAATAGATATCCTGTACTTCAGCAATCCCCTCCATACCTTAAATCCTGGGCAATCATCACAAAAATAATAGACAACAATAACCAATATAAACAACAGAATTAAGTAACCTGAACCAGAACCTTTTAAGAACCATAAATCATGAATACTAGAGAAGTAAAAATTAAATTAAAGTTTCTTATATTCCCAGGTATAACCAACTGTGTATGTCCCATAGTTCCTTACAACTTATTGCCAAAATGGGCTTATTTAAAAACATTCCTAGTTCCTACTAGAATAACCATCGAAAACAATGACTCCTCACCCATAAAAGGACCAACTACAAATTCAGTATTGATTCAAATTAATCCTTCATCTTCAGCCCTATAAATAAATCAAAAGGGTGGTCTCCCCTCCTCTCCTGTAATCCTCCTCCTACTACTTCTTGATCTTCCGATGATGCTTCTTCGGTCCCGGAACCTCTAACCGACCGACCGAGCAGCCACACCTCGCCCGTAGCACAAGTACAGCCCTCCCATTGATTGGTGCCATCTTCTTGAGCTCGGCTTCCAGCTCCCTATGATGATCACGAGGAAGCTCAAATAGACCCTTCTTAACACCACCACTACCACCACCACCACCACCACCATCCTTAACCACAGAACCTGAATTCTTGACACAATCCTCAGTCTCCAACTGAATATCAAACTCTGCAGCCTTCCTCAAACCCTTGCAATTGGGGTTCCCACACCTGCTACTAGTGCAAGCCACAACACCCCAAGTTGCCAATGCAGCACACACAACACTCATCACTATTGAGATGTAGATCGAAGGTGCAACTTCAAACTCCTCCTTCACCACACAAAGGACCAGCTTTGAAACCCTTATGGAGGCAGTGATCAAAAGCTCGATGTAAGGGAAGAACAAGTACAAGCAGGCACAAATAACAGCGATGAAGATCACCACATCCACTATGGCAAACCGAGATCGATCACAAGGTGGAATCTGAAGGGAATTATTGGATGATGATGATGATGAACTTGGGGCCCTTCGATTCCGATTAAGGTTGTTGTTGGTTTGCCTCGATTTCGAGCCGGAATCCGAAGAGCAAATCGAATTTGCCATGGAGGAGTTGCAGAGAGAGATTGAGTTGTGGAAATAGACCATTTCAAAGAAGAGAAAAAAGAGAAGAAAGAAATCTCGAATTTTCAGATCAAATTCACCGGTTTTGGACCAAAATCGGATCAACCCACCTCGCGAAAATTCGAAAAGATTGAAACTTTGAAGTGATCCAAATCGGAAAGATCGAAGATTTTAAGGTGCCCCCAGACAGATCAAAATTTCAAACGAGAACCAAAAAAGGACCCTTTTTTGTTTTTTGTTTTTTTTTGTTTTTAATTTGAAGGTGAATTTCACAATATGTGATGATCCAATAACTGAGAGAAAGAGGGAATAGAATTTTTCAGAGTGTAGAGAATGGGTTTTAGAGCAGGCCGGCTTGAAAGGATTGCATAGCAGAATAAGAAGACGAAGAAGCAGAGAGGACAAGGAAGAAGAGAGAAGCGAGAGGCATCATTCACTGCTTTATTATCATCATATGAAATAAGCAATTTTTATTTTTATTTTTATTTTTTTATTTATTTATTTTTCACGTAACTGGCCTGCGTATTTAATAAGGAGCAAAAGGGTCATACATGGAATAACACAAGGACACGTTTTTGTGAGAGAATTCGGCGTGGGCACATGATGCAAGGACGACAATGGGCTTGGATTCAGCTCTCTTTTGCAACAATGTTCATATGATGTGTGAATGATTTGGTGGGGCATGCCCATGGGCTTGGCCCACCTCTCTTTTGGAAAAATAAAAATGTATGTACAATCTTATTTTACTACTATATATTGTGACCAAAAGCTATAAGATGTTCTTATTTTATGAGTGATTCATACTATGGTCTATTGTGATTGAGTCAAATGTAATGTTCTTGTTTAATTTTTTGATAAAAAATAATTGGTCGCATTTAACTCTGCACAAATGGCAATAGGTTGATAAGATTGTAGTGTTGTGCGTTGAGCAGAGGAATACCAATACAACAAGCGATGATAAAATTGATTCACAATTGAATTTCATTTCTACATTCAATATATAGATTGATAAAACTTGTATTTGCTTCATAGAATTAACTACTAGTCTAAGGGTGAATTTGACAAAGGAAAAAAAATGGGGGAAATTTTTTTATAAATGAGAGTTGTGTATAATTTTACATGTAAGTCTCATTTATAGAAAAATTTTCCCCATTTTTTCTGCTCTACCAAACATACCCTAAGGTTGAGGGTAAAAATGGGTTAAAATTTTCACGTATAAACTCTATATGTAAAATTACACATGAAGTTTATCCATAAAAATTTCTTCTCTATTTTTACCCCCTAATATGTCAAACACATCACCCTAAGAGTTAAAATTTGATTAGTATTCTTAGCATAAAATTCTTTAGGTTATCAATTAACAAGCAAATGACAAATCATTATAATAAATAAAGGATTTTTTATTTATAATAAAAATATCTATCCATTTGTAAACAAAAAAGGTTGTTGATTCATCTTTTAAAGGATAAATTATACAGACCTTCCGTAAAATTAGATGATATCACACACGAACATGATACTCCTTTATTTGTCATGTTTATGCTAATACCCTATATAGGAGTAATCATTGTCGTTCCTACAAGGGTGTTTGGTGTTACATTCTATCAAAATGTAAGGGTATCAAGTGTAATATTAGCTAAACCTTATGGGATATTAGTGTATGTTTTTGCAGATGAAAGGTTAATGCATATAATATTGTCTAACCTTAGAGGATATCAGTATAATTTACTCTTTTTTAAATAGATGATGTCATATATATATATATGAGAAAAGGGATCCATTGATATCGGTATAAGATTTGGTATACTTACACCTTCAATAACTTTTCATAGAGTATAGTTCTTATCAATCTTACTATTAAATTATAACTGCATATCATGTAAATTATTTGTGCCAAATTTTAAAAAAATTGGACATCAATAAGAATGTGATCAAATAGTTTTTTTTTTTACATATATTTAAAAAATATATATTACTTTGATTTAAATGTATATAAAAATTGTACTAAATGATTTCGGATTAATATGAAATTTTATAGACATGATTTATAACATATGAACTTTCAATCCAACAATTTGTTTTGTAAAGAATTATTTCAATAAAAAGTTATTGAATGGCATAAGAAGTGAATTCAACTTATATTGATGTAAATTGATTCTCTCCATATATATATATATATATATATATATATATATATATATATATATATATATATAATTTTTTTACACTAATATGTATTAAAATTAAATTCATTTTAAGGTTTTTTTTAAGGCACTGGTTAAGAAATTAAAAAAATATTTTTGATTAAAAATTAAAATTTTATATGCATTAGAAACTAAAATCCTTTCCTTTCTTAGTTCCTACAATTTTGATTAAAAACGTAACTTTTTTTCAAGATGTGAAACATATTTTCATGGTCATATTATCAATGTTTCTCGCTAAAGAATCAAAGTAAAAAGGAGTGGGAAGTCATAAAAAAGGAAAAAAGTAAAGTTGAAAAAGAGAAATAAGAGAAAAGATTATTGTAAGTGGTGGTGCTATGTTCATTATACTAGATACTTGATCAAAACACATGCTTAGTTTGACAATCAAGATAGTCGTCTATTTTTCATCTAAAAATGGCAATACTCATTGCGTTAGCATAATGCATCTAATAAATGCAAACATATTTTACATGAAGTTTAATTGTTTAACCCGTCCAAGTAACTGATTTCTTGGGAGACTGGTGAAAAGTTGAAAGCCATTGAAAAGTCCGAGTTTTGGTTTAGCATGCACGCCTGTCACAGTTAGATAACTATTGAGGTTTGATATTATGCAGCGTGAAGTAGGCAAATAGAACTAATATAATAAAAGGGCCAAGCTTCCTTCATGAAGGCTCTACAATTCGTTTGGATGCATAGAAAAGTAGAAGAGTGAAAATGGGCGAGAAGAAAACAAATAAATTATATATGCAGTTTTTTTCTTCTTGTGATTTGTTTTATTATTATATGAGAAAATTCTATCAGAACTTTTCATTTATATAATAAAAAGAAAAGATGTGTTTGTATTACAAAAATATAATTTACTTCTATTTTTTCTCTTTTTTAAAATATAATTACATTTTTTCTGACTTTTTTCTCTCAATCAAACATTATGAGAGAAAATATTTTTTTTCTTTATTTTTCTTTTATTTCTTATTTTCTCCTTTCATCTAAACAAAGCAATAAAGAAAAGTTAACTAATTTCCAGTATTTACATCATCTATAAACACATTCATTTTTTTTTTCTTAGTATAGGTAGACTTACTATCTTGAATTAAGCTTTTCAGAAGATTTGCAAGTTTCTAAAATAAGTTATATATGTTAAAGTCACGATGGAAATATTAAAAAATTTGGGTGGTATATATTGGTTCAATAATTATTCTTATTTAGGAGTTTAACCTTAATGAACCTTTTGTCATTAGATATATAGGTAATAGGTGGAATTTTCACTGTATGAAAAAATTGATAGGAAAAGTGCAGAAGAAGACGGAAAAATATTCTCATGACTTTGATGGTGGTTGAATAGGGAACCTTTCAATTAAAGGTTGGGTAGACTCCAACATTGCTGGTGTTCGTGTGTTTTACAATAAAAGATAAAGTTAGTAGCCGACCTATATTGTAATTAAAATACTAAATGGTCTTATCAATCAATAAGTTCTAAAAAGTAAATCATTAACGTTTACTTTTATAAATATAAAACATAAATATATTTTATAACTAGTTGCTTATTCACGGGTATCGTCATTGTGTGTTTGCTGATTTGTGTTTTTCTTTTTCTAATTATTATTTTAAGGTTAATAATAATAATAATAATAATAATAATAATAATAATAATAAGCATTTGGAGTTAAATATAATCTTACCCTACTTACGAAAAACATAATTATATCCTAAGAAAAATTTATAATTTTATTTTTATTTATATTTAATTCATTTTTATTAAAATTTACTTTCAGAACTTTAAATAAAAAAACAAAAAAAATTCAAAATTTTAGTTTTATACATTTAATTAAATACTAAAAATTTCATTATAAAACAAAAGTTAAACACCAAAATCACTCCTTTTATATCAGTATATTAGATTTCAAACCCGGCCACTAGTGAATGAGCACATTTATCAATAAGGGTTGGATGCAATAACAAATGAAATATACTATTAAACAGAGAACCATTACAGAAACACACAAAAAATTGATGACATTAATAGCGGAAAATATTAAAAAATTTATCAATAAATTTATTATCGACAGAATTAATGACAAATAATGGACGCCAATTAATCATGTGTCAGTAAAAATAAATTACTGATGGAATTTATGAATTATTGGTAATTTATGGACAAAAAAGTCAACGAATATTAATTAATATTTGTCGATAATTAATTAGGAAATTCATCCCCACTTTCATGGTTTTCATAATAAATTCAAATAGATATTTTTATTTATAATGATGGATATTTTTGTTGGTAATTTTTAATTATTAATTTTTTAAAATTGTGATTACCAATAGGTAATCTGTAGGTAATTTTAATTTATAAATAATATTTTTAATTATGATTAATTAAATTATTAATGGACAATCTGTCGATAAAATCAAAATTTATTTTTTGGTAATCTATTATTAATTAATTAACTGAAATGGTTTATTACAATTAATTTTTAATTAATTTTATTTATTTATATTTTTATTTATTAGAAATTGCAAACAAAAGATTAATCGTAATTATTATATAATAATAAAAGAAGTATTCAAATTGACATTAAAAAACAATAAAAACATTCAACAATTTAATCCAATAAAAAAAAGTACATAACATCAATGATAGTCCATAACATCGTTGGAGTTGGAATTAGAGCTATCAAAGGAGTCCTCGAGCACGGGCAAATGTCGAGCTACAGATGACCCACTTGTCGGCATCTGATCGAAGACGGTGCACATCTTTTTAAATTTTTTCTTCTAGTCCTTTTTTGCCTTCTTCTGCAGGTTGGTCTTCAGGTCCTTCAATTCTTGTTGGTGATGTTAGTCTTGCTCCACGAGCTACTGTGCATAAGCCTGAAGTTCAACATTTAAGACATGCACATGGTCACAAATCTCATCATCCATAGCTAGTGATCCAATCACAAGGATAGGGTACATATTACCACCAAAATAGTAAGTCACCATCCCGTATATGCGACCATTCCATCGATTTTCTATGCGTCTTTTGTAGTGGACCACCACTCAAACCTTTGGGAGGACTCTTAACAGCAACAATACATGAAGATTTAATCTTACAATAATGTTAGAAGAAATACCTTAAAATAAAAAAAAAGAAAAGAAAAATTAATGGCCTCATTTTTTTGTTTTTTTGTGAAATTAGAATTTTTTCAAATTGAATGTCTTCAGCCATAAGCTCCAAGATACCACTGGGTGTATCATCTAGCCAAGATTTTACTTGATGGAATTTGGCAAAATGGGCTAAATAGTTTGCAACCTCATTACAAGTACACGGGATATATCTAGCACTAAAGTAATGAAACCAAGAAGCAAAAGTAAAGACATCATGAAGAAGTGTTCTGTTATAAGATACATAAATTGAATTATATTCAAAGCTTTCGTAGACCTAATTTCCATCTCCTTCTAGGATGATGGACTTGAGATCCAACCTCCAGGCAAACCTGACACCTTCTTTTGCTGTCAATATCTTAGCTGTGTGGGTTGTAACTCTTCCATGCTCTTTCTTACAACTTGTGGCCAGAAAACCTCCATTCCAATCTTTGATGATCACTCTTACCCCAAAGGCATTTTCATCATAAAAAATAATTGTATCCATATTCACTTTGAAAACTGAGTTTGGAGGGGGCACCATCTAGTAGGCTTGTTGCAATTGGTTCTTGATTTCCATCTCTGATTTTTGCATTTTGGAGTGTGGCCAAGTTCAGTTTAACTTGTTCTACAATTTGGTTTTCATCGTTCCTCTACTACCATTGCCAAGCATTGTAGCATTGTCCCTATACTGCTTTCTACATGGTAGCAATTTTATCAATATATTCATTAGTGAATTCATTGAACCATCGCTAGATGAACTGCAACCCTTCTAATGCATTTTGAGCCATAGCCTCTCTTATATTCAATCCCCATGATTGTGCACCCATTGAGGTAAATTCGTAGGACTAAAAGAGATGCCATGCCTCCTTACTCGCCTTATCATACAAGGAACAACCATGATTCACATTCGCCCCTTTTGACTCTAGTTTTGCACATGTTGGAAGAATGTTGTGGATGGTTCTCCATATAAACACCTTTGTTTTCAATTTAATATTCAGCCTCCAAAGTTTTTTTCCAACTACTTTGAATTGTCTTAGACATTTTGAGTGAAGGCCCCTACATCCACTCCCTCATTATCCTCCTTTTTTTTTCTTCTCAATGCAACCTTGTACCCTCCCTTGACTGCATAAAGCCTTTTGGTGTCTTGGACCCCGTATATTATACTAGTCATATTCTTCAAGAGTTGGATTTGCAAGTTCTTGTGTCCTTCTTACTCATTGAAAGTCCTATATATTGTGGCCTTATTCTACTTTTTGGCCTCCCGTAATATTAGCTATTGTACCTTTGGCATATAAGTACTTGCTGTCTTTGGTATACATATTTTGAAAACTTTATTTTGTAGGATCTAAGGGTCTTCCCAAATATTGACATCAAAGCTATCTCCTATTCACCAAAGCACCCCAGCTCAAGAACATTCCTTCCTTCCATAAAGTTTCTGCATGTGTATGAAGGGTTACTACCTGCATGGGTGTTTAGGAATGACCCTGTCGAAAGTATTCAACTTTTAAAATTTGTGACAACAGAAGCTTAGGATTTTATATAATTCTTTATCCTTATTTTGCCAACATAGCCAAGTTGAAAATATGAAGGTCTCTAAATCACATACCCCCACTTCTTTAACCAAACATAGGTTTTCCTAAACAACCCAATGTATTTTCTTGCATCTATTTGGTCTCCCCACCAAAATCTTGCCACTAATTTTCTTAGCTTCCTACATAGAGACAAAGGAATTTTGAAGCAAGCCATTGAATAAGTTGGTATTGCCTGTGCCACTCTGTTAATAGGAGCCTCCATTCCCCCTTTTCACCCCTTTTCACAACAATTTTTTTTCCATCCTTGTATTCTTTTCGACACCTTATTCTTTAGTGATTAGAAAACATGGTTCTTTGACCTCCTTACTATTGATGGTAGCCCCAAGTAATTTTTTGAATACACCACATTATCAATATTACAAGCCTGGCAAATATGTTACTTTAAGTCTCTAGCAACATTCAAACTAAATAAAATGGATGATTTATCAAAATTAATGTACTAACTTGAGGCTCTTCTATAAGTGTCAAGACTATCCATGGCCGCTTTACAATCCTTAACTGTGGCTGTAACAAAAATCAAGCTATAATTTGCAAAGAAAAGATGTGTGACTTGGGAGGCAAACTTGCAAACTTTCACATCTGAGAACAAACAAGTCTCCTCTGTCTGCTCTAATAAAGTTGACAGACCTTCCATATACACAACAAAAAGATATGGTGACAAAGGGTTACCTTGTTTAAGGTCCCTGTCTAGCTAGAAGGAATCACCTAAGTAACGAGTCAACAATATTTTATAAGAGATTAATGTGACAAATTTCATAATCTGATTGACCTTAGGTTCTCCAAATCCTATTTCCTCATCATAGCTTCCAAGAAACTTGACTCTACTATATCATAAGCCTTACTATTGTCTAAATTCATGGCTAGATAACCTTTCCTTCTAGATCTCTTGTTTTTTAGAGCATGAATAAGCTTGTAGGCAATAATGACATTATCCTTGATATGTCTATTGTGAATAGTGCACATTGAGATTTTGAAATTAAGTAAGGAAGGATGATCTTCAATTGGTTAGGTAAAGTCTTGCCCATAATTTTGTAAAGGATGTTATATAAAGAGATTATGAAAACTAGGTCATATTTTGGGGGGATTTAATTTTCAGGAATAAAATTTTTGTCAATATCCTCAATAAACTCACGTTCATTAAAGAAATTCAAAGCTACTTTGGTAACCTCTTCACCCATCATACTCCAATATTTCTGGAAAAATAAGGCTGACATTCCATTAGGACCCAGGGCTTTTATTAGGCTCATTTGTAATAACGCCTCCTTTATTTGTAGGACTGTAAAAGAAGTATACAAAAACATATTAATCTCAATCTTAACTTTATTTTTGACCCACTGTAGTGACATCTCAATAACACTTGGCTGGGAAGAACTAAACAAAGATAGGAAATACTCTCTTGCCACCTTCCCTACTTCTTCATCCCAGTGAGCCCACTCATCATTCTCTTTTTTAATTCAAGTAATCCTATTCTTTTTCTTTCTAATTGTAGCACGCTCAAAAAGGAGGTATTGAGGTCTCCTTCTTTGAGCCGCTCCACCCTTAATTGTTGTCTTCACGTTATTTCTTACCTCTAGAGTAACTCATTCAAGAAGTTTTACTTGCTTTTAATTCTGCTAGACAACTCATAGAAGGATGCAACCTTGATAACCTTTCAATTTTCTTAACGGTTTCCTTCATCTGTTGATTACCATTTTCGAATGAAACTTTATTCTACGCCATGAGTTGCTTACTCACCACTCAGTGATGTTTTAGGTCCATGAACTCCCAAGCAACTTTGACAATTTTAGAGCTTTCTTCATCTTATTTTTTCATATTGAAATTAGTGTTCCTTCTCTCTCTCCTCCCTCTACATCTCGCCTTCTTTTGTCACGCGCAATATTGGTGCACAATCAGAGTGAGGGGCTGTTAATGGAGTGACCTTTGTCCTATTCCATATATTCACCCACTTAGTATTAGCTAAGAACCTATCCAAATGATATTGAACATTGTGGATTTCGCTTCTGTTGTTCAAACAAGTTAATGCATAGTTGCTTTATCCGAGCTCATGTAAGCCATAAGAGTCTATTACACCTTTGAAACCATTCATATGCCATTATGCTCACAGTAGGCCTCATAACTTCTCACTTTGATCAACGATCTCATTAAAATTGCCTCCTAAGAGTCATGTTATCCCATTATCTTACTGTAATCTTATGAGAAGATCCAAAGAGAGATGCTTATGATTGCTCCCAGTGCAACATAAAACCTTGTGAAACCAACAAGTTAGATCCTCGTGTACATGTTTAAGATGAATATCAATGATCATTGTTATATGTTTTTAGTGAAACATAAATGTCTTTGCTCTATAATAAACCCAATTCTCTACTTTTGCCATTACTACTCATACCTAACCCAAAACTATACTCCACTTTCCATTTTACTTTTTCAAACTCCTTTCTACCCAATCTAGTCTCACATAAGAAAACCATATTGGGATGACATTACTTCAACAAGAGGTGTAACGCTAGAATTGCATATAAGATTTCGAGCCCATGGCAATTCCAGATTAATATTTTCATGGCCTCTAGTAGAGCTGATCTGCTAGCTCTGTCATTTGTGTTAAGAGAGTCACGACTATGATTCCTGTCCACTACATCAATTTTTTGTTTGGTGCTAAGTCCTGCATTACTTCCACTGGGCCTCCTTGTTTCTTTCAATTTGCAGTTTGATTCCTCTCCTCAAGGGCTTGGTAACATCCACCATCAATCACTAGAATTCTCAAATCGAGCCCCTCATGCTCCCATGCATGTGTGTCTACCTTTATGAAGCTACTTATCAATTCTCCTATGTGTTTCCCCACATACTCCTTCTTGACTACAAGGATCAAATCCAACACACGGAGCTAGAATGGCAAGCTGTTGAACCTGATCTATGAGGGTCTCGAGTACCATCATACTCCATGATAAGAAGCAATTGTTTAAAAAGGACCACAATCTATCTACGAGGACACGATTGTAGTCCTTCTTATGAAAAAATTCAAATAGGATACAATTATTCTCTCCTAACTTCTTGTATTCTATCCTATTCATCGGTTGCCACACCCTCTCCATTGTTTTTCCCAATGCGCCTTGATAGTATAGGCAAACTGAGATCAACGAACCCACCAATGAATATCTCCTTTCTATGCTTGATCCTTCTCCTTGGTCATATATCACCTACATCGTTATTCCTACCTCCTCTGATAAAGAGAATTTTCTCTATCAAGGAAACCAAGTCGTTGGTCATCCTGTGGTCACTCCAAGGACTCTTTCCTCTTAGACCACAAGCCCATACTTGACGTCGGGGTCACACCTCATGCAGTGGTAAAAGAACTCCCGGATTTGGGGGGCCACCAGAAACCCTAACAAATCAAATGGAGAGACAATTTAATATCAATGACCTCATTTTATACATTGATTAAATATTAGCTATCATGATTTAAATATATAATTTTCATTTAACAGATCATTCCAATCCTTTTCATTACGTTAAGTGATAATTATTAATAACTATGCCTTCCGCGATTATGAGTTAAATATTTGTAATTTAACATAAGATTTTAATTTTAGTACATTATTAGTAATTTAATTATTTACTATAAGAGTTTGATTATATATATATATATATATATATATATATATATATATATATATATATATATATATATATATGATATTTTTACACTATCATCCAATTATAGTTTGTCACATCAGTAAATATAGTTAAGTCTCACATCCATTACTTGAATAGTTATTATTTAAATAAAAATATATAATTGATTGACTATGTAAAAGTCTTTTGTACTATCGGTGTATGTATAATGTTTGGTATACTTATGGTATGAGTCACATAATTTTAATAATAATATAATGCATGATTGACTTATGTATAAAAAAAATATTAAAATGAATATATATTAAAACTAATATCATGATATAATATATTGAATTGAAAATTTTTTATGGTAATTTTTTTATATGAAAATTTTTATGGCGATTATTTGTCATCTCGCCACTTTAATTCACAAAATAACATTTTCCATTTCACAAGAGGAGTACTAGAAATATATTTTTATTTTTGATATAAGTAGTAGTAGAAATAAATACAAAAGAGACACCAGTAATTTTGGTATGATTGGGGCATATAAAAGACACATTGTGATTTTTATTTTCCTGCGTGTAAATGTCCTGATTTGTGGTTTTGGACGATGGAGTATGCACGTCAGGAACCCGGTCCCGTCTAATGGAATAAGAGTAAGCAAACCATCGGAGCAGGACCAAGATTGGTGTAAAGGTCATATTTTGGCCATCATAAATGAAATTGATCTTTCCAATGAAAAATATTTAATGGCCAGTTTGATTTCTGTTTTCATTTTATATTTCTCTATTTTTAAGATTTTGTGAAAAAAATAATACAAACAAGAAAATTTTTTTTTCCTATTTTCATTTCATATTTTCACAATTTCACTCACAAACTGAAACCAGAAAATGGAAATAGATACCAAATAGGCCCTTAGTAGCAAGCTAGAAAGGAAGTTATAGGAAATTGTTATACCAAATTTTGATTTTCGATCCTTGTAATATTTTTAGTAGAAACTCTGTAGTTATCTACGAATTAGGTTTTGATCTTTGAGAGACCTATACCAAAGTAAATTAAATTGTAGAGATCAATCCTTTATGAAAAATACAGATCAATTCTTGATAAACAATAGCAACTACAGAGACTAAAAACCTGAAAAGATAAAAACTATAAGAATCAATAATTAATTTTAGAGACCAAAAACTAAATCCTTGAGGACTAAAATTTCAAAAAATTATAAGGATTAAAATAAAAATCAGTGAAAATTGCAGGGACTAAAAATTTATTTAAACAATTTTTTTTGGCAGATATAGGAAATAGTAATTAAAAAAGGGGGAAATATGTAAAAAAAGAAGAAGAAAAACTACATGTCTTTTGATGATAATATTATCGTTTTAGTTACTTAATTAGTTAATTATATATATATATATATATATATATATATATATATATATATATATATATATATATATATATTAATTTTATATATATTTATATATATAGTTCTTAATTATTAGGTTATTAATTGACCTGGTTAACGACTAATGCCGCTGCACTCTGCCTAGAAGCTCCGTTTCAATTTCAATCCATGACTCAAAAGTTGCGTCTTCGCGTAATTGATTCTAGTCAATCCATGGCCAACACATCAGAAACTCAGAAAGTGAGAAAACCTTTCATCAGTGCATATAATTCCGTGTTCCTCCATCATTGTTAATGCTCAACCTATTTATTCAACCAACCGTACTAGAAAAATACATGGTTGCCACCACTTTGCTCCTTTGTTTGGAATATTATTAGTCAAATTGTACATTTCCACCACTAAGCATAGTTGTAGAATTCACAAGTCCAACAGATCAATTGCCAGTTGGATTGCCGATTTGATTTAAAACAAGAAAAAAAAAGGGAGCTTAGACAAAAATTTTGAAATTAGTCCCGTGTTCATAGCTCATAAGACTGAGGAATATACATAGTACGTACTAGCAAAATTTAATTTATACAAATATTTCACATCTTCTTTTTTTCTTTTTATTTTTTCCTATTCTCAATTCTTCAGCAAAATTTAATTTATACAAGTATTTCACATCTTCCTTTTTTCTTTTTATTTTTTCCTCTTCTCAATTCTTTCTCTCATGTTTTACTAGAGGCTTCTTAAGGCTTCGTTAAGAGACTTTTTTTTTTTTTGTCAGGCTAACAGGGCGGTGAGTCCCTTAGACCTTTCAAAAAAAAAATTGTATTGAACTTATAAGATTGATCAATTTTCAGTTTAGTGATTTTTTTATATATTTTTTCCTGATTTTGACAGAGTTTTTTTCTCCTTAATTTGATTTATGTTCAACCAAATTTGCTATTAATTAGTCCTATTAGATTTTACAACCATGCATCAGACTAGAATGGTTATCGGATGAAAGTGATTAATGAATGATAATTTTTTAAAAAATAGACGTACCATATACGTTTGGATGTTATTCAATAACACCAAACGCACCATATATTCGGATGTTATTCAGTACATCATACTAGAAAACAAATCATTCACGATTCGAAAATTCTTCACATTGTCAAAAGCTACGCAACTCGCTTCATATAATGGCAGTCAATCACAGCTTTTCCAAAAGTGCTTATTAGATTTTTTTTTTTCAAGAAAAATAAAGCAATGATGTTTGCATGGACAAAAGCCACACGTATTCAGCTATAATATTCATTGCAAAGCGCGTACAAGAAGATTTGTCCTTAGGTCGAGTCAAGATGGATTAGGTCATTCATAATCAGTAAAAAAGCACGTACTCATCCTTATTTTTTTCCTATCTTTGACATTTAAAAAGCTTCATTGTACTATTATTATGTGACGATCTTTTTATAAGAAGTAGCATTGAATATATATATATATATATGACTTGCTACGTCTTCCTTTTAAGTTCTTGGTGCATTATTGTTACTTGCCAAATTGTAGAATCACCTGAAAGTGCTATGGGGCCCATCTTAAGAGTAAGTGGACTAGGAAGAAATATATGATATCATGTTAGTGTTGACTGCTGAGAATTATATTTAATTAGTGTATTAAGTAGGAAAGCAGTTAAGGATTGAGTCCTATTTTTGATTTGGAAAAATGCTTATCTACAGTAAATTTAATTTGTTTGTAAAGTTAAAAAATTTAATTTTTAAATTAATAAAATATATCTTAATCATATTCTATTAAATAATTTAAAGATAAATATACCCTGCTGTATTCATCTTAAGAATTACTTATTTTAAAGACAAATTTATTTTAAGGAATTTTTTTTCCCATTCAATTTACCCAAACTTCTCCGCAGGACCTCAGCAACAACCACTGTTGAGCATGTTATCTTCGAAGATCTTTAAATTTCTGAACTTGAAACAAAAATTGATGATTTTTCTTCCCCATTTTTTCATTTTAATTGTACAACAATGCATATGTTGGTGATTCATATATTATACCATTGTCGTTTTATTAAATTCCTTTCAATACCATTTTTTTTCACAGATAAATCTTAGACACGTGATTCAAAATTATCGTCCGTAATTTATATTGATTTTATATATATAATGACCAGCATTGGGGTACACGATCACTTATACATATAATTACTTATACAACGGAGGCATCCCCGTGTTTCTTGAGATATATGAATTAATCGTGGAAGTAATTTCTGAAAAATTTAAGAATTTTGATGTTCATATAATTTGTCTCATCATAAGCATCAACATTATGTTGACCACCAAAAAATGCTTTAAAAGAAATTAAATATATCAATTTTATAGTTTATGACTGCAGCTTTCAAAATGATTCAACTTATTTAGCCAGCTAAATTAGAAGGACTTTTTGTCTTGACCTGATCCAACCATCGTTTAAGATGAGTTGAATTGGCCCTCCTATTACATCACTCAAGATTTGTCTGGAAACTATAAATAAAATAATTAATAGTTGAAGAAAGTTAACTTTTTAAATAGGTTACTTTTGATAAAATTATAAATATTTATTCATTCTTTTAATAAAAGTATGAGTAAACCACAAAAGTAATAGTTATCGATTTTCATAGATAAATTGATTTTTAGTAAAAATAAATTGATAAATTAATTTTTAATATTTTAAAATATTAAATAATTTAATCCCTCCATCAAATCTTTTTATTAAATATTATGACATAATTTTAAGTAATTAACGTGATACTGTTATCTCTTATCTTATTATTCTAATAATATTATTTTAGCAAAACTTCTCTCATTTTACATATCACAATATAAAATTCAGCACATTAATTTTTTTTGGGGGTCAACGGAAGGTTTTTTTATTTTAATTTATTTTTTAGTTTTTAATTTCCGCTGAACCACCGCAGTCTGGCCAATCGGATTGGGGTGGTCAGTCATTTTGAGCCCTTTTGATTGAAGGGTCAACGTGCAAAGCCCATTATGCTTGAGAAGTTGGGCTGCGACTGCTTGCGCCGATATTGAATTGCTTGCGTTCACGACCAAAAAAAAAAAGAAATCACCTGCGTTAACGACTTAACATGTAGTTGTTTTCTTATGACAAGAAAATAAAAAAAGTTGTTTTCGTACTTAGGCAATTTATAACAATAACAATAATAATAATAAACAGTTGTTTTTGTTCGTACCAAAAAAAAAAAAAAAGGTTGTTTCCAAGTAAAGTTATGTCCTCAAGGAATAAGAGTAATTACATTTAGCGGAAATGACTAATCTCACGATAAATACTTATATGGTCTGGGATCATTACATGACTGTACTCCTAGATCAATCATGTAAGTGTATTTTATATGGGACCTATCACTAACACATAAACCCATAAAAATACACTTACATGATTGGTCGAAAGCACAGCCACATGATACTCTCGAATCATGTAAGAATTTCTCCTAATATCACATAAAGTAATAAATTATGGTTTAAATTTGATTTGGGAGAAGAACTTACATTTAGTATCCAATCGTGATATATTCTCGAGAGGTTTGTTTTCAGTTAATGTAATTACATATGAGAGTCATTTGCATCATTAGCGAGATTAAATTTGATTTTGAAAATATTTTCAAATAATTTTGCACTCTTTTTTTTTTTGAAAAAAATAGTAAAAATCTTAAAGAGTATATTATGAAAGAGAGAAACCATTTGAAACTGTAAATAAGAACATGCAAATTAGATTAAAGGAGAATTTAAATTTAAATGTATTAAATTATAAACTATATAAAATATATTAATTGAAATCTAAAATGTTATAATTTATCATACTTTTTTAAAAATATAACTTTTGAAAAATTCTGACTTAAGTTAGTCAAAATTAACTCAAAATATGATTTGAAACTTGATCCAACAATATATTAAATCAAATTTTTAAGGGAGTGACTTCTCTCATATAAAAATTTCACATGATCCAAGTATACATTCCCAATTTTCAAAATCCAAATCTAGTCCAATAAACATCATAACAAAATGTGTTATCAAACCCTAAGTCTTGAACACCCTAATCATTTTGTACACTTGAACCCTTTATAAAAAAGAAAAAATCTTCATATTACTTTAACTTTTTTAACCAGATTTTTCTTTTTATGTTTTCTTTCTTTTCATTTTCTCTATCCTCAAAGCAAAGAGTAAATGTATGAGATAAATATGTTTCAGACACTACCTAGTGGATGCAAATACAACTCAAATAATGAATTTTGCGGCTTTAGGGTGCTCCCTCATTCCCTTCTGGAAACTATAAATCACACATAATTAACTTTTGTTTGGTACATCAAAAGATGATAAGGTTTGAACTTATGACTTTATACATATTACTCAAATGAGAAATTCTTATGTGATCCTAGATTGTCACATAGGATTAAGTGCTGTCTAATTTGGTCCTCTAATTTTCACCATTAGATCACCAATAATTTAAATGAACAATTTAGATTAAAAATAAATAAATATTATATATTTATTAAATAATATATGTATTTATGAAAATTTACAAAATTATCCTTCAGACTTTCCCCTTCCTCTCAATCGCTTTACACCTTCTCTGTATGTGTGTGTGTATGTATGTGTGCAGCAACACTCTTTTGCAGGAGGGCACCACGACCACCACCACCTCCCACTCTGCTAATGGTACTTTTCATTGGCCAGATCGCACCGAAAAGCCACCGCTAGACTATTGTTGCTGTGACAGTGTTCTTCCCCTCTACCACTAGTGGGGGAGCCATTTGGATTGGGATCTATATTTGGTGGTGGCCTTTCAAATTTTAATATTCAGTGCTATCAGCTTGGTTATGGCTAGTAAAGGTCAATCCCACCTAACGTTGTCATTCATACCTTTTTGAGAAAAGTAAGCAACATTTACTTCCCATGCCACTATTGCCTAATGGTTTCCTTTTACCTCAAAGTTCGAAGTTGGAAAAATCCTTATGGATTTTGTGGCAACGGTGAAGATATCACAGTGAAGATGTTGAAAGGATAATTTTTTTTCTTTTTTCATTCTTTGATTTGGTTTGTAAAGTTTTGATTTTGATTTTAATTTTAATTGTTTTTTTGTTCATTAATTTTTTGTGGGATGTGGATTTCGCACGATTTAGCTTTTGGGTTACTTCAACAGTGGAATATTGTTCTTTGTGGTGATATTGTTTGATGCGGCCAATGTGCATTGCTAGTGATGGAGGTGGAAGGTGGCGGCGACGGCAATAGTGGTGGCAGAGGTGGTGCTAATGATGGTGATATTGATAGAATAGTTAAAAAGGAGAGAAGTGATGAGAAAAATGATGATCAGCTAAAGGGGTAAATTAAAAATAAAAAAATGGACAATTTAGAAATTTCATAAGTAGATAAACACTTATTGTGCTCTTACTTTATTTCACAACAAAATAGACCAGATATATTTTTAGCCATTAGATTATATTGCAACTTGATCTAATAGTGAAAAATTATGGACCATTACATGGTCCTAAAGACACACCGGACCAAATTAGATAGCACCCATAGGATTATACTCCTTTCTAGCAATGAATGCCATGTAATAATAGGACTCACCACTTAACATTAAATTTTAACTCTTTAACTCTACTATGGTTAACTTTGATCTTTTTTATTATTTCTGTAAAAAAAAAAAATTAAGATGTGTCCACCACTTAAAAATGTGATAGGATCCTTATTTTGAGGCTTGTGATTTTGGTTCAATTTCTCACTCTATGCTCAACCAAAATTAATGATTCTTGGCTCAATAGATACAAAACGGCATGGTCTTCAATATTCCAAATTGGCTCCTTAGGGTACATCATGCATGTGAATTTAATCATTCTTAAACACCCAATCTCACTCCAAAATACAACATGCAACCATAATCAGAGGTTAAACTAGGCTCTGAAACCACTTGTTGCAATTTTAAAGCCATGGATCTAGATTTAACCCTTATTACAACATGCAAATCAAGAAGAAAACTCATGAACAAGATTAGTGTGAAGGTTACTTGGGATTATCGAAGAAGATAATTGATCAAGGTCCCTTCGTTCTTTGAATTTGAAAGAGAAAGAGAGATCTAGAAAGGACGAAGAAACAAGCCAAGGAGGCTAGAAGGAAAGAGAGCTCCCCCTATTCCAGCACCGAAATTGAAATCAGGCTTTGTTCCAATAGGACAACAGACAACTATTTATAGTTGGTTAGGAGAAGGGGCCTCTCCTTGTGTCAATAACATGATACACTAAGTCTATACGTAGAGAAATGAACCATACCCACCAATTGAGTAGTGGTTAGGCCCAATATACCCAATAACACCATTGTTAAAAACCTCAAAGTGAATTCTTGGATTCTCTTTTGATTTTCTAAAATGTTGCCCAATTAAAAAACTCAAAGCCAATAACACCACTTTTTTTGCTTTGGTCCTTATCAGATCAAGTTTGTCCAAGTGTTGAGTGGAGAGATATGTTAGATTTATGGGAATAAGATAAAGATTACAAAGGATAGGGAGCCTTTTGTTGCTTGCAACGAGTGTGCTTTCCTTGTTTGTCGGCCTTATTATGGTACGAAAGATAGGACGGCGACACTGGGCATCACCGATTCAAAGCTCTCCATCGATAAGGAGGACCTACTAACCGGCAACTATGGTGACATCCCCAATGCAGAGATGTAGTCGAAAACCATGGAGGAGGCTGGCGAGTAGACAGCTTGTCGACAAGTTGGGCAATGCTGATTAGGGTAAGGCACGAGGGCACTATTTCACCGTTGATTGGTGGGCGCTAAGGATTCTCACGTATGGATGGTGGGTGTTGGGAATTCAAGGGGTAGGATCCACACACGATAAACTATGCACTATACACTATAGTTTATCTAGTGTATATTAGAATTGGATCCTTCAAGTTATATGCATAATTTACTTTAATTGCTAAAATTAAAAAAAAAATTAATTTTTGAAGTTGAAAAATGTTATTTAAATTAGTCCTTATAGTGATTCTAATCCCTACAAACATCACTCTAAGGACTAACTTGAATTAATTTTTACAACTTCAAAAATTAAATCATTAATTTTTTAATTTTAAAAACTAAAATAAAACATAAATAACTTTAGGGACCAATGAACGTTGACTCGATAATTGACATTCTTATAAGTAGATCAGGCCCTTCCCTAAGATTTTCTTGAAGTGACCTCATCTAAGGTTTTTGTTGCCTTATCCTTGTGCTTATAATTCCTAGTTTTCTGGTACGAGTTCCTATATATTGTCAGTTACTCTGGAGTAGTAAAAAGTTATTGCTATGATTACTGGACTATTTCTAACATCATGGGCAGTTTAATATTCAGGAAACTTATGCTGTCAGCAGTTATTCATCTGGCTCATGTTCCCATTGCAAGTTCTTCATAGAGTACGTTGAGTGTTGTAGGAAGCTAGAAGGCATTGAAGGTAGATCACATTTTATAATCATGCTACATCCCCTGCACTGCCTCGCTTTAAATGCCTGCACAATACTGTATTCAGCATCTGTACTTCGTGCTAGTGTTTTCTTGTCCATGCATTATGAAATAAATGCAGACCTGTTGGATGATTTGGACAAAAGTAGGACAGTGCTGAATATTATTTGTTACTTGCGAGTGCAATTTCAATTTCTGAGTCCTCATCGATTGCCGCTGTCTCATCTACGAGAAAATTGCCATACACTCATGAAAACTTTAACTGACACACATAAATTTTGGATATCATAAATTCATGATCGTAGATATATAGTATCGCCAGTACAAACTTTAGTGATAGAAATTAATATCGTCATTACCATCATTGTAAATCATTACAATGCTCCACCATCTACATGTAAAGCTATTGTAGGGTCCAAATAATTGATCATTAAGTAAATTCAGCCACCGTGATGTCAATGTCGCTCAAGTATACAGAGAAACAACATCCACATATGGTTATTGTGACCTAAACATGTAATGGCATCGCCAGAGATGGATTAATTCAAACGGGCAGGTGGGGCCCTTCCTCACCCCCCCCCCCCCTCTTTCCTAATGTCATCTAAAGGATCTTAATAAAATATTTTATCATATCTCTTAATTTAAAATATTTTATTCTTTACTTATTTTATGCTCAATCATATTCAAATAATAATCAAAGCTCATAAAAAATAAATAAATAAATAATAAAAACCATAAATATATTTGATTACTTGTTATCTAAAATATCGTAATTTTAAATTTGGAATATATATAAATTTAGAGATTTAAGAGTAAAAGTACGTCTTGGAACTCATTTTTTTTGGTTGAATGTATCAAAAGTTAAAATTAATATGATATCAAAACTTTTATGCTAGTAACTCAATATGAAATCCTTCACCTAAAAAGGGAAAAAAAAATCAATATGAAATGAAATTTAATGTGTAATTAAGTTTGCATCAGCGGTGCTTCAACTTTCTGAGGTATGCTATTCTTAGAATTAACTGTGCTTCTAATCCTCTTTAATTCTGTGGGAAGTTTAAGTTGTATTTATACTAGTTCTTACTTTTCATTTCATAGAAGGTACAAAAACATGAACTTCCTCTCAGAGGGTTGATGATTAAATAAAATGACTTGGATGCCTGTCCGACGTATGTCATCAATTAATTAATTTTATCCACGTCTAATAGCATAACTGCATATATTTAAATTGCGTCATTTACTGTTTCAATTGCTTAATCTTAGCTTCATATTTTGATGGGTTAAAGTCTGTCCCTTAGATTGGATCTAGTCTTCGCGCCATTTCCTTTGATGTCTCTGTATATTGTCAGTTTATCACTAATATTTATTTTCTAAACTCATTTGGTTTATATATATCGTCAAAATCTATTACTGATACTTGTCCTATTAATTGCCTTGAATTGCTTTGTCTTGCCATCATATTTTGAATATGCTACAGTGTCAGTTCATCACTTTGTTTGACAAAGTGCATGTTAGACGACTACTTTAAAAGTGTTATTAACATGAGGCTAGGATAGCCTATAGGATTATTTACTTTAGAAGTGTTTATCGTACAAACTCTCTTTTTCTCTTTCACTTTCTCCTCTGTCTCTCATCAGTGACTTGAAAATAGGAACGAGTTTTGGTTTTGATTATTTTCAGAGGAGACAATTGATTAAAGATCAGCTGATTGAACGCCAACAAACTGGTCTCAAGTATAATGTTAATGCAACTATATTAAACCTTTATTCCTATGCACAATTGTGCTGATGCTAATTGCTTAAGGACATATTCTTTAACTAACTTTTTGACTATTTCCCATCTCCGCATGCCCTGTCATCTAATTTCCTTATTATTTAAACCTTTTTCAGCTTTTTTTTTTTGGCTTTGTCTGAAACCTTTTTCAGCTTTAACGAAGCGATTTGGCAATCAGTAGCATGCTTGGTCAAATCCTTTTTCTTTCTCCCTAAAGTGGTTTAGTAAATTTCGGATCATGAAATGCTAATAATTTTCGAACCTTAATTGTGCCTGACTCATCCAAATTTGACCTTGGCCCCTGATTGGCAAGTAGATGCGAACCCTATGTTGATTGTGCCTTTCACTCATGAAGCCATAACCATTTCAAGATACCAAAAAAATTTACTAAACCATTTTAGGGGAAAAAAAAAGGAGTTGATCCAGCATTCTGATTGGTAAATTTTGAACCTTAATTGTGCTCACATGACTCATCCAAATTAACCTTGGCCATATGTGAATATTTGATTGTTTATGTACCGTGTAATAAATATCAATAAGACGAATAAAAATTGAGTTCATATCCTCGCTCTTCCTCCTCTCGGGTGTCTGCCGTATTTGAATATAATAGATTTTGAACAAGAAGAGAGGACGAAAACAGGAGAGAATCAGGGAGAGTTTTTGGAATGTTCATACCTAAATTAATTTTATTTCTCTATGTTACAGTAGCGGGAAGTTAAAAATGCACAAATCTTTTACAATGTCAAGTAAACGCGTGTAACTATGGTGCAACTCGAATGGCGACTGTTTGTCCTTCAACTTTGAGGCTATCACCAATTCCTTCTACAGCAAGTATGGGCCAGCGCCTTAACTTTATCTAATCCCCTTACCCATAATTTTGTTATTAAGAATAAGTTCGAAAAATCTCGTAAAAAACAAAAGGAATAAGCATGAAATATTACTTAATAGAAAAAGTATAATTAAGTAAAATAAAATCAAAATTTCTGCGGGAAATTTAATAAGAAGACACATGTAAAATTTCGATTTTGTCTTAAAATACAGGGTCTTGGGAGAGAGTGGGGCTTGGAAGTCAAGTAACTTCATAAATTAATTTATTAATAAAAAAAACGCTCCATTGGAGATCAACATTCATCAACACATAACCAGGATAAGAGAAATTTTTACGTAATCTTAGAATATTATATGATTTGTACTTCTAATTAATTATGTAAGTATATTTTATATGAGATTATGTATTAATGGTGAATTCTATCAAAAATATACTTATATAATTAACTGAAAATATATCTACGTAATACTCCAAAATCATGCAAATGTTTCTCCCAAGGTCAACTGATCCAGAGGGAGAGTGGTGCTTGAGACTCTGGGAAAGGATTAATAGTTGACATCATAAGCTAATCCATCATAGATCAATAGATAAAAGATAGCATTTAGAATATTCACTATAGAATATGAATATTGAATATTTACTTAAAATTAAATTATTAATCTAAAATTATTTATAAATCTAATGGTAGAGAATAATAGAATAAATTTAATATATTAATATATGATATTAAAATATTATAGTCCATCAAATTAGTATCAAATAATTTGTTGTCAATATTCAACTCAAAACTTGAAATCTGATGTCCTTACATTGATATTTGTTAATGTAAGACCTAAATTTTAATTCAAAACTCAAAACTTAAAACTCAGTATCAATTAAATAATTAAAATAAAATAATTACCTATAATAAATAAAAAAATAAATATTTAATATTCATATTTAAAGATAAATATTCTATAATTTACCCAAAAAGAAATCTAATTTGCATGCACGAAAGTCAAGTTTGTTATGTACCGTATTATGCGCCAACATCTCCTTTGCGATTCATGATTATTCTTCTTTAGTCTTTTGTTCTCCACTTGCATTATTTTATTATTTAAATATTAATATTAAAAATATTATTTATATATTATAACTTTATATAATAATAATTATTATGTAAACATAATAAAATATATATAGTCATGTATTAGTATTTTAAAATTAGAGCATTATATATATTATTTATGTATAAATTAGTAAAAAATATTTATAAAGAACTTTATATATAATTATTGATTGATTTTTCTTGCTTTGTAATTCTAAGCGAAAGATTAAATTCTAACTATTCGCTTGAAATATCTTTCAATTCATATTTTTATATTGAAAAAAAAATTAGTAAATTAAATAATGATAAGTATATACTTTTTTGAGAAAAATATTTATTTTTAAGTTATAAATTATTCATTTAAAAAACTATTCATATGTTATTATTTAATTTAAAAATTGGTTGAAATAGATAAAAGAGACTTGATATAGGTCTTTTTTTTTTATATTTTAAATATTGACATAAATTTGTTATTTACATTATATTTAATATTATTCATATTACATATATAAAATAACTTTTATAATAAATACTATAAAGTAAAAATTATTAAGTTTTAAAATGAAATAATTTTATTAAATTTATATCTGTCTATCCACATATGCCAACCGGTACCAATGCAAAGTACTTTTCGTTTTTAACATAAAAAGCATGGGCTAACATGTGATTGTAAATAAGAGTTACAAAATTTTGAGATTTTAAGAATCACAGCTTAACAACATCCATGGTAGATCTTGAGTTTCTGGCCAAGTGAGAAAAGAAAGCAAATGCTCGAGACAAAATGAGAGAAATTCTTTCTCACAGAGAAAATTGTATTTACAACTCTGAAACTTATAAGGCTATGTACAGGTATTTATATACGAGTATTGTTATTTTAATATATTCTATCTCATATTTTGAACTAATATATTATTCATCTAATATTAGATGGACATGATGCGAGAACCACATCTAATTTAATCATGGATAAATGATTCGTTAATCCAGAGCATAGAGTAGATTAGGTCAAAATAATAATTCTTATTTATATACGGAGATAATTAGCTAGCTGTACACCACTAACAACTGAAACTAAGTGCCAACTGTTGCCAGCTGTTACAAGCTGGTGGTAACGGTCATTAACTGCCAGATTAACCAACTTTTACTTTAGTTAACCATGGAAAGTACTTTTTGCTGTATTAGAAAGTTAAGACACAAAATTTACGGGAATCAGAAAGTCATTATATTTAGACAACTCGTGCACTCCTAGTTCTCACTAAAAGCCCAGAACAGACACCCCTCATAGCAACTTTAGCCGATCTCCCTTATTATTATTATTATTATTATTATTATTATGTCCGTTGTGCTTTAAATTATAGCATAATGTTACACGGACCTGAGCTCGGCTATGATACATGGACCCGATAACGTGTCTAACGGAAACAACGTCAGTGCAACCAATATAAGGAGAAATGTTTTTTTTACATGCTATTCTCTTACAAATTTTGACATCCTTTCTCTATCTCTCTCCTCTTTTTCTTGCATTTTCACTTTTTTACTTTCTTTTATAATTTTCTTTTTATTTTTGTGAGTGGGTGTTGGGGTGTCTATCATTTGTAGTGGTACAAATAACACATATCCAATATAAGTGGAACTGGTTTTACTAAAACACTCTTCTTTAGTTTTATTTATTTTATATTTTAATGAGAATAATTTTTATGTGTTAATAGTATAAAATATTTTATATTATTAAGAAACTCAAAAAATTATCAAATTATAATGAGTAGTTATAATAGATAATTATTTATTATAATTTGATAATTTTCAAATTTTTATTAGATGACAGTATAATATTATTCTATATTATATAAAAATACACTTATATTAAGAATAATTTTTATATACTAATATTATAAAAATCAATTAATAGAAATTTAGGAAAATGCTATATAACCTCTTTCTAGTTTACAACAACAATTATTTTATTATATAGAAATTAATCTCTAAGCTTAATTCTGAAAAAGATTACATGACAAGTTATCTTAATTTTTATTAGATAACAATTAAAATTATTTTATATTATTAGTACATAAAAAATCTTACAAATAAAAATATATGATTAAATGATCATATAAAATTATTTTATATTAATAATACATCAAAATTAATCTCAAATTTTTTACATTATCAATATATATAAATTAATTCCTTATAATAATATATTTATTGTTTTAATAGGGTGAAACACGGCACACTCAACCTCGTATTCTATTTGAATTTTATGAAGCCACATTTCGGACTCATGATAGCACAAATGTGCTCGAACCCGTACCATCAGCACTCTAAATTTTAGCCTACATTTCACTTCACATATTTGGTTATAGGCATAGATCTCAAGTATTTTTTTCTACGTCAAAATTTAAGACATCCACTCTAACATAATTCAGTTCCATTATTAACACAGAACATCACATCCTTTTATTCCAAATGGAAGCATTTATGTTGGTCCATGGATCATTGATGATCCAGGATTTTTGCTGGTCACCAACCGGTTTAAGGTTTTGCAGCATGTGTGCATTCTATGGCACACCTCAGAAATCAAGGTGCATCATGCACCACCATGATCCAAAAGATAGGATAAAAGGTGTTTTGATACACTTAACACAATTGAAGCACACTAATTTCTCTCCATCTCTATTCTAATTTCACTTCCCTTTGGCTATGGCCATCGTCAACGGGCATGGAGTGTGGTTTTGAGGGTGTGCGAAAAGGCAAGTTTGCCAAAAACACTTAACACAAACAAGTTCTTGTAGCAGTTTAGCATGACCCCATTATTGATAAAGTTGAAAAAATCAACTTTGGGTCGACACTGAAGAAGGTTTAGTTTTAGAAGCCACAAGTGAAAGAAGAAAAGATTCACGAACTAGAATGAGTTGTGTCAGATCCACCACTTCCGAATCCTATGATCAAACGCAGTAGCAACACAAGCCCCAGCATTTCTCCTATGAATGCAGCAAAGTAAAAGCAAAAAAGGTTGAGAGAAGCACAAAGTGTTGTTTGTGTATGGGGTTGTCCTCTTTGTCTTGCTTTCCTTCTTTCTATATTGGAGTTGGAGAGACCCAATGCTAAAATTACCAAAATGGGTTAGTCTCTTCCATGTTGAAGACGTAATCCATGTGGTGTTTGAATGGAGGATCGGGTGGTTGGTGTCCTTGGGAAGGAACAGCATAAGAGAAAGCACATACCAATTTCATTGTCCACCTTTAGTAGCAAACCACCACAAGCCATGATCTCTTCCTCTGTGGCCACTGTGCACGACCCCGTTGCTTCTCTGTCGTTGATTCACCGAGAACTTGGATAAAGTTTTGTTCGGCTGTTATCCCTCCATACACAAAAAAAAAAAAAAAATGAAAAACTTTATAATGCATTATCACTTATTTACTTCATGGATATGCCAACAGATCTTGAATGTTGGATCACCTAGTGCATAATGCACCCTTGACTCCAAAGTGCATGCAAGACATCGCCTTTTTACTTGACCTGTAGTCCATGATACTCCTTTCAACTGTATTATTACTCTAAAATATCTCATTGTATTATGACCATCAAATTAAAATTTTAGCTATCCAACTTTTATAAAATCTTGGATCATTAGTGATCCAAAACGCTTCCATAATTAAGAACTTCTAATATTTCAATATAGTAAATGGAACTTTTTAAAAACATATTTTGGATTCATTTTTTTCGAATATGTTATCGTTTCCTCTACATTGTAAGTGTGCACCACGGGGATTTTATTGCTGCTCCTTATATTGGAAGTTTGTAACTCTTTTCCCATGATGATGAATAGAGACATGCAATAAAGGACAGTGATGAATGGGGTTTACACTCGTGCGGGTTGGTTAAAGTTCATTATTCGCTTTGTTTCCAAAGCAAATCCTAGTGGCCTGCCCTATAAGCGATGCAATCATTTTGTTGTGCTGTGCTTGTTTCAGTTTTTGGTGTACAACTAAATAAAGATTAAAGGAGCGACGAAAAGAACTAGCTACGAAAGGCAGATAAACGTAGGCCATCAGCTAGATGCAGATTTTTATGACGTGCTTGGGGACCGACGGTTCTATAGGACCGATGTACTACATGACAGCATTTTGTTATGCATGTCATTGAGAAAGGCTCTGGTTATACCTACAGAGACATTATTCTTTATGGATTATAAATTTCTTATTTTATGAAATAATCTTAATTTTTAATTTTAAAAGCACGCGAAATTGTAGAAAATTAATAATAAATAAGAGGAGTGAAATATGGAAAAAAAAAAAAAATTTCATAGAAGAAGAAAGAATTTTCCTATACCCACATCCTTCTCTCTCTGTGTGTGAATGCCCACCATGTTGTGTCCCGGCACCCAAAAAAACACAAATTATTTTATTGTGCGGACAAAAGATTAATTTACAACATGGAATAGAGTTCCATTGTATGCCATGATTTAAATATTTAAGAACTTTGCAAATAGTAATGATTTTTCAACGTTTTGATACATTAAGGTAAATTTTGAAATGATTTGAACATTTTAATTTGTAATAAATCGTTATTCCATATCGTAAAAAAACAAAAATGGTTTCTATAAAATACCACTTAGAATAGATTTATTTTGTCTATTCTAGTTTAATACGATTAAACTAAATCTTATAATTTTATATAATCAATTTTTGTATTTTGTAGCCCGAGTTGTATTGGCTCTAAAATGCTAGTAGAAATATAAGACATAATTATAATCTAAAAGCAAAACATATATGTATTCTGATTAACATGATCATATCCGACATAAAAATCTTGCCCTTGTGATTCTAACTTCTTTTGAAATCCCAAAAGAGGTTCCAGTGTGTCAGATTCAGTTACGTACATAAAACGGGCAAGGATAAGTCATAACCTTAGCTAATTAACAGGTTCACAACATTTAGTAGCAATTTAACATACAGCAATTACCAGTACACCACTTTACTTTAATTAGAAAAAGAAAAAGAAGCTGAAACAACAGCAGGGTGATATATAGTCCAACTCCAATTGATTCATGATGATATCCAGCATTCTGACCGGCAAACGGCTTCATTAAAGCTGAAATGATTAAAATAATAAGGAAATTATGATATCGCAGGGATTAATTGTGGATCGATACTGACAAAAAGAACACGGCTTAAGTGTGTCCTTGATTAGCAATTAAAATTAATACAAGGGTGCTTAATTAGATGTAGGACAACAAGAAAGCTTACTAGGACGAACTTTGACCATTTTATGCGTTAAATCAGCTGAACTGCGATCAATTCTGCCTCCTAAAAATCATCAAAATCAAAAGTCTTTCTTATTTTTCAACATGGAGACAGGGAGGATTGTCCTCACTGAAATACAGTACGCAATCACTAAGGATTCAGAATTTGAAGATTGTATACCTCAACTTCGGTGTGTGCTAATGTTGCGTCCTCCTCTTTGTTGGTCATTGTTGTCAGGATCATTGTTAATGTTGGAGAACCATATCCCTGCTGATCTCCTTCTGTTTATATCCATGAAACATCAAACCATATATATATATATAGTCCTTACCTTATCAATAATCGCGTTAATTAACGAATATAAATTAATAACGCTAGCTAAAAGGGAAAAAGAAAAGAAAAATATAATTAATTTATGAATAGAAAACCACTTGCAAGTTCTTGAGAACTAGTACCAGTAACACAGCAAAACCCGCCATCATCTATCTGCGAAAACAACACAACTTATGTCTCAGACTCGATCAGTACATTAGTGATGGAAAAATAGTGTTCACAACACATGCACAGCGGAATAAACAAGGATCTATTTTATGTCTAAAATATATTAAAGCAATAACAAAATAAATATTCATAAGTACCCGTATAAGATTCTTGAAATTTTAAGAGTTTCCTTCAAACGTATGAAGGCTCCACGTGTATCCACACCGAGACTAATCCTTTGCTCTCAACTCTTTGAGTGGTGGAAAAAATTTCAACCTTGTAACTGGAATTTTTAAAGAGATGAGAAGAAGAAAATAATACTGACTCAGTATAATTTTTCTCTATCTACTATATTTATAGAGTAACTATATAATGCCCATTCCTTAAAATTAGGAACAACAGCATATAAGATCAGATTTGATCTTATCTTTTCATACACATTTTTCTCCCAAGTCCCTTTTATTAGTTTGAAAATATTTGACTTAGTCATAAGTCTAGTAACAGGTTCTAACTTTCCCGTTTACGTTTTCAAACATTTTTCAAATGCAATAGTAGTGCATTTCTATTAGCAATCATATTACCAAATATTTTATTCCAAATGTCAAGTGTTTATTTATATTATTATATTCTATGTGCTAGCAAAAGAATACAATAATATTCCACCCAAAAAAAAATTATAATTTGATTAAATTAAATTCTCCAATTTAATTATCAAATAATAAAATTTTTCTTTAGCAAAAAATTAGAACACTCGTTTGTGTGTGACCCCATAGATTCAAAACTAAGCCGGTAGAAAATTAATCAAATTAATTTACTAATCAAAGTTGGCGTCTAGCAACACTCCTTGACGTCCGGATAGCATGAAGTAATATATTTTACTTTCAAGAATCACTAGAAGAATAATAAAATATTTCCTTCCATCTTTACAGCTCTGGGTTAACTCTAGAGTATGGTATTACTGTCAAACTCTAATAAGTTAACATATTATGAATGACTTAAGAAACTCATTTCTTTATTCATTCAATTGCCCTGGCCAAGGTCTTTAAGTTCATATAGAGCTCAAACTCATTACTAAGAGTTGATGAATCCCTTATTGATTAATCATTAACTCTACAAGTATTTAATCATGCCCAATATCCATTCAACTAACGTCCCAAAACATTAGGTGTCCGGAATTAAAGTATAATAAATAACTTGTTAATTACTATGATAATCTCAGGTCAAAGGAAACTATAATATTTCTTCATGAGAAATTCCTATTGACAATTTAAAAGTAATATGAACCATTAGGAATTCTCCTTTGAGTCAGTTCAATGATCGTATCCCCATATGCATCATTTATATATGTAATTTAATAAATGAGATCTATTAATCTTTATCCAATAAAGACCATTACACATATATTGATCTATCCGAATTATTGATGCCCCCATTCAATAATTCTATGATCAAGAACAATTTAGATTAAAATTATGAAAGACTTGTTTCTCATTATTATAATCTCTATTATAATAACAAGTCTCTAATTTTAATCAAGGACCTTATCAATTAACTATTTAATTAATAGCAAATATGATAATAACAAACTCTAACTCATCTATAAAACAAGTAGATTGTGATAATATGACTGATTGGATCTTGGGCATACCTAATTTATTCCCAACAATCTCCCACTTGCACTAGAGCCAATCTGTCACGTATTTCATTCCCAATTCCCACTTGTGCTTGTCAAATTCCTTGATGCCAAGTGCCTTGGTGAATGGATCTGCTGCATTATCTTTTCCATCAACCTTTTGAATCTTAACGTCACCACGTTCAATGATTTCTCTTATCAAGTGATATCTTCGCAAGATGTGTTTAGACTTTTGGTGTGATCTTGGCTCCTTTGCTTGAGCAATAGCTCCATTGTTGTCACACAACAACGAAACTGGTTCTTCTATTGAAGGGACCACACCAAGTTCAACTATGAACTTCTTCATCCAAACTGCTTCTTTAGCAAATTTCACTCGCTGAATATACTCGCTTGATAGTTGAATCTGCTACTGTAGCTTGCTTGGAACTTTTCCAACTCACTGCACCACCATTTAAGGTGAAAACATAACCAGAAATAGATTTGCTATCATCTTTATCAGATGAAAAACTTGCATCAGTATAACCCTTTAACTTCATTTCTGAATCTCCATAAATGAGGAATTGATCTTTAGTTCTTCTTAAGTACTTAAGAATTGTCTTAACCACTTTCCAATGTTCCTCACCAGGATTTGCTTGATATCGACTAGTTACACCTAGTGCATAGGTGACATCAGGACGTGTACAAGTCACGATATACATGATAGCTCCGACTGCGCTAGCATATGGTACTCTATTCATGCGTTCTCTCTCTTCAGGGGTTTTAGGACAATCCTCCCTACTGAGAGTAACTCCGATTCCTATTGGCAAATAGCCTCTCTTGGACTTTTCCATGTTATACCTCTTTAAGATGGTATCAATGTACATAGATTGGGAGAGTCCTAGTAGCCTTTTAGATCTATCTCTATAAATCTTTATTCCCAGATGGTAAGCTGCTTCTCCCAAATCCTTCATGGAGAACTGTTCAGATAGCCAAATCTTTGTGCCTTGTAATGCTGGAATGTCATTTCCAATGAGTAATATGTCATCAACATACAACACTAAGAAAATGACTATGCTCCCACTAACCTTTTTGTAAACACAAGGTTCTTCTTCACATCTAACAAAATTGAACTTTTCAATTGTCTTATTAAAGTGAATATTCCAACTTCTAGAAGCTTGTTTTAATCCATAAATGGATCTTTGTAGCTTGCAAACTTTATCATGATCAGATAAGGATGTGAACCCTTCAGGCTGTGTCATATACACATCCTCTTTCAGCTCACCATTAAGAAAAGCTGTCTTCACATCCATTTGCCATATTTCATAATCGTAGTATGCTGCAATAGCAAATAGAATCCGAATTGATTCGAGCATTGCTACCGGAGAAAAAGTCTCGTCATAATCTATTCCTTCCTTTTGACGATATCCTTTAGCAACAAGGCGAGCTTTATAGGTCTCTACCTTTCCATCTGCTCCAATCTTTTTCTTGTAAACCCATTTACAACCGATTGGTTTTATATTCTTTGAAGCTTTTACCAAAGTCCATACTTGGTTGATGTTCATTGATTCCATGGCTTTTTGCCACTTCTCGCGGTCCAAACTTTGCATGGCCTCTTCATAACTCTTTGGGTCATCATCATTATGATTGACTTGATCTATCATGTCATCTTGCACCATTAAGTTTAATCTTTCTGGCGCACGATGTACTCGACTAGATCTTCTAAGAGGTATATGCACCATATGATCCCTTTGTACATCATTTAAGGGTTGCTGGTCTTGTTCCAAGACTGGTTCATTAAACTATTCTTGAACTACAGTTGGTTCTTGAGCCGCAATTGTTGAAGATGGTAACCTTCGTGTTAGCTTTAAAACATCAAAGAAAGGTCGCTCAGTTTCCATCTCATGTTCCTGAGTCATTGTGGTTTCATTGGTTTCTTGAACTTCATCAAGTTCTATTTCCTTTCCATGGCTACCTTCTGTAAGGAATTCCCTTTCTAGAAAGGTTCCTCCTCTTGCCACAAACACTTTGTGGTCAGAAGGGTGATAAAAATAATATCCCATTGTTTCTTTGGGATACCCAATGAATCTACATTTATCAGACCTTGCTTCAAGCTTATCGGTTTGCAACCTCTTAACATAAGCTGGACAACCCCAAACTCTTATGTGCTTGAGACTTGGCTTATGTCCTTTCCATATCTCATATGGTGTCGTAGAGATTGATTTTGTAGGAACTTTATTTAGCAGGTAAGTTGCTGTTTCTAGAGCATATCCCCATAAGTTGACTGGAAGATCAGTGAACCCCATCATAGATCTTACCATATCTAATAAGGTTCGATTTCTTCTTTCAGAAACACCATTGTGTTGTGGTGTTCCTGGAGGCGTCCATTGAGAGAGAATCCCATTCTCTTTTAGATAGTCAAGAAAATCACCGCTAAGATATTCTCCACCCCTGTCAGATCTTAGCACTTTGATACTCTTACTAGTTTGCTTTTCTACTTCACTACGGAATCTTTTGAACATTTCAAACGATTCGGATTTACACTTCATAAGATATATAAATCCATATCTAGACATATCATCAGTGAAGGTGATAAAGTAAGAATATCCTCCTTTGGCTTGAACTTTCATGGGGCCACAAACATCAGTATGGATTAGTCCCAATAATTCAGAAGCTCTTTCTCCATTTCCAATAAATGGAGATTTGGTCATTTTTCCTTTGAGACAAGATTCACAAGTTGCATATGATTCATAATCAAAATGGTCAAGGTAACCTTCCTTGTGCAACTTGTTAATTCTTTTCTCTCCAATATGACCAAGTCTACAATGCCAAAGATATGTTTTATTAACTTGATTATCTCTTTCTCTCTTAAGATTAGAAACATGCAAAACAGAATTAAGTTTCACCACATCAAGTAAGACATAAATGCCATGTTGGAGATAGCCATTCACATATAAATCATCATTATGATAAATAGAGCAAATAGTATTATTAAAAACAATGCGAAAACCTCGCTTGTCCAACATAGAAATTGAAATAACGTTCGAAACAAATTTCGGAGCATAATAACAATTTTCTAACACTAGTACTTTGCCAGTGGGCATTATTAAAGAAACTGATCCTAAAGCTAAGGCAGCAACATTTGCTCCATTCCCTACTTGAAGGTTGACTTCTCCCTTCTTCAGCCATCTACTTATTTGTAGTCCCTGCAACATATTGCAGATGTTAAAACTACTGCCGGTATCCAATACCCATGTAGAAGAATCAGTTACAGTTAAAGAGATCATGAAATCATTTTTCATCAATGTCTCACCTTGTTTCTTTTCTTTCAGAGAATCAAGATACTTCTTGCAATTTCTCTTCCAGTGTCCTTTCTCCTTGCAGAAGAAACATTTAGCATCACTGTGTTCAGGATTACTCTCTTTACGCTTAGGTTTGGTCACACCACCCTTAGGCGCAAGAGGCTTCTTTTTGGATTTATACTTTCCCTTACCCCTTTTCTTAGAGGAGTTGCCAACCACCATGACAGTTTCTTTTGGCTTTTCAGAGGTTATTTGATTCTCATAATCAATAAGCAAATTAAGCATCTCATGCAGATCACAATTCATTTTGTTCATGTTAAAGTTGATGATGAACTGCGAAAAAGATTCAGGAAGTGACTGAAGGATCAAATCTTGGGAAAGCTCCTTCCCAAGTGTACACTCCAACTTCTCAAGTTGTTCAATAAGATCGATCATCTTTAGGACATGAGGTCCAACTTGATCCTTTTCGGTCAGTGAGGACCTAAACAATGCTTTGGACAACTGATATCTAGCTGTCCTACTCTGACCACCATACATCTTCTTAAGATGCTCAATGATGGCCAATGGGTCCATATCCTGATGCTGCCTCTGGAGTTCAGAACTCATTGATGCCAAAATAATGCATTTAGCATTAAGGCAATCTTCCAAATACTTCATATAAGCATTGGTTGCTTCAGCGTCATCTGGGTCAGCTGGTGCTGTCACAGCAGGCTTATCAATTGTATCGATAAGCTTTTCATGCATGAGAACAATTCTCAAATTTCGGTACCAGTCATCATAATTGGCACCAACCAATTTCCCGGTTTCAAGTATAGAGCGTAGCGACAATATAGACATGGTGAGAAATCTAAAAGACAAAGCATACAATATTATCAGAACACATAAAGTGAAAAAGATAACAATTTCATAAATCTCTATTTCTTATTTAGTGGGATAAATAAATTATGATTGAGCCACTTGGTTGTCAAGTCGTTTCTCACGCATAAAATATTAAAAATTGTATCTCATACAATTAAAACTTTTATACCAAATAGTCCCCTGGTTGTCAGGTCGTTCCTATTAGTATCATTGAATTAATTTTATACTTTCCCGGGTAGTCCAGACATTAAGTATATATTAATTCTTAACATGCATCTTATGCTAAAATTAATTTAATCAACAAGTCTCCTGGTAGTCAGGCCGTTCCTTGCAATTAAACACTAACTGATATTGCATCTTATGCGTATAGTACGAAAGCACCGTATGTCACATACATACATCCAAATTACACCAGAAAATTAAATAAAAAAAAATTAAAGCCCCTAAATATGTACCAATAAACCATATGTATTAGTCTTATACATTAGTCTCAAAGATTCTGGTATGGATATCACATATCATTGATATAACAAATTAACATATCATATATATTAATTTAAAATTATCCCAGAATGAATCAGGATTCACGAAGTCAGCATGCCAAACATATAGCATATATATTATCATCATAATACAAGTATCGTACAACTTGAAAAAGCACCGATCAGAATGCTTTAAAGGATCAAATCATATATATCAGTATATATAACAATCAAATGTATTCCCTTCGGAAAAACATCAATCCGGCGTTCAATAAAAAAAAATACCAATCACTTAAACAAGATCAGTACGGCGGCAAATAAAATATAATTTAAACACAAAAGACCCAAGGCTCTTATACCAATTGATGGAAAAATAGTGTTCACAACACATGCACAGCGGAATAAACAAGGATCTATTTTATGTCTAAAATATATTAAAGCAATAACAAAATAAATATTCATAAGTACCCGGATAAGATTCTTGAAATTTTAAGAGTTTCCTTCAAACGTATGAAGGCTCCACGTGTATCCACACCGAGACTAATCCTTTGCTCTCAACTCTTTGAGTGGTGGAAAAAATTTCAACCTTGTAACTGGAATTTTTAAAGAGATGAGAAGAAGAAAATAATACTGACTCTGTATAATTTTTCTCTATCTGCTATATTTATAGAGTAACTATACAATGCCCATTCCTTAAAATTAGGAACAACAGCATATAAGATCAGATTTGATCTTATCTTTTCATGCACGTTTTTCTCCCAAGTCTCTTTTATTAGTTTGAAAATATTTGACTTAGTCATAAGTCTAGTAACAGGTTCTAACTTTCCCGTTTACGTTTTCAAACATTTTTCAAATGCAATAGTAGTGCATTTCTATTAGCAATCATATTGCCAAATATTTTATTCCAAATGTCAAGTGTTTATTTATATTATTATATTCTATGTGCTAGCAAAAGAATACAATAATATTCCACCCAAAAAAAAATTATAATTTGATTAAATTAAATTCTCCAATTTAATTATCAAATAATAAAATTTTTCTTTAGCAAAAAATTAGAACACTCGTTTGTGTGTGACCCCATAGATTCAAAACTAAGCCGGTAGAAAATTAATCAAATTAATTTACTAATCAAAGTTGGCGTCTAGCAACACTCCTTGACGTCCGGATAGCATGAAGTAATATATTTTACTTTCAAGAATCACTAGAAGAATAATAAAATATTTCCTTCCATCTTTACAGCTCTGGGTTAACTCTAGAGTATGGTATTACTGTCAAACTCTAATAAGTTAACATATTATGAATGACTTAAGAAACTCATTTCTTTATTCATTCAATTGCCCTGGCCAAGGTCTTTAAGTTCATATAGAGCTCAAACTCATTACTAAGAGTTGATGAATCCCTTATTGATTAATCATTAACTCTACAAATATTTAATTATGCCCAATATCCATTCAACTAACGTCCCAAAACATTAGGTGTCCGAAATTAAAGTATAATAAATAACTTGTTAATTACTATGATAATCTCAGGTCAAAGGAAACTATAATATTTTTTCATGAGAAATTTCTATTGACAATTTAAAAGTAATATGAACCATTAGGAATTCTCCTTTGAGTCAGTTCAATGATCGTATCCCCATATGCATCATTTATATATGTAATTTAATAGATGAGATCTATTAATCTTTATCCAATAAAGACCATTACACATATATTGATCTATCCGAATTATTGATGGCCCCATTCAATAATTCTATGATCAAGAATAATTTAGATTAAAATTATGAAAGACTTATTTTTCATTATTATAATCTCGATTATAATAACAAGTCTCTAATTTTAATCAAGGACCTTATCAATTAACTATTTAATTAATAGCAAATATGATAATAACAAACTCTAACTCATCTATAAAACAAGTAGATTGTGATAATATGACCGATTGGATCTTGGGCATACCTAATTTATTCCCAACAATTAGAAAACAAAACAACTAAGATTTTTTCTTTGGAAAAAAAAAAAAAAGAAAGAAAGGGAGTCAGATAATTCAAGCACTTGTCTTTCTTCTTCTTCTTCTTCAGAATGGCGAGTGAGGGGATGAGGGACGTGAAGTTTAGTCCTTGCAGTTGCAAAAGGCCGAGGTGGACCTCCAAAAAGGGACATCCGAACGGTAAGGGTGCAACCACGGGTACCCTTTAGCACAATGGAGCTCGGTAAAGCCACCGTGGCTACTTCCGAAATGGCGCCGTATGGCATACGGGAACCACCGTCAGCCATGGCAACCACCGTGGACCGGGGTCGGGCCGCGATCATATCGGAAACCGAGTTATCAGGCGAGAGGCATTAAGCCATGAATTTGTGGTGATTGAGGAGGAGCGACCCAGAGAAAGGGAGGAGAAATGGAAGGGAAGGGAAGGGAGAGCGGCACTGGCGGTGCTCTGTAAAGGTGATGATGGGAAGCGGAGAAGTGAAAGAAGGCAAGGCCATTGATGGTGGGGAACCGAGAAGAATTGAAAAAGGAGGAGGAAAGGGCGGAGAGATGGGAATGCCTAGTTGGGGAATTGAAGGCAGCCCCAACATTGAGAGAAAGTAGTCATTGCTGTGGTGGTGGTCGTGGCGGCGTAGAATAGGAGAGGGCAGATTGAACGGTGACTCTGGGTGGGTTTTGCTCCTGCCTTGGCGGATCTCTCGTAGGGTTTGGGGGATTTAAATAGCTCAAAGCTCTCTGGATGAGGTTATTATTATTATTATTATTGCCACTACTCATGCTGGGGTGGCCAACTAGGTAGCGTTGGTGGTGCACGGCGGAGGGGAAGCGGAAAGGGCAAGGAATCACAAGAGATTATTCTTGTTGAGAGATGCAAAGGGGAAAAGGTGTGTGAATCAAAGGAGAAAGGAAGCAGCGGTATAAGTAGAAACAGAACGCGGTTTTAGGAGTGGTATTGGTACGGAAAAGTGGTAATGGCATCCACCATTTAATTGCTTTACGGCTTGAAAGCAGTTTCGCAACAGTGTCAAGAAATTTAGATTTTCTTCTTTCCGTTAAATGAAATATATCAAAACTGGATCAACAGTTCTCAGGCATATGAGTATGATTGATATATGTAAATGGATGATCATGACTTGTTAACCTCTTACTATTTTGATTTTTAAGTTTATGTATATATTTAGTGTTTGGAATGGAAGCATTTACGTTAGTCCATGGATTACAGATGACCCAGGATTTTATAATTGTTGGATAGCTAAAATTTTAATTTAATGGTCATAATGCAATGAGATATTTTAGAGTAATAATATAGTTGAGAGAACTATCATGGATTATAGGTCAACTAAATAGATGATGTCTTGCATGTACTTCAGAGTCAAGGGTGCAGCACGCACTGGGTGATCCAACATTCAGGATCTATTGGAATATCCATGAAGTAAATAAGTGATAATGTGTAACGTCCGCGACTTCCGACTTCCGACTTCCGAGCCCATCAGTATTTCCGACTTCCGGATTCAGCTAGACTGGACAGACAATGATTTCCGATTTTCGACCTTAGGAAGGGTTAAATGGATTGCCTTGCATTTTCCGAATTCCGACTTCGTCTCTAAAGCTCAAATGAACTGGCTACATTCCGATTTCCGATCTTATGTTCACAATGTATGAGTTCCGATCTAGAGATCAATATCAATACCTCTCATTTCTATATCTTCCCGAGTTCCGAGATCGAGACCCTATAATTACCGATTTCCTGGTACACGGATTAATGTTGTAAATTCCGACCTCCGGAATTTTGTTTACAATTGATCCGTTTTGCCTAATTTCCCGACTTCCGACTTTAAGTGCTTTGCTTCACATTAGGCTCTACTTTCAAGTTTCGACTAAACTGGATATGTTTTCCAAGTTCCGACTTCATATGCAGGATGTTCACGAGTTCCGACTTTAGAGAGAGTACGAGTTCCAATTTCATGTTCAGAATATACTGGAAACTAGTCCCACTTTAGGCGACGTGGAGAGCAATTCTACCACACAAATAAGACGACGTGGAAAGCAAGGTTGGCTGAAACTCAGCCTTATATTTTGAGGCCAATCAAAACCTTCCAAGTTAACTCCCACTCATGCCTATATAACACTCTCTCCTCCTCTGATTCAGACCCCCTTCTACGTAACTCCTTCTTCACTTTAGCTCTCTCTTTTCTTTTCTTCACTCACCCAACTCCACCCAACTTTGAGATTCAATCAAGTTCCCGCTACAAACTCAACCAAAATCATTTATAGTAAGAGGTAGGGGTTTTCTTCTTACTTGATTTTCTGACTCTTGAATGATTGGTAGTGATTTAATTCCTTAATTCTGATATGCTAATTGATTGATTATGATGAATTATAGCTGGGTTATGGGCTGTTTATGAGGTTAAAATTTGAACTAAAAGTGAGAAAGGATGAAGATATGAAAAAGTTGAGAGGCAGGAAAACTCAAAACCCTCGGTAGTCCGTACGGCAGAGTGTACGGCTCCGCCTCCCGCCATTTAAAATTAATGAGACCATTTTTATGTGAAAATAGACATCTAGGGCTTTCTATAAATATATCATATAAGACCATTGGAGTAGTATTGAGAGAGATATGAATTTTTGAAGTTCGACTTAGGAATTAAGACATTCACCCGGGCAGTATGGGTTGAGAAGGGTATAACTCACCCTATACAACTCCAAATTGAGTGAAACTAATTTTGTTGGAAAGCTTACACTTAGGAGAACGTCCTACCCAGAAATTTCGAGTTTGTTACCATACTATTTGTCCCCAGTGATTCAGAGAAGTTACCCTATGTTCACACCAAGCCAAAACAGAGCAGTTTAGGAAAGTCAAGTTTCGGGGCTTATAACTCGAGCCTTACCAAGTCAAATGAAATGAAACTTTTTCTAAATGAAACTTTACCCTGTTAGCTTTAATACAAGTCTAATTTCGTATGATTTGAATCAGTTTTCGATTTTTAGTGGATTTTTACTCTTAGTTGCTTGATTCTAGCAGGCCACTGGGCATGCCGGGATGAAATCTGAATATCTTGAGCTATAGATATCAAAATTAGATGGGACCAAAAGGGTTAGAAACTAGACATATAAGGCTACAACATATCAAAAAATCAGGTTTAAAGGAGTTAAATTGAAATAAAGGTGGGCTATACCATAATCGGGCAGAAATAGACAAAATCAGTTAAAAGTCCTATTGAAGCTTGTTGAAGCTATGAATGAATTTATGAATGTATGTGTATAATTGCTGCTCTATATTGAAATTGCAAATTGTGTAACTATATTGGTTGGCTGGCACTATTCATGGGGAAGCGGACATGTTCCGTCGTGCTGCCGAAATTTCGGTAGAATCCCTGCACGAGTTATGCATTATATGCTAATCTATGCATAAGTTATGAATTTCATAATAATACATGTGCATTTTAAGGGAAGTTATGAAAGTATATTAAGACTCATGTCACTATGAAAGTTCCATGCTACTTGGGCCAGCCAGGATAAGAAGTTAAGGGGAATAGATCGGTGGGAACGTCGGGGAAAGTAAACCCAGCAATTCCTGTATAGGAACGAGCTCGATCCTGATAAGCAGACTATTACCCAGGAGTCTAAATGGCCAAAAACTCCCAGGGGACCAAGAGATGGAAAAATGATGAAAGGAAATGAAAAGTTTATGAAGGAAAGTTCAAGTATGAGTTTGCATGATTACATGAATGCATGATTACATGGTATGATTATTTCAGGATGTTTATCGGTTATCTGTTATATTTACGTACTACTATATGTTTATTTGCTATGCTCATTATCCTATGTTTTACTGTTAGTAGCCTATTCTGTTTCTTATGCTATCTAAAGTAAAACTGAACCTTGCCTCGGACCAGATGTTTTATTGAACTCATTAAAATGGGTAGCTTAGTTTGAACACATATTTTTATAATTAAATAAAACCCGAGGCAACTGAGAATGAATGTGACGTCAGTCAAATACCACACGTAGACCCTACTGAGAATTTCCTTAAATTCTCACCTCGTTCTATATTTTCCGCATCATTCTTAGATGCTAGCGAAGGACTCAATGGCCACTCCTTGTATTGAGATCCCAGACTTGCAGCTCCACTATGACTCCGATTTGGACTCGTTGCACATATCCTGCTCCTGCTAGTTCTGCCTTCGTTTTTTTAGCAATAGAAATTTTGCTGTTCCTGTAGTTCATATGCTGTTAATATATATATATGTATAAACTGAAGCGTTGGCTTCTGACCTACATATGTACGCATACAGTTGATAATATACCATGTGTTCATATCTTTTTGTTATGTAATATTAAACTCTATTTCATTATATAATGCTATTTACACCTATTACATGACAGCGCACCGTTTCAGCTGTTTTATGATACAACTCACGAAATTTAAGCAGAATATTAACACAGTAACACAGTCTACTTAATTGAATGTTATGACTTAAGCATAACATTAAATTAGTAGGGTGTTACATAATGCATTGTAAGGTTTTTCATTTCTTTCCTTTTTTTTTTTTTGGTGTGTGGGAAGATAACAGTCGAACAAAACTTTCTCCAAGTTCTTGGTGATTCAACGACAAAGAAGCAACGGGGTCGCACACGATGGTCACAGAGGAGGAGGCCATGGCTAGTGGTGGTTTGCTACTGAAAGTGGACAATGAAATTGGTCTATGCTTTCTCCTATGTTGTTCCTCCCCAAGGTCCCAACCACCTGATTCTCCATTCAAACCCCACATGGATTACGTCTTCAACAAGGAAGAGACTAACCCATCTTGGTAATTTCAGCATTGGGTCTCTCCAACTCTAATATAGAAATTAAGAAGGAAAGCAAGACAAAGAGAACAACCCTACACACAAACAACACTTTGTGCTTCTCTCAACCTTTTTTGCTTTTACTTTTCTGCATTCATAGGAGAAATGCTGGGGCTTGTACTACGACTATGTTTGATCATAGGATTTTGAAGTTGTGGATCTTACACAACTCATTCTAGTTTGTGAATCGTTCCTTCTTTCACTTATGGCTTCTAAAACTAGACCTTCTTCAGTGTCAGCCCAAAGTTGATTTTTTCAACTTTATCAATAATGGGGTCATGCTCAACTGCTATAAGAACTTGTTTTGTGTTAAGTGTTTTTGGCAAACTTGCCTCTTTGTACACCCTCAAAACCACACTTGATGCCCGTTGACGATGGCCATAGCCAAAGGGAGATGAAATTAGAATAGAGATGGAGAGAAATTAGTATGCTTCACTTGTGTTAAGTGTATCAAAACACCTTTTATCCTATCTTTTGGATCATGGTGGTGCATGATGCACCTTGATTTCTGAGGTGTGCCATAGAACGCACACATGCTACAAAACCTGAAACCGGTTGGTGACCGACAAAAATCCTCGATCATCAATGATCCATGTACCAACGTAAATGCTTCCATTAAATATTATTGTAGAGGATGAATATTAAACATTCGGACTTTACATGTATATATATTTCTATTATCTATAATTAAATGGACTATCTATAAATATTATATAGCAATTTCTAATTACGATTAAAGAAAAATTATTTTCGCCTAAAATTTTTAATAATGTCCTCTCTTTTTAAAAAATTTTCGCTCTTTTTTTATTATTTATAATTAAATGGACTACTTCTAAGTATCATATATACCAACTTATTATTACAATTAAAGAAAAATTATTCCCATATAAAATTTTCACTCTCTTACTCTTTTTCTAAAAACTTTCCTCTCTTCTCTATTATCTATTATCTATAACTAAATGGACTAATTCTAAATGCCACATAACAACTTCTAATTACAATTGAAGAAAAAATTATTCCTATTTAAAATTTTTACTCTCTTCTTCTCTTTTTGGAAACTTCCATTTCTTCACTAGCCCACCCAATGCTCACTATTAATCACTTGCTTTCTCATCCTCTGTCATTGTCGCTCCCTCCATCGTGCACTGGAGCCATTGGAGGTCTCCCCTTAGCATTTGCTCTCAAATCGGAGCCGCCACCCCATCCTCTATTGTGATGCAGTGTCCCTTGCCTATTCTATTGAAGAGGAAAGTGGAGCCATAGATGGCTTTTTCGCTGCTTATGGTCACTAGTGTCATTGTTTCTAGCTATAGTTGTGACTCAGAAAAATTTTCTTCCATCACTTTAATTTGTGTAATTAAAAAACTAAAGTTTCTCATATCAAAATCCTTCTTCTACTCTATACTAAATTTCATAACTTTTCAATCTTCAACAATCCATTTGATGGCTAGTTTAATTTCTAAATTGCTATCAAGAACCTGTGATACATTTCAAAGCAAAAAGATCATTTTGTTTTCTTAATAAACAAAAATAATGAGAAAATATTAAATAAAAGAATAAAGAGATTAAAATAAACCTATAGACATAAGTACTAGTACAAGTATAAATAAAAGCATATCGAGTGAAAGAAATAATTAATTATGAGAGTGAGATAAATGAATTTTGATCATCAAATTTGACATAAACAATCAAGATTAAAATATAAGGTCATATAATTGTTTTTGAATGATTGTGTAATTTTTAAATTATTTTTAATCTTAATCATATATGTATGATTTATAATAAAGATTTACTTATCTTATCATTCACATAAAAATAACCCTTTTATTTGATATACATATACACACACATATACAATATACATGTATGTATATGTTAAAAGACACAAATCAATCAGAAATTGTTTTCATTCATACCAATAATTATTTTATAAATTTTATAAATGAGAAAAATGTGTTTTCAGGGCCTATTTTCCTAGTTGTTGCTACGTATTAGCAACATTTTTTGGTAGAAAAGAAAAGTTTTGTTTCTTTTTGCATCTACTGTATAAAAGTTTTGAAGTGCATGGGGATAGAATACATGATGATCCCCACTACAAGACGATGACACAATCTTTGACCTTAGCGCGCCTTTACAATTCACAATGACAATTTCTTAGATGTTGTTGGTATAAAACAATTCTTTTATTCTGATTCATTTGCTTTGTAAACACTTACAAAATTGATGTGGTAAATAGTGAACATAATTTTACAATATCAGTCGGTAAAAATTTTAAAAAATATCAAATTGTGTTGGATATAAATTCAATTTTGGAAGAGATTAATTATATGACAGTTTCTTTTAATTTTATCACTAGCGACTTGTCAGGCCTGCCAATTCGCATTTTTTTATATTAATATAATTAAATTAGCTTATAAATTTGTATTTGTATTGTTTTTAGTATTAATGTAATTAATAATTGCAGCATGATGTACTTGTCAACCCATATTTTTATTTTTAGGATATTGGTATAAAATTATCATATATATATATGAGTTTAATTGGTATGCACTGATAGTGTAAAAGAGTTTTACACTCTCAACCAATCAAATGTTTGTGTTTATACGATTTTTAAGATAATGAATAGTTAAGTCAAATACTTTTACTAATATGATCATATATAATTGGATATCTGTATAAAATATTTTTATTGATAGTGCATATAAATTAAATCCCATATAAAACTGGATAAATAATTTTTGAATGGATGAATAATTGTTATTTGATACCTATTTGCACAATTATTTATAAGGATTAAGATAGAGGTAAAAATGGTGTACACCAAACAAAAATAATCACTTTATATTACTGAATAGACAACCTTAAAAGTAATTAGTTAATTTGTTTTGTGAAAATTTTTTGAATTATTATTAATTTTTATATTATTTTGAATTTAATTTCCCTACAAAAAGCAAAATTTGAAAAATCATAAATGCAAGTTTTGGATCATAAAGCAAAATTAAAAATTGCGAATGCATAAGTAACAAAACCCTTGTTGAAATAAAAAATATAAAAATAAAAACAACTTATTAGTTCATAGCTCATGGAGATAATCCTGATAAATATGACATGCGAACAGCAATTTCACTTTCAGTCTCCGTGCATTTATCTTTCAGAATTTGAACAAAGGGTTAATGGTAAGAGTCATAGCATATAATGATTACCACACATGAAAAGGAAATAAAAAAAAAAATCCGCAGGTAAGAGATTTATATATAACCAATAAGAAGTAAATGATCCGACATTGGATTTTCATCTACAAAAATTTGTTTTGAAAAAGTCTATTGTACACTAAATCTCAGCATATTGTTAGATTATAAAATAAAATAATATATTAAACTAAATTATATGATTCTCATACGGATGATAAAAAATTTTGTTCTAATGTTAAATTTTGCAAGAAATTTGCTATAAAATATTTATTAGTATATGATTATTTTGCTGTATACAAGTGCTAGCAATCCTAACACCTTTTTGGCTATTAGTGTTATATTTTGTGCCATTTATATAATATAGCATATTAATATTAATTAAATTAATCTTCGACTTCAAATAAAAAATTATAGTTAAAATCACAAAATGCAGAAAATAGTAATATACATATATACATATAAATATTTGATAACCACTCACATGCGTAATATTATTACTATACATGGTAAATTATTTTAAATAATGCTTAAAAAATTTTTCTTTTCGCTGTCATCATTGTTAAACATACGTTTAGCTTCCCCATATTGTTGGCATTGCGATCATTGTACTACATATATATACTCGAGCATTGTGACCTTTTGCATGGCCAGCATAATTTCTGCATAAGTGGCTATCATAATTTCTGCAACAAAATCCGAAAAGGATCGAAGAAACCGTTATCATTACGATAATAAGCTCAAAATGATTAATTATGTGAATTTGATGGTTAAAATCGAAGCACAAAACTAAAAAGTTCCTAGCATTTTTTACGCTTATTATTGTCTTCTTACCTGAGCAATTCTTGGCTTCATAAAATCTCCTTCAGGATTCACGAAAACATAATCAGACTTCCCTATCCATCTGTCAGCACTCAGTACAGTTGCTGTGAGATGATTGATTTGAATTGGAATTGGAATTCAGGGTTCACTACTTTTGTTTTATTCTATTAGAAGCTCTTAATACCAAATATTGGAAGCTCTGATACCAATTGTTGATATCATAAATCCACACTAATCTTGTCCAGGATCTTTCTCAACTCACTAACTCATTAACATGACTCTCTTATAATTTTCTCTCACTCACTTATCTGTTGCACAACAAAATAAGGAAGAGGAATACCAACAACTCTCTATTTTTCTCTCACAAACTCACATGGCACAATACTCAATGATAGAGAGGAAATACAGCCCTTTTTTCATAAACTCATGTTGATTCATAAACTTCACTTACAAAACAACGTACATTAGCTTGCCTTATGTAGGCATAACAAGAGTAGTAAAATATTATAAAATAATAAATGCTTAAAACTTGGCGGTGCATTACAAGTTGCAACCGCAACCTAGACTGCACCTTTGACTATTCAACATTATCAGCGATTCTCTTCGTACAGTTCCAGCAGCTGCAATTTGGTCATAAATTCTTCAACTGGACAGCTTGTAACACAAGTAATAAGGCGGTGAACCATCTTCATGTAATTTCCAGTAGCAGTAACTTTTGACTTCAATTTTCATCTTTGACCATACAAAATTTGCAATTCTCTTGATCCTTCCAACGGCTGCAACAAACTTGTTCACATCTTATAACTAAAGGTGGTGCACTTAATCATTTTACTCTTCAAAGCTTGGTTTAATACCAACATACTCAGAAGCTGTATCAGCAAATTAAATAATCTGATGATCATAAGATATTAGTGAAAAAGGTTAGAAGTTAAAAACAAAAAGATTAAAAATATCAAAGAACAAGAGATCGGAAGGAACGATCGGGCCTGTGCTCTACCTTGCCACGATGGTGGAGGCAGCATTACAACTGAAGGTGGAGAGTGGAGACGCTGTGGTGGAGCGCATTGTCCAGGTTTGAGAAGGCAAGGCCAAGGTGGAGAACTACCATATACACCTTGATCTCAAACCTTTTGATGCCAAAAAGTTTGTGCTAGGAAAGTGCGTAAAGTAGAAGGTCTCCTCATGATTGTGGTTTGTTAATATCGTGGGTAAAATTTTTGAAGTTGTAACAGCAGGAGGAGTTATTGTGGGAGGTTTCCTTTAAGTTTGAGAAGCATAACTACAAAGCAACCCGTTGTATCAATTACAGTTACAGATTATCCTTATTGAATAAATTGTTGAAGAATATTGGAGGCCAAAATTAATTAAAACATAGCGGCATTTTAGGAATAATAAATATTGGACACCAGAAAACAAGTTTCACTGAGAATTCCCATTATATATGTGTATAGATAATGTTAAATTTGTCTTTTCTTGTTAATTTTGTATCTATTCTATCAGCTATACGCACTACTGCAGAGCACATTTGCCTTGAAATGTTTGGTAGATATGTTTTGCTGTCTTGAATGTGTTACAATGACTAACTACATCTAACAAATTTATAGACTGGGGCCCTTTAGTTGATGTTGTCGGCTATTGCAATATTGGTCCTTAAACCTTGGACCAAAGTATCAGCCAAAGGAAGATTTCGTCAAATGGATTCCAAAAGGCCCAAAACCTTTAGGGCGGTTTGATTTTAGAAAATATTTTATATTTTATATATATTTTTTAAAATAGCTTTTATTTCAAATTTTTAAGTTTTAGGAAATATGTTTGTTTTGATTCAATGTTTTCTATTTTCAAAAAATGAAAACATCGAAAACACATTTGATATGTTTGTTTTCAATAAATTAAAAATAATTTTAAAAATAATTTTATATAAACTTCAAAATAAACTTTAATATAAAAATAACTTTATATATATATTTATATATATATATATATATATTGACATTTAGTACATTTACATTGATCTCTATTTTTTTATTTTTTTATGAAAAAAACAAATAATAAAAATAGGGAGAAATTTTCCTTTATGGAGTTTGGTTCGTTTATTTTTAATAATTAAAAAATAATATGAACTTCAAAATTAATTTTAACATTAAAATAAATTTATATTAAATCAAATACTTGTGTTGGTATAATGATATTTAGTGCGTTTATACTCATATCTATCTTTTTATGTTTCTAAAAAATGAAAATATATATAAAAAAAGAGTTTAATTGGTATGCACTAACAATGTAAAATAGTTTTATACTGTCAATTAATAGAAATAGGGAAAAGTGAGAAATCATAGTGGATCCCTCATTATAATGGGTGGTTATTTGTATGAGTTGGCACTTTCCACTATTTCTATTAGCTAACAGTGTAAAACTATTTTACACTATCAGTGCATTTAAATTAAATTCATAAAAAAATAGAGAGAAATTTCCTTTGTTATATATTATTTCTTCTTATCATTATTTTAATGCATCTAGTATCTAATATCTAATATTTATTCACAAAAATAAATAAATAAATATGTGAGATATGTGTGTCTCCATTCTAAAACTCTCGTAGCATCTAGCTTCATCCTTTAAGGTACCACAAAAATTTCAGAAATACATGTTTTTCTGTTCTAAAACCCTCATAGCATCTAGTTAGCTTCATAACCAACCAAGAACTCAAGAGTATACATCCTTCCAATCAACATAGAAATCCTACATAGTATTTTGCTAATAAAACTCAGCTGATACTCCTTGATTAAAGAAATAATAATTAATTCCCCCAAATCATTATCCCACTCACTTGAAGCCGTGCTAAGATCACCACTTGAGCTATTTGTGGATTCATATTTTGAGATATTTACATGTTCAGAAGATTCATAAAATTAATTAGTGCCAATAATTGCAAGAATACAAATATATTAAATAATAACAAGCCAATATATGAGATAAGATTAAAAAAAAAAAAACACATTACAATTCAATACCATAAAGAGTAGTCACAAGTTTCTCATTACAAGTCAACACCAAAAAAGTTGAACAACAATACATGAGATAACACATATTAAGCAAGTCAACATAAGGTCAAAACAGATCACAAACTCAAACATCAAGTGATGCTAGCCAGTCCTTCCTCCTAATTGAAGCCATCCTAATAAGCATGCTTATCTAATCACCATCTATAAACTTCACCAAGGCATCCTAATCTCACACGAGCATGTATGGTCTCTCTTAGCAACCATTGCAATCTTTCATCAGATTTGCATGTATTCAAACCATAGAATTTTAGAGAAATAAGTTCCAGATATAGAACAACACAAATTTATACGATCAACACAAATTCTTTTTCGATTTTCAATTCTAAGTTTCATGTCTTTTTAATTGTAGTCAAGTACCTGCGGCATCAAAATACACAATTTTTCTGTCTAATTTTCGAGTTTTGGTAGCTCGCGGGCTTCAAACATCAAATGATAGTGTCTAACTTGTCCAACTAGGCATTTGAGATCAAGATTGGTCCTTGATCAATTAATAAGCCTCAAGTGTTACGAAAAATTAGTGCAGAAGATGAATAAGAATTAGAATATTGTGATTTTAAAGGGCAAATAAATTGCTATCTTTAAAGAAATATTCATTTTTACATGTAGTTACTATTAAGTTGTTAATGATATTCTCCTATAATATAATAAAATTTTTATAAATTTCTTATTTAGCAACAATAAAAAATTTTCTTACTCTCTTTAAATTTAAAAAATAATATAGAGATATTGTAAAATTTGTAACTCTCAAATACTATATAATCTACCAGTGGATGCCAGTGAACAATCCATCTCGTACAAATGGTACCAATGACACAACGTAACCTTCATGAAAGAATATCTGATACATAGCTTCAGTTTCGTCAGAAACAATCATGACTTGTACTTGTGACTATTTTTGAAGGTCATGCCTTTTAAAGGATACCATGAGTGCTGTCCACGATAGGCTTTCTCAAAGCCATATGGTTGCAAAAGTGCAACGCTGCAATCTCATACAGCAAGTGGTTACTAACCGTTGTACATTAATTATATCTAAATAAATAATTATTATTATACTTGTAAATATATTTCAATCCCCCACTAATTATAAGTTTTAAAAATTATATAAATTTATGCATAAAAAAAATATACCATTAAGATTAAACATTTATTTAGTGTAAACCTTCAAGGTCCCGACAATGTAACGGATATCTAGTTGATTAAACCAATATTCCTTGTGTTAGTAGCGAAAAGTCACACACATAAATTGTACCTATTAACAAGTTCAAAGAATTTATTAATTTTAAATATTTTTTTAGCCATATACTCTGCTGGGGTTAATTAGCTGTATGGAAAATGGGGATCGGCTTCACACTTTTTGTTGATGGACTTCCTTCAAAGATGACATGGGATTGGCTTATTCAAATTTTCAGAGGAGTGGGAGAAATCAAAGATGTTTTTGTATCACAGAAAAGAAGAAGAAGCAAGGAATGTTTGGCATCGTTTGATTTAGGTACATAGATGATGCGAGGAGAGCAATAAGCGACCTAAATGGTATTGTGATTAGAGGCAAATAGATGATGATATCCTTTGCAAAATATGATAGGAATGGAAAGCGGTGGAGTGTTGAGGAAGATAAGGGAGCAAAGTTACTGGTGAGAAGTGAAGAGATTCAATGGAAGAACGCAAATGGAGAAAGGACATCCAAAGAGTTGGATGAAGCAAGGTTGAAAGAAATGGCATCGAAAGTGGTGGAAGAGATGTTTCAGTTAGAAAACCTTGCGGAGATCAAACGTATGCATGCGGCGGTGATAGTGGAGATGATGAACAAGATCCAGAGAGAAGGGATGAGTTTGGATGAAGCTCTAATCTACATGAAGGAAGTAGATGAGCCAAGGATGAATGGACAGGAAGAGGAGCAGTACATATTCATGGAAGATGAGCTCGTCCAGACGATGCAGCAGAAGAACAAAGAAGACGAAGGCATGTCCAGGATGCCGCTAACAGTGGAAGGTTCCAGACAAAGCGCGGCAGAGGAGGGTCCCACGAGGAAGAGTGATGAGGAAGTCTCCCATATTGGGCTAAGGTTGGAACTCAGGCCCATTGTGGAAGATGAAAATAGACCAACTGAAGTGGGCATTGTAAGCCCAACTAGCAGCAGTCCGGAAGCTCTTCCTGGATTCGAAGTCCCTTATGGACGAATGGGGAAGTCTAACACAGTACAGGAGCTGAGACATCCCTCAGACATTGATGAGGGTGAATTTAGAGTAGAGGAGAGTTAGGAAATTGAAGAGAATGGTGGGAAATCTGATGAGAAGGTGCCCCAAACACCTCAATTTGACTCGATGACGAGTAGGCAGAGGTATATTAATGAAGTTGAGATGCCTTGTGATGAAGACCTCGTGGAAGCTCGGATCACATGGGAGGTTGGGAAGTTTCTGGGTTGTTCGGCTACCAATGAGACCGAAGCGTTAGCCAAGATTCTAGAATGTTAAGACTTCATCATGTCTAGGAGAAGGGGAAGGCCAAAGAAAAACAAAGGCAAGACGAAAGTGTAAGTATTTCTTTAGGGTGTTGCTATGGGCTTCAAATCTGGGCGTGTCTAATCTGGTTATGTGGTTCTTGGCTGGGGTTGCTTTGCTATTCCTTTATTCATCTGATTGCCTTGTGCCTGGTTTGTCTTTAGGCTGTGGTGGTGGTTTTGTTGCTTGATGCTTTTTTGCTGTGTTGTTTTGTCTGGTGCTGTTGTTCTTCTAGTGGGCTTGGTTGGCTGGCTTTCTAGTTATGGCTGCTGGTGCTTGTGTTGTGGTTCGTGGCGGTGTTTGTTTTGTGGTTGTTGTTTGGCGGCTCTAGTTTGTTGGTTAGTCAATTGATGATTGGCTTCCTGCTGTTTCGATTTCTAGCTCTTGTTGGTGGTCTTTTGGTGCTCAGTGCTTGTTGCTTGGGGCTGCATTGCTTCTTTTGGTGTCCTCTACTGTGCTGTGTTCTTGGTTTTTTGCAGCTGGGATTTTTTGCAGTTGGTTCTTGGTTTTGGGCTAGTTGTGTTTTGTAGTGTTTTGTCTTGTTTTCGTTCTCTCTTGTTGTTCCTTTGCTCCTCCCTTTTAGTGAGTTGAGCATTCTTCCCAATTATCGAAAAAAACTGGCCATATACTCTTTCTGATTTCATGAATATTTACGAGAATAAAACCTCTAAAATTCTCGATCAGAGTGGCACCACTTCTATATTCATATAGGTGGAATCTTTGATAAATAATATTGTCATTCTATTAAGAGTTTTAACTCACCCTGCAAATTATATATAACACTAAATCCTATATCTTAGTGCTCTAGTTGTTAAATAACTTGTTATTACCAATTAAACTTTGAAGTGTTATACTATAATAAGGTTGGGTTCACATCATTTAACAACTATAGGTTTTAATCCCATTTAGCAGTGGTCTCTTTGACTTTATCCTTCAACAAATCTTTAGTCAATGGATCTGCTAAATTCTTTTTAGATTTTACATATGTGATGGTAATTATACAATTTCCTATTAATTGCCTCACGAACTCATGTCTCAAACTTATGTGACTTTCTATTATAAATCTTGTTATATGCTCGAGACATAGTCGTTTCACAAAAGGTCAAAATGGAAGTCATTGACTTTAGCCATAGCTTTATATCATTTAACAAATTCCTAAGTCATTTTGCTTCTTTACTTGTGATTGATAAAGTTATAAACTCAGCCTCCATAGTAGAATGTGAAATACATGTTTGTTTCTTCAAGGCCGAACTCATTGCACCACCACCTATGGTGAAAATCTATCCTGACGCAGATTTATTATTACTCAAATTAGTAATCCAACTAGCGTCAAAATAACCTTCAACTACAGCGGGATAATCACTATAATGTTATTCCAAGTTTATGGTTTTCTTAATATAACCAAGAACTCTTGTTATAGGCGTTCAAATGTTGGTGACTAGGTTTTCTTGTAAATCTCGATAGTTTGTACACAGCAAATGCTATATCTAGCCTAGTGCAATGCATTGTGTACATTAAACTTCCTATAGCACTTGTCTATTTTAATTATGCTACGGTTCTTCCTAAGCTTTTTTCTAATTTAAAATTAGGATCATAGGGTGTATTGGACTCCTTAATTTTAAGATGCTCAAATTTTTCCAATACCTTTTTAATATAATAATATTCACTTAAAGCAAAGTCAATTTCATGCTTATGCACCTTTATGCCTAATATGGTATCTACTTAATTCAAATCCTTTATCTTGAATTTAGAAGTTAAATACTCCTTTGTTTAATGAATCCCTTCTAAATCCATCCTAATAGTTAATAGTTACATATCATCTACATACAAACAAATTATTACTCCATAGTCCTTAGTAAATTTGGAGTATATGCATCTATCTGCACTATTATGTGAGAAGCCATTTGATAACACCACATAATCAAACTTCTCATGCCATTGTTTGGGCGCCTATTTTAAGCATACAAAGATTTAACTAGTTTACAAACTTTCTTTTCATTTTCAAATAGCACATAGCCTTCTGGTTGTTGCATATAAACTTCTTCATTAAGATCCTTATTGAGAAAAGTCATTTTAACATCCATTTGATGTATATGAAAATGGATGCTAACACTATGAGAGTCCTAATAGAAGCCCTTCTTGCCGCAGGTGCATAGGTAACAAAATAGTCTAGACCTTCTTTTTGTCTAAGAAACTATATGCCCTAGAATTTTGAGCATATCCTATGAAAATGCCTTTTACGGCTCTTGGCCCTAATCTAGTTTTCTTTGGATCAAGAACATGATAAAAGGTTAAACACCCCACATTTTTAAATAATCTAAATTTGGTTTTCTTCTTTTCCATATTTCTTACGAAGAAACTTTTCTATTTCTTGATAGTCTCCTATTATAAATATGATATGTCATTAACAATGCCTCACCCTAAAGGTTGTAAGGTAACTTAGCATTTAGCAACATTCCACTAAGGTACAATTTTTTCTCTTCGCTAAACCATTTTGTTATGGAGTTTATGGAGCAGAAGATTCATGCACAATATTATATAATTCACAGAAAGCATCAAATTCGCTAGAAAAATACTCTCTACCTCTATCACTATGAAGAACTTTTTATTTTCTTATCATGCATTCTACTTCCAATTTATACTTCTTAAACATTTTAAATGCTTCATCTTTATTTCTTAGCAGATACATATAAGTAAATCTAGAACAATCATCAACAAAAGTTTATAAAATACCTTTTACCTCATCTTGTAATATTACCATTTCTATGTATTAATTTTAATAAATAAGTATTTTTTTCAACTTTAGGAAATAGTTTCTCTGTAATTTTGAATTATATACAAATCTCATATTTCTTATTAATACTAAGTGCAAATCTCATATTTCTTATTAATACTAAGTTTGAAAATGCCTTTAGTACAATATTCTTTTCCAACATACATATCATTCTTAAGCAAGATAATTTTATCGAATTCTGTTACAACTTTAAATCCTCTTTTACATAAGAGACAAGTAGAGACTGAATTCTTCCTTAGATCTGGAACATGAAATACATTTAATAAAACTTAACTTCTTTCCATGTATAAATTTCAATTCTACTATTCCTTGACCGCATACTTTAGTTAAGTTATCATTTCACATTAACACCTCTCTATTGTTCACTTTTTCATATTTTTTTAATTGATTGCGATTATTGCAAATATGAATAGTAGTGCCAGAGTCTAACCACCACTCAAGTGATCTTTTTTGTGTTGCTGTGTTGAGTTCTATGATTATACCAATATACATGCATTGAACCTCCTCAAAGATCATAGCAACTAAATCTTTTTCTTCCGCTAAATTGGTCTTTGAACTTGATCCTTCTTTGGAATCATTACCCCTCTTCAAAAATCAACAATCATTGATATAATGTCCTTTTTGATGGTAATGATAACCTTATGTCTGTCTCTTTTTATCTTGTTTAGCATCCATTATAAGGATTTCTTTCTTTTTTCTTTGGTGACTCTTCTTTCACCAATTTGATTCACCTTATTAGATTTTTGAGAAAAATACACAACATCATGTTTTCAAGTTTCCTCTTCTATATGTAAATGCCTATATAATTTCTCAACAGTGAAGTCTTTACCAAGATGTAGGAGTTTCTTTCTATAATCATTCCAAGTTGAAGGTAATTTTGAAATAATTCTTTTGACTTGTAATGATTCAAGAATAACCACTTGTAGATCTCAAAGTCTACTTGTTAGGATTTATAACTCATGAACTTGATCCTTGATAGGCACATCATTAATCATACTAAACTCAAAATACTTTAATATAATAAATTTATTGGTACCTTATCACTCATTGTGGTATTTCTTTTCCAAAAATTTCCAAATCTCCAATGGTGATTGAATTGACATGTAAAGATCATAAAATTAGCCAGACAAAGGATTGAGAATATGACCTCGACATGCAAAAGTATCCTCGTCATGCTTTTTCTTTAATTAGGCAACTCTTTCCTTTTTTTCCTTGGCAGCATCTTCAATAGCATCAAGAATTGGTGCAGTATTTGGCTTTAGCACATAAGCAAGGTTGAGTACTGAAAGAAGAAACATCATTTTGGCTTTCCAAGGGTTGAAATTAGTTCCATCAAACCGATCTAGTTTAACAAACTCTTGATTCATGACCTTGAAAGTATTATTCTGATCTTGAGCTATTTTCAACTATTGTACATTAATTTTATCTAAATATAATTATTATACTTGTAAATATACTTCATCAAGTTCAAGTGGTGATTATTTATGGCAATACTTGTTATGTCTTGCTTTTGTTAGGTGAAAGTGCCAACATGGGTCAATGGTTTAGAGGATGCTAAATTTGCTGGTGTGGGGGTTAGATTTGGCAGAACCATTGTGTCTAAATTTGAGTTGACCTTATAAAACAAGTGCAAACAAAGTAACAAACATGTCGAGTGCTTCTAGCACCTCACTACTTCCCCTGTTTCAACTTCTTGACATGCTTGAATATAGACAATCCAGCTATGAGTATCTTACAAGTTCAAGTTCGATCCCTGTCACTCACTCACTTGTCATAGACCATTTTTAAAATATAAAAATTAAAAAAAATTGCAATATTTAGGGAGTAAACAAATACATAGTCCTTTGTAAATGTCGAAATTATACTCTCTGGCTTTATGAAATTTACTTTCAAATTAGGGATTATTAAGAAAGCATCAATAATTCCATGGTCTAAAACACAAGCTTACTCAATACATAAGAGTACATAACATTGTTGAATCCAAAATATTAAGGCACAATTCTATGTATGAAGAGAAATTAGGGAGATACGAAGAGGGGTAAAAGCTCCTTTTCTTCCCAATAACATCCATGTGTATTTAAACCCAATTAGCTTATTCTTGTTACTAGTTGGGTTCTGTTCTCATAACCTCATTTAGCAACCTTCCTTCATTTCATTTTTTGTGTAATAAGAGTCATTGAGAATAAGAGAATAAGCAAAAGGAAAAACAAACATTCAACTTCCTTCAAACACTTGCAACCCACCTTCACAAAATAAGAGACACATCTCCCTTCAAAACCAAAAATCAAACCCAAAATGCCATCTCTATGAATTATATAAAATAGAAACAAATAAAGGGGTAAACCTGCACTAGTGGTAGCTCCTTGTGGTAGTCGTAGGGAAGGCACGGTGGTCACACAACTTGCAGTAGAGAATGTGACGGCAGCGGCGACAACACAAGGGAGGTGCAATTGGTGGTGCAAGTTGTGATGGGTGAGAGGTCCAGGGTTCTGTGTTTCTTGATAGAGTAGTGTGATTCCTCAAATAGGAGAGAGAAAAAAAGCAAGATGTGTTTCATTAATATTACAAATATGCCACCGCCTTTCCATAATTTCCACTTTTTATTTTCAAAATTTTCATAGAAAATACTAGAAACAAAGATATGTTGTTTTCAAATTTTCACCCATTTTAAAAAGAATTTAATTTAAATGCATTGACAGTGTAAAATAGTTTTATATTGTCAATAAATAGAAATGGAGGAAAGTGCCAACTCATACAAATAACTATCCATTATAATGAGAGACACACCATAATTTCTCACTTTCTCCTATTTTTATTGATTAACAATATAAAATCAATGTATGCCACTTAAATTCTTTTAAAAAAAATTTTCTAAAAATGTTTTGAAAACGACCAAATCAAAGACATTTTCACTTTTGTCTTCTATTTTCTCTTTTATGTGAAAATAAAAATGAAAATATTTTCTGAAATGTTTGCTTTCTACGCAAATGTCATTCCATTTTTATAGTAAAGCGGAATAGGATTCTATTATTGGCATAGCATCGAATAATCTCAATTGGTATCGTGCTGACTTGGATTGAGAGAGACTGTGGAATTGCTTTTTGTCATCAAATATGTGAGACGTGCAAACATTGAAAAAGGTAGAAAGAGGAAAGATCGTTTTAATGCCACAAATGAAGCTTGTGGCTCAAAATCAGTGTTGCATCTATTGTAGCAAGTGGCAAGCTCCCCCGTCTCCTTCAGCGTATCAACAACGTGTCACCCTCTCTCTCTCCTCTTTCTCTCTGTATAACTTTTTCTTTTGAAAAAAGAAGAAGTTTTTTAAGCTTTATGCTTTTATCCCGAAAAGAAAAAAAGAAAGGAAAAATACAAAATTATAACAGCTAAAGAAGCAGAAAGCAGCGATGTCGGAAGCACAAGACCCAGAGATCAAGCTCTTCGGGAAGAAGATCCCGGTGCCGGAGATCTCGGTCGGATCCGGAGACTCTGCCGGAGCTCCGGCTTCATCTTCCGGTGACATTGCTGATTATGGTGCTGACCAGAACCATGCTTCCTCAACCAACTCTTGCAAAACCAGCACGGGTGGAGAAGAAAGTGAGATTGACCAGGTTCGAGAAATTTTTTATTTTGAGACTGTCCCATTATTAGAAATGCAAAAAGATCTAGTGGGTTGGTGTTAGTTTGGTTGGTTGCTTAATAGGCATTGGAGATTCTGTTGACTTGCTGTGGTGGCTTGTAGTTTTCTATTTTTTTTTTTTTTCAATTCTTAATTTTTTTTTTCGGTTTGAAGGGTTCAGTGTTCAGTTGGGGTTTTGTTCTATCCGGGGTGCCGATTGATGTGTTTGTTTGTTCAAAGTGTGTTTCATGCTATCTTTGACTTGCTTGCTGCTATTGCTGCTTGTGTTTTTGATGGCTTAGACACAGTTATATGCATAGCATAAGCATTTGGATTAATTGTTAAGCTGCTTTCTTAGTCTACCAGGTTCTGAAATTGCAATGTGGGTTTAGCATTATTTGAGCTATTAGCTTCTGAGTTTACTTGCCTGTATAATTTCCCTACTTGCTAGTTCTGGGAAACAGGCTTCTGGTGAGACCTCTTTGTATGCTTGCAGTTCAGCTTTCAAAAACCTTGTCAGTGTGCTTAACATGGAAAGCCAGAGGCATTAATCTAATTTTTCCGTTCTTTTTTTCTGATTTTGTCTAATCTTAAAGACAACAATTCTTTCATTGTTCAAGGTTCTTCTGGCTCATTTTTTTGGGTTGTGGTGGTATGCTTATGAAAATACTTTCTCCATTTGACTTCTGAGTTTTTTATGGGTTATGCCAAATCTGGAAAGAAACATGAATAATTAAGAACTGCCATCTTAAAATCCTGAGCTCAATTCACTATACCTTCTGATTTGGCTTTCTTGTTTGTTGAACTTTTGTCTATGACCACCGTTAGCCTTGTAAGAAATGAATAATGAGCTACAGTGACCCAACGCATGCTTCTTCAAGAAGTTCAATGTTATTCAACTTTGCTGCTTTAAGATTCCTCTTTGATTTGCATTTCATTTGTGCTGGTTTCCTTTAGTTTTAGCCACCAGTGTACTAGAGTTGGGTGGTAATATTTTAAACCTAAACCTTTTTAGGAAATATTACATTAATATGTTAGTGAATGAAATGCCAAATTTGGGATTTTGACAGTTGACATTGCACTTTGGATCATAAATAAGTGATGGAAACATTTTTAATTATATGCTACTCAATTTGTTTTCTTCTAATGAAGAAGCTTCCATGCAATTTTGTTAATTTTTTAATTACTATTATTATTTATGTGTTTCAAAATTTCTTTTCAGTTGAAAAATTTGTGGCATAAGTATTGCATTTGTACTTGGTTTGTTTGACTTGGATAAATATTTGCAACTGCAAAAAGGTTTGGCAGAAATTTAACACACTGAATTCATCTGAGTCATCCTTTTCATAAAATAAATGTATTGCCTGTGCTATACTTTTAGTTTAAAGCAACATGTAAGCATGAGTTTTCATGAACCCAGGACACAGTGGGAGAGAAACTAACCGAGGATAAGAAGGCAGATGGAGCCCCCACCCAAATGTTAGAAGAGGTCAGCAATCTAGATACAACTTCAATATCAGCTGAAGAATCTGTTTCCCCTTCCACTGTGAAGGAGGCTACTACATTGAAAACATCAAGAACTGAGGAAGAGAGTGAGAATTTACAAGAAAAGACCTTGAAAAAACCCGACAAAATACTGCCTTGCCCTCGCTGTAATAGCATGGACACCAAATTCTGCTACTACAATAATTACAATGTCAACCAACCACGCCATTTCTGCAAGAATTGCCAAAGATACTGGACTGCTGGTGGGGCCATGAGGAACGTGCCTGTTGGTGCTGGTCGCAGGAAGAACAAGAACTCTGCTTCTCACTATCATCACATAACTGTCCCTGAATCCGCATTCCAGAGTCCTCCTTCAGAATTGCCAAATGGTGTCCAACATCCTTCCTTGAAATGTAATGGCACAGCCCCTACATTTGGGTCTGATACTAGCTTGTGTGAATCAATGGCATCTGCTTTGAACCTTGCTGATAAAACAGTTAACAATTGCAATAGAAATGGATTTAATAGACCAGAAGAACTAAGAATTTGTGTTCCCAATGTTGGTGGAGAAAAAGGGAATGATCATCCCAATAAATCTTCTGTCACATCAACACAGCCAATGGAATGTGCAGCCACCACCAAGTCCCAAGAACAAGTTATGCAGAATTTTCAGAGCTTCCTACCTCAAGTTCCCTACTTTCCCGGTTCCCCTTGGTCTTTCCCATGGAATCCAGCCCAATGCAGCTATCCACTACCATCGCCTGCATTTCTTCTGCCAGGATTTACCATGCCATTCTATCCTGCTGCAGCTTATTGGGGTCATACTGTGCCAGGTGCATGGAACATCTCATGGATACCTCAACCATCATCGCCAATTAGTACCAGCTCTAACTCTGGTCCTAACTCCCCAACTTTGGGTAAACATTCAAGGGAAGAAAACATGGTAAAATCAAATGACACAACAGGTGGGGATGAACACAGCAAAGAAAATAATGAAGAAAAGAGTCTTTGGGTTCCGAAAACATTGAGGATTGATGACCTAGGAGAAGCAGCAAAAAGCTCTATATGGACAACCCTTGGGATTAAAAGTAATAAGGCAGACTCAATTCATGGGGAAGGAATCTTTAAAGCATTCCCATCAAAGAGTGATGAACAAAATCATGGAATGCAAAACTCACCAGTCTTGCATGCCAATCCAGCAGCATTGTCTAGGTCCATTAACTTTCATGAGACCTCGTAGTCTCGAAGCTCATCAATTTGTAACTGTTTCTTGAGTGCAGCAGATAAGCATGCTGACATCGCTATCCTCTATTGTTGTTGAGAAAGTTTCCAATTGTATCGGTTCATCAGATTGTTTTTTTTTTTTCAACATCTTTTTTTTTTGTCAGATTTATTTCTCCATGTTGGCAAACAGAAGAAGATCAGAAGATGATTCTTTCCGCATTTGCTATCAGTAGAAGTTAGCCTTCTTTTTGCAGAGTATCTCCCTTTAGGTGGCGGCCAGGCAATTTTACACATTCCCCTTTTATTGAGATGGCTTTGTTAGTTCATGTACTTATAAGTTCACGTAGCATAGTGAGACAGTGTATTTGTCTTCCATGATCCAGATGTAAGTAAACAAGAATCAGAGTTCAAATCGAGCTTTTGCTCTGCTATCTCTCTTTCCTCATGTAACCCTACTATATTTCGTTTATGTGTGATAAACTCGGAAATATGATCGTTCTTATGGACTCAATTTTATACCTTGGTTAAGGGCTGTAATGATGATCTAGAGACATGAAACTGAGTGTCAAAATTTTCTCTTTACATTAATATGAGTTTAAGTAAATTTTAATAAAATCAATAAACTCTTAATTTTATTAACGAGTTTACGAATTCAAATTTACATTTAGTTTTAGTTTTATTATTAAGATGTATAATTTTGATCACTTTCATTAGCTACTTGAGTTGACTTGTTTATATTATGTAATATTTATTGAGTTTATTAAGCTAATTTTATATAGTTATTATTATTGATTTATATTTTATTGAACTACAAAGTAGTATGTAGAATAAAGTATGGTGTAACAATCTAGTCATGTATTTAGTTATGTTTTACAATTTTTTTTCATTAATTTTGTTATAAAGTTAACAATAGAATTGTATTTGTGAAATATAGAGTGAATTTATTTTAAAATAATTTTAAAAAATATTAAATAAAATAAATAATATTTGTATAATATACTTTTATAAAAGATATGTACACAAAAATATCAAATTATTATTTTCCTACATCTTTAACGCAACAAAAAAAATATTATTCTAAAGTAACAAAAATAAAAAAAATTCTAAATAAATATGACAAAGTTATCTATCTACTAAAATAAATAATATACTTATTTGATGTAAGTTATTTGCAATTGATTGATCTTGATAAATTTGACAAACAAAAATTATATATATAGAATATTGAAATATCACTTTCTCTAAAATTTTCATGTAAAATTTATTTTTCACTCATATTATATGATTAGAAGTTCCAAAATTTTCAGGTAAAATTTGTTTCTAACTCACATGCAAAACTTACTTATCATTCAATTTAAGAATAGTATCATATATATACTATTTAAAAATTACTTCAACCAAAAATATCATGCAAAAATTATTTCTTTCTCATGTTATTTGATTGAGAGTTCCAAAAGAATTACTTAAAGTTCTCATGTAATTATTTCATTTTATACTCTATTCTACAACACAACATATTTATAAGAAAAATGAAAACAAAAAGGGAAAAATAATAAAAGAGAAAAATTAGATCATTATATGCTTTTAATAAGAGGTCTTATATTTTAATTAAAATGAAATTTTTCCTTTATTTCTTTTAATTATTTTTTATAAGAAGTTGACTAAACTCGCATTTTTATTTTTCATTTATATGTTCTTGAGTACAAACCACTAATAAATGTATAATGAATAAACACCTAAATTAATCCTACAAAGATATATGTGACATCAAATTAGTTCTTTGAAAATTTTGAATATCAATTTGGCCTCAATTATTAAAAATGGTCATTAATTTATTCCTCAAATTTTTATTAACATCAGTTTGATTCTTAAATTGATCGATATATTTTATACTATAAAGGACTAGATTGACTTAAAATTTTTTTGAAGAACTTATTTGGTATTCTATGTATCTTATCTTTTTATGATCAATTTCAGTATTTACTTAATGTATATTGATCATCATTAATCAATATCTTCCTTCTAAAAGGTTAAGATAAATATAAATTAACAAAAAACTATAAACATTTTTTTTATGAACTATAGGACTAAAACGCTCAAACAAAAACTACAGAGTTGCCATTTAGAAGGAAAGAGTCTCCTTGAATATAAATAGTGTATATTAATTGAAAATAAAATGATTACATAAATACTTTTTTGGTCTGGGGAGGGGGGAGGGGGATGGGATGGTTTGAGAGTCGAACCCTTGTGAGGTTTAATAGAGGCAACATCCTTTGCCACTGTACCATCAGCCTCAACTGCAAATGGTTACCTATTTGATTCAGTAGCTATTCGAAGGGAGGTCCTTCTTGATGATGGACATTCTTCAGCTATTGAGTCAACTACTATTTGTCGGGCTGGCGGTGGTGGCCTATTTGTTATCTTCTTTTTTTTTCAACCGTTTGTTACTTTGTTTTACTGTGATGGGACCATAACCTCTGTCATTTTGACCAGCAAAGAACCTCAAATGAGACCATTATGCTTGCTTGGTCTGGTTTGGGTCTAAAATCATATGGCGACTGGCGAATCAATGGGTGGAAGACTTGGATTATATACAGCAATTATAGCAACCGTGGTCATTCGGTTATTTCGTAATCTCAACTCTTCTTTTCTACCCTTCTCCAAGGGTTCAGAAAATTTAGAACAGGAGGAAATAGTCCATGGTGAAGCCACAAACATTTCGCGTGGTTGGAGTCCTACAAATAAGACCAGATGGACCTGAAACAACAGCAACATGATGCCATACAAGTGTTTTTTTCTTTTTTTTTTTCCATTCAACAGATAAGAGGCTAATCTCTCAAGATAAGAGACTAATCTCCCAAAATATTATCAGGTGCCTAAACAAAACTCCCTCTCAATAATATTTTTGCCATACACTTGAATCCCAATATCAAACTCAAGATCATATACTTAAGAGACTTGAACCTCTTTCACTTGAACTAGCACCTTATTAATGTACATGGTTATGGCCAACTTAAATTTGTTAGTTGTTGATATTAGATTAACCAAATAATAAAAAGACTTGTTAAAAATAGAGGCAACGCCCTTGCTAAAATAATTTAGGCAACTTGGTCAACAGATACGCAGACTCAAGAATTCAGCACAAAATGTCATATCAACGTTCAGTTTAACTAAAACCAAAAGCAAAACAAACTAGAGTAACTTTACTTATGCTTATGGAGACTAATGAATGATGAAAATTCACAGCTTTTAGTGTGTCAAGTAGTCTTCGCATCGACATGGGTAGGTGCATGCTGATTCTAATCCAACTCGCATCCCTTAACATAGCACCCAATCCGCTCCTACTTACCACGAATTTTGAGAATGAAAATGCTAACCCACCCCTCATTTATGAATATCGTAAATATAAATTTACACAAGCAGTTATAAATATATAATCATAAACTTGATCAATCATCTCATAAAAATTAAAAAAAATGTTAAAAATTCAGTGTTTAATGAATGAAGACCGATTACGTTTTGCAAAAAGATGCTGATTAATATAATAAGCATAGACTTCACTACTCAAATAGGCATCATGCTTATTTAGATAAGGGAGCTGGACTGGTAACGAAAATTAACACCAAACTCTAAAACCACCAACACTTTTCCACTTTACCCACCACCCTGCCCCATCATGGGGTGGATTTTTAACCAACCCCATGCTAAATGGGGTGGCTTGGGTACCTGCAGTTAACGATGGGAATTACCAAGCCAGCTGTCAGACAGTTTCTAACTAGACAAAGTCCATTTTGTCTTCATGTCATCATGATGCACTCAAATAAGCACAAAATGAATTCTCTTATGTGAGTCCTTCACATGATAGGATCATGTGAAGAAAAAGATAAGACACACCAACCACAAAAGCAACACCAATATAAAAAAAAATTAATTACAATATATTCCAATATTCACGTTTGCCAATTGCAACCTCTTTCTGTCATCAGTACAACACTACAAGTTAACAAACTTCAACAAATGATGACAAAAATCCAGCCCCAAATTCCTCAAACTATGTCACACAAGCTTGCAAACAAATTCTTAATTTTGAAGCCCGGAAAAATGAAAACAACCGCCATTCAGTTGATACAAGAGTAACATCTACACTAAAAAACTGTCCCCTACATATGAGGCCAAGTGGTGGCAAGCTTTGAAACAACATGGCAATAAGATGAAATAGTTAATTTCTACACAAGGAGCATAAATTGAAAAACCCTGAAAATCAAGACTCTTTGTCCTTGGACATGTTATGGGGCAGTCTGTTGAAAACACTCTCATCTACTATTCTGTAATGTTTTGAAAATTGGTGATTTATAATTCCACAACATTTATCTACATAATTTCCATATTTGCTGTACAACGCAGGGATAGTAATCATCATGAGGGTTCCTGTCACAATTAAAGAGGATGAAATGTAAATAAAAATACATACAAAAGGCGAGGAGTTTAAATACAAATCCCCTATTTGAGTTGAGACTTGAAAGATTAACATACGCTGTTCAAGAAAATAAGCCGTCAAAATGCCTCTCCACAGTACCAAACATAACGGATTAAGAAGTCAATTAGGATTAGTGACATGACATGCAGTCTAGTGTTAAAGCACATAAACATATGTGCAAACATCCAATTAAGTAAATGGAAACCATGCAAATGCAATGGAAATTTGAGAAAGATTAGGTTGCAGAGTTGGACACAAATGACCACCATCACCACCCACCAAAAACCAAACAATAGGAGGTGGCAGTGAAAGGAATGCCAAAAAGGTTCAAGTGAAACGCCTAAATTTGATTTAGTATGACAGTTTATAATACATTAGTGAGAAAGGAGTGTCTCAGTTAGAGACATCACAAACTGCATTTAATAAATAGACTTATGATGGGAAGCATACCAATATATGCAAGTGTGAAGAAAGAGAAGAAGCTTCCAATGACAGACAAGAGCCACAGACAAGCAACCACCTGTCAAGGAGACAATAGACACTGAATTACCTCTGTTCATTATCCATATCCATCAAGTCATATACACAAAAGTATTGAGATTTACAATAATCTCATATCTAAATGCCAAAATTGCATTGCTATAGCAAAATAAAAAAAACTTAAGACACAAGTAGACCATGACCAGCAATGCTATTTTGTATAAAAGTTTTGGTACAACAGTTATCCCCAATGCCTAAGAACTAATTATGGTTGGAGGGAGAAAAAACCATGGTTGAAAAGTAAAAAGGTAGCCAACAAAATACAACAAAATTCTTTCACTTTTATCCTTTTGTGATTTGTTTCAGAAAAACATTATTGTCCTATTTAGCATTTTTCAAATTGTAAAATTTTCATGATAACAGAACAAGCCCACATATATTGTTGAAAACCAAATGATAAATTTGAGGGAATTACTTCAACAATGCAGGTCAAAGGGAGGTACTAATAGCTCACATGTTTGTTTCACAGGCCTGTCCTAAATTGTATGTCAACCTTGATAAATTTAACTACCGACATTCCTTTTAGACAACATGACACTCAACCTAGTTTTATTGTCGGCAAAAATAAATCTTTAGACAAAAGAATCAATTGCTTAGATAACAGTTCTGCAAGCCACAACCCCTAATATGCTGTAACCTGAAACAAAGCTAACCTTAAAGAAAATTCTGAAATCCTTGCCAATAGTGATATCATGAGCTATAAGGAGCACATTGTTGATTTTGACCCGAAATGAAGCTGCTACATTATTAACCATCTCCTCTGACACTACTAGCTCAGGTAATGTTGGTGGTTGTCTGCTTGACCAAAAAAAAAAAAAAAAAGGGCATTATCCAATGAGATGGTGATAACGTTAAAAAATGATGCAAAGCATGTAAATTCAGAACAAGGAATACTAGTCATACTTATTTCTAAGGGCAGCATAGTTAGCATGCAGAAACAATAGCACGATCAAAATCAGCAAGACATCTGAACAAATTGTTAGAAAAGGTAAACCGGTCCACTCGAGTAAGAACCAGGCAACTGTTGCAACAACAATAACACCCAAGGAAACATACCATCGCTTCCACAATAGAACATCAGCAACTACAATAGAGACAAAGTAGAGAAATAGTTAATACTTGAGAACAACTATAACCACGTTCAAAAAAAATGTAAGCATGCACTGACACTCTCCAAGAATTCTTTTTTTTTCCCCCAAGTTTGTGAAGAGAGAGTTTCATTCATTTGAAAAACAACCAACTGGCATGAATCAGATCTTCACATAGTGAAAGTTTCAACTCAAACAATCAGTCCAAAATCCGACCATTAGAAATATACCAAAACAAACGAAATAACAGAATATGCAGACCCAAAAAGGAAAGATAACATACCAAAGGCAGTAGGAAGCTGCGCGTCCGATTCAGACATGAAACTAACTCTCCAATATGTAAGTCCTACCAACTAGATTGCCCAGATCTGGATATACAATCAACATCTTAGCTGAATTACTATGGCAATTGACAACAAGTTTCACAATAACACAGCATCAAAATCATTGTTCTGAATCCCATCATCATTGCCAAATCATAACAACCTTCCACACCTCCAATGCAACCAATATATCAGTGCTGATAAACTCAAGGTTAAATTACAAATGCACCGCATGTACTTGAACAAGAAACGTTTGAACAAAGTTTCATTGGAAACTGGAAGCACAAAATAGCAATCAAATCATAACAATAACAGTGAAAAAGAAAATACTCAAAATTTGGCAATGATGAAACAAATACATACTTCCCCACAATTTGAAATAATGCTTCAGGTTTAATTACCAAAATCATAGTCATAACCATCCTAAGCCAAGAAATTTTCTGGGTTATACCATCCACCTAAAAAATATACAGTAATCAACCATTGGACTAGTTATGAATTATAATGGCGAGTTAGCAATTACATCTTCAAAGGAAAATCTAGATCAAAATTACGACTCTTAATTAGCATAAATATATAACAAATAAATAAATAAATATTTTGACTGAAAAATAAAATAAAATAAAATTGAAAACCAAATACACGATTTCTGCCACGAAGATACGACGATGATAATCCAAATAGAATTCCAAAAGGACAGTACTTGAATCAAACGATCAAAGGTAACGGGCGAGAAACCCTAGGGTTTGATGAGAACAAGGTTAGAATGTTGGAAGGAAACAGAAACAAAGGAACATGGAATGCTACCTTGTCGAAGATTTAGGCTTCGATGTGTCGGAGAGCGAAAGAAAACAAGAGAATTCAATTGAATCAATTTCTTCGGAACAAGCAACACAAGTGCTTTAGAAACGTCAAAAAAGTCCACTGTGGCTCAGCTTCCGGAACCCGCCCTGGCTGTAAAATACTCAATATTTTTGTCTTTAGCCCATCTAGCTCGTAGCTACGTCACTTCGGGTTGAATCAAACACGAGTTGTTATCTTTTTGAGAAAATAGGCTTTTTTTTTTTCTTTTCAATTTTTAATTTTTAATTTTTTTTAATTTGCTCCCTTTAGGTTATAAATCATATTCAATTTATTCTTATTCACCTTTCTTTTTTTTTAATGAATGTTCTTTAACCACTTTTTTTATCATATAATTAACAAAAAAAAACAATTGTTGACTGGTGCGATCTATGTCATATCTACGTAATATTATTTGCGCTGTATTAATATTTTTTATTAATTATGTAACAGAAAAATATCTAAACACCAAAATAAAAGTCATTTGTAATATAAAAAATAAATTTAAAAAAAAAATAAATAAATAAAACAGATTAAAATATCCTTTTCACTTTATTTTTTTTATTTATTAGATTCAAACTAAAACTTTTTGTAAAAGAAAATAAGTATCCAACTAATTAAATCAACTCAGTATTAATAGTTCGCTCAGGCATTTTGTCTGCAACACTTTATTAACATTGGAGTCCTAGTACTATTTTCGTTGAATGAGATTTTATTTAAAATTTATTAAATAATATTTTATATTTAATTTAATGACTTATATAATCATGTAAATCAGGTGTTTTGTAAATCAAATGGCTTATATATTTATATAATTAATTTTGATCTACTTTTGCTGTAAAGTATTATGCATGGTTAACTAAACATATATTAGTATATGTCCAATTTTTAAAATAATTATTATAAAAATTAAATATTTTAATAATATGATTATATATAATTAAATAACTATATAAAAATATTTTATTAATAATATATCAAAATTAAATTATTTTATTTTTATTAGTATAAGTGTACTACATTAAAATTTCTTCTCCTTAATGTGTACTCATTATCTCACATCTAACAAGTAAACCTTCAAATTGATCTCTAAAATTGCAAAGGTTGATACAAAATAGATTCTAACATTTAAAAAGTATCATTTTAGTGTTATATATTGTAATCCATCAATTAAATTAGTCCCTGCATTAACATATTAGGGACTAATTTGATTAATTCAAATAGATATCACAGTCTAATTTGGCTTATGAGAATACAATGTTAGAGACTAATTTGACTAAAATAAAATATATTTGATTAACTGATTGCAATATTAGAAACTAATATGATAACTTTTAAATATCAAGAATTATTTTGATTCCCAGCTACAATTTTAGGAACAAATTAAAAATTTTACTTCACATCTAAGTGTATGTGTCAAACTTTGCAAAAAAAAAAAAAAAAATTGTGAGAAATCAGCTACTAAAAACTTTGAAAATATAATTAAGTAACTTATGTAGGTGGTTATGCTCAATCATTTTAAACCATACCTTAGTGATAAGACATCTAGTAAGGTCTAGTATCAAAAAGAATATAAGAATTTTTGGTGAAAAATCAGGCTCTTAACTTCAGCAGAGGCTTTAAAAAGTCTATCTAGTTCTTTGCAAGGGAGTGAATAGAGATGGTAAAATAGGTTTCATGTTTAAGATTTAAGGTTAAATGGACCCATTTAACATGTCAAAAATGGCATATTGGGTTATATTTTATAATCTATTTTCTTAGGTAGCTTATTTAACATGCCCCACATAACTCACAGGTTATAATAGAAAGCATGAGTTGACCTATTCGGTCATCCATTTTTTTATATTTTTTTCAAATTTTTATTGGTGGAAAAATAGATTAACTCATAGGTTGACTTGCCCTAACATATCTTTTTTATCCATTTGTAAGTTAAATTAACATATTATTGGGTCAACCTATGCGTTAACCCACTTAATATGTTATTTTCTTTTAATTTTAGGCAAACAAGTTGACTCACCAACCAATCATAACACAACATAGTTGACTACTTCAGCCCATTTTTTAAAATAGGTTAACTCGTCCTGCTCTATTTTTAAGTTAACCTATGGCAAGCATTGAACCAAGCAAGGCAGGTTGACCCATCTGCCATCTTTAAGAGCATGTTTGGATATTAAGCTTATAATTCAAAAACAACTTGTTTTCTTTAAAAAGTTGTTTTCAATATAATCTGTTATGTTTGGTAAATATAGATAGAATTGATTATAATTTTTAACTTATTTTATGTATACTAGAAATAACTTTTTTTTTTAAAAAAAATATTTTTAAAACTTTTGATTATAAGTAGAAGTGGATTATTTTAAAATTATAATATTTTACTAAATTAACCCTATTAAAAAATTTTCTTTCGCACAACATTAAGAGAAAGAGAAATGTTGCTTCTATTTGTATTCACAATTTGATTTATTTCACTTGCATAGCTTTGTTGCATAGGTGGCCTATTTATAGGCAAATAATACGTTAAAATAAACAAAATTAAGAAGAAAATAAAAACCTACTTGGCAACTAGTTGTAGAGTGCAAAAAAAAGTTAAATTTTACAATTTATATTGTAATCAAACTTAATCTGCAACTAGAAGTCAAACTTTTGCAACTAAAAGATAAACTGGCTAGGAGTTGCACAATCCAAGGCTTTTGTAGGTGGTGATTTCTTGAAAAACTAGGTTCATTTCTATCATTGTCTCCCTTAAAACATACCTACAAAATTAGTTATTTTAAGTTTTTTCTTTAACTTGTAACATAACTCAACAATTAATGGCTTTGTAAAAATATTTGCAACTTGTTATTCAATATGACAACAATCAATTATCATTCTGAGCTACCAATTCCCGAATCAAATATCACACGCTTTTACAAGAAGCTACCATCTAAAGATATGTTTCACTTGGATTTTGCAACTCCTAAATAGTTTATCTATTAGTTGGAAATTATGATTTCTAGTTGGAATTTGACTACACTATAAGTTATAAAATTTAAGCAGTTTTAAACTCGACAACTGATTGTCAAAGTAGGTTTTCTATTATTAATTAAATTTATTTATCTTAATGTATCTTCTGGTTATTTTAATCAAACATAGCCATGCAAATGAAGTAAATCAAATTTTGAGTGCAAAAAGTAGCAAATCTCTCTTTGTCAATTACCATGCCCAAAATGATTTATACCTCTTTTTTTATTAGATGGTCTAAAATTATTATCTCTTTCTTGACTAAAATTGTTATCACAACCTCTTTCTCTAATTTTTTTTTTTTTTTGCCTCTATCTCTAAATTTTGCTCTGTCTTTATTATTGTAGCCATGACCTTTTACTTCTCCATCTTGTCCTACTTCAGTAATATTGGTTAAACTAGTATTTGTTACCCATGCAATACACAAAAATAAAGTTTTTTTACAATTATTTATGACACATGTATTATATTTATTTAGTAAATATTATTATATATTTAATGCTCTCAAAATAAATGAATAATAATGCAAAAAAGTGTAACACTGATGATGATAATAATAATAATAATAATAATAATAATAATAATAAAGAGTATAACTGAAAAAATCGTGATAACAATTGTGTTGTAAGCCGACAACACCGAAGCATCGGAGCTCATCTCGAACACTGCATACGAAAAAAAAAATGTTACAATTTAAAATAAGTAACAAATTGTACAACAGAAATCTTTACAGCAATTGTAACCACACAATTCGGCAGTAACCAATAGAAATAAATGCGTATTTCATTGGTTTAAATTACTCTTCAATAATATCTATAACTTACATATTTTAACTTGGAATTCCCATACAGAACTATGTTAGTGGGGGCAAACGGAATCATTGTATAATTATTTTATTTAGAAATAAAGATTTAATGGTGTTTAGTTTATTACATTATTATTAATCAATTTTAATTGTGTATCTAGAGTAAGTGGGATAACTTCATTACAACACTTCAACGTTTAACTGGCAATTTAGCTCAACTCACTTATTTAATTTCATAAGAGGCAAATCACATACAGCTCCCTGAAGTCCTTTGAAATTGTATTTGCTGCCTCTAATTTTTAACATTACATTTGACTCCCCTGTAACCAAATGGTGTCAAGCACCATTATCATCTCATATGAATTTTCCAAATTATGCTTATAATCGTCCCCCACATCAACTTCTCTTCTTCCTCTTTCCTATCTTCATCACACTACCTCCTTCTTCCATCTTCTCTACAAAAGGCACTACCCATCACGCCCTAGCCGCCTTGCCACCGTACCTATCACGCGCCATTGCCACACCTGTCATGTGCCATCACCACTACCTCAACCTGTTGCGCACAGTCACTGCTGTGGGTCCGCAAATCTCCTCCCCCCTCTCTTTCCTCCTTTCTCTTCACCTCCCATCCCCCCAACCCTATGGCAGCTACGAAGGGGTGGAGACGGTGGTGCTATGAGCGCCGCTTTCGCAGATCTAGGAACGCCATGGCAGTAGGCAATGCCAAAGTGTCTTCCACGTCAAATGACATCTAGATGGTTCTATTAGCTAGTACAAGGGACATTTAGTCTCCAAAAGGTTTCATCAATGACCCAGGGTCGATTAGACTGAAACTAATAGCTCAGTTATCAAGCGTCAAACCATCAATATCATACTTTGCATTGCTTTATCTTGCAACTAGCCTCTTTGCCAAATAGATGTCAATAATGCATTTCTTTATGTGTGCTTAACTGAGGAAATTTGTATGTCTCAACCACTTGGCTTTGTTAACTTAGAATTTCCAAATCATGTCTACAAGCTTCATAAAGCTTTATAAGGTCTCAAGTAGGCTCCTCGTGCTTGGTATCATGCTCTAAAGACTTTTTTGCTTGATTATGGGTTCATAAACTCTTGGTCTGAGATGTCACTGTTTGTTTACAACAAGGATAGTGTGCTTGCATACTTTCTTGTCTACATCGATGATCTTTTTCTTATGGGGAATAATGCCAAATTCTTATTTGGTTTCAAGACCGTGCTTGCCCACAAATTTTCAGTCAAAGATCTTAGAACCCCACATCACTTTCTTGGCATGGAGATTGTCCAACCCTTATTGGGTTGATTTTTAACTCAACATCATTATGTTTGTAATCTCCTTTGCTCAACTAACATGCAAGATGCTAAACCTATCTCAACTCCACTTTCCACCTCCTCTGATTTTTTAGCGGATTTTCCCTCTTGTGATGCTAGAGAATATTGTCGCATTATTGACTCATTACAATATTTGTCATTAACATGACTTGATGTCTCATTCCCTGTCAACAAGCTCTCCTAATATATGAAGGCCTTCACTGAATTGTACATGTAGGCCATGAAGCATTTGCTTTGATATCTTAAAGGCACTCTTGCTCATGGGCTTCACCTCAATAGGTAAAGTGATCTCTCCCATACTATATTTTGTGAATCTGATCAGGCTGGTGACACTTAAGGTCGGAAATCCACAATAGCATATCTCATCTACATGGGACCGAATGCTATCTCTTGGTCCTCTAAAGAGCAACCAACAGTAGCTAAATCCTCAACAAAGGCCGACTATTGCACCATAGCTACCACCTCCACAAAATTGCTCTGGTTGAAATAGGTTCTTATGGAACTTTTCATTCCAACGATAAAGCCACCTTCACTATTCTCCAATAACATTAGAGCTACCTACCTTTATGCCAGCCCAATTTTCCACACTAGAATGAAGCAATTGGCAATCGATTATCATTTTGTTCGTGATCTTATTACACCCAAGGAGCTGCTAGTCTCTCATATCCTGTCAAGCCACTAGCTCGCTAACCTTCTCACTAAGCCCTTATTATCATCATGGCACTCTTCTCTTCTGGACAAGATCAATGTCTGCTACCCCTCCACCATCTTGCAGGGGGATCTTGGTGTAATCATTTCTTCAGTGATCTCTGCAACTAACAATAATTAGTTGCATTAGTTTGTATCATTTGTAATAACTTTTTCAATTTGTATCTTATTAGTTTGTTGCTATAGTTTAGGTCAAAGGTCATGTAATTTCTCTTAAATATTGATGTACGTTATTCATTCAAGTTAATGCAATCATTTATTCAATTTCTACAAGATAAGGATGAGTTAGTGTTTAAGGTATCAAATGACTTGTCCTCCTCTTCCAAAAAGGGTGTTATATAAGGTGCGAGTGTCATAAAGGAGGCTTGATTAAGGCGTAAATCATGGGATTGAGTGAGAAAATCGTGCTCGAATGAGGGATTTACCACATGGGAGCTAAAATCTTTGCCTATCCATTACGAGGACTAGATGTTTGAGCAAATTGAGCTAAAAATCAACTGGGTTGAAAGGGCATTGTTTGACATAAGGTCAATCAGACCAGAAGCCCCCAGCTTCAAGCACCAAAGGGCGAAGAGGCTAAGATCAATCAACCCTATGTTTATTGATCCCCTTCCAACCTAGGCGATTTCTTGCTCAACTCGCTTGGACACCCGATCGCTGTAATGGATAAGCAAAGATTTCAGCTCCTATGCGGTAAATCTTTGATCTAGGCATGATTCTCTCACTCAATCCCATGATCCACGCCCCAATCAAGCCCCTCTCCTTTATGACACTCGTACCTTATATACCCCTTTTCTGGAAGAAGGAGGACAAGTCATCTGATACGCTAAAACTAGCCTACCCTTACCTTAGAGTCAAGACAAGAGTAATATATATTTTCCATTCTATTGTTTAGTTAAAAAGAAAAGTGAAAGAAAAAAATGGTATTATATATAAATAATTTTTATGTAACTTATTTTTATGATTAAAAATAAAGATTATACAGATAAAATGGTAATTCAATATTACAAACTCCCATCTCCCAATTTTCTATCCCGTCTAGCATAGAAACTGTTATTAGTTGGTCCACATGTAATTTCTCTTATCTCTTGTTCTCTGCTTTGATCCAAACGGAAGCATAGGTCACAATTCTTTCATTTTCTCATCCCAAAATTCTTTCTTTATTCGTATTTTCTCTGGTTTCAAACAATCGAAATATAAAACATTTAAAATTATAAATAATTTATAAAATGTTAAAATAATAAGATTTCAAATCAATTATAACTAATTAATATATAATAATAATATATTCTTTTAGTCAAATATATCAGTATATCAGATTTATTAGATTTCAACTATTTTAATTCAAACCAAGATGACCCACAATAAAAGTAAAACTTTCTCAATATTAGATTTTTGTATTTAAGAGAGTCAAATTCAAAATTTTTTGTCTAAGAAAAAGTAGTGCTTAACTACTTGAACTAACCAAACCATTAGAAATGTATAATGGTACATATCATATTATAAAAGGAAGAATTTTATTTTAATGCAATGTCAATTTAAAAAATTTTATACAGCTATTTAATTATATATTGATACATCAAGAAAAATATTTGATTTTTATAATTATTATCTCAAAAGTCACACAAAAAATCTATATCTATATTTTACTATAATTGAGGGCTTTGCTAAGACCCACATTTTAGGAGGAAATTTTCTGCCCATTTCTTTTGAGATTTTCTTCAAAAATTTCACCCTACTTACATTTTACATTTTTTTTTTGGCAATTTTGGGTGGTTTTCTTACAAATTTAATTTTTCCTATGAGTTGATTTATTTAGTTGACAATTTGTTATCCAAATTTCTAACATCAATGCTCATTCTAGTGTCGTGGTGGTATTTTGACGTGTCAAAGTCTTTTAAAACTAATGACTAGGGGTGTAAGTGAATCGGATTGATCCAATAAACCCGAAAATTCAAATCAAATCAATGGAATTGGATCGGATCGGTTTGGATAATCGGTTTATTTTTAAGGTGGAACCAAATTAAATCAATTATTATTGGTTTAGTTTCGGATTTATGATTTTTCAACCTGATTACTCAAACACCTAACCCAATCACTCGGTCAACTATTTTTTTTTTAATTTTTAATATTTCAAAGTTTTGCACTTAAATTTCTAGTAACATAGTCACTTTTTATCTTTTTGTTAATATTTATTTAAGAAATTTGTTTATTTACATCATTATTAAGTATATCATAATCAAACTTTACATTATTGTTAGTTGTTATAAAAATAAATTTTTTTTTAAAATACAATTCTTTATTTTTTACTTCATTCCAATAACCCGAACCAAACTAACCTAGTTTTAATCTGAGTGGTTTAGTTCGGATTTGTTGAAAAAAAATTTTAAATCTAAACCAAACCAATCTAATTAAATTTGATCGGTTTGGATTTATCTTTTACTCAAATTCAATCTAAACCAACCTGTTTATACCCCTACTAATGACTTCACCTTTACAATGCAAATAAATAACACGATTAAATTAACCCAAAACCAACTAATTTGGTAAACAATATTATATTTACTAAACTAAATTACAACACATTTTTAGTTTTATCCCTAAACATAACTAAAGCCGTTACCAACAGTTTAATAGAAACAAGAGTCTTTGGTTTTTATTAAAAATATGAAAGGCGACCATATAATTTTGTCAATTCTTTTGAGAAAATTTTTTCGCCTTTGAGAAAAAATTTTCTATCCATCACTTTTTTCTATTGTTTATGTTATATGAAATTATAATTATGTTTTATGATATAAATGGACCACAAATACTAGGTATTGAGGTGGTTGGATTAGCCATTTTTTATTTCAAAATCAAATAATTTAACAATCAATTTTCTATTTACTAAACCAAATTATAACTATTTTTTTCAATTTATCTTTAAATCAAACTAAAACCTTTACCAACAATTCAATAGGAATACGAATCTTTAGTCATTTTATTAAAAAGATGAAAGACGACTATATAAAATAGAAAGTTTAGGGTTATATATATAGTTTACTGATACTATTAATAATAATATTTAATAATTAATAAACACTTAAATAACTGAATATCAAAATTTTTAATTATATAATAATTATTTATAAATTTAATTGATTTTTAATATCATTAAACAAAAAATAGGACAATCAATTCACATAAAAAATAAAATAATCTATGAATAGTCCCGTACATTGTATGGTTATTGATCTAGTAATATATAATAATTGACCCTATAAACATTTTTATAGTAATGATATAACAAAATTAATCCCAAAAAAGTATTATTTAAAGTAAAATAATTAACTTTAAGGGGAAAAAGAGAAACAAAGACAGCTTTCCTTGAAAATGATGCTACAAGCAAGTGAAGCAACATGCTACACGTTGACGTAATCTATTCCACATGATATGACTTGAGTCACTAGCTGACTACACTCTGCACACTCGAATTGGTGGAACAGTCCACGAAATATAAGGCGTTTCATACTCCATGCTAATTTTGATTTAGGTGCAGGCACTTGACTTAATTAAAATATGTTTTTAACAAAGATTTAAACTCTTGCGGTTACAATTCTTGTGCATCGAATTCAAGGATTTAGTCTCATGTTGTGAATCAGTGGTTGAGTGAAGTCATAATTCATATCCCATGGCTATGAGTGCGGATTTGTTTCTCAAAATATTTCAGAAATTCTTCTGTGGGACGGGAGAAAAAATTTGAGGGTTATAAAGGTGTCACTAATTTTGAATCCCTCTTCCTTGTATTGTTTGCTGTTTTCAATCTATATAACAAACTGCGGTTCTTTATTAGATTTTGCTTGACATTTCCGTAATTAATTAAAGGAAAAGATTTATTAAATGTAAATTTATATTTAAAATAAAAAAACTAATAGCGTAGAACTTATTTTCTTGCCGTAAAAAAGAAGTATATTCTTCTTTTTCGTGTTAGAATAATTTCATTTTAGATTAAAAAAAAATTCTTAAGAAATTATCCTTGCGCTATGTTTAACGTAAGAATAATGCTATTTCATTTTAAAAACATTTAGGGGGAGATGAATTTCAATGTTACTTAGAGTATGTTTACAAAATTTAACAATGCTTTGTAGTAGCACTTAGAGATAATTTATCAATAAAAAATACTAATAACAACAAAATTTTTATAAAAACTATTTTACATAATCTTAACTAAACATACATTAGTGGCATATTTGACTTAGATTAATTTTTGAGGAGACATAATTTATTTGTAAAAAGCTATTTTAATAAGTTTTTTAAAAATTATTTTGAATACAGATAAATTAATAATTTAATTAATATATACTGACAGTATAAAATTATTTTATATTATCAACCAATAGAAATAGGAGAAAGTGAAAAATCATAGTGGATCCCTCATTATAATAGGTAATTATTTATGTGAGTTGACATTTTCTACTATTTCTATTGACTGACAGTATAAAATTATTTTATACTGTCAATATATTTAAATTAAATTTATAAATTAATATAAACATGCTACCAAGTATTATGTCATGGTTATTAGTTTTAAATTTTTTAAAATATAAGTACCATTTAAAAAGTAAACCATCAGTGGTAGTTATTATTGATAAAAGAAATATAAGAACAAACTTTAATAGATTGATATTGGCAGCTTTTATAATGCACAGGGTTATCTTTGGTGTGGTGTGTGATGCACCATGAAGGTGTTATAATCTAAATTGATAGACTATCTGTTCACCTAAATCACATTTGTGCACTCTAGTAGCCCCCTAATAAAATGGACACTTATCACGGCATCCTCGAGACGAGGTCATCGAATATCACTGACAACAGCGCCACCATCTTCAACAAGATGCAAGTCCTCTAACCTAGCACCATTCATGCAACTTGACTAGCTACCTCTAGCACCAATTCCATAAGCTGTCCAACACTGATAACATGAGGCACAAAAGGGGATGCAGTCATCTTCACTTATTTTCTATTTTTGGCATTTCTTTGATTTGTTTGTTTGTGTGAGTGGCTTTGAAGAAGATAGAAGACTAAGAGGTTGCGATTTGGAGAGTAGATAAATGCATAGCGCAGAGGCAGCAGTGGTTGGCATACGGGCAGTGATTTCGGTTATGAATGTGCCTAGGTCTTTGATTTTGTGAAGGGCAGTGCTATAGTGGCTAGGGTCGGTACAGAGGTGGTCGGGGGATGGGTGGCGCTGTCGATTTGAGTAAGGTGCATTACTATGATTTAGGGTCATGATACTCCATCAGCTTACACTAAAGACACCTGCAAAGTGTGTCACACACCATTTTTAGCAGGGTGTATATAATACAGTGCCTATTTATATGATGTTTCCTTGTCAAAATCTAAATAACATACTAGTATTAACTTTGATATTTTATTATCTAAAGTACACTTTCACAAGCGGGATGAAAAAAAAAAGAAGGGTTCATCGTTTATACCAGGGTAGGCAGCACTTTCAGCAATGTCTTTGTGCAATTAATTTTAGTATATGTAAAGTAAGGCAGTTAATTAGTTGTTATTACGCAAATGAAGCGTTGACATTTCTCATTAAATAATAAGAACAACTAATTAAGGCATAGGAAGAACATAATTAACACTAATCTTTTTAAAGTTGATCATTCCAAATAACGCAGGAATCCCATTTGCTTAAGGATCTTTCAAATGACTTCCTCAAATTGCAATATGGTACACAAATCCCATTGCTAATTAATCTACTTTCAAATAGAATACCCCCATATTTTCTTTTTTCTTTTTTTTCTTCCCTGACTCTTTAGATTTCTCCCTAGCGTGTGCAGCTAAACACAAGTACTGTTCAGCATGAGCATAAACTATCATCTGCAAAAAATGCTTGCAATATAAATCAAAATATATTATATTAAAGGGACTAAATCATATTAAATTAGTCCTTGAAGTTAGCAACCAACCTCAAATCCATTCGTAATATTTGAAAACCTCTCCCAAGGTGTCTAAAGTTGCTAAAAGTCAATCAAATTAATCCTTGTTGATTGATTTCGAGGGACTAACTTGACTAACTTTTATCAATTTTAGGGATTCCGAGAGAGTTTTAAAAACATCAACGACGAATTTGAAGTTGGTTGCCAATATTAGGGAGCTAATTTGATAGTTTACTCTCATCCCAGTATTGACCCATCTATACTATTCAACTAAAGCTTAGTACTTTTTTACTGTAATCTTATCACACCGCTACTAAACTTTATGAAGAAGGATGGTCCATTAAAGGATTGGTTAGTAATTAAGGGAACTGCCTTCCAGTATAAGTCTGTCCAAAGGACCAACTAGCAGGGGCAACATTATATGAGACCACACTGTGGCCATTACTGGTGGTGACCAAAAAGGAAAGGCTCTGTCCATTCAGGTAAGAGTTGCTTTGCCAGTTTTGGCCCCAATTCCTTGACATGGCTTGCCATCTAGTTCTTGAACCTTTGATGGCCACAGAATGCACATCACCAGCACCTCCAACATTAGTCACTAGGACTAAATTGAAGTAAGAATGGCCATTGATGGTGAACTTGATTCCACCCCTTCTCCTGCACCTCACCCTTCAAACAAAATCCATGAAGAAAATGTTAGCTTCAAGGCCAAATGTATCCTTAAAAAAGAGTAACATACTCTTGCACAAATTTTTACTCAAAATAGATTGTTACACAATTCTCACATACTCTCATCTAAATCACTTTTTTTAGACCATAAGATATCTTTACAGGTTCGATCCATTTGAATTGTTCACAAAATTAATCTTCGTTTGATTGCAAGAGCACAAAGGTTACATAGTCTCCTCACAAAAAGTTGCCTTCCTAATATTTGAACTCGCATTCTCCTCATAGAGACTCAAGTTGTTTACTACTTCAACCACCCTTAGCAGGTTTAGGGTCTAAATCATTAAAGCACCATGACCCCATTGCAACATTTTCTTAAAAGGTACACACCTCAAAAAGTTCGTGTTAGTATCTATTAAGGGGCAAAATGGGTAGAACAAAGGATGAGAACAATAAATTACCTTCTATAAGCTACAGGAACAATGCCAGCTTTATATTGGGCAATTTGCTGGAAAACAAGTTGAGACAGATCAAAATGGTGATTGGGAGGGTCACACCAGCCACCAGGTGGGCAGAAATTAGTGGCAGTGACTACAATGGAGCCAGGGAAACACCATTGTGGGGCATTTATACATTTAATTTCATAACATGCACCACAGCTCAAGCCATTGCTGAACAAGGCAGTGCTGAGTGCTGCTGTGTTAGTCCCATAACCTTGGCTATACAAGTTCCCATAGCCACAAGCCCCTCCTGCAATATGAGATTGTTAGCCAATTACCACAAATTACCAAGTAATTAGTACAGAACCTCAAACACAAATTTAAGCTAACACATTTGTTAGCACAAGTTTGTGTAGGTATACATACCCATTGTCCCAGAAGCATCACTACCACCATAGAATGTGGCATGTGCATTGGTCCAACCACCATGTCCATAGCCACTAACATATGAGACCATAGAGATAAACCCCAGAGGAAGAAAGCCAAGAAGAGCCATTTTCCTGCAGAAGAGTAGTATTCACAATTCAGCAATGTTGTAGATAGTGCAGTAATAATAAGTTGCTAGATGCACTAATGGAGAAGCTAATAAATTGAAAGATAACAAAAAGAAAGGAAGGGAAAGAATAAGGGAAGGTAATTAATTAGAGGAAGATGAACCTTTGAAAGGAGTTGGTTTGAGGAAATTGAGGGGGAGTTGGAGATTGAATAAATAGAGGTCAGTCAATATCAAACCTAAGACATTATGAGCTGTTGGGACCATGCAAATGCAGAAAAAAAACTGCGAGGGGGTAAGCGGTCTTGGGACTCAATTTTAGTGGAAACTGCTCTTTTCAAAAGGGGGATCAAAAGCATTTTCCTTGCAAACTCAAATGGGTCAAATGGAATCCACTATAAGGCTTAAGATATTTATCTAGGTATACATAATATGTACCAATCAACAAATAATTCTATAGTCAGAATTTTCTTTTGGCTAGAAAATTTATCATAATGAATTAGCATTATTAATTGTTGTTGATAGAGTAATTATCTGCCTTATTTTAATTTATTTTGCAATTAAATCCTAATTATGAACACCATATTTTGTCCTTTCTTTTAATAAAAATAAGAAAATAATAAAACAATTTTTTTTAATCAGTTTCCAGAATTTTATCTAACCTTATATTTTTAACTGCTTTTCAAATTTTTATCTTATCATTTCAATTATTTTTCAAATTTTTATTTCATCATATCTCAAACTTTCAACTGCTTTTCAAATTTTTATCTCATCATATCTCCAGTTTTTCAACTGCTTTTCAAATTTCTGGTCAATCTGTTACCAAAGATTTCTCTTATTCTTCTCTATATAAAGCCAACTTTCTCATTTCAAAAGGGAGGAATTCAGTTAGCTGGAGACCACTTTTACAATTTTTTATTCCCATTCTCTCATCAAATTTTGGATCCCATCACCATTACACCATTATCTTCCACCAAAATCAATCATATTCTTATTTTAATCCCATAGTTGAGCCAAACTATAGCCCATCTTAATATTTCCGCCCATCACCATTGTTGCATTGCAGTAAAGCCACACAACCGACACTCTTGCTCAGCCTCTATCAAAGCACTCTACTATCATCACTGGCATTAATGCCTCAATTCTTATTTGCATTGTGATTTTAATCCTTTTCCTGTATGCACTTTGTTGTTGTTGTTTTTTTTTTTTTTTTTTGGCCTTTCGTTTTTATTGTCTTTTGAAAAAAAGAAATTTATGCCAAATTTCTTTCTTTTTTTAATTAAACATTTTCTTTTCCATTGTAATTTTTTTTCTTTCATTTGAAGGGTTTTACTCAATTTTATGTTATTTTTGTGTGTTTGATTTTTTCTTGTTTGACCTTTTTCTTTTAAATTTTGAAATATCATATTATCTTAGCTAAAAAAAATTTTTTAGTGGTTAAAATATTTTTTTAATCCATGCAACAAACTTACGACATTGATGTATGGTTTGACCATCCTCAAGGGTTGTAAGAATTGTAAGGGTTTATTGTATAACTTATGCTATCTTGAATCTTATGCAAGAGTGGATTATGTTTTTTTTTTCTCTTCTTTTTTCAAAAATTCTTTTTGTAAATAAAATCAATCAATCCGCAATTATTTTCTACAAGAACGATGATGGCTTTGAGTTCCTCATTGTACCAGAGGATATGGAAGAGCGTGCACTCCCCATCAAGCCAAACATTAAATTTTTTTAAATTTTGTTTCTCTTTTATTATTATTTTTTTTGTAAATAACTGCCATTTTTTTGGGGAAAAATAAACATTATTAAAGTTATTGTTAATTTGCATAATAAACTCTAGGGTAACCATTATAAAATGGATGTATTAGAGATGCTATGGGATTAGTTTCCACCTTTCTTTGTGAATAATTAGACTCCCAAACCTAATCTCTTTTAAAGATCAGTTCTTTGCAAATTTAAAAAGTTTTTCCGATTTTTTACTAAATATAAATTGGTGGCGACTCCATTGAATATTTTTTTTAAAAATATTTTTTTTGTTACCTCTCGTCACGGCACCCTCCGGTCACATTGTGATAGTTTAGCGACTCTACTGGGGATGGTTAGAGAGTCAAGCCCATTAGAGTCAATTATGCAAATTATATAACTAAAATAATATTTATTTTTTCCCTTCTTGTTGTTCTTCATTTTTTTGTGTTTTGTTTTTAATTGTGAATAATTATTTTTGAAAATAATCTTTTATTTATTTGTAAATGATTATTTTATTTTATTTGTCACTCAAACCTTACGGTAATAGACCTTTTTTTTCTCTCTTTTTGTATATATCTTAAACCTTAGGATAGTCAACTTTTTGTATATATTGTTGGGCTTTTATTGTGTAGTTTTTAGGGCTTTAAAGTTTTATGCTCCTTACACACACTTTACTTTCACTTACCTCACATACCATTTGGACTCTATACCTGAGCCTTGGAAATCCACAGGAATAGACGGGGCTTTGACGAGGTTATTGTGAGGCTTATGCTTCCCTGACAGTTGTTGATTCTTTCGCTCAAATTGTTACTAGAATTGTAAGCTACCATATTGTGATTTATGTCCCTGTGGCCCTGCTCACAAAACTGGGTCTTTATCTTCTAAATAAGGGTAATCTGGGGACCTTGACTCATAGGGGTATAGATCCGTCCCAAAAATCATGTATTAATAGATTGAGCTTAGTGGCTATTCAAATTAGGGTCTTGACATTAGACATTTCCAACCATTAGGTCCCACTTTACTAGGACACAAAGGAGCATTTTTTTTCTTCTTATCTTATAATATGAATTTCAAATCATGCACTAAAATAACATACCATGTATATTTTATTTTTTTTATTTTAATTTTTTTGCTCTAACAAATCTCCCTTCTCCACATCACTCATTGCAACATGCATATCATTCACTTCTGTGATACATGATAGCATACATAAATAAGCAAAAAAAAAAAAAATTTATCGAACATGCATTTTCTGTCTTTCCATTCTATCCCTTCTATATATTCGTGACATGCATAGAAAAGCCAAAAAAGTGTTCATAACATTGACCTTCTTTTTCCTCTATTCTTTCAAAAAATTCATAACGTGCAAAAAAAAAAAATCATAAAACATGCATTTTTTTTCCTTTCCATTATACCCGTCCATATATTCATGGCATGCATACAAAGCCAAAAAAAAAAAAAAAGAAGCATTCATAACATTGCATTTAACTTTTCTAAAAAAAAAAAAAAGCATCAAACATGCATTTTTCTTCCCTTTCCCTTTATCCTTTTCATACATTTATTATGTTGCAACATGCATTTTTGTCACATTCATAACATGCATTAATAACGTAACATACATTTTTTTCTCATCACATATCATAATATGCCCAAAAAAGAAAAAAAAAAAGATGATTTCTCAAACATGCATTTTTCTTTTCTATTCCCAAACAATCATATCATGCACTATTTTTTTTTTCACATTAATAAGCATTTAGGGAAGAGTTCATCTAACATGCATTTCTTTATTTTCTATATATATCCCACATTATTCATGCATTTAAATATTGTCACATGCATTCTTACTTTTTTTTCCAACAAAGCAGCATTATAACATGCATGTATTAATAAGCATTTAGGCATAACTCATTCAGCATGTATTTCATTTTCTTTCTTCCCTTTCCATCCTTTCCATCGTTTCCATATATATCATTATGCATATCATGCATCTTCTTTCGTTCATAACATGCACTTTTTTTTATTAAAAATAACCTTGAAAAGAGGATGCACTATGTTGTCTCTAAACATTGCTCACCCAAGGAAAACTTAGTTTGATCCATGTAATTATGTTTGAGAGCCATGAGCAAAAAAAAAAAGAAAAAAAAGAGGAGAAAAAGAAAAAAAAAACTTGAGGTTAAAGGAAGAGATCTAGAAGGATAGAATATGACCTAACAAACCATTGAAGAGAAGATCCAACATGTTTGAAAATTGTTCTTAAACCTTATAGAAACTACGACATTCGATCTTGATGAGACCAGCCAAGCTTTGGAAGATGTGAATACGTGTTTTCATTGCAATGAAGAGACATTAACTAGGGATGTAAATCTTGATTTGACTTGTCGTATCTTGAGTACTAAAAAACAAACTTTTATTGTCTTTGCTTCTATTTGAGATCCACTGAAATAATGAAATCATTATGCATAGTTTCTTTTTTTTTTTTTCCCTCAAATCAACACATTATCTTTCATATCCATATACTCCTTCATTCTTCTGCATCCTTTAAACAGTCATTCCTTCCTTTTGGAATTCCTCTCCCATGTGGATAATCATGAAAAATCCATTAATTGATTCTTGTGTTACAAAGGGCATGAATAATCATGAACATGATGAAATTCCCAAACAATACAGGCAATTTGCTTAGATGTTGAACCTAGTGAAATTGACAAAGTAGTTGACATCCCAAAAGTTTATCATAAGCCCCATGTACTCCCATTGAATCATCAATTGGGGCAATTTTGTATTTGTTAGTATTGATGACAGCAAAACTCGAAGAGTTGAAGGTGATCGAGAAGAAGCGATTACCATCAATCTGCTATAGGCAATCATACAAAAAAGGGATGGCGAGAGCATTTAACAAAAGTGTTCAGTATCCAACATTGTGACCACATGTCATAGTTTTGAAAAAGATCTTGCCAAATCAAGAACACAATTAAGGCAAATAGGAACCAATAACTTGACAAGGTGGTTGATTCTTGTGCAACTGAAAAAGCCTCTTAAACCCAAAAAAACAAAAAAGAAAAAAGGCTCGCTAGATCGAAAACTCAAAAAGTCGGTCTAGGCAAAAGTTAGAGCCCAAAAATTCAAAAAAGAAGAAGAAGAAGAAGAAGAAGAAGAAAAGAAAAACTCGATAGGTTGAAAACCCCAAAGGGTAATCTAGGCAAAAATTAGAGTAACAAAATATTCGTTAGGTTGAAAACCTGAAAGGGTAGCCTACACGAAGGTGTATCATTTGGGAAATCAAGCACAAGTGTTTATCAATAGTCAAAAGTAGATTGCTTTGTAGCATGCAAGAAATTATAGTCTTGGTCATGAGTTCAGGTCTGATGTAACTGAGAAATTAATGAAATGGATAAATTATGCGAAATATGCATTGCAAGTCTTTCTAACCCTTTTGTACCCTATCCATTTCCTTATACTTATCCATATCTTGTAAATACTGTCCAATTTTAAATGCAATAAATTTGTCTTACTCATTTACTTTCGCTCTTACTGCCTCATTCTTTACTCTCTTTTCTCTTTCTCCCTTTTCTCCTTCATCATCAAAAGTAGTATTATGCTTAGTTCATCTATTCTCTATCAAATCATGCATAATCAAAATATTATACTCAAATAAAGCAAATGGCATTATCCAACAAGGCTCAATTACAACAAGTCAATATGAGACTCAAAATCCACATTGCAATGGGTTAAAAAAAAACAAAGAAAGCTCACTAGATTGAAAACTCGAAAAGGCAATTTAGACAAAAGTCAGAGCAAAGCCAAAAAAAAAAAAGGAAAAATAAGAAAAAGGAAAGCTCGCTAGATTAAAAACTCAAAAGGGCGGTCTAGGCAAAAATTAGAGCACAAAGGAAAAGTAAAAAAGCTCGCTAAATCAAAAATCAGCAATAACGATCTAGACAAAAGTTAGAGCAACATCAAAAGAAAAATCCAAAGCATGATAAAATAAAGGATCAGTTCAAAATGAAGGTAAAGGCAAAAATTCAAGAAGCAAGCAATTCACAAGAGAGACTCTTTGGCATGTAAGAGCAACAGTTAATTGAAAATAAAAGTCAAGGTAGAAATTCAAGAAGCAAGCAGTTCATTGAGAAGTTCTTCAGCATGTAAAGCCATGAGTCAGAAGCCAAGGACAAACAATTTGAAAGAATGGTCAAATGCAATGACTCTTCAAATAGAACAACTTACTTGGATCTGACAAGGATTTTCCGACAAAAGCAATGTTTGGAAACTGTAAACTGGGGCAAATTTTTTTTTCTTGCATTATCAAATCATGTATGTCAATCCACATGTCATTCTCATTGCCTCATTCTTCATATCATCATGACCATATCATTTGCTTTTTCTTTTTTTCAAATACCACAAATTAGGGCAAATTTTTTTTTTCCTCATTTTCTTCTTTCTAAATCTTTCTCATCATCATTGAAGCATTCATCATCAAATCATCTAAGTTTTGTCATTACATCATTCATCACATCATTTAATTTTCGACAATCATCTCTAGGCATTTACTTTTCTGCATCAAAAATCATTTTCTTTTCTATAAATATCACATATCATAAATCATTCATTTTCAATATTCATCACTAAGCATTCCTTTTCTATAAACATCTAATATCACAATCATTCTACTTTTTATTCATTATCACCATCATGTTATTTTTCAGTAATTATCACTATCATTTTACATTTTAGTCATTATCACAATCATTTTATTTATTTTTTAGCAATTATCATCATCATTATCACTTTATTTTTTAGCAATTATCACTATCATTTTATTTTTCAGCAACTATTATCATTACTTTACTTTTATGCAATTATCATCATCATTTTACTTTTATGCAAATATTAACATCACTTTACTTTTCTGCAACAATCATCATCACTTTACTTTTATGCAATTATCACCATCATTTTATTTTTTTTTGCAATTATCACCGTCATTGTATTTTATTTTTTTGCAATTATCACTATCACTTTATTTTTCTATAATTATCATTATCACTTTACTTTTATGCAATTATTACTATTATTTTACTTTTCTGCAATTATCATCATCATTTTACTTTCCTACAACTATTGCCATCATGTTACTTTTCTGCAATTATCATCATCATTTTACTTTTATGCAATTATCACTATCATTTTACTTTTCTGCAATTATCATCATTATTTTACTTTTCTGCAAATATCACCATCACTTTACTTTTCTGCAATTATCATTATCACTTTACTTTTTTGCAACTATCATCATCATTTTATTTCTCATACTTTTCGCACTGCAAGACATTTACTTTTTTGCATTTTCATTTGCGCAAATCTGCATTTTCAATTTCAATTTCAAAATCATTTCTGCAAAGTTTCATTTCAAATCTATTTTGATTCTACAATTTCAAATCTATTTCAACTCTGCAAAGCTGCATTTCAAATCTATTCTGCAATTTCAAATCTATTTCAATTCTGCAATTTCAAATCTATTTCAATTCTGCAAAATTCAATATCAAATTTATTTCATTTCTGCAATTTCAAATTTATTTCACTTCTGCAAAATTTCAAATCTATTTCATTTCTGCAAAGTTCAATTTCGAATCTATTCTACAAAGTTCAATTTCAAATCTCAAATCTATTTCATTTCTGCAATTTCAAATATATTTCATTTCCGCAGAGTTCAATTTCAAAAAAGTTCAATTTCAAATCTATTTCAATTTTGCAATTTCAAATCTATTTCATTTCTGCAAAGGTTCATTTTAAATCTATTTCAATTCTGTAAAGCTGTATTTTCAAATCTATTTCGATTTTGTCAAGCTGCATTTTCAATTTTAAAGATTAGATTTCATTTGTAAGGCTGCATTCCATTCACAAAGCTACATTTTATCTCATTCATATAGCTACAAGGTCGCATTACATTTGCAAGGCTACATTTCATTTTCGCAAAGCATCTACTCCCATCACTTTTCCTGTTCAGACAAAAGTATGTGTTCATATCTTTACTAGTTCCTTACTACGAAAATATCAAAACCCTACGATTTTGTATTTTCTAGTAAATAACAAGTAAAGAGGGGCAACTGTGAACATCATATATTATCCTTTCTTTTAATAAAAATAAGAAAATAATAAAACAAATTTTTTAATTAGTTTATAGAATTTTATCTAATCTTATCTTTTTAACTGCCTTTCAAATTTTTATCTCATCATTTCAACCATTTTTCAAATTTTTATTTCATCCTATCTTTAACTTTCAACTGCTTTTCAAATTTTTATCTCATCCTATCTCCAGTTTTTCAACAGCTTTTCAAATTTCTAGTCAATCTATTACCAAAGATTTCTCTTATTCTTCTCTATATAAAGCCAACTCTCTCATTTCAAAGGGGAGGAACTTAGTCAGCCAAAAACTACTTTTACTATTTTTTATTCCCATTCTCTCATCAAGTTTTGGATCCCATCACCATTACACCATCATCTTCCACCAAAATCAATCATATTCTTATTTTAATCCCACAGTTGAGCCAAACTATAGCCCATCTTCATCTTTCTGCCCATCACCATTGTTGCATTGCTGTGAAGCCGCACAACCACCACTTCTGCTCAGCCTCCATTAGAGCACTCTACCATCATCACTGCTATCAATACCTCAAGTCTTATTTGCATTGTGGTTTTAATCCTTTTCCTGGATGCACTTTGTTGTTTTTTTTTTTTTTTTTGGCCTTTGGTTTTTATTATCTTTTGAAAAAAAGAAATTTATGCCAAATTTCTTTCTTTTTTTAATTAAACATTTTCTTCTCCATTGTAATTTTTTTTCTTTCATTTGAAGGGTTTTACTCAATTTTATGTTATTTTTGTGTGTTTGATTTTTTCTTGTTTGACGCTTTTCTTTTAAATTAGTTGAATTCTTTTAAATTTCGAAATATCATATTATCTTAGCCAAAAAAATTTTTTTTAATGGTCAAAATATTTTTTAATCCATGCAACAAACTTACGACATTGACATATGGTTTGACCATCCTCAAGTGTTGTAAGAATTGTAAGGATTTATTGTATAGCTTATGCTATCCTGAATCCTGTGCAAGAGTGGATTAGGTTTTTTTTTTTTCTCTTCTTTTTTCAAAAATTCTTTTTGTAAATAAAATCAATCAACCCATAATTATTTTCTATAAGAACGACGATGGCTTTGAGTTCCTTATTGCACCAGAGGATACGTAGGAGTGGACACTCCCTGTCAAGCCAAAAATTAAATTTTTTTAAATTTTGTTTCTCTATTTTATTTTATTTTTGTAAATAACTGCCATTTTTTTGGGGGAAAATAAAGGTTATTAAAGTTATTGTTAATTTGCATAATAAACTCTAAGGTAACCATTATAAAATGGATGTATTAGAGGTGTAGTGGAACTAGGTTTCCACCATTCTCTGTGCATAATTAGACTACCGAACCCAATCTCTTTTGAAGATCAGTTCTTTGCAAATTTTAAAGGTTTTTCTGATTTTTTCCTAAATAAAAATTGGTGGCAACTCTATTGAATATTTTTTTAAAAAATATTTTTTTGGTTGCCTTTCATCGCGGCGCCCTCCAGGCACGTTGTGACACTAATAAATTCTAGTGGTATTTTGTTAAAATTTGTTCGGCCTATTTCATTGCAGTTAATTGAAGGAATTTTGAGCTAGAGTTAAATAAAATAATCATCCAAAATTCCTATATCCCAAGGATCAATTCAACTTTAAATATGACATGTGCAACAACAATCATAGCAACAATTAGGAGATTCAATATTAAGGTTACCTGGAAAGATTGAAGGTGAGAAATCCATATTCAAAGGTTGCTTGGTGACTTAGTATGTTGACAAGGGAGAAATCCAAATAAAGATTCTAGGACAAAGTACTCCTCTTATTCCGCAATAGGTATTGTGTGTCATCAGGGGGTCCACCGGCGAGCAGTGCTTAGGCCTAATGGGCCCAATAAATTCAATAACAACAGTAATTATGATAATTTGAGTTTAAATAATTGGCTCTAATTATTTTAACATCCAATTAATCTAATTCCAAAATTAAATTGGGACATTGATTTATGCTAATTCACACAAAATTTCCAACATTAATTAGTCCAAACAAAACACTAACTTATAAAAGCAAATTAATGACACTTTAGTATAGTCTCAATTCTTTTGTTTTAATTAACAAAATTATAGAATAAATTTCTCGTAAAAAAAAGTTATAAAATAAATTTAATCATGAACATTTTTTTTTTTATGTCGCATGTTATATTTTTGTTATATCAAAATATTGTGTTGGCAATTAATGGTTAGTTAATTTAAGTGATTTGATATGTGTTCGTTTTAAATAAGGTATCGAGTTTGAGTCTTGTAAATGAAAAAAAAAATAGCATTAAAAGAGTTTTACCCTATAATGAGCCGATATGACTTAAGTGAAATTAGTTGAATATCTAATAAATTTTGGATATTAGATTTATATCAAAGTCAATATCGAAGAAATCTTAAAAGTAATTCTGCTCTTCGAAATCTCAATTTTCTTTTCTATCTCATATCAAAAGCTTCCTCTAGCAAATTGACACCCTTCTCTGCCCTTCTCTTGGAATAATAAAGTACCGTGTGCATGTAAAGGTACGATGCGCATGACATAATGCAAGCAAATAATAGCAACTCTCATATCTTCTTCTAATAAAAAGGGAAATGCTAACCAGAGTATTAAAAGTACTAGTTAAAGGAACAAAAAGAAAAATAAGTATGTGTTTAATAAAATAAAAAAGTACATGCGCTTTCCTCAAGAGCATATATGTGTGTGAATAGAACATGAATAAGGCATTAGTTAGTAAAATGTTCTCGCTATTAGTTGCTAACATGTGGTTGGTAATTTAAGTAATTTAGTATTTATTTTTTTAAAATAATGTCTCAAGTTTAAAAAAAAAAAAATAGTGCTAGAAGGGTTTTATAGTGGATTGTTCTGACTCAAATCATATAATTAGTTAAGATCTAATAGATTATTGATATTAATAATTTTTAAAAAAATTGCCCTATACATCATTTATTTATACAATCATTATTTATATCTTATTTTGATAATATTTTTAATATTATGGTTAAAGTGATACATGAAACACTAATGGGAGTTGGGCCTCGTAGAAGGAACTAATCTATCATACATGATAAATTACAGTTTGAATCTCATTAAAAGAGGTACTCACATTTAATGGTCGATTGTGCCTCGAATAAGATTATCTTCAACAAAGGATATATGTGAGAAACCCAAAGTAATATGTGTTCAATAATACAATTAAGAATTTGTCACTAGAAGGAAATAAGTATTAAGTGGGCCCTAATCCTTCTTTTTCTATCTTATCTTTTTCTTTGGTCTCCCCTTGTGTGAGTATTGTTAAAGGAGTTGCCATCTTTTTTCTTTGGTAGCAACCCCCCATTTTCTTTTTCTTCTCGTTGCTTAAGGTTTTGTATTTTGTGTTTTTATTTGTATTATATCCTTTGTAGGTGTTTTTGTTTGTTCTCTTCTTAGGGATTTTTGGTTATCCCTTTTATGGGTGTTTTACTATCACTTTGTGTGTGTGTTTTAGTTTTCTCTTGTGGATATTTTTATTTTGATATTCTACATATTACAAAATATTTAGATATATTTTGAAAAGAGGCATAGTATATTGAGCACTTTTCGTGTTAATTTTCGATATGAAAAATGCTTAGATATCTATAGTCTTTGAGTAAGGAGTAAAGCCATAAATTATTGGTTAATTTAGAATATAAAAAATATTTATTTTTTTATTAAATTTGGATCTAATATTTCTATTTCATTTTATAAGTGCTATTAAACTTTATGAATGAAAATTTCTTTCTCATAAAAGAAAAGAATTTGTCACTATAATAAATGCCACACATTGGTATAGTAATTATTTATTGGATAACAACAAAGATTATTCAACTGTTAGTCCTGTATTGATTGGATGCGAGTGACATCGTTTGTTAACTACTCCCTTTATTCACTTATAAGTATTTTCATTAAAAATAAATAAATTATCTACCATTAAAGAATATTAAAAAAATATTAATTATTTTTTTTTCTAAATCTACCCTCATTTTATTCTCTCTACTAATTAATGGAGAGAGAGAATATAAATTACAACATGACAGAACAGTTTTTCTTTTCTCTTCTCTTCTTTCTTTTTTTTTTTGAACTTTGTTTTTCTCCATGAGTCACCTCCTCATGTAACTTCAATTTCTTTAACATTAACTATGGTGGCAACATAACTTTATGTGAAGAATAATGTTACAAAGGACTCGAGCTTGTGTATGTTATATGAACCTGATAACGTGTCTAATGGAAACAACATCAGTGCACCCACATCAGTGGAATTGGTTTTACTGAAACACTCTCCTTTAATTTTATTTATTTTGTATTTTAATGAGAATAGTTTTTACATATTATCAGTGTAAAATAATTTTGTATTATCAACTAATAAAAATTTAAGAAATTATCAAATCATAGTGAGTAATTATAATAGATAATTACTTACTATAATTTGACAATTCTCAAATTTCTATTAGATGATAGTATAAAATTATTCTATACTATTAGCGTATAGAAATTACTCTTATATTAAGAATAATTTCTAATATTGATAGTGTAAAAATCAACTTATAGGAATTTAGGAAAATGCTATATAACCTCTTTTTAGCTCATAACAAAAATTATTCTACACTATCAGTGCATAGAAGTTAATCTTTAAGCTTAATTCTAAAAAAGATGACATGGCAAGTTCTTTTAATTTTTATTAGATGATAATTAAAATTATTTTATACCGCCAATGCTGAAAATTATTCTGATAGTATAAAATTATTTTATACTGTCAATACGTAGAAATTAAAAGCTTAATTCTAAAAAAGATAACATGGCAAGTTTGCTTAATTTTTATTGGATAAAAGTGTAAAATTCTTTACACAGTCAATGCATAAAAATTATTTTCATTTTGGATTTAATTTTGATTCATTATCAATGTAAATTTTTTTTATATAATTATCTAATTATGTATTGATATGTCATTAAAATTATTTAACTTTTATAATAATTAGTACAAAAGTGACACATATAATAAAATATGATTAGTTTATAATAAGAAATTAATTTATATGGATCGACAGTGTAAACAAACTTAAATTGTTAGCCAATAAAATTACAAGAAAGTGATAAATTATAATTGGTATTTATTATAGTGAATAATTGTCTACATTGATTCAGCACTTTCTTCAAATTTTATTGATTGACAATATAATTTTTTTGAATTTAATTTTGATATATTGCCAATATAAAAAAACTTTACGCAAATATTCAATCATATTTTGTACATCAACAAAGTATTTAATTCAACCCTCCACTACCTTAAAAACTTTACAAATAAAAATATATGATTAAGTCACTATGTAAAATTCTTTTATATTGACAGTATATCAAAATTAATTTCAAATTTTTTACACTACCGGTAAATATAAATTAATTCCTTATAATAATATATTTATTGTTTTAATAGGGTGAAACACGGCACACTTAACCTCGTGTTCTATTTGAATTTTATGAAGCCACGTTTCGGACTCTTGATAGCACAAATGTGCTCGAGCCCGTACCATCAGCACTCTTAGGTGAAGGGGGGCCAGAGTCATGTATATTCTAAGGTACAGTGTGCATAAATTGCTGGAGCCCCTTCGTAGAAAGCATTTGATGGTTAATGGTGCAATCGGTATAGATATCTATGCCATCATAATCAATTCCATAGTAAAAATGATGTTCACCATCAAAATTTCACGTACTAAAACAACATTAATGTACCTCAAGAATTATGTGTTATCAAGAGGGAATTTAATTGTCTTATTGGTGAATTTGGTGAAAGAATTACAAGATCAAACCAAGTCATTTTGGGGGAGGGTCGGTGATGAATCATCTACTAATTAAACTTTGAAATTTCTGATCGTCCTAATGAGGATTATTATTCTGGCATCCATTATCAGTGTATGTTAGGAAATCATATATCATTAACTCTGATTTTTTGATATGTCATTTAGTATTAAAATGATGAAAATCTATGTCGTAACTCTATGTATGTCTCTACAAGGGCGTAATTAACCTAATTAACAGCTCACTTCCTAGAATTTGCAAAGACATGTATGTTTTGCTGGCACGAAAGCAAGGGTGCTTAGCCATTAAAAACAAACATGTGGCATGAATTCACGCATGCAGATCTAGAGTGCAGACACAATGCACATTAGTTATTGTATATGCTCACGGCATCACATACATATATAAACATGAAGGCAACAAATTTAATGATGTTGTAAGCATTAGTAGATCACTTTCATGTATCGAAATGTTGTGGAGTCACAGCCCCTTGGTTACCAAGTGCAATGGTAATTAAATTCATCTGTCCATATTAAAATGTGCGTACATAATTAAGATAAGATGCAAAATAACCATTAGAAATTTTAAGCTAGACCAACGTGACGTGTAGTTCATTTCGTCGGCAGGGTTGCTACGGAGTATCTCAAATTTGGCATAGTGGGGATCAGTTTCAGACAATTTTGGATACTTTTCCACATGGGAAGGACAAGGACTTTTAGCTCTACCACCCGGACATCACTTTGCAATATCTTTTTCGACGTTTCTACATTGCAATTTGGGAACACATGGTCTGTGGGAAACGTACATGCTATTTAATTGGTTAAATAATGATATTTTTAAGTAAGTTTTATATAATCATTTTGATACATAAGGAATTACGTATCAATAATTGAAGATTTTAATTAAGTTAATGGTGAATTTATTCGTGAAAAATTATATGTTAATAATATTGAGAATTTCAGTTATCTTATTAATCAATCTGGTAATATAATAATGCAAAATTTTTCTACTAAATTCAATAGTAAAATAATTGTAATCCTTAATTATTAATACATAATTTTTCACATATAGTTTAACAAGTAGCATAATTAAAATACCCAATCATTAATACATAATTCTTCAAGTATCAAAATGATAAATATAAAACTTATGTACAAATATGCCAGACTACCATAACAAAAAACTTAGTTGCTAATGATTTATTGGTTCAATTAGTTCAACACTTATTTCTTTTATAATGAATCTTAAGTTCGAGTCTTGTTCTCTTTTACTCCTTAATGGGTTAATCTGACTCAAATCATCAGATTAGTTGGAGTTTAATAAATTTCAAATACTAATAATTTTTTTAGAAAAATAACAGTTCGAATTTATAAAATGCGCCTTATTTCTTGTAACAATGCATTTGGTGTGATTCATTTTACTTCATCACATTTTTTACCTCTCTAGTTAGGATAAGTTGCATGCAGGTCAAAATTATCGATTGAGAAATGATACTAACATGATTAAATATAAATGTACGTATAGAAATAGAAAATGATATATTTACTAATTATAGCTAGTAATAAAAACTATATAAATATAAAACAATATATATGTAAAAGCGTGAACATATTATATGTACAAGAGTTTAATTTGTATACACTAATAGAATAGAAATATAAGAAAGTATTAAATCACATTAAATAACTATCTATTATGATAGGAGACCCACCATGATTTGCTCCTTCTTTATATTTTTATTGGTTTAAAATATAAAATTATTTTATATTGTTAATGTGTATAAATTAAACTCTATATATAAAAGAATTTTATAAAAGTGAGAAGTTGCAAAGAATATTAAAATACAAAAAATTTCCAAATCACGACATGTATACCGAAAAAAAAAATTACATGTGTATACATATAATTAACCACTATAGCAAACATATAGAACACTTTGCAGCACTCGATCTATTGATTTTGTATTTTTTTAATTAACGTAACATGTCATGCTAGTAAACTCCTTTTTTTTTTTGGATGCATTCATGACCAAAGCTCAACACCCCAGTAAGGGCGGAGCAAGCACAAGGGATTACAAAGGTTCAGTTACTAACATTCTCATGTTAGCAAGATACATGAGAGGATTCTCATCCTACTATATATGTGATTGCAATTTTTACAAAAGAAATAGAGAGTTTGTAATATATTTTTATAATTTTATTTTTATTAAATAATTAAATATAATTAATATATTTTATAAAATAGATAAAAATGATATTTTCATATTTTAATAAGGATCATAATATAATAAATAATATTATAATCTTATTAAAAAAAATTCAATTTGAAAAAACTATAAAATGAGAATAGTGAATAATTTTAAGAGGTTAATAAAATCTACAAAAATTTTTTTCTTCTTAAAATATAATGCTTGTGAGCAGAGATAAAATCCTACAAGCCTCTCTCTCCTCTTCTAAGTTAAGAAAAATGTTATATACTCATTTTCTACATCCATTATTGACACCAACAGTGAGAGTGGAAAAAATAAGATGGCCGGTGTTAAAAATGAAAATTTATCACTTTATTTCTTTCTTTTTTATTGTGTATCTACAAGAAACTTTTAAAATAAATACAAATAATATTACTTCTAGATTAAACTTCTAAACATACGCAAGTAGGTGAGTCCAAATAAGTTAGGCCGGCTCAAATTGAAACTCCTACAACGTAGTAAGTTGGATTTGTTGCCAATTAGCAGGGCTTAATTATCCACAGAAGATTTCGAGAATCAAGCATTGAAGCATTGCTCACTGGAAAGGGGGAACGTATTTTATGGACTAGATTGGGTGGGGCTCAATATCTTTGGTTACGTGTCACTAATGGTGACAACTTTTATGACGAATGTCCAAGTGTTTCTGAAAGTACGTCATGAAAGGTAAATGTTGTGGACAGGAGTTTTCGAAGAAACAACGATGCTCAAGACTTTTGCAAATACATGCAGAGGCATCTCAAGTGAGAGAGTTAATTTTATAGGATTTGGTTTGAGTTAATTTTATGGGATTTGGATTCTCTCTGAGAGAACCAAATCTTGGTTATTGAACTATTTATAATCATAAATTATCAAAATTAAAAATTATTTAAAAATTATATAATTATTTAAAAATGTTACGTAACTTTATATTTTCAATACCTCATGTTGCATGTACCTACATTTAGATTTTCACACATAAAAAGATGTGTGAAATAACTATTTTAAAGATAGGTCATATGACACTTCAGCCTTCTGATCAGTGTGTTAACTAGCAAGCAATAAGTAAAGATTCAATTAATCCTTGACATGAGGGTTTGATCCCATTATCTAAGCATACGAAGATAGATAACTAATCTTGTTGTGATCCCTATCATTTATCAATGTGTGATTTGAATGTTCTACACCTCAGTTCCGGATTACGCGGGATTTCAATAAACTCTAGTCTCTAATAATTGATTTTCTATGGTTATGTGAGATATTTATGCCTAACGGTTTGGTGGAATGCAAAGTTAATTAGATGTTGCTCTATAACTGATGTGGACCTGGATCTTAGGCCGTTGTCCAATTAGAAATTGGGTGCTCTTGAAGCAAGAAAAATCTCTTTCTTTAATCCATTATTTTCTTGCCCTATCAATGAATGTTGATGGTTAAAGAAACAAGAATGACCCATATTTACTAATATAACAAATAATATATGAATCAAAGCAAGAAATTTCTCATGCATCAAAAACACCTAAGACTTTCTCCTTTAAATAGGGTTGCTTTAGCAAAGTTTAGAACATATTTAATTTATTAAAACCAAAAACTTACTTTTCTTTCAGTTTTTTTCTTTGATCTTTGCATGTTCAAAATTTTCGCTTTTTATCTTATTTCTTTAACTAGTACAAAATTTATTAAATAATATCTTAACTTCAATGTAATTTTTCTAAAAAAAGTTTAGTTGATCCTACAGTAACAAACTTTCTACAATTGTCATTACTCATCTATGTAGGTAAAAAAGTGATTCTTACACAAAGCTTTTCCTCATAAAGCTTACAAAAATTAAGTTAGGTCATTCATGGTGAAAAAAGAAAGGAGAAAGAAAAATAAATAAAAAAAAATAGACGTAGAGATAAAATTCCAATTATTTACTAGATGAAAGAAGCATAAATAATTGTACTGGAGACAATAGTAGATCTGGTATGGGTGACAAAGCCAGTATCTGTGATTAAAATCAAAATATCTATGTGTCCCTGCAGATGTTCAAAATGAAGGGTTCTCATTGGTGCCATACTTGGGCCAACATGGATCCCATGACTAAGACACTATTGGGCTTAGGAAGCCCCACTGTAACGTACCAATATGTAGGCACTGCAAGGCTTGGTTCAGTGTTTTAAGTGTTGGTCCTTGCACAGTAGGTGCATATTGGGGGCTAGGGTCAAGTTTTCAACTCTGATAAGAGACCGTAAGCCGTGTGCGCGCGCGCGCGTGTAAGATAAAAAAAATAAAAAAAGTACCAATATGTAGATATAACAATTGACCCGCAAAAAAAAAATGGAGATGTAACTTAGCCTGCCTTTAGATAAATAATTAAATATTCTTTAAAAATATTTTTAACAAGAAAAAAAATGCAGAAAAAAATGTAAAAATAGAAATAACTCTCTCTCCGCTATCTTTTTAAAAATACAAGCAAACGAGTAAAACAAACTTTAGAAGTAATACACACTGTGCGGTGCTTCTTTCATTTAAAAGTACTTAATCAATAATCAGGTGCCCACTATAGGTCACATTTTCATTTAAGAAATTTTAATTGAAGCAAAACCGTACTTTTCTCTATTAATGTATGTTTAAATTTCACTTTTATTCTTTTTCATTTCATTCAAAACAGTGTCCAATGTTTTTATTTAGTACCAAAGAAGGATTAAAACCTAAATACGAGAACACTAGGCCAGGAAAAAAAACACTTTTTTCATTTCCATACCATTATTATATACTGGCTTCTAATTAAGATATATTACCTCAAGGATTAAAGTTGTCTTCATGCTTGCTTTGGTTTCCCACTAATGGGAGAGATCAGGGAAGGTTAAAACTGGGGAGAATTAAATCAACAAATTAAGTGAGAAACCATAAAAGTAGATTAGCCACTACATCTTAACTCAAAATCTTGAGGTAATAAGTTTATGAGTTTTTCCAAATATATATTATTCACTTAGTCCAAACTTAACCAATATAGAACTTTACTATTCACACTTAAAATTTTAATATCTCTTTGTGAATATTTCTATTTTAATAGTTTTATAGATGACAAAGATCTTCAGATCTATTTTGAACGGAGTCATAATACATTCTTTAAATTGCAACACTTTTCATATTGGTCTCTGATATGCAAGATGTTTAGATATCAATAATCTTTGGATAAAAAGCAAAGTCGTATATCATTGGTTAATTTAGAATATCAAATATATTTATTTCTTATTAAATTTGGATCTGACAATTTCTTTTTCATTTTATAATTGCCGTTAGGCTTGTCTATGAATGAATTTTTCTTTTTCAATCAAAAAGTTATCTTCATGCTGATGTAGTCAAATTGCAGTGAGGAAACTTGTTTCGACTATATATGAATGGTTAAGTTGAAATTAAGCTGTCACCAAAATCAAGTCATGATAAATTATCCAGTCACCACTATTTTTCTTCTTTGCCAATCTGCCATAACTAGCAAGTCTTTCATTTCCTTCACAGCACACCCATCTGAATTCAGTCTTACCCTGGAGCCATCTTGCAAGGTAGGACAATAGTCTCTCTGATAATCTTATAAATAATGTGCATTAATTTGATGACTTTATCCACAATTCAAGAAATTCATTTACATATCCCTCTTACATATCTGGATGTGGAATTAAATTCTAATTGCTGTGTGTTTACAAAGTATCCACATCTAAAGCTGCAAGTTGATATAATAAATGACTTGAAACTGCCAAGGCTCTGATTCGTGGGGATGGTCCATCATATGTAAATATCAATGTTTAGTGAGGTTTGTGACATTGTTCGGCCTACCTTAGCTTAGCACATAACATGGAAATTTAAAGGCAAAGCAGTGGAGGAACCTTATGGGAGTGATGAAAACTATCCTTCAATACTGTAGACAAATGAACAACGCCTAATTAATCGATTCTCAGAACAACCAACTTCAATTTGGCCTTTGATTTGCTATTTCCTGAAAAAGATTTGCCAGGTCCAGTCTTTATCTAAAACGCGGCTTCAATCAATGTGATCCTGTATAATGATCACGCGCCCTTCTCATGTGTCCACAAGTGAAAGGACATGCAAGAGCACATGCAAGCACTGTCAAATATAAGATATTGAAAACAATTTTTCTTAATAGCACCAAGCTTATTGATTGATTAGCATATAGATATTTTGGCATGTGATTTATGCTTCAACATATATGTCACATATATTGTACATAAAACAAATTTTAAACCTAATTGAGGATGAGTTAAAGTCAGGAACATTAAATCAATTAGGAATCAATGGGTTATTATTCACCTAACAGGGACTAAGTAACTACTTACGTACGATCACATGCAGGCTAGTTCTTATGTCATTTTTTAAGAGTTGCTATGATATCTTAGCCCTCTTGTTTTTTTTTTTTTTTTTGTCGGTACTGAAATCTTGAATGAGTTAACGTTTACTAGTCATTCTCGCAATAACTGCTTAAAATAAATAAGTATAACCAACAAGCTACACTTTGATAACGAATTAGGATACTGATGCCCAGGAAGAGAATGAGTAATAGACTAATCCTTGTAGGAAGCCACTCATCTTGCCCTGCTTTTTTTTCTCCCCAAAAAAAGAAGAATGTTGAGATTTTTCTTTTTTCTTTTTTTATCAACACACGCACACCATTACTTGGAAGAAGGGAAGAAGGACGGGCTCTCTCCCTTTCGATTCCTTTCCTCCGTGGTGCACTAACGCAGAGGCTACAGTTCAAACCACTTGGACCATCCCTCCACGTGCAGAATGTTGAGACCTGAGACGTATATTTAACCATTTTGATGGACAATGAAAAAGAGGGTCCTAAACAATAAAGAGAACAACCAAGAAACCACAAGTCTTCAGGTCTGACGGGTCGAGTCATTCAAATCCAAATAACTGTGCCCCGAAACACTTCATTACTTCTCGTGGCATAGGCTTTAATAATCTATTTTAACTAATACTAATATCGTATCTGATCGAAATATTTTTGACGTACCAAAGAGAAATATTTTTGGGGCAGATTAAAATTAGAAGTATAACACCACAGGAAAGGAACCTCTCATCGGAAAAAGTTCATGTGTAAATTTTTACTATTAATTAAAAAGATGGCCAGAGTCTAAGTCCTAAACAAAAAATCTACACATCACAAAATCATACAAAATTTTCACATGAAACAATTGACTTCCATAACATCACATAAATGTGGCTTACTGGCTCTCTGCTTCCTTTATTTTTATGCGGTGGAATGGGGGAGCTGATTAGCAAGTAGTCGCCCACCACAAGCCGAAAATACAAGGCATCGAATTCAAGCCAACAAAATGGAAATAAGTGGTGGCCTGTGCACAAATTTGCCACAAACGCAGATTTTACATTGTTGTGTGCCGGTTGTACCATACAAAAAGGAACAAAATAAAATAAGTAAACAAAAAAGCCCTGCGTAGTAAGTATTACATTTGGAAAGAGTGGATAATAGGAGGAAAGGCATTTTCAGACATTGAAATTTAAATTGGGATAAAGAATTCTCGAGATTCAACTAGAAAAGTTAAAAGGGGAAAATTTTCTATCAGAGTGCAAGGGATTTTCATTCAGTTAAAATATAACTAACTATAATAAGGTTGATGACCAGGAGGTGATGCACCAGCAACAGGGCTGGCTTGCATAAGAGGTGACGAACCAGGAACAGGAGGTGAGGCACCACTGGGCTGTAAATTTACATTCAGTTGAATCCCAGGCTGAGTGATTCCCATGGAACTTGCATTATGAACAATAGGATTGCTTTGAGCAAGAGGTGAGGATGCGGCAGCAGGTATTGCTGCTGGGGTATAAGCAGGAACCGGAGGAACAGCATAAGTTTGACCTGGAAACGTGCCAGGTGCAGTTGAATAACTCGGTGTAACTGGTTGCTGGGTTGGATCCCATGATGGCATTTGTCCTCCAGGCACTTGAGCCTGTAATGCAGCGGCAGTACCAGGGTACATAGGAGCAGCCTGAGGATTCTGCCAAGCTACTGCAGGAACCTGTGGCACTGTATAGTCTCTACTTTTGTCACTGAAGGCCTAAAAACCAAAACAACAATATTTATATAATACTAAAATCAGATTCAATAACAATTATTCAAATTTTAAAAAATAAAATAAAATAAAATAAAAACTATAGGACAATCAAGTGTCGAGAAGCATACACTTAAGAACCATTTCTGATCAACAAAATGTCCACATTGCTTCTAAGAATATCTTTAATCCCCCCCTTTCTCATATTCTCCCCTCATGAACATAACTCAAACACATTTTTTATACCTTCACATTGAGATCAGTATGACGAGAGTATGTTAGATGAAGCTTACAATAGCCACCATCATATATGCAATGCCCCTCCAAAGCTTCTTTGGCAGCTGCTGCTGTTGTGACATCTGAAAAAACAGTGTTACACATGATGAATAGACATCTACATGAAGAAATGGTTTGTCAAGCAGTTAGTTTGATTTAGATAGTTAAATGAATTGAGAATTTCATTGGATTACAGATTAAAACAACATAGTTAAAGGTTCCGGTGTTGCAAGAGTAAAGGTTTGTTTCAACCATCTCATAAGTAACTACGTAAAACAAAAAGCCTACAATGGTCATCTGTAGGATTTTAGAGAAGCTTCTAGAACTAGTGTTACACATAATCTAAGCGTGTAATATAATTTTGAAATATTCATAATTATCAATTCAAAAATTATATCATCAATTTTTTTTAATTAAACTTACTGCAATCATATTTTTAAAAAATAAATATTCTATAATATTAATTGAGTTTGGTTCAAGCCTATCAAGCTTGGACAGCTGGTGTTCATGTGTGGTTTGTGTTGAATATGCCAAATGAAAGGACCCTAATCTGCGAGACTGTGCACAAAGGATGTCCAAGGTAAAAAAGAAAAACTGCTTACAGAAGAAAAATACAAGGGAAGACTACAAACACAAGAACGGAGTAAAATAGGATTAATACCAGGGTATTGAATTAGTGCCTGAGTTTGACCGTTCTTTTCAAATATAGCAATTTTCTGCACAGTACCAAATGCAGAGAACACCTGTAACAGGAATGCCAGCAGCATTGAGTATAAATCACATATAAATTTGAAATAATATTAGAAATAACAAATTCTAACCGTGTGAAGGACATCTACGGTGACAGCATACTGCATATTTTCAATTGAAGCCAAAAGCACATTACTTTCAGGTTCTATCTTCTTCCCATCAGGACCTACAACAGGCTGAAGATCATGAATTGTTAGCACATACTAAAATCATGAAAAACATATATTATTAGAGAGAGAGAAAGAGAGAGAGTGGGAGGGACTAAAGTACCTGTAATGCCCCATCTATAGCAGTATGATTAACAGGAAGCATGGGATTTGTGTAGTCCCTGCAAAGTCAAAAATAAAATAACAATATTAACCAAGCATTGACATAGGACTAAATCTAAGAGAACATTTAGAAAATGGAAGTTTAACTGTGCACGTTTAAACAATGTCATGCATGAATTAAAGCTTAAAAAGAATTGTGTGCAAAACATATATCTATGTTCCTAGAACCTATGTATCAAGACAGATGGCCAGTAAGATAAATCACAAGAGTGATTAGACAACCCTGTTAATTCTGATTCTGAAAATGGAAGGACAGAAAACATAGAGGATACTTACTTCAGAAAACATGCTTATTCATATAGTATGGTTCACTAACAATCACTTACTATTTCACTCTCACCACACCAAATTTTTTCAACATAGATGCCCTCCAAGCGGTAAGAATAATCTAGAAATTCAAACATACGGATTCAAGGAATAGGCAATCACAAATATTTCATTTCTTATTTATTTTTCCTGACATCTAGAACGTAACTTGTTTTATGAAACAAGGATTTAAACTTGGAACCACCATAAAAGAGGAAAAAATCAGTGTCACCTCATATTCTTTTTACAAAACAAGAAGATATTGTTAGAAAGTGCCACCTGATGATGGCCAGTGGGAGTCTTGGCATGATCAACCTTAGATACAAAAAGAAAAATTCTGTTTTCAACTGATGAAATAACTTTACTAAACTAGAGGCCGTGCATAACAGTAAGTCACTATATAGAGAATAAAGTTAGAGAAGGCAGTTGTACATTGATGGCATCAGAATTGTATCTAAAGATAAAGATCAAGGAGATCAAACAACATTGAGATGAAAGTAATGTTAGTCTTAACCCTCTGATATGATAAAAGAAATTACCCACATGCAGAAAAATCAGCTTTGTGCAATCGATCTCATTAAAAGAAAAATATTAATTTCATAATTACCAACAACAAATTCATCTAACCGCAGGAAAAAGATCAAGAAAATTACTTAGTGGTCATCAGAACACAACTATATTCTGACTAACAAGCTTCACTAACTCCTGGATGTGAAAAAGCATGCATATCGAGTTATCAATTACCAGACAAGAGACACAATGATAAATTACATGCAAGGGCCTTCACAATTTTTCTGAGGACACAGAGAAAAACCTGCAGTGAAGTATAAAGACAACAGAGGAATAATACATGACAGTTGTCTTGGATCCCCATCCCTACCTGCTGCGATTAGATTGGAATTTGATATTGAGATCTTTATGAGCTGAGTATGAAATACGCAAGTGACAAGAACCAACGTGCTCTGGGAGCAAGTATCTGGATACGAAAGCATAAGCAGATCAGCAATTTTATCATTTACCAAGCTATCACCACAACTGATGAAGAGGGTGAAGAAGAAAGGAGGAAATGTAAAAGCACTACTTGCCTGGGTATGCTTCTTCCATCCAGTGCATTCCTAGCAGAAGAAGCAGTCTCAGCATCAGTGTACTGAATCAGAGCCTGCTAAGACATAACACAAGGTTAATACTACTAGTGACATAGTGAAAGAAGCGCAGTTTACTACTTCACTAACCTGGAATCCTGCAGTCTTTTCAAATGTAGCAATTTTGTGTACAAAGCCAAATGCAGAAAACACCTGAGTAAATAATAAAGAACTTGTCACACAAATATTGCTTTTTCCTTAAATTAAAAGACAGGATCATAGTCAGACAATACACAATCCGTAACCATCACAAATGATGAGATCACAAGACATTTCCAGAATGATAATAAATAAGTTCAGAATGACACTTACCAAGTGGATTACATCAATGCTCACATCTCCAGCTTCTACACCTTCGATGGTTACCAACAAGACATTTCCAGGAACATCTCCAGGGCTTTTGTTGTTGACAATTTCATGTCTATTAGAATATTGAATGTAAACAGTTTTACCACGAACCTGAGCAGGCTCTGAAGACGAAGCATAATATGAAACCATTGAAATGGCTTGATTTAGATCCGCCTGGTAAAGCATTTATACTTGAGAGCTTAGAACATAAGTTGGAAAAACACAAGGAATATCCTTAGACATTTGTCAATTGTCAAAAACATAAAAGTCTAATCAAGGAAAACAAGCTTAAAGAACGTAAAGGAAAGCCAATTTGATGACCAATAGCAGAAACAAATAGCTCTTTGTCAACACACTTCCCAATTTAACTTGGCTTACATAAGGAACTATCAAACTGCAAAAATTAGCACCGTTTGATTTATCTTCCTTCATCATCACATATCTAAAAATTTCTTCACATTATATCTAAAAGTCCCGCCATAATTTTTTTATAATTTTATCTTTGCAATATAGTCTCCACTCTCTAGTTCAATGTCATATAGACCTAGGAACTATGGATGCTTCAAAATGCCTACCACAACAGTATCATACTATCAGATACACTCACATCCTACAATTTTCATTTTCTCTTTCAAAAAGTTGTGCCAATTCAAGCGACACATCATAAAGGAAAATCCTCTTCACTTTCTACATTCCCAAAAGTCTTTCTCCTTTTTGATGTACACATTCAGAGTCCTTTGCCTCTATCTCAGCAACCCAAAGTGGCAGCAATTGCTTTCTCTTTTTCATAAATATAGTGTCTACCTACAATGAACGACTAATATTGAAAGGAGGAAAAAGAAAAATTCTTTCTATATATATATATATATATAATCGTATCCTTACATTACACACGAATAAAGAATAATAGCTTGTCACCGTGAAGTATCCATATTCCTATTGAGCTCAAACTCTCGCAAATTGTGCTTAAAACCCTAACCCTAAAAGAGAAAATTCGCAATTGAACGAGAGGGAATAGAAAGCTTACAAATTCAACAAAAGCCTGATTGCGATTGGCGCCAACATTGCACTTGGTGTTGACGATCTTGCCGAAGGGTCTGCAGAGTTCTACGAGCTCGTCATCGGTGCACTCCCATGGAAGGTTGCGGAGGTGCAGGACCTTCGAAGGGGTTTGAGTGTACCGGAACTGGTGCTGGCTTGACGTAGACATTCCTCGGATGGAATCCGACGCAGTTGTTGGTGGTGGTGACGAAGGGGGACTTTTGAGGTGTTTGGGTGTCGAGAAAATACGGGGATTTTCCGGGAAAGTTTTGGAGCGAGCGAGAGATTGGGAAAAGCTTCTTGAGACCGCAGCCACAACGTGAGAGGGGATAGATTTGCGGCAGATAATGATAGACACCGATTAAAGAGTCTCACTTGTTTGCGTGCATCAAAAGGATGTGATTGAATTAGCAGTAAGATTAAAATTATTTTAATAATTAATTAATTATAAGTATAATAATTATTTTATAATTGATTATATAAAAATTAATTTTATTTTTAGATGTATTAAGTTAAAAATTATTTTAAAATAGTCTGTTTATTTGGATTATATTAAAAAATTGTTATTATATGATAAATTATTAAAAAGTTATAAAATAATTTGTTTTTATTATAAAATAAAGATTAATTTTAATACATTATTAATATAAAAAATTTTATATTACTAATCAATTAGATTTCATTCTATGTATAATTTTTAGAATAGTTATTGTAAAAATGGAATACTTATGATAATGAAGTAATATGTTATTGAATAACTATATAAAAAATTTTTATATTAATAATGTATCAAAATTAAATTATATATAATATTTTTTTATGGGAAAAATGAATTTATTTAACAACAAAAATCAAAAGAGAGTACATCTCTAATACACATAGGAGCTTCTTTCGTCCATATTTGACTCCTCCTATTTCTAACCAACTTAGCTAGACTATCTGCCATATGGTTATGACTCCAAAGGACAAATAAGATTTTAAAGAAAATTAAGGGTACGTTTGGTTTGTGAAAATATTTTCTATTTTCATTTTCTATTTTTATTGTCTAAAAAAAATTTTGTTTTCATATTTTTTGAATTTAAAAAATGCGTTTGGTTTATAAAAGTTGATTCTATTTCCAAAAAGTAAAAACAATGAAAATATATTTGATTTATCTGTTTTTCAAATATAATTTTCAAAATCAATTTAAGATAATAAAATTATATTTATTATTAAATAATAAAAATAATATATATTTGATTTACATATTTTATTCATCTAATAAAAGTATTTATTAAAATAATAAATAATTATAAAATATTAAGATTAAGAATAAAATAAATTGTTCACTTTAAAGTTATTTTATTATCATTATCAATTATTATGTTTTGATTTTTATATACATAAATATTTAAATACTATAGTTAGTATTATTTTATTACTTATTTAAAAAAAATTGCTAAAAATTCTTGCTTTAAAGTGTTAAATCATAGATATATATTATATGTACAACATATAATAATATATAATTAAATATTATAAAGAAAACTTTAACTACAAAAATTACTTGTAATGACAAAATATATTTGATTTGTGAGTAAATTATAGTCATACTAAAAAGGAGAATATTAGGATATAGGTAATATCTAGTGACTTTTTTATCCACCTTGTTTTATCCCTTTTTCCCCTTTTTTTTTTTTACTTTTGGAAAAAAATAAAATGATTGGCAAAAATTAAAAAAAAAAATGTGAGAAGGCTCGAACCCCAACATTAGGTTTCTAGGCTCAACATACGAGCCAACTGTGCTGCCAATAATTTTTTTGGTTGTCTAGCTCCTTTTTTGTCTTTTGCTTTTTTCCTTTGGAATATGATTGACAAAAATGAAAAGGCCGAGGATCGAACACGGGCGCATTGCATGAGGAAAAGAAGGAAGTTCCACATATTTACCATGATGTCACCACGTTTTTACTAAAAATATTTCCAAACTTTAGAACTAAAAACTCTGAAAATGATGAAAACGTGAAATCACCATTTTCAATTTTGTGTGTGTTTCCAAAATCATTTTCAATGAAAATATTTCCCATAAGCATAACATAACATATTTTCAGATTTATTTTTCGTTTTCACTGAAAATGAAAATGAAAAAGAGCAAACCAAACACCACCTAAACTTTGAGGCTAAATTAAAAGCATGTGATAGAATAGAACTAGTGTGGGGAAAAATCCCTTTCACTATTACTGAAAGCTTCAAATATGTTTTTACTATCCTCCTCTAATATGATGTCGAAACCTTAGATTCCAAGCTGAGACCAAACCCTCCTTAGGCATCGTTACTTCTGCCTTCTCCACCTCCATGGATTCAGCTATTTGCTTCGAAGCTACTACTATCACTTGGCCTCTTCGGTCCTTGATAATTATCCCAATTCCTATTGCTTCTAAATCCTCAAACCAAGCTGCATCAATGTTAATCTTGAAGGTCTTAGGTCATGGTGGCTCCTATTTATCATAGGTATGATGTATTGGTAAAGTCTCAGCATTATTCTTTAAGCTTGCTTAAAACTTCTTAGATTTGTTGTGACCTAAAGGAAAAGCTAGAAGGGAGGTGATAGTGGTTTTCCTAACCATGCTTGGTTTCGTTGCTACCATATGCCTTCTCATATCGTAGTACCAAGTTGAGGTTTGCTCTTGCATAGAATCAAGGAGTGTTTGCAAAAATTCCAACCATGTAGCTAGATCGTAGGTGTTCAATGCTGCTGGCAATTGCAAATTAGCAAAACTCATCAAAGCAACATTGTATTGGCAGTTATGAAATAGATGTCATACCTCCTCAGATTCATTATCACAAAGGTAACACCCATTCCCTACTATTATATTCTTTGAAAGCAATTTGCTCCTAGTAGGTAGGATATTTCTTGTAAGTCTCCACATGAATATCTTTGTTCTTGGTTGAACTTTCAATTTTCATATATGTTTCCATACTTGTTTGAATTGTGCCAAGGTAGTAAACACTTGTTGTTGGTCATGGTTATTTGATAGATTCTCCTTGATCTTAGATTTCCAACACATCTTGTAGCTACTCTTCACAGAGTACCGCCCTTTTGTTCATAGGCCCAGGACATTAGGTCCTAAGGATCATTTTGGGCAAGTGAAATTTGCTTAATCTATATTGTAGATTAAGGATAAAAACTTTGGTCAGTTAGTGTTTCATTCCACTTTTTTGAGTGTTCTAGAATAAGTTGACTTACCCACTCAATTCCTTTCGGGGCTTGACCCTCAATTTGGTGCATTGGGAACTCATGGAGATTTCCTAATCTTTATATTTGTCCCGTTTCACATTCTCCATAGCAAACCTTTCTCTAAAACTAGTCTCCTTTCTAATAGGCTTATCCAAATTTAGGATAGGTTAGAACCTAGTTGTGCCTCCATTAAACTTGTATCATTGGTCATCAATCTCCACCCTTGCTTGACTAGCATGGCTAGATTAAAGCTATGCAAATCCTTAAATTCAAGGTCGCTTACCTTTCTTAGCCAACACATTTTATCCCAACTAACCTAGTGAATTTTCTTGTTATCATTCTGGTCATCACACCAGAATTTAGTCATCATGCCTTCCAATTCAATACATACAGAAATAGGAATTTTGAAACAGTACATTGTACAAGTAGGTATAGCCTGTGCTAATGCTTTAATTAAAATCTCTTTACCCCTTTTTGATAACAGTTTTCTTTCCAATTTTGTACCTTTTTTTTTCCAAACCTTATGCCTAATTAATTGGAAAGTATTGTTTTTTAATCTGCCTACCATAGAAAGGAGTCCCAAGTATTTCTCTGAGAAAACCATCAATCTAATCCCACTGCATTCCGTTATATGATCCTGCATTTGCTAATTCATGTTTGGACTAAATAATAATGATCATTTCTCTAAGTTAATATGCTGACTTGAGCCATTTTCATAGTTGTGAATAGCATTTAAAATTCTCTCACAATCCCTTACTGATGCTTTAGAGAAAATAATAATGTCATCAGTGAAAAATAAGTGAGATATCTTTGGAGCTGCCCTGCACACTCTTATACCTGAAATTTGGTTGCACTCTTCTAGCTTCTGAAGAAGAGCTAAAAAACCTTCTGTACAAATAATAAATAGGTAAAGGGATAGAAGATCACCTCGTCTAAGCCCTCTTTGGGGGGAAAAAAAGGCTCTCTAGGATATCCATTAAGCATTATAGGATAGGAAATAGTAGAAGTACATTAATTCACTAAATAAATCCATCTCTCACTAAAGCCTAATTTCCTTATGATGGCTCATAGGAATTGCCATTCTATCCTATCATCGGCATTACTCATGTTAATTTTCATGGCAAAAAATCCTTTTTTTCCTTATCTTCTATTTTTTAAGGCATGAATTAATTCATATGCAATTAGTACATTATCAGTGACATGCCTATTTCTCACAAAAGCACTCTGTGATTCTAAAATCATTATAGGGAGGACAACTTTCAGCCTATTACCCATGACTTTACTACTATTTTATACAACACATTGGATAAATACATAGGCATAAAATGAGTGAGGTCTTTAGGGGCTTTAATTTTGAGGATGAGGATAATGTAGGTGTGATTAATTTCTAACTTAGAGTCAATACCATTTAGTATACTTAGCACAACTCTAGTAATATCCTCATTTACAAGATACCAATATTTTCAATAAAAGAGTGCCAACATACAATCTGGTCCTAGTGCTTTTGTTGATCCTATCTGAAAAAGGGCTTTTTTTTATCTCTAGTTGTGTGCAAGGGAGATTTAGGAAAGCGGCTATTTCTTGGTCAATTTTACAATTATCAGCTTCTAATACTCCATTGATTCCACCTAGGTGGGATGTTGAAAAAAGCTCCATGAAGTAGTTGATAGTCATTCTTTCAATTTCTTCCTTATTATGAATCCACTCCCTAATGTTATTTTTTAACCTGGAAATTTTGTTCTTCCTCTTCCTCATAAATGCCCTTCCATAAAAAAACAATTGTGTTTAAGTCCCCTTCCTTGAGCCAATTTTTCTTGGACATTTTGCGCCAATAGTAACTCATTTAGTGCTTTTTCTTTTTTTTGGTAACATAGTTGGTATAAATTCTCCATCATTGGGTTTTTAACCGTAATTTCTCCATTTTTCTTTTGTGCTCCCTTAATTAGGGAATTTATATTTCCAAAAACATTCTTGTTCCAACTCTTTTACTACTTCTCAAGTTTGTCTATGGCACTAGTAACCTCACCAATGGATGGTTAAGCTCCCATTTTGTCCCAAACAGTACATATAATTTCTGAATATCCCTCATCATTACACCACGTCTTTTCAAATCTAAATGGTCTCTCCTTTTTATGCTCCTCCTCTTGCTATCTAGAATCTTTAACTTCAGGTGAAATTGGGAGTGATCTGATAGAGAGGATTGTGGATGGGCCACTTTTATATTCGACCATGTGTTGATGCATCTATTGTTGCGAAAAATCCTATCCAATTTGCACTGCATTGTTGTCTCCTTCCCTGCCGTTTGACCTTATATATGGATGTCTTGTATATTGTAAACCATTCAATCCATAGAAATCAATGGCCTCTCTGAAGGAGTTGATTTGTCCTTGAGCTCTAGGAACACCACCCTTCTTCTCTTCTTCATGGAGAATTTCATTAAAGTCACCGCCCACAATTCAACATAAATCCTCATCTCTATACAAACTTCTAAGTAGCTGCCATGATCTGATTCTTTCTTACACAATTGGACACAAATAGAATCTGGTGAATCCAAACAATCTGCATTCATCTTCCAGTTTCACCTTGATATCTATCATGCTATTGTTACATGCTAAGAGGCGTACATCTAACTTATCTTTCCAAAGAATTTCGAGTCCTCCTATTCTATCACAATTGTTCACTCCCAAACTAAATGGATAATTTACTTTCTTCCTAATTTTTTCAAAGTTTTGTTGTGAAAATTTTGTCTTATTGAGAAAAAACCAAATCGGGATCTTGTTGCCTTAATTGTAGGCATAGAATTGGAATTGCCAATTGGTTCCTAAGCCCTCGACAATTCCAAGCTAATATTTTCATGATTTATGGTAAAGTTGACTTTCTAATTACGCCAATTTAATCGGTGCTGAACTATCTTCTTTATTCATTAAACTTGGAATTTTTGAGCTATTGGGATTTGCATCTATATCCATGTTGTCATCCTCCATTCCACTATTGCTAACTGATCTCTTGGCCAAAACTGAAAATTTTCCTTCTTTTGGCATGATCCTGATCTCCCTAGCTTGCTTATTCTAGTTCTTACCTTCCCTATTCGCAATTTTCCCTTTAACTTTGGAAATGATTTTGTTCCCTGAACTATCTTCATATTGAATTGAATCTTGAACATCCTTTTTTTGGTTGCCACAAACTTCATTGGCTTCATTTAAAGCTAGGATTTCCTTTTATTTACTTCCTTACCTTTGTTTTCAGCTTCTTTATCACCTTGTTTTGTTGCCTAGTTATTAATCTTTTTGATGCTCTTGCTAGCAGAGTTGTTGACTGAAAGTATCCTATTTGAAGAAGCTTTGTGTACTTGACTTATAATAGTTTCTATAGTCCAAGAATCTCCATTGTCTCCCTTAGCTGTTAACCACTCACCAAATTATTGAAGTTCCTCCTCAAGTATTTCATTTTCATAATCATCCATAACATGCCCAAGAAGTCCACAGCCATAGCAGAAATTTAGAAGCCTTTCATACTAGATCGGGAACCATTACATTTCTTTCCTTGTTCCCACTTGTAACTAGATTCCCTTTCTTAAAGGCTTTTGGATATCTATCAAAACCTAGATCCTCAAGCTCATTCCTTTAGCTAGTCCTCTTTTATCAACATCCACTATCAAGCAATGTCCTATTACGTCTCCAATTTTCTTTCCCAAAGATTCAGTCATTGCTACTATTGGGAAATCAAGCACTCAAATGCAAAAAAGAGCATGATTGAAGGCTATTTCTGATGGCCTCATATCAGTATTATATTCTTGGATTATCAGTAAATATTTGTCAAAGCTCTAGGGGCGCCCAACAAGTACTCTATCATAATGTTTCCTATTGAAGAAGACAAATTGCATACAATTGTCCCCTAATTTCTGGATTTCCATACCACATAACGGCCTCCATGCCTTTTCCATTGTTTTTCCCCAAGGCCTATTAGTTAAAGGGCCTAACTAATAGTAAAGATCTTACCAGACCCAGAGATTCACCTCCAGAAGATACATCTCTTTCTTGAATTATGATCTTGTAGGGGCCTCTTCTTCCTTTGTTAATTTAAGCCCTTTTCATTTGCCCAGTAGTTCTTCATCCATTTGAGTATCTAAGCTAATTTAGACATCGACTATGAACTAATAGATTTGGCATTTGTTTGCCAAGATTATGAACTTGTTCTGGTCATGCGTGCTCTTAACAGTTGAGTGTTAAAACCTCCTACTTTGTGATGGAATAGGAATCTTAACAAGCTAATTACTCCAAGGCATATGTGCTTTTGACGGAGGATAGCCAAGAAGGCTAATCTCGGGTCTTCAATGCAAAATATTGAAGTTTAGCAAGATCAAGGTTGTTAGCTTCTCAAAATGATCGTTGGATGTGATAGGATGTAGCCAAGAAGGCTCAAATAGTTTCTTGGTTAGTAGTGAATCTTGATCTTCTTCAAGTGTTGAATGTCTAATTATTTACACCAACGAAAACTATTCTGCAAATGTCAGCATATATGTACCTTACAATTCCACTGTAGGGGAAGACAAGAACTCACAAAAGTGAAAGAAACAACCTCCACATTATTGGAGCTCTAAGAAGTTCCAAAGAACAAGAGATACTTAGGGTTAATTTGTCAAAATTATCATCATTGTAAAATAATAAATTTCTGCATTTAATTAAAAGCTTAAAAAATAATGCTTTTTATGAAAAAGGTTATTTTTGGTATAAATAAAAAACAAGAATTCTATATATTGACAGTGTAAAATAAATTTATATTGTTAACCAATAGAATTTCAAAAAATTACCAAATCTTGGTGGGTGACTACCATCATGATAACTACGCATCATGATTTGGTAATTTTTTAAAATTTCTATATAATTTGGTGGCTAAGATCCATATAATTTGGACAATTACCAGCATTAGAGTGTCACTTTGGATTTGTTGCAATTTTTTTGTGTTAATGAGTCAATTTATACTAACTATATGGATGTTCTTGTTTCATTCATTTTTCTCTTTTTGGAGAATTTTTGTCTTGTTTAACACAGGTGCCTTTGATAGGATTGTCCTTTTTATAAAATATTAAAGCAAATGTGTAGTTAATGTGATTTGAAATGACATTTTGAGCATTTAAAATATTCTCAATTTTAAGGGATGATAATGTAAGTTATTTAACATAGAAATATGTTAGTGGTCTATCTTAAGTATTTTGCTATAAGATTACCTGCATTTTAGTCCATTGGTTCAAATTGAATGGTGAATTCCCACAAAGATTGTATTTTCCCATCTGGTAAAATTGTTTTAAGATATTGTGCCATACAATTTTGTTTAATTTTAAACTAAACTTTACATACTAATAAGGGATGGGATTAGGAGAATTACATAATAAGAATAAAAAACTAACAAATCAACATAACAAGGTAGAGATATTTACAAACTTAAATATTAAATTATTTATTTTTCTTGTCTATAAATTATATATATGTTTGGCAGTTAATGTTCTTTCGTATTGCTATGAAGGAGCTCATCAATTGCAATAATTAATGTAAAAGAAAAAAAAAGATAAATAAAATCAAATAAATAAATTGTGTCACATATTTTGTTTTATTTTTGAACTAAATTTAATATGTTGAGGTAACTAATCTCACAAATTTTAAGAATGTACAAAAAAAAATTCTACAATATAAAATAGTGCTACTAGATTTTAGCTGTGGCAGTAAATATGTTCTAACTAACATATTAGAGTAGTAATAATATCTCAGTTAGGAGATGAAATACTTTTGTTTTGGTAGAGAGGAGATGAAATACTTAATGCTATGCTTTACGTTTTAATTTTGGAATAATACAACAAACAGATAGATAAAATTGATGAGTGCCATATTAGGTGTCATACACATGATTTGGATTATAATTTATGAACTTTATGTTGTGAATTTAATTATAACCAAAAGTGAGTTTTTAAAAATAGTATGTGTTAGCCTGATATGTTATTTTGGGATAGGGTTTTGTGAATTGTGATGATAACAAATAATATATGATAACTTTGATGTGTATACTTGATCTTTGTCAAAAGACTATATATATGCACTTTGTAAGTTAAGATGATAACAAACATAATATATGATGACTTTGATGCGTGCATTTGACCTTTGTCAAAAGATTATATATGCAAAACTTCTAAGAATCATATGAAGTATCGAGAACAAGAAAACTAAGAGATAAAGAATGAACTCGAGGGAAGGTAAAGCAAAGATCAAAAAGGCAAAAGACAAAACAAGCATCTCGAATGGAAGTTGTGATCAAAGTGAAGCTAAGATTAAAGGGGAGCAACTATTGTAAAAAGAATATCACTGAATGAGCTTCAACGAAAGATAAAAAAGAAATACATATGCAAGATAAAACACAAAGAAGCACAATACCAGTTGTAGCCGAGTTTCTACTAGCAGATTGTAAGATAACTGGTAATAAATTATCAGATAAGAAGATACAAGATGAAGCTCAAAAGTGTGAAGGCTGAAGCATGAAACCCAACAAAAGTGGAGACATAATGACTAGTGCATATTAAAGCTGGAGTGAATACTTTTGCGCGGACCAATGATTGATTATTTAAAGAATATTGCGTGTTCCATAGTTTAATCATTCAAGGAAAGGAAAAGTGTGCCCAATGATATTGTGAAGCCTAATGCTCAATTATTAAAATAATAAAATGATATTATAAAGATCAATGATTGATCATTCAAGGAATAGTAGAAGTATGACCTTTGAAAGGAAGATAGAAAAGAAGCAAAGAGACAAAACTCACTTGTACCATGAAAAAGAAAGTGATGAAGCAATAATATGTAGTAGAAAACACATCTCATCTCTCATAATTTGTTATGCAACGATCAAATCACATTTTCATTATAAAAAGAAAAGATGACATCTACAACTATATGAAGAAATAGACAGAAATGTCTGCATTTAAAAGAAGAAAAATCCATTCTTACTAAAATATCATATTCTTTGTTCTCTATTGTAAGGGTTGTGTACAGAATTTTTTTTAAGCTGTGTGCTTGAGAGTCTTGTGCTAAAAATAGTTGTGTGGTGAGAGCTTATTTGTGTGAGAAAATTATTGTATCACCTACACCCAAAACTATTACAGATTGTGTCTAACTTGTAGTGGCTAATGAGGGAATAGTACTCAGTATTAGCTTAGAGAGGCTAGTGAAATACTGTAACATTCTCCCGAAATATAGTACTATGCTTAAGTCATAGTATCACACTCAGGAGTTGTTACTGTTACCTGAGCGGACCTTATCTATCAGCAACCTCAGTCGTCTTCGAAACCTTGCGAGCTATCTGGAGATAACACGGAAATAGGAGTGAGAATTATAAATTTTCAGTAGGATTCTCTAAACTATCACAGGTAGTATCATCGTTATTATCTCTAGCTGCTTCGGTTTATTGGGAAGAAGGTGATCATGCCAAATAAATTGTTCAACTTTATAGTTTGAAAATATATTGACCGAAGCAGAGTTCCTTTTATTTGTACACTTAAGATATAAGAGTTATTATAGAATAAATTTACAATTCCTAACTTAAATAATAGTTGCAGTATATTCAAATATAATAATTCCAATAAAATGAAGAAATAGAACAGATCATGCATATGCAAATGCGTTCACTTGAGTTCATGCAAAATGCACTTGTGTTTCTTTAACTTTCTTTGACTTCCTTTCCTTGGCACACCTAGGTGTTACGTATCACCATCTCTATGGTGCTTGCATATGTTTTAATCTTTAGTCTTTATTGCCCTTGGGTAGTCTGATCTAGGAGTGAGCTCAACTCGTGACCGTTGTCACACAGTATTGACTCGCAAGGGGACCCACATGCCTCTAGGTCGGAGTGACTCAGTTGGCCAACTGCCTCCAACATAGAGGGACCCAAAAGTTTTAGCTGCCTTCACAGGGAGGGACCCAATGTGCAACTGCCTCCGAGTGAACGGACCCACATCTTTATCTTTTAACTGCCTTCACTTGGAAGGACCCAAATAACTGCCTCCAAGTGAAGGGATCTCATATATTCTTCCTTCATTTATATGCAAATATGCATGCTCTCATAAGAATAATTCATGATCATATCACCATAACATATTCATAATTGTATAGCTATTCATATCATAAATTTCTCGTAAATTAAACACTAGTAGTTTCATAGACTTCTGCGTAAATTTGGCAGCATAACGGATTGAGTCCACTTTCCCATGAATAGTGCTAATACTCAGGAAAACAATTTTTCAGAGAAATCATAACATTTCATTCACAATTCAATCATCGGTCTCAAAGAAACAATTATTGCATTTAAACATAGTTGCTGTCTCAGCACATTCATCCAACCCTATTTTTGTAAATCAAGCCAAACTTTCTATTTAACTCATCTGGACCTAAATTTTGGATATATTAGAGTGTTATGTGTCTATTTTCTAACCTCTTTAGTTCCATCTAATTTGATAAATGTAGCTCAAGTTATTTAAGTTTTTATCTCGGCTTACCCCATAACTGGCTAGAAATACACACTAAAAAGTAAAAATCCATTAAAAATCAAAAACTAGCTCAAATCATACGAATTTAGCATTATATTAAAGCTAATAGGACAAGCTTTCATTTCAACAAGTTACATTTCATTTGCTTTAGTAGAGCTTGAGTTACAAGCCCCAAAATTTGACCTTTCTGAACTGCCCTATTCTAGCCTGGTTTAGACATAGGGCAAATTCCTCAAACCGCTGGGAACAAACGGGATCATATCTAACTCTAAAATTTTTATGGAATATTATCCTATGTGTAAGCTTTCTAACAAAGTTAGTTTCATTCAATTCCAAGTTGTATAGGGCAAGTTTTGCCCTGAAAAACCTAGTCTACCTAGAATTAAACTCAAAAACCTAGGTCAATCTTCAAAAATTCATATATCTCTCAATACTAATCTAATGGCCTTATATTATATATGTATGGAAAGCCCTGAATGTCTAGTTTCATATAAAAATAGAGTCATCAAATTTAAATGGCTATAGGCAAAGTTGTACACTCTGCCGTATGGACTGCCGAAGGGTTTTAACCCTCCAGCCCATCCCTATATCCTACTCTCACTCCTTTCTACTTCTTAATCGATTTTAATACCAAAAACAGCCAACAAACCAGCCAATGATCATCATATTCATTCAATCATCACATCAATAAGTGAGAAAATAAAGCCCCAATCAGCCACTCATTACCAAAAGAACAAGAACAAAGTTGAATCTCTACCTCCTTTAAGTGTGATTTTGCTAAATTTGAGCTCAAGTTGATGGAACCTTATCAAAGCTTGAAGGTTTGATAAAGTTGGTTGCGAGGAGAAGAGAGGAAGAAGGCTGAAACAAGAAAAGAAGGTGGCGCAAATTTTTCTGAAGGGAAAAGGAAGGAATATGTTATTAAAACTTGGTGGAAGTAGTTGGAAACTTGCAATTTGATTGGTTGAAAACTTAAGGCTGAATTTCAGCCAACTCTCAGTGCCACCCATAGAGGCTTAATTGGCTGAGTATTCAGCCTTGAGTCATAGGGTTTTAGGCATATAATTCTATTAGTTTAGTTCCGACAGTTTAAAATACCATAATCTTATCGATTTCCTTCAAATCGGTAAATTGGTTTAAGAAAATTTCTATGAAACCTCCTATGCTTCTAACCTAATTCCCTTATAGCTAATCTCAATTAATTGCTAGTTATTTGATCATAAATAAATATTTAGTCGAATTTTAATTAACTTCAATTATTCAATAAAAATCGAACAATTAGGCAAAAAATAATAAGAAAAATTCCGGTGGATGTTACATTACCACCCTCCTTAAAAAATTTTATCCTCAAAATTTAGTCACAAAACTAACTATTTATTACAGTAAGAGTTTAATAAAAGAGTCCGTATATAAGCACATAAAAGTTGATAAGCATAGTCGAAGAAAATACAGTAAACCTAGTTATATAATTTAAAACAACACAATCGGTAAAGAGTAAGTCCTTATTCCCGGGTTAGTTCTAATTTCACTTCAACCTCTTTGGGAAGGTAGCTCTTCCAGCATTCAAGGTGAAAACCCTTCTTGGATATTATGGCTTAGGAATAGATAACTGATGGCCAGGGCATTCTCTAATCATGTGTCCTAGCTTTCCACACTTAAAGCATACCTTTTGCCCAGCCAAACAAGGCCTTCCTCCATGATACTTTCCACATTTTGAACATTCTTGCTTCATGGTTGATCTTTGCGACTGCTTACCTTCATTTCCATTAGGTTGAAATGGCTTCTTTAATGGCGGAATATACTAAAACTCCTGGCCTTCAGGTGCTAGCCTCTTTCCACAAACATCCATCCTAGTATCAGCGAGCTTCTTGTTATATTCTTCAACTAATCGGCTTTTGTTCGCTAATACAGCAAAATCTCTTATCTCCATTGGCCCCACCGAGGCCAAAATGTTCGTATTTAGTCCTCCTTCAAATTTAATGCATTTCCAGTTTTCGTCAAGGTTGCGCTGATAGATGGTGGAAAATTTATAGAGTTCTTCGAACTTAGCAATATACTCTGAAACACTCACATTTCCTTGTTGAAGCTTCATAAACTCCAATTCATTAGCGTTTCGCACAGATGTAAGGAAATACTTCTGATAAAATGCCTCCTTGAATATGTTCCATGTGATATCAACTTGGGGTTCTTCCAACAACCTCTTCGCGCCATTCCACCAAAACTCGGTGTCCACTTCCAACATATAAGTAGCAAAGGCCACTTTCTGTTGATCAATGCAAGCCAAAATAGAAAAGACTTTCTCCATTACTTTGACCCATTCCTCGGCTTTATCTGGGTCGAAAGCTCCTCGGAAGCTAGGCGGATTCTCTTTTCTGAACTCAACAAATTTAAGATAGTCTAAGTCTACTCCTAGGCCATGTGGATTTCCCCCATGGCCGACCTCGGGACGCCTACCCAACTGGTCCATCATCTGATGAGCTGCAGCGGCCTGTTCCCGTATTGCATGAGCCATTTCATGCATCATGTCCATAAAATTAGCAGGATCTTCTGGAGTAGGTACAGTTTGTGGCCTACCACGCCCCGTGGAAGCCATTAGTTCCTAATCACACACAACAAAATATTGAGTTGATCAGGCTCAATAATAAGTTAAGTGTGACAGCAACTAATAATAATCACAATTGGGTAGTCATGCATATCTAATGTTATATCCTATCTGAATAGATAAGATTCGTCGCATGACACTAGCTAAAGATTCCAGAGTACACTGGAAGCGTAGTTAGTTCAGTCCTCAGGTCTGATTAGGACTGAACTACTCTGATACATTTTGTAACATCCTCCCGAAGTACAGTGTAATGCTTAAGTCATAGTACCACACTCAGGAGTTGTTACTATTACATGAGTGGACCTTATCTCACAGCAACCTTAGCCGTCTTCGAAATCTTTCGAACTATCTGGAGATAACATGGAAATAGGAGTGAAAATTATAAATTCTCAGTAAGATTCTCTAAACTATCACAGGTAGTGTTATCGTTATTATCTCCAGCTGCTTCGGTTTATTGTGAAGAAGGTGATCATGCCAAATAAATTGCTCAACTTTATAGTTTGAAAATATATTGACCGAACAGTGTTCCTTTTATTCGTACACTAAAGATAGAAGAGTTATTATAGAATAAATTTACAATTCCTAACTTAAATAATAGTTACAGTATATTCAAATATAATAATTCCAATAAAATGAAGAAATAGAACAGATCATGCATATGCAAATGTGTTCACTTGAGTTCATGCAAAATACACTTATGTTTCTTTAACTTTCTTTGACTTCCTTTCCTTGGCACACCTAGGCGTTACGTATCGCCGTCCCTAGGGTGCTTGCATACGTTTTAATCTTTAGTCTTTATTGCCCTTGGGTAGTCTGATCTAGGAGTGAGCTTAACTCATGACCGTTGTCACACAGTACTGATCTGCAAGGGGACCCACACGCCTTTAGGTTAGAAGGACTCAGTTGGCCAACTGCCTCAAACATAGAGGGACCCAAAAATTTTAGCTGCCTTCACAGGGAAGGACCCAATGTGCAACTGCCTCCGAGTGAAGGGACCCATATCTCTATTTTTTAACTGCCTTCACCTGGAAGGACCCAAATAACTGCCTCCAAGTGAAGGGATCTCATATATTCTTCCTTCATTCATATGCAAATATGCATGCTCTCATAAGAATAATCATGATCATATCACCATCTTCCTTCATTCATATGCAAATATGCATGCTCTCATAAGAATAATTCATGATCATATCACCATAACATATTCATAATTTTATAGCTGTTCGTATCATAAATTTCTCGTAAAATAAATATTTGTAGTTTCATAGACTTCTGCCGAAAATTCGGCAGCATAACGGATCGAGTCCGCTTCCCCATGAATAGTGCCAGTACTCAGGAAAACAATTTTTCAGAGAAATCATAACATTTCATTCACAATTCAATCATCAATATCATAGGAACTATTATTACATTTAAACATAGTTACTGTCTCAGCACATTTATCCAACCCGATTTTTATAAATCAAACCAAATTTTCTATTTAACTCATCTAGACCTAAATTTTGGATATGTTAGAGTGTTTTGTGTCTATTTTCTAACCTCTTTAGTTCCATCTAATTTTGATAAATGTAACTCAAGTTATTTAAGTTTTATCTTGGCTTACCCCGTAGCTGGCCAGAAATACACACTAAAAAGTAAAAATCCACTAAAAATCGAAAACTAGCTCAAATCATACAAAATTAGTATCATATTAAAGCTAACAGGACAAGATTTCATTTGCAATAAGTTACATTTCATTTGCTTTAGTAGAGCTTGATTTATAAGCCCTGAAATTTGACCTTTCTAAGCTACCCTGTTCTAGCCCGGTTTGGACATAGGGCAACTTCCTCAAACCACTGGAAACAAACGGGATCGTATCTAACTCTGAAATTTTTATGAAATATTCTTCTATGTGTAAGCTTTCTAAAACAGTTAGTTTCATTCAATTCCAAGTTGTATAGGGCACATTTTGCCCTAAATAACCTAGTTTGTCTGGAATCAAACTCAAAAACCTAAGTCAAATTTCAAAAATTTATATCTCTCTCAATACTAATCCAATGGCCTTATATTATATATGTATGGAAAGTTATGAATGTCTAGTTTCACATAAAAATAGTTTCATCAAATTTAAATGGCTGTAGGCGGAGTTGTACACTCTGCCGTACGGACTGCCGAAGGGTTTTAACCCTCCAGCCCCTCCCTGCATCCAACTCTCACTCCTTTCTACTTCTTAATCGATTTTAACACCAAAAACAGCCAATAAACCAGCCAAAGATCATCATATTCATTCAATCATCACATCAGTAAGTGAGAAAATAAAGCCCTAATTAGCCACCCATAACCAAAAGAATAAGAATAAAGTTGAATCTCTACCTCCTTTAAGTGTGATTTTGCTAAGTTTGATCTCAAGTTGATGGAACCTTATCAAAGCTTGAAGGTTTGATGGAGTTGGTTGAAAGAAGAAGAAGAAGAAGAAGGCTGAAACAAGGAGAGAAGGTGGTGCGGATTTTTCTGAAGGGAAAAGGAAGGAATCTGTTATTAAAACTTGGAGGAAGTAGTTGGAAACTTGCAATTTGATTGGTTGAGAACTTAAGGCTGAATTTCAACCAACTCCCTTCATCTTGTGGCCTTGGTGGCACCACCCATAGAGGCTTAATTGGCTAAGTATTCGGCCTTGAGTCATAGGGTTTTGGGCATATAATTCTATTGGTTTGGTTCCGATAGTTTAAAATACCGTAATCTTACCGATTTTCTTCGAATCGGTAACTTGGTTTAAGAAAATTTCTATGAAACCTCTTATGCTTCTAACCTAACTCCTTTACAGCTAATCTCAATTAATTGCTAGTTATTTGATCCTAAATAAATATTTAGTCGAATTTTAATTAACTTCAATTATTCGATAAAAATCGAACAATTAGGCAAAAAACAATAAGAAAAATTCCGGTGGATATTACAAATACTACTTGGTATCTAACTTGGAGAGATTAGTGAGGAAAGACTACTTAGTTTCTAGCTTGGAGAGGTTAAAGTTGAAGAAAACTACATAGTTTCTACCTTAGAAAGGCTAGGGTTGAAGAAAACTACTCGGCATCAAGCTTGGAGATAATAGGATTGCATAAAACTACTTGGTGTCTTACTTGGAGAGGTTAAGGTTGAATAAAACTACTCAATGTTAGCGTGGAGAGGCTATTATTATAAAGACTACTTAACATAGTAAAGAAAAAATCCCACAGGTGATGGGGACTAGATATAAGCTCTGAATTTTGGAGATTGAACCAGGATAAACTATGTTTGCAAGCTTACCCTTTACTCTTTATTTTCAAAGTTTTCTTTATATCTACTATTGTAAATCTGCTTTTGTGCTAACTTAGAATTTTACTGACTTGTATAGCTTAATTAACAGACTATGGAACTATTATGAGATCAATTGAATTAATTTAAGTTCATTTGTTTTACTCTATGGCAGTAGATATCTTATCAATTGATATTAGACATTCATTATACATCGCATTTTGATTTGGTTTATGTTTTGCAGAAAAAGTTTTTATTACTTGAGGACTTGATTCAACTCCCTTCTCAAATCCTATAATAGTATCACTATACTTGGGTACCATCTGATTATTATATTATCGTAGCACCATTATGGTAATTGTTGAAAAGCTTGTTGCAAGTGGTGGTGGTGAAGACATAATAATTACGATTGATGATCTGAAAATAAAATTGAATAGTGAAAATAAATCTCTTGGGAATGATTCTCAACTTGCACTGATTGGTTGGAAAATAGGATTTGGGCTATGTGAATTAGAAATTTGGGATAAATTAGAAACTTAGGATAAATTGGAAATTTGATTAACTTAGAATATATGCTAAAAGAACTTTCAGAGCTTGAGGGACTGGTGATAGATTTGCAAAGGAACCATGGGAGGGCCTGTCTCTACTATTCTAGCTTCATAGAGTTCCTATCATCTTGGTGGACCACTTGGACTTGACAAGATTTGTGTTTTGGTTTCAAAAGGTGGTGTAATTAGAATGCTCCATACATAAATCACAAGCAGGGTCTGAGTTCAGGTCATTCATGGTTATGTTTTATTTATATTATGCTTCTGCTAAAATTATGTATTGACTTAACTTGTTTATGTTCATACGGAAACTTAAGTATGTTGGGGTTGTAAAATGCAAAAGATAGTGAGTTTATATTTGTATATAATATCAAATATCAAACGCTCATAAGATACCTTGAGTCACTATGAAAAGAATTATGAAGTTTGTAGGAAGTGTTTATTTTGGTAAATGATGTAAAGTTAGAGGAAATCTTGTTCATTTTTTTTCTTCGTAAAATGCTAGTTAGGCTTGCTAGGGATCTACTCCCTCTAGTCACAGCCTGATTTAGGCTGTGACAGCATTGTTCATTGAAAACATGGACAACTAGATGTTCCCAAATGCTTTTTATGAAGTTATTCATGTTTTGAGACTAAACACGCTAGACTAGTGCTAAAGAACTCAATCCTCTCAAGTTCAATTAATAATGGGAGTTCATTAGATCGTCAGGCCTTAGCTCAAGCCACAAACAAAGCAGCTATTGAAGGGGAAAACAAATCATTGTTCAACTTTTTTTTTTTAATTTTCATTTGTAATTTTGAATAGTTTAAGGATTAGTAATTAAATTATAAAATATGATTATTTTTTATTTGAATTATAAAATATAATAGTTAAACTTTATAAAGAAGAAAGTGTAAATTTCTAAATTTTATTGAGAATGAATCTCAACCTTGTATTTAATAATATATCAAATTAATATCAACAACTAATATATTTGGACCACCATGGTCCATAACTTATATGCTCCATCTAAGAAGTTGTCATTTTCACATATTGGTTGAATCTCTTTCTCTCTCTTTTGGTACATTAGTGGTAATGAAGTTGAAACCCTAATTTCATGCATAGAGTTAAATCTCTCACTACTAAACTATTTCTAGTGGCTTCATATTGGTTAAATCTCTAACTAAAAAACTCAATGTCATAAAGAGGATGTAATCGGTTTGTACATCGAAAATGTTTTTTTCATTTTTAGGGTTTTAAGTTATCAACAAATGGTGAATGGATTTGGCCAAAGAGTTTTGGCTTGGCATGGCCTTGAAGTTGTACTACAAACTCACATTTCCGATGAAAGAGAAAAGGAAAGAACATAGGTTGGATTTGTTGCTACCTTTATTTTAAAATAAGTATTATTTCTTTTGAAGTAAATATTATTAGTTGCAGTTTAAGATATAGAAGTTACCACCTATCATAAAAAACAGTTATGATGTCGAAAGTATTTATTATAGTCTATGATAAAAAGATTGCATGCTCTTTAGAAAATGCCATCCCACTGCACGCTTTTCAATTTACATTGTAATTAACAAATTCTCTAATATCATATGTTTTATATCTCAAGATATAATTTTTTAATTTCAAACTATAACTTTTATAGAAATGTTGCAGCACATTTCTTCTAAGAAAAGGTAGTACCAAAGTAGGCGCCACAAATTTAACATGTTTATGAAGTTTTGGGCATTTATTTCCACACTATTCTTTTTTAAAGTAGTACTATAATATTTTTTTTTCAAAAAATTACAATTTGGTATTAAAAAAAATTACAATGTTGAATGCATTTTTTACGACAAAAGTAAAAAAGCATGATGTGAAACATAATTTTTGAAAAGTGGGTGATGACCACGAGCCTTTTAGCATATATCATAATAAATATTTTCAATAACATAAGTTTTTTTTTTAATTTTAAATTATAACTTTTCTATATCAATATGTCATTTAAAAAAAAAATTATAACGTACAACTTTAAAAACATAATATCAAAATCTGCACCAAAGTTTTGATTTGACTTTAACATGGAAGTTGTATTGGATATTAAAGGGGCATTTGGTAATTTGAAAAATTAATTTTTCATGGTACAAAATAAAATTAATTATGTTAAACTATAAAATAATAAATAAATAGTTTAAAATTAAATAATATTTAGTTTGAAACCAATTTAAAAATTATTTGAATCACTTTTTCAAATTGTTGGAAAAAGGATAAGGTGGTTGATAAAGAGAGAGAAAATATAGAATTACTTAAAACTAATTTAAAATTGGTTCTTTTGAAAACTAGTTTTAGGTTAAAATTGGTTGAAATAAGAACCAATTTAAAAAAAATTTAACAACTAACAAACAAATTTTATCTAAACTCTGGTCCCATAGTACCTACTTATTTGGTTTTTCATGATTGGCAAACGGTTCCAAACTCTTCTTCTTCTTCTCTTTTTTTTTTTTTTTTTTTTGTACACAACAGGCCTTAAGTATAATAAATTATAAATAAACTACTCGAAAGGTGCAATGTCCACTTGAGTTTGCCAAGAATTCAATAGAGACGCAGAGGAAGCCTATCGAACGAAACAATCCTACTAAGGATAGAACGGCCATACCTAGCTAACTTATCAACACAAGTGTTTGCTTCTCTAAAAACATGCCTAATTTCAACATCCTAGACATGTTCCTCTACAAGTGATTTAATAGCTTTGATCAATGAGGAATAAATATGTAACACTTTCACATCTTAAAAAACTAAGGAATGCACACTCATAGAGTAATTCTAATATGAAATTCTTAGGCCCCATCTGATGGCCAATATATAGACCCAAATAGACCCCCCCCCAAAGTTCTACCAAAATGACTGAACAAGAGCCTAGATTAGCACTCTATGCAAACACAAATCCATTTTCATGGCTCCTGGTTATTCCTCCACAAGCTATAGACATGTTCTCGAATAGGTAGGAGCAAACTGTATTAATTTTAATCCAATGCTGAGGAGGTGAATTCCATGACACCTGCTTGATGGACACAATCGGCACCTTCATCTTTGCTATCCTCTTTAGATTCAGGTTGATGTCATAGTCATTGGCTAGCTTCAAGACCTTGTTAGATAGAAAATTATGGGCATTGCTTTTACCTTCAAAAATAACCAAATTTTTATAATATCATAGACAGCTATAAGCTATTACAAAAACCTAGGACCACTAGATCCCATGGATTGATTGAGTATCACTAATATTTTCTTCCAACCAAGCCTCCAATGGAAGCTAAAAGAATGAAATATTAGTAATACTACGTCCAACGCTTTTCCATATATCTCTTACTTTTTTGCAGTCATGGAGAGCATGGAGCATTGTTTCTGAAAATTTACTACATAGGCAGTAAACATCTTGGGTAGCTGAGCCTTTCTTAAACCGGGAATGGTTTATTAATAGTGCATCACGCACTACCACCCACATAAATGCTTTTACCCTCTAGGGGGGTTTCAACTTCCAAATAATTTTATACAACCTAGAATGGATCATTGTAGTATTATCAACCCAACAATTATATGCTATTTTAAGAGAAAAACAACTTGAAACAGATGGAAACTGAGCTAACTAATCCTAACTTGCACCAATGAAAGGAGCGTTAATAGGCATAAATAAGTCCAGACTCTAGGAAACATACGAGCTAATTTATCCCAATTCCAATCTCCATTATTAGCAACATAATTGACCACAACTTGAAAGAAAGTGTCCCTATCCAAATCCATAGTAGCAAAATCCCCAAGATTATTTATTCTCGGGAGCCAATGATTAGTCCAAATTTTAATGCTTTGATTGTCTCCCATTCTCCAAGTTAGGTTTTGTTTAAACATTGGCCAAAAAAAACTATCCTTTTCCAAGAATTTGACATCTTAGCTCTTCTCCTAACCTTAGGAAGAATACTATCACTATATGCATATTTGCTTCTCACTACCCATACCCAAAAGCAATCTAGTCTATTCACAACTCCCATGCCAATTTCACTATAAATGCCAAGTTAATTACTTCCCTTGCTTTCCTAAAACCCAAACCCAAGCCTCTTTAGGTTTACAAACTTTATCCTAATTAACTAGATGGACTTTTCTCTTAGACTCTGAAGCACCCCAAATAAACTGTCTCCCTATGTGATCAATCTTAGTACAAATATTTATTGGGAGATTCATTATTTGCATAACATAAGTAGGAATAGTGGCAAGAGTAGACTTTGCCCAGGTAACCCTTCCCATTAATGATAGAGAATGACACTTCCATCCATTTAACCAATTGGTCATTCAATCAATAATACATATAAAATTTGAAGTTTTACACCTCTCATGAGGAATAGGTACACCTAAGCATCCATCGAAATTTGAAGTAAGGTGAAACCCATACATATTACTCAATTCCTGACACCGTGCAAGGCAAACACTTTTTTGAAAAGAAAATACAAGACTTATTCTGATTTATCCTTTGTCCCTTAGCTATTACAAAAAAGCTCTAAAATTCCCTTGACTACCCTAACCTAGTCTTTGGAAGCTTTTGAGAATAAAATGATATCATCCGCAAAGCATAAATGAGAGAGTTTAGGGCCACTTCTAGCTATTTTAATTGGATGTCAAATTCCATGCTTTACTAACAAACTAATGAGTTGAGAAAGCCTCTCAAGACATTATACAAATATATATGGGGGAATAGGATCACCTTGCCTAATTCCTCTAGAGGGCCTAAATTGGTAGTTTGACCAGCATTCCATAACAGACTCATACTCCTTGAGGAAAGGCATTCATAAATTAAAGCTATTAGATTCTCAGGAATATTAACATCTACTAAAGGGCCTAAATTGGTAGTTTGACCAGCATTCCATAACAGACTCATACTCATTGAGGAAAGGCATTCATAAATTAAAGCTATTATATTCTCAGGAATATTAACATCTACTAAAGTGTCTCGGATAAAAGACCAGTTGAGCCTATTATAGGCCTTTTTAAGGTCAACTTTAATTGCCATATAACCTATATTGCCTTTCTTAATCCACATGGAATGTACCACCTCCTGGACAATTGCAAAGCTACTTTGGGTTTGGTCAATTAACTTAAGCACCATACTCTTCAATCTAAAAGCTATTATTTTTGTTATCAACTTGTACATGACAATACATAAGCCAATAGGACGAAAATAGGAAAATTTTTCAGGTTTGTCAATCTTAGGAGTAAGGGATATAAATGTACTATTAACCTGATGGATCAAAGAAGGGTCCTGAAAAATGTTTCTAACCTAATTACAAATCAATAAACAACATATTCCCAATTAGTTTGAAAAAACATAGCTGGTGGGCCATCTGGACCTAAGGCCTTCTAACTATCCATTAAAAAAAGGGTAGATTTTATCTTTTCCTCAAAACCTTCCTTTCCTAAATATAACTTTTTTCTGAATCTGTAAGAGTAGGAAAATACTCTCTTACAATGAACTAGTCATTAACAGAATTATTACTGTATAGGTTTTTGAAAAAAATCAACCCCCTATGTTTTATAAATTGATTAGATACACATGCTATATTTGGAAAAGAAAAATTTTCAGGTGGATTAAAAGGGGAAATTGTTATGAATTCTTATAGTGTACAAAGTAATTTGGTTAATATACTTTATTAAAATGTTTTAATTTATTTATTTGAGTCGATTTTGTAATAACAATTCATTGATTAAATAATTAAATTCTAGACATTAATTTTTTAAAATAAGACTATAATTAGCAATAATAACTTCAAAATATATTACTCTATAAAAATAATAATTATTATAAAATTTATAAGAAATAATATCAAATATTAATATTAAAAAAGACAAAAATAACAATAATAATGTAATTATAATTATAAATTAATTGGGAAAAAAATGAACTCACGCCAATTGTAACATCCGCAACTTCCGCCCTCCGATCCCATTAGTATTCCCGACTTCCGAATTCATCTAGACTGGACGGACAACGAGTTACAATTTCCGACCTCGGTGCAAAAATTCCGATTTCCGAGCTTAGGAAGGGTCAGACGGATTGCCTTGCATTTTCCGATTTCCGATTTCAAGAGTTGAAATGGAGTGACTAATGCTTACGACTTCCGAGTTCGTCTTCGGCTTCAGCGCAATTTTCAACTTCCGACCTTAGCGATTAAAGATCAAAATTTCCGATTTCCGACTTCGTCTCTAAGGCTCAAATGAACTGGCTATATTTCAATTTCCGACCTCATGTTCACAATGTACGAGTTCCGATCTCGAGATCAATACCAATAGCTCTTATTTCCTATTCTCCCGATTTCCGATATCGAGGTCCTATAATTCACGACTTCCGACTTTAAGTGCTTGGCTTCACATCAGGTTTTGCTTTAAAGTTTCGAATAACTGGACATGTTTCCCGGATTCCGACTTCACATGCAGGATGTTCACGAGTTCCGACTTTATAAATAGCACGAGTTCCGATCTCATTTCAGAATATACTAGAAGCTAGTCCCACTTTAGGCAACGTGGAGAGCAATTCTACCACACAAAGAGGGCGACGTGGAGAGCAAGGCTGGCTGAAACTCACTTTATGTTTTGAGGCCAATCAAAACCTTCCAAGTTAGCTCCCACTCATGCCTATATAACACACTCTCCTCCTCTGATTCAGACCCCCTTCTACGTAACTTCTTCTTCACTTCAGCTCCCTCTTTTCTTTCTTCACTCACCCAACTCCACCCAACGTTGAGATTCAATCAAGTTTCAGCTACAAACTCAAGCCAAATCACTCATAGTAAGAGGTAGGGGTTTTCTTCTTTCTTGATTTTCTGACTCTTTGATGATTGGTGTTGATTTAATTCCTTGAATTGGATATGTTAGTTAACTGATTATGATGAATTATAATTGATTGATTGGCTGTTTGTGAGATTAAGATTGAATTGGAAACAAAAAAGGATGAAGATATGAAGAAGTTGAGAGGCTGGGAAACTCAAAACCCTCGGCGGTCCGTACGGCGGAGTGTACGGCTCCGCCTCCCGCCGTTTAAAATTAGTGAAACCATTTTTATATGAAACTAGACATCTAGGGCTTTCCATACATATATCATATAAGACCATTGGATTAATATTGAGGGAGATATGAATTTTTGAAGTTTGACCTAGGAATCCAGACATCCACCCGGGCAGTATGGGTTGAAAAGGGTGTAACTCACCCTATATAACTCCAAATTGAGTGAAACTAATTTTGTTGGAAAGCTTACACATAGGGGAACATCCTACCTAGAAATTCCGAGTTTGTTACCATCTTATTTGTTCCCAGTGATTTGAAAAAGTTAACCGATGTCCAAACCGAACCAAATCAGAGCAGTTCAAGAAGGTTAAGTTGCGGGGCTTACAACTCGAACCCTACCAAGCCAAATGGGATGGGACTTTTTGTAAATGAAACCTTATCCTGTTAAATTTAATATGAGTCTAATTTCGTATCATTTGAGTCAGTTTTCGATTTTTAGTGGATTTTTACTTTTAGTTGCCTGATTCTGGCAAGCCACTGGGCATGCCGGGATAAAATCTGAATATCTTGAGCTATAGATATCAGAATTAGATGGGACCAAAGGGGTTAGAAAATAGAGACATAAAACTTTTACATACTCAAATTTGAGGTCCAGATGAGTTAAGTAGGAATTATGGCTTGAATTATAAAAACCGGGTTGATTGAATATGCTAAGGCAGAAGCTCTGCCTTAATGAATTTGATGTGGATATGAGTTCAATATTGGAATATGAATGTAATATTGTGATCCTTGTGATAAATTGATGTTCTGGTATGTTGGCACTATTCATGAGAAAGCGGACACGTTCCGTTATGCTGCCAAAATTACGGTAAGACCCATGCACAAGTTATGAATTCTATGTTAATGCATGTGCATCCTTAAGAAAGTTATGAAAGTTATGAATAAGATTATGTACTATGAAAGTTCCATGCTTCTTGGGCCAGCCCCGGATAAGAAGTTAAGGGGAATAGATCGGTGGGAACGTCGGGGAAAGTAAACCCGGCAATTCCTGTATAGGAACGAGCTCGATCCTGATAAGCAGACTATTACCCAGGAGTCTAAGATGGCCAAGAACTCCCAGGGGACTAAGAGATGGAAAATGATGACAAGTAATAGAAAAGTTTATGAGAAAGTTTATGAAGAAAGATTCAAGAGCAAGTCTGCATGATTGCATACTTACATCGAATGGTTATTATATGTCATTTATAGTTTCTATGCTTTGCATTCACGTCATCGCCATATACTCATTATTCGCTTATTGTCGATATTGGTTTATTCTGCTCCTTATATGTCTTAAGTAAAATTGGACCTTGCCTCGGACCAGACATTTTCCCAACCTTATTAAGTATGAATAGTTAAGTTTAATCTCATGTCTTCATAAGTAAATAAAACCCGAGGCAGCTGAGAATGAACGCGATGTCAGCCAATCGTCGTGCACAACCCTACTGAGAATTTTCTTAAATTCTCACCTCGATTTTGCTTTTCCGCCTCATTCTCAGACGTGGGCAATGGACTCGGCAGCTACCCTCTTCATTGAGGTTCCGGACACCTGCAACCGCACTGTGACCTCGAGTTGGATTCATTGTTCTAGTCAAGCTTCCGCCATTTTTGTTATGCCTTTTCCTTCACTCTACTCTTGATATGTATATTTATGGACCGAAGCCCTGGCTTCCAACTTACATATGTATATGTATATATAAGCAACTAATGATACTTTTATGTTAATCACGTTTATTATATGGAGCGTCCGGTTTTGTAGATTCTTTCGTCAGTTATATATATATATATATATCAGGATATAAAATACTGAATACAACTTTAGACAGCAGACTAATACGATAACGCAACCTATCCAATTTCATGCTATGACTTAAGCATAACATCAAGTTGATAGGGTGTTACACTAATGACATAAAGTTTGGGCAAAGACTTTAGGTAGATAGAAATAAATGTACAAAAAGAAAATAAAAATACAATAATAATAATAAAGACCGAAAATGTCACAGATGATATTTTGTTAAACTTAATAAACAAGCTTTCAAAGTCTATTTATAGGGGGTTGGTTCACGACAAGAATTGAGGAAATAAATTGTAAGTGTAATGGAAAGTAATAGAAAAAGAGAGCAAGGATTCACTGTCAGGAAGGAAGGAAGGAAGGAGAGAGAGAGAGAGAGAGAGAGAGAGAGAGAGAGAGAGAGAAATAAAAGGGAGAATAGAGAGGGAAGAGAAAGAAAGGGAAGGGGAGGAAGAAAAAGAAAAGGAGATAGTTGAGAATAAGAAAGAGTAAGTTTATATATTTTAAAGTAGATAATAAAATTATTTATGAAACAAAATCTTGGTTATATTTATTTATTGTAAGTATTTTATTTATTATTTCTTTATATTAAAATTATTCATTAATATTTATTATTATAATTTATTTTAATTATGATTTCAAGTTATTTTATTTAATGTCCTTTTACATTACTAGTTGTTTGGAAGTGGGTTACCCAATAGGGGAGTCCAAACTAGAGTTGGGACCCGACTGCTCTAATCCAATTGATAGGCTGTTGGAGTTGGGATTCCACGGGTGTGGGAGGTACCTGCAAGGACTTCAACGCTCAAGTCAATGAGTGCAAAAGGTTATATGAGAGGGTAAAAAAAAGGTACCTAAGTTCAATAACTGGACCCTTATTTATATAGGTATGTAGTTGTGAAGATAGGGGGTTAGTTCCGAAGTGACAGGGGATATCTCGAGACATCCAACAGTTAGAGGTTGGTGGATGGGTCCGAGTTCATCAGCAACACGCGAGGTGAGTATTGTTCCGCCATAATGGGGAACTCTGTTGTACATAATTCTGATTTGGGTCTTCGTTCGCATGGGAACCCGAACTTTGTATTGGATAGTGGTCAATCCGACATTGTATTGGGCTTTGTTGTTCGGCCAAGTTGGGCCTGTTATTTCTAGTACGGAATACTAGTCATTATTATTTATTATTGCAATTTATTTTATTTATAATTTCAAATTATTTAATTTTCTTTTATATTATTGCTCATATTATTTATCATTGTAATTTATTTTATTTATTATTCCAAGTTATTTTATTTAATGTTCCTTTATATTATTGCTCATTGTTATTTTACTTATTGTTCCTTTATATTATTGCTTATATCTATTATTATTATTATTAAGATATTATTTATATAATGATATATTACTTTTAGTTGTCAAAATTTATAATAATTTTTAAAGGTGTAAACCAGTTGGTTTAGATCGAGTTTGAGGAAAAAACAAATCTAAACCGATTAATTTTAATTGGTTTAATTTGGTTCGAATTCACGAAATTTATTTACCAAATCCAAACTGATCTAAACCAATAAAATTCGGGTTGGTTCGATTCGAGCAATTAGATTACCCATTAAAATTTTTTTTTCCAGTTTGTACCAAAAAAATACAATAAAAAAATAAAGCATCAAAATTTCATATAAGCAAATTTCATATTATATTCTAATATCCAAATGCTAAATTATTCTTATATTGTCATTAATACAATTAAAAAAAAATACAAACACCAAACAATTGACATTTTAATGTGTTATTTTGTTAAGACAAAAAGAAGAAAAGAAAAGAAAAGAATATAGGGGGCTCAGGTCGGGTCGAGTATCAGGTTGCAAAACCCCAAATCCAATGACCAATTGAACCCAACTGATTCGATGACCCGAACCAATTTAATTGGTTCGGCACAGATTGATCGAGTTCATCGAGTTATACAATCCACTTAGACCCCTAATAATTTCTTTAGGGACCAATATTAAGAGTAAAATATTGTACTTAACACTTAAAATAAGTAAAATTTATTATACTTCAATTATTAAATTATTTATATCTTTACCTGAAATTTTATACCTTGACTTATGGATAGTATGATGACTTTTGACTTGTAGACATTATTATGACTTTATAATGATCATCACAAGGACATGATTTTTATTCTCTAAATGTGCCATGATAATAAGGACAAACTTATGGACCATGATAAGGAAGTTTAAAAAGAAATTAAATAAAAGATAATTTTGAATTTGATCCGTTTAAAAATTAACATTTAAATTTGGCAACTCTTAACATGTAAATTTGACAACTCTATACTTTGAAAAACTTTATTGACATACTATCTTATTAATTTTGATTAGGCTTATATTATTTCAATTTTTGTGTATTTTATTTATTTTAAGCTTATGAGTTAATTTATATTTTGTGCAGTTTATTCGATTTATTTTATTGAAGTTATTATGATTATTTAAATGTGATGAATTTATTTATATTATTCAAGTTTATTGTTTATTTTATGTTATTTGAGTATATTATTTAAGTTATATTTATTGCTTAAGTTTATATATCTTTATATTTATTGTGAATTGATGCACAATGGCAAGCAAGTAAATTAAAAAGAAAATATTTAAGATTTGTCACTAATCACCAAGAAGGCAGGGGAGTAGATGTAAGAACTTTGATATGACCTGCCCTAATTAATGCAGTGTAAAGGTCTCATTTTGTCATTACAATATTAAGAAAAGACGTTCAAATATGTGCAAGATAAGTAGACAGAGAAAAATCAAAATTAAGGCAAAGAGATTATAATTCTATTAATACTTGCAACATTGGAAACTGCATGGCATTTTTTTTTATTATTTACTGTTCATAATATTATGAAATATTATTTGCTTATAAGTAATTTGATATGGTTATGATCCAGTAGTTGCATAGATTTTCATGCAAAGACATGGGTAGAATCATGATAGTTCAAATGTTTTAGAATTGTTCATTTTCTACAAAGGATTTCAATTCTTATTTTATTTCTTCGTGATTTCAGATTAATCTAGTAACGATCCAGTGGAAGGCAAACTCCTCTCGCTGCTAGAAACATGTGAATGTATATTTAAATAAATTGTAGTTTTCTTTACTAGATTAAAAATGTTTAGTCTATAGTTAGTAGAATTTTACTTTTACTCGTGAACACTTTAGTGTGTGTATATATATATTAATATTCAACTATGAATTTCTTGTGTAAATTTGTATCATTTATTATGAATGGGTGTTACACATAAAATAATATTTAATTGAGTAAAATTATCGGGTCAAAAGCCCAGACAAGCAAAGAAAACTACACAATCAAGTGAGGGATGGCTACACGGGCCAAATCCTCGCGTAAGAAAGAATCTGAAGAATCAGGAGGTACCTCATAGAAAACAACTCCCAACTGATGTCCAAGAGCAGCCAAGGCATCAGTAAACCTGTTAGCTTCCCCAAAAGCATGATGCACTTCGACGACCCAAGGACGCTTACACATGTGATATAATTAAATTAAATTATTTGGTGTATTACTATTGAAGTAAATAGCAATTTCGCGTTAAAAAAAAAAAAAAAGAAGCAATTTTTTTAAAGAGAAAAGAAGTGCTTTTATATATACGGGTTATTATTATTGTTTGACAATATACTTTATTAAAATTATATTTTAATCCTCAAAATATAGTGATGTTATCATATTAGTTCTCTAAAAATTATTATCACCATATATAACTTTTGAAAATCTAAAACATCACTATATTAATCTTTTTATAGGACTAAAGTGGTGATGTAAAAGAATATAAAAAATGAATAGTCTAATTATTTTGAATATTTGAGAGACATTCGTGGTAATAATAATTTTTACAGGATTGATATAGCGATACTTATATTGATTAAGGACTAAAATAAAATTTTACTCATTTTTTATATTTTAGTTGAGATCATATATACTTAATAGTACAATGTAAGATATTTTTTTTTGTCAATATATATAATAAAGTAAATGACGAGTCGACCCTAATGCTTCTTTTCTATCCTCTTTCTTTTTCTAATTTCTCTTTGTGTGAATGTTGTTGAGGGGACTGCCATCTTTCTTCTTTGGTGACAGCCCCACCATTTTCTTTTCTTTTTATTGTTTAGAGTTTTGTCTTTCATTTTATTTTTGTTATCCCTTTGTGGTGTTTTATTTGTCCCTTTTGTGGGTATTTTCGTTGCCCTCACTGTGGGTATTTGTGCTATCCCTTTTATGGATATTTTGGTTTTCTCTTATGGATATTTCTTAATAGTCTTACAAATGATAGATATATTTAAATCTATTTTCAAAAGAGTCATAATATATTTTTCAAGCTACAATACTTTTCAAGTTGGTCTTTGATGTAAAAGATGCTTAGATATCGACAAGGAGCAAAGCTACAGATCGTTGGTTAGTTCAAAATGTAGAATATATTTATTTTTTGTTGGATTTGAATTTAATTTTTTTTTATAAGTACTGCTAGATTTCTTCATGAATAAAATTTTCTTTCTTGTAAAAAAAATATATATGATATTATCTCTTCGTACAAAACACAAAAATTTCTCCTAAAAAAGGACAAATAGAGTGGCCACATGTCCTATAATTTGTATCCCTGAGTTAGCTATACTAAGAAAAAAAGGAAAAAAAGGGGGGAAAAACAAATAGGTAGCATGCTTGCAAATCATGGGGTCCTAAAGCCAATGTTATAAAAGCTAGCTCAGGCCAGTAAACTAGTGAATCGGCCAACTAGTCTGATGAGAACCACAGTGCAAGGGATCTAGTTGATTGAGCTACAAGGATCTAAGTTAAAGACATTGGCTTATTTAGAACGCTCATATATTATTTGGGCTGATTTGGAAAATATTGTTACCATCAGTGTTTTGGCCCATTAATTACAAATTACTGATCAAGATATTTTGATATTTGATTTTTATTATTTGGGTTTTTAATTAGGATTTGTTAAGTTCATATCTTTTAGTTAGCATTATATCTTTTAGCTAGGATCAAATCTTTTAGGATTTTCAATTTTTCATTATCATTTCTCTTTTTTACGTTTAAATAGGCAAATTGGCCTATAGACCAGACATAGTTTTTATGATTAATACATTTGTGAGGTTTATTCATTTTTACTCTTATACTTTGCGAGTTCTTGGTATTTTTAGTTCTTGTTTCATCTATAAATAACGAGTCAAGAATCATAATCTTTATCCCAAAATTCTCTGTCACAGGTTGATCGATGGTCGCAAGCGGCATATCCTAAGATTCTTATTCACGGGTTGAGTTAGGGTTGCAGGTGCCATACGATTCTAAATCTCTTACGGGTGTCGTATATTTATACAGGGTTGGTATCATAGTCATTCCAAGCCACTTTAAAGATCGACCATGCAATATAACTAAATTAAACCAATATGACGTGGCATGTTTTGCATAAAAATTGGTGACTCAACCAATTTGATTAAACCAGACTGGGTCATGAAAAATGAAAAAGTAGAACGGAAAGAGGATAGAAGTATAGAATGAGGAAGCAATCGTCACCGTTGCCGCCATTCATCCATTCCGCCACTCACCATTGTGCCAGTCATTGGTCATCTCCCCTAACCACCATCATCTCATGCAGCATCACCATGTTTGTGATGGGGAGGGGCCGTGAGAAAGAGAGAGTGTGTGAGATAGAAAGAGAGAGTGAGAGAAAGAGAGATAAAGCTCATACTCAAAGGAGAGTTGAGAGAGATCAGATTTTAGGGTTTAATAATTTTGCTTTTTGACTTGCTATTGTTTTTAAAAGTAACAAAAGGTAATAATGCCCTAATGAACCTTATGGTCCTGGGCCTCAATTCATATTAGATGAGCTTTTTTTTTTTTTCTTTTGTGAGTGTCAGGCCCAAACTCTTTAGTAAAATTTGAAAATATTAAAACAAAATTTTATTTTAAATGTTGTTTTTTAAAAATTTAAATGCATTAATAACTAGTATATAATAATTATATACATGCTTTTATATATTTATATAAGTATACAAAATTTTAAATTGTGTTAATTTATTAATTATTTGTATAATTTTATTACATTTATATGGCCTTTATTATATTTTTATATTTATTTAATTATATTTAGTTCAACCGATTCAATCAATGACCTACTGATTAATCCAATGATCTAGTGATTCCGTAAATCATAATTTGATTCATGCTTTTGAAGAGTATAGCATAATACTTCCTGTTAAGAGTGATATGATAAAGAAGACAATAGAGTACAACGACGTGAAATTGGCTATAGAAATAGATAACTTGAGAATCATTTCGTCTCTGTATTTAGCCAAAAACAAAAAAAAAGTGTAAAATTAGGTGTTTTTAGAACAAGGTAAATCTATTCATAATTTGACATTTCAATCATTTTATTAAAAATCATGAAAATAAGATAGTGGTCATGAAATGGGGCCGGGATTCTTAAGTAATTTTAAGCAACAAAAAAACTTGTTCTAATTTAAAGCATTTTTTCATATTTACCACCAAAAATTGTTCCTTATTCCTCTATTTTCATTGTGAAATGGAAATCAATAATTATGAAGCCACATAGTTTTTAACCGAAAGAAAAAGGGGGTGTGTGAAAGCTTACACTAATTACTTTCATCAATTTTTTTAAATATGGAAGTTTATTATATATAATACCAGAATATGGAAGTTTATACATATTTATAAGATTATGAAAATTTTTCAGAAACCAACTAATATGTTAGGCTGGTTCCCCTTTTTTTAAATAAAAGAAACTAACAAAAAAACCACCATTGCTTATAGTTTGTTCTTTTTTTATTATTATTTTTTGTTTGTGTTGTGTAATCTTGTGTGTGTGTATTGGCAGTTTTCTATTAATATTTTACAAGAAAAAAAAAAAAAGAAAAAGAACCAGCCTGACACATTGGCCGATTCTTAAAAATCTCCACATTCTTATAAACACTTACAAAAATTTATAATATGGTATATATTTAAGACTTTTTCCATATAAAAAATCATTTCCCCAAATTTTTGGGTTGCCTTTGAATTTATGCGGAGACCATATTTCACACTGTGCATAAATTCACATGCAATACTAGCGTGAATTGGTTAAGATAATAGGTGTATTGATTTTTTAGTCCGAGTCTTAGGTTTAAACCCCGAAAATAATAAAAATAAATTTCATTAGGAGACTTTTATCCCTTTCAAGGGCCTCTATCTAATAGGGTCGGATTAATCAAATTCTCGCTAATAGGATCTGGACGCCAGTGATTCCACTAGACCAAAAAAAAAAAAAATCACATGCAGCCATAATAATTCAATTATAGAGACAAACATGCATAATTAAGGGTCCGTTTAATTTAATTTTTGGGAGAAAATCTTTTGAAAAATAGTCTTTTAAAAGAAGGTTTTTTAAAGAAATTATTTTTAAAAGAATAATTTTTGTTTGATTTGAATATGTCAAAAGTAAGTTTAAGAGAATGAATTTTGTTTGGATAGAATAAAATAAAATTATTTTTTATTATTGATGTGAGAGTAATAGTAAAACTTATTTTTAAAAGGTTTTTTTCTAGAATAAAAGGTACCCTCAAAGATACTTTTTTCAAAAAATCTTTTAAAATTTCAAAAAGACTTCTAAAAAATAAAAAATTAAATCAAATACCATATAATCCAATATAAAGTTATTTTACTGCCACTAAAAGTCATTAGAAAGTAAACTTCAATCCAAACGGCACTGAATGGATAGATTGTCAATTCCAATAGAAACCATTGTCCATTGAGATAGACGTAATTTGACCAAAGACACCAGCCTGAAAATAAAAGACGTAAAGGTAATAACAACCTTGACTCCTATAGTCCAGCTTGCCTATGTAGGCGCTTACGTCACCTAGAAAGCAATGTAACTATGTAAGGAGCATATAAATGTCTCACAAGCTAACAAAGTCCAAGTAAATTCAATGTACCATATTCTTTCTCCCACCATAGGAATGGCTTCCCAAACACCCCAGCTTCATTTCGTTGTGTTTCCATTCATGGCCCAAGGCCACATGATCCCCATGATGGACATTGCAAAAATTTTGGTGCAACACAATGTTGTTGTAACAGTAGTCACAACACCACTTAATGCATCTCGTTTTGCATCAACCTTTGCTCGTTACAGTGAATCTGGGCATCAAATTAGAATAATTCAGCTTCAGTTTCCATATAAAGAGGCTGGTTTGCCAGAAGGGTGTGAGAATGTTGACATGCTTCCTTCACTTGGCACGGCCGTGAATTTTTTCAATGCAGCAAGCTTTCTAAGGCAACCAGTGGAGAAGCTATTTGAAGAGTTAACACCTCCACCAAGCTGCATAATCTCTGATATGTGTTTGCCATATACAATCCACATAGCTAAGAAATTCAGCATTCCAAGGATTTCTTTTGCAGGATTAAGTTGCTTCTGTCTGTTTTGTCTGCATAGTTTACGAATCAACAATAATGTCAGGGAGAGCGTAAAGGATGATCATGAGTACTTTGTTATGCCTGGCATCCCTGACAAAATTGAAGTGACCAAAGCACAGGTACCATCACCAAAGGGTGAAGAATGGATCAAGTTCAATGAAGAAATGTTTGCAGCTGAAAAGGATTCTTATGGGGTAATCATGAATTCGTTTGAAGAGTTGGAGCCTGCATATGCAAGGGAATACAAGAAGGTTAGAAATGATAAAGTGTGGTATATTGGCCCGGTATCACTAAGTAACAAGGATCACTTGGATAAGGCTAAAAGAGGTAACAAGAAGGCCTCAATTGATGAGAGGCAGCACCTAAAGTGGCTTGATTGTAGGAAACCAAGGAGTGTAATGTATGTATGCCTTGGAAGTCTATGCAATTTAACAGCATTGCAGTTGATAGAGCTTGGTTTAGCCTTAGAAGCATCAAAAAGACCCTTCATTTGGGTTATTAGGGAGGGAAGCCATTTAGAAGTGTTGGAAAAATGGATTAAGGAAGATGGGTTTGAAGAAAGAATCAATGCTAGAAGCCTTATAATTAGAGGTTGGGCTCCTCAGCTACTAATATTATCACACCCTGCAATTGGAGGGTTCATAACACATTGTGGTTGGAACTCTACCTTAGAAGCTATATGTGCTGGCGTGCCAATGGTCACATGGCCACTATTTGGGGATCAATTTCTCAATGAAAGACTAGTTGTGCAGATATTGAAAGTTGGAGTAAAGGTTGGGGTGGAGAAGCCTCTCAGATGGGGCCAGGAACAGGAAACTAGTGTGTTGGTGAAGAAGAAAGATGTTGAAGGAGCAATAGAAAAGTTAATGGATGAGACGACCGAAAGTGAAGAAAGAAGAAAAAGGGTGAGAGAGCTTGCAGAGATGGCTAAGAAATCTGTGGAAGAAAGTGGATCTTCTCACACTGATGTAACCCTGTTTATCCAAGATATCTTGAAAAAAACTAGAGGAGATATATAATAGGATAAATATTATTTGTATTTTTATAGACATTTTTTAAAGAATATCTTTAGATGTTCTTTAAATATTAATTAAGAATAAATCTTAATTTTTCTCTTAATTAATATCTAAAAGATATCTAAAAATATTTTTTAAAAGATATCTTACAAGGTGATATAAATCACATCTTTCATGTAAGAGATGTTTTATTTTCTCTATGTCCCTTTCAAATTTGGAAATGCTTTTTGTATCCAATTTAGGTCCACATACTCTCCGATCACTCTTTGGATTTGTGAGACGTGATAAAATAAATTATTTAAAATAAAAATCAAATGTTTTTCATCATTGATTTAATGGAAAGTTGTGTTGTGTTGTGTTGTGTAGTTAACTACAAATAACATGGCTCTTTCAAATTTGTTTAGAAATTGCGCATGTAGGCAATATTTTAGTGTCGGTATAGTATACGTATATGTAATCTATCATAATTCTCATGCTTCGTTATTTCAGCAGATTGATTAAATATAAAAGAATTTAATGACATCGACCAAAAAATGTCATTTTCATTCTAGCTATCAACGAGTACGAATGGAAGTCGTTGGTTTGGTCAAGGTCAATCCAAAGAGTTTTGACTTGTCCCGTAAAATAGAAAAGAAAAATTACCAACACAGAAATTTTATATCACTAGAGTTGGTTTGTCTTTAGCATGGAATTTGTATTGAAGACGAACTCTTCTTTTCAAACAAGGTAAGACTGACATGCTATATTATAGAAAAGATAAATTTCTATGCGGTTTTGAAAATTGCTATGATTTACGAACTCGGATCTGTACTATATTTAATTTAATACTAGATAATATAATTACACATGCCGTACCAGTAATTTTTTCAAATATTAAATGATAAAATTTAAATTTAATTCCATTATTAGGTATATTAAACAAATTAATATTAAGGACCTAAAATACTAAAATTAATCAGTAAAAGACTAATTAAAAAAAGGATAATTATACTAAAATTCGTAAAAAGAATCTAATGAATATTATTGAAAAAAGAGAAAAACACACAACTTTTATAAGTAGACAATAATACTCCTCAATGTAACAAATTAATGATTATTAATTTTTTATGCACCAGAAATAGAAAAATTAAAATTAATATAATAACTCCTTAGATTATATTTGGATGGAGTATTTTAAATTTCAATGCTAGAAAATTTAAATGTTTCAATTAAATTTTTTTTATTTTTAAATATTTTTATTTTGATAAAATAATTAATGTTTAGTATTACATCATTTATAAAATATTTTGTTTGAATAATAAAATTATCTTCTCTTTGGACAGGCCGCAATCGGCAGGCAGCAAGAGGAAGGTGGCAGGCAGCGACCAACAACTGGTGACCAAGGACCGATGGGCAGTGACTGGCTCCCGTCACACGGTGAGCGCTCGCCGATGGGCAGTGACCGACAATGGATAGGCAGCAACCACCAAGCGATAGGTGGCGGATAGGCGACAGGAAGCGTAACATACTCTTTTCACAAAATACTTTATTAGAGTTATTTTGGTTATGTTTGAAGTAATTTTACAACTAGCAAGAAAAAAAAAAGTCACACTATGCGACTAGACTTCTTAAAGTCTTTACCTAAATATACAAAGTCAAGCAAAGAAAGATATCGGACACAAGAGACTTAAGAATTCGGGTGGAAATTAAGAATGCGGGAAATTTACTGTGAGAGTGAGCGGAAGAAAAAGAGAGAGTGAAAGAATGGAGGAAAGTCATGGGAAATTGCATAGAAGCTTGAGGAAGATGCATGCAAGAAAAATTGCCAAAGAACGCGTAAAAAAAGGTCACAAGTGACGTCACACCTTACAAATGTCATAAAATAAGGGGAGTGACACTCGAAGTGCCTCATACCTGAGAGTAAAAATTGAAAGAGAGATGAGTTGTCTTGAAAAGAAAAAGTAGGGGAGGGACAGAGAAACGAGTGAACGAGAGAAACAAAGAAGGAATGGGAAAAATAATTTACAGTACACACAATATTCCGGCATATTATTATGGCTACATTTATTTTTTTTATATTATTATTAGTTTTATTTATTATTTTTTTATATTAAAATTACTTATTATTATTTATTATTATATATATTTACGTTATTCATTATATATTACAAGTTGTTTTTATTATAGTTCATTTAAGTTAAAAATACTCATTATTATTGTAATTTATGTTATTTATTATTCCTTTATAATATTTAAAAATTATTATGAGTTGATTTTCTTTTATAGTCCATTATTCTGATTGTATACATAAAATATTAATTACATGTAATTTTTTTATGGAATCGATATTAAAAAATAAATTTACTTGGATTATATATTATTATATATATTGAGAATTTATGTATGATGACAAGTAGATATGTGAATTAAAGAAAAGATATTTAAGACTTATAACTAACGGTGACGAAGGTAGAGAGATAGATATAAGATTCGTTTATGTTACTTATCTTAGTTAGTATAACATAATAGTCTTACTTTATTGTCACGACGTTATGAGTAATACCAAAGAAAGAGAATTCCCTAAAAGAAAGATCTCGACTATGTGTGAGACAAACAAGCCAAAAAAATGTCGAAACTAAAGTAAAGATATTATAATACATACAATATTGGCTTATTACGTTTTGCATGTAGAGTTGCATTAAAATAGTCTATTTTTATTACCTATGATATTGTGTCTTAATATATGACTATATGAAATTTTGAATATAACAAAGTAGCTGTGCAGTATTTTTTATGTTAAGATACAGCTGAAACCACCATATCATTCTCACTTTATTTTAGTGGTTTCAGATTACTCAAGTAACATTTTAAGAGAAGGTAGACTACTCCGGCTATTTGGAACACGCAGAGTTATATTTAAATAAATTACAGTTTCTTTAATTGGCTTATAAATGCTTAATATATGGCCAGTAATACTTTGATGTATTTATGTATATTATTATTCAATCTTGAAATTCCTATGTAATTGGTATCATTAACTTTATATATGAATGGATGTTACAGGCAGTGAGTCATGGTAAATTTAGAGGAGAAGGAGGAGGGAGCATAAGAAAAGATAGAGAACAATTCATGTGAAAGATCGCACTGTATGGAGGTTCAACAATTCAGGTGCCCTCTTAGTAAGGATGGTGGTGGCTAAACAGAACATGATCGCTGAAAACCAGCACATCTTTTCTAACCTTTGGAAAGGTATCACACCTCCAAGGGTAGAAATGATGGTGTGGCAAGCTGTTCTTGAAAGGCTATCAACAATGGACAGGTTGAAGAAATTTGGTGTGCTACAAAATCAATCATACAGGTGTGATTTTTGCAATATGGCAGAAGAATCCAACAATCATCTTGTTCTTCAATCCAATTTTGTATGGAGTGCTTGGGGAGAATGTTTAAAAATGGTTTGGGCTATCTCTGGCAATTCCAAAAGATCTCAGATCTATGATGGATAGCTGGTTCGAGGTCGAATTCAGGGGTGCCAAATTGAGATTATGGTGTTCAGCTTTTTTTGCGGTCTTGTGGGCAAAATGGAAGTTTAGGAATTGTATAATTTTTGAGAAGGGTGATGTCTCTTGAAATAAGTTGTTAGAGTAAGTCAAATACTATGGGAATGTTTGGTCTATGGGGGCTACAACATCAGAATCGAAACAAGTGCAAGGACAAAGTATCAGAAGCAAACAACATCCAGCTGAACGTGTTGGTCAAGTTTTTCAGCAACAAAGTCATAGGTGCAAATCTGTTTGGTGGCTATGTTCGAAGTTCCTACCAGAAAAAGTTGTCTTTGCAATCGAGGGTTTCTCTACAAGCAATGATATGAAGTCTTTATATTTCTTGGTGGATTTCACAAATGAAGCATCTCATAGTGCAGCTTCGGTTAGCGCTCTTTTAGAATCAATACAGTGTGCGATTGGAGAACTTCACTACAATGAGGCTGATCTGGAGATAAGAACTTACTTAAAGGAAATGGTATCGTGGATCAAAGATGATAATGCTCAGAACTAGGAGAATAGATTCACAATCAACAAATTGAGGAACTACAGATCTTGGCTTAAAAACATTGCTATCTCTTTGTGTAAGAAATCTGACTTTCTGTGGTTCAAGAATTGGTTGGCTCGATGTAATCAGCACAGTGAAAGAATTCTGCTACAGGTGGTGTCAGCTTAGGCCAAGCTGGGAGGAGCTTGCTGGAACTGACGTACTAAGGTGTATTCACATGACTTTCTGTAGGTGCCATGCTGTTTTCATAGTGCAAAGGTGTTACTTGAGTCCTTTAATAGTGCAAGTTTCACAAGTTTATGTGAATGGCTTATGCAGGTGCCATGTAGTTGACATAGTGTTTTTAGCTGGTGTCAATATCGGTGATGGTCATGACAGTACAGACACTAGGTTGTTTTGGATTTATTTTAGCTTTAGATGTGCTGTGACTTGCTCCCTTGCTCTTGTTGGGGTCGAGCGTTTCACTCTATCTATCCATAAAAGAAAAAAAAAAGATAAGATAGAGAAGAGAGAGAATTTAGAATTCCAAGAAAGAAATTGGAATTTGAAATCCACTTTTTCGTACTATAAAAAATACCTCAAATACATATTTGAAATTTTAAAATTTTTTTGTATCAGTATCCAAACAAAGAATTTTATACCAAGTTAATTGAAATCTTTTCAACAAGTACATTACCCTCTAAAATTACTCTATCCAAACATATTCTTAATTTCATCTTTTTCCTAATTATTCATCCCAATTTTCATTCAAGAATCCTAACCTTTTCTTCCCCTAATCCATGGTAGAAATCTAGAGGAAGCATACCAAGAAAATTATAGGAATTACATTTGCGTGTACTTGACTGTGATTGACGAATTATGTTTGGAAAGAGGCGTCTAATATGGTTGTTATTGAGTTTAGGATCATCATGAATGTTTTTGACCATTGAAATTATAATCTATGGTTAAGATTGATTGAAATTTAAAGTTCTTTTAGAACGGAAAAATATTTTAGAATGATTTATCCAACGCCCGTTCATGAAAAATCTAATAGCATGAAAGTAGATAAAAAATTTGACATTTGACATGGATATATTTGAGTATATCAGGATATCTGCTAATAAAAGAAAACACAATCTTATTGGCTATATTTTTTAGATATTAATATAATTAAAGATTAATTTTCATATGTTTACGCTAGCAAATAAATTACTATAATTAAGGATTAATTTTCATATATTTTTCGGTTAGGTGCCCTCGTGCCTGTTACTCCACTAATTTTTGTTTTTGGGCGCCTTATACAAGACATACATTTTTTTTTTGTCTAAATTGCTAGTATCTAAAGTCTATTAGACTCTAATTAATTTGACTTGAGTTAAGTAGATCCACAATATGGATAAAACTTTTTCAATGCTAGTTTTTAATCTACAAGACCCAAATTCAAAATCTTACTTAAAGAAAATAAATGTTAGAGCACTTGAACTAACTAAATATTAATATATCTATACTATTAATAAAGGGGAGTCCCCTTGCCAATAAGAGTGGGTGCAGTTGGTTAAGGTTTAGCTCATATCCCACAAGGGCGTGAATTCAAATTCCACTAACTGATGTGAGGACCTTATTGATGGTGCGATATATAATCCTTCTAGAAAATCTTCGAAGAGATTGGGGGGTTTTCCTTGGCCCTGGTGAGATATCGGCATATACCCCCACGTAAACTTTTGTCTACCAAAAAAATAAAGGGGAGTCCCCCAAGCAACTAAGTGTTGCTCTCTCTACATTAATTTAAATGTTTTTTTCGAGTTCATATATATATATAGTGCTTTGTTCAAAAGATTGACTCAAAGGGAAACAAACAGACAACAAATAAATAAATAAATAGACAAAAAGAAAATTCTGAGAGTAGATAGTAATGTGAATAACAAAATTCTTTTGATTTGTGTTGTAGATTTTGGCATGTTTTGTTATATGCTAAAGCAAAAGCAGTAGTTATAAGAAGTTCCTAGTTGAGAATATGGAACGTGCGAAGATTCAATTAAAAACGTGGAGAGTGAAATCAACCAACGCAAAAAGGCCATGTCGATGATGATGAGGGAAGGTTTTGAGATTTGAGTAGTGTTTTGATTTATTGATGTAAAAATTAATTTTAATATCTATACTATTAATAAAGGAAATTCTCCCAAATAACTATGTTTTATCTCTCCACATTATATTTAAATATTTTTTTAAATCCATATATATTTTTTCTGTAGTACTATTAATAAAGGGGATTCTCTCAGGTAACTACCCTTTGGTTTCTTCTCATTATATTTTGATATTTTTTCAAGTCCATATATATTTTTTCTATAGTATTTATTAAAAAACCTGTTTATAAATTTTTTTATAAAATAATGTAAAATAATTTTTATAAAATGCAATTACATATCCACTAACACTCATTCCACACCCACGGCTCTTTCTCGTCCCCTCTGTCACTCACAGCTGCTGCTGAGTACACACACGTTGCACTATTTTTCACACCCACTATCCAGGTTTTTGCTTTTTCCTTTTTTCCGTCATAATTCAGGCTTTTGGTTTTTATGTTGCCATTTTTGGGTTTTATTTATTTATTTATTCTTTTTTGTTACATATTATATAAAATCTTGATAGTCACCATATTATAAGACATAAGCTATATCTTGAAAACATTGATTATCTAGCATAGTTTATGATAGCCTATATGAGAGGTGAACCTTTTTTATTAGTTAAAATAGTTTATTTTGTTTAATAAATAAAATGAGAAAATATTCATAAATCACTATCTTTTTTTAATTTTTTTCTTAGAAAACTTAGATATTATATAACTAATTTTATATCAATATTCTAAAAATTAAAAATGCGGGTGCCTATCAAATCGCTAATCATGATAGTGCTTTTGCAATAGTATCAAATCCACCTTGAAAATTTCATGGAAATAAGAGAAAATTGCATTTTACTCCCTAATGTTTAAAAATATGTAATTTGATACCTTGACATTTTCAAACTGTGCAAATGAAATCTTCTATTAACTATGCTGTTAACTACAAGTTTCAAATTCAATAGTGTAAGTTCCTAGTTTCGAGTTTGACATTTCTGAGTTTAATATGTCACTTAATGTGAGAGGGTTTACTTCTTTCTTATCCTAGTTTTCGAGTTCCGATTTCAGCTGATAGTTCACTTCTTCCTTGTTTTCACATTTGTAAATTTATTGGTCAATTCCAACTTTAATGGCATATATGAGCGAGTTCTAAGTTTAATGGTACATGATCACTAACGGTGCTATTTAACAGTAGAGTTAATAAAAGGTCTCATTTGCACAATTTGGAAACATTAGGGTGTTGAATTGCACATTTTTAAACATTAAGGGTTAAAGTGCACATGGCTTATACTTTAGGAGGGTAAAGTATATTTTCCCCTAGAGATAATGAACCTATTATTATATATGAAGTAGCATATCAAAACTAAACTTGTTTAATTTACTTTTGTCATTATGCAGTTATTAGCTTCCATCTCTAATATACACCAATTAAGGAACAAAGATTTAGTACACTCCATTTTGTTATTTCTATCTCCATTTAACACATATAACCATTATCTGCAAGATTGATTCTCACATTCTAGCAGTAATTCCCCTAAATCCTTCATAATTTTCTTGATGAATATCATTCCTTTGTTGCTAGCCACAGGCAAAATTGCATGCAAGTAGATATCCTTATTTAATAAAAATAAATCATTTACTTCTAAAATAAAAAAAAACAAGGTTGTGTTTGGTTTTAGGAAATATTTCCTATTTTTATTCTCTATTCACATTTCTTAAAAATCATTTTTATTTCCAATTTTTCAAAATTTGAAAACATGTTTGTTTTGTTGTTTTCATTCTTCATTTCTCTCACGCTAAAATCAGCATCTGTCACTTGTTCGTCCTCGGACACCGTTCTTGCTAGCAATGATGATAGAGGTAGTCATGCTCATACTGCATCATGGGTTCTTCCTTGAACAGTTTGTTGCCATCTTCTCCAATACTATAGCCAGCCTCACCCTCTTCTCATAGAGGAGGTTCCGCTACGACCCTTGAGGTGGGGGTCGACCTCTTCAACTTCGTCAATGGCAAGATTGAGATATGTGCATCAAACAATTATTTTTTACTCGCCTACATGGGGAATGAGTTATAAGCCATTTCTGCAACAAACATGTGAAATAGGTTGGAGCATGGAGAGGGATGTTGAAGGAGTGATCATAATCTTGTAGGCAGGGATGAGGGAGATGTGTAAAGAAGAAAAAAAATGTTATTAAAACTACAAGAATGCAACGGCACCAAAATGAAAATAGTGAAAGCGACTTTTTCTTGTTTTTAAATTTTTCAGTAATGTGGAGCTTGTTTTCTAAAATTGAAAATGAATATGATCAACTAAAATGCATTTTCTGTAGTGTCTTTTATTTTTTGTGAAAATGAAAATGGAAAATACCTAAACCAAACAGTGCATAAATTTTTCATTGTTCAAATACTATGACTGAACATATAAATTATTGGAAAAAAAAAATGAAAACTCAATGAGTTTAGGTGCTTGAAGTTAATACATGGTTACTAAAATAAAGGATTTTACGAATTAGTAACTAAAAATACAATATTGAATTTACCTAATAAAACAATTTGTAAAAGTAAAAAGTAATTTGAATATAATAGTAAGATGGGAAGGAAATAAGAAAAAGGGATTCAAAAAGGAAAAAAAGATTAAATGTCACTGCATCACACAAAATGACTAAATTTCTCCTCGTGAAATTCAAAATCATATATTCTAAATTAAAAAAAAAAAAACTCAACAAAGAATAACACCAAAATTTGAGAAATCAAATGGCAAATTATTTTGTCTTGTTTTTCTTTGCTACTAAAAGAAATCACCACAACCACAAAATCAAAGAACAAATGATGAATTTGAAAAGGGAAGAAAACAAAGTGAAATTTGCAGAAGAGAAAGTAAGATTGCTTTGGAGATTGAATTTGTGCCACTTCTTTCTCCTAGTAATGTTCTTTCCTCTTTTCTTTTATGTAGTGAAAGAGAAACAAAGGCATTGCAATAGAAAAGATAAAAGGAAAAATAGTTGTATGCCAAAGAGGGAACGATTAGGATCATATAAGTGTTGTACGTGTGAGTCAAGTCCCAAATCGATAAGTTTGAAAAAAAAAGGGAAGGACTTCCCTTATAAATAGAGACTTAGTCCTTAATTGTTTTATACCACCAAGAGAGAGAGTCTATACATTAGAGAGAGGGCATAATTGGGCTATTGGGTGGTGAATTGAATAAGAAGGTTTGCAACTTTAGTCGTGTAAAAGTTGTAAGTTGAAATTTTTATTAGTAGAGTTATTTTTATCCCTTTTTAGGGGTTGTGGACCTAGGTTGAAGTAACTAAATTATGTTAAATCTTGTGTTCTTTTATTGTGCTTTGTTTATTTTCTTCTTGTATGCTCTTTTTCCACTGTCCAACAAGTGGCATCAGAGATAGTTCAAAAAGGAAAGAGTGCTTCACTATACTATGGCTAGTACGATGAAATTTGAGGTATCACTCTTTGACAAAAAGGGCAATCAATGCACAATAAAAGATCTTTTAGTGCAACAAGGTTTAGATGTGGCTTTGCAAGAAGAAAAGCCTGCAAAGATGAAGGATAGTGAGTGGAAGTCTATTCAAAAGGAAGCTACAAGTATTATTAGGTTTACTCTTGCTCTTGTAATCAAGGACATAGTGTTGAATAAGACAACACCAATGGAGATTGTTAAGCGATGAAGAGTAAGCAATTGTTTTATTAGTTTCTTTGCCTTAGTCTTGTAAATCATTGGGGAGTTCTCTATTGATTGGGAAGAATACAATTAAGCTAAATGATGTTACTACTATCCTACGGGAGGATCAAAGAATGCACAGAGATCATCATACTAATGATGGTGGAAGAATACTAGCTATGGAGAGTTCTCAAAGAAAAAGGAATAGTTATGGATGGAGAAGTGGAGAACAAGGAAACTTTATACAAAGAGACTTAAGTGAGATAACATGTCACTACTATGAAGAGATAGGACACATCCTGTTTAATGTGCAATGCTGAGAGAAGACTTGAAGAGTCTAAAGCATCTTAAAGGAAAAATTCAAGTAGCTAAATCCTCAGATGATAGAGATTGATATCATGTAGAGAGTGCTAATAACAATTCTATTGAGAATCATTCTAAATGGATGCTATTCTGCTACTAATGTGCATGTGTACAAGGATCAAGCCATGTTTACTACTTTGCATAAAGATGGAGATTTTGGCTATATCAAGGTGGGATAGAAATTGAAGATGAAAGTTGCAGGCATGGGAAGACTTCGCTTGAAGCTCTACAATGATAAAATTTGAAATATTCCTAATGTGAGATATGTGCCTACTGTCAATGCCAACATTATTTCATTGGGAGAGATGACATCGCATGTGTACAAATATATGGGAATTGGAAAGACATGCAAAAAGTGTAAGAGAAGCTGCTTGATTCTATAAGACAGAAAGAAACATGAAGAACATTTGCTATTTAGAAAGTTGGTGATGGATTTGTTACTCCCACCATGTATGGGAGTAACGTTAGTCCCTTTTTAATTTGCCAAATAGGACCTTTTGGATTTTATTTGCAAAGATAGTGTTTTGGCCTATTTGCCTGATTCCCCTTGAGCTTTCTCGAGTCTGAGCAAGTAGCAACCTTGTTAGTGTGTGAAGGAGATTGAAAAAAAAAATGGAACAAAATGCCAACCCGGATCTAGTTCCAATTCTAGCACTATGTTGAGAACTATTCTTTTGGACTAACGTTACCTACAATGTAACCAGAAATATAAATCACCCTCTTATCCATATTTTTGTCATTTTACTAGTATCTTAAATAGCTATTAAAGTATTTCATTGATTATTTATTATACGTTATTATCTTTAAATATTTAGAATAACTAATAAGTACTTTACTATAGGGATATCAGTACCTTAGAAAAAAATAAGGCATGCCTTCGCTTTTTAGGTAACTTATCTTCATGTGCAAAGAGTTAGGGAAATAAGGAGTTATGTGTTATATTTTATCACTATAATGAAATTAGAGAATTCGTCTACAAGTGTTGCAATATTAAGATCCAAGGTTGTTGCAAATAATGAAACCCCAGACATAAATTTTCAACTCACCATCACTTTTCGATGATCGGATAATCGAATGATATGAACAAAGAATAAAAATAGCAACACCCACATTATTAACTTGTCCCTTGATATTTCCACTTTCTTAATTCCATTTCCTGGTCAGTTTTAGAATTGTGAAATGCATCTCAACTAAGGATGTTTCTGGGGAGAAAGAACCAACGCTAGAAAATACATTACCACCCTCTTGAACTGGATTAGCATATTTGTTTGCACTGGCATAGCTATTTCCATATTTGCATTTCCTTGAGCTATTATCAACTTGCATTTAACCACATCCACATGCTCTGAATCTTTCCTCGAGTTTTGATCCATTGAAACGGAAGAATCATTAAGGGAAGAAAAGCCATTTGGCAAACCAAGAGAAGGCCCAAACTTAGCCATGTCAGTATAGTCTTGATCTTTCCATGCAGCCTAAAATTTCTTCTAAAACAAATGAGCATGGATTTGATTTGGTCATATCTATATCCCCTAAATCTTTTAAAGATTGAGATGAAGGCATATAATATGATTCAACGACACTACAGGAGGTCTTATTTGCAACATCAATCAAGTCCATATCATTAGAATCCTCTCTTTTTGCACTAGATTTCATCCCATCAAAGACACCTATTCACAATTAGAAACCTTCAATTTTGGATGCTTAAACCAATTATTGCATAGCAAGGGAATATACAACGAAAATGCAACCTTCCAATGGAAATGCAACCTTTAAATTTACTCACTTAAGGGATTACACCTCTGGATCCAGGGAAAACAAACTCCATAACATGCTCCACATTAACATGTTCTATTTGCTTATCACTCTGTTTATATTGATCACAAACACTCTTGCTTCATACTGATGCTAATATGCCATAACCTGAAAAACCAAACAAATTAACACAACTGTAAGATAACATTCATGATGAAAACCCAATTACAAAAATGGATCACCATTCTACTTAATTGTTGATGTTATTATGTTCCATCACAGATTTTTGGGTTTTTCATTACCTAAGTGATACTATACAAATATAACACACACAAACCAATTGCAAGATTGCAGCACAACTTCGCTTCACAACCATGTTACCTTCCCAATAGGGCACATTAGTTATCGCACCAAGATTTAGACATCTCTTCTATGATAAGCACCTACAATCCACATGAATTGGGTGAAATAAACTGTCTTAACAACTAAGGCCACACACTCGGCAAATTTTATTAGCTATTTGCATCATTGCATGGATATGCATTCAACCAACTAGAAAAGACATGTAACAGACCACAATTAAAAAAGAAAATAAAAGAAAAGAAACATTAGTAACAACAGCAACAACAAAGAACACCATGTAAATTTCATCTAAAAAAATTTAACAGCCAACTACTGAGGTCCATTTGAAGACTTGATACACTAAAACTGTGATCATCGAGTAATTATCTAAAATTTGAATTTGAAAACCAAGTAATTCTCTTTAGCCAAAGAAAGAAAACCATTTTTGCCCAATGGTACTGTAAACTAAAATCCCCAAACCATCACCACCTACTTCATTTGTAATTAAAAAATAATCACTACAAACTGGAACATTACTAGGTTAATTGTTCAAACACAAGCAAAAAAGGACAAAACAAAGAAAAGAATATGTATATAAAATGAAACAAAATTTAAAAAATAAATAGCACCATGCCACGAAACAAACCTTGTTCCAACGATCAACCTTCATGCGATGATGGGTGGGATTTTGAAACACCAAAGCTATGCCACAGGTGGGACCGTGGGGTTTTACCATGGAATTTTAAATTGAGAAACCATACTTTTTGTCGATTTACCATCTCTCATGCACTAAGTGAAATTCGATTGGGGATTAGAGGATCCCATGCCACACAGTACATCGTTGTCTATCAATTCTTCTCTTCTCGAGTTCCTTCGATTCGTTACATTTATGGCATTCACTGATGACCGCCTTTGCTACATTTTCTTGCAAATCATAGATTTTGTACACTTACCTTTGCTGTTCAACCCCTAGGTTTCCCCTTTCGAAATAGGATTTCGGATGAGGCCACACCTCAACTACAAGGTCATCCTGTATACTTCTCCCGTTGGTTACATTTGGGCCATTAGCTTAGGCAACTTTACGTATCCACAACCCCTCGATGGCAGCCGCAGCCGACGGGTATAGCTATCCTACTTCTACTCGACAAAGACATATGTACTTGTTTGCAAATATCAACAATCCAAACATTTAAAATTAATTTCATTTCTCTAAAGCACGAGCGAAAGAATTGCAGCTAGATTTTAAATAAAAAGCATCGAACGGTTGTGATTGTGTCACGTGAGGGTGGAGTAACGTTAGTTCATAAGATGGGGTGGACTAACGAATCTGGCACCTAGAAAGTTACTCCATGAGAGAAATGCCTAAAGATAGTAAAGTAAAGATGAATTCAAAAAATGTTGAGGTATTTAGGAACTTGGCTCAAGAAAGGATTTGTCGTGTGTGTGAGCCAAGTCCCATATCGATAAGTTTGAAGAAAGAGGGGAAAGACTTCTACTATAAATAGAGACTTAGTCTTTGGTTGTTTCATACCACTAAGAGAGAGAGTCTATACACTAAAGAGAGGGTATAATTGGGCCATTGGATGGTGAGTTGAGTAAAAAAGTTTATAATTTTAGTTGTACAAAAGTTGTAAATTGAAATTTTTATTAGTGGAGTTATTTTTGTTCTTTTTTAGGGGTTGTGAACTTAAATTGAAGTAACTGAACAATATTAAATTTTATGTTATTTTATTATGCTTTGTTTATTTTTTCTTGTGGTCTTTGTGGGTTTTTTTCGTTGGCCAATGATGAAAAAGATTCAATAACAAAGTAAAAATAATATAAATAAAATGGTGTGACGCTATGCAAAATCACCGGAAGCTAAGTTGTTGGATGTTCTGCAAGCCGCTTTGCAGGCCAACCTTGAAATCGTTGAGGGACCAAAGAACTTTAGCAACAGGTTACATGAAAAACAAATAGACAAAATTTTGTATGAACAAGAGGCGTGAATCGAAAAAAATGAAAAATAGAGAAGAAAAGATAAACTAAAACTATATGAGCTTAGCCGAATAAATCATGTGATGAAGTAGCGCATTATAGCTCAAAAGCTAAGAAGCTCTTCAAAGTATGACACGATTCGCAATTGTATGTATTATGATATGATGATATATATTATATATTATGAATTATTGTTTTTTATGTGTATTATATTATGAATTATGGATTCTCAATTAATATATTATGAATTATGGATGGATTATGAATTACGAATATGGATGAACAAAATTAATTGAACCTGAAAAATTAATCAAAATTAAATTAATTTTATATTGAAGAAAGAAGGAAAATACAGGAACGGGTCGGGTCGTGCAAGGCGGCGAAGAATCCGCAACAAGATCGGGTTGTACAATAACCCTAATAAGCTGCGACTCTGTACATTACACAGATACTTTTTATTTTTATTTATTTTTTTCACCTTCGTCTCTCACATTCGAAAACGACGACTTCACGCCTGCGTTGAAGCGTCAACCCTCTCTCCTCTCTCTGCTGTAAGCATCTTCTCTCTCCTCCCCAATAAACGACGACTTCACGCCCAGATCTGAATGTTTAGTTTTACCCTTACCCTCACCCTTCTTCTTTCTTCTTTAATAATTTTCTCTTCCCTCAAACGCATTACATTACATTCCACAAAGGTTTTCTTTTTTCCTTTATTTTTTTCTTTTTAAATGTTGCTCTAGTTCTTTATTACCAATGTTCGAGTTGTGAAAAAAAAAAAGCTCAATTTGAATTAATTGTTTTTTCTTCAAGCCAATAAAAATCTGGATCTTGTTCCTGTTGGAAATAATTGTGTTTGTTTTTTGGCGATTGGTGCTTTGGGGAATTTGATTGTGTTGATTGTAGGTTCGTGTTGAAATGCCCGAACCCTAAAGCGCTGACGTTTTTGCTTAATTTGTCCGTGTTGTTGTTCGTGCTTTGGATTTTAGTTTGTGGAAAGTGGTGAATTATGAAGTATTTCTCATTGGATGGATCTAAGTATTTGGTTTAATGTGCCACTTTTTTCTTTTTAAATATTTTTGGTGTGAAAATAGCAATTCTAGTTCATTTGTGAGTTTATGTTAGCATCCCCTGCAATAACTATTTAATAATTTTTATTTATTAAGAGCAGAACCCCACATTAGATTAGATGCTTCGAGCATGGTTGTTTAGTTTATCGGATGAATTTCTGTTGTTGAATGTTATCAAGTTTTGAAGTTGATTTTTTTTTCTTTTTTAATTTTAATAATTCCTTGTTAATACTCTTATGTATGACCTTTATGTTGTAATTTGTGAAACTTTGCAGGGTATCTAGCTTCTTCTATTAAAAAGCTTTTTAATCTGATTTAGAACTTCATATCAAGTGTTTGCTGTGATGGCTGGCCAAAGGAGCAATTATGGTAAGCGCCCCCACTCTCAATCTGACTATGATAATGGAGGAAATAAAAGAAGGAATCCAGGTGATGACAGAGAGCAGTTTGTGATTGATCCAGAAGATACAGTGTACCGTTATTTGTGCCCTGCCCGAAAGATTGGCAGTGTTATTGGCAGGGGAGGTGAGATTGTTAAGCAACTGAGGATAGACACCAAATCAAAGATCAGGATTGGTGAGACGGTGCCAGGGTGTGATGAGCGTGTTATTACTATCTACAGCGTCAGTGATGAGACCAATGCTTTTGAGGATAGTGGCAATTATGTGTCACCTGCTATGGATGCTCTGTTTAAGGTTCATGACAGAGTGATTGCTGAGGACTTACATGGTGATCAGGATGATGAAGGAGGTCACCAAGTGAATGCTAAGCTGTTAGTAGCATCTGATCAAATAGGTTGTGTCATTGGAAAAGGTGGGCAGATAGTCCAGAGCATCCGTAGTGACACTGGGGCGCAGATTCGTATACTTAAGGATGAACATTTACCTTTGTGTGCCCTGAACTCTGATGAACTTGTGCAGGTAAACTGGATGGGATTTTTTTAGCAATTGCATTCTTTTAAACATATGATCTGTTTCAGTAGTTTTTTAGGTTATTACCCGCATAAGTAGTTTGACTGTATTTGGATGGCTTGATGACAAATTTTGTATCTGGGTGTTCTTTCTTATATAAATATTTGGATATTGTTGGATCCCTATAGAATTTATTAATTATTATCATATATCCTTACTTAATAGTATGCTTTCTATTGGTTTTGGAACTCCAGATTTCTGGTGATGCTTCAGTTGTGAAGAAGGCTCTGTATCAAATTGCATCACGGCTTCATGATAACCCTTCACGATCTCAGCATCTGCTTACTTCTGCTGTTCCCAGTGTATATCCTGCTGGTGGTTCACTCATGGGTCCAACTGCAGGAGCTCCAATTGTGGGGATAGCTCCTCTTATGGGTGCTTATGGGGGGTATAAAGGTGACACTGGCGACTGGCCGCGGTCCTTGTACTCAGCTCCAAGGGATGAGGCATCTTCCAAGGAATTTTCTGTTCGATTGGTTTGTCCAACTGGTAACATTGGGGGTGTGATAGGAAAGGGTGGTGTTATAATCAATCAAATTAGGCAAGATTCTGGGGCAACAATCAAAGTTGATAGTTCAGCAACAGAAGCAGATGAATGCTTAATAAACATTTCAACAAAAGAGGTAAATTTCTTAGTCACCCACTTTGCAACTTTTCTTTTTATTCTATTAATGTATTATTGTTGAATGCTCATCTGATATAAGTGGATGATAGCGGTGTATTCTGATAGTTTTTAAATTGTGCTAATCCAGTTCTTTGAAGAAACATTCTCTCCAACAATAGAAGCAGCTGTGCGATTGCAACCCCGTTGCAGTGAGAAAGTTGAAAGAGATTCCGGAATCATCTCTTTCACTACTAGACTGTTAGTGTCAACCTCACGAATTGGTTGCCTTATTGGTAAAGGAGGATCTATCATAACTGAGATGAGGAGGCTTACAAAAGCTAACATACGCATTCTGTCAAAGGAAAATCTTCCAAAAATTGCATCTGACGATGATGAAATGGTGCAGGTAAGGGTATTTTTCATGCTTTGTTGAGGTTATCTTCTCTTCCATTGTGTGATAAAAGGTGTGAACATTCTGTCCTATAATTCTTTTTTTGTCCTTTGTGCTCTCTGATTAGATTTCTGGAGATCTTGATGTCGCTAAGGATGCTCTTGTGCATGTGCTTACACGGTTGAGAGCAAATCTTTTTGATAGGGAGGGTGCTGTCAATGCATTCCTTCCAGTTCTGCCATATCTTCCGGTTTCAGCTGATGGATCGGATGGCTATGACAATAGAGATGGTAAAAGACATGGACGTGGGCATTCATATTCTAGTGGGTATGGAGGCTCTAGTGATTTGGCAGCTGGTGATGCTTATGGAAGCTATGGAGGCTCACAGGTACTTCCCTTATAACCATATGTCAGTTTGGGAGAACATTACATGTGGTTGAATTCTTCCAGGTCAAACTAATATTTCTCATTTGATGTTTGTAATGTTGTTCCATCTATCTGTAGCTTGGTGGCAGTGGTCCTTATGGGGCTTATGGAAGTTATTCTTTGGGACGGGCTAGTACTGCTGGGTAACCAATCTTTACTCATATCTGACTTTTTCCTTTAGTTTCATTTTCACCCTGTGTAATATTCATCCTAGATTAATGTGCTTGCTTTTTAAATGAACCTAACATATGATAATTGCTCTGTAGTTGAATCGAAGATTACTCCTGTGATTATTTTTAAGGACAGGAGGGCTTGGTTGGGTGCTACTATGAACTTTGAAGCTTTTGTTAAAACATTGTAGTTTTGGTCTGTGTTGTTTAGGTGTATTTGTTTTTATAGAAATTAACTGTTTCTGGAAAACGTTTTGCTTCATTTTTTTTTTTTTGGCTGTGTTTTTTGGCCTATGATTTCTCACATTTTCTTTTGTTTAGTACTAACAAGTTTTTTCCAGAAAAATGCTTTTGCATGTTTGATGTACAAGTCAACAGAAAATAATTTTTGGTCAACTGTTACAATTTTGCAACCCTCAAGGTGAAAATGCCCTCCCTTTTTAACAGAACAAATTAAACTCTTGAGAGGATTTATGAATCTTTTATAAAAGATGCTTTCAACTTGAAATGTTCTTTTGGATAATATCATTACCCAGAAATGTTTTCTAGAAGGCCATCTGATGCTGAATTTTTTTCAGAATCATAATTTACATTTGAAGTTTCCTTATTTGGTATCTGTTTTGTGAAGAAGCCACTCGTGCTGATATTTTCATTTCATGTTCCTAAATTTCTCAGTTCTGATAGTTATCTGTTGCCAGGTTGTCGAGTCAGAACAATGTTTCTAGGAGGAGAAATCATGCTTACTAAACTTGATGGGTGTCTGCAGGTAGATTTCAATTTTCAAAAACTACATCTTTTATCTGGCAACTTCCTATAGTATAAGCCAGTCGCATTAGTACATAAGAGATTGATATGATGATATCTTAACCTGACCAGTGTCCCTTTTAGAATTCTGATGCTTTCTTTTCCCTTTGTTCCCTTTCCCCTCCCATCCAAACAGCTGAGATCTGTGAAGCCCGCAGCCTGCCTACTGCCTAAACCAGAAGACCAGATGAACCAGGGTTTGACAAACTTATGGCCCACCTTGATGCATCTACTTAGAGGACCAAACTTATGTGAAGACTATTGAAATTGGCCATGTCCATTTTACCTTAATTCCCAAGCTTGATAACTTGTGCTCCCAAGAACCTACAAAGCTGGCTTGCCTTTGTTTCTACTTTATCTTATTCTGGTTCATTTGTCTTTAGAACTGAAATTACCATGTAGCTATGATCCTTCCGCAGTTGTGTATACTTGTATGATTGTTTTTGGGTATATTTTTCTTACACTTCACTGTCACATGCAGTATTAGCTTTTGTGGTTGCTTTAATTTTACGTTGTTGATTCCTGCGAAGTTGACCTTGTGTGTCAAAAATTGGTGTAGTTTTGGTGTTATCTGTATTGCAGGTGCAGCTATTTGCCTATTTCATCTTAAGCAGGTAAAGGTGTGTTGCATTATTTGACTCTGAAAATTCATACTTATGGATGTTGTTGAATACTTTTATGGGACTACACCTTTCGGTAAAAAGGTATGAAAGCTGTTCTTAGTTATGCTGTTTAACTGAACTTCTAAACTTACTCAAAGGCAATGCATTGGAAGACATTTATGATCTTTGGCAATCAGCCAACAGGATACATGCTTAGACATTCCCAATTATTGATGCGGTATGGTATTTGTTTGAGCTTAATTAGCATGCAGCTGCATTTATTCTTCCCCCCCCCCCCCCTTCTCTTCTCTCTGTATTTTCTATTTTTTGACTGCTTGATAGCAACTGTTTTCGAGTACTGCTGTTCACAAAAGAATTGGCTTACAAAAGAATACATCACCTGTTAGGTCAATGGATCTCCTCCACAGGTCATTGATGTTAGTCTTCTGGTTTACTAATTACTGTCAGTGATTCAGTGACCCCTGTACGAGGGTGTCCTAGGACCTAAGGACCCTAAATTATTTTGGATGTTTGGTGTTTTGCACCTTTCCAGGTGTTTGAATAAGATAAATCAAATGTTAACTTGCCACCTTGATGATTCGTAGAGATATTGTTGATGAATTGAAATTCGGTGGCTAATGTGGTAGGCGGTTATCTATATTATTTTAAGATTGTTTTTGCTGACATGTAATTTTAACCGAATGCAACTTGATTTCTTCTGTGAAATTTATTTGGCAGGCCTTATGAGGTATAAATAATTTTTGTTGGGAACTAATGATGATTTCGTTCTGTCTGGGGCAAAAACATCACAACTAAATCTACATGATTTTGCTCCCAATTTTGTTTTATTGTTCTATTTTTTTCCTGGTAGCTTGCTCTCTTGCAAATTTTGCACCAAAGAAATAAGAAATCGTATTGTAGGCTGCAAAAGAAGTTTGACAGTTTGACTAGGTATTTTTACCCTTTTTGATCAAATCATATTTAAACATATGCTAGACTAGATATTTGGCTACATTCAGCATTTCTGATCATGACGTGGGCTGTGATCGTAGATTGGAGTTTCTCATCTGAGGGGTTGGTGAGACCCCCTTCCGAATTATCTCGGGTGAAGTGTTCAGTAGAATTATTTCAATATATATCGTTAATAAAATGCTGATTGAGTGTTTTTATATTGGATTTAAAAGCTTTTGAAAAATAAGCATTTTTCTTTTTGGAAAAAAAAAAATCAAATGCAAATATGCTCCAAGTGCATCCACTCAACGAGCATGGAGATAACGCGTGGTTCTGCCAAATAGTTGGCAATTGGTAGTTCAAACCATCATTCGACCTTTGAATGGTTAGCCAATAATGAGATTGTTTCTGTATCAGCTGTATTCCCATGGTATGTTTGAAGAGATATTTTTCACATACGAAGTGAAATTAGTGTTTTTTTTTTTTTTGGCGGAGTTATAAAGTTTGAAAATGAAAAATAAAATTATGGGATTATTTTTTTAGGTTAATATATCATTTTGATAAATAATTTAGAACATATATTTTAGAAATAAACAATATCTTCTGTTTTCTTCCGCTTCCCTTTCAAAAATCTGTGTCTAGAGTGCTATAACGTCACAATATACGGTTTAAGATAGAGATGGCTACTCAATTAAGTTGGCATAAATTGAATCTATACGTTTGTGTCGACACTGACTATCCTTGTTATTGAAAGAGGCATCTGATTTTACCAGGATAAAAGAGGCGACTAAACATCCGAGATGATGTTATTGTAGCCAATTTGTAGTTGTAAATTATGAAGTCCACTCAATATGCCTCCGAAATAAAGAGAAAGCAGATTTGCATGACTCTTATCAACTGGTCAGATGTATTGATAAAATGTTGTGGTAACAATTATATATATATATATATATATATATATATATATATATATATATATATATATATATATATATATATATATATATAAAATTGTGTACTCTGTCAAATAAAAGGTAGCAGTATTTCAACCCCAAGTGAAGTTTAGTTTAAGTTTTAGACTATAGCCTTAAAAAAAAAAAAAATCTGTCTGGGATATTCTAGTTAAATCAGAAGATGAGAATTTTGTGGTTTGTGTGAAAGAAAAGGAGACTTGGATTTGTATTGGTTAAAATAAATGGATTTGTTATCGCAATTCATGTGGAGTTAATTTTGGTCAATTAAAGCTAAACTCAATTTTTTTCCTCATCTTAATATGGACAATCACCAAGTGAAGTTATATATTCATCATTTATGAACACGTTAGTTTAATTTCATTGTTTTTTAATATTTTGATTTGTTACGTCACTATGATGTGATGCAGACTGAGATGATTTGGACCAAAGTATTGTCTTAGACTATTGTCGGCATCGAACTTTTTGATAAAAATGGCGGCTAAGATGCTAGATGGCAAAGTAACTCAGCAGATGTGCTTCTAAAGCGATATCTAATCTAATAAAAATTGCTGCGGTGCTGGGTATCCAATCATATAGAACCACAAACTATCTTGCAGTAGGGATTCTAATCTTTTCCGGAGGCGAGTGTCATCGGTCTGCCAGAACATTTAAGCTGTTTGACTTTACGGCCAAATGTAGTAAATTAGACCCACCAAGCCCAGTGACAAAGCACTTTTTCAACTCAATCTATAGTACGTGTGCAAGTGTGATCCTGTTCGTTGAACTAAAGTCTAGTGTTCAAAATGATAATATAGATTTGAATTTATTATAAATTTTATTTTATATTATATTTTAATTATTAATTTTTTAATATTTATATATTTATAATTTTAAAATTATTTTTAATAGTTAAAATGTGATATAAACTTAATTTATGATAAATCTGAATTTGTATTATAATTACTCTCAATTAAATGAGCCTTAGTGAGGTGATCTGAGAAGCTACTCGGAACTAGGGGGGCGGTGGGGTGGGTGTGCATCTAATAAAGTAACTCGTATTTCTTGGCTTCTTCACCCATGCAAAGTCACATCCAGCAACAAGAATCCTCCAGATTACGCATCTTTTTCACATTTTCCTTCAGATAAAAGGACAACAATTGGAACAGTTATAGAGTTGCCCCCTCTGCAGGAGTGCTAGGACAATTAATGCTCCTAGTTGACAACTTGGCATGCCAAGTAGTGGGAAGCAATTTCTTTATAAAATCAAAACCAGTGGCTTTCTGTGCTTCAAGCCCCATTCGGCTATTTCCTGCCAATAAAGGCCTTCAAGTCCAATCGGCTTCTTCTTCTCTATCAGTTGCCACAGACCCCCTATGAGAAGCCATGCTTGCTTTGTTTTTTGTCAAATAGAGGGGTCTTTTCTCCTCATTTTAATAGGGAATGTTGTCTTCCTCATTTGGGGAAAAGTTCCCTCAGTCTGCACTAGTTCTGTTAATTATGGCAGTGATGTGCTCTTTTTGATTGGTTTTTACTAATTTGAATGCCTGCCATTGTTTTCTGTAAGGATGATATTTATATTCCTGCTGATTATTGAGCCTATTGCTGCTTATGGTAGCTCAAATTTCGTCTAAGGTCTTGCATGTGGGAATGAGGTCATGCAGTGCAGCCAAGGATGACTTGCCGGCACTTAAACGTGAGCGACTCTCCCGGCTGAAATTTGAATCATGATTTGTCATATTGTGATGGACTAGCACCCTTACTGCTAGATCGAATGTCACTTGGTTGTCATGATCTCAATGCTCATATGCTGCCTCAGCACTCTAATGTAAACTAGTTGCCCGGCAAGTCGTCTCTGGCTACATAAAGGCCTCCTTCTCTCATGCTAGATTTTTGATGATATAGCAATAAATTGTTGGACATGGTCAATGGTGAGACTGACCAACGGATGCACAAATGCTGGCTGAAAACGATATATGACATTAAGGCATAACTTAGAGAAGTATGTATTTATGTATATGTAAATTCATTGAAGTAGCTATAAATTTATCGTAAGGCTGTTTCTCACATTGATTTCTTTGATTTAACTTGCTGAATTTTGCAGGTATCAACATGTAGTGTTAAATCTCCCTTTTTGTATGAATGCTTCAAGAAGTGGTTGCCATTGCTTAATATTTCAAAAATCAGTATAGTGTAACATTTACTAGCATTTCTCTTATACATCATTGTTGATCTTTTTTTTTTTTTTTCATTCATTCATTTTTTTTATTTGTAGTGTCTTGTCGGTACAAAGTTTAGGGGATATCTGTTTTCTTTGTTGAGAAAAGTTAGCTTACATGTATCTTTCTATTACTAAAATGGTCACTGCACTAGAAAAGCGTATATTCTTTACAAGTGATTACTATGTATTCGTTAGTTATAAATCATTAGAAGTACTTATTTTTGAAATAAAAAGTACTTTTGGTGTACGCACCCATTATCTGTGTTAATTAGCTACAAAATTAGTGTCAATCCGCTGTTCGCCCTTTAGTTTTGTTGTGAATGCTAGCAGAGATATATTGCAGTTTTCCGTGACCAGTAAAACTTGACTACTGCAGGCTAGTACGAGAATATCATTCCAATTTATTGGTAATGTATTTTGGCTTCATTTTGTGAATTATGGATATTGCATATACATAGCAAGGAAAAGAAACTTCTTTCTAGTCTCCATCTGAATGCCTTGTTAGTTAATGTGGCTAATTAAATGTATGAGCTTTTCTACCAACGAGAGTGTAGGTTAGCTAGCGGGAGGCTACCCTACTTTAACTAGAGGTCTAAAGTTCGAGTTTTGGATATGTAACTGTATTAAAACTCAAAATGAAGAACTTTGCCGTCTAAATAATTCTACCTAATTCAAGTAGAATTGCCTTTAATAAAAGAATATCTGTGATTTTGACTGAAAAAAAAAAAAAAATGCATGAGCTTTCCCTCAATTGTAGTGCTTCTTCTCTTTTCTCTTCGGAGAAATTCTTATATGATTCGGGAGCACTATATGGCTATGTTTTCAATCAATTATATAAATGTATTTTTATGGGATTGTGTGTTAATAGTAGATTCTATATAAAATATACTTACATAATTGATCTGGGAGCACAGCCATATGGTACTCCTAAATCATGTAAGTATTTTTCTTCCCCTCCAGCGAGAACCATAACTTACATGCAATACGACTATTCTTCAAATGGTTCTAATCCATCATTACTCATTGTTTATTTTGCGGGGCGGCGATTTCAGTAGGCCTTTCATTTATTCTATTTTAGTTTTTGGTCAATCAATGCCTTTCATTTATTCTTGAATGACATGATCAAGTTCTGAATTGAAAACGTACAATGGTAAGCTGCAATAGCAAATAACAACCACTATTGGTTTTTTTATGCCACAACCACAAGGCGATTTGGTATTCGCTTGAGATATGAGATAAAAGAAACAAACACTAGGCAAGAAAATTGAACTCTAGTTTGCAATTATTCGCTTGCCTAGTCGTAAATATAACGTTGAGCATCGGTTATACCTTAAAAAAGGAAAAAAAAAATTCCGAGGATTGTTATATATTGAATATAAAAAGATTTTCCTCAAAATTGTTGAGGAAACCGGCGGTTCTACTTTTAGAAATAAAGCATGCTTGTGCCTAACAACTTTATGCAGTTATGACCAGACAAAAATTTAATGTTAACTGTTTGGACATGTTCTTCAATACCAACAATCAATGCTCTCACATGGGGTCGTGGAGAAAGGTTTAAAACTAATTTTTATTCAGTCTTATTCTCATAAACATTTTTCTATTAGATCATAGGGCCATAGTAAATTACGTGTAAGAATAATACTTCTATTTTCAATTTTCTCCCAAATTTTTACTCTCTCTTGCTAAAACTTCCCTAGCCTATTCATGGGATTGGAGTGTAGCTAAAATAACAAAGAAGAATCAACTATGTACCTGTAAGGGGCTATAACCTTCTCTTTAACTCTGCTTTAATGCGGAACAAAAAATTGATAATACCTTTTCTGAACTCTAACGGTTTTTATGAGTATTCGACCTGCTGCAGTAAAAGCAAATCCTAACAGAAAGCCATAGAATTATTCACAATATAGATTTTACTCATGTGTGCGACCAATAGTGAGAGAAACATAAGGCAGTTAAGAAATTACATTATTTTTCCTTCCTTCAACCCCTTCATAGGCTAAGATTAATAATCAAAACATGGAGATTAAAAAACAAGAAAAAAGTTGAAAAAATTCCCATATCTTATTCCACATACGCAATGAGGAAACAAAGTTTAGGGAATATTGAGGAAGGATAATAGACTTAAAGAGAAAAGTAATGAAACAAGCAGGCATCAAAATTCAAAAAGATATAAGGCCTTCTCTTACAAGCAAGCCAAACATGAGGACAAGGAGGCCAACAGTGATGCACTGACTTGGTGATATGAAGGTCTGTGAATAAGCTGTTAAGGTGAGTGCTGCACCAATTGATCCAATCAGAAGAGCAATCATGTTCTGATTCATTTTCTTTTAGTCACTGATATTCCCTTTTTCTGCCTTCTTCTTCGAGGGGGGATCTGCACTGAATAGGAGACAAATTGTCTAGTTTTATTTTATTTTATTTTTTGTGGTTGCCGGCGTTTAGCATAGTTAGCACCGATCTTGGAATCTTATACACAAGTCTCTCTAGTAAGTCAACGCTTTGTGTGGGATGATGGTAGTTAATAAAATATAGAGAGTATATTGATCATTGGTCCACTAGAAATAAAATATTTCGCTAGAAATATAATATTTGATCATTGATTAATGATGCTGAAATACGAAGGGAAAAAGAAATAAATTCTCACAGAACAAAAATGAGCAAGCACAATAAAACCACATACGTAACAACAACATATTTAATGCGCTTAAAATTATTAGTTGCATACGGTTTTGTGCTATTTGATCAAGTTAAATGAAAATATGTTAAAAATGAGAGAGAGAGAGAGAGAGAGAGAGAGAGAGAGAGAGAGAAGGGGGGAGGGAGGAAAAGGAACATGAATTGGTTTTTCAAAATCATGTTCCTTTTGATGAGAATTTTTTTTAAAAAAGATAAATTGATCAAATTAATATGGCCTCTTTATGTAGATTTATAGTCAAATATTTTTAAAATAAAAATTTAAGTAAGATCACCAGATGTTGTCATATGTTTTGAATGGAAGACTAATTCTTTATGAGCCATTGACTTGAAATTGGCCACTAGAGCATGGAGTTTAGAAAATAGTTTAGAAACCACTCAAAGCATGGAGTTAACTAATTTATATGCTAATTTTCAAAGGGACCAATATTTAAATCTATGGTAGTATTTTTATTAGTGTACTTTAGTGTTCTTGTCCAAGGTCCAAAGTCCATATATCAAGTGCAAGTATATGTCAATCAAACATAGCTCTAAGCATAGGCCAAGACTACAAAGGTCTCAAATATAGTCCATGTTCGATCATATAAGCCCATACCACGAATCAATTTCCAATCAAGGTTCAATGTATCAATAGTTCAGAAGTACAATAGTCCTTGAATCCATAAGCATCGGCCAAGTTCAATTTAAGTTTTACATAGTTTAAATGGATTCTTGAGTCTTGATGGTCCAACAAAGAAATTATCATATGACTCTAGGCAACTCAAACATACTTTGAGAATGAAAACAAGTGGTTTAAAAAACAAGTTCTCATTTAGAGTCATTTCATCAAACACCTTGCATCATGTTTTCAAAGAGGCATTTTCACAAACACCTTTCACCAAAACTTTTCAAAAATCATTCATACTCATCAAAAGCTTCATGAATATATTAGAAATCATTTTCAAAACATTAGAGGGACAATTATAGGAACATGGCCGAATGCTTCATGAAGCATAAAAATGAGGATTTTGACTTCTTAATGCAACATATTCATGGATTAAACCTCAAGCATGAAAAACACACCAACCAAGCTCTTATTCAAGGATCATAGGTTTCATAAAATCATCGCCTATAATCATCATATTCATAAAAAGAAAAATCTCAAGCAACAAGTACTCATAGCAGAATTCATGCATATTATAAATGATGATTTTAGGGAGCTCTCAAACTCTCTCCTCCTTCCTCTAGGTTGTTTGGCCGTGTATATAACGTATCGGGTGAGGTATGGTGTTGTCTTATTTATACACAAAAGGGTCCTTAGGTTAATTATGGTTAAACTTAGCAATTATGCTTAATTCTAGGTTAATTTGTATTAATTAATTACCATAGGTTAATTTATTATTTTACTACCTTCATGAAGCTTAATTGCACATCTACGATTGTTTTGTTGGGCGCCTAACATAGTCTTAGGGTGTCTAGGTGCTAGATTTGGTCATATTTAGTAAAAAGGTAATCTTGACCTAATCATAGTTACTTATACTAATTGACCACAACTTGGTAATTAATTAAATTTTGCTACATTCTAGGGTTTTAAGGGTTATGGACACCTAGGGTTAGAGTTTTTAGAATTTGTCTTAATTTGACCATTTGGATTAGGTGAGGTTAAGTTAAGTTTGGGCTTTTAGGTTTGTATAACTAATTTTTTTTATTTTTTGGGCTTTTGTATTCTATTTGGGTTTTTGTTTCAAAAATGGCCCTTTTGATTTTTGGAGACCTAATCCTAGGCCCAATAATTAGAGATGAAATATTTCCATTTAGCGATAGAATTATTTTGTTTCTAATGACTTTCTTTTTAAAATATATGACCAAACTTGTCACATATTAGAGACCAAAAATTTAAATGTTGTGACAAATATTTTGTATCTAATTAGAGATGGATGACAAAAATTTGTTGCTAAAAAATTAGCGGCCTTATTTTTACTAACAGAAGTATTTTTGTCTCAAAATTCGTCTGTAACTCATTTAGTGACGAAATTTCCACACTACATCTAAAGTTTTTAGTAGTGTAATTTTTCTAGGACTTTTCCAAAGCCTTTGGGCAATTTGTTCCTTTTCTTTATGCTTTTCTGCTATTTTTTAAGCTATTGTAAGCATTTTTTATAACTAGGGGTAATTTTGCAATTTTACACCAAAGGGCATAGGCATTTTTGTAATTTCACCCATGGCTATTCTAGTAATTTTGTATAAGAGATTAAAGGCATTTTGGTAATTTTGGCTAAGGTATTTTTTTTAAACTATTCACCTTTAAGGGTTAGGGGTATTTTCATAATTTTAACCTATATGATTAGGGATATTATTGTAATTTACCAAAAGTGTTGGTACATATCTATAGTTTGCTAAAAATTTAGGGCATTACTGTAATTAACTAAAAGGCTAGGGCAATTTTAAATTTCACATTAAAAGGCAATATCCACTATTATTTCACGAGAGATTTCTATAAGTTAAATTTTCATAATGTTACACTAATTTCATAGCCTTCTCTCCTACCCACTTAGTTTCTTGTAGGCTCATGAAATATATCCTCCTCCTAATAGTGGCATCAACTAATTCCATATATTTACCTGTAAGTGTCCCTACATTGGAAGTCCCAAATCGTAACATACCCTTATGAATTAACTTATTTGCTTGCGTTCGTTCATGAAAATATGGGAACTCTTACTTATTTTGCATTGAACCTTGGTATCGATATTGTGGCTCTTGCTCACATGTTACTTTCTTGGACATAAATTGAAAAAACAAAAAAAAAAGGTAAAACTCCATTCATATCCTCTACGTTTAGTGAAGATTTCAATTTTGTCTCTAAATTTTTCTTTGGTTCTATTTATATCTATAATGTTTCACAAATATTTTAATATTGTCATTCCTATTGACGTCGCCTAAATTACTGATGGAAAATGATGACGTGTCACGACAATAGCAATATTGGAGCATTTGTAAAACGTTAAGGATATAAATAAAATATTATAATTTTATTCTCCTAACTATCTTTTTCCCCAATTCCCTTCTTCTTCTTCTTCTTTCTATATTATCTTCTCTTCTGCTCTTCCACCATCATCATGCATCTTCTACTTTTAGCTACACAACTTACCTTACTGTCTTCAAACCCACACCACCACAACACTCCATGTGTTTTTCTTGATACTGGGCTTTTGGCGGCGGCACCCCACAGCAAAAGTAGGTGGAATTGTACCAGTTTTGTACGGAAGTCTGATCGATGATGGCTGAGCAACGAAACGACAATAGAGCTTGTATCAATGGTTGATTTTTTTGGTGGTAGTGGGTTTTTGATGAGGTGAAGGCACAAATAGGTATTGAGATTTGGTTTTTGTGTTTCTTATAACTTTTGGATGTTGAGATTAGATTTTGTTTTGTGTTGTTTCTTTGGCTTATGAACTTGGTGTAGATGGTGGCGGGTGATTTGGGTTCTGGTTTGGATTCACAGGTTGATTTTTTTTGTTGTGGAATATGATTTTGGTTGATGAAGAGGATGGGATGAGAGTTGAAGGGAGTAAGGGAGGTTGTGTAGTTGAGAATAGAAGAGGCATGGTGGTGGTGGTGGTGGTGGTGGAAAAGTAACAAAAAAGAAAACATAGAAAGAAGAAGAAGAAAAAGAAAGAAGCTAGGGAAGACAAATAGTTGGGAAAAGAAAATTATAATGCTCTATTTATGTCTCTACTTAAAAAAAAATTAAATATTCTATTTATGTCTCTAATATTTTACAAATGCTCCAATATTGTCATTCTCATGACACGTCATCATTTCCCGTTAGTAATTTAAACGGTGTCAACGGAAATGACAATATAAAATTATTCGTGAAATATTAGGGACATAAATAGAATAAAAAAAATTTAGGGACAAAATTAAAATATTTACTAAATATAAGAGATATAAATAAGGTTTTATTCAAAAAAAAAAAAGAAAAAATCTTTTGGAATAAAATTAAAACTTCCGTAAATTTTGAAAATAGAGTGGCAAAGCCTTCTCGTCTCCCATCAATTGTTAATTTTATTATTATTTTTTTATTTGACATTGATTGTTAATTTCTGTTTGTTTTTTGTTTTTATTATTATATTTTTTGGGTACAATTATGGAGAAGCCGAAAGAAAAGCAATTAGACGTTTACCGAAAAAAAAAAAAAGAAAACGCTTAGACAGCGCAAAAAGCTAGACTTAGTACCGAAAAGTAAAAAAGCTGGCACTAGCAGACATATTTAAGCAAAGAAAAAATGCAAAAGGACTACGTTTATCTAATAGAACTGCAGATCAAAATGCAAGACCATTTTCAAAAATAAAAGTTTATAGAATATCATTCCCTAGCAAGTCACAGTGAAGATAACATTGTGTGACTGATTGTGTAAAATGTCAAAGCAATCCATGAAAAGAGACGATAATAGAGGTGTATGTACATCCGCCAGATACTGAATGTGTTTTTGAGTCCTTTATCTCAGTTTATCTATCATTAGGTTTGTAAATCATATATCAATTATATGATTGTTTATCCTTTCGTTTGTAGCATGAAATTTCTTCATTTACAGTTGAATTCCCATAAACTTTTGATCATCTGTTTATATCAAGTAGGATCGAATCTCCGTTTGCTTAGTCCTTTTAGCTGCACTTGACATAAGTCACTCCACTCACCACAGTTGGTGTGCGAAACCAGCTGGGCTTGCACAAAGTGGACTTTTCCATTATTCGCGATAGACTTTATAAAATTTAAATATTAACATAATAAATTATACATACGTAATAATTTATGGTTTTGATTTTTTTTATTAATGGTGAAGACGTTTAAAATGCACCCATATTTTAGAGGAGCCGACTTATCATTTTAAAACTTGCTTGAGAAATTGTTTATAATAATATTCCTTCTACTTTGTATAAACCGTTAAGCTATTTAGTTTTACACGCCCTAAATTTACATGAAGCTGGCATGTGTACATGTGAATTGCCATCAGTAATATTGCATGATACATTGACTAAATAAAATCATTAGCTAAACCAAAAGTGAATATGAGTTATGTGAATTGAATTAGCATCAGATACGCAGGTAACATTATTATTAAAGTCTAAAACGGAGAAAAGTCAGACAGTTTTATGCAAAAGTCAAATCACCAATTACTAAAAAGTGAGACGTAGTGCATTCTTTTACACTAAGGAAAAAAATGTTTCTATGATATCGTTTCTTTAATTTTTTTTAAGTCATTCTTAATTTCTTACTAATTTAAGATAAAAAATATTATAATATTTTAAGGAAAATGTAACTTTTTATAAAAAATTATTTAATTATATTAAATTTGTTGTGCATATCTTTTACGAAAAACATATTTTTGAAAACATTCGGACAAATGATTCGTAAATATTAGATTAATTTAAGCAGGGGGATTGTTGGCACACACGTACAGTGCTTCCGATGCCCGTGATTGAAGTACAATAATAGGCTCTCAACTCCTTTTGAATTATAGGTGGGATACCCCTTTTGATTTAATTTATATATATTGATAATATAAAAATATTTTATATAAATATTAAATTATATATTATTATATTAATAAAAATATTTAATTTAATTATTTATTATTTTAAAAATTTTACAAATATAAATATTTAATTAGATAATAATATAAAATTTATTGTATGGCAATTAAACTCCTTTTTTTTTCTTGTCTTTTTTTTTCCCTTTTTTTCTTTTGTTTTTTCTGTTTACGTGCAGAGAAGAATAGAGATAAGAACAAGAAAGGCTTTGGCTTTTCCCTTCTATTTTTGATCAAACATATGAGACGCGCATTATAAAGTTACCTCAAATTGGAATGTAATGACTTTGATTGAACATATCTGTTGAACACTTGAACCTTCCAGCTAGCACTTGTTCCATATGAAAACGTCTCTCCTTAAGTAACACAACATTCAATCATGTATCGTTGATTCATGTATAAGAATCTCTGGCTGCCTCACACGAGTAACCTAGCACTAAATCAGTCAGCTCAACTTTAGTATAATTCTAGGCAAACGTTGTCTTTGGTGCCATTCTCGTCTCGCTAAGTGACAAATTCGCAACCACAAGCTCGTAAAGTTGTATACTCTAAATATCTTCTCAAATTGAGATCTACAATTTTTTTTTATTTCCTATAATTATAAATATTTTTTTGCCAATACCTCTTTTTGGTATCCCACCTTCTTTTAAAGAAAAAGGAGTATATGCACCCCTTAAACTTTTGCTCTTTTACAACTCACTATTATGAATTTCAAAATCTTTTTAATTATTTTAGTGAACCTCGAGTACTTAGTTACGTTAAAATTTGGAATGGAGAATTTTGCTATCTAAGTGATTTTACCTAGTTCAAATAGTATTATTACAAGGACATATGTGATTTCGATAAAGAAAAAAAAACTTTAACTACGGCTAAACAAATCCTTCTATTAAAAATTTGATAACTCATTAATGATAATAACTCAAAAAAATATCTTCTGTGCATTACTCTATATTTTTGTTTAATTTATTCATCAAGTGATATAAGATTAGAAATACTATTTTGTATTTAATTTTAATATATTATTAATATAAAATTATTTATATAATAATTTAATTATATATTATTACATCATTAAAATTGTTTACTCTCACTATAACTATATCAAAAGTAGAGATGGCAAAATGGGATCAATCCGTCGGTTTAGCCGGCCAAACCCGTAAAAATAATGGGTTGGGTTGACATATTTAATTTGCCAAAAATTTTCAATCCGCCTAACCCGTGGATTTTGGCAGGCCGGGGTGGGTTGGCCTATTGAGCCAAGCTTGTCACTTTTTTCTTTTAGGTTGAAGAATATTTTTAAAAACAAATTTTAGATTTTTATTATAAATTATATTATTATTATACTTTTATTAACTTGTAAACTTTATACTATAAATTTTATATTATAAATTTATAGTTAATTCTTATTTATAAATTTATTTATATATTTTAATTAGTTTACTATATTTATATTTAAGTTAAATTTAAATATAAATTATATAATTTAATTATTTTATTTTATTTTATTTAAATAAATTTTTTATTTAATATATTTTTAAAATAATTTAATTTATAAAAAATATTAAAATAAATTTATTTATATTTTATTTATTTTTTTGACAAAGCAACCTACAAACCCACCCTTAAATGGGTAAATTAAAATATTAAATCTATTTTCCTAATTTAACCTGTTCCATCCTACCCCACTTTTAATATGTTGGGGAAGGCCAACCCATTTTACCTTCTCTAATCAAAAGTTATATTAAAAGTCGTGCTATTTAGCACGAATTATCCTAGTGGGAAACACGTACGAAGTGACGTGCATTAGTTGTTATTGTTTTAACCATCCACAACTTGCGGAAATCGTGCTGGGATGATTGGTGAAAATTGCTCCACATCATCTGTAAATTAATCGTAGGAAGTTTTTTTTGTACCAATGGGCATTTCCTTATATAAAAGATAATAATGTTTGATTGGCTTCAATATGTAAAATATTTTTCTGACAATATATCAACATTAGATCTTAGTTTCTTTACTATAGTATAATTTTTTATTTTTTAAAATTTTAGGAATTATATTTTATTTTCTTGATTTAAATTACTAGTATATAGAATTTATTAAATTTTAATTAATTTGACTCGAGCCGAGTCAGCGCTATAAAAATAAAGTTTATCTAATTTTAATATTTTTTATTTATAATATTTGAATCTAAAACTTATATAAAAAAAATAAGTGACAAATTATTTGAACCAACTAAATATTAGTTAAATTTTATCTATTAATTTAGCTATTTAAAATTCCTTAAAATTCAAACTTAATAAACGAATTGGTTAATAGTATACATTTATAATAAAATAATTGGAGAAAATGTTCACGATTAGTAAGTTAATAAATTCAAAACGTGGGAGTTTATCAAGTTATTAGTTAAAATTTAGGGACTAATTAAAATTTTTAAATTTATAATAATAATTTACAAAAAGGTAAAAAATTTAGGAGAACTACATACTTTTTTTATCTTTATTTTTCAGTTTTTAAAACTTTGTGAGCGAGAAGAGAAGGTTATCAATTTTAAATGTCAGGTTAATTGAAAAACCTGGACAAAACCTCAGAGCAATGCTTACTGAGAATTATTGATGAAAAACCGTCGACAGAAGCGTCAATTTTGGTATCCTGACCTGAGCGAGGTATCTCGATATATACACTGGCATTTTTTACAAAAATTAATATTTAAGAACGTTAATATGGGTTAATTAAGAAAAGGGGTTAATTATATTAAAATTATTAAAAATAACATATTAAATAATATTTGAGTAAATGGACCAAATTTTTTTAAATAAATAATAATATCCTTAAACTATCTCTTACTATTTTAAGTATTTTTTATTCTTTTTTTGTCTCCTGACGTTAGTTCTCTCAACCCCTTCTCAAGCTGCTCTTGTTGTCAAGAAATTGATTGGGTTCCCTCTTTTTATTGAACTGCCAAGATCAGTATTAGAAACAGTGTTTAATTATATTCAAAAACTTTTTATTATACTCTCAATTGATTAATAGTCATCCTAATGTTTGCTTCTACGATGCTGGAGTTTCATAAATATTAATCACCTTTTTATCCGCTGGTAATATGGTACGTACTAAATATTTTGTTTCATAGGTTTTTTTTTTCTTTCATCTAACATGAGTCACAACTTAGCCACAAAATGGAAGAAATTCTTCTTCCATGAAAGACCACAACCTTAAAATATATGTGGGTTATGTTAATTACATGACTCCCAATATTAAAGACTCAATGGGGTGTCTCAAAAAACAAAAAAACTTTCTTCAGTTCAAAATAATTGTCATTTTAGCCATTTGCACAGGTATTAAAGAATCGAAAATCAAGTATTAATTATAAAGATATTTACTAAAATATTTTTATTTAATAACTAATTTATTGTATTACTATATTATTATTTGTTGTGCTTAGAATTGTGTGGAGAGTAAAATAGGAAAATTTGCAACAAATATTTTATTGAAATATGAAAGTAATAGATAATATGAACTAAAAATTTTTACTCAAAATGACAATTATCTTGAATTGAAGGGAGTATTATTTTTTTTCTAGTTGTTAAAGACCTACGAGTCTCGAATGTTAATATCAAAGCCTTAAGCCGTAGAGCACTTCAAGAACTAAATATTTTTGCAGTTGAGGCGTTAGCATAGCGGTGGGTTCTTTCGCCTACACAGAGCTACAACTGAGTTCAAGTTAGGTAAAGCTTAGCGTGTAATTAATATCGAACCCCCCCTGGGGCAACTAAAAAAATAGTAGCCAAATATTATTTATCTAGGTCATATGCACTTTATCTTTAGAATTTTGAAAACATGCAAATCAATTTCTAATATTTTCTAATCATGCAAATCAACTCTTTTGTTAACAATGGATATAAATTTAACAGAGGAATTAAAGTTCATATTCAAAAATATTTAAGGATCGATTTCCATCTTTTTAAAAATTTGTGAGTAAAGTGCATATATCTTTTAATTCAAGAGGGTAAATTTTTTTTTCTTTAATATATTATTAGTATAAAATATTTTATATTATTAATTAATCACATATAATTATTGTGTAATTTTGAGAATAATTATTATAAAAGTTAAACAATTTTAATAATATGATAATATATGTTTAAATAATTATAAAATTTTTTTATATTAATAATATATCAAAATTAGATTCTTTCGTCATTAATAAAACGTGAGATCGACATTTTAGTAGTTAATAATAATAGAATCTAAATGTATAAAATAGCTCTCTAAATTCCTTCGTCCTTAACTATTTTATTTAATTTTTTAAAAACAAATAATTATCATAAACTTGCAATTTTCATTCCATTTATTTTACACTACACTTCGTTTGAATTACACATGGCCCATTATTTTACACTTTTCAATATGATATTATAATTTATAACATCCCTTCAACAATAGCAATTAATACCCTACTTGTTGCATTGGAGATTTTGTCTGCTTATCCTTGTGAAATATACTTAGCCGAAAGTGAGCAATATTGTGGTCGCCAGTATGAACAAGAGCCAGGAGGTCCTTCAATGCACAACTTTGAACAAACTCCGAATATAATTAGGTAGCCTAACTTTGTCGGCCACATTATAATAGAACCTTCTACTGTTCCCATAACCTTAGCTTTGACGTCAAATTTTCTGACAATATCTTCCTCTAATCCAGTTCACAATACAAGAGTACTGTTGATTAAATGAAAAAATGAATTTAGTTTTAATTTGTTGTTAGTTAAACTTTTTTTTTCAATGTCAACTTATTATGTATTGATAGGTTATTTAAAATGTTTAACTACTTTTGCAATAATTACTTATATAATATAAATGATTGATTGATGATATAAAATCCTTTATATTAACAATATATTAATATAAACTCAAAATAAATTTACATCTTTTTTCCTTGAATTATGACTTCATTTTAAGTTTATTTAATTAATAATATTTTATTATTGAGGAAATAGAATTGACAATAAGGAATAGGAAAAGAGATATTAGATTAACAAAATATTTTTTGGTCCTGTAAAGATATTCATGTCATCATAGGTTAGTCATCTATTATAAATACATTAATATAATTCCTAGAGTAGGCCAGATAATTTATATAAACACAAAACTAATAGTACTTAATTATTATTATTAAAAGCTAATTTAAATTTTTCAATAATTAAAAGACCAAAGCGATGTTTTGCTTAGGTTTTGTTTGGATAAATAACTTAATAATAAATATCTTTTTTAGTTTTCTTGAAAAAATTTTGACATTAATTTAGTACCAACACTCTAAATTTTGACGTTAATTTCATCCTTCCTTCGAATCATCAGTAACTTTAGTTATTATTCATCTTAATTGGCACGTTAGGGTGTTGCTATATTACTTGTCTTCCTTGACTGATGATGAAAGATAATTTTCATTTCATCAACTTGAAGATTAAAAAATATTATAGAATAAATAAATTAGAAATTGAATTCTCTCATCTAAATCTCTAAGTATCAATGTAGATAAATCTCAATCCCTTGTTCCATCAACATTCAAATTAGTAGAAATGACGTTGAGAAGCCATGTATGATGTTGAAGATGCAAAGCTATTGATTATTTGATGGAATGATAAAATTGATGTTAAAATTCAAAGTGTTACGACTAAATTGATGTCAAAATTTTTTTAAGACCCAAATTGATATCAACTTCAAAATATTAGGACTAAAAAGGATATTTACTCACAACTTAATTAAGGCCTTCTATGAAATGAGCTTCTAACAAATTACAGGTCTTAGATGAAAAATAACTTATGAATAAGTTATTCTATATTTGAACATGTAGCACAATGCTTGTTTTAAGTTTGTAATATTTGTTTCTAGAATAATATTGTGTAAGAATTTTTTTTTCATAAACTTGATATTTCAACTTTCCCAAAAGTACTAAAAATAACTTTTTAGAAAGCAATAAGTTGTACAGTTAATTTAATTCAAACAGTTACAATGTGACTTTTGTCTACCAATATATTTTTTTTAAAGTCACAAATAAAGCTATCCAAAAAACACCAAAATTTTATAAGACTAATGGACATTTATATTTGAATTATTTCGGATATTGCATAATCATTATGTTAGAAAAATGGACACAAAATTTTATGGTATACAAATTCTGTCATAACCCTACCTGAGCCGTGACCGGCGCATAGCGGCACATCCCCCTAACAAACCTCTTATACTATTCTCAATACAACATATATTTACTCCACCACACAATAATTTAAATATATATAACGTCAATCAGTCTACACGCATTCAAATCAATTTACATATATCAATTCATGTACCATCCACAAAGGTCATACAATCAACCATACCCATCTAAGATAGACCAGGCTAGATCCTGTCTGTGGTACTATAGAGCATAACTACAATTTTGAATTATCTAAGGGTCCATACCTCCAATCGGCCATTAGACGAGGAGACTTTCTAGATAAATCTGTATTTGAAACATAGAGAGAGATAAGAAGTGAGTCCACCGACATAGTAAGAGATAATTTACCTATAATATGAGTGGGACAAGCCTAATCATTATTTCATTTTAACCAATATATTCTTTTCAAGAAAATACATTCTTAAGAAACTCCAAATCATTTCTCAAGTGAACACAAATATGCATACAATAAAAATGTCATAAAGCCTTCCAGAAAAACATATCTTATATATGATATATTATCTTGGAAAAATCCATAGTCCACTAAATCACCTTTTGAATTCAATTAGTTATAAACTTCTTTGCAAGTAAACATGTAACACTTAAAAACAATTGTAACCATTTATCCACAATGAAAATGTAGTAAATATAGACTTTGGGGGAGATTTCTATCTCATAAATATCTCCCTGCTGAACGGCCTCAACAACTTGACTCGAGCGATACTATATCCAATTCACAACTAGGCGGCCTCGACAACCTATCCCTAGTGTGAATTCCCACATCTAGGTGGCCTCGACAACCTGACTCTAGTTGTCCAACCATCATTCTAGACGTGTTGGCGATACACGCCGGGCTAGCAACCCCCTGCTAGCTAGGGTTCTACCAAGATGCACCAAGAGCTAACGTCCATTGTCGTTAGCATACAGTTCTATTAAGAAACATTCCCATTCAAGCTAGTTATCAAATTTTCATTAGAATATTCAAATATCTTTATTCTAGAAATAAAATGCATCTAATCCATAGCCACATATCATACTTCAAGCTATAATTTTCAAATGTGTCAAATCTCTTTTCAAAACATCTATGAAATCAAGTCTCAAACTTTCATTACAATATATACGCATTTATGTATAGGTGCCAATCAACATACAATGATCAAGATATATTCTAAATACCATAACTTATAAAGCTGCTTGTCCCACTTATATATTTTTCAAACATACATATAAGTATAGAGAAAAAGAATACACATTGCCCTTCAAGAAACTAGGTAAAATATTACTTCAACTAGAACATCTAGTAACTCTAACCATAGATATGACATTTCTATAATCAAACATATACTTAAAATAAGTTATAGGTATACTATCAACTCACCTAGCTTCTGAAGTAAGGATGGTGACTACCTATAATGCCAAGAACCAAAAGGATCATCGTCTTGGATATCTTAGTGAGTAAGGAAAAGAGTTAAAGCTAGAGGAGAGTAGTGTTTTTCCTCCCAGACCTTTGCCACAGCTTCCTTACTTGCTTAAGCAAGAAAACCAATCAGTAGAAAGGTTAATAATATGACTTATAAGGACTGGGTAAGGGTAAACAATAGTATAAAATAATAAAAATATCATTTGTGAGTGATTACTTGAAAAGTGGAGGGAAAGGGAATGAGAGAAGGGAGAGAGAGGTGTAGAATGGGGCATCCAGCCCCCTTTTATTTTTGCTTGCCTACTTACACATGCTTGAGCGCAGCTTCGGTCTAGAATCTTCCTTGCTCTGTTCTAGAAACACGCAAAGCACGGAGGTCCACGCTTGAGTGCATGGAACTGCGCTCGAGTGTGGCTCCCAGTTTTCCAAATTTTGGTTTGTTTCCTTCCTTCTTTTTCTTATCTCCAAAGCCCCTCAGGTCAATGTCTTACATACTTATTCCCTTTTTTACTTTATTATTTATTAACTTTAAAATATAAATTTAAATAACGAAATATCCTCCATTTGAACTCAATAAAAATATCAAAAAAATAAAAAATTGTTAAGAATCAAAATCTAACTTTTAGATTTTAGTACAAATTCCCTAAAACTTGTGTTTTTCCAAACTTCTCAACGAAATATGGAGAAGTTACTAGTTTCCTAAAATTCATTAAAAATCGCTCTTCAATTCCTTGATATCTAAGGAGCAATTACCAGGATTTTTAATCTCACAAAAATCTCCTGAGCATATAGCTCTCGAAGGAGGCATAGGGTGTAGACTTAAAACTCTCGGGGGGTTCAAAAAAGCACAGAACAATAATTCCTAGAAATCTTGACCGAGCATTACAAATTCTTCATATGAACTAGCGTCCATTAATTATATTTAAAACTAAATATATCTTTATCACTTTAATTGATACTACCCTCTCTTGTAATAATTCAAAATGAGACAAACTCATGGTTCTAAAAATATGAGTAAATTGCATTCTCCTCTTTTGAGAGAGGCTTTTATTATAGAGCCCTTCTATTTTTGAAATATACTTTCCTTCCCTTGAAAAATGAAAACACACTAAACTTTAATCCATTTTAAAGTTTTTTTTTTTGGTTAAATATCCATTATTTTATGTTTATTATCTTATTTTTTGACCGAAATACCCTTTATTAGTAGTTATATATATTGAAATATTTTTGATATAGTAAAAATTATGTGACTGATAATAATATAAAGACATTGATGTGTATATATGCATACATACATATATATATATATATATATATATATATATATATATATATATATATATATATATATATATATATATATGTGTGTGTGTGTGTGTGTGTGTGTGTGTGTGTGTAATTTTTTTTAATTTTTTTCTATTATTATATTAAGAAAACAAATTATTAACAATAACAATAATTTATAATGATTATTTTTTTAAAAAAGTATGCATTATGTGTTTTTTTTTATTTTTTTTAATATTTTGATGCTATAAATTGTGATAATTATTGTTAAAATATGAATGCTAATATAATAATTTTATACTAATTTATTAAATGAAAATAAAATTCCAATTTTATATTTTTAAAATAATTAAATATGGATTAAATAGTCTTAGTAAATATAATGTCATTAATATTAGCATATATATCAATTCTCAAGAATTTATAAAGATAAAATAATTTTAATAAATGTTATATAATAAATAATAAAAATAATAATTTTTTAAAAAAATACTAACACTAATTAATAATGTACTTTGTATAATGGATAGTTTAATAATTTTACATATATATTTTAATTAGGGACGGATTCACGTTAGGGACAGTGGGGGCACGTGCCCCCATTGAGATTTGGAAAATTTTTAGAAATTATATATGTATACGTATTTGCCCCTATGGTTCTATTAAATTTGCCCCCATATTAAAATAAAAATTATTTTATTAAATTTTATATCACAAAAATATTTTATTAAACTATCTTATTAAGTTTGATCCAATACTAAGATAAAAAAAATAATAAACACACATCAACTTAAAATAGCAATAGCAACCCAAACCCAATTAAGTTTCATGACCCAATTCTCAAAATAATAATAATAGTAATAAAATTTGAAAACCTAAAATGAAAGAGAAAACACAGCACCCAACATCCTGTCTCTCTCTCCACTTTGCTTTTCATCTTTGGGACATGCTCTGGTGAAAATTCTAAAAAAAAAAAAAATTCACCCATAAATATGTGAGGTGGCATTCTCAAATCATGCCATGTGGCATGGCTTAGGGTAGAGATTAGTGATTGTATTTCATAGTAGAGACTTCTCTCTTCCTTTCCCCCCTTTCACCCTCATGCAGCCACTCATTCCAAACAATTCGTTCCTGTGTTTTGCCCACCCCGTCCTTCACCACTACCCTTCTTCCACCCCAATTCATAATAAGATTTATCAAGGATGTAGAGGCCAAAATCCAAGTAAGAAATTATATATATAACCATTAACCATAACATTGTAGCACCATGACAAAGAATTTGATAAAAAGGATACACTAGATAGAAACCATGAGCAAAGGCCCTAGCTAACACAGTAATAAACAAATGATCCCTCAACATGGGTCCATGACATAGCGGTAGGAGAAATTGTTTCTGGCCTCGATCTCACCATCAACGATGTCAACCCTGACCTCAACCTCGCCAAGGGTTGTGGCGATACCCACCTCTACGAGAAGATGGTGGATGCCGCCTTCGACAAGTTCGTTGTTGTCATCGATGAAACCAAGCTTGTGATTAACTATTGTTAGGAATTGTTCTTTTGTATTGTTGCTATAAGAAAACATAAGAGATAAACGCAGCGGAATGATTAAACAAAATTTTAATTACATGAACACATTCATATAGGATCAAATAACACTCATGAAATCATATCTCATGAGTTTGGTATCACCTCGTATTATTTAAACAATGTAAACACCTGAAAATATAAAAGGCTCGTATGAGACATTTACCTCTTGAAGCGATGTCCCGTAGAAATTTGATGATTGTCTCACGAACACATAATCGCACAATCGCATGACCTCTAGCTTGTCCACACGAACATGATTCGCCAAGGAACTCCTCTTCTCAATCTAAGATCCATTCCTTATTGCCCTCTTAAAGAGCAAGAATCTCATATGACTTTTGGAGTGGGTGGTGGTGTCAAAGTTTTTTCAACAAAAGAGAGAGTTTTGTATGCTCAAAGGTTTCTGTCTACCCCTTTTGGCCCTCAGCCTCCTCTCTCTATTTATTGTAATCAATAGTGGCCCTTTCCTTTTCTTTTCTCTAGGGTTACATTTTTCAAAATATGGGTTGACATTTATGCCATAATCAATTCCTAATTGATTCCCATAATAAATAAATAAACCATTTTAAACTAGAATTATTTCTCAAATAATTCTTATTTTAAATAGGCCAATTAATATATAAGTCATCTCATGTCTTATATTAACTCAAAATTAGAAAAGACCAAAAACCCCTTGACATGAGTTTCTAAAATGTGGACCTTCCATTTTATAGAAACTTTCCTTATGAGGATCCACCTTCACCCTGGACTTGACTTCGGGATGTGCTAGCAACCCTACAATCAAATTGCGAGTCTAATCCAATAATTAAAATTCTAATTAACTATTTTAATTAGAATTAATTCATTCTCGGCGAATACATATCCTATTGTGTGTGACTAACTAGGTTCATCTCTAATTGGTAATGAGATTATAAAATCAACCTTTTGATTTTATCGGAAACTTATTTTCGTACCTAAAGTAAAATTTCCAAAATACCCTCGGCTCTCATAAGTCATGGGTAATACCTAGCACAGCATGTCATGACCACCCAAATAGGGACGAATATATTAATTAAAATATTCTAATGAACCAACAATCATATTTGCCATGCACTCGAATCCTTTCATTACAGCATCCCAATCCAGCCAGGGTCATGGATAATGTCAAACCCTATAGCTTAGACCATATGGACTTTCTGAGTTTCTATTCTTTGATCAATAGGACATGAAATAGAAACTCTTTTCATTTATGTCCAAGTACCTTGGCCAAGAATTTCATGATCAAGAATAACCTTATATCCATGGGACCTATCATTGTTTACTCAAGGTAATGAATTCCTTGTTGACTGTTCACCTATCTCCATACGTAGCTAACTATAGCTACAAACTGCCTAACGATAATACATAACATAAGTATATAAGCAGTAGCAAACTATAGTTACCTATGTACAAGATAACCATATCATCTCAGGTTAAAGGATTATATGTACTAATATGATCTAGATAATATTTCATTGACATTAGTAAAATACCATGTAAACATTATCTATACATCACGTTCGACCCACTTATCACATAAGTGTTCACATATCTGTTTTGACATCTAATGTTATATAGCATGAGACTCACTATTCCATCTTCATTAGTATGCTCTACTAATCATGGAAACAGATAGAGATGACAATCTTCCTGAATAATAATGCTAAGTTAATATTCCTATGATAGTGAACTATTTTAAAGATCTTGTACTAGACTACTCCGTCACTCATATTCTCAACTCTTGAGAATGAAGTATCTAACAAATATCTAATAGACTTATTCTAATAAATATACACAAATTATGAATAAAAGAATAATAAATTGCCATTAATAGAAATTGTTTATACATATATCAACTCTAGGGCATACAACTAACAGTTGCTATTCCTACTAAGCCACCTGCCCACTTGTAGTGTTATTGTTAATGTGTAATGTATTAATAATTTATTATTGTAATATTTGATGTGTTTGACACTTTGAGAAATTGTATAGTATTTGTTAAATTTTGTAAATAGTTAAAAATTTAAAAGTGTAATAGTATCACTATACGATAATTATTAATCAACTAATCTAGGTTCATAAATTTTGTTGTTTTTAAATATGGACAAATTTCTCAAAAGGAAACAGCCATTGGAGTCTCAAACCAATCCATTAGCCTCTTCTAGTAAAAAGAACCTTTTAGAATTCAATGTGGAAAGCCTTCTTGTAGATCCTGGACAGTGACCTAGGATTTCAAGTTACCATCCAAATAATAGAGATGAAGTTAGGTGGGCATATTTGCAAAAAGGTCATTGTCAACTAAGAGACTATGATTTTTCAAAAGCAAATTGTGGGTCTTCTCTTCATAGATTTAATCCTAATTAGTTTGATGACTTTGGCAATTGGTTAGAGTATACTGTATCGAAAGATGCTATTTTTTGTCTTTGTTGTTATCTTATGAAAGTTGAGGCTGAAGGTGGTGATGCCTTTGTAATGGAAGGCTTTTCAAATTGGAAAAAGAAGGAGAGACTACAAACTCATGTTGGAAATCATGATAGTGCTCATAATCATGTTTGGAGAAAATGTGAAACACTCATAAAGCAAAAGCAACACATTGAAGTTGCTATTCAAAAGCAATTTGAGCAAGTTAAAAGGAACAATCAAATTCACCTGATGGCCACAATTGACTGCATTAGATTTCTATTATGGCTATATTGGCTTTCCGAGGTAATGATATATCATATGATTCAAATAATCAAGGGAATTTTTTGGAGCTTCTAAAGTTTTTTGCACAACATAGTGAAGAGATTAATCATGTTTTCAAAAACGCTCATGGGAATCTTAAACTAGTAGGACCTACAATTCAAAAAGACATTGTAAGAGTTGCTACAAGTAAAACTACTAAAGCTATTGTTGATGGTCTTGGAGATGATATATTTGTTGTTTTGGTTGATGAAGCTCGTGACATTTCTGTTAAAAAGTAAATGGCTGTTTGTTTATGGAATGTAAATAGAGAAGGATATGTTACTAGGCCTTGTTCATGTTTCTAATACAAGTGCTTTGTCATTAAAATTAGCTCTAGAGCCATTATTGACAACATAAAATCCATATGTAGCAAGAATATGTGGACAAGGATATGATGGAGCTAGTAATATGCAAGGAGAATTCAATGGCCTAAAAAGTTTGATCTTGAAAGAAAATGCTTGTGCTTTCTATATTCACTGCTTTGCTCGTCAACTTCAATTAGCACTAGTGACTGTTGCAAATAAACAAGTTGAAATTGTTTTGCTTTTTAATTTGCTTATCAATTTGTGCAATGTTGTTGGAGCTTCTTGCAAATGTAGAGACATGCTTCATGAAAGTCAAAGGCTTAAGACAATTAATGCACTTCAAAATTGACACATTTCTAGTGGACGTGGCTTGAATTAAGAAACAACATTAAAAAGGGCAGGAGATACTAGATGGGGCTAACATTATGGTACAATACTTAGCTTGATATCTATGTTTTCTTTAGTGGTAGATATTCTTGAAATTGTTGAGGAAGATGGGAATAATTCAGAGCAAAGACTCGAAGCATGTCATTTATTGAATCTTATTCAGTCTTTTGAATTTGTTTTCAACTTGCACTTGATGAAAAATTTATTGGGAGTTACTACTGAGTTATCTCAAGCACTACAAAGAAGTGATCAAGATATTGCAAATGCTATGACATTGGTTAAAGCGTCCAAGCAACGATTACAAAGGATAAGAGATGATGATTGGCATCCTTTGCTTAATGAAATTTTATTGTTTTGTGACAAGTATAGTATTATTATTCCAAATATGGATGATATATTTGTGACACAAGGAAGATCAAGGGGCAAAGTTCAAAAAATCACAAATGTGCACCATTTTCAAGTTAAACTATTCTATCAAGTGGTTGATAGACAACTTCAAGAGCTTAACAATCATTTTATAGAGGTGAACACTGAGCTACATCTTTGTATAGCTTGCTTAAATCCAAGGGATTCATTTTCTACATTTGATAAGGAGAAGTTAATTCGCTTAGCTCAGTTTTATCCACTTGAGTTTTCTTTAACTCAACTTTTGGCACTTGATAGTCAACTTGAAAATTTTATATTGGATGTGCATTTTGATATTAGCTCTCAAATATAAATAGGACTAATGATCTTTCTCAGATGTTGGTTGAGACTAGAAAGCATATAATCTATTGGTATTTCTCCTTTTGAAGTTAGCTCTAGTCTTGCCAGTTGAAAGAACTTTTTTCTACCATGAATATCATAAAGAGTCGGCTCCATAATCATATGGGAGATGAATGGTTGAATGATTGTTTGGCAACATATATAGAAAGGGAGATATTTGATTGGGTTGATAATGAAAGGATCATTCAACATTTTTAAAATATGAAAATGAGAAGAGAAAAATTATAAATTAATCTTTTATGATTTTGGATTAATATATTTTTTGATTTGTTAATCGAATTACTTGAAATTTGATTAATATATCTTAGATGCCTAAGTGTAATTATGTGAAATTTTTTGTCATGCTTATCAGCTTATGTATTGTTTTTACCCTGACCACTACTTAAATTTTTTGGATCCATCACTTATTTTAATTAATAAAATATTTTGGACTAGAGTGTATGTTTTGAAAATAGAGGGAAGAGTTGTATAATAAGAATATCTTTCAAGGGAGGGAATTGTAATTTACTCTAAAATTATTCATAGTCTAATTATTTTTCATTTTGATCAAATCAGACACAGCACGATTTTTTCAAAGAAATTCTCATGTACTTTTTAAATAAGATGGTTTTTCTTCTTCTAATTTCTTAATTATTTTTCACTTAAGTTTTGTGATATATATAAGAATATATAAGAATTTCTCTTTTATACAAACTACACAATGCCACATGTCCAGTCTATGTATGATACCCCATTCTTGCTTTCTAGAATCTTTTTTGGTGGTTTCTATGATACCTTCAAATTGAAAGAATTTGGAACCCTTCAAAGATGGCAAAATTTTATTTGACCATATATTAATTAAATGATTGTACACGCGGACAATGATATATGCAATAATTTAACATTTAGATTTAGCCCCTTCTAAATTTTTTTCTTACAATTTTGCCACAAGAATTTTAAAACAAAAATAAAAACTTCTTAATCTCAAACATAAACAAAGTTTGTTGTCATGTTTTTTAAAGATCTAAACAATCTTTTTATCTCGAAATTGTAAGAACCCTCAACCCACTGGTCCACAAATCTCTCTCATCATAGTCATATCCCCCTTCCTGGCAGTGAGGCTTTTCCTTGTACTCTACATTGCAGTATGAAATCGAACCACCATAGTTGTCATGATAAGGCTGAGGGCACTGTATGGACATACAAGTACAAGCCATCAAAGGCCATTGAGGTCAAACACTTTTTTTTTTGAAAAAAAAGTTGCATTTCATTTTCTATGGTCCTAAATTCTGCTTTTCTCGAATCATATTGTTGCTGTAGGTATGTGATAAAGTTGACCCCTTAATCCATCTTGCTATGCGAAGTCTAGAACAAGTCAGGCTAAAAAAAAATGAAAAAAGGGACATAAAGCAACATGCAAAGTGAGATAAAAATTCTAGAAAATAAAATTTATAAGAAATTAAAAGACTATTCTAAAACTTGGGGGCTATTGCACCCCCACCTGCTGCTTCTCTTTACCATTGCTTTTGATCAAATCTAAATCGTAAGTGTGCAGCATATAGGTTTTACGCATATGCCTTGTTCACCTTTTTTTTTTTCTTTTGAATTTTAAGCATTTGGATACGAAGGGCATACTGCTAATGTGAAGCATGAATGCAATATTTGGGAGGGTTCGTAGAGGTTCTTACAATTTTTGAGATAAAAAGATTGTTTCAATTTTAAAAATTATAACAGCAAACTTTGTTTATGTTTGAGATTAAGAAGTCTTTAATTTTATCTTTAAATTCTCGGGGCAGAATTGTAAGTAAAAAAAAATAAAATGGCTTAAATCTAAATGTTAAAGCATTGATTAACACATAGTTAAATAAAACTGTGCCATATATAAAGGGTTCCAAATCTCTTCAATTTCAAGGAATATTCGCCTATTCTCAATTCTAGACTCCCCATAAGATTTCTGATCAAATAAAAAATTTAAAACAAAAAATAAGTCATATAAATTTATTATGATTTTGAATTTTCAATTAATATAATAAAATAATCTAAAAAGATTAAAATAAACATCTTATTGGTATGATATTTATAATATTAAGGCATTTTAATAAATTTAATTGTATATAGGAATCTTATGAGATGAGGAGGATGATCCTCACTCATGTCCCTGAATCTATTTTGAAGAGATTTTATCTCCATCCTAACTATCACAAAAAAAAAAAAAAAAGTCCAAACTCAAGACTTCAAATGCAACAATTCCTACGGAATCTCACGGTATAAATGAAATAGAATAAAATATAATAGAATAGAGTTGAGTAAAATAAAATAGAAATTTCACTTCATTATTTGGATATTCAAAAATTGAGTAGAGTTAGGATGTCATTCTATTATTTAAAAATTAGAGTGAAAATGAATGGAATGAATAGGATAGTGTTTTAAAAATGAGGATTTCATTTCGTTTCCCCAAAATTAGTTTAAAAAGAAGAAGAAAATATAATAAATGAGATGGAATCCATTCAACCACCTTCCATTTTTAAGTTTCACATTACTTAATGTTATCACCAATATAATCTTTATAACAGTTTATACAACTTATTTCTTATAAACTAACTTTTAAAATAAAGTTAGATACACTCAATTTTAAAATTATTTTATTTTATTCAATTTTTTATATTTAAATAATAGAACTTTGATCCGTTCCATCCCTTCCCATTCACTCCATCTCCTTCCTCCAATCCCCAACCCAAGCATAGCTCAAATGACGAGGTAAATCTATCTCTAGTCCAGTCTCCCAGCCGTAGGCGCATGTCGGAACCGAGGAAGCAGGTCCACACGCTGAATCAAAGAAACGATGAGGTTAGGTATCAACTTTACTTTTCAATTCACCAATCAGAAATTCCCACGTGGCAAAATTAGGTTGCGCTCCACTGTCACTAAAGATATCTTGCGACGTAGGTGTTGACTTGGACCTTTTGTGATTGAATCTCTACCGTCCGATCAAGGGTGGTTTGCCAAGTTCCACTAAAATTTCTATAGATAGCCAATGCATGCATGCGATCTTTGCCAAAACATTTAATCACTTTCCTGAAACGGAAATGGTTTAGTTAGCATTGTTATTATTAGGCTGATTAAGATATTGTAACCATTTTGCAACAAATAGTTTGTTTCAGATCAAGCAAATAGTTCATTGGTCTTCCTTTTAAGTTTTAACCCTTCATTATTGTGGTTCACTATTATGTGAAAGCGGGATTGATTAGGCTAACTGGTTATCGGTAGGAAAATGAGCATTAATTAGCCAGTCGACATATGGAAAAATCTATCTTTTTTTTCTTTTCACCCCCAAAAATAAAAATCTTTCTGTTTTTTTTTTTGTTTCTTTATTTTATTTTCTTTTAATTTCTTTTGTCAACCAGGGTGATTGTGTTAATATTTGACCATTTTCGGTAGGTAATCTATTATGAACTCGTTTAATATAGATTTTGATAGAATTGTTTTTAAAATAATTGACTTTAATAGAATTGATTTCCTTAAAAGTTTATTTATGTTTAGAAGTATATAATATTTAAAAGTAAATTTGAAGCCATCATAGGATTAGTCAAGATAGTAAGCATCTTGATTCCTTAATTAAAAGTATTAAGTTTAAGTTTTGAGAATGAGATAAATCATCTCTAAAAAAATTCGGATGCCAATGGTTTCATTTAGACAAAAAATAAAAAAAGTGAATTTGAAATAAATACTTTTATTTAAAAATGATAAAATAAAATTTAATTTTAAAGATATAATTATCAAAAAGAACAATCTCCTTTTGTTAAGAAGATAGTGTGAACAGTATGGTTATTGTACTTTTGTGTTTCTATAGTTAAAAGGAAAAGCATTGTATTAACCATAGCTCACTTTTTCAAAAAGCAAAATAATAACCAAACACAACAAATTTTATCCAACACTTTTTTTAAAACCACCAACTGGAGTTTGAGGGCAAAACAAATATGCACTATATCGATCAGGCACAATAGATATGTTTGTTTACACTTCTTTCACAAGAAAAAGAATTTTCTTATATAAAAATTTATTTCTTAAATTTTTATAAATGATTTGAATAAAACTATTTAAAAAATAAAAAATTATTTTTAAAAATTTTTATAAATTAGTAGGAGCTGTGTCTAATGAAACTAATTATTAAAAAAAAAATTTGAATATTATCTTAAAATCGTTTTTATTAAAATTTATCCAAATGTACCCAGTGACAGAGTTTGAATATGTAATGTCTCTCACATAATGAGAAAAGATTAAATTGTTATTGTTTTATCAATTCATGAAAAATTATTTATTTGTTTGATACTTTCATTTTGTATTATTGTCAATCTATATACGTACCAACTTCAAGTCCTTACTCACTGCAAACATCCTTTTAGATGGTACATTATTTAAGACCCAGTTCACTCGAAACGTATTATTATTATTATTATTATTATTATTATTATTATTTTGTGTAGTTAATGACATTATTTTTTTATTTTTTAGAATATTTCTTCATCTAACAGATAAAAAACTAATCTCTTAACATGCGGTTAAATACTTAAGTGGAGATCTATTTTAACGATATTTTTTTCTAAACACATGAACCCCAAAATTGAACACTTCATATTTAAGGGATTTGAGCCCCTTTCACTTGCATTAATACCATATTGGTAGTTAATGGCATTATTTATTCCGTGATGATAACACACTTATTATACCAAGAAAAACAGAATGTTAAAAGCTAAAAAGAACCAAATTAATTAATAATTCATAAGCTAAAGTTCTACTTGGCTTTAGTTTGTTTGAAGGCCAATATATAACCAATACATGATTGGTCTGAGTGGCAAATATTCATTCCCCTTAATGAATGGTCAAGATCTCAAATATTGAAATATGATTGTCTCTAATAAAAGGATATTTATATTTTAGATCAAAAAAGAGGGGGCCCCTATACAAGAGTTGAATTCCCATTTGCCCTCATACTTTACCAAGCGAATTTCATCTTGCAAATCAAGGACGATACTTGGTTCCATCTTTTCGTTAGATCAATATATTGTTTCCCCCTATCCATAGAATAATGCATGAAGGATGAATCTTATTCCGAGAGGGCAAAAAAAAGTACTTGGGTCATGACACTGGCAAACTATCTAATTATAAATCTAATTATAAAAAAAAAAAAACTGACAGTGCCAATGTACCCAAAGGAAAAAAAAAATGGTAGTAGGGAGATATACATGCACATTACATACTTATATATTAAAACGGGGGAACTATCATGCATATGTATAGCTTGTTAAAACGAATTTAAGCTCGGTTGATCAAATAATTAGTCACTTAGATTTAAGTGAAGTGATAAAAAGAAACAAAAGTAGGAACTAAGTAACAATTTTAATTTAGGTTTCATTTGTTGTTATAAAATGGGAGAAAATTACACTTAAATCGTAGCCTGCTCAAAACCATGTTATCTTGTTTCGGGAATGAAAGCCTTGTCGTTTAATGGAACAAATGTGAATGGATTGGTTTCTTGGATCAATTAATTAACGGAAAACCAATAACAATGGGGACATGCCCACAAGCTGCAGCTATGTACACTATTATGTATTATTAATTTTGCCACTATATAGTTGCAAATTCCTTGATCTATAGTGCATATTCTACTTGTATTCATCTAAATTTAACTGAACCTGCCTTTTATCTACATATTCTCTCTCTCTCTCTCTCTGTGTATGAAAAAAAAATAACGTTTCATCATATTATGTAATGCTATGCAACACATAAGTTCATATCTGATGACAAGTATAAAAAAAACTAGGTTTGACAAGGAAGTAGTACGATTGAATCCACTTAGATAGAAAACAATGCAATTAACAAAGCTAATTATAATTTAAGAGTATAAATATAATGTAAATTGCGGTACGTTAGCACATAAATTAATAAATAAAAGCTCTTTTATAATCCACCAAGTTTGCGTAACCTTCATAATTAAATAAAAGTTGCTTTATAGATGAGGCTTATTATATACTAGAAATAAAGGCACCGAATGCGGTTGTGTGAAGAAGAAACAAAATTTTATTTAAGCTATGATACCCTTATCTCTTTCTTAACTATATAAAGAGATTAATTTTAATTAATATTACTTTATCAGTCAATCATGAACTATTATATATGTGATTTTTTTTAAAAAGTATTGTAAAAAAATGTTTATATTAATATAATAATACATAATTAGATTATTTTATGAAAAGCTTTTATAATTAAAATTAAATTGTAATAGAAACTGGCTTTCTGAAAAGTAATATATATAAAAAATAACAATAAAATATTTTATTAAAAAAACTGGTGCAAGTGATTGAATTGTATCCCGTCTATGATTAGTGGAGATAGACTCGAACAAGACAATATCTTAATGCCCAAGGTACGTAAATTCCGCTGCCAAACGGAGCCAATAAATGAAGCAGACTTTTTTATTTCTCATCTTTGTCTGTTAACCAGCTTCTTCTCATAAAGTAAGTACTGCTTTACGAATGTTGTTCCAAAGTAACGGCTCTTTTCTTTTATTTTTCGTTTCGCGTAGTTTATGTACTTTCAAGATGATCACATCTTCGGGATTAGTTGGGTTGGTCATTTTTTTTTATTTGGTCATACATAACATGCTAGGTGTATGTTCTTATTGTTTTCTTTGCAAAAAGAGTGTTTTTTTTTTGCCCCGGGGGTATAAATATATATCAACATTACACAATTATTAGAGGATAAAGCAATATTTGGTTTGGAAGTAGCTCCCTTTTCTTTTCAGCTTTGGAAAGAAAAGAGTATGTACAAACTTTCATCAGGATCAATTTTATGAAGGTAGAGATGGGAGTAAAAAGTATCATGAATTAAATTTACTAGTAAAATATTGTGGTTACACAAATTATTATTGTTATTAACTAAATCCATATTTTAATCTTTAGATATATACTTCACTCATAATTTATTTCTTAAGTTAAATTATGCATTTGATTAATTCTTTAAATGATTCAAACCAGTTTCCAAACTTTTCTTTTAGGTAATGCCTTTAGTTTGGGTCATGTAGATGGAAAAAAATCTAGTGCTAAGAGTATTAACTCCCATAATAAGTGGACTTAACTCTAATTAATAATTAAATTAGTTAAAGTCAATAGCTTCTAAATACTGATAATTTAATATGAGTCTTGTGAAGCAAACTTTAATAATTTAATAATTGAACGGTGATCTAATTTAAATCAATAACTGATGAAAGGCATGTGAATTACTCTATTATTGTTTCACTTAGGTAAAAGGATAATTACTACAGCTATGTTCCAATAACACCGTGACATCAACAGTTACGTGCAGGCTAACTCGGTGAGGTGTTCCCGGTCAAGTTAAGGATGAAACTTATCCCACAAAAGTAAGAAAGACACAGCTAAAAGCATGAAACTGCCCACAAGTTGTTCTATAAGCCACGGTTCTCTGAATCCTAATAAAATTCACTATTTAAGGAGTTATGTACCTCACAACACAGTCTTTTCTTAACAACATCTTCAAACACCTCCCTCCCTTCGTTCCCTCTCTATTCCATGTTCTTCTCTCCGGTTACATAACACACTACTCTCAGTAAATTTGTAGCCCAAAGCCTTTTCTTTTTCCAAAACCACACATCCTTATCCAATCTTTTTGACAGGTTGGCTCCTTTGTTTTTACTCTAGTTTACAAAAATTCATCATGCAACATTATAATCTTGGGTGTCTAAGATTTTGATTATTGTGATTGATTGGTTCATGTGTCATATATTTGAGAAATGATTGTGCTTCTTATCTGAATTGCCATTTGAAATTGATGGGGTGTCTCGTGTGTATTGTTTGTTTAATGTAACAGAAGATTTTGGCGTGGGGGGTGGAAGCAATGGAGAACATTTGGAGGCCTATGAATGAAGACCAGAACTTTGAATTGCCACCAGGTTTTAGGTTCCATCCAACAGATGAAGAGCTCATTACTCACTACCTCTCCCAGAAGGTTCTTGATAGCTGCTTCTGTGCTAGAGCCATTGGAGAAATTGATTTGAACAAGTGTGAGCCATGGGATTTGCCTTGTGAGTCTCTTTCTTGGGTTTTGATTCTTTTTTGTCATTTACTTAGCATTCTTATGTATGTTACCTTCAAATTATGCCTTTTTTTTTTTATGTCTTTTTTTTTTTTTGACCCCCCTCTTTTCTTTCCTTTTTCTTTCTCTTCAATGAAGGGAGGGCCAAAATGGGTGAGAAAGAGTGGTATTTTTTCTGTGTGAGGGACAAGAAGTATCCGACTGGTCTAAGGACAAATAGGGCCACTGGTGCTGGCTACTGGAAGGCCACAGGCAAAGACAAGGAGATATACAAGGCAAAGGCACTGATTGGAATGAAGAAAACTCTTGTTTTCTACAGAGGAAGAGCTCCAAAAGGTGAAAAGACAAACTGGGTCATGCATGAATACAGGTTGGAAGGGAAACATTCTATGTACAATTTACCCAAAACGGCTAAGGTAAAATTTTGTCTTCAGTGTGTTTTGCTTTGGGAATAGATACTCTCATGTAAAAATTTTATATGATTTTATCATATATTAATTTTTATCATTGATTAGATGTTTTTATGGATCTCGTATTTGGCCTTATCTTGATAAAAATTAATACATAATAAAGTCATATGAGATTTTTATATGAGAGAATCCATTCTCATTTTGCTTATGTTTGAAAGTATGGCATAAGGTGAATTTGATTATTTGAGTATTCGTTAACATGGTTGCCTTGTCTTGCTTTTTTCATTTCAGACTGAGTGGGCTCTATCCAGAGTTTTTCAGAAGAGTGAAAAGAAAGCGCATGCTCAAGCAGGGTTGGTAAGGTTCAACTCCTTTGGAAAGGAACTGCCTCCATTGATGGATTCTTCACCATACAACATTGAAACAAGAAATACTGCTGGGGAGTCGTCACACGTGACCTGCTTCTCCGATCCAAATCAAAGCGAGGATCTAAGGACATATGATGACATAATAGTTGACAGCTTTGAAACTCCCAACTTAGGACCTTCATATGCTTCAAATTCAAACCCCTCTCATGATATTTCCCCTGCATCGTGGAATTTTACTAAATCTGCCCCTAACAATATGTCCCACAACCAATCCACACAAATTGCACAACAAGTTAGGAATTCACAGTGCCTAGACTATTTTATGGCCCAAAATCATGCCATGTTGAGGATGTTGATTGCAAACCATGGATCAAGTACAAGGCAAAAAATTCAGAAAGCTCAGGAGAGGGACTTTGATGCTGACATATCCTCTGTGATGTGCAACAATGAAATGTTCCAAAGATCATTTGGGAATCAGGAATATTCATCAGCTTATGTAGGACATGTGGACAGTGGTTGCCTATGGGATTTCTAGAGAATTGGGATGAAGGGTGTTATTGCAGGCTAAATAAAGAAAATTTAGGCATCAACATTACGCGTGTCAATAGAATAAGATTGCATATAACTTCATACTGTTATCATAGAAAGCGTAGGAAATGGATGTACTAGAAATTAATCTGTATTTTTTTGGTATTCTTTTCCAAAGTTGTGTTGCTTGACAGTGTTATAAAATTTGTACTTTATAGTTTCTAGTATAAGGTTTTTATGATTTCTTAACCTCCGTTATTGAAAGATAATTATTATTATTATTATTATTATTTTTTGAGGCTGGGACTAAATTTATGTTACATGTCAAATTCAATTAATTGAGCTATGACCTTACAATGTGAAACTCAATTAGTAATAGGACCTTTTTCCGTTAATGAATTGGAATATTAATTTCTTTGATAGATTAGTTAGTGATGGCCAGCAACAGTATGCGTGTACAGCCACTAGCCGATACCTGCATGGATAATGTTGCAAGATATGAAGACTTCAGGGGAGTAAAGAATCAGCAGATGAATAATTGCTGATCAAGTAATGGTTGGGTTGTTAATGAGTTAATTACAAAGTAGTTAGGAGGTTAGTATCTATTTAGCTATTTAGCACGTGCTTAATTATAAAGTGTAGTATACTGACTTTACTTGTATATGAAGATCTTGTACAGTATTGCATACTCCGAATGAGAGTTCATTTCTTCTCAACACACTTTTACTTCTTGTTCTCTCGGCTCTCTCATTCTCATCTCTCTATTGTGCTTTATACTCTTCGGTTGTGAGATTTTCTGCATCGTATCAGAGCCACGTTTCAATCCTGGGACCTGTGGGTTGTCAACAAGAACAAATAAAAGTCATAGCATGAACTGAAATTTTTGGCAAAAGCAAAATTAAAAAATCATATTACGTCATAGCCATCAAAATAGCAGCAAGAACATTAACGATGCAAAATTGATCTTAATAGGTTTCTCTATAAAAGATACAACTGTCATCATTTTGGACATTAAAATTTTATGTCACCCATTTAGTCCCTTAATAATGTAAAATGTTATTACTTTGGTCATTCTTTGTCAGCTTAAGAGAAATAAGAGTAACAGAGTTCTAATTTAGGGATTAGTTTGTTGACATTTTGCATGATTTAGGGATTAAGCTGATTGACACTTTACGTTGTTAAAAGATTAACTTGATGCCAAAAATCTTCAAAGGACCAAAATGACATGTTGCATTATTGAGGAATTAAAATATTGACATAAATCTTTTGAGTAGCAAACTGATGACACTTATAAGTTTAAAAGACGAAAACAATTAAGAGTGTATTATAAATTTGTTCAAAACTTTTTTTTTGAGAGTTCAATATAGGCACTTAAATCTACTCCATGAAAAACTTACTCCTTCAATTTTTACTTTTTAGGATGTGTTTGGTATAGGGGCGATAATTTTATGGACAAGCTCTATATATAAAATTATATATGAAGCTCATCCATGAATTTTAAATAAAATATTTAGACGAAAATGGAGCTAAAATATTTAGGGATTATATTTACATATAAATTTACTCAAAAATCTAATTCATGGAATTTTCTTCCACATTTTTACCCTATATCAAACTAACCCTTAGTGTTAAATGATGTTGTTGTTGTACAAAGACATGCCACCTAAGCAAAGCGGAGGCTAGGGCGAGGGCAGAGGTGGAGGTAAGAGTACCTTCTCACTTCCTATTCTCACCATCTTATTTCTTCTCATCCACCATTCTTATCACATGATAATTTTTTTCCACTGTCTTCTTTTCTTGACTCCCCACAATCTTGCAAAACCCCCAAATAAGTTAAAAACAAGAAAAAACAATCAAAAAGACAATAAACGCAACAAATATGAAATCAATTAAGACAACTGAGGTTAGAGCCATCAAAATGGGTTGCAACTTGTAAGCCAACCAAGTTCAACCCATCAAAATAGTGTGTTGGATTGCTTGAAATATGGCTCATTTAGACCCTGAGTTAGATTGATTTGGCTCACATAACCCATGGGTTGTATGAGTTTGAGTCGGATTGGCCTGTATTTTATTAAAAATAATGCATACTATTTCTTGTTTATGGACCAGACCCATTTCCTTCTCCTTTCTCCATTCATTCCCTAATATCCTAACACACCATGACAGAAAAAAAAAAGGAAACTAACACACATATAAGAGACAATAGTGAAGGTTGTGAAGTGACGCTGCATTGAGCCCTTTCATCCCACCCTTCTTGTCCTTTGTAACACCCTCCAAAACACATACGCCATACTCGAGTCATGAGGTTGGATTTAGAGGTTGTTACGGATGCTGTAGAATTTTTTCAAATAAAATATCATAATATAATGGCCCTTAGAATCACATACTTCATTATTAAACAAAAATTTACAATTCTAAGTGTTCGAATGACATATATATATATATATATATATATATATATATATATATATAAAATTTTAAAATATAAGTGGAAAAGCTTCATTAATATGATACATAGAATATGTGTTGTTCTGCATCCTTCGCTTCAAGCATAAGTCTTGATGCTTGAATTGGAGTCCAGGTTTTATGCTCAAGTCCATGTTCCCGGTCCGTAGTAGTCCCAAAACTTTGCTGCAGACTTGAAGTTTAGTCCATATATTGGAATATTTGCGAGAACATACAAACAGGTAGTGACAATTTAGGATTCTCAGTAGATATACTCAATCCACTAAGCACATAGAGTGTCATCATGAATATTCTAGCTGCTTTGATTTATTGTGGAAACATGGATAAATACACATAGGCATTGGTTCAATTTTAAGTTTGAAAAGATATTTCTTGAAACGGGTTACTTTTAACGATCACTTAGAATGTTTCATGACAAGCATGATAGTAGTAACAAGATAAAATTTCAACCATAATTATAATAGCATAGCAACATAATAAGATACTTAAATATGCATATGCTAATGCACATACTTGAATTATGCAAGTGCACTTAACTTTATTATCTCTTTCTTTAACTTACAACTTCAACAACTGTACTTGGTCCCTTGGAATTGGATGGCCTCTTTCCACTTCTGGGTAATAGCCTACTTTTTAGGACTGAACTGGTTCCTATACATGATTGTCGAGTTTACTTTCCCTGACTCTTATACTGGCTTATTCCTTTTAAATCTGTTTAGGGGCTGGCCGAAGCTATCATCTTGGACGATATCGCCCTAATCTACTACTAGGTGGAGGCTCGATACATTTCTTTGCAAGTTCTTGTTACTTTTTACATTCTCATACATGGTCATACATGCAGATGTTATATGCACTTATGCACATGCTTCATATTGTAGTTCAATTACATTCTTACATGTATGATTTCCATGTACTTAACACATAAATACTCATAACTTTATATACTTCTGCTGAAAATTTGGTAGCATGACAGCTGAAATATAGAGGGTCCCAAAATAGATAGTATAAGCAATCAGTTAGCCAATCAAAGCAATCATAATCATCATAGACAATATACTAATATAACATTACTTTGGTTTGGAATTCCATAAATATGTATGCCATTGAATTTCTCATGGCTCGTGGAATCCCTAAATCAAGATACTCTCAAGTTATTCCAGTTTCCTTAAATCTGCTCTATATTTCTAAATTGCACTAACATTCCATTTTAATTCATTTAAATCTAGAAATTTAATAGATTGTAGCCTATTAGTCTTCTTTTGAACTTCTTTGATTTCACTAAATTTTGAGGTCTATAACTTAAGTTATTGAAATTTTACTTAATGCTGTCCTGTTTTAGGATAGACTTGCATATATAAACTCAGAAAATCACTAAAAATCTATTTTTCATTATTTTGATCTAAAAATTAACCAAGACATAACTATTTGGATCCTCTTTTAATCCCAATAAATTTCGCTATAACTGGGTATGTAGAGCTCGAGTTATGAACTCCTCAAATAGGCTTCCCTATTTCAACCCGAATAGAGCATAAGTCAACTTCAAGAAATTATTGGGAACAATCTACTTATGACATGATTCTAAAATTTTATAGGCATGGTTCTACATGTGTTATCTTCCTAACAAAATTAGTTGCACTCAATTTAAAGTTATATTGGACAAGTTATGCCGCTCATATCATACTCTAGTTAGGACAGAGAGTGTAATCCAACAGTCTACTTCTAAAAATCACAACATTTCATTTGAAGTCCAATGGAGCTATAGTTTATATGGTTGGATTCATCTTTAAGTCTAGTTTCATCTAAAATTAGTTTAATCCAAATTTGAGTTCTATAGGTTGAGAAATAAGATTCGCTATATGGATAGCTCCTAGGGTTTCTCTCAATAGCTTCTCTATTTTGTGTCTATCTTGATCTTTTGATATATTCTTCCACCTAAACCAAGTTTTCCTATCTCAAATCATTAGAAAAGAGCCATTATACCACCATACAAGAACAAGTCAAGGATGGTATAAGGAAACCCTAATAGCCATAAAACCTTAGAAGATAAAAAAGTTAAGGATTTGAGCTATCTATCTTAAGATTCTTGAAGCCATGGAAGCAAGCCTTCTTCTTCTTCTTCTTTTGTCATGGCAAGAATAACTCCTAGCCTTCTTCTTCCGTCATGGCAGTAGCCTATATGGAGATGGGGAAACTCCACTTGATACTTGATCATCAAATTGATAAAGATGTTTGATAGAAAGGAAGGTGGGAATTAATTTTCATAAAAGGAGCAACGTGTTTTGAGACCAAGAAGGCCATCAACTATGGGTTTGAAGCTCATAGCTAGGTGGTAGTGGAGAAGAAAATGAAGAGGGGAGAATGATGATGGTGTAGATGGCGCAAAAATGAAGGAGATAAGGGAATAAAGTGTCTTGATATTTTGTAGAGAAAGTGTCTTGTAGAAGTTATGTTGTAATGATATTTTGTAGAAAAAGTGGTGGTAATAATTCCACCAATTGAGGTCGGTGTGGCCTATCTCAGGCCACATACTTTGGCTGCTCTCATGACATATTTATGTAGTCTCCATCGGATTATTCCCCTAGATTTATCATGTCTAAAGACAATATAGGATACTTGAGGATAAATTGAAGGTGTCTGGCTATTAATTCGGATACTTGGGTTACCCAAGATATTACATATGTAGTGTGAATAGAAAGTCTCAACTTTAAAGTTATTATAAGTATTTTAATTATTTGTTAATGTCATGGGACCCACAAAATCTCAAAATCAGGATTTTTCTACAGACGCCCCTCTCGACAACTATAAGGCCTAATTTACAACTTTGCCATTATAATGTTAAAATTACAATGTCGTCCCTTCTCTTTCTACGAGTTACCTATTTGCACTTTTGCCCTTGTCTCAGCCCCGAGCTTTCTCCTATCCTAGTCTACCCTCGAAGCTCGGGATGTTACATCCTCCGCACAGTCCAACGCCAATTCGTCATCTCCGCGTCTATGACTATTGACTCTGCATACATTGTTAGGCCGTTGCAGAAGCCCCTTATTGTTGATTTAAAGTGAAGCCTAAAGAAGCTGAAGTTGAAGTCTCCCCTGCATCTTGAAACCAACAATTGTTGGATAGATCTTTTGCATTTCAATTATGTATTTTTTTTGGCATTTTAAGATTGAGTAAGATTTGCAATAGAGCTTCATGTAACTAGGAAAAACAAGGATTCGTAAATAAGGTGGAGCACAAGCACTGTTTTGCATTTTGATTTCAATTAGAGGGCAAGACACATGTGCTGTATAAAGATGGATTAAAATTGAATGGTTATGGACAAGTCTTAGTTTTACATGTTTATGATATATATATATATATGAGCCAACCTATTTAACCCACCAACTCGGGTGGGTAAGCTAGGTTGGGATTTTTGTGGCTCACTAGTAACATGAGCCAGCCCATATTATTGAAAATGAGTTATCACCTATAGTGGGCTAACTTGGGTGAGCTAGGTTAGCCATTTTGACAGCTCTAATTGATGTAGAAAGAAGCTATGCAATATTTCCACTACATTGGAGAGAAGACGGGTGCAAAAAATTAAGGATGGCAATGGTTGGATGCAAGTGATGGTAATTATTGGTTAATTTGAAGAATGTTCAAGATACTAATGGTAAATGAAAATAGCAAAAGGAGACTAGGCCAACCAATGGATGAATGACGATAATTGGTTGGACAATGGAAGATAGCTGAGGATGATTAACATGACAACAACTCAGGTAGAAGATGAAGCTCAAGATGTAAAAAGGTTGGCCTAAGCGTAGGAGGGGTAAGGTGTAATGTCCACCGATTTCCTACCTCCGACCTCATCTCCAATCCCAACGAAAAGGTCAAATTTCCGACCTACGACCTCCGACTTCGTCTCCAAGTCTCTATGATTTTCCGATTTCTGACCTTATGCTTGAAATAAATAATACACGAGTTCCGACCTTAGGCTTGATTTAGAATGGACACGAAATCCGACATCTGAGTTGATCTTAACCAGAAATGGACGCAAGATCAGATCTCTAAGTTGGTCTCCAAGTTCGACCAAAATTTACACGAGTTCCGATCTCCGAATTTGTTCCCAAGAGCTTTTCATTTCTATTGATGTTCCCGAGTTTGCCTATAATAGACTTCTGAGATTAAATTTGGAGTTCCGAGATTCTATAAGTTCCGATTTCCTGGTACATAATATTAATGTTTTGATTTCCGATCTCCGGTGTTATGCTTAGAATCGATTCAAGTTTATGTAACGTCCCCAACTTTCGGGTTTAAGTATTTTGGTTTCACATTCTTGTTCTTGACTTTCGATTTTAAGGTGATTGGGTGCTGTATGATTTCCGACATCCGACTTTGCTTTTAAGTTTCGAATAAACCAGACAAGATTTCCGAGTTCTGATTTCATATAAATGGGCACGAGTTCCGACTTTAAGTAGAGTATGAGTGCCGATTTCAGATACAATGGAAGCGAGTTCCACTTTTTAGGCGACGCGGAAAGCAATTTTGTCACAAAAGAGGGAGACATGGTTGAACTTTACCCACAAAATTTCAGCCAGTCAAAACTCACAAAGCCAATTACCACTTCGAAGCTTTTATAACTCATGTCTTTCTCCCTTCAGCCTGACTTGTGCTGCCTTTTCCTTTGCTTTAGCTCTCTTCTTCTCTTCTTCACTCACCCAACTCCATCCAACCTTCAAGCTCAATCAAGTTCTATTGATTTAAACTCCAAAATCAAGCCTAATCACATAATAAGAGGTAGAGGTTCAATTTAGTTCTTGTTATTCTGATTATGGATAGTAGCTTTTGATTTTATTTTCTTACTTCTTGATGTGATTAGTGAATGAAAATGATAATCTTTAGCTAGTTGTTGGCTGCTTTTGTGATTAAAATTGATTAAGAAATAGGAAAAGGTGAGGAAAGGAAGACCAATTTCCTTTGGTAGTCCGTACGGCAAAGTGTATGGATTCACCTACAGCCGGTTAAATCTAATGAGAGTATTTTTATATGAAATTAGACATTCAGGGATTTCCATACATATATCATATAAGGCCATTGGATTAATATTGAGAGAGATATGAATTTTTGAAGTTTGACTTGGGAATCAGGACTTTCATCCGGGCAGTGTGAGTTGAGAAGGGTGTAACTCACCCTACACAACTCTAAATTGAATGAAACCAATTTGTTAGAAAGCTTATACATAGGGGAAAATCCTACAAAGAAATTTCGAGTTTGTTATTATCCCCTTTGTTCCAAGTGACTCGAAGAAATTGCCCTATGTCCAAACTAGGCCAAAATAGGGTAATTCAGAAAGGTCAAATTTCGGGACTTATAACTCGAGCCATACTAAGGAAAATGGAATGAAACTTTTTGCATATGAAAGGTTGTCCTGTTAGCTTTAATATGAGACTAATTTCGTATAATTTGAATAAGTTTTCGATTTTTAGTGGATTTATATTCTTAAGTGCATAATCTTGGCCAGCTGCAGGATAGGCCGGGATAAAATCTAAATAACTTGAGTTATATTTCTCAAAATTAGATGGGACTAAAGAGGTTAGAAATTAGACATATAACACTTTAACATATCCAAAATTGAGATCCAGATGAGTTAAACAAAAATTATGGCCTGATTTATAAAAATCGGGTTGAATGTAAGTATTGGGACAGAAACCATGTTTTAATTGCAATAATTGTGCCATGAACTTGATGATTGAAATATGAATGAAATGTGTTGATTTCTATGAGAAATTGGTATACTAAGTACTGGCACTATTCATGGGATAGCGGACACGTTCCGTTATGCCGTCGAAATTTCGGTGAGACTTATGCATGAGTCATAAGATACATGTGCATTTTCAAGAAAATTCATGAAGATTATGTTATGATGAGTATAATGGCTATGTTATGATGAAAGTCCATAATACTTGGGCCAGCCCCGGAATAAAGTTAAGGGGAATAGATCGGTGGGAAGGTCGGGGAAAGTAAACCCGGCATTCCTGTATAGGAACAAGCTCGATCCTAAAAAGTAGACTATTACCCAGGAGTCTAAAATGGCCAAGAACTTCCAGGGGACCAAGTAATGGAAAAGTTTATGAAGGAAGGTTCAAGAATAAGTTTTGTATGATTACATTGAACAGTCATTACAAGTTATTTACAGTTTGTCTGTTATATTCACTTACTGCCGTATGTTTATTTATTCTGCTCATTATTCTGTGTATTACTATTAGTAGTTTATTCTGTTTCTTATGCTATCTTAAGTAAAATTGAACCTTGTCTTGGACCAGACGTTTTCTTAAACTTATTTGAATATGGATAGTTCAGTTTGATCCTATATTTTTATAATTAAATAAAAATCGAGGTAGCTGAGAATGAATGTAACGTCAGCTAAATACCGTACGCGAGCCCTACTGAGAATTTTTTCAAATTCTCACCTCATTTTACATTTTTGCATCATTCTTAGACGCTGACGATGGACTCGACGGCCACTCTCTTTATTGAGATTCCAGACCTGCAGCTCCACCACGATCTCGCAGTGGGTTCATTATATACAGCCGACTCCTGTCACTTTCGTCTTTACCTTTTTAGTGATAAGAACTTTGTCATTCCCTTATTTCACCCTACTTTTAACCCTGCTGCCCCTTACTTTGCGGTTCTTTTACACATGGCACACCCTCCTCCAGCACCTCCTACACCTGTAGCACTTGCTGACCCTGCACCAAAGTCACCCCCGCAGGTGGTACCCGACATTCTGCTCAGCTCCGAGAGCAACCCTTCAGAGGCCACCAGCTTAGCATCCTCCTCCTCAGGACCCAGTGCAGACTACTCACTAGCTGGGCCTGGCATGGCCAACGGCTATTTGACTGAGTACATTAGCAGCAGATGATGTTGTACAGTGTGACCCTCTTTTAGCAGCATGCAGCTTTGGGTCATAGACTTAACAATAGATTTTGAAATGTCCTTTAAGGATCATATAGGATCGTTTTGACTGACATGGGCTTTATGTCTTTTTGGTACACCAGCCCACTTATGTATCATGTTTTGAAACTTGTACATAAACTGAAGTAGTGGCTTCTTATATTTATACACATATACAGTTAACGGTATATATGTTATTTGTTCTTATCTTTTCTGTTGTGATATATTAAACTCTGTCACATTCATTATATACAGCGCTCCGTTTCTTCTGTTAAAAAAAAAGGTGATATGAAAAATGAAACGTAAGCAGAGTATTAACATGGTAACACAATCTACTTAATTTCATGCTATGACTTAAGCATAACATTAAATTAGTACGGTGTTACATAAGGGGTGGCTATTAAAGAAGGAGTGAGGGGTAAGAGGTGGCTATAAAAGAAGGAGTGAAGATGAATATGGTGTGAAAATAGGGTTAAATAAAGCCTATTGAAAATAGGATTGGCTGGGTAAGGCCCATTTGAAATTAATGAGTAGGACATGTCAGCTTGGTTACTAATTACTAATAAAGAATTTTTCAATTTTTGTTTTGAAATTAATGTTATAATATGATACAGAAATTACTAAATCCAATACAAGGGTATGCACGTATGCGCATATATATATATATATATATATATATATATATATATATATATATATATATATATATATATATATATATATATATATATATATATAGTTTCACATGAATGGGGATCCCATGAGGCAATGACTTTGACTCCTGTTCCTAGCCCTAAGCAGGAATTTTGTTCCCATTTTAGTGAGAGAAAAATTCTCCATAATTAGGGTCCCAAATAGAGTACTCCCTACACAAGAATATGTGAATACATAAAAATCAAACATACCATCCCCAAGAAAAGGTATAGATGATCGAGCTATTGCTATAGGTATTTGAAGGAAGATGTTTCACATACCCAAAATTTCCATCTTCCTATGGTCCATTCTATTTGCATAAGAAGCAAATGAGTGGATGGACATAATGTGTGAAGACAGAGAAAATATTGGCTTTCATTTTTTTTTTTTGGTGGACTAGATAATAAACTAACTAGGCTCATAGCCTTTCATAATATGGTATATATTTTGTGCGTTAGATGAATGTTTTGAGAATTTAGTTTGGAAAATGATAGATTAAAAGAAGAGTAAACTCTCAAATCAGTCCCTAATAATATTCTTGGTGGATAAGTTAGTCCTAACAAAAATAAATTGGTCTCAAGGTCCCTAACAATTGCAAAAATTAGATACTTTATTCTTTGACTTACTTGTAATTGGTAAAGAGTATGATATACATATATATATATGGCTAGGGCATCCTAAACCTATCCCATGTTGAACTAACACCCCCCAAACATCCAAAAAAAAAAAAAACTCACCATTTACTCACTAAGTCCTAAACCTGACATTTCAAAATTCACAAACTATCTCTTCTCTAATACAATGACTAAAATAGTGATGAGAAAGGAGATTATTGATTGGAGCGGTACTTGATAACTTGACATTCAATGGAACAATGATGCTACTAATAAGCATACGTGTTCCTTATTCTTTCTACATTTTATATTGAGACTAAACTGCTTAAGTATTTATACTGAGATTCTTCAATGCTCTAGTCGCGTTTCCAATTATAGCGTGACGAAAATTAAGAACACTTCAATTTTTTACTATTGAAAAACATGGTTGTAGGATGGGGTTTGGGTTAAGAGATTAGAAAGGAGATGAAGATAAGATGAGTTTGATATTTTTGTTGTAAATAACCAATGACGAGTTATTGCAATTAGAGATGAGATGGGGCTTAAATGGGGTTCAATTTTTTGTTGTTGATAGCCAATGATGAGTTATCGTTGTTGGAGAGAAAATGATGTTTAGTATTGTGTCTTATTGTTAGGGGTCGATGTTTTAGGGTTTCTTTGGTTTTTTTTTTTTTTGTGGGATGTTTGGGAAAGTTTATAGGGGTGTCACATGGATGGGGTTAGGATATTCTAGTCAACACACTCTTTATCATTTACAAATGAGCTAAGAACTAAAGTGCCTAATTTTTGCAATTGTCAGAGACTTTGAAGAAACAAATTTATTTTTGTCAGGAATCAATATGTCTACCAAGAATATTGTCAGGGACTATTTTGGAGGTTTACTCTTAAAAGAAAGAATACGTTTGAAACTAAAAAGAAGGATATACATTAAAAAAAAGAAATTAAGAAATAGATTAAAATTAATAAAATAAGAAATTAAGATGCTTTCAAGTAAAAAAACTCAAATTTATTAGGCAGATATATCAATGTCATGTCCTTATACAATTAACATATTATTTTAGTTTAAGGAGCAAGTTGTACCATGAGTGTTCAATTTTGATTTTGGTTAGAACTTAAAAGTAGTTGGAAATAAACTAAAACCAAGTGGTGACTATGAAATTGTTGAGGAAGTTGGAAATGCTAATAATGAACTAATTTTATCATCCATGGAGTATAGACATTGCATATTGATGCGGGAGTATGTGAGTATTGTATGTCACACCCCTAGTAAGGACCTAAAAGCTAGAAGTGGAGCATAATATATTAGAGAGCCTAAGTGAAGGAAGGCTAGCTTTAAATCAATCTATTGGGCTTAGTTAGTAGAAGTCTATCCCAAGATATGTTTGTTAAGTCATGAAGGGATTAGAATAGAGGAATAGGTCCTTGTTGAGTTAATTGGGCTTGAATAAAGAAATATATTGCTCATATGAGTAGAAAATAACCTAATTTAAATAAGAGTTTGAATATGGACAATGGACTTATCCATGGAGTGGCATAGGATTAGCATGAAAAAGCTATTTTTAATTTAATAAGATTAGTTAAGAAAATAAGTCCTAAGGTTTGAGCTATAGATGGCTTTAGTTATGAAGGAAAAGTTTCTTTCATGATTGACCAATGTAGATCTAGCCCAGAACCAATTAAGAACCAATCCAAACTCAAATGCATAGCAGTAAGATAGGCACTAGAGAGAAACCAAAATTTTTGGATCCAAAATACTCTCTTGAAGCCAATAAGAGTAAAGGCAAAACAAGCTTTCTAGACCTTCAAAATCATGGGCCATTAATGAGAAAATAAGGAATCATTTATGATAAGTGAACATGCTTATTAGACCATGATAACTCTTAGGACTTGAAGCGGTTAATGATGGAATAGAAGTTTCTTTCATGATTGACCAATGTAGGCAGCTAGGTGATAGATCACATAGAACCTAATCTAATGATTACATGCAGCCTAGAGCACATGCTAGTTTTGGAAATATAAAAATTTAGAACTTGTCTTATCTACATGTTAAAATAGAGTTAGGAATTAACCAACATTAAGTTAACCGTGTATCAATTAACTTAGACCTTCTTCTATAAATACCTAGCCCTCTACACTCCAATATCATTGTAGTTACACATCACCCTTAGAAAGAGAGGAAAAATTCTGCCACACCCTTAGCTTAAAAGTTCAAGAGTTTTTGGTAGGATATTAGGCCTTTCATATCAAAATTTGGCTATTCTTATTTCTTACCTTTTTATACGTCATCTTACACTCAAAGAGTAAGATAAATTTTAGATTTACATATTGTTTTTATTCTACACATTGGTAGGATATCAAGCCCTTACTTCAAAACTTGGTTGTTTTCCTCATTCTTTTTCCACATGTTTTTACAGCCCTCAAACCATCTTATGACCTTCATTTTACACTCCCAAGTGATGCATACGCTAGAATTTTGTGGTCCTTATTGCTAGTAGAATTCGATAAATTTTTCTTTTTTGAGGAATTAACCTCTTTTCAACTAAAATATGCTATTTTCATTTTTTGTTTTTACTGTTTGTACTATAGCATTCTCTTCTTCTATTTTTCCCTTTTTTTTTTCCCCTTAAAAAGAGGTGTTAAATGTTGTTTTATAATTTGTTTTAAATTGTTGGAAAATATTGTGAATAATGGCTTGAAAATAATGATCATTTCATGAATTTTGTTTTGAGAATACATGTTTTTGGAGCTCATGAATTGCGGTTGTAGATTGTGACTTTTATCGCTTTTGACTATTGAAAGTGATCATATTTTTAGTTTGTTTTTATAAATTATTTTAGTCTCAAATATGAAAGGTTTCTCTTGATAAGATATTGGCATAAATGCCAATGGAAGGGGGGAGACTCTGTGTGGTGCTCTTTTTGTTTTTAACTTGGAGACCTATTAGGGGAAGCTCTATATATGATGTGTTAAGGGCTATAGTCCCTTAAGAATTCTTGTTTGAAGTTTTTGCTAAAAGGGTAAGGAATAAACACAATAGGCCAAGAGGGCCAAGACCAAGTTTAAGGATCCAACAAGATACTTGATCATAAAAGAACTTATTTTTTCTTATAATTTTGTTTATGAATTAACCTTGCTAACCATATATTTTCTACCTTTGGGCAGCTGGAACCATTAGGTGAAGTTTTCCTTTATTTAAAATCTTGATTTCCTACTAAGACATCATGTCTTATTTTCTTTCATGGTTTTAGATTTTGATCATGTCGCACGTTAACATCATTTGGATTGAGATTGTTGGGGCATGTGTGTTTTTTGTAGTAAATGCAGGACTAGTCTAATTAATAAGGTACATTAAAGTCCATATGAATGAATACAAATGAAACCCCTAGGCTGAGGAGGATATGGAAAGTTTAGAGGCAAATGTCATGTCTTGATAAGGAGTATAGCTTTTTGAATTGAATGTGTATCATGCCTTAAAATGTTTTTTAATTTTGTAACAAGGCTAATTTTGTATGACTCTTAAAGTTGTTTAACTCTAAACCCCAAGTGATATGAATCTATGAAGTGCAACCTCAAGTGTTTAATTTTTTTTAACAATATATAACATTATGTTTGGCATCTAGAATTGAGTATGAAATTGGAGTTTGAAATTGGAATTGAACATCTCAATTCTAAAATTCATATTTGCAGTGACATATAGAATTGGAATTACAATTCCACAAACTAATTTTATGGAATTTAAAAGTAACTAAGATGAGCTCTTCTTAATTCCTAACCCATACCTTAAGAACTATCTAGCCTAGCAGCATGAAAGGCAAAGGCAACACGACGCTCGCTCACATCTCACACTGCATGCCTACACCTAACTACCTAGTTGCAGGCCTATAATAGTTAATTAGGATCTTTGTGGGAATGATTTGGTGCTGGCTGAGCATGGATATGATGCTTATGCACAATCTAAGGTGAACATTCAAATATTAATCTATTATTCTTGCCACAATAGGTGAAATGATTTGGAAAAGTAGAAGAAAAAGTTCTGCTAGGGGTCTGGAATGGAAAACCAAGAAGGCAACAAAATGAGTTTTATTAGGTGATTGAATAGGAATCATTTTTCAATTTTTGTGGACAACTTACCTCTAACAATGACAAAAGGATGACTATAGTAGATTTTTAGTTTTGAAGGATGAATTATTGATGCTCTCATGTCAACAAAATAGAGAAGAAAGCATACCACTCCTTTTGCTTTTGTATGTTTTGTAAAGACAGGAGATGCAATAAGAGCAATAAATAATTTAAATAGAATAAGCATTAAGGGACATGGACTTTCGTGAGTGAGGCAAAGTTTAAAAGGAAGTTTTATGGGAGATCAAATAAAACCGATGATACAAATATGGTGTCTCAATAAAGGAAGGTGGAATAGAAAGAAGGCAATAGGGTAGATGGAAGATTGTAAAAAGATGTAGTCAATCAAAGCTAGGTTAAAACAAGTCAAACAAAAGCTCCAAAGATGGGGAAGAGGACAAGACAATATGGTCTCCCGGAAAACAAATATTATGAAGGAGGGGAGGATGGTACGAAAAGGGCTCACGTGAAGATTGTACAAGGAGAAATATGCTCTGACACATTAGAATTGCTCCAGAGAAGTAATATTGAAGAAAAATGCAAACCTCTGAACTATAATCTAGTGGGGGCAGATTGTTCCATGAATGGTTTTATATTGAGAATATAAGGAAAATGGTTGCATATAAAATTCTTGTAACCATTGATTCTAAGGAGAGTTTGGAGGAAGCATTAGCTATTAGGATGGATCTATTATTTAATCATTTTCATGAAGTAAGGAAATGGTCTAAGGATGAATAGTGTTAAACTAGACATATTTGGTTGGAGTTCTACAACATCCCAACCCATGCTTGGACAAAGGAGAATATTACGAAGATAGGAGAAATGGGGTGTAATCATCTTTCTTGATAAAATTGTAGAAAATCAAAGGAAATCCTTCGGCACTACAAGAATTCTCATTGACACTTGTGTGTGGCAGAATACCAATGGGTGGATCTACTTGAGTATTGGAGCCAAAGTATATGATATTTACAATAAAGAGATTTGTAAAGAGGTTTATAGTTCCATGTGTTTCAATAATTCTAAAATCAAAAGAAAAAATCTATCTGTGATCAGAGTCCACAAATCAACAACCTTCCAGTTTGATGGTAGTTAGAAATGGAATATTCCAACCATCTCTGGAGTCTAAGAGTCAAAAAGGAACATGAAAGATTATGATAAGGAGGATGTCAACATGGAACCATTAGGTGATAGGAAAGGCAATAATGAGGTCAATAGTTTTCAAAAACAAATAAATATTAGAAAGTGGATATGGTGAAGAAGAGGTCAATAATGGGAATTGTAATACCAATAAAAGTGGTGAGAATATTCAGGAGAATATATGCATGAATCAAGGAGTCGAAACTGCTAAGATGTTTTCTAAAAATTCAAGTGACATTTAGGATGGACCTAGCATAATCTTGATATTATTGAGGAACAACATTTGGGCTGAAGGAAGCCCAACTTTGTTTCTACAGGATTTTAGTTAGACTTTGAATTTAGGGCCTCTATTCAAGATACTTGTGGGCTGGCTATGAAGTGTATCTTCTTCATCATTGTGCTTTGCTCCTGGTTTTGGTACCATGATGTCCACTCTTCATAGTGAGGCCTTTTTCAACATTGATTGAGGGGTGAAAGAGGGTGAGTTTGTTTTAGATTCTTGCCCACTAAATGGACCGTTTGCCCAATTAGTTTCGTAAGATTTTGGGGGCGTAAAATCAGGAAATCTCAGAGTCAGATCCCTTAGTTTTACTAGGTTTCAAGCAGAAGGAAAATGCTCTTGGTAATGCAGAATTTCAAGAAAAATTGTGGATGATAACCTAGTAAACCATGGTGTTGGACCTAAAAAAGAGTCTTTCAATTTAGAAAGAAGGAAGCTAAAAAAATCTTGGGAGTTGGGGAAAAGCATTGGGCTTTCATCACCTAACAAGATTGATGTCATATAGGCAATCACTATGGATCTTAGGGCAATGAATGGTAAGAAAAAACTAGACTCTAAAGGTAAGAGAAGTGATAGGAAGGGTAGGAATGAAAATAAGGATTGAGAAGGTTGTGGTTATAGGGTGGCTTTATGTTGCATATATTCTGTGGCTTGTTGGAGGTGGCTCTAATAAAGTTATCAATAAGAGATTTTGTTTAATTTTTTATGTTTTTGATGTTTTGGGGTGTGTTTATCCTTTTTTGGGTTACCATTATAAAGGATGCTCCTTGAATTCCTTCTTATTGTTGAAAATTGGCTTCAAGGATATTTGGTGCTTTTTTCACAAGGGGTTTGATTCTTAATCACTTTCGTAGTCAAATTTCTCTTATTTGGTATGCATTCTAGTTTTTATTTTTTATTTTTTAAAGAGCTTGTTGTCTCCCAAAAATGGGTGGATAGTGTTTTTTAATGAACTTATTCGTGTGAATTGGGTTCATTATTGGAGTTAGGTGGAATTTTCTTTAACTAGGTGCTATGGTAGAGGATTTCATCTTTGTGTGGCTTTGTTTTGTTGATAGCGCAAAGGATTTAACGTGTATATTAATCCAAATTGCTTCTATGCAATCAGGTGCTTCTATGATTTGATAAATTGAAGAGATACTTTATACGATCAGGTGCTTTGAAGACGCTAGAGAATGAAGAATTTTGTTTTGCTCTTGAGCGAATCTAGTTTGTTTATTTGTGGTGTTGAGTACGAATGGTGATGAGATTATTTGTTACTTATATGGTCTATTGTTTAGGATTTTTGTGTTTTGGAGTCCTATTTTTTTTACGTGCTCTGTGCTATTTTGATCCTTCTTGGTTGTTTCTTATACTGAGAATCAATTTTCTTGTATTGTCATTCGCATCTTGCTATACTTTGCTCTTCACTTTTCATGTGAGCTAAGCCTATGAATAATGATTAAAAAAAAAACCCAATAATATATTACACATTAATAGTTATATAACTATACATATGATATATTTAATAATATTTTAATATTAAAATTATTCAAATATTTTTATCATATCTCTATATTTTAGATTTGCAATTATTATTAATTCTTTTAATATACTGAACACGATTTTTGTTTAAATCTTTTATTATTTGCTTAATTTGTTAGTATTAGATATTAGTATAACTTTTGGCAATTTATTTAGATTTTATAACCATATGGTTTTATAAAAGTGCTAATGATTACTCTAATTTAATGAAGTTAAAAGTTACTTTTTTATATTCTATAAAAATTTTAATAAAAAATCAAAAACTGAAAATCAAACCATATAAACCTATTTAAATCAGTTTGGTTCGGTTTGATTTTTCAAATATAATCAAATTGAACTAAACTAAACCAAATTGAAATAAAATTTATTATTTAGATTAGATGGGATTTTGTTCCAAAACCAAACCAAACCAAACTGAATCATGAACAACCCAAGCAAAATGGACCTTAACTATGATAATGATCTTGAATTCGACCATACATGTTCGCTCGATGATTGTTGCCAATTTATGTTCATGATGACTTATGATGGATTCCTTGTACATGAGATGGCCAAAAATGGCATGGAATGAGAACCAAGAATGTCTAACATCTTGGTAGCCTTCAACTTTGAATAAAGCCCAAAATATAACATTTGACTAAGAAATGTGGAAGCAAGGTAATAAGACCAAGACATTTAGAGACTAGTTGGGTACGAAGGCCCGACTTTGGTGTTCTTAGACTTGTAAATGACAACATTCCTTGCTGGATGTATGGACAATGAAATGGGATTCTTAACCTAAGCATTGGCCTTGAACTTGATTAGACTGATTATTGGACTTCTATTGGACCTATTAGACTTGTAATTAAATTATTCACTAAGAACCAACTCTTGGGCAATTGAAGCATGTAGCACATTGGTAATGAATGTTGCCTTTGTTAAACTACACAAGGGTTCAATTCTTGAACCATCCCATCCTTCCTAACTCCCCCTCCTTGGACCCAAAAAAGGGGAAAAGGAACCAACTCTTAGCAACTTAAGCTTTAATTCTATAATAATAGATCAAACTCCCACTTGGTTTGGTATGATACCAATCTTTCAAGTAAGTTATGCTTTGTTGACCAAAAATAAAAAAGAAGTAAGTTATGCTTTGGTTTAGTTGGGTCTAGGGTAGATCTTTAGAACTTCTTTACATAGATAGATTAACTTAGAGTCTCTTAGAGATGATATAGGTGCCTATAGAGTTGCCACAAGAGACACATGTATCAAGATGGATATATTATATATTTATGTAAGAATGGTGTTCTATTAAGTGTCTCATTATGATATTTAGATAGCACTTTTTGATTAAGATATTTAAATAATAGTAATTTATTGAGAAGTCACATAATCTAAGCATAGCATTCTTATACACTTCATTTTTTTTCGAAGTTGTGTTTTCATTCTCAATTCCAGTACCTGCTCTTTCCCCCCAGAAACCTAATGACTAGTGTTCTCAGAGGAACAACATTAACTTTTATTAATTCTATCATTTTTGGGTAAGATATTAATATAAGCATGTCTGTGAGTCACAATCATTCATAAGGATAAGGTGGCTTCAACTTTATCTTTCTTTATCCCTAAGCCATTTCTAAAGCTATATATATATACATATTGGAGCTGCTTATGTAGTATGATATTGGCTTTTCTTCATTTCTATTTCTTGTCTCTTTGACCATTGATAGATATATACTTCCAAATAAATTTGACTATTTTTTTTCCAATTGACAGAAAAGGCTCTACTTCCAAAACGGAAGGCAGCACTAGCAGTACACAAAAACAACTAATAAAAACACATGACCAAAGTGATACAAGCTAAACAATAACCATAATCTTGCATAAATAACAAACTAATATCATACATGGCCCCTGCTTCAGTTGTTGGCTTCCCCTTATGTAAGGCTTAATGCACCGTATGCAGAAATCGAGAATGTTAACTAGAATAGCCTCCAATTCCACTTATGACCAACAAACAACAACAGTAGCATTGCACTACCCTATGAAATTTGCATACCTTCGCCCATTATTCAGTTAACTACACTAAGCATTTAACTATAGTTGCTATTTATGCCACAGTATTGTCTTGCTCTTTTCAACATTATATGCTTCTTTATTGAAAGTAATTTTATTGTGAGCTTCCCAAATAGACCAGATCATATAAAAAAAAACACACACACACACACACACACACCCACCACTGCTTCTTCTATCTCTTACTTAATTTCATGTCAATCCATGATTCAAATGCATATCTAGGATCAATAGGCATTACCCAGTCAACCTTCCATCTGTTAAGATAAGAGCACCACAACTGCCACACATAATTACATGAGAAAAAGATATGCTCAATGCTCTCCTCGTGATCATTACATAGAACACAATTCACATCTATATTATTAATGATATTCAATCTTGCCAATCTATCCTTAGTATTGAATTTACCTAACACCACAAAGCAAACTAATAGCTCCACCTTTGAAGGGACTACTTTACACCAAACTCTTGTAGCATAGCTATACATGCCATGGTCACTCGCTTGTATCTTTACAATAGCATCAGTGAAAGATTTAGTAGGGAAAGCATTTGAATTGATAGATTCAAATTCTCTTATCACAGTGCTCCCTATTCACATCAACTTGTGCTATTATGACTTGTAATTGATTAATCGATTCCATCTCCCAAACAAACAATTTCCTTACGTCAATCCATCCCATAATCCATGGTCCTCAATCTTCATAAATTTTTGTAAGGATAGTGAATACAACCTAAGAAATCAGTCTTTCAATGTCATATTTCCAATCCATAAGTTTTCCCACATAAGCGTTTTGTCTCCTTTACCCACTTCAATTCTGATCCCTCTTTGACACACTTCTTCAACTTCTTTGTTTAGGTTCCATACATTATAGATAGCATGCCAAGGCCCCACTCTCCTTGTGGTTTGTTGCTCACTAATCTACCTGTCAATGATCATGTTATTACATTAGCACACCACCCTTTTCCATAAAGAATCATTCTCTTCGAAAAATCTCCACCACTACTTAAACAATAATGTAGCCTTTTTTATAACCATATCCCCAATTCCCAATTATCCTTGTTTCTTTGGTAGTTGTATAAGTTCCCATTTCACTAAAGGATGAAATTTATCCCGCTCTTTCTTTCCTAAGAAAATCTTTGTTGAATGAATATTTTTTTTTCGATAATTTAAAATAGAGGTTCAACACTCATGAAAGAGTGGAGCAATTGTTACAACAGATTTACCTTTGGACATTGATGTACTTAGTAACAATTACACATGATACCTCAAGCACAACATAAAAAAGAAAAACAAATTACAAAATGCAAAGACAAGGACATACAAAATATAGCTAGAGACTAAAACACAAGGCTGTCAAAACACCAAGTAGTTTTCAAATTAAAATCGACTTGCTTCTATCAACCCTTTGTTGCCTTTAACTTTCACATGCTTCAAGCCTTCATCTTTGCATAATTCCTTCACTGGCCACCGAACATCATACTTGTAGGTACCATCATCATTGCTGCCACAAGTCACATCGACACCAACGTCACACACTCTCACATGCATGTGAAGGTTGATGGACAGCACAAAATAGAGAAACTTCTTCGGCAAAGTAGGAGGATCCTCACATATGGGTTTGGAGACCATATAGTCTCCCTTAAACAATTTGTATCCCACGATCCTTGATCTGCCTTCATTGGATATTTACCTTGCATTCCTTACACTAAAGAGTTGATTTACCTAGCCAAAAGCACCAATTAGAGAAATATATGTAGTGTAGCCAAAATCATATATCCTAGCAATACAGCATCAGAGCCTACAAAAGCCAAACAAGAATTAGATGAATAGAATAAGCACACAACACAAGCAACTCAGAGAGATATTCCCAAATGTCAGGCCAAAGCGTATTCTTCAAAGAGTCACTTTTGATCTCAAGCAATTAATCCCAAATAGCACCACAAAACATAGAAACTCCTTTGGCAAAGTCGAAAGATCCCCATACATGGGTTTAGAGACCACAGAGTCCCCCTCAAACGATTTGTAACCCACAATCCTCAACCTACCTTCATTGGATATTCATCTTGTAATCCTTATGATAAAGAGTCGATCTACCGAGCCAAAAACACTAGTCAGAGTATACATCCAAAACTCAGACCAAAAAATTCAAGTATCAACACAACCAAAATCATATATTCCAGTAACACAGCATCAAAGCATCTAAGAGAGATGGACAAAACCAAGTATACTTTCCTCTTTTGCGAACTTTGAACATTTGGCACTTTTCCATTTACGTCAAGCTTTGAGAGAAAGAGAATCGAGAGACCGTTGGTTTCAACATCTTCACTACGCTATTGCCACTGCTTTGTGTCATTCGTCGCTGCCATGGGTCGTGGCCCATTGTGAGGTTGCGCATGAGAAAGGATCGCGTTCCTCATCAGTGGTGGACATTGACTCTCACCTAAAGGCAATAACGCAGGATCGCGTTCCTCTCCCTCCGTGCCTAAGCCACGTGTAGTAATGGCCATAGCCATCCACGGAGGTTCAGCATGTTGCACACAGCAACACCGGTCATGGGACCTCTGGCGGACTCGCGACCTTCAATTTGCGATCTTGTTCCTTGCTTTGCAATGGATCTCGATCGAGATCGTGACGGTGAGACACCATGACACTCTTCCTTTCTTGGATGAATATATTTCTTTTGCAACTAATTTCGGCATTCTAAATGGCCCTAAATAGTACATAGGGAGATTATTCAACACGGACTTAATTAAAATAGTTATACTTGCCGTAACCAACACATTCACTTTCCAGCCGCTCAACCTCTTCCTTATTCTATCAATAACCGGCTACCATGTTTCCACTCTCTTCGGGTTTTCCCCGAATGGTATACCCAAGTATCGAATGGGTAATGAAACTACCATATATCTCAAGATTCCTTTCATTTGATTCACCTAATTAGCATCACAGTGTACTTGCTTTTGACAAATGTCTTCAATCATTGTGTGATGCCAACACCTTTTTTCGTATATACTAATGGTAATTCTTGCTCTATTACCGTCTTACGCACATCACGAGGAGGCCATAGTTTTGTGCTCTTCTGAGTTTTTATGATGAGTCTTCAACCATGAATGGTGACATGAGTGGATATGAATGATATTTAACAAACAAAATATGATGGTACTTATGCTTTCTCACATGCCGAGTTGATGTTCTTTACTGTTGAGTTTCACTAAATTATTCTGCTTTTATTTTCTTTTATTTTCTTTTTTCATTCCCAAGCTGTTACAAGACAATTGCATAATAGTTGAGATTTCTCATTTTTTCTCTAAAATATATTTCTCATTTTTCAGAAATTCTAATGAGAAATGATTTACCTTGATAAAACAATGAGTGTAATTTTAACTTATTTATTTTGTAAAATTTTTTAGAATTTAATTTTTATACATTAATAATGTAAAATTTTTTTGCACTATCATCCAATTAAATCCTCCCATATGCATGACCTTTAAAGTAATGGGTGTGAAAGTCAAATATGTTTGTTGCTAATGTTACAATACATAATTGGATGATAGTATAAAAAAAATTAAGAGATTTTACACTATCAGTATATCAAAATTGAACTCAATATTTTATAGGGTCATCTAATTTTGCATTGATAACCTATTTAAGTAATTAACAATTATATGAGATGTTAAATTATAAATAATATGATAATATATTATTAAATGCAATTATAAAAAATTTTATATTGATAATATGTTAAAATTAGCTTCTAAAATAATTCATAAATACTTATCATGCTAAATACTTAAGTTTTTTTTTTTTTGTCGAAATACTTAAGCTTAAATAAGTTGAAAATAAACTCATTCCAGGTTATGCGTGGGCTAGAGAAGTTTATGTTACGAAACAAATCTGCATCTATACAATCCCAAATATTCAACAAATATATGTACATTCTTTTATAGATTAGACGAAATAATTGATGGTAAATCAGACAGAAAATAAAAGAATAATGAAAGTCTCATTCCTATATTATTGGGGATCGGATAGATAACAAAATTCACAATAATAATGCAGGGATTAAAAAAAAATTAAGTAAGAATTCATTGAGATTCTAAATTTGGAACAACTCTTTTCTCGCAAGAGCCATTTGCCGTGCTTCATTAAGGGAGAACATCTCCTACACTTTCTTTTTTTGCGGGGGTGATGCCAACTCTACCTTTTTTTTTAAGTTTTGTTGGGTCTTTGTATGTTTTCTTTCTTGGGCCTATCTGAAGTTCTTATGCAGTGAGCTTATGAAGTCTGTATCCAAAAGACATGCGTTTATTGGATTTTGGATTAGAGATGTTTAATCGGCATATTCCTGTAAAACCGTTACATACACAGAAGGCTAAAAAGCATAAATAAATATAAGCAAATGGATTGGGCCTTTTTAATTTTACCCCAGCGTATTTTCCAGAAAGGGTGAAATTCTCCAAATTATGAGCCCGATGATATGTAACGGCCTCGTTATCAATGGATCACGTGAACAAGGGTAGGGAACATGACCCCCAAAAAAAAAAAAAGAATGGGGAAATTGATGTAAGTGATGGATTCTTCGTCGGTAGTAGAAAAATTCTAACAAATAGGTAAATAATAAATAAATAGATAAATACATAGACAAGTGTTCAGTTAATTTGAACCAAAAAAAAAAAAAAGCGTTGGATTAATTTGACTACGGAAAATCTAGTGAAGGAAAAATTTTTGTTAGAATTGAGTTACAAAATGACGGACACTCTACTAACTCTTACATAATAAATGAATGAATCCTACCCTTTAATCTTATCCAATCACTCTCATAATCAGTTAAGGATTTTGCCAAAAATTTTCGGCGTGATATTACTCTGACTATCGTGTTTTACGCTTTGCATGTATGTGATACGCTGAAAGCAAATGGAATCGGTACAAAATCATGCTTGAAGCTATATTTTATGGGGAAAAAAAAAATTCTTCTAAAATCAGCTTTCTATAAAATAAGAAAGTTAAATAATATCTACCTTGAAATTATTATTATTATTATTATTATTATTATTCTTGATAAAATTACCAATATCTAAACTCTATAACTAAAAGCTCAACTAATCTGGCCTGACCCAACAAGGGCCTTTGAAGGGGATAGGAGTTTCTTGATAAGAATTTTTTTCATTTTTAATATTTAAATCTGAGATCTCTAATTAAAGAGTCAAAATACCTGCCACTTTAACTAATCTCATATTAATATCTACCTTTAAATTATTTAGTGAGTTATTGTTACATTGTACGTTATTGATCTATGAGTGGATATTCCCTTACTCAGGTAGAATCACTTTAGAGGAGGCTTATTCTTCATTTTTTTTGTTTTTTTTGGTTTTTAGCCTTATTCTTTTTTATGTTACTAACATAGTTGATAGTGACAAAATTCACATAATAGATCGTGGGCCATTGATGATAAGAAAAATGGAGAAAGAAAAAAGAATGGTGATCATGAGAGATTTATGTGAAAAGGTTTTTTCTGCGTAAATATCCCTATTGTTATACCTCTTAACATGGTTTATCTACGTTTGGGTGCAGTGGTTTTCGTTTTCGCATTTCTTCCTTTTTGTCATTTTTTCCGGTGAGCGTGATGTTGAAGGTTATTGACTTATTGCTTTACGGTAACATCTGACAAAGAAAGTTTATCAGGCATGCGATGAGTAGCATGTGCAAGGAAGAAAAGGATGATCTGTAATTTAAAAAATATAATAACTGCATGAGATGCAGTTAACTATGCACTAGTGGTACTCATCTATTTACAATTATTAGAATTTAATTATATAAAATAATTATATATATTTTTAATAGTTGTGATTTGTACAGTTGTACTACAGATAAGCCGGGTCCGTATAAAGATATAATCATTATATGTGGGGAATTGATGGCTGAATTAGACTTGAAATTGGATAACAAGAACACAAACATGACATTGGAGTTGAGATCGTTAGAGCCTGATTTTTATTGATTCAACTATAAATAAGTAATCACTTGGTGAAAGAGGACCATGCTTATTCAGATACCTTTCTTTTTTAGTGACTTTATTTTCAATTATATAACTTTGGTTGGAGCTGAATGGTCTATGTTACTTTGAACCTATGAGATCAACGAAAACTACCTCATGCACTCCGTCAATTATCCTTATTAATTATTATGTGATGTGGGTTTATACTAGTCTATATCCTATTAAGTTAAATTTGATGTCTATTTTATGTAATTTTCCATGATGACTTCCAATACTAGATTTGACCTCAGCAAGAAGCTTCTCCGAGGTGCTTGGAAATCTACCCAAACTTTCAAAATTGTGCATATTTGTGGGTTCTTTTGAGTGATCTTGCATCAATTTGGAAGGAAAAACAGTTGATTAAGCTTGACTTTTGCTCATGTGTACACCTTCCATAACAAAATGGACTAGCTAGTGTTCAAATGAGTTTCTTTGATTCCTCTTCTACTGAGTCTAAGCTATAAACACTAAAGAAAATATTTGTGGTTGTAGGTATCACCAAAACTCAACTTTTGTGGGCGACACTGAAAAAGTAGCTCCCTCATTAGGATGGACATATTTCAGGGACACTTGTAAGGTTTATAGTTGAACCAAAGTATGCAAATTTTTCTAGAATCTGAGATCATTTTTCTATATGTTGAATGCATGCAGTCGCTGTTGGGGTCATCTCTTTTGAATTTAGAAACACATTAAGTAGATTAATCATGCTCATGATCTTGTTGAAATTGGTAAAAGCTCTGACCTACAGATCGTAGTTAAGCTTAAAAACCCTCAAAAGTCGGTGTCACAAGATGATCTCTTCATTATGACAATTGTTGGGAGAAATTTCTCTCATGAAAAAGACCTCTTTGCCAATGATATGGTGCTATGATAAATGACAAATAATAAGCATGCATACATTTGCTAACAAACCTTGCAAAAGAAATAAGAGGTGATTTGCTTTTTGATCGGTTATTCAATGAATTCATGACCCACCTACGCCTTTTTTTCCTTGCCTAATTGACACCTATGGTGTAATGAAGCTTAAGTTTTTTTCCTTTTGCATTGCCATCATATTCATAAATCATTGAAATTGATACCTTGTTTTTTCCACTTGTACTATGAGTACTTTCTTGATCAGTAGTGTGGTTTGTTCATCTATATCCCGCTAAAGCTCTCTGACTTTAAGATTCAAAGCTTAGTCCTAGCAAATTTTGCTTACAACAAAAAAGATAGAGCCAATCGATGTACCCACAAGAATTTATTGAACATATTTTTCACATGATTATCTATATTTCTTGCAATGTTGTTATCAGTTCTTACCATTTCCTTTCATATATATATTTTTTAGGATAGATTAAAATTGCTGATTTTTATCTGACCATTGTTCTTGGCACCTTAATAGAACCACATTGGAATAGAACCAATATAAAGCTGGTGCATATGGCTGTGTAAACGTTCCCTGGCTCAACTCTATCTCTCCAGTGAAACATGGCATTTCTGGCATACACTGAACTGAAACACCCTGTAATCAATGCCAATATATAGTAGATAAAAAGGTAACCAAGATTTTCTTTATATTATACTTTTTGGCATACACAAACCTTTGATATGAGAAGGCCTTTTTAATCACGAAGCTCAAATTTACTTAATATATAACCGATTAGATTAAAATAACTACGATTGTATGTGATATTTTTTGAATTGATTCATGCTTTGATTTCTCATTTTCTTTTGCCCGGATATAAACCACGTGGGACTTCTATCACTTTGACAAGTGTAATAGTCACACATTTAATAGGATCATTAAGACCATGTTGGACCATTATGATGCTAGAGCTGGCAGTGATCAAAGAAAATTTAAGGTGGGGTGTCCCCATTGTCCTTCCTACAGCCAATATGAGTCTTGGATCCATGGGACCTTTGCATCACACACCACGTACAAGCACGCACATTTAACTTTTCTATTTTAGCCCTTTTTTCATCTAGGGACCCTTCTTTTGTCTTTTCATGCACAAAGTCATTCAAGATTCCCTTGCGCAACCTTAGAGCCCCACCCTCATAAATTGCTTCTGCTCCCCCAAAATCACCAAAATGCCCCTCCTCAATTCAAGTGTTATAAAAATAGGTCCTTAGTGTGATCATCTTAGTCAGAGTCACCATCATAAAGTGCCCACCTTTTTTGGCAGCTCAAATTTCTGATCTTGGTAAAATGATGACTTAAGAGTTAAAAGCCATAATCTACTATTTCTTTCACTAGTGTCTATTGTAGCTCCATAATGTAAAAATAATTGAACCTTTACATAACTCCTATGTAGGCTTTTGCGTCATCTCATCCTAATGCCAGATCAAGTGTTGCTCATTTAAATCGATACTTTTGGATTGGGACCGTCAATGTGTGCATTGTACAATGGACATAAAAGTAGTGCAACAACAGAAGCGATTATGAGAACGGGTATGCACCAACGTTTTGGCAACATGAAGGCTTTCACCTTTCAGTTAGTACAAGCTACACCACACAAATGATCAGAAATGGAAGGAACCACTCTCTGTTCTCTTGGTAGGCTGTAGCCGACCTCAACTGGATTGCTTTATGGTTGCTGGCAGAAATTGCTATGAAGACTCTATTGTTCAAGCATCTAAGTTTAGGACTGACAAGACAATGTTTTAGTCAACTTTTGGGTCAAACCCACAGAAAGTACACAAATTTATACTGGAGGTGAAAAATTTAGGTCCAGCAAAGACTTTATCTTGTAATTATGTTATTTGCATTTAAAAGTCGCACCATCTCCACACATGAAAAAAAAAAAAATTTTTTTTTGACCTAGTTATTAGACACCCAAATATTGCATATGAAAAAATCACAAGTAAATAAGTGTAAATTTCAATCAAATGTTGAGAAATAATGGAAGAGAGGTGTTGCTGAAAGTATTACGTTGATTCAATATTTACATAACTGAAATTTCACTAGATATCGATTTGATGTCTAAATCAGTATGTCTCAATAACATATTTGATTCAGCTAATTAGTTGGTTAACCTTTCGCTTATATATTATTATAACTTAAGTTCGATTTCTAGATTTTTCCATTGGTAAGTGATCTGTATATACTTCTATAAGCACTAATAAGCCTCGAGATATAGCCTAATCTTATATTGGGATGAGTCTTTCTCTTAACCTAAACTTTATTAATAAAAAAGATAAGATAATTGATTCACACATTTCTTGTGGAAAAAAAGAGTACTATTATTTATACATGGTGATAGTGGACACTCTTTTCGGCATTTGTGAAATCATGCAAATAAGTGGATATATCCGTGATTGTGGTAAAAAAAAATTCTCATATATTATCAATTGTTTTACCATATTCAAAAAAAATAGGTAACCAAAATTTCAAGTTATTTACATATCAATTCCATGTCTAAAAACTATGTACAAATAATATTTTAGAATGTGTATTTTTTTTTATTATCCGAAAGAAAAATAGTATAGAAATAATGAAACAATAATGATGTGCAAATATATTGTTGTCTATTTTATTTTCTATTTGGGTGAAGATCGAGTTAAAGACTTGCTATTTACAGTTTACATCACATTGAAGGACCATTAAAATGAATCCCAGCTGAGATTACTGAAACTAAGCCCAAGTGGAAACCTTTCCTTATATTAGTTATATCCTTCTTTGTGCTCCAAAAAGGAAAATAAATACATTCCTACTGAAATTGATGGATATATCAAAAAAGGAAAAAAAAAAAAAAAACTAGGATGGACCCATTTGATGAATAATTTAAGACCGGCCCTAGCTACGCCATAAATACTTGGTGACGTATCACTTAAAATTATGGCTATAATTTGGTAGGTCATTGTTGTTGATAGGTTTAAAATTCTACCCTAGCAACATGAAAAGACAATGGAACCACTCCATTTTCATCTCTTCCATTTGATCCTTCCCATGTTGCACATATCCGAGAAGCCAAAAAATAAAGGGTAGAATATGCCTTAGAAAATTCAGTTGCAAGTGAAGGGTACTCATGTAATGATAGTCCACAAACACACACAATACACACTTATTAAATCAGTTTTATTATTCCCAATTATATGCCGCTGACCTTTCTTCCTCTTCTCTGTCATCTCTTACATCAACGAGTGCTCCATGTCCTTTCTCTCTCCACATACTTTTCTCCTCTTCCTTATTGTGCTATATAAATAAGAGGAAAAGCTACTACAGTCTTTACTAGTGTTCCTCTCACAAATGGGACGATCACCATGCTGCGACAAGGTGGGCTTAAAGAAAGGACCGTGGACTCCAGAAGAGGATCAGAAACTCTTAGCTTATATAGAAGAACATGGACATGGAAGCTGGCGTGCTTTGCCAGCAAAAGCTGGTAATCTTGTGTTGATATATTAATATTAATATGTTATGATGTGAATGATAATAGTGTATATATTTGAAGTGTAGTTGTTCACTGTTGTGTGAAACTCCTCTCTTGATGTTGTATACAGGACTTCAGAGGTGTGGCAAGAGCTGCAGACTGAGATGGACCAATTATCTTAGGCCTGATATTAAGAGGGGAAAGTTCAGTTTGCAAGAAGAGCAAACCATCATTCAACTCCATGCCCTCTTAGGCAACAGGTTTGGTTAATTTCTTTGTCATGAAGTCATCTTCTGTCCATGTTTAGTAGTAGGATTATACACTTTGACATGTCACATGAAGTCTCTTGCCGGTGGTCATTTTGCTTAATTAGTCTTCTGGTTCTTTTGCTTGGATGTTCACAGGCTTTCATATCTGATTTATTTCTTAGCTTTTCTTTGTTCTTGCTACACAGGCACCAGATATACTCAAACCTGCCATGCATTTAAATTTTTTTGAAAATGTGAACCATGGGAGTATATATATATTTCTTTTCTAAAATATTTCCCCTTTTTTTAAAATTTATTACAAAACAAATGAAAATAATTATGTTACTTCATGCTTGACACAACTTGATAGTTTATTCCTATTCTTTCACAGCAGCACTTATTATGAGTAATTCATTTCCCAACAGGAAGCTATAATTTCCTTTCTTTTCCAACCCCCTTTGCTGTGTGCAGAATGTCTTAAATGCAATGGCCTCTCAATTTCTTCAATCAACACTGTACAAACCCATCTCTAACAAATAATTTTTATTTGTGCTTTCTGAATCCTGCCATTTCCTTAAATTTCCTCCCTGAGATCCAAGTTTAATTCAAGCTGGATATCTTTAATTGCAAGAGGATCTTCTGCCACTTAAAGCAAAGTAAAGCCATACAAATATGCCCATGCATGTAATTTCTAATGCACTTGGACATGGCATACATACATCTCTCCTTTTCTCTCCTAAAAATTAAGCTTCATTTTCCATAAACAAATATTAATTAAAAACAACCAAAATAATAATAATTAAAAACCAAAATAACGGAAAGGCCTTTAGTAGTTGATGGATTCTAGGGTTTTGCGTTGGTTTTTTGTGGTGTGTTTGTATTATATTTTTGTGTTGTCCTGTACTCAGGTGGTCGGCAATAGCCACACACTTGCCAAAGAGAACAGATAATGAGATCAAGAACTACTGGAACACGCATCTTAAGAAGAGGCTAACCAAGATGGGGATTGACCCTGTGACACACAAGCCCAAGAATGATGCACTTCTCTCCAGTGATGGCCAATCCAAGACCGCTGCAAACCTCAGCCACATGGCTCAGTGGGAGAGTGCTCGCCTTGAAGCTGAGGCAAGGCTTGTTAGGGAATCTAAGCTAAGGTCACATTCACTTCAGCATCATCAGAATCAGAATCAGCTTGCAAGTTCTTCTTCTTCTGTTGCATCAGCCTCATCAGCTTCAGCTCTTAACAACAACAACAACAACAAGTTAGAAGCATCAGCATCAGCATCAGCAGCACTACCACCACCTATACCCTCACGTTCCCTTGATGTGCTGAAGACTTGGAATAATGGAGGGTGGTTGAAGTCATCCAATGAAGGAAATGGTGGTGGTGGCATTAATGGCACCAATGTTATCAGTGGGGACCTTGAGTCCCCTACTTCTACCTTGTCTTTCTCTGAGAATGCACCACCAATAATGGCCAGTGGAATTGGGGGAGAGAACAACACAGTGCCTAGTGCTGTCATTGAGTTTGTGGGAACCTCAGGTTCTTCTGAGAATGGAGGGGTTGTGAAAGAAGAGGGTGACCAAGAGTGGAAAGGGTATGAGAGTTCAATGGCTTTCACATCTGGCTTTCATGAGTTGACGATGTCCATGGAAGGGACTACATGGGCCTCTCATGAGTCCCTTAGGAATAGTATTGGCTCACATGGTGGGGCTGTTGTTGGTGATGATGCCATTGTTTCTGAGGAAGGGTTCACCAATCTTCTGCTCAATGCACAATCTGATGATAGGAGCTTGTCTGAGGGTGGGGGAGAATCTAACAATGGTGATGGTACTAGTGGCAGTGGAAGTGGAAGTGGCAGTGATTTCTATGAGGATAACAAGAACTACTGGAACAGCATTCTTAATTTAGTGAATTCTTCACCTTCTGATTCCCCAATGTTCTGATCTGATGATGAGTTACCAAGTGTTGGAGGTGTGGGTGATGAGTCACGTAGCTAGCATATTCCTCAGAAAAAACCTAGTCAAAAAATGAAAAAAAAAAAAGAAAAGAAAAAGAAAAAGCCATTGATTTTCTCCCCCATTACCATAAGAAGTGATTGGGCACAGAAACATGTTGATTTTCCATAATGGTATATTTTGCTGATGCATAATTTAACAAGACACTTTCCTGGGACTAGTATGTTTGTTGTAATCGGGTCTTCTGTGGAAAACAGCTTTCTGTTCGCTTCCACCCATCAAATGTTCATATCAATTTGTTTGGATTTGATTTAAATTTTGATATATTTGTATGTCTAAGTTCTGGATTTGCTGAGTGGAAGATATGTTTCTCTAGACAAACTGATGATAGATAGTGTGTGAATTGAATGACTTTTTAGTTTCTACCCCTAAGTAATTTCCAGTGTTCAAACTGTATACAAAAATATCCAATAAAGGGAATATTTAGTATGGACTTTATTGCTGTTGGTTTTATGTCGCATTCTGGCTCTTCAAGATTTGTACTTAGTGTTTAAATTTTCGAAAAAATAATTTCCAACACCCCTTATTGTCAAACTTATTAATTTTACACAAAATTAGGCTAATACTTTCCTATATATTATCATGAATTCTAGTTTTTTTTTTTTCAAAAAAGGTATTTGAGTTTTCTTTCTCCTCCTTATTCGTTTGCTCGGTTGTCATGTACTATACTATATCAAGATGGAAATCATATACATAAATTTTTTGACTTTGGATTTGACTTCTCCGGAAGAAAATATAAATGTTGTGTGGGAATGCGCATATATAAAACACATGAGATCAGGGACAACCTTTGAAGGGAAGAGATAAAAAGAAAGAAAGACAAAGAAAAAGAGAAATAACGGATGATGAGTATAACACGGTGGAGAGAATTATCTCGGTATATATATATATATTTGTTTTTGGGAATATAAAATTTTAGGTCGAGCAGCAAGCTTAACATAATTTACGATTAAGATTAAGAAGTAATATTATTTGTATTCATTTTCTAGACTTATTATATTATATAATAAGAAAAAAAATATAAGAAAATAGATATGTTACTTTTTCTTTTCTAACACTCATCTTTTTATCTCTTGTTGTGTATTTATAATAAATTTAAAAAATAAATATAAATAATATTTTTAAGATTAGGACATGTCTGCACATTGAATATTTATAGAAATATCCATATATGATTCATTAATAAACAAATTTTAAAAAATTAAACTTAAATTATGATTAAGTCAAAATTAACTCGACTCATTTGATAGACCAACTCCATTGGCATCCGGTAAATATTATTGCTAAAAAAACATACACAACTTTCAGCCCAATAATTAGACTAACTATTGTTCCATGAATCGGTAACACATTAGAGTATGAAAAAAAGAAAAAATAAAAAAAGAGGTTCCGCAATTGACCCTTCCATCAGAAATATTCAAATATGTTAATCTTTCAAATTAGCGAAACAATGGAAGAAAAAAAAAATTAAATGTTGAAACTGTAGAAATTTTCCTGTATATTAGAACTACTCCAATCCTCTCACCCTTCTTTTAGGTTTCTATGGTTTCTCAGTAGTTTAAATATTATTGATTTTTGAATTACTCAATTAAATCAAAGAGATTCTAAGCTTGATTAGTGAATATATATTAAACCAATATGTTATCATATATGCATTTATATCTTTTTTTTAGGGTATATCTTTACACACATTACTATGAGATTAAACTCTTGGCTTTGTCACAATTAAGAGGTTATTCCAATAATTATGCTTTAAACAAGATTATTTTTAGTGGAGAATACTTGTGCATAACTAAAAGAAAAAAAGTGCACACTTAAATTTCTCATTTTACATAATGCAGCTTACATAAATTATATCCACAATCCTGCATAATTAGAAATACGTGACCTCATCTCTAAGTCTAACTAAGAAGAAAAGGCATTTTTTTTTTTTTGAAATAATCAGCATTCCCAAAGGTGGTATAAATTGCATGATCCAATGGTTGGTTCAAGTGATTTGGGCCGTTTGATATTTATTCTCTTTAAGTAATATTTCAAATCTAAGTCTTATAGTTGATAAAAAAATAAATAAATAAATACTGGGAGAGTTTTATCTCCCCAGTGAATCAATTTGACTTAAGTCAAATTAATTAAAATCTATTAGATTTCAAATATTGATTTACACAAAAATTTTTGCTTTTTCTTATATATATATATATATATATATATATAGAATTGCCTATGAAGAATCGTGTACGGACCTCCCATGTGCCCTATGCCCCTTACTATAATGACCCTTATTGTCAAGTGTCATTGTGAACTCAATAGGCCAAAATATTTGACAAAAGGATGTTTACTATGAGAAATACTTACATGGTCTCGGAATATCACGTGGCTGTACTATCGGATCAATCATGTAAATATATTTTTTTATATGGAATCTATCACTAATATATAATCCTATAAAAATATATTTATATAATTAGAGAGAGAGAGAGAGAGAGAGAGAGAGAGAGAGAGAGAGAGAGAGAGTTGCCTATGAAGAATCGTGTACGGACCTACACCTCCCATGTGCCCTATGCCCCTTGCTATAATGACCCTTATTGTCAAGTGTCATTGTGAACTCAACAGGCCAAAATATTTGACAAAAGGATGTTTATTATGAGAAATATTTACATGGTCTCAGAATACACGTGGCTGTACTATCGGATCAATTATGTAAATATATTTTTTTATATGGAACCTACCACTAATATACAATCCTATAAAAATATATTTATATAATTAAATGGTAAGCGCAATCACGTGGTCTTTCTCCAATAAATAAGTATTTCTCATTTACTATGGACGAGCAATTAAGGAAGCAGCATTGTGTAGCGGAATTTCGGAATATGGTGTGCTTTTGCATCAATCGACAAAATTTGTAAAATTTAAGTTTCAAGAATCTCTTCAAATAAAGAGCACGTTGGCTTGTGCTAATTTTCTTATTTCCAAAATAATCAGGAATCTTCAGTTTTAGTTTTCCAGCAATTATATATAAGTGCGTGCTACAAAAGTCATAGGCATAAGTATAATGGAGAAAATTGATGTATAAAAAACCTACTCGGAACTTACTTATTTTAGAGGGTACAGCCCCAATAAAATAAGCAAGAGAGAGATTGGATTGTGTCGATGAGATGAGAGTTCATGAGTGGCAGGGAACACGAGCTTTATTGTGATGTGCTTAGTCATGGGTTCTATTCATGACAAGTGGGGCCAGTGAGAAAGGGAAAGGCAGTTACCCCCTTAGACATGCAATATAAAGAAAATCTTAAGCTTTTATCATGGTGGGTACGAGACCATCTGTATCATTTTTAGAATAAAGTAGTCTAATTTAATTCTAAAAGATAGCTCATTTGAGAAATATTATCTAAATACTTATAAAGGCTATCTATACTATATTTTTAAGTAATATGAAATTCTAACACATGTTGCACTCCAAAACAAATCGCTTCTCATCTTCAAAGATGTTCCAAGACCTGTTCTAACAAAGAAAGCAGTTTGAGGAGGTTGCATCTGACTCTGAGTAGCATCACAAATATATATACGAAATCAATAGACTTGTTATGCTGAACGTTGGCATTCTATCTCTTCCTCTTGCCATGAGTATAGCGTATTTATGTTCGTTGGCAAAAAGGCCATACATACATTCATAATTCGCAGCAAATTCAAATAATGTATAAATGATGCAAGTGATGAAAGGAGTTTACGGATAACTTGCCAAACAAAAAATATCATGCATGGGATGTAATTTGTAGAAGGGCAATGTCATTGACATATAACTATTTCATCCCCAAAATTACCTGTATAGGAAGTGTTAAAAACATGTTGCCCGTTAGCTGGAAATTACTCAAAACCTCAACATTGGCGTTGAAGAAAGGTTAAATTAATTTATAAGTCCCTAAAATTTCTAGAAAAATTCAAATAGGTCCTTATATTCTAACAATTTGTAATTGGGTCCTTGAATTTATAAAACATTTGTAATTAAGTTCCTGGATATAAATGTTTGTAACAAATTTGTCAATGAAAATGAATTATTTTAAAATGTCATCCTATATATTATATACATGTTGAGTTGAATTCTAAAAATATTTTATTTTCTTTGACAAATTTTTGATGAACATTTATATCCAAGGACCTAATTACAAACTTTCAAAGTATAGGGATTTATTTGAATTTTTCTAAAGGGTTCAGGATTTACAGATTAATTTAACTTTTTTTAAAAAAGACTAAATACAATATTTTACTATTAAAAAAATAGTAGACCATCATTGATTCTCATGTGTATGTAGCAAATACAAGCTAGCAACTTTCTAATATCTAATTTCATAGTACTCTTTGAGGGGTACTCCTATTTATCAAAAGTATAAACTAATTTTTTTTCTTTGGTAAATAAAAAATTTGAGGTATTATTGCTCCAGATTTTTAAAAGTCAAGAGTGTTTTTGAGAACCCTTATAGAATGCTTTTCAAAGTTAATTTGTATTCTTTAAAATTTAAAAAACTAATATAACCTTACTTTCTTTAATGACAATAAAACCAAAAATTATTCTCTTTGATATTTATATCTATTATAGTTATTTTAAATTTGAAGAGTAGCTTTACTAAATATTACTTTTATGACTGCTACTTATTGAAAGTAACTTTTATATTATTTTATCAAAAAGTACTACTATAACTTTTTAAAAGTAACTTTTAAAGAGCCTGTAAAGTGCAGTATCTCTGGAAAAATTACAACAATACCAAACTAAGCCTAAGTCTAACTACATTAATTAAACTTTTGCACCACCAACTAGTAAATATAATCAATAATATTTAACTACTACTATTTTATCTTTCCTCCTCCCATTAACTAATAGTGTTATAAGGGTTCCGTTAGGTTTTATACTATGGGGGTGTTTGACAACCTGAAAAAATCGGATAAACCATATAGCCAAGAGAAACCATGAACCAGGTTCTTTTTTCATACTACTTTCTTCTTTAATGGTAATAGATGTTGGCGATCGATGGCGGTGGATAACAATAGATGGTGACAAACGAGGGTAGATGGTGGGGGGTGGCAGCGGTGGATAGTGGCAGACAATGGAGGCAGACAATGCAAACGAGGGAGGACAGTGGCAGCAGGTGGCAGCAGCAGACAGTGGTGGCTAGCAATAGTTGACAGTGGCTAATGGTGGTAGTCGATGGTGGTAAATAGAGGCAAACGGTGGTAGAAGGTGGCAAACAAGTGGCAGGTGGTGGTGATGAATAGTGGCAGACAATGGAGAAGGTGCTGGCCAATGATAGTCTATCTTAGCTAGTGGTAGTTAGTGGCAGCTAGTAGTGGCAGATAGTTGACAAGGTTAATGGAGAATAGGGATGGAAATAGGCTAGCAGCTTGTCAAGGGCCTTTAGCCTAGCTTAACCTAATCTATTTAAAAATAGAATCAGGTTCAAGCCTATTTAAAAGCCTCTTTATCTTAAGTGGCCAAGCCTAGAATCTCTCTTCATATCTCATCTGCCACCCCTTTTCTTTTCCTTTGATTCTCCTTATCTCTCTCAGCCATTATCCTCCTTCTTCTCTAACTTAGCCTCTAGACCTTCACTCTCTTTGCCATCCTTTGCTTCACTCCGGCGCCACCCTTTCCCCCACTTCCTCAGCTACTGTGCAACACCGCACTACCATGTTTATCACTCGCCACAACACCATTCCATCGTCTTCATCACTTGCCACGACATCACGCTGCCATCTTCATTAATCATCGCGACACTATGCCTTTGTCTTCATTGGACTCCGTGACCTATTACTACCCAAGTTGACTTACTAGTCATCGGTTATTTCCACTACGGGTTGTTTCCGTCGTTGCTATTTCCATCACCTCCCACTCAAATTTGTTATTTCTATTTTCTATTTTTTCCCTTGTTGGCATTGCTATAACTAATTTCAACAATGAGTTTTCTGTTGGATTTGTGGGGATTCTATGTGATGGATGGATCTTCATTCTTCAATTTTTTCCCCTAAAATATTTTGGATTAGTATCTTGCTTCTTTTTGTAATAATTTCTGTTTGCTATTTATTCTATTCTTTTGTTATGTTTCCTTTTTTTTTTCCAATTTAAGTGGATTTCCAGTGTTGTTTTGAGTAAAGCAATTGAATTTTTTTATATTATTAATTACTAATTTATGAAATGGGTATGAATTATCGATTTTACATGTAATTATGCTTTGTTTCTTCCCAAAGGATCCTGTAAGATTACCATGGAATTAGGAAATATATACAATATAAATTTGGTCATTATACTAACAATAAAAAATAGGCCTTATTAACAGGCTTTAGGCCAGGCCATTCTTTTAAACAGGTTAGACTTAGGCTTAATAAAAAGCCTATAGTAAGCCACAGGCTAGGCTTAGACCAAGAGATTGCAAAGTAGGCCTAGCTTATTAAGAATGAAGCCTGGCTTGGCTTGGCTTGGCCTAGCCTGTTTTCCATCCCTAATGGAGAAAGAAAGGATTGATGCAAAATAAGAAGAAAAGTAATGGAAAAAAAAAATGGAAGGAGAAAAATTTGGATGAAATAAGACCAATTTTTTTTTCTAAAACTAATTTTAGGCCCAAATTGGTTAGGATAAAAACTAATTTTAAAATATTTAGATAGTTATTAAATAACATTTATTAAAAACCAAACCCTTTTGTACCTAGTTCTCCCGATTTTTCTAGTTTTTTAAACACCCCTAAGAGTGAATTAGGGCCTTAATCATGAAGTTCCTTTTCTCAATTATCCTACATTAATTTACACAATTATATTAAATTTATTGTCACATTCTCAGTAAATTTTCTCATCTATTACTCTACCATTTTATTGGAGAGGAATGTGACTTTTAGAGTCTAAAATTAAAGACACATTTTATCTCACAAAAATTGTAGGATTTTGTCAAAGATGGAGTAACTATCCTTACAAATATTTCAACACTATTAGAAAAAGAGCATAAAAGCATAGAAGATAAACAAATAGAAAGATGCACAATCATTATTTATCATCATCCAACAAGCCATGGTAGACGTAATCTTTACAAGAATCACAAATGTTGATTCAACACAAAAATGGATGGGGTATTCTGGAGGAGGAGTTTTGTAGCATTGACAAGATATGGTCAATCAAATTTCAATACTTAAGAAAGGAACTTGAAATATTAAAAAAAGAAAGATTATAAGACCACAAGAGAATATTATGCAAGAATTAAAGAAATAATTAATCAAATGATATTATTTGGGGAAAAGTTTGGCTATAACAAAATGTAGTAGATAAACTACTCATCACGGTCGCAGCAAAACACAATCTAGTAGTAGGAGCCATTCAGCAAGTTAAGGTTTATCATTCCTATAAGTAACTAAACTAGTGGCATTTCTTGTGGCATATGAAAAAAAATTAAGAAGGCAAAATGAAAAAAATATTGAAAACACCTCTAAAACAAAAGTAAATATAAGGTCCCATAATCGAGAAGGAGGGAAAAAAATCAAGAAAATATTTCCTTTTGTGCAAGAAAAACAATGATACTACTAAAGATTACTAATTTAAATGCAAAAGGAGCGTGACATGTATCTATTTCAAGAAAAATTGCTAGCATTGGCAATAAGAAAGAGCAAATTTTTCACTAAAAATAGTGAATTATTTAAATTACTCTACTCAATATATTCCACTAATCATGAAATTAAAGATATTTGATGCCTAGATAGTGGGTGCTCAAATATGATAAGTAACAAAAGTTACTTTGTCAAAATGGAATAGAATAGAAATTTGGAAGTTGCTCTAGGGGTAGCAAAGTTCAAAAAGTTTAATAAAGAGGTACTATCTCTATTAGAACTAAAGATGGTCAACAATAGTTCATCAACTACATGCTCCATATTTCGAGGATAGCACAAAATTTGCTAGGTATTGGTCAACTATTAGACAAAGACTACAAGGTGATCTTCAATACAAGATAATATTCAATCTTTGATAATAGAAAGGATCAACTAATTGCTACAATAGAATGCCGAAAATAGAACATTTTCTATAATTATGGCATCATGGCAAAAAGAGTGCAACTACACAACTTCCAAGTTTCAATCAAGAGAAATCAGTTGATGATAATAATCAAAAAGTGAGTTTATTTGCTAAAAAGCAGCAAAAGCTTGAAGCAATCAACATGGCAAAAGCCAAGAAGCCAAGGAAAAATAATCCAGCTTAAGAGTGCAAGAGAAAGTTAGCAAAGATCAATGATACAAGTGTCAAAAATATTCAAGATCACTAGACTATACATAACATCAAGAAGAAGATCCCAAAAAAGTACTAATGCTTGACAGTTATCACTATATTTGAGAATCATGCATAAAGTATTACTAATGTGCATCAAGGAGGAGTGTTAAAACCTATTGCACATTAGCTAGAAATTACTCAAAACCTCAACATTGGTGGTGAAAAAATCTAGAAGTCTCTAGATGTTACAAAGTTATATTATAGTAAAATCTTAAAAAGATTATCAAAATTGGCATTAACCACCATACTATCATCTTCTTGTAAGCAATAAGTTGCTTCTGTAGCGTGATTCTCCATAGGTGAAACATCACAATTGGCCGTTCAATATCACTTATACTTACCCCTTGGAGGAGGGACTTTCTTTAGCTTTCAAGACATCATATTCTTCTATGCACTAACCATACAGCCACTAGAAACTTCTCATTTAACCATTTTGAAAGTCACAGGGTTGAGGGTCATGACAGGATTAGTTTTTAAATTAAACCACCATTCATGAGACAATGCTTATGAATATACCTGCCAGTTGCCAACTCTACAGAATAGGGCTTTGCTAAGGTTTCCAAGCATGACCTAATCCTTGTTGTCACCTTCAGCTAGTAAGGCTATCTTCACTCCAAGTGGCACCATTTCTTGTTTGTAGAGCTACCTCCATTGCTGCAACAACCATATCATCTCATCAACCCATTGTCCTAACACACTTAGGCTAGCTAGCTCCTATCATTCTTGGTCATGGCAAATTGCCAACCACACCTTTGCTCTTTGTTTGCCATAGAATTCTCATCTATACCATCAATGTCATTAGCTCCTACATACTCTACAAGACAACCAATAATGCCAATTATGGGGCCATAGATGGTGGGTTCTATGCCAAACCAATTAGAGGACCTTAAGGTTGATAAGGAAGTTTCCCTCAGATTAGCAAATCTGGCCTACTATTCTGATCTAGAGAAATCATCCTTCATAAGTAAATTGTTCATTGATAAACCTCTAATCCATACTAACTTTGCAAATGTTCTTTCTTGGATTTGGAGGAGATCACAACGATTTTGGTGTGAAATTATGGCCAACAAGGTGCATTGCTTCTATTTCAATCTCGAGGTAGATGCTTACATTACATTGAGATGGCAACAATGGACCTACAAAGAACACCTTTTTTTGTAGTTTAGAATAAAGGCTTGAAAAAGTTCTCGAACCAACGAGAAAAAAGTCCCCAAAACAAGAACACAAAAGACATGTCAAAACATCCTAAACATCACCATAGCAACTAGAAACATAATGTCCTTGACCAGATCACACCATAAAGCTATTTCAAAAAGTGGACAACCTAATTGTTCCAAAAGCTTCATCATAATCCACCCATTAGACAAACTAACATCACATTTTGACTTCCAAGGCCAACCTCCTTTTGATAATTGACTCCAATGTTAAGCATCCTGTTGATTTGAAAAACGAATGACTGATTTTGATTCATGCCCTTTTCTCCACCCAACTTTGGGGCATCCTATAAGAGAATACCAAACTCTATTAATCATGAAGAAATTGTGCTCCAAAGTGGGTATCGTTGGATATGCATCCCTTTGCTCAGTCAAGGGTGGGCATGGATTTATTCCCAAAGTTGAGGTCAACATAGATCTAAACAAGTCTATCCACAGAGGTATCCTTCTAAATACGCAGGAATATGGCAAGACTTTGGTGGAGTAGAGGTATGAAAATTTGCCTATTTTTTGTTATTATTGTGGACTAATTGGTCATGATGATAGGAGTTGTAAAATACGAAACTTTGACAAGCTAAATGATATGGTTTGCCATACCCTTATGGCCCTTCTATGAAAGCAAACCAACTGACAAAACCAATGGAGTAAGGAGTATGGACCAATCTACCAAACTCACGTTGCAACTTGGCTGCCTAAAGTTGGATAATGTACACTAGACTACCAAACTTAGTGACACTAACCTCCATGATCCCAGTGCAACTATATCTGCACCTTCAAACTTGCATTCTCCTATGCTAGAAGTGGGTCAATTGCAAGTTAAATTTGTAATACATGACAGATAATGTCCATCCTCCCTTCAATAATTGAAAGGTACTGAACTACACGCTCTTACATTCAATCTTGGGAAAATCCTAGTCCTTTGGCCAAAACATAGAAGACAATACAAAAAGGAGAAATTAAGTTGAAAGTTAACCATTTTCCTATACTAGTTTTGCAAGTTAATCCCAAAGAAAAAATGATTAAAAAAAGAGGCTTTGATGACGAAGGGTTTAAGGAAGACAAGCATCCTTGCAAGGATTTAATGTCGTAATCGAAACCTTTTTGTATTCCATCTTATGCCTATTCATTTCTGCTACTTAGTAGCGCTTGAGGCATCTTAGGAAACTCCCCATATATGTATTTTGGGACTTTTTCCCGCTTTTATTCCTTGAATAAAATTTTTCTAGTTAAGTATCAATTTGCTCTCTGAAATTGTAAGCATACTTCACTTTAGTTCCTGAAATTTGGAAATTAATTCTCTAGTCCTTGAAGTTGCATTCCATTAGTCACTTTAGTCCCTGACTAGTCAACTATTAATTAACTGTTACTATTTTGCTGATGTGTCATGTTAAGTGACACGTCAGCATATCACATACTTTTGACGTGGCATGCCATATGGCAGAGCCCTTTGATGTGGCATGCCAGATGGCAGGAACTCTAACATGTCATGCTCCATGGTATGCTAACATGATATTGATTTTAAATTGGTTTAAATTTGTCCTTTAAATTTCTAAACTGTGTCAAAAAAGTCCCTGAAATTTTTTTAAATGTGTTAAAAAAGTCCAAAATTCCTAAATTTCTTCTCTTCTCCTTCACAAACTCTAAATCTTTAATCTTTCTTAAACTTACTAATTTTTTTTCTTTCCCACTTTCACACCATACCTAGACTAGATCCTCCCCACATAAAATAATAGGAAAAGAATATATAGAAATGAAGTAATGAAATACAATAAACAATTTTAATGTAACTCATTGTAGTCCAAAATCCAAAAATACCTCTAGACTTAATGAATACTTATAGATGTACTTATAAATAACCCATCATCAAATAAATCTAAAAGTCAAACTTAATCGAAAGACCAACTAGGTGAACAAACTCTATATGTTTGTTAAGATAGTTTCATTCCTAATAAATGGAACTTGCTCATCTTTATTTATGCATTACCTATAGCTTCGAAAGTTAGGTTGCACATAAGCGATAATTCATAGCCTTTTAGTAGCCAATAGAATGATTTAATTAAAAACCTCTTAGTAGCCAACAGAATAGTTAGTACTAATTACAATGACCATTGTTGTCATGATGTTATCCATTTATGATATCTTTGTAACGTAGCAAATGGTTATCTGGATGTTGAGATATACAAATTTGTCTTATATAATGAATTATGTTTCATACTCACAGGAAACTCAAATAAAAAGGTAGGGCGTTCATGCCTTTTGAAAATAATTGAATTTAAAGTAGCAGCATGAACTTGGACAAACACTTGATTATGCTGAAGAGTAGAAATTGGTAAGTTCCCTAGTTTGAGGACTTCCTTAGGACCATACTCCTCGTGGAACCAAGCCTTCTGAATTTTCATATTAAAATTCAGAAATTTTCTTCTAAAATGTTTTAAGACAATTAGACCTAGCAAATACTATATCAAGTTGAAGAGTGAGCAAAAGGGACGTAAAGGCCACCAATACTAAGAGATTCTTAATTAAAATCATTCTATTGACTATTAAGAGGTTGTTAATTATAGCTTGTATATAGCATAACTTTCGAAATTATAGCTAGTGCATAAATAAAGATGAGCAAGTTACATTTATTAGAAATGAAACTATCTCAACAAATGTACGAGGTTAAGTCACCTAGTTGGTCTTTTGATTAAGTTTGATTTTAGATTTTTTTGATGATGGGTTACTCATAAGTATGTCTATAAGTATTTGTTAAGTCTAGAGACATTCCTTGATCTTGAAGTAGGACAAGGTACATTACAATTAAAATTGTTTAGTGTTTTTCAATATTTAATTTCTATATATTCTTTTTCTATTATTCTATGTGGGGAGAATTTAGTCTATATAGGGTGTGAAAATGAGAGAGAAACTAATAGATTTAAGATAATTAAAGATTTAAAGTTTGTGAAGGAAAAGATGAGAAATTTGGGAATTTTGAACTTTTTTGACACATTTGAAAAAATTTCAAGGACTTTCTTGACACATTTTAAAAATTTCAGGAACTAATTTGAATCAATTTAAAATTGATGTCAAGTCAACGTGCCACATCAGAGGGCTCTGCCATGTGGCGTGCCATGTCAAAGGTCGCGCCATGTGGCATGTTGACATATCACTCAACATGACACATCAATAACATAGTAATAGTTGACTATCAGTTGACTAGCCAGAGATTAAAGTGATTGACAAAATGTAACTATGGGGACTAAAGAGTTAATTTCCAAATTTCAGAGATTAAAGCAAAGCATGCTTATAATTTCAGGGACCAAAATGATACTTAACTCAAAATTTTTCACCCTCTTTAGAGAAAAAACCAAGAATTTAGGCTGCCAGTTCTCATTTGTATATGGCAAACACAAGCTAGTATATCTCCAAGTCTAGCTACATCTATCAAACTTTTGTACCTCTTTCCATCAATGCAACAATATTTTACTATTACCTTTTTTCTTTCGGCTTTCCTCCCATTACTGGATCTCGACTAATCTACTTTGAGATGCATACGTAAACACACTATGAGGTTTCAAGCATTAATTTTCTTTATTTATAAGACTTCTACCAAACACCTTTCTTAAGAAACCAACCGAACGTCAGCATACAACTCTATCAATTCACATGACCTTAAACTTAAAATTTATATTCGTAATTATAAGTTGAATATTGTGTAAGAGTACAGCGTAAGAAAACTGGCAGATTTGCGCTGAAAAATTTGTAAGCATGATGGAGGCACGTTTTGATAGTATGATCGAAATAATTGGATGAAGCCTGAAGGGAACGTCTGCTATTAATTTTGCCTGAAACAGAAATACGATTTGGTCATTTTGGCTGTCCAACAAGGCAATTGCCAATATGGTTTGTTTGATCACTTTGTCTGCTGAGTGCCGACCTTTGATTTTGAAAAATTGCATATAAAACATATGCAGAGATGAAAGACATGGAAGAGTAACTTAGATGGAACGCAGAGAAATCAATTTCAAGCTGTACTCGAATGCACTATTTTTCTTGGGGTAAATTAGCCAAATTACATGTTCTTGCGTTGCAGCTCGCTGTTAATGAGCATGTAGAGATATTGCATCATGCACAAGGAATAAATTAAAGCTTTTAAATTGGCTCTTATTTTAATATATATTTAAATTTTGGAGTGTATTTTTTTAATCATCACCGAATTTTGAAAACCTCTATACTTTCATAAAAGTTTCAAATCTTTAATTTGTAACAAGTGGGAAGAAAAAATTGTATTTGTTGTAGCCTTGGCATAAGAGTAAGGTCATGGGTTCGAATATTGGAAATAACTTATCTATTTGTAAAGATAAGGTTACATATATCTATATTTTCCGGATCTTTTTAAGTGGGGTCCTGTGTATTGGACCGCACCTTTTGACTTCTTGTAGAAGTATTTAGTGTTTGTCTCTCCTATTAAATATGGATTAGTATAACAAAAGAATTATGTGTTAATTTTATGTTATTAGATTTTATTTGTTCAATCATCATGTTCAAAACTATTAATCACGTCTATACACATAAAAACATTACATGTCAAGATCGGAACTAATATTAATTTCATAACAATGGGAAGGTTTACTCAATTCAATAGTGAAGAGTTTGATAATAATCTACCAAAAGAATTTCTGAAAATGTATTAATTTATTTTTCGGTATTACAAATGGTCATAAACATTTTTAAATTTGAAAAAATTAATCATATTAAAAAGTCATGCCGTGCTTTTCCAAAAGTATTTCTTTCACTAATGGACCCATAGGCGCTTCAATGCAAATGTTTGGACAACTGTGCGTGATTTTGCAGGCAAATATCTCTTAGTATATCACGAAGATAGCATCAGATTGAAAGAAGCAATATAAAATTGAGAAACATCACTGACCAATCCACATTTTTCAAATGCCTTGCGTTACGTTCCATCTCAAAACAGACACTTTCCTATCAGCCCAGGATTTCATTGATTCATTCAATCAATGCGGCACTGTGGCTCACTTTTTCTATTTAAAAAAAAAAAAAGGATAATGTGGCTCACTAAATTCCTTAATGGTTGTGGTCCAAGCCCGAGAATAATTGCCTTTCACATTATTTAATATTTTCAATTATCTATATCTATTTTCAAGATTTCATTATGAAAAACCAACAAATAAATAAATAAAATCTTAACTTCACCGATGAGTAGAGTAGACAGCCCTTAATAACCTGCATGTGCATGGGGTAATAGGCCTTCACCTGTGTGAATTATTGGTGCATCATGAGGCAGAAAAGAAAAAACTATGTACTCCTATATATGAGCATGATATTATTGATATATTCATAGCATATATATTAGCATCGGAATAAGACTTCCCAAAATGGGGTGAGGTGACAAAAGAAACGATCGGATAAACATAAAGAGTGTTACTAGATTTTTTTTTTTTTTGTAATTTTTTTTTCCATAAGTATATATTATAGTAAGAGCGGTGCTACTTGATACAAAGACCACGAGCACGAAACTGCATGAACGTTATGGGAACCAATGAAATCAGTTAATTTGACAGAATTCACGGAGAAGAGAGTAAAATATTGGTGGTGATATAACTTTTACATTGTTCATACTAGAAGTATGAAAATCTCTTCGTAGCAAATACTATTTCTCTTATACTGAATACATTTGTATAAGAAAAATGTTAACCTACAGAGTATAAATATTGTATGAGATATAGTATACTAGTATAAATGTAAGTGAATACCAAAATATGTGCATGAAAATAAAATATGTTAACATATTTAGCAGGATATGTACTACATTAAAATTAGTGATTTGATTTGATTTGATTTGTAAAGAATTTTTCAGTATCTTGTAATTGGTATCTTATTTGTTCTAGGCCTACAAATAGGCATAAGCTCATTGTAAATACACATATAAAAATACAGAAAATATTTAGCCTTTCTCTGTATCCTTATTTTTGTTTCCTACCATCTAACATGGTATGAAGAGCTTAGTTTCTTGGTCCTGTACTGTAGACTAGCCATACAACACCGTTTTCTCCGGTCTCTCAATAGTAACTTCGCTGCCATCTTCGTTTTTCTGCCTTTCGAGCTTTGTTTTTTATACTGCCTGATCACCATGTTTGTCATCCTCCGCTGATCTCACCATCCAAATTTTGCGTCATTCCGACCACCTATGCGTCGTCACGCATCACCTAAAGTCTCTGTGCATGCACTCACATGCCCGCTCTAGATCTAGGACCTGCCAACCCGCCTGTTGGCCCGACCCACATCTTGACATGCACAAGGAGATACTGACTCGCCTGTTGCTGATGTGTCATCCACATGTCCACCATGCTGACATGGCAGTGAAGGCACCTCTCTCTTAGGTTTTTCAGTGAGATAATTCCATTTTTGAGATCCTTTTTCAGCAATTCTACTCTAAAAGTGTGCTTTTCTACTTGACATTGCATTTGTCTGCTATAATGGATAAAACAAATATTGCCTCCAACTATCTAGTTTGTTGATACTATAAATTTCCAGGACACTTGATTGAGTATTGCCCTACTCGTCCACCAAGGCCTAATCAAAATAAGTCTCAACCTTATTCTAGTTCCTCCTAGCCTATGCTTGCCATTGCTACTACTGCCAATAACTGCCTTACCTGTCCTTCCACTAACTTTCCAGTTGCCTTTTCCACCAATAATCTCGAGTCCCTCCTTAGACAAATTCTTTCTCTTCCTAGTAATACCTCTGCTGCTTTATCTACTACCTCAGGTAATACTAGATGGTTTCTTAATTTTGCTTGCTATAACCACATGACATCCATATCCTACACTTTTTCTTTTATATCTATCAATGATGTTGCACCTTCTATACATACATATCGCCAATGGATCTCTTATGCACATAAGTCATAAGGGTACCATCTCTTTGTCCAATGCCTAACACATATCTCATCCCTAAATTAAATTTCAACCTTATCTCTATGGGTCAATTATGTGATCTTAGTTATGAAATCATGTTCTCTTCTTCTGGTTATCATGTGCAGGATCCATAGATAGGAAAGTCATTGGGACTAGACGAAAGATTGGAAGACTATTTGAGGAGCTCATTAGTCTTCATTTTCCTTTTACATCAAACCTTTGTGTTGTTTCCCCACAATCTTCCCTTCAGCTCTAGCATTAGCGTCTTACTCACAGCTCATTAGAAAAAATGCGTCCACTTATCTCTAAAGGAACTCTAGGATCCATCAATAGTGAGTCTTTTCATTATGTTTCATGTCAAATTGCAAAACAACCAGCATTGTCTTTTACTACAAGTACTTCTATTTCTAACTCTCCTTTTGATCTTGTGCACTCCGATATTTGGAGATTGGCTCCCACTTCCACAATGGAAAGGTCTCGATATTTGTCATATTCATTGATGATGACTCACGTTATACTTGGATATATTTAATGAAAAATCATTATGAATTGCTTAAAATTTATACTAACTTTGCCACAATGATCAAAACACAATTGTCTAAGGTAATTAAAGTTTTTCGTTGTGATAATGTCATGGAATATCATGATTCAAAGCTTTTGACATTTCTTGTTGAATAGGGAACTCCATCTGAATTTTCTGGTCCTAGTACCTATCAACAAAATGGTTGTGCTGAGAGAAAGCATCTTCACATTCTTGACTCTGTAGTATTATGCTTGTCTCTTCGTCTTATCTTGAGCGTGCTTGGGGTGAAGCTACCCTAACTACTGTTTATACCATCAATTGTCTTCTGTCTTCTTTCCTTGATAACATTTCTTCTTTTGAGCATCTCTATCATAGTTTCTATACTATAGTTCTCTCAAAGTTTTTGGTTGTGCTTATTTTGTGCTTCTTCAACCTCATGAATACACTAAACTTGAACCTCGTGCCTGTCTTTGCTGCTTCCTTGGCTATGGGATAGAGCATAAAGGTTATCGTTGTTGGGATCCCATCTCTTAGCGTGTTCGTCTCTTACATCATGTCATTTAACATCACATGTTTTCATCGCTGTCTTCCTTCAAGTCCATTCTTTCCATCTTGAGTCTCTTTCTAACTAACTCTTCTGTTGATCTTTTTCCTAGTGACATTAATGCAGGTTCTTCTCGTGAGCTCACAACCCCTTTTGATGTTTCAACCTCTCCTGATGACCCAATTCCAAATGTAGATCATGCATTTGTTGCTCCTTCTCCTCCTAATCATCTAACTAGGGTAAGGAATCCAACTTCCTATCTCTGTGACTATCATTGTTTTTCTACCATGCTTCATTTACATGATCCTTATTGGCAGCTTACTATGCAAGAAGAGTTACAAGCATTGGAAAAGACTCACACTTGGGATTTGGTTGATCCTCCTTCTGATAAGACACTTATGCGATGTAAATGGGTGTACAAAATCAAGACCCACTCTAATAATTCCATTGAATGATAAAAAACTCTTCTAGTTACTAAGGGCTTTACTCAAGAGTATGGCATTGATTATGAGAAGACTTTTGCCCTTGTTGCTCGCACTTTACTTGCTATTGCAGCCACTCAAAAGTGGACTCTTAGCCAAATTGAGGTGAAAAATGCCTTCCTCAATGATGACTTGAAAAAAGTCTATATGCAACCACCCCTAGGTTACATTTACCCACCAAACAAGGTATGTCTTCTTCGAAAGGCCTTACATGGTCTTAAGCTGGCTCCCCGAGTATGGTTTTCCAAATTCAACTCCACTGTCGATCAACTTGGGTTCTCATCCAATCCACATGACTTTGTACTTTTCATTTGTCGAACTAATCAAGGCACTGTGATACTAGTGCTTTATGTTGATGATATGATCATTATTGGAGATGACACCTCTGGCATTACTAATCTTAAAGCATCCTTGAGCCGCCATTTTGGGATGAAGGATCTTGGCCCCCTGAGTTGTTTTTTAGGCCTTCAAGTTCTTTCCTCTACTGATGGTCTTTATTTGTCACAAGCCAAGTATGGCTCTAATCTTATTTCTCGAGTTGATCTTGCAGATAACCGCATGGAATTTATGCCTCTTGAGCCTAATATGCATTTCACACCTATGGATGGTACTGTGCTTGATAATCCTACCCTCTATAGACAGTTGGTAAGGAGCCTAATATATTTGACTATTACTTGCCCTGACATTTCCTATGCAGTTCACTTGGTAAGTCAATCTATGTTTGCTCCATGCATTACTTGTTATGCTACTGTTCTTTGCATTCTCCACTATGTCAAAGGAATGTTGTTTCATGGGCTTCACTTCTCTATTCATTCCCCCTTGATTCTCTGAGTTGACTCTGATGTTGATTAGGGTGGAGATCCCACTAATCGTTACTCTACCACTGGATACTGTATCTTTCTTGGTGACTCTTTTATCTCATAGCACAGTAAGAAACAAACCTTGACTGCTCATTCTAGTGCTAAAGCCGAGTATCGAGCTCTTACTGACACCACCTCTGAACTTCTTTGGATACGTTAGCTTCTTGATGATTTGGGTATCTCTCAATCCTCTCCTATTGATCTTTATCATGACAACCAAAGTGCTATTCAGAATGCTCATAATGATATCTTTCATGAGCGCACTAAACATATTGAGATTAATTGTCACTTTATTCGCCAACACATTCTTTGAGATACTCTTCAGTCATCTCCATTGGGACTCTTGACCAACCCGCCGCCTTGTTCACCAAAGCTCATCATCCTGGTCGCTTCCATACTCTGCTTTCCAAACTCAAGTTGGTCTTGTCACCACCCACTTGAGTTTGAGGGGGGATGTTAACATATTTAGTAGGATATGTACCATATTTAACTTAGTGATTTGATTTGATTTGTAACAGATTTATCGGTATCTTTTGATTGGTATCTAATTTGTTCTAGGCCTATTAAGCTCATTGTAAATACATATACAAAAATACAGAAAATATTCAGCCTTTCTCTATGTCCCTATTTTTGTTTCCTGCCATCTAACAAAATAGACTTACAAATAACAAAGCTCCCCCTTTAAAGAGACAAGATTCTTTCAAAGTGAATTTTATTGTAGTGAAACTCATATAATAATGCTGACTCTCATGTGCATCCACATGAGCACTATACCTAACCACGAATGCCGTTGTAGCATCACATATGTTTGGTATGGAGTAAAAATAGGTGAAAAATTTTATAGATTAATTTTATATATAAAATTACACATAATCCATGAAAATTTTCCCTCCATTTTTACCCCATATCAAAGCATACTCTAATAGAGATATTTGCGCATAAACCTCCCAATCCAAAGCAAGCAAATCAACCACGTATCTTTTGTATAACACAGCAACACACGGCTGGAACAGATCATAAGCTCCCCAAAACAAGTCTCAAAGCAATAAACTGTAGATAATGAGAAAAATGTCGATACATACTATCATAAAAAAATTGTAAAAAATTACAGAAAAAATAAGATACACGAACTCACACACTTAACTACCACCATAACATGCATAATATATACTCGCCAATGTTAACCCAAAAAATTATTTATTTGAACTAATTAAAATTGAACAATATCTTTATAGAAACCTGCAAGTTGTAGCAAGTTCAGGTCCAGTCATCCACATTATCTTGAAAAACACTCAAATAGTTCAATAAATCTCCCCTTTTCACTTTCAACTTGTGGTTAAAATTATAAGCAACTTTTTCCATTAAATGAGAGGACCATTTGGGCTTAGCCAGGGTCAAAACTGCAGATGTGGTGAAATTTCGGCCACCAATTCATGAATAACAGCTCATCCACATTACTCATTTTAATTTCTTTCTATCTTTGAGGGTTGTCAATGTTCATTTATTTTAGGGTATTATGAACGCACATGGGCGTGGAATCACCGTGACTACGACAAACCATGCATGCTTATTTATTGAAAGGAACCGTATGATTAAATATATTGAATATAGTTTACACAACAAAAGCCAAACCGTACAACTACTCTATTTGACTTTGAAGTGTTGTATGTTGAATTGGTGGTTGGTCACTGGTCTGAATCTTATCTTTTATCTAGGCTTCGTATACGACATGCTTAACGGGTTCTATTATCTTACTAGCAGAAAGAAAATTATTCGCTATTAATTATAGGACTTACGAATTTCCTAATAATTCTAGAAAACACAGTGCTCTAGCATTATTGAAGAACAATATACATTGAAAAACAGGAAAAGCTTGAAGTTTATTTAGCACTCAAAAATGCAAAACTTAGTAATAGTTTATTCTTTATTTGCAGTGTGAGTGGTCTTTGTAACACTCTTAAACAGATATTATGAAATCAATAAAATTTAAATTTAAAGGCTACATGCAATATAAAAATTTTGGATGATATTTAATTTTATGTGGCGATAAAAAACATATATTTCGTTAATTTGTCTTTTTTCTAATTCTTACTTAAAATAGTTAATTAGTTTGCTGGCCTCGATCGAAATAAAGTTAATTCTGGGGTTGTATTATTTATCTAATAAAATATATTTTTTTTCACATTTATTGTTTCTTACACATTCCCCATCGTATATAAATAATTTTATGCATTATCAAATTTAATTTTACATTTATATTGAATCATAATTTAAAACATATTTTATATACAGTCTAATGATCTTCCGACATTTAAAAAGAGAGAGAGAGAGAAAGAAAACGTTGTGATTAAACTTTATCCGGCAAATAGATGGTTGAAAAAATCTTACTGACCAACTTTTTTTTTTTGGGGGTACATCATATACTTTTTTTGGTACATAATGATATTGACCAACTAATACTAAATAAATATGAATGTCTTTTAACACGGTACGGGGGCTAATATGAAATATCAACGTCTAAGGGAAAAAATATTTATCACACTTGACAAGTATGCTGAAGATTTTTCGTGTATAAGCTATCAAATTATAAGTGAACACCAACTACCTGTACCGAGCATCAATTTTGTTCTATGAATATGGAATTGGTCAAGGTGCTAGATGCTTTAATTTCTTAATCAAATATTTCAGATTTGAGAGCTATAGGAATGAAAAAAAATTATTACTAAGAGACCCATATCCTTTTTAGGGATCTCTGTTGAGTTGAGCCAAATTAGTCGAGTTGTTGATAATAGAGCTCGAATACCGACAATTTTATCAAGACAAAAAGAAAAAGCATCCATTTTGTTCTCCAATATATCTAGCAAGCTGCAATGCTTTTCCTATGTTTTTCTTAAAAGCTATGTGGCATGAACAAAGATCGTTGGGTTCCATGCATATATAGGAACTAAAAGCCCAAATCCATGTTGCCAGTGTTAAGAAAAAGAAAGAGAAAAGAAGAAACATAATTGAGTGAGCAATGATAAAGGAATAATACTTAAATAAATAAATAAGAAAACAAATCTAAAAGCTTCCCATATGATGAACATGAGCTCAGATGCGAGGTTGAACAGTTGGCAGCTGCTTGGTTCAATACAAGTCATAGTCAAGACTGGTGATGCAAGGCATGTGCTTGTTTAGGCAAAAGTGACATATATGGAGACAGTTAATATGGGTTTCTTCTTACAGGCTGAGTTATCAAATTAAAGCTATGGTGCTATGGACGGTACCAACTCTTATTTACTAGCACTAATTTGTTTAAGCTTGATAGTGTTTCCCTCACAAGTATTTGTGGTCTAAAGCATTATGTTGACAATGGAGAGAGTCTCAAATTTAGTAAATGATGCTCGGTGTTATTTATGGTGTGACGTTCACAATTCGGTTTTAAAAGCGCAGCACTGATTGTACAGTTAGACTAATTGAATTACTTGATCAATGAATGAAGCGAAAAGGAAGGGCATTGTTGCAGATGGAAGTAAATGACCAAGGACAAGGGTGACCATAAACTACAGTGTTTCCTTTACTCGTTCAACATTGAACTCGGTCATTTATACTGATCGAACTCTGTATCATGAATTCATAATTATGACCTTTCAGATGTATTTATGTCGTATGAAGGTATTTCCTTGAGAGTAGAAAATTTCAGTCTGAGACCTGTGTGAAAATTTTCTCGTGTCCAATCCAATTAAATGTTCACCGATAAGAAAAAAAAAAAAAAACAGCACTTGCATTCTGACGGATGTAATACGCTAGAATAATTTAATATATGCTTAATGCCACACATAAGACAAAGACATATATCAATTTATATTCATATATATTTTACGGGGTAAATATGTTAGATTTTCCCTAATATCACATATGATATTCTTCGATTTGCATAAATTATAAATCTCTCTATTGAGGTTTAGGCAACATTACACTCCAATGCCCTTATATTTTAATAGAATGTGACATTGCTACTATAACATATTATATACAATACTAGTAAAAATATTATTAAATTATAAAAAAGTTCTGTTAAAACTCTTTAATACTATATCTTATATACAACACTTGCAAAAATATTATTAAAGAATTGAGTTTAATTGATATATACTGACACTGTAAAATTGTTTTACACTGTCAATTAATAGAAATAGGAGAAAGTGAGAAATCATGTTGGGTCCCTCATTATAATGGGTAGTTATTTGTGTGAATTGGCACTTTTCACTATTTCTATTAGTTGACAGTATAAAATTATTTTACACTGTTAGTACATTTAAATTAAATTCTAAAGAATTTTAACAACACTTTTTTATGTTTTTAGCAAAATTTTTAAAATATTGTAATTTTAATAAATATTGTTAAAAATTAACTATGTAGATGTAATCCTTGCAGTCATGACACTAAGTACCTTTTGTAGGATTGTTAGTGTAGACTCGATAAATTGAGAGGTATTGTATATAATATTGTCTAACTTTAAGAGATGTCAATATAATTTATCTAATATTATATAAAAAAAAGTGTAATTTATCTAATTTTATATAATTTGATCATTGATCTTGTTTACAATTGGACGATATAGTATCATTTGATCTAGATAAGTATAGTCAACTTCGTGAGAAAAGATTTGATTGTTGCCGTTTGATCTTATAAATAAATTTGCACACTTACTTTTCAATTATGATACTCATACTCATGTGAGAGGTATAGAATAAAGGTTAATTTTAGTTCCAAAAATTATAGGTATACTTTACTCTAGTCCCTAAAATTAAGAAATTAATTATTTATTCATTGAAATTAAAAATTATGTGTCACTTTAGTCCTTTAAATGACACAATTTGTAATTTTAGGGATTAAACAATTAATTTCTTAATTTTAAGAACTAAAATGAAGCATATATACAATTTTAAGAACTAGAATGAACCTTGACTTAGACACCAAATGGCGTGTAGCAAGCATTATCTCTTTAATTATCATTAAGAAAATCAAGTAATAAATGCTAAAGGACATAATCTGGTCGTGGAATCTATGAGCTTCAACTTTATGATTATCGGTTCAGATTCTTTCACAATCCCAACATTTTATAGAACTCAAAGTGTGTAATGTGTATTTTAAAACACAAAATGTTAACCTAATAATCTTGAATTAAAGATTTACGGTTTAAATTTTGTTAAAATAAAAATATCTAAATAATATATTCCAAATATATGAGAGCCAACTCTTCTAATTTTTTACTTACTAGTTATAATTTATTCCAATTGTGGGGAAAAAGAAATTAGTATATGGGAGAAATCAATGGCTTTTTATAATTAGGAGTGATATTTTGACTATTACCACTCTACTTAATAAATTTATTTACTAATTTTACTAAAATATATTTTTTTATTTTTTTAGTTAGATTAAAAAATTCAAATTTATTATATTTATAAAATACATTAAATTAAAAATTTTAAACAAAAAATAAATAATTTCATGCAACCTTCTTTTTTAGATGATAAAAGAGAATTATTCTTACAATTTCTTTTTTTCTAGGTACTTCATTCTTTACAATTTCTAGAGTAAAACCCCAAATTAATCATTGAAAGATTTATGGGATATCAATTTGATTCTCGAAAAATTTATGATATCAATTTGGTTCTCAAAAAAATTGTGGAACATCAATTTAATCCGTGAAATATTTGTGATATCAATTTAATCCTCAAAAGATTCAAATTTAATTCAAGTTAGTCTAATTTTTTTAAAATTTTTTGGTCTAATTAACTTGAAATGAATTTTAATTTTCAGAAATTAAATTGATGTTACAACTCTTTTGAGAATCAAATCAATATCATAACTCTTTTGAGAACCAAATTGATGTCCCACAATTTTTTTAACGATTAATTTGAGGTTTTACTCTAATTTCTATTTGAGAGAATATTTAGAAAAAGACTAAAATTTCCATCCGGTTGAAAAAAATTATGTCGATGTCTCTAATAAACTAAAGTAATTGCTTAATGTCATAAAAAAAAAAATCATCTCATTGGAGTAATGAATTTATATATCCAATTGCTTAATTAAGTCGGTATTCATTTGTCTTTATTTCCTATATCTTTTATCTTTATCCAATTTTTTTTTCCATTTTGAAGTCCAATAAAAATTCATTTTAATAGCTACCAAAATCTCATTTTATGTTAACAATAATAAATATAAAATTAGGTATGAAGAGCGAGAGGATAGTTTGAGGTTGAATTTATTCTTTACTTCATATATGTATTTTTTAAGATATAATATTTTATACTTCTAAAGAAGGTCGATTGTAGCTTCTATATGATTAAATTTTATTTAATTTATCTAAAATATTCTTCTTTCTTCATTAATCCAACTAACTGTTTAAAATTATTTTTATTATAACTCTTAATTTTATATGAATTCTTAAAAGTATTTTATTTTTTATTATCACTCTTGATTTTTAACTTTTTCTGTGTGACAACTAAGTATTTTATGAATTTATAAAGTTAAACCTTAAGTATCAAATTAATGTGATTTCTTTCTTTCCAAAGAATCCTTAAAAAAATATGATAAATTCTTGTGTTAAGGTTATTAAAAATATTAATAAAATTTTATCAATTTTTTCTCATATGTATTTCTAACTAATATCATAATATAAAAGTATAAAAAATTATTATATATGAAAAATGTGTGAAATAAAGATTGAATTTAGTCTCTAAAATGTTTTTATTTTGTTGATAATAAATATAGGTTACATCTAAATTATATTATTTAAAGTTTTTGCTACTTAAAAAATTTAACCTAATAAATTTTATAAAAAGTTGTGAAGTTAAATAGTCTTCTTAATTAAATTTTGAAAGATAAGGAAAGATATTTTAGAGAAATTAGTAAATAAGTTTGTTACATGGAAGTGATAATAAATAAAAAGGAATGCCAATAGCCACTCCCTCCAAACTTTGTGCACCCAATTTTTATATTTGGGAAAGTTTAAACCTATAGTGAAATTTATAGAAAAACTGATTTCTACAAGCTTAGAGATAATTTAAAAATGAGAAAAAAGGCTTTTAAAAAAAAACTATGAGAAACAAAAAACGCATTTAGATAAAAGAAAATAAATTATTTATTTCATATTTATTTAAAATGTTCATCTCATTTACAAATAAAAATATACACAAATAACATCTTTTAAAAAATTTAATTTGGATACATTATCAGCATAACAAAAATTTATATAGATATTTAATCATATATTACCATATTAATAAAAATATTTAACTCAATTATTTACTACTTAAAAGTATTATAAATAAAAATATATAATTAAATAATAATATAAAATTATTTTATACAAGTAATATATCAAAATTAATCTCAATTTTAAAATGATTTTACTTATCATAAGTATCTTTGTATATATCTCTCTTTACATTACATATCCACATAGATTTTTGTTTGATATTATTTTTTTTTTGGGGATCCGTTTTGGTGAACAGACCGTTTTATTTTGGTCATAGATCGTTTTTTAGTCGAGGTTCTTTGGTCATTGGAAAGATCTCCCGCCCCAAAAAAAATCCCCTAAACCGTAAACCCAAAAAGTATACCCTTCTTCTTCTTCTATTTTTTGACGGGAAGACTCGTCATGGGAAAATGTAAGCACTGACATGGCCCATTCTGGCAGCAATTGCTTGGCGGTGTATTATGAGAACCTGCCCAATTTCCTTCTCTTCTGGCCCATTAGCCTCACTTTCTACACCAAAACAGAAACAAGGTAAGAAGTCCAAGTACAGTATGTTTCACAACAAAAAACAAAAAGTTCAGTATGTATATTACAGTTTTATGTATCATCACAATTCAATATGTATTTCCCAGAAAGAGCAAAAAAATCCTAATATGTACTAGTGCGTTTAGATTACAGTTTGCAATATGGGTGGTTGGGCTCAACGAAAAAGTAACTATTTCTTTTTTTAAAAGAAAAAAACTTTTACTAAGCAATTTTGTTTTTACTTTGACTTAAATCATGATTTGAGGTAAAAATTTCCGAGACCTAAAGTCTCTTTTGGATCCTTTATTAAGGCCAATGAACTGGTGGAGTTCACCCAAAAAATCATGATTTGAGGTAAGAAATATATTAAAATGTAACTCAACTTTGATTTTGCTAAATAAATTGTTTGTAGGTGAAACTCAGATTCGGGAGGTCAAAATTATAATCCAAACATGCTATATCAAATTTTAATAAAGATGAGTCGCTGATAAGCCATACGTAGATTCTCCTTGTCAAAATCAACTTGTGTTGAACAATGTCCTATTTATTGATGAAGGATGGTAAAACCTTTTTAAGAGCCAAATCACTTCATATGTAAGGTTCAGATATATTAAGGTGATATATACAGTAAATTTTCAAATTAATTCTTAAAAGAGTTGTAAGATATCAATTTGGTCTTTGAAAAATTTATGACATCAATTTAGTCCTCAAAAAAGTTGTGGAGCATCAATTTGATTCTTAAAAGATTTATAATATTAATTTAGTCATCAAAAAATTAAAATTTATTTCAAATTAATCCAAATTTTTTATAATCTTTTGAATTAATTTGAAATAAATTTTAATCTTTTGAAAATCAAATTAATGTCACAGCTTTTTCGAGAATTAAATTGATATCATAGCTCTTTTGAGGACTAAATTGATATCACAATTTTTTCGAGGACTAAATTGATGTCACACAACTCTTTCAAAAACTAACTTGAGATTTTACTTCTAATATATATAAGAAGCCTCTCTCATCCCCTAAAATTTCACTGAAAAAATAAAAAAGCAAAGCCTTTTTCATAAAATTATGCGCATGCAGTATAGATCTTGTAGGTGGAGAAGCTTTCTTATCTTCCAAATGCTCACCAGACCCATGGAAGTGAATATTCTCCAGTGGCATTGACAAATTAATCAAACAAACTATATGTTCCTAAAAATATGTTAGCGTTCATTGTAATTCTTCATGCACAGTAACTTCCCATATTTGTTTTCCCTTTCAAGGCTAAAGCGGCATCACTATCTTGATCATCATCTATAGCAGTCCAAAATAATATATGCAACATTGCAACTAGATAAACATAGACAGTGCTCAAAAAGTATCAACCAACAAGGTGAATATTCTATCAATGGTCAACATTCGACAATAATTTTAAACTGATTACTAAGTTATAGCAGGGAGTTGATTACTAAACATCTTTGAACACCAAATAGGGTGACGGAGAAATAATAAACGCACATAAGTATTTCCTTGCTATGAGCTCATTTATGTTTGTTTTGATGAGATTGAATTGCAAAGATTTTTCTCGTTGCCTAGCTGAATTCAATACAGAGAAAATTCAGCAGACATGCAGGGGATCTAGCGTGCAGGTGGAAGTACATTTTATAAAAGGAATGATCGAACGGAATTGAGTTTTATTGCTCGAGAGTTTACAAGATGACACATATAGAGTGATTAGTTACAAGAATCCGCAAGAATCAGGAATATTCAAAACTAAACAACTAAGATAAGAATAGTCTAACTAACATATCTACTCAGATTACAAAAACAGAATCAAGACGAATTCAGAATTATCCTATGATGTGTCATTACGCCCCCTCAAGATGAAGTTGCCACCTGCAGCTTTCATCTTGATCCTTAAATCACAAAACTTCAAATGAGGCAATGGTTTGGTGAGCAAGTCTGCAAGCTGATATTTAGTAAAGACATGATGAACCCGGCAATCATGTCTGCTTGAACTAGTTCCCGACCAAAACGGTATTCCAATGAGATGTGCTTCATTCTTGAGCGAAGGACTGGATTAGTGCAAAGGTATGTGGCACCAACATTATCACAGAGAATGAGCGAGGAGGCTGTGACAAAGGAAATTGAAGTTCAGCTAACAGATTGGACAGCCACATGACTTTTGAAGTAGCAGTTCTGCTATGGGACTGATTGTGTCAATGCTCATTTGTTCCCGATTCTCAATGTTTGGTATAGCATTTGCGACTCCCATGGGAAAATTTGAAACAGTTGATTCGGTTGAAGTTATTTCTAAGCTTGAGCTCTTCCCACATGATGAGAAACACAACTGTAAGCAATTGCTAGCAATGATCTCCATCCTATCGAAATTTTTTTCCCACCGATCCATCTGTGCCTTCGTTTGACCATGAATTTGTGCTATCTGTTTGGAGATCTGAGTGAGCTTAGCGTTAAGCTCATCGTACTCCTCTTGCGAGATGTCTTCAATTTCCTCAGCCATGTGGGATCAACGAGAGCACCAATGTAGCGGCACCAATATCACAAGAATTATAGAAACATATACCTCAATTAAAAGTGATCAATACAATTATAGTATCAACATAGTAGGTATATGGAAGAACAGAAAACAATAGCTTCAGTGTCTGTAAGTAACTTGGATCTTAACAAGAAAATGTAGAGGGTAACTACAGGTATACGGGAACTCTATTGAACCATCGACCCCTGCACTCCATACCTGCAAGTGAGTGAGGAATTGGAATCAATAGCTGAAAAGTTAAGGGAGGGAAGAAGAGAATATTTAGGTGAGGGAAGTGATTTCATACCAATGTCTGCCTTCTCCTTCTGACCTTAGCACCTTATATAGCGTTCATCTCTTGGGTCACTTGGGCTATTTGACTCATTTCAGCCAAATGGGCCTATTAGATTCATTACAATAAGCTACGGTACGCTGCTTTCTGGAGCTCCAAGATAATAGGTTGCCGCCTAGAAAGACAAGATGTGCAGAAGTAGAAGTGCGATCATGTGAGTTTCCTCCCCAATTAGCATCAGAATATGCAACTAAGTGAAGTATTGAGGATTTGTTGAGCTGAAGTCCATAGTTGATAGTTCCCTTAAGATAATGAAGAATTCTCTTGAGATGCTGAAGATGTAGGCTTGAAGGCTTGTGTATGAATTGAGAGATTTTGTTGATGACAAAGGACAAGTCAGGCCTGGTCATGTTTAGATACTGCAATGCCCCAATAATCCTTCGATACTGAGTTGCATAAGTAGAAGGTGACACATCATGAAGATGAATTAAGGGGCAGATTTAGCACCATCCATCTCAAATCTTTCTAACGGATCACGAATGAACTTATGTTGAGATAAAAAATTAAATAAAAAAAAAAGGACCATTACCAGTAGAAATAAGTTCAATACCAAGAAAATAATGTGGTGCACCAAGATTCTTCAATGAGAACCGAATAGATAAATCATCCATGAATGTTTGCAAAAATTTATTATCATTTCCTGTAATCAATAGATCATCAACATAAGCCAAGAAGTAAGCCTTTGTCACACCATGAGAGTAGACAAAAAGTAACGAGTCACTTTTGCTGGCAACAAATCCATAAGATGTAACATAGGCCTTTAAAGAATCATGCCATGCACGAGGCGCTTGTCTCAGACCATAAATTGCCTGGTGGAGCTTGCAATCATAATGAGGAAAATGATCATGCTTGAAACGGCTGGGTTGTTCCAAGTAAACATTTTCGGCCAGCTCCCCTTGAAGGAAAGCATTATTTGCATCTAGTTGGTGCATGGACGAATTACGAGTCAGGGCAAGTGTAAGAATAATCTTTACAATTTGTAGCCTGATAATTAGGCAAAAGTTTATAAGAAATCTGTTCCAAGGGTTTGAGTAAACCCTATAGCAACCAGACGCGCTTTGTAGCGTGAAATGGAGCCATCAGGATTCTTTTTGATGCGAAAAAGCCACTTGCAACCAACAATGTTTTGATTCTTGGGGGGAGGGATGAGGAGCAAGGCATCAAATTCAGCTACCATAGCCCCACGCCAATGCGAGTGTTGCATGTTGCATGTCGCATGGCCTTTCTCACATCGGAGGGTTCAAGGTTTTCGGGTATGGGGCGTTTAGTGGCTGTATAGGCTCTTTTTTTGGGTTTGAAGATGTTGTTTTGAGACCTTATGGTCCTGGAATGGGTGCGGGTTTCAGGGGCAGGGAGATTAGAAATGGTGGAATTGTTGTTGGATGGGCTAGGTGGAGAAGGGTCAGAGGTGCCATCATCTGGAGAAGGACAAGAGGATCGTTGGTGCACCATCAATGGATCAGGAGATGTAGTCTCAGGTGCATGAAGATGATGCTCTGATGAATTTGCAGATGAATTGTGTGAATGAGTGTTATGCATGAACGTAGCGGAATGCATGGGAAGAACATGATGCATGGGTGCAGCAGGAAGTGGGTTAGATTGGGTTCAGCCATAAGGGAAGAATATGGGAAAATATGGTCATAGAAGGACATATGACGGGGAATATAAATTTAACACTCTTGTGGATCATAACATCAATTAGCATACTGAGAGGATGCATATCCGAGGAAAATACATCGAGTGGAATGGGTTTGAAGTTTGTTGTGGGTGTAAGGTCTTAGCCAGGGAAAACGCAAACAGCCTAAGGAATGCAGATGGAGAGGATTGGATGTGGTTTTATGAAGTATTTCATCGGGAGATTGCATCTAAAGGTGTTGTGCAGGGGGAGTCGATTAATTAAATATGCAGCTCTGAAAACTGCTTGAGGCCAAAACATTGATAGTAACTTTGCATGATACAGTAATGAATGACTGGTTTGTACAATATGACAACGACGTCTTTCAGCAGGTGCATTGTGTTCTGGTGTATGTGGAGGAGTGGTGAAATGTGAGATGTCATGTTGTACCAAGTAAGAACAAATGTTCCAAGTAAGAGTGAAGAGTAATAAACTCGCTCCCATTATCCGAGTATAGAGATACAATAGATAAATTGAAAAATTTCTCAACAACTGATTTAAATGAGACATTTATCATGCTTCGGAAGTGTACAATGAGACATTTCTCTGAATTAAACGAAACTTGAGATCTACAACCAGCATTTTGTTCAATCATCATTAATATACTAGTAGCATGGTGAAAGAACAAATATCTACTACATAGCCTGTTGAAACGTATATTTTATGTTTAAAGTATTAGCCAGCCTTTTTTTTTATCGATATTGACATCTGACTAAGATCGTTCATTTTGGAATGGTCGAACAAATAATTCCGCCACATGTTCTTTACTTAAATATGCATTTTTTATACTCATTCTTTTCTCAGCTCTTTTCTTTGACACCCCTATAACATTTATCGTAAGCATTTACGTAGGCGATACGAGGTATGCCACCAAAACCACATTTTGTTACATTGCTGCCGAAACTATCAAAGCAAATAAATCAATAAAATAGTTGGCTCTTAGTATTCAGCATAAAACATCTCTATTACTAGAGGAAGGTTTCGTTACTGGATTGTACAACCACGAAGCATAGATTTGATGTAATGTCGTGTTTATGATATTAATTATTCTAATCCCCATGTCAGTCATATATGCTAATCCCATTATTTACTTATATTTATATATCATAAATCATCTTTCCCAAAAACTTAAACTTTTAGTTAAAGATATATAAATAATTTTATATTCTAACAGTATACGTGCCACACCGAGCTTTTCCATATACACTAATTTAATCAAGTTGAGAAAAAAAGTTACCACTGAACACTTTGTGGTAACTTTCAGTAAGAATATGAGTAGCATTACCATCTCCAAAAGGATATACAGCAGAGAAAAGAATAGCGAAAAAACTACTGCTCATGATTTAATTTCTTGAAGAAATGGACTATACATAAAAAGGATGAAAATGCTGCTCCGTGTGATCACAAAAAGGAATTACTTCTATGAGTGCAATATATATACATTATTATATATCTTCTTATTTACTCAAAAATAATTCGACAAAAGTAATTTAATAATAAAATCAATTTTAGACGCACTAATATATGTGAACTACTGTTAACGGTGATGTATGTGTATTCTTTCCCGGATGGTCCCCAATTCCTTTTACTTTGATGGACATGTCGTGGCCAAATTCAGTGGCTCTCTAACACCTTCTCTTGAGCCACACACAAACACAAAGCCTATCCTCCTTTCTAGTTGTCTTTCTTGCCTCTGTCTATGGCCATGGAGGCTGGTGATTGCTGACTCCTTGTGTCATGATCATTATCATCATTGTTATTGTTCCCTTAGGGAGAGGTCATAATCATTTATTGAAGTTTCATTTATATATATAGTACCTGTTTGGATTGTAATTTGCATCCACCAGAAGGCCTTTTAGGAGAAGAAAAATGACTTTGTACAGTAAATGGTAGTGTTTGGTTTAACTTCTTTCAAAAGGCCTTTTGGAAGAAGGCCTTTTGGAAAAAATATCTTTGAGGTTACTTTTCATTTTAGAAAAAGACCTTTTGAAAAGGAATCTTACTATTACTCTCACATCAATAACTAAAAGTAATTTTATTTTATCCTATCCACATAAAACTCATTTTTCTAAACTTACTTTTGACATATTCAAATAAAACAAAAATCATTCTTTTAAAAATAATTCATCTAAAAGGTCTTCTTTTAAAAGACCTTCTTTCAAAAGATCTTCTTCCAAAAGTTGCACCAAACAGAGCCTATATATCGAGGAAGGACAAATATTATTTTTACTACTTTTTGAGACATTTTTAAAGCAACACTATAAGGAGGTTCTTGAATATCGGTTGAGAGTGGATTTTAACTTTTCTCTCAACTAATATTTAGATAACACTTCATAGTGTTTCTTGAAAATATCCCAAAAATAATACATATAATGATTACTCTTTCTAGAAACATGATATTTAAATAACTTTTATTCTTGATAATTTATGTATGGTTTAATTATTAAGATTTGATCCTCTCTAATCTATTACATACAAATAACCCTCTATATATTCCAGATAAAACAAATTACTTTGTATAAAATTGAAGAAATTCATCACTTCAATAGTGGAGACATGGGAAAAGAAAAGTAAGGACCCCGAGCACCTTAATTAGAAGACTGGAAACAATGACAAAAACTGGGGGAAAAAAATTTTTGATATTAAAATTCTATTCAGTTTCCTATATAGAACATTAACTTCATTATGCATCTTCAATTATTTTTCCTATCCAGTGGAAACAGTTTTTATATATTATTATTATTTGTCAGAATCTAGTGGAAATTGGTTGAGTCAGTACTTTTCCTTCTAAATTTTTTTATCATGAGATACATTTTCTCACGTAGTGGCCCTTGCCGACTCCATTAAACTTTCAGCATTGTTAGTCTCGAATTGCATGCACAAAGTCTTCCACCAATTTAAAAATTATCCATGGCAATAGAGTATCATGGAGCATAAGTTTGAATATTAATAATAACAAAGTAGTCGTGATATTAAACAATAAATAATACAAATGTTGTATATGTTATGAACGTAATAGTAAAAGAGAATAGAGAAAAAGAAGAACAAGAGAATTATATTATTGATATTCTTAAGGGAGTTATCATATATGGAGCATCTAAAGAGCTATTATAGCCAAAGGGTGAGATATATAATATATGATCAAATAATTGATTCTATCTAATCAAATCTTAACTGAATCAGGATAAAGATACGGACATCCACATTCAGATTTAAATAATATTTCATAACCCTCCCTTTTAGATGTCCATTAGGGATATACCTCATTAAAACCTTACTAAGAAAAAACCTATTGGGAAAAAAAACTTAGTGAAGGAAAAAGAGTACAATATCCTCACAATGGGAACTACCTCGTTAAAAACCTTATCAAGAAAAATCCAGTGGGACAAAAATCTTAATCAAGGAAAAAAGAGTATAGTATTTCTCCTTCTCTTTAGAGCATCATTTAAGGTCTTAGAATTGACAAATTCCAATCTTCTGTACTAATTTCTCAAAGGAAGAAGTAGGTAGTGACTTGATAAATAAGTCTATGCATGCTATATCATCCTCGTATAAAGTTGTGGGAGTTTCTTCCTTATAAGATTATCCACTTGACACTTGAATATATTGATCCATTACTTTCCACATGTAAACAACTTGTTTGATATATGCCTTTATGTGTGGATCTAATAAATATCCTGCATCTGCATAGCTAACCAATTGTATCTTGGATTTATATGAATAACCACATATCAATCGTTCTACGGAGGTATATGTTTAACTCAATTCCAATGGTTCTCTAGCTAGTTTGGAAAGAAAATATACATGTTAATACACTTATAATGAATATTATATCAAGTCATGTATTATTAGCAAGATATATAAGTACTGTTATAGCACTAAGATATGATACTTCAGGACCAAGAACTTCATTACCTTCCCGAGGATGAAACGAGCCCCTTTTCACGTCCAATGATCTTATAATCATTGGGATACTTAATGAATGTGATTTATCTATATAAAATCTCTCAAAGATTTTCTCTATGTAATTTGATTGACAAACAAACATTTCATTCGTCAAATGCTCGATCTACAGGCTGAGGCAAAATTTTGTCCTTTGAGGACTTTTTATCACAAATTCTTCTTGTAGACTTTCAATGACTATGGGAACTTCTTCAGGAGTTCCAATAATATTTAAGTCATCAACATACACAGCAATTATAATGAATCCAAATGCAGATTTCTTTATATAAACATAGAGGCAAATAGTATCATTCTTAAACCCCTTCTTGATCAAATACTCATTAAGACGGTTATACTACATCTGTCGAGATTGTTTTAGACCATATAAAGATCTTTGCAACTTGATCGAATAGACTCCTTGGGAACGTTCATTAGATGTTGATATCTTTAATCCTTCAAGAATTTTCATGTAAATATCAGTATCTAATGAACCATATAGATAGACTGTGACGACATCCATTAGATGCATATTTAGCTTATTATGTGCGGATAAGCTTATCAAATATCGAAACATAATTGCATCTACTATAGGGGAATATGTTTAACCGTAATCTATACCAGGTCTTTATGAGAAACCTTGCGCTACAAGTCAAGTTTTATGGGGTACAATCTCATTTTTCTCATTTCATTTTTTTCAGAAATACCCATTTGTATCCCATAGGTTTTACACCTTCTGGTGTTTGGACTAAGGTCCAAAGACTTCATGTTTGGCAAGTGAGTCTAATACAGCCTGCAGGGCTTCTTTCTAGCAACCCATTATGTATACAAGCATAAGCAACTAGATGTTCAACATTTATATCACAGGCCATACAATAAGCATTAAAAGCTTGAAAAGAAAATTCACTAGCATCATCAAGATGAATTATTTTGATTGGATTATCCAAAAATTGTGCTTGCGCAAGTAATCTCGCAAACTCAGGTTGCGAGATTATAATAAGCACATATGTGACTATTTCATAGATGCATCTATTAAAATCATAAAATATCTGAAAAATCCAAATGGTGGATGAACTAGTCCACATATATCACCTTAAATTCCTTCTAGGAATTCAAGAAATTCAAATCCAATCTTTGTTAATGATAGCCTTATAATTAGTTTACATTAAGAACACACAGCACAAGAAAACTTATAAGATTGAAGAATCTTCTAGTTCTTCAATGAGTGCCCACATGAGTTTTCTATAATTTTTCACATCATTATTACTCCCAAATGTCCTTGCCAATCATGCCAAATGATAAATTAAATCATTTGGGTTAGTAAACTTCTGGTTTACTATAAAGTGTATTCAATTGTACTTATATTAGTTAGTAAACTTCTTGTTTACTATAACATATACTCAATTCTACTAATATTAGTATAATATAGATCGGAAGAAAGTACAAGTAATTATTTTTTACTACAACTTTCTTTCTTGGAGCACAAGTTATAATATGGAGGTACTCATTACTTCTGTCACGTCCTAAACTCGGGCCATGACCGACGCATAGGGACAAGTCCTTATGCAAGCCTTCCACCACAGAATTTTTATAAAAATTTCAACAGAGTCCCCTTTGTAATTAGGATGTTTCCCAATTACAAAAGGTCACCTGCAACATTAACAAACACACTCATCCATCGAGGATCCAGGTATTCTCAGAATGCATCCCTTAACACAAAACAAAATTATTTACAAGCACATCAATCTCATCATATATATATATAAACCAATACAGAAGGTTACAGAACATTTTCATATTCAATTAAGAATCAAATGTATAATAATTAATTTAGTCTAACATACATCATTAATACACTAGCAAGGGTCAGACCCTGCTTGTAATCCCATGGAGTTACCACTATCTAAGAACATTTTAAAACATGAACATTTACTATATACCCTTAAATAGAAAAGGGCTCAACCACCAAAACTTAGAATCCTACTATGGGGGAACAAAGGATAGATTCTACTTGAACATCTGTATCTGAAAAAGAGAAAGAAACAACAGAGTGAGTTTATGAAACTCAATGAGAGATAAAGTATCCCTAACCTACATGAGACAATGTACAAATCGTAATTATTAAATAGATATTAAGGTAAAGCAATAATCCGTATAATAAAACCGAAACAGAACTCTTAATCAAACATTTTCCAAATTTTCTTTCCCAAAAACATAGAGTATTTCAGGATAAACAGGTAGGAATCACAGTTAGGTGGCCCTTCCTTCGTGTGAATCCCGTAATTAGGCATGCACCGCTCTTCCAGTGGCTGTGAATATCAAGCACGCACCACACTATATGTATGGCCGTGAATATCAAGCACGCACCACTCCCTTGAGTGGCTGTGAAATCCATCATCCTAGGTGCACCCAAGGCTAACGCCTACTGCCGTTAGCCTACAGATCTTGGCCTAGACTTTCCCAAGTCTTTCCTTTACCATCTCGCATAACATTTATCAAAGGTTTCACAAAATCCAGTCGTTCACTTTTCTTATGAAAACATTATTCAAAGTCTCGTAAGGCCAATCGTCATTTAATATATAAAGCTTAAATCATATTGTTCAAGGAAGTCAAAAGCTTTGACAAAATCATGCTTTGAAATTTCATATAATTCCATAGGTGTCTAATATATATATACACATGTTCAGAAATTCACCCAAAATCCTTTCATTGTCTCATGTGTCAATTTGAATAAAACATGCATAAGAGAAGTAGATAATTATCCACATAAAACTTACTAATTCATTTGCATATATATAAATCAAATAGATATACTAGAAAATAAGTCAGGGACAACTATCCACTCACAGACTTAAATCCAATGGCGGAGTCCTAATCCCACGACATTTTGGAACCAATAACCGAGCCTCCAGCGAGATCTATCATCACAATTATGATGATCCAATTCAATATTGGTCATTGAGCCTAAGAATTAGCCTAAATTACATTTAGAAATCAAAATCCCCAATTCTTCTAGCTTAGGGTTCTCTATGAACTCACTATAGAGTAAATAATCCATAATTCATAGGAAAGGAAGAGGAAAGAAGTTGAAAGATTACCTTTTAGAAGGGGAAAGGAAGAAGAAAGGTTTGGAAACTTTGGTGTTACCTCCTTCAAGCTCCAAGACCACATTGTGTTAATTTTTGGTTGAAGATGTGATTTGAGATTAAAGAAAAAAATTCAGATTTAGTGAGTGAAAATGGTGCAATTTGATGAAGTTTTAAGGGAAAGATTGAAGGATTTGAATGAGAATTAAAGAGGAATGGGTTTTAGAGAGAAGGGAAAGAGTTTTGAGGGTAGAGAGAGAAAGTAAATAGCGAAATGAAGGGGAGGAACGCGTCTCGCCTTATATATTACCAAGGGCTGGTAATCGATTACCACAGACCCAGAACTAGTAATCGATTATCATCTTTGGTAATCGATTACCATGTAAAAATTTTAACCCGTGGACATATTGAGAGGATTGTAATTGATTACAGGTCCCCTGTAATCGATTACCAACTCCAAAAACTTGGTTCCCTCCTTCTGCAGTCCTTTCACAGGTCCAGGATATTGCACAGACTTATTTACATTTCTTAATTTTTAGTTAATGTCCTCTTTAACTTTACTCTCTAGTAACTTTAAAACATAAATATAAATAAGGGAAGACCCCCCCCATTTGGATTTAATAAAAATATCTAAAAATTCAAAATCCTTAGGAATTAGAATCCAACTTTTGGGTTTTAGTACAATTATCCAAAAACTTGCATTTTTATGAACTTGAGGATTGAAAATGAAGGGGTTATGCATTTTCTAAAATTCATTAAAAATCTCACTTTAACTCATTGATGCCCAGGGAACCATTACTGGAACTTTTAATCTTAAGAAAATGCCTCAAACATGTAGCCCTCCAAGGAGACATAGGATTTAGACTCAGAATTTTTCAGGTTCCAATTTCGACGGGTAGCTGCAACTCAGGCTGGGATGTTACAACTTCCCTCACTCTTCATCTCAGTATGATATTCATTTTGATGAATATCTTTAAAACTCAATAAATTTCTTCAAGAAACAAGATTGTATCTCTTTCAGAGCTTACACATATATTAAAACTTAATAAGTTTCTTTAGGAAACAAAATAATAGCTTTTCTGGAGCTTACTGATATATTTAAGACTCAAAAAAAATTATTCAAGAAATAAAATAATAGCTCTTCTGGAGCTTTCAATTATCTAATAATTATATTAAAATATATCTTGCTTTTAAGATTAACATGCATACTTGCACTATCCACAAGACAGATATTTATACTATTTATCTTGATTGTTTTCTTTAAAGAAGTATATCAATATGGAAATTTGTACATGATAATTATAATAAAAATAAATAAATAAATATTGAGTGCACTTGTACATGAGTATTCACATAACATTAAATAATAACAAAATATATATACATATATACAATAACACTATCAACATTATCAATTTACGTTAATTGACATAAATTTAAATCTCAAGTTATATTCAAGTAAATCAACAACTTTTGTTCCTCCATATCTCAAAATCCTTGAAATTTTAAGACTTGGATTTAAAAACACTTATCAACAATAGGAGGTTATCAACGACTTAGATTTTAAAAGAAAAGTAACAATTTGAAATTCGTAAAAATGTAAACTTGAATTTAAAAGCATATTAACAATTTAAAAATTCAAATATAGTAACTCCAATTGATACTTGATAAAGATCAAGCAAAATGTCTCCACGTACAACAGGTACGTGACCAATATACTTTGATGCGATGATGATAACATTTACTTTCTTCTGACTCAATCATGATTTTGATGGAACCATGACCTTTGCCACTGCCGGGGCTATAATTTGTTACATTCACTTCAGGAAATGGAGTAGAGCCAATTGGATAGGTTTTATATTTTTTCATGGACAACTTATTATTTCGTTCAGCCATAATAAGGTATGAAATTAATTCAAAATATTTTGTAAAGCCTTTTACTCGATGTTGTTACTATAGGAGCATATTGAAGGCATGAAAAGTAGAAAATATTTTTTTTTTCCTAACATATCTCTATTAGTAATATCTCACCCCATAATTTAAATTGGAAGGTAATTCTATAATATTGCGGTGTTGTATTTACTAATAGATTTAAAATCTTGCAACCCGCAAATAAATTCAATTCATATATCTGCTTCAAGCAGCTCTAAAGATCGATAAGATCTTTTAGAATAAAATATTCAAACATTAATCCTTCATGAAAGTGACAATGAACAAAAATCGACGCTTTTGCACAATCCTTTTAGGATACAGTGTTTACTTATTTAATGGTATCTTCAAGATCTATTGAATCAAGATAGATTTTGCACAATCCTATAGGGATGCGATGACATTTTCTTCTTCAATGGTGTCTTCAAGATCCATTGAATCAAAATTGATTTTGCGCGATCCTTTTGGGATGCAACATTTCATTATTTAATGTTGCCTTCAAGGCCCATTGAATTAAGATGAATTTTATGCGATTTGTTGGGATGCAATGTTCATTGTTTAGTGGTGTCTTCAGGACGCATTGAGTCAATATGAATTTTACGCAATCATGCTGGGATGCAACATTTCATTATTTAATGTTGTCTTCAGAACCCATTGAGTCAATATGAATTTTAACATCTATAATTCAAGACAAATATGCCTTTTGTGAAATATCAAGAATCACAAATTCATGATTGAAAGAGCTCAACATGGTTAGAGTGTCTTACCTCAAGCCTTCACTTTGTTAAAATATCTTTCCTTAGGCTTTCACATAGATGGTAGAGTCTCATGCTGATAACGTGTTATAAAAGTAATAGTAAAAGAGAATAGGGAAATAGAAGGAGGAGAGAATTCTATTATTGATATTCTCAAGGGAGTTATCATATATGGAACACCTAAAGGGCTATTTATAGCCAAAGGGTGATATATACAATATATGATCAAATAACTGATTCTATCCTCATGTATGTTACAATAATCATCACATAATAATATATATGGATTGTGAATCAATATTTGCCTTGATAAGATCGATGAAGCCCTTAGATTTCAATTTCCTGAAGCAGAAACTGTTTAAAGAATGATTTGACTTGAATAAGGTTAGGGCCAAGGGTTCATATAAATGTCTGTTAATGTTTGAGTGTGCAGAATATGTGGAAGCTACTTTGTCAAATGGAAGAGAATTGTTCTAGTCAAAACAAGATTTTTGTCAAACAAGGCGTGTATGGCTTGAATGTATTAGGGTGTCTCCTCATGGGTGGTTTGTTGAAACCTTTAAAAGAATTGGGGAGGTATGGGGTTAGGTGATATCTCTTGACAGCAAATACAAAGACAAGAACTGACTTGAACTTTGAAGGTTGCTAATTGAAACAAGTGTTCTCCCGTTCATTCAAGATTGGGTTTGGCTTTCCATTGATGGGGTTAGGTTTGACATTTGTATTAAAAAGCTTAATAAAGTAGTGGTTGAAGGTGTAAGGAAGAGGGAGAATGAAGTTGTTGATGAGATTAATGAAGCTGTTTCTCATCCTGACGAAGATACATCGGGAAATTTTGGACATTTGTTTTGCAAGGAACTTGCCGAAAAAGTTGGCAGATTGCTTCGATGGGGACTCACTAGTGATGAAGGTGATGGATGGTGTGGATTGTGGAGTAGGTAGAAATTTAAAGCAAAAACAACTATTAAGTGGTGAATTTTTGGGAAAGGAAGAAACTAATCATAAGAAGGTGGCAGTTGACTGTCAAAGAATTGTTTGAGTTATCAAGGAGATATGTATATAGGGAAAGTGCAACAGAAGCAATTATGGATGATAGGCATATAGAGGAAGGAGAAATTCTTTGGTGGTCATGAAGCACTATATGGCTATAGTCACAGCCAATAATATCACAGCATTGAAGGTGGAACCCATTGTATATAAGGAAAGTGCAACAAAAGCAATTATGAATGATAGGTATATAGAGGAAAAAGAAATTCTTGGGTGGCAATGGAGCACCACATGGCTATGTTCACAGCCAATAATATCACAGCATTGGGTGGGACCTAATACTATGATATTATTGGTTGTGAACATAGCCACGTGGTGCTCCATGGCCACCCAAGTATTTCTGTAGAGGAAGTTATTGCAGAATTCCAAAATAGTGATTATCGATTGTTGAATGGTAGAGAACATCACCTTAATGATGAGGGAAATACTTAGGTGATACTAAAGCACTGCATAGCTGTCCTTACAGTTAATAATATCATAATATTTTAAATGGGACCTATCACTAATTTATGGGTCCCACCTCAATACTGTGATATTATTGACTATAAATACAATCACGTGATGCTCCTAAAGTATTTCTCTAATGATGGTGAGAAGTTTAAGTATAGAATCATGGAATATAATCGTGCTTATGTTTAAGTGGTTGTTGAGGTGGAATCCTCGAAAATCGCTCCTCTTCAGCGTGGGATGTGTTTAGTGGTGCTAGCTTCTATTCAATGTAGGACATGTTTAATGGAGCATGCTCAAAGGGATTAGGTAGAGCCCATTTGCTCTTCTAGTGTTGCTAGGGTAAATCCAAATGGGCATACAAATCTAGGCTACAAAAGTGTTGCTATGCCCAAATCTATGATGCAACATGAAGGCTCTTGCTCCATCCTATATCCACCTAGATGTGGCCCAACAAAGCCGCATGATTTTGTGCCCTAAGAATTGCATATTCAGGTGTTAAAGCAATCCAACAGGGTAGCAACTCAAAATGGCCGCTAGGCTTTCTTACAAGTTAAAGATTTAACTAATAATGAGCAAGGGCAAGAGAAGTCTATGGATATCAATGTCATCGATTCTTCGGCGAAAGGCTTGGCCTTTCCCTTAAGCTTTGGACCCCATAGAAAACCACTGAGAAAAGCTTGACTATCAAAAAGAGATTAAGGATGGTGAGTTAGAAATTCAAGTGGACTAGAGAGATAGCCTAGAAGTTGAATCTGAAGATGATGCTCTTGAGGAAGCTTAAATATCTTGGGAACTAGGGAAAATGTTGGGACTCTCTTCTCCGAATGAGATTGACGTCTATGGGCTATATATGGCGAACAGCTGGAGAGAAAGAAAAGTCAAGAAGAATGGAAGCTCAAAAAGTAGGAAATGTGGAAAAAAAAAAAAAAGAGGAAATCTAAGGAATAAGAGTAAGGTGTAGGGTATTTGCTCGCTTTAATTGGGATTTTGCTTTGGTCTTACTAGGTAGAGTTATTTAAATGGGTTGGACCGACCTATTTAGGTCGGCCCACCTCAAGCAAGGCCATTTCGGGCCAAGCTTAATCGGCTTAAGTATAAATTTGGGCTAACAAAATACTAATTCGGCCCAATCCTTTGCCGGTTATGGGCCAATTTTGGGCCAACCTATAATAATTTTTTTTAATTATTATTTTCTTACTTTTTTTTTCATGGGTTTGCCTTGCTTTACCTCTTTTTTTTTTTTCGATTTAGGTTTTTTTTTTTTGTTTCTTCTTGTTGTCTTTTTTTTTTCATTTGAAGATTTTTTTTTGGTGTGCTTTACCTTTTTTTTTCATTTACTGTTATTTTTATTTTTGGTAGAAGTGGCCATTTTAAAGTGTAAAAATAAGCTAGAGTAGTTGTAGCTATTTTTTTTTTTTTTCAAATTACAGATATTAATTTTTTTTAAAAGGTATTTGGGCCAATCGGGCTAGCTCGGCTCAAAGCGGGCCGGATCAATTTGGGCCGGGCCAAATCAGGTCGAGCTAAAAAAAAATTATTCTTATTTTTATAGTCCAGCCCATATATTTTTCAGATTATTCGAGCCAGCCCATCAGGCTTATCCCATTTCGACAACTCTATTACTAGGTGTAATATTTGGATGCAGAATTTGGATATGGTGTATTCTTGCCATTTTTCTGGTTCGATTGCTATGGATGATTGTTCGCTGGTGTTGTAGCCTTGTAAGGTGTTTTAGTTTTGGTGTTGGGTTATTTGTTTTCTTAGGGTTTTTAGTTTTTATCTACATTAATTAGGATTGTTGAGTGTTGCCTTTGTTCTTTGGTTTTCTTTTAGTTACTTAGGTAATTTCTTTTTTTTAGTGTTGTTTCTTTTCTTTTGTTTTGCTCTTCTCCTTTTGGAGAGTCTAAGCCATATTCAATAATTATTGAAAAAAGGTTATTTACAAGTTTCTTGTATATATTCATTAAGCTTATTATCTGGCTTAACCATGGACTAGAGTAATCATTCCTTCATCTTAGATCTTTCTTTTTCGAAAAAAAGCTAAAATAAATTATTTTTCTTTAATGTAGTTTATATTCACCCGAAAGCTAGAGAATTTATAAAATATTTCTTACATAATTTTAAATATTTAGAATATAGAACCAATATTCAAGCTTGTAAATGTAATAGTGTGTTTACCGATACATTTTATACTTGTCTCACTATATAAATTCACATATTAGTGATCAAAATGGTTGTTTCCGGGATTAATAAAATATAGGCAAATTACAATGACCTCTCATGAGGTCCATCAAAAATATATTTGCCTCATCCTAGATTTTAAAAGTACAAGATATTTCCTTAATTAATCAAAAGATATTTTAGTAACCTCCCTTGCACATGACTTGCATGCGACGGTAAATTTTAAAAAGTTAAAAAAACTATTCCACCCTTAATTATTTGTTCTATTTTTGAATGCCACACCCCTCTTTTTACCCAAAAAACTTCTAAAAATCATCATCTTCAACCAAACAAAAACAACTTCCATTCTCTCCATTTTCTAAAAAACCCAATATCGACTCATGTACAATATTCATCAATAGGTGTTCCTCATCTCCAAACACCATAAGATCACCACATACGCATCAAATCTATACCAAAAATGCAAAAACCTTAGTCCCTGTAGCCCCAAAACATTCCCATCTCTAAATATGAAACAATTAGAAAAATCAATCAACCAAACTAAATCAAACCAAGCTCAAGCCAAACAAACATAAAACAACTTAAACTAAGTCATAACAAATTCACCACAAATGCCGCCCCAATCCTCAACTACAACCTCCTTCACCTTTCACCATTTTTACTTCATGCCCAAGTTCAACCACTACAAATCACTATCCTTTGCCGTCTGAGCACCGTCACCGTCCATCATGGCAAACACCACCACTAATGCTGGCAATCTCTTACCATTGCACCTCATCACCATTGCATCACACCTGCATATTGCCAGACTTGCTTCCATCCCATTCGCAACTCAACCAACTTAGCTGGAGAACCACTTGCCACTATTATCCTCAATGCCCTCTAGTCACGTTGCCACCCCACCACCGTGAATCACAGCCGTTGATGAACCTACAACCACCACTCCACCTCTACCTCAAAATCGCACAACTATTCTGCTACACTTAGGGGTTTTCTTTTTTGGCATAAGATTTTTTATTGTTAATGGTAAAATGGAAATTTTAAAATTTAAAAGGGGGTAAGTGTATTTTCGATGGATCTTTGGGGAGGCCATTGTAATTTGTCCTAGAATAAATAACTTAAGTGACATTTGATAAAATTTGCCATTGCATTAGTTTGTCTCATTATTTGTTAATCGTTACATTATTAAGGTTAGCAACATAAATAGGTTAGGTAACTTGTTAAGGGCACACAGTCTAGCCTGTATTAAGGCTGACCTGCTTAATGAACGGATTGAGCTAAAACTTTTTAGAAAGTACTTTTTGTTAAAAAGACCAGTTTCACCATAAAAAATGACTATTGGGTCTGACAAGTTGACATGTTTGCATTACATATCTATATATGTTATTTTATTATCTTGTTATTTGTTATAACATCTTATATAATAATTATTTTAATTAGAAAATTTAAATTTAAATCATTTTGTCTATTTTTTCTAAGACTTTATTTTTGATAGAATATTAATGTAAAAATATTGTATATAGTCATCTAATATTGTTTCGTCACATAAGCATAAGTGTTTGACTTTCACACTTATTGTCTCAAAAGTCCAACATATAATAGAAGCTGACTGACTAACGATATAAAACTCTTGTATACAACTACCAATGCCATTTTGCTCTTGCTTCACCTCCACCTTTCATGATCTCAGCTTGCAACCTTAAGTCCTTCTTATTGCCATGCCCATCTCGTTGCCACACCTTCATCATGACCTCCTTTATGGCCACCACCACTACCTTCTCTACTTAGTTGTTCTTGCCTTTCTCCCTCTACCTCCTTCTCGCCTTGTCATTATCACCTGCACACCATCAAGAAATTAGCTAATTTCCAAGTCTTGTAGTTGTTCTTGTCTTGATTATGGCTTTTGTGAGTCTATTTGTTCAATAATTACTTTTGTCAATTAAGGATGTGGGCTATTAAGGATGAAAGCATTTCTACTGATAAACATACCCTCATTATCCTAATTCATATGTACCTAATATTTTATTTCCTAGTTTAATGTGCAAAACATTTTACTCATTTGTTGTTAATTATCCTATTTAAGGTCAAAAAGGTTTCTATAACCCTATTTATGTGGCAAATTAGTGTTGGTGATGCATTTCAATCTAGAACTATTTATCCCTAGAAAAAAGACTTTATGTATGGAAGTGTAGCATAAAAGGATGAATACAAGATTAAAAAATGGCAGATATAGAATGTATCTAAGTATACTAGACTTAGTTCAAGGTTTATTAGCGTATTTGAAACCCTTTTGGCCTACTCAGAAAAAGGATTTTGGCTTTTTTTAAAACAAAATAGACCCCCTAAATATGCTTTTACGTTAGGGTAGGTTTTCAAAAAAGTTAGGCCAAACCTTGACAAAACTCAACTTCTGTCAGGTAATATGCCAAACTCAGGCTTCATATTTTAAAAAAATGTCAGGCTTCGCTTATTTCCACACCTAATTAAGAATATTAATTAGTAATAAAACACATGTTGAATAAAAAAATGAAACAAAGTAATAATTTTAACTTAGTGGAGGTTTGATGGCTTTAGCAATTATGTGACTTTAAAAGTTAGTTTGTTATGAAAAGGTTTTATATTAGTTATTGGTCATTAGAGAGAATAATGTTGGAGTTAGTGTGAGTTAGGAGAAAAGCTAAAATTAAATAAACTATTCTTGTTATTTGTGAGTGTTATAGAATGTGAAAAGTTTCATAAAATTCCTATAAGTATCCTATGTACTTTGTAGTTTAATGAATAAGAAAAAAATATAACATTTTCTCTTTAGTGTGTGTATTTCTTCTTATACTACTTTTCACTCTAATAGTTGAAAGATGACGGGTAATGGAATATTTCCATTTCCTTTTTTCCTAGTCTTACAAAAGATACTTCGGAGTTGTGGAAAGTGGTTTGTAGATTGCAGTAGTTCAAGAAGGGGGGTTGAATCATACTTCAAATAAAATTGAAGTTCTTGAAAAACTTTGGAAATAACTTTCTCAAGTTTTAAACTTGGAATGTGGAAACGATTGAGTTAGCTTTAACCACAAATATTTTCAGAATTGACTTTGAAGCAAATGAAACAAATGATTTAAAGTACAGAACAATGAAGAGTAATAAGGATAGAGAGATCACATAGAAAGATTTATACTAGTTTAGCCAACCATTTTGCCAATGTCCACCCTCCAACTCTTTGTTGAGATTTTTATAAACAGAGTATTGTTTTTCCAAACTTCTTCAAGCTTTTACAACCAAGTATTCTTTTTCAAGCATATCCAAGCTTTATAATAGTGTAGTTTTTCTCAAGTCTCTCCAAGCTTCAATAGAGTAGTATTTTCCTAACATCTCCAAGCTCTCGATGACTACTAATGGGTCTGGTTACAATGAACAAATTTATAGGTTTATATTTGATACACTCATACTGATCTCTCAATGGAGCATAATCAAATAAGTATAGTATGTGTGACTTCTCAATATTCTCAGCAAGAGGATATTATCTAATGTAGTATAACGAGAAGATTTGCTAATCAGAAGTTACAACAAGTAACTTTTTGGTAGTTCAAAAGGTTGAAAAATGAAAGCTTTGTAAGCGCAGAAATATTCAAATAGTCTAACCAATTCTTCTTTAACTTCCAGCTTTACATAGACTTTAAAATATATCCATTGAAGCTTGTAGAACTTGAGCCTTGTGCCTCTTTGATCTACTGGTCTAAGACTGGACAGAGAAGATGCTACTTTCTTTCTTAGCCTTTGAAAATAACACAGAAGAGGAAAAGTAGTTGTTTGATAGTTTACTAACTTTTCAGACTTGTCAGCACTTCTTTTGAATCTTGTCACATCATATTTGACTTTTGAATCTAATCCTTAAATCATATAGAAGAAGCTTTGAAAGCACAAACCAATCATTGAAATTATTAAGAGTTATAAAATAAGGGAAAAAATTTAATTAAAATCTCTATAAACCAAGAACCATGTACTAAAGAAGGATAGAACATAAATATATGAACACAAAAATCATAAAGTAATAACTAAAACCATTGAAAGACTCAACATAAAGCCAACTCTAATACTCAACAAACCATGACCAAGACACATAAAGCTTGGTAGTTGGTACATCAAAATAAGATATAGAAAGACAACCCAAGTTCAAAATTATAAATCAAAATACAGGTAAGTTCATAGGCCAACAAAATGACCTTAAAAAAAAAATAAAATCAGCATCAGAAATGACAAACAGAGTTGGATTCAATACTTTTCAATTTTTGTGGCCTTTAATTTGTTGGTAGTCAAATTACCATCAATTTTTTCTTTAAACTCATCTAATAGTCTTTTTGCAAGAGTCAAGAGAAGAACCTCATTTTTTAACTGAGAACATCGAATGGCATCTTGGAATTCCAAGCTCAATGAAATATCACCAAGGGATAGTCCGATAAACAAATCAGGCTAGTATACAGTGCACACAAAATTAAAAGTTCAGTAAAACATATTATCTATAAAAAGGAAATTTAAAAATGGAATTTGAATAAGCAAATTGGCAAGGCACTGTATTAGCTAAGAAAAGTGATATAAGCAAATTGGAAGTAAAAAATATATAAGCAAATGGAAAAAAAGGGCTACTAAAGTTCCAATTGTAGTTAAGATTCAATTCTTTCATCAACATAGAACTCTTTAACAATTCCTCTAATATATACTCAAACAACTTTTTTCCCAAAGCTGTAGGACCTGGAGGTTGGATTTCATAGATAAAAAATCAAATTTAATATATAATGCAATTGAACTCAATTAGGAAAAAAGCCACTGCCACAAGCTCTTGTAGGAGTAACATAGCACCCAAAAAGCTGTAATCCTAATTCTACTCCGTTAGAAGTTGCATTCCATCATAAAAAATCATTTTAGTATCCCTATATAAAAACCTAGAAATTAATTGACCCATATTCAAGAAATGTCTCACATTTAGAAATCAAGCAATACAAAGAAAAAAAAAATAGAAAATGCATTAGAGGATACATACTTGAATAGGAGTGTGCCTTTTGAGGTAGAATATATCAAGAGTTTCAAACACACCATTGATGGTCTTCCCCATCGTAGCACACCCCCATAAAATCCGTTATGAGGTAATCTTCCCTTACTAGCTATCACTTGCCGCGTGCTCCTCAAGTCAACTTGAATAATCCTGTAAGGGGACCAAGTAGAGAGAGAGAGAAAGAGAGAGAGAGAGAGAGAGAAAGAGAGAGAGACTGCTTCTTTAGGTTATAGAAACAAATGGATGTAGAGAATTTAGTTAGTGGGCTAGGTGTACAAAGGGGGCTTCTTCATTTGAATTGTTTATATTTTGAATTAAAGGAAAAATTAAATAAAGGATATTGATGGTTGGAAAATGCACGTATGGGGTTCTATTTAATAGGCTTAGGATTAAGTGCAAGTGAGTGGCAACCTTTCAAAATAAGGGCTAAACAGTGTGAGTACGACGTACAAAAGAGAAAAGGGCACTATATATTGAAGAGTAATGGAACTAGAAGAGTTAAGATCTCTCACCGATTTACATACTTTGTTGAAGAAATGAAACACTAACCCATGAGATTCCAAATAAATTGCCCAATCTTAATTAATTTTGCACTCATCATTCAATCATTCAAAGGTAAGAGTGGCAACACCCCGTTCATCATTCAATCATTCAAAGGCAAGAGTGGCAACACCAACATACAGAGGGATTAGATTGGAGAAAAAAAAAATCAATGCTTGGGACTTCTCATATACCTTTTTGAAGAAGAACGACCATGAAAGAGGAGAGATGTGCTCAGAAATATAAAAAGATGAAAGAACACTGTCAAACATTAAAAGCCTTATGCAATATTCATTTTTCAAGGTTGGATACCACTCTTGTGTTTTAATGTTTTGGGCTCAATACATCACTATCCATTTTTCAAACCCACTAAAAATAAATTGAACCACATATGGGTTGGGGTTGAAATCTATACATAATCATAAATTACCACATTAAGGTATTTAATGATTATATTTGATGATTAATTATTTCCTAAATTAGTAAGTTTTTATCTTTGATTAATTATTTGACAAATGGCAAAAAATTCCTATTTATGGATAGATTTGTGATCAAAATCCTAACTCACTAGGTTTCTACTCAAAACCCCAAATATTTACTCATCCACCATTTTTATAGTTCACTAGCTTTGAGAAAAACTTTAGTATTTGCCCACAGGAAGAACATTTAAGATTATGGACTTACCTCAACCTTGAGAAACTAGTGTGTGTTAGGATTTGATGGCAAAAATGAAAGGAAAATGAAGCATTAAGATGGAAGCAAGAAAATGAAGAAGACATAAACCAAAGAAAAATGAGTGTAGAAAGAGAAAAAGAAATGAGGGGGACATGGGGGTCAACCTCATATATAAAAAGGTTGCTTCTTCTTCTTTTTTAAAAGACTCTTCTTGTAAATTTATGAAAATGCCATTACTCTCTCTCTTTCTATCCTTCTCTCTTTCTCTCTTTCTCTTTCTTTACTAGCCGGCGGCATCACAACATTAATGTGTATGTCTTAGTTAATCCTACCTCAATCAGTAGAAATAAGCATGTTTTTTACTTTTTATTGATGATTTTGGTAGGAAAACTTAGGTTGATTATATAAAGCAAAATTCTGAAGCTTTTGTAGCTTTTCAAAGTTTCAAAGTTCTTGTAGAGAAGAATAGTGGTTATATAATCAAAACTCTAAGATCTAGTGGAGGAGGTGAGCTTACATAAAAAAAATTAATAAATTTTGTGAAACAAATAAATTCATCACCCTCTAATCATTCAAATATCACCATAGCAAAAGAATGTAGCACGAGAGAAAAAAAAAATACAATTTAGAGATGCTAAACGACTTAGGCCACCTTACCACAAGTTAGCCCCAAAACTAGTTAGGGTAGGTTGACTCATTACTTCTATGTGTAATTTTACATATAGAGTTCATCCATAAAATTTTCACCCTCTACCAAACATACCCTAAATTAACAAAATATCTTGACCTAAAGCGGACACAATACAACTAGGACCTTAAATATCAAAATGAATAAGTGTGTTTCCCAAGTTGACATGGCTCAAAAAGAACTACGAGTGTGTTTCCCAAGTTGACATGACTCAAAAGGCAAATTAGATAGCTTAGATAGGCTCGAAACCATTCTCTATAGTTTGGCACAGCTAGGATGATCTAATTGAGCATGGATGATGATAGGGTCTGTAGTGAGAGAGCAAACATGAGATGAGTAGGAAAGCCAACATAGGCCATTAGATTCATATCTGGTGCTAATCATTCATCTCGATCTTCAATCCTACAAATAGATGGAGTCTTTAGTGAATGAAATTAACAATTAAGAGAGTGAGTTAAACGACTAATGGAAAAGAGATTAAATGGAGAGCTAGGAACATAAAGGGCATAATTAACTAACAACAAAGGAAAAGGATATGTGGTGCTGACCTTTTGAGACTTCATTTTAGAACCATTAGCTAAGGTGACAGTGAGCAAATAACTAGAAGTAGAGAGACAGGAAAATAAAGCTTTATTATTAGAGATACCACCAATAGTTGTCACAATATGCTCGGAGAGTGCTGCAACGAGAGGCAACAAAAATATTAAATATTCAAAGGGAGTCGCTACCATTTTTTTTTATGGAAAAAATCAGAAAAATTATTTATTTTTACAAAATTGGTCTTTGAAAATGATGTTGGATTCGGGAGTCTAATTATGCATAAAGAAGGGTGGAAACTTAATCCCATTGCACCCCTAATACATCTGTCTTATGGTTATCTTAGAGCTTATTATGCAAATTAATTAATAATTTTAATAACATTTATTTTTCAATTTTTTAAAAACTCCTTGTAACTATCTTAAAAAAAAAAAGAAAATTTAACTTTTGGCTTTTATTCATGAAAGTTTTTTTTTATAAAAAGAAAGAAAAAAGATTCACTCTTGCACAAAATTTAGGATAACATGAGCTATATAATAAACTTTATAACTCTCACAACCCTTGAGGATGGTTAAACCACACATCAATGTCGTAAGTTTGTTTCATGGATTAAAAAAATTGAAAAATGATTCTTATTTATTTATTTATTTATTATTTTCTGAGTGAAAAAGAAAAAAAGAAAATTGTTAAGAATCTTGAAATAATTTCAAAATTGAACTCACATTCCCAAAGGATCATAAATTTTTTATTTTTTACTTTAAAACTTGGACTGAGATAAACATTTATTTTTAAACTCAAAAACATGTGCTTTTAATTTTTGATTGGAAGAACTTACTTTCTAAAGACTCTTAAAAAGAACCAAGGCCTAAGAAAATAAAGACAATAGAGAGGCACAAAAAAAAAAAAAAGAAAACTAGCCTAAAACCCATGTGGCCCACAAAGAAAACCCTAATCATATCTTCAATGTATTCTTATGGTGTTTTTTGGAAAGGTATCAATAAGCTAAACCCATGCTTTGAGTTTTTTTCATGCCATAAATAAACTCAAACACTTAAGAAATTCTTGTGATAGGCAGATTCACACCTTTTACAACCGACACAGTCCTCTATTCTTGGAACAAAAGCTATTTGCTTAGCTAGCACAAAGAAAAAAAGAAGAAGAAGAAGGATAAGAGCGACATCCATAACCATCAAGGAGAAGGAGGCAAAGCTCAGCAATTACTATAGCAAGGATGCTGGTCTATGCCGGTTGATGCGGTGATGATACCAATGATGCGAGATAGTGAAGGTAGTGGTTCACTATGGGCTGGCATTGAGCGCGGAGGTGGTTGACGAATTTTCTAGCTTTGCGGTGATCGGTTTCATAGCTTTTCCTAGTCTGGCTATGGTGGTGGTTTGTTGGTTTCATAGTGGGACTGTGGGTCATTGGTGATTTGCTTAGAAGAGATGGCGGTTGGTGGCAAATGATGATGGCTCTCAATGGTTGGGTGGTTTTCTTTTGACAAAAGGTGGCTTTGGTTTAAGGGTGATGGTGGTGGCACAATGTGTTCGCGATTGGTTGGTAGTAACAGTTATGGTGGTTGTGGTTGTTGAGAATAATGAACAATAATGTAATTGCTATTTGGAATTTAATAGGTTCTATGCTATGGGATTCTGGGTTATTTTGAACTGTTTGTAGGTTCACTAGCTCTAAAACTAAACTGATTTTATTAACTTGAAAATGTACAAAAAGATCAAGAAAATAATAGTGGTGAAAAAACAAAACTAAGTTGTGTAGAAACTGTTATCTTAGGAAGGACTGAAGACTAATCAAGGAAAATGTTGCAAATAGGATTCAATGATTTTTTTTATTTTTGGTTTTAGTTGATGTTTGCTGATTTGTTGATGGGTATTAGGCTAATGTTTGCTCCTGATTTTTTATCATTGTTGGTGGTTATTTATAGATGCTTGGAGAATGGGTAGAATTAACGACAAAAAAATTTAAATTGATTTTGATTGATGAGATTTGATTTAATTTGGATTGATTGTTGATATTGACTTTATGATGATTATTAAAATTTGATTGGATTATGATTCATGATCTGATTGATTTTTTTATTATTTATTTTATTTTTTTCGGCTAAGATGGGATCTGTGTCACAAGATTGGATTTCTTTTATTTTTCTTCTTTTGCTTTTTTTTTATTTTTTTTCATTTTTTAAAATATTTTTTAATTATTTTTTATTTTTAAAAAAATTCGAATAAAATATGGTGTTCACAGTGGCAATAGAATTATGCATCCTCAAAGGCAACCTAAGAGAGATAAACAAAAGAATTACTAGTGTGTGCAATAGAAGCAATGGAATCAAAGTTGACATTGTTCATACTATTTCAGAAAATCAGCATAGTCAGTTAGAGATGGTTTGGGCTGATCTAGAAGGTCCAAGGTAATATGGGCACCTATCTAAGCAACATTGACAATTCGGGATGAATAGGATGTAGAGTATAACATTTGTCAATAACCTGAGTAACAACAATGATCACACTTTGGGCAAGGCCATTTGCAATTGCTATTGCGAGAATGACCATGATTGGTACTTTATAAGACAATGACAGAAGCATCGATCAAAGCTGAAGCAATGACAAACTCAATGGGCTACTTAGTACGAACCCAAAGTAGAGACCGCACCATGAAAAGGTAGGCATAGTTGGTGACCCCCAAATTTGATCACGAGTGGTAGAGTATTCAAATGGCAAACCATACAAGGCCATGAGCATGAAGAAGATACTATGCTACTTTTTTTCTTTGGCCAGGGTATTAATAAGGGGCAAGGTTCATTGAAATATGGAGAGTACCATGAATCTTTCCCAAATAGGTAGACATAAGGCCCTCTAGCTTTCGAGGAGCAATGACACTCATGAAGTTTTGACAAAGCCCATATAAACGTTCGGTGTCATTGGCATAAAGGATGTTGGCCTATTCTCAAATTAATGCACAAGTGACATGGGCCTAGAAAATCTATTTGATGGTGGGATGAGTGATGGATTTGATGATGCTACACAATTGGGCATCAATCCTAGTCCACTGAGAGCACTCTGCTACAAGAATAACCTTAGCATTCTTGGAGAAGTGGTTGATGTAGTCTTGTCTAGTAAGCTAGAGTTTGATGTCAAATACCTAAGTATCATAGTTGCAACCATCAAGTTTGTCACTAGAGAGAGGCACGGTAACGTAACTAGTAAAGGCAGGAGACCTAGTCTTCAAGACATCTTTGGAACCACCAGAATAGTAATTGGTAGCCATGGGTCACTCTACAAGGGTAGAAATGTAAAGCAAATAGTACCTGTTGGTGGCATAATGGCCAAACAGAGAAGGTGAGGACAAATCCGGATTAAGAAGGCTAAGACAAGCTTGACGATGAAAGTGGCAGCTTGAGATGTCACTAGACGTGCCGCCACGCATGCTTGAAGTGACAAGCGATTAGCTAGATGACAAATAACAACGGAGGCATGTTGATGGCCGAATTAAGACACGACCACCAGGGGTTGGTTGTGCAGAAGGGGCAATTCCAATGTTAGGGTCGTTAGCTAAAAAGAATGCTCGCAAAAGGGTTTCTGGCGATGGCTAATGACGATAGATGGTGGTAGAAGCATGTTGAAAGGACAACATGACAAAGGTAGGGTCAGCAAGCCGAAATAAGAACATGATTGGCCACTTTTTCTCTCTGCTTTGGATACCATCTTGAGAGAGAAAGGGAAGAGAAAGACTTGTGAAATCCATGTGTCTCAACTACATAGCAAAGCATGGATTATATAGACTCTAGTAATAAATACAAAGATATTCATAGATATATATATATATATATAGATATACAATTATCGTAAGTACATGATTTGACATCCTAATTATCCTAATTACAGATTCTAACAAACCTAACTAGCTAACACAAAAAAAAAAAGCCAATAATCACTACTTCAATTTCTAGGTTTGTTTTATATCAATGTACTTAGTTGAAGTGATCAAGAATAACGAAATTAGTATATCAGTTTAATTCCCATGTGCTTGAGAAATTTACTCTTAGTATTGCAGTGCTTTGATAAAGGCTGCTAAACTACTACTAGCATTGGAACTTGGCTGGAAGCACAACTTGATAGAATCTTGCTACGTAGAAAAATCTATGGTCCTCATTAATTATGTAGGGAGTACCAGATGCTCACAACTCTTGAGGAAAAGCTTTTGGCACAAAGATATTAACGGGGATACAAGTGTTAATTTTTGGGAATTTTGTGAAATCATCTCTTTGCACATTTTTGGTTTTCACATTTCATGATAAATAGGGAACCATATGTAAAATTTTGGGAATTTTCTCTCTCTTCAAGAAAGGCTGGACAGAGAATTTCACGTCCCTAATTGATGCACTAAAATTTGCATAATTTTACATATTATTCCCTAGTAAAACAATTGTATGGGATACAACTAGCGAGAGAATGAGCTTCACGTCTCCAGTATAATCCCCGCAAAATTACACATAGATCCTCATTGTTATAGTGCTCATAAAAAAGTTTTGTGTGTACCATACTCCATGATATGTTGTGAGGGTCCATAAATTCCTTCTACTACGCAAATACTCGATATTGGTGACACTTTTTTTCATGCACATGTAATTCTTTTTAGGGGGAAAAAAGGAACTTTACTCCCTTAAAATATAGGCCATATGCATTTCAACCTCAGTATTTTGAAAACATACAAATCGTCCCTTAAACTTTCCTGAATGTACAAATTGACCCTTTTGTTAACTTTTCCATCTATTGTTAACGGAAATAGCATACATTCAAAAAAATTTAGGGTATTGGATTATAGATTTTTTTTTAGTTTAGAGACTAAAATGCACATAACCCAAATTTTAGATGGTATATATAGTTCACTTATTTTTTGTTAACAATGGATGGAAATTTAACAGAATGACTAAAGTGCATGCTCAGGAAAATTTAGGGATTGATTTGCATGTTTTTGAAATGTTAGGGTAAAGTGCATATGACATATACTTCAGAGAAGTAGAGTGCTTTTATCCCTTTTTTTTATTAAGCTCCTTCATATTACTCAATTTGAAATGGATAAGTTATCATGAAGAATTTCTTTTTTGAGGGTTAGGTATCTTTAAACAAAAGAGTATAAACCTAACTAATTGAAAGTAAGGATAGATTCTTGAATTCGACCTTTTGCTGATGTATTACCACGCTCAAGTCAGATTCTTAAATATTTTTTTTTCTTAGTGAGTTATGTGTAAGTAATTTTGAAAGTGTTTATCAAGACTAGAATTATGTCTTTTCCTTATATTAGAATGAGTATTTCACTCTGCCTAAATTTTAATGGAAAAAAAATATTATTTGAGAATTACATCTGTTTTGTTCATATACATAAATCCATTTAATTATGTTTCTTTGAATCTACTCTAAATGCACTTCAAGATTTTTACACTTTACATCGATCTAGTAAGTTGGAGAATGTCAAAACACTTTACTTCTATGTATAGTTTATCATAAATATCACAACACATTGTCAAAGTACGTAACACATCTTTATATTAAGATGAAACTACACTTTTTACTTATATTAATAATTATTAATAATATATAAAAGAACAACCTTGGTTAAGTTTTGCCATGTGGACTTTTGTTTTGACATTTGAAAAAAAAAATTTGCCATTTGGCACGAACAGTAACTGCTTGCATGGCGCCAATAAAAAGGCCTCCTCTTTTTAATTTGAAAGTATTAGTTTTGTTATTAATACCATTCTTATCTATTGGTCAAACTTTCATTTTAAAATTTTGAAAAAATGAAACTCAAAAGTACTTGCATAAGACTAAGTGTGCTTGCATGGCGCCAATAAAAAGGCCTCCTCTTTAATTTGAAAGTATTATTTTTGTTATTAATACCACTCTTATCTATTGGTCAAACTTTCATTTTAAAATTTTGAAAAAATGAAACTCAAAAGTACTTGCATAAGACTAAGTGTAATGAACGATTACGTTTTCCTTATGCAAGCAAATGGTTAAACGAAGATCTGAGGAAGGAGTACTCTATGTCAAGCCACTAATAAAAGAACTACTCTTAATTAAGAACATTTCCCAAAACCCCAGTTCAATATTCTCAGAGAAGCTAAACACATGATACATTGTGTGTAACACCCTCTTGATTATAATATTATGCTTAAGTCATACTATTATATTGGGAGTTGCTATAGTTTAATAAATGGACCTTGACTCATTATTCACTTCACTTTTCGTGAAGATATCACAATATTCGTTACATTCTATAAATATTTGGCATTACAAAATAGGCTTTCGATTTACAATGAATAACTCTACTAAGAGTTTGCAACTAAGAGAAATACCTATTTGATACTAACATATATACATTTGCCATTGGCTTTTAGCAGTCAGTCCATTTCATTCATAGTCCTCTGGGTTAGCCTCCTTCAAGATATGCGAATTGTCTATAGACAACACAGAAACATATATAGGAATGAGAATCTTATATTCTTAGTAGGATTCCTAGCAAATTCATGTCATCGTGGTCGTTCCAGCTACTTCGGTTTTATTATGAAAAGGTGGTTTCATACATAGTAGTACGATTTGTTTGTTTAATTTAGAAAATGTATCTTCTCGAAGCAGATTTCATTTTTAAGTCATTCACTTAGATATAGCATAGAAACAACTATAGCACTACTAAGTAGGCATCTTCCTGACATATCAAATTATCAAACAAAAGTAAATATGCAACATGTTCATAAATCATATGAATAGATGCACTTTCTCACTTTTCTTTCTTACTTCACTTATGCCTTTAATCTTTACTACTCTTGGGTAGCCTGATCAAGGAGTAAGCTCGACTTGTGACCTTCGGCGCACAGTACTAACCTACAAGGGGATCCACGTGCCTCTAAATTTGGAGGGATCTCATTTTGGTCAACTGCCTTCAAAGTAGAGGGATCTCATATCTTTCATATGACTGCCTTCATGTGGAGGGACTTTATAATTGCCTCCATGCGAAGAGATCTTATCTTATTTATTCATAGGTACATCTCATATACTTGAAGAATCTATAATCATAATGCATGATGCATATAGTTTTACTGGAAATCCGGCAACATAATAGCTGGGGGTAAGCTTCCCAGCAATGCAGCAAAGCCATTTCAACCAACCAGTCTAAATAATAGGAACATCATAATTTTGTAACATTATTTCAAAAGTTTAGTAGAGAATTTGCACACATAAACTCAATAAAGTTGCAAATTATAGCTAAGTTGGTCATTCACCCCATGTCCTACACTTGCCCTATTTTGTAAAATGTGCCATAAACTCATTTAAATATGAACTTTTAATATGTTGTAGCATTTTGTGTCTATTTTTAGCTCTCTTTGGTCCCATTAAATTTTGATAAATTGAGTTTTCACTTTAGCTACCCTGATGAGGAGCAAATTTGAGCAGTTAAATGTAGTTCTCTTTGGTCTTATTAAGTTTTGATGAGTACATATTAAGTTATTGAATTTTTTACTCCAACTGCCTTGATGAGGAGCAAATTTGGGCACTTAAATGTAGAAAAATCATCAAAATTCCAATTCTTACTCATTTTATCCGAAATTTATGTCTAAATGAAGCTCACTGAACTATCTTTTATTCCCCACAAGTTTCAGGTTGAATGAGTAAGTATAGCCCAAGTTATGGGCTCTTAATTCGGGCTAAAAGAAACTACCTTATTTCCTATGTACAACATTTTAGGTCAAGTTTAAGAAATTACTTGGAATAGCACAGAATAGATCTAACTTTAAAATTTTTATACCATGATAGTGTTAGCTTCCTAATAAAATTAATTGCACTCAATTTGAAGATGTATAGGACGAGTTATGTCCAACACAGCCCATACTGGTCAGAATAGAGGATAGGATTCAAGGATCTATTTAAAACATTCATAACTCCTTTCTTTCAGACCCAATGACATTATAACTTATATGATTGGAAAACTCTGAATTTCTAATTTTATCTAAAATTAGATTCATAAATTTTTTACCTTTATAGGGCAAGTTGTATAGTTCATCATACAAATAGGTCCTAGGATTTTGTTTTCCAACAACCCTATTTGTGTTCTTCCTTGAGTTTTTGACTGCTAATCTAACCCAAACCAAGAATATTCATGTTTAATCACTTGAAACAAGTCATAAGATAATCATAAAACATTAAGAAGAGAAGGTACATAACAACCCTAATCAGTCACCTAACATTAAAATCAAGTGGAGCACAAGAATCCTACCTTAAATTTAAGCTTGAACTAGCAAGATGCAAGGCTTTTTGGGTAAAGAAACTTGTGTAGGATGAAGAAGCAAGGATGATAGGTGGAAATGAAGAACAAAAATGGGGGAGAGGTCTAGTCTTCTTTGGCCAAAAATTAAAAGGGAGAAAATGGGAATGGTTTGAGTTGTTGATCATAAATGTTGAAAAGGACTTGAGTGCTTTGATTGGTCGAACTCAAGGCTTATTGAATTTTGCTTGGCTGGCCATTTTGGATGGCTAAGATGGTGCCATCAAGAGGGAGTGGATGGCTCAATCATGGCCATCTAAGTTAGGATTTAGTATTGTAAGTTTCTACTAATATAGTGATTACGTTGTGCAATATTGAAATTTAACCAATTCCACTTAAATTAGCAAAATGCTGCTAATGGTCCTCATTAATTTTCTACATAATATATTCAAAATTTTCCAATCCCTAACATTTATATTTTAATCCTAATTGCTCTTATTTCTCTAATGCAATGGAATAGATTTGATAACGGTGCAAATCAGACACATCGTACTTCGGGATGTTACATTGTGTATGTTATTAATTTTTTTGGACAACTTCTTAAAACTATAAATGATTTATCTTTTTGTTTTCTAAAAAACAATTATTTATTTATCTCTTCTTATTTAGACGTATATATTTAAATCAAAATGTTATTTATTTCTCAATATTTAATATATTAGTCCTTATTATATTTTTTCAATTTTTATATCACAATTATTTAATTAGCATTTATAACTTTTTTTTAACAAGTCAATTCGTGTATATTGTGTTCGCTTCATGTACATAGATTATTCTATTATTATCTTTGAACATTAATAAATGAATTTTTAGAGATAAATATTTCAAAAAATTAATTAATACCAACCTATAAAATTTCTTTTGTATAGATTAAGTGCATTCTTTATTTAGCACCAAAAAAAGGTGTATTCTTCATTTCATTTAACTTGCAGTAATATATTTTGTAACAAGGGTGAGTATTCAAGAGCAAAGGTCGGGAGAGCAATAGTGCTCCTAGCAAGAGCATAGGAGAGATAAAAAATAAAAATAAAAAATAGATTAAGAGATAGTTTAATGATATTATTATCAACTTAGAAAAAGATTTTGGTCCTTTTACTTAAATATTATTTTTTTTACAAAGGCAGGCGGATATGGAATAAAAGTCGGACACAAGACATCCTATAATTAATTTTTTTATTTAACTAATTCTTGTTGATGGTTTTTAATATTAATTTTCCCCAAATAATGATCAAGTGCTGCCGATAATGTTGGATTCAGTGTCTTTTGAAGTCATTGACGAGCCATTAACGCAACGTATATTTCGCAACAAAAAATATAATGAAATTGATTAGTCAACAAAAAAATTAATATTTATTATTTTCATAATTTTTTATTTATGATGTGTTTGTTTACGATATTTTGACCAAAAAATTAATTTTTATTAAAAAAATTAATTTTTATATATTTAAATTTTTTTTAAATAATCATATTCTCAAAAAATTTATTTTCAATTTTTTAATTATATATAAAATTTAAATTTTATAATCACTTTTTTTAAAAATTAAAATAAATAAATCATTATTTTTACTTGATCGTTCCACTTTACAAAAGTTGGTCCGACCAAATAAATATAAAATACTATTAACACTAAAACGAGAGTGACAGTCGCTATTTTAACTTGCTCATAGGTATATTTGATGCAGATATCTTTTGATACAGATATTTTTGTTTACGGGCTTTACAAATTTTCACACATCACCATATGTTACTTTTTTTTAGGTACACATCAAGATTTATTACTTTTATTGAGTTAGTGGTTATAAATGGTGCATCAAACACTTGTTGAAGATTAAAGGTTAAGATTTGATAATGTATCAAATAACCAATTAGTTGTGATGCACTACAGTCCCTTATTCCCTTCTTACTTTCATCGCCACCCCCTCACTCTTCTTCTTCTTCTTCCTCCTTTCCTTCTTGTTGTCACCACCGCCACCAGCCATCGCCGTCCCCACTGCCTTGGTGTTACCCATGGCCATGACACCCTTACTATCTCCAACGGCTCTCTAATAGCGTATCAAAGTTACTAGATCAAACCACATCAAGTATCCAGACACAACAAAAAAGAAATGATGCAGCTCAAAAAAATAAAATGAAAAAACCAAAATCTGATCTTTACACAATGGTAGCACTCTTTCACCCAAAACACCAAGCTTCAGTGATCACTTATCTAGCTCTTGAAGCTTGGGGGGTAGAGGAAGTTGTCCAAGTAAGAACAAAAGTGGAAAAGGTGATAACTTTGCTGAAATGGTCAAATTTGGGGTTGGAAATGTTTTATTATTGAACAAATTTTGGTTCAGAATTTAAGTTACATAAAATATCATTTTGTTCTTTTTACTAGTAAATTATTGGAAGGAGAAGAATATAGGGATTTTCTTATCTGAATCTTTCCTAGTGTTGGGTGATTTGTGGTGGTAAGGAAGATGTGAGAAAAGAAAAAGAGAAAGGGTGGGGCGGTGATGGGTGATGGTGGTGGGGGAAGGAGTGGCTAACTGGCCATGCTAAGTGGGAATAGGGGTCGGGGCAGTGGAGAAAGAGAGAGATCAAGAAAATTTATGGTGCATCAGATCTAATGGATTCCAACCATATGTAATATCCTCCCAAATTGATATTATGCTTAAGTCATACTATCTCATTAGGAGTTGTTACAATTAATTAAATGATCATGCTATATGAACTTTGACTCATTATTTGTCTTATTTCCCACGAAATTAATATAGAGTTCTATTACATCCCGCAAATAGGAGGGTGACTAAATAACCCTTCAAACACTAGCAACCATAAAAACATATTTACATATATATACAAATTTCTTCAGTAGCTAGTCTAGTCTCGGTCATGCTCCTCTAGGTTGATCTCCTTTAAGACCTTCTGGGCTATCTAGAGATAACACGGAAACACACACAGGGATGAGAATTTTTTATTCTTAATAGGATTCCTAAGCTACTCGGTAGTCCATGCCATCGTTGTTGTTCCAGCTACTTCGGTTTATTCAAGAAAAAATGATCATGCTATATGAACTATAGATTTCATTTTAGAAAGTTAAAAAAAACTGCTCCAAAGTAGATTCATTTTATCATACACTTGTTAAATAGAGAAAGAATCTCAACCATCAACATGATAATATGGACGATAATTAAATAAGATGCGTAAATTCAAAAATAAAATAAGCAACAGCTGAATAACATTCATAAATGGATGTAGATGTCTTTTTGATACACTTGCTTATCATAAAAATTTTGACATGCACTTATGCTTCCCTTTTTCTTTCTTTACTTGACACACCTAAGTGTTATGTATTGCCATCCATAGCGTGTTTGTACTTTCTTATTTTCCTTTACACTTGGTCCCTTGGAGGTAAATGGCCTTTCTCACCTTTGGGTGATAGCTTGCTTCTTAGGTCCGAACTTATACCTATATATGAGTGATGGGTTTACTTTCCCCGACCCTCACACTGGTCTATTTCCCTTAAATTCGTCAAGGGCTGGCCCAAGTCATATCTTTATTACAGCTTTAATCATAATCATGAATGAATATGCTAGAGGAATTATATTCATGATGCATGGTTTTCTATACTTTTTGCCAAAAATTCGGTAGTATAACGGATCAGATCCACTTCTCTATAAATAGTGCCAGACAACCAGGCAATCATTCATACAGAAAATCAATTGCAATGTATCAATCTCATAACAATTAAATAAGATTCATAACCTTCACCTTAAGTTAGGTTTCTGCCTCTCCCTTTCAATTTTGTCCGAATTTGTAAATTCAAGCATAAATTCTATTTAATTCATTTAGACATAAATTTTGGATATGTTAGAGTGTTATTTGTCTAGTTTCTAACTTTTTGGTCTCGTTTGATTTTGATAAGTATAACTCAAGTTATTGAGTGTTAATTGTAACACCCTCTATTATATAAGCCATGCTCGAGTCATGGAGTTATATTAAGAGGTTGTCACTGTGCTAAGAAAACTTTAAAATATGGAAACTATAATAAATGGCCCTTCAACTCAAGCATTTTATTACTGACTAATAGTCTCTGATACATGGAAAAATAAAATAAAATAATTACACTTTAAAAGAAACTGTGACTGATATAATACACAACGTCTACTTCTGAATAGTCGTTAACTAGCTTCAATGGTCTCTAGATCTGGTTCACGCCCGATTCCTGCTCAATGAATGGCCCCGTACTCCGCCTCGCCCTTGGTTTCCAACTTGGGTGCTGGAATATTTACTTTAAAGGAAAACATACAATGACGCAAAGGAGAACTTCCTAAGGTTCTCTGTAACTCAAAACCAGTCTTATAGTGTCATCATAAACATTCCAACGCCTGTTTCTTATAAAAACGTGAGCATATAAATAAATAAAGTGGTTCAAATTTTAAGTTGAACACACTTTTCGGTTCTGGTTATATTTTTAACAACCACTTGCCATATCATATAAATGCATATAGAAATACTGATAGTATAATATGCTTTAAAGAAAGGTCATAATAGCATTATCACTTAACTAGATGATTAAAAATGCACATATAAATGCGTATACTTGAATGTATGCAAGTGCACTTGACTTAACTTATCTCTTCTTTAACTTGCAACTCAACTCTTGCTATTCCGCACTTGGTCCCTGGAGGTGAATGGCCTCTCACCCCGCCGATAGCACCTTCGTCAGGTCCGAGCTCAGACTATACATGAGTGACGAGTTTATTTTCTCGACTACACCTGGTCTATTCCCTTAAATCTGGTCTGGGCTAGCCTAAGTCTTAGACAAGACTGCTCTCGCCCACGCTATTTGGTCTATGCCATGCCCTTTACGTGGTAGCTTTGTGCGCTCTTTCTTGTAAGTTCTTATTATCTTTTTCCTTTTCATATCTTGTCATGCATGCAGATCGCTTGGTGCATTCATGAGTATGTCTCATGCTTTATACATCATATCATGTTCTAAGCATATACTTGCATGCATGATGTTCATGAATATGACATGTAAACGTAAATACATTCAAAGCATAATCATTCATAGTATAAGTTCTCATAAATCCTTGCCTAATTTCTAAAGATAATCCGGATCGAGTCCGGCTTCCCCATGAATAGTGCCAGACCACCAGTACAATCTTTCAAACTTGTAATTCAATATGGATCAGCCATTATATAGATATTCATAGAATCATTCATCAAGTTCAATTCAAGCATCTATAAGGTTTTCTGGGCCATTCTTCCTATTCTGCCCTGATTTTGGTATACTCCACCTTTATTGCAATTCAACTTATTTGAGTCTAATTTTTGGATATATCATAGCATTATGTGTCTAGTTTCTAACCTTTTTGGTCCCATCTCATTTTGAGTTGTATAACTCAAGATATAAACATTTTATCTTAGCATGTCCTGTTCTAGCCGCATTGGATTCCTATAGAAGAAAATTCACTAAAAATTGAAAACTAGGTGAAATCATGCGAATTTTATATCAAACTAAAGCTAACACAACAAGCTTTAAAATGAGTTAAGTTTCATGTCATTTGCCTAAGTAGATTTTGAGTTATGACCCTCGAAACATTACCGGTCTGTCTTGTTCTAGGCTAGTTTAAACTTAAGCCAACTTCATTGATGTGCTGGGATCAAAGGACAACGAATTAAATTCTGAAATTTTTATGGGATGTTCTCTCATGTGTTAGCTTTCAAACATCTTTGGTTGCACTCAATTTGAGGTTGTATAGGGTGGGATACACCCTTCTCAACCCATGCTGCCCGGGTGAGAACCCAGATTTCTAGGTCTAACTTCAAAAATTCATAACTAATTCTATACTAATCCAATGGCCTTATATTTTATATGTATGGAAAGCCCTGGATGTCTAGTTTCATTTAAAAATGATTTCATCAAATTTAAACGGCGGTAGGTGGAGCCGTACACTCCGCCGTACGGACCGTCGAGGAGAAAACCCTAACAGCTTCTTGAACTCTCCTTGGATTCATGTTTTTCTCTAATCAATCCACCTAATCTTCAATTCAAACTCACATATACACCTTAAACCAATCTTAATTCATCATCATCACTCAAGATAGCATCAGAATCTTGCAAGAAATTGGGAAGAAAATGGAGTCCCAATCAGCCCAATTCAAAGAAAACAAGAAAAGGAGTAGGAATTCCTACCTTAGTGGTGTGAAATCTTGATGGAATTTGATCTTGGAGTGAAGTTGATGGTTGGGGCTTGAGTTGGGGATGAGAGAAAGTGGAAGAAGATGAAGAAGAGTGGGGAAATGGAGGCTGGTTGTGGGGAGGCCAAATGGATGAGTGAGAAAAGTGGAGATATTTGAAGGCTACTTGGTTTTGATTGCGATCCCATTTGCTCATAAAATCTGATTTACCTCCCATCATCAAGGGCAGTCTAGGTGCCACTGAGGGGGAGTATTTGGCCTAAATCTTAGCCAGATTGATTCTAGCAAGACTCATAGAAAATCCTCATCGATCCTGCTCGACAAAAGTTTAAAACACCGTAATTCTTACCGATTTCCTTTAAATTAGTAAACGGTTTTAGAAGAATCCTATGAAGTTTCTATGGCTCTAATCTAATTCCATTATACCTAATCATTCTAAACCACATTCAAACTAGTGAAATTCTAATCGATTAGGTTCTACGTTTAGAACATCAATATTTACCGATTTTCTCCAAACCTAGAAACGTTACTTAATAGTTTTGGTAAGATGTCTTCTGTTCATTTTAATTTATCTTAAGCCTAATCTCTCTAATTAATATCTAATTAATCTCTAATTATCCTTTAATAAATTTCTAATTAGCCTTACCTAATCAATAAGATCGAATAGATTGATTAATAAATATAGATTAAACGCTTTGCAAAATTTTGAACCTTCGCTTTCTCGTTTTTATAGCTAATGGCATATCCGTAACTTTGAGCAAGTCAGGGCACCTAACGTCATTTCACACCGACTGTATCCATGGACCAATTCGGTGAGATTTAAATTTCTACGCTTTTACCACGATTCTCGCTCCGCTTAAAACCCTATTCGCTAATCCTATATACGCGACATAAGCGCCATTTTATGAAAAGTTATGGAGTGAATAGCGACACAGGTCATTTTATAAAAAGTCCAAGGGTTGTTGTGGAAATAATTCTTTGGGGTCAAAATATAATTTCTAAAATTTTTGGGTGTCGTTGTAATTATTAAAGGTTTATAAGGCAATCTGTCATTTCTCAATTTTAACATGCAGTAAGCGTCATATTTTCAATTACAGCCAAGCACTACCCTATAATTAGTGTGAGAATCACACAAGATAAATGGCTTTGAAATTCTCACACTATCTAAGAGAAATAATTCAAAATTTTCATTATACTCCACTTAAGAAAATGGGGAATGTTACATTAATCTGAGGCTATTTTGCAACTAGGCAGATTTGCATACCAGAAAGTAAAAATTTACTAAAAATATAATACATGGTGAAATCATATGAAATTTACATGGTTTTAAAGTTAATTGGACAAATTTCATTCCCAAGAAGTTTCATCTCATTTTCATGAGCAAAGCTAGAGTTATAAGCTCTTGAAGTTGACTAATCTGGACTGCACTATTCTAGCCCAGGTTGGACTTAGGGTGAATTTATTGAATTACTGGGAGTAACTGCGATCGAATCTAACGCTAAAATTTTTATGAAATATTGGTCTATGTTTTAATTTTCTAAAAAAATTGGTTTCACTTAAATTGAAGTTGCATAGGGTGAGAAATACCCTGCACAACACACTCTGGTCAGATTCAGAGACAAAAATCTAGGGCAAACTTCAAAAATTCATATCTCCTTTAGTACTAATCCAATGGCCTTATAATTTATATGGTTGGAAAGCTCTAAATGTCTAATTTCACATAAAAATAGATTCATTAGGTTTGGGTGGCTGTAGGCAGATTCGTATACTCTGGCTATACGGAACTTGAAGGGTTTCTATAGGAAATAGTTTCTGTTTTCTTTGTTCTTGCTTTCCTCTCCTCAATTCAACCCAAACTCAATAAATTTATGGACATTCAATCATAAAGAACCATATAAACATCAATTATCATCAACAAGAAGAGTGGATGAAGAGAGTCATCAGCCACCACTACATTAAATAGTAAGAGAGATTTAAGGCCCTACCTTAAATTTGATGAACCTTGCTAACCTTGGGTTTTTGGAGGCTAGAAACTATAAAGGATTGAAGAGGGAGAGTAAGTTGGAAGAAGAAAAATGGGGGGAGAATGGGCTGAAGATGGCACAAATTGAAGGAGTTTGGAGGGGGTTGGAGGCTTATTTATAGGGGTCAGGTTGGTGGGAGAATAGGTTTTGATTGGTGGAGGAGTGAGTGGCTCATATTGAGCCAAGACTCTCCACCCTTTGAGGTTGCAAGTGGCACGTCTAAAGATGGTGAGGGTGGTTGAATTTTGGCTACTTATATTAGGGTTTTCAGTGATTTTATTGGTTCGGTTCCAACAGTTTATTTATTGAATCTCTACCAATTTTCTTCAAACCGGCTAAACGGTTTAGAAGGATTTGTGAGGTGTTTCTATGGTCTTAATTCAATTGATTCTAATCCTAATCCCTCTAATTAACGTCTAATTGGCCTTAATTAATCACTTGATCAACTTCTAATTAATCTCACTTATACAATAAAATCAAATAATTTGACTGAAAATTAAAAAAGTTTTCGAACATTAACAAAATATACCAATACATCTTCACCACTAGATGACAGTGCATCATGCACCATATATAACCTAGTGCATGGCAGAACGACCCGTATAGAAGACTTGTTGAAATATTATTAGACAAAAAAAAAATCATTGAAAATGAGTTTATCATTTTTTCGATAAATTGAAAAGAACTCAAGAGTCTCTAAAAGAGAGGAGCAAAACAAAAAAATTGACAAAGGACACGCAACTACACAAAGGCAGTGGAGAGCACACACTACACAAACTCCACAGAAAAACTCGACAAAACCAACACAAGCTAACCATGGACAGTAGATACCACACAAGAACCGCAAAAAAACTACAACAAATACTAGGACCAACACATGATGCTTAAGCTCTTTTGTTGACCTCCTTCCACCCCTCTTTCTATAATTTTTACTCAAAATCTGCTCATCATTCTTCACACTAAAGCTTTTTACCAGAGCCTCAATCACCCTATCCTTATTCTTGGCATATAATCTGAGGCTTTTACCAAGGTCCCATGAATGCCTTGCCTCATCATGATTATCTCTACCATGGTTAGCATCCACAACTTCTTGATTCACACAAACATCATTCTCCTTTTGATATTGCCTACGTAAAGAAGCAATGTTTTTAAATTTAATCTTCTTATTCTTTCCCATTTTTGCACACTTTTCCATTTTCTTTGATTTTCTTTTTTCATCCCGTCAATGATAAGATCTTCATTAAACTTGTCACATACCCAGATGTTCTCAGCACACTCCTCCCTACAGGCTCTTTTAGAAGGAGATCCCACTTGCTCCATGCTAAAGGCCTTGATATTGCTCTCCAATTAGGCCTTAGGGGCCAAAACCAAATCCATGCTATACTGGTCACACCCAACAAAATCTCCATGACCAACATGGACTCTCAAAAGAGAATCTAACCCAGGCGGAGCTTAAAGAGAGGATCAATGGATAGAGCAAATTCTAATAGTTGACAAAGGACCTTATGGAAAGAGGAGACCAAGAAGCGGGTGGGTTAAGGAGTATATTTCATCGTAGTACTGAATTATCAATTTAAGAATTTCAAGGAGAGAAGAAAAATTAATTTTAAAGTGAATAAATAAAAGTCAATTTTAGAGAAAAATTTGTCCAAAGGCCCCTAATTACATGCTATGGACACCTCAAATTCCTGGATCACCTACATGGTGTAAATCATTTCATGTGGCAGGTGAAGATAAAGGAAATGAGGATATGGGGCCGGGGTAAGGGTGTCATGGTGGAGGTAGAGGTGGGGTTGGGGCTGGAGGTGCCACTTGAGGTGGTTGACCCGATTGTAGGTGATCTAGATATTTGAGGTGCTCATAATTTCTAGACCATTTTTTTCTCCTACATCCACTTAGTCCATAACTAATATTATGATCAACTAATTTGGAGAATTACGCTTAATTTAAATTTGATAAATATATCATGATCTTATAAAAAAGATAAGAACAAATACACCTTTACTTACTAATCTCTTAAAACTATAAAATATAAAAATTAATGTAAATATCAATACTTAATTAGATCAAATGATCCTATATTTATTTGTTTTAACCAAAATTTTCGATTTAAATTTTGTAAATTAAAAAATTAATGCAAAACATATATATATATATATATATATATATATATATATATATATCAAACATTTCTCATTTCTCCTTCAACCTGTAGGTGTCTGAATCGAAATTCACAAGGCACAGCACAATGCCACTAACAAAGTAACAACAAGCAACCCTTAAGCCTAAACCCGCGTACATAAGCAGTAACGAGGTGACAACTAACAAACCCTAGCACTAATCCCGCGTGGTCAAAATTGTACTGCTGGTGCCACCGCCGCACCCACTGTTAAACCGCACATTTGAATAAAACAACAAACCAAATCAACAAAGATCAAAACGACACCGAAGCGTGCGTGTAAACGGCAACGCAAAAACGGAAATATTTTTATATATAAATAAATTTAAATTTATATTAGGATAGATTGTATTGACTTTTTTCTAGATTTAGTATAATTATATGAGTTTAATAAGAACATATGGATAGTATAAAATTTATTTATATTATTATTTAATTAAAATTTTTTATTTATATAATTATTCAAATAATAAGTAATTATATAAATTTTTTTTATTAATTTAATAATATATAATTAAGTATTTATATAAAAATTTTTTAAATTAATAATATATTTAAATTTAATTCTAATTATATTATATTTGATGTGTCTCTAATTCATTTTATTTAATATATTACGATAAATTTTAAGAGAAGTATTTGTAATTACCTTTAACATTATTATTACTCAATAAAGAAACCCCCCACTTGTGTGATAATATAAAAATATCCAATGCAAATCCACCAGCATACTCATTCATTCATTTTAAATACGTTCCCCGGGACGAAGAAGAAGAGAGGGAACTGAGAAGGAGAGAGGGACAAAGAAAAGAATCCCCAAAACGACACAGAAAATGGCCGTTTCGAGTTGCCACAAGGTTTTCTCTTCTGCCTCCTTCGAGTGCCGTTCAGATCCCGATTTCTCAGCTCCTCCACCGAGGTTCGAGAACCTTCGCCGCCGAAGCCGCCTCGAAACGGCGTCGTTTGGGTCTCTCTCTCTTTCTCCTTCGCTCATCTTCCGTTTCCCGCCAAACTTCCAGCGCCAGCTCAGCACCAAGGCCCGCCGCAACTGCAGCAACATCGGCGTCGCGCAGGTTGTCGCCGCCTCGTGGTCCAACCCCACCGCCGGATCTCCGACGTCCCCGGCGGCCTCCGCCGTCGACGCCGCCGCCGCCTCGCTCTCCGTCGCTTCCGCCGAGATCGCCGGCGACGAGGATGTCGTCGTCGTTGCCGCCGCCGCGGAGGAGGAGCATGGCGGAGATGGAATCGGGCCTGTACAGTTTAAGGGTTCCGTTGACACTAGTTCTTATTCTTCGTTTTTGAAAACCGATGCAAGCAAAGCCATTCATGCCGGTACCTTATCCTCTTTTATTTTTTTGTTTTTTAGATTTGGTTTTGCTTTTATGTTAATTTATAATTATCATTAATTAATGATTTGATTTTTTATAGTGAATGGTGTTAATTATGGGAGTTGAATTAGGTGTTTATTTAATTACGAAGATGATTGATTTTTATAGTTTTTTTTTTTTTTTTTCAGCTGAGAGATTAGGTCGGGGCATTGTAACTGATGCGATTACGACCCCTGTGGTGAACACTTCTGCGTACTTCTTCAAGAAAACCGCTGATCTTATTGATTTCAAGGTACTCACTCTTTCTTAGGAGCATTCAATAAAGTTTGGTATTATTATGTGATGCATGAGACTGTGAAATTTGATAAATGATTCAAGTATGGTATGGATTTGTAGATTTTGTGATTGATACCTGGGGATGGATAATAAATGCATATGTGATGGGTTTTTGTTTCATCTTTGTTTTCAGGAGAAACGCCAAGTTAGTTTTGAATATGGGCGTTATGGAAACCCAACAACGGTGGTTTTGGAGGAGAAGATAAGGTTGGTGTTTGGTTCCTCTTTTGTACCATTGAATGTGGAATACATCAGCTATATCATTAAAATGTAGTTAAAGTGGGGGATAGTGATGGCCCCACGTGATGTGGTGCACATTAGATGTCACAGAACAGAGGTTTCTGTTGCTCAAGTAGCACATAAGAATCTCGCTTTATTGTTGTCTTCTGTTGATTTGATTGTTACGAACTTACGAGGATCTAATGAGGTTTGTTGATGCATTTCTGAACCAGTGCACTGGAGGGGGCTGAATCAACTTTGATCTTGGCATCTGGGATGTGTGCTAGCACGGTCCTGTTGATGGCACTGGTTCCGGCTGGTGGACATCTTGTGACCACCACAGATTGCTACAGGAAAACTAGGATTTTCATTGAAACCATGCTTCCAAAGATGGGAATCACTGTATGTCATCGGCTTATTTTGTTTTTTTGATTAGATTTTGTTTGTATTGGAAACTGCTTCTTATGTTGGCTTGTTTCTTCAAGTAGTTAAGATTTGTTTAACTTATTTAAAGAAAAGTCTCAAGTGTTGTTCTTCCTTTTGTTAAAAGTTCTATAGCTGCTTTCATAATTTGCAAGTTTTTTTCCCTGGAGATTTTACTGAAGGTGGGAAAAAGTTCTGCTTTCAAAATCTGATTGTAAAATGAGGCATCTATTTTTTTTTTCTTTTTTTGATGATTGAGCAGGCTACCATAATTGATCCTGCTGATGTTGGTGCCTTGGAATCTGCATTGGAAAAGAACAATGTCAGTGCTGGAGAGAGTAATTGGTTTCTTTTAAAAGTTTCATTTTGATTTCTCTGGAATTGATGGACAATATTGAGTTCAGAAGGTATGATACATATGTGCAGGTTTCTCTGTTCTTCACTGAGTCTCCTACCAATCCATTCCTCAGATGTGTTGATATTAAGCTGGTTTCAGAGCTTTGTCACAAAAAAGGGGCTTTGGTTTGCATTGATGGTACATTTGCTACACCTTTGAACCAGAAGGCCCTTGCTCTTGGAGCTGATCTTGTGTTGCACTCTGCAACAAAGTACATTGCTGGACATAATGATGTGAGTCAGTCTGATCTTTAAAACCTTGTTTAAAGTACCCTTCTCGCCTTTCTCCCCAAAAAATATTTTTTTAGGAAAACTATACAATCCATAGTTCATTTATTCATAGTTAATCATCAAGGAACCTCTTTTCCCTTGTTTTAGGTCCTTGCTGGTTGCATTAGTGGTTCAGATAAGTTGGTTTCACAAGTTCGTAATTTGCATCATGTTTTGGGTGGTACTCTTAACCCGGTGAGTCATTTCTACAGACCTGTTTCCTTGCCTCTTGGTTGATATATGTTGGCCAAGTCTTTTTCCGTCGAAGGATATATTAATAGATTGTTTTGCTAACTTAGTGCAAAATGTTTTCAATGAACAGAATGCTGCATACCTAATCATTAGAGGCATGAAAACACTGCATCTTCGTGTACAGCAGCAGAATTCAACAGGGTTGAGGATGGCCAAAATTTTAGAGGCACATCCTAAGGTACCATTGTATTGATATATATATATATATATATATATATATATATATATATATATATATATATATATATATATATACAATTTCTTGTCTTCTCTTGCTACTTGGTTATATTTATTAATCTGCTTTTTGGAAACAGTTATTTAGAAGTTTCAAATTAGCCTATGCTTGAGTTTTTAAAAGGACATGTATGGTTGAAGTATATTTTGAGCAGACTTTCTTTTTCCTGTTCATCAAAGTTACATTTATGTTTCCTGTGTGGTCTTCATGATGATGTCTATGTTTTATCATGTCATTTTCCTGTACATACGTGAATGTTATTGTGCATACTAGTGGCATGATCGATAAATGATAGAAGTAATGAGCTGCTTGTGTGAGTGGAAACTGGCTTATTCTGAATTCTTTTGTGTCTTGATACAATTAATTTTAGTTTTCAAATGTGAATTCTTGTTAGTCTGTTGTAGTCTTGTATATTTGTTATTATCATTGTTAATTTTTTCTTGAAACTTTGAGATGGATGCTTAAGCATTTCTTTATAATTCCTTTATATGTTCTTCCACAGGCTGTACCTTTTGCGTTAGGCGTATGTAATGCACTCAGGCAGCCTTTTTTTTTTTTTTCAGAGTTATAAGATTAGTTTTTCATCTATATCTTTTTTCCCGTGTATAATATTTCATGTTCTATAATTTTAGGTACTGATGTGCCATTTTAACATATGCAAATTTACTAATGATGCTAATGCTTTTCTATGAATGGTTTTAAAATGAAATGTCACGTTCTGCATCTTGTGTGAACTGGCCTTAATCTCATGATATTATTGGCAGGTGAAGCGTGTCTACTATCCAGGCTTGCCAAGTCATCCTGAACATGAGCTTGCCAAGAGGCAGATGACTGGTTTTGGTGGTGTTGTCAGTTTTGAGGTAGGTGTTTGCTATTCCAAGTTGTGGTTGCTACCAGCAATTGTTTTCATTTTTAGTAGGTTGTTGTTGACATTATTATTTGCTCAATTCTGATAGTTCTATTTCTAATCATGCAGATTGATGGAGACCTAATGACCACCATAAAATTTGTTGATTCGCTGAAAATCCCATACATTGCTCCATCCTTTGGCGGCTGTGAGAGCATTGTGGATCAGCCTGCCATTATGTCTTACTGGTACTTGCTCAAATTCCTTGTCATGAGCATGAAATAAAACTAGTAAACTACCCGTAATAGGGTCAAGGTCCTACTATAATGTGTCCCTGTGGTCCAAGCATCTTTAGTGGGTCCTATTTAATTTATTGTCGCAATTATGTTTTGATGTTTAATTTTGCAACAGGGATCTTCCTCAGTCTGAAAGGGCTAAGTATGGGATTCATGACAACTTGGTTCGCTTCAGCTTTGGAGTCGAAGACTTTGAAGATCTGAAGGCTGATGTTCTGCGGGCTCTGGAAGCCATATAGACCGTGGTCACCTACCCATTTTGATTGTTTTCTTTGTTCCTTTCTGTTATCACTAGGCTGGTGAATCAATTGAATTTTGATCACTGAATGTTCTGTTGGGCTTAAGTTCTAGGTAGGGTATCTAATTTGAATGTTGTAATGAATTGCTGAAACCTCCATTTGATCTTTGATCATCCTCCATCTCTTCCTCCAATATTAAAAATAAATTTCCTTGGATGCCTGTTATAAAGTAAATTTTCAATGGGAATTCAATTTATGACTTACTTTTCCTTAGGGTATGTCGTCACTTAGCGTGTGTTTGGTCTGGCATTTCCGCGCCCAAGATCAAGTTAAATATGTAACAAATGTAATCATGTGTGAAAAAAAAAATGATGTCTCTGTTTTTCCTCAAAATCGGTTTAGGCAACAAACCCCAGTTGGACCTGAAGAGTGTCAATGCAGCTTCTGCATTTAGTGGATTCACGTTCAAAAATTTTGAATTGCAAATTTCCAATTCTATCCGTCCAGCCAAGTGTAATTTCAATAGCCACACATCCAAATTTTGTTTTGATTAAATTTATATTTTAGATCTTAAAAGATTTTTTTTATTACTTTACTCTTTAAAAGATTAAATGTATATATTTTAATTCTTAAAAATCAATAAGAGAGAGAGTGCAATGGCGAGGTCTTGCACGATGAGGAGAGAGGGAATGGGGGAGGAGGGTTGGAGAAAGGTGATAGCATAAAGGATGTAGCATTAGGGGGGAGGCAAGGAAGAGTTTCTTTTTGTACCAAAGTGATGGTGGGCTCCACTATGACTCATACCAATTTGGATAAGGATTTGCTAGGTAAGAACTGGGCTTGGATTGAGTTTGCGGAGGGGGATAAGCTTCTTTTGAAGGTTTATTTTGCAGAGAGTGTTCTGCAAGCTTTGTCACAACCATGGAAGGACGCTTTAGTTGTCAAGTTGCTGGACAAGCATATGAGTTATACTACGATGAGAGAGCATCTTTGTGGCTTATGGTATTTACAAGTAGGTTAAGATATCACAATTGCTAGGAACAATTATTTTTTGGTCAAGTTTGATTTATCGGAATATAGAGAGAAGGTGGTTATTAGTGGTCCTTGGATGCTGGGAGATCACTACTTGGCTGTTAAGAAATGATCACCCTTATTCAATCTAGCTGACCTGTGTTTTACTTATACTATGGTTTGGATTCACTTCTCTTATCTAAATCATATGTACTATAAGGAGGGTGCAATTTTGACCATTGCAATAGCGATTGGCAAACCTATCAAGGTTGATCTTGCTACTAAGAATGTGGAACGAGGTTGGTTTGCTAGAGTTTGCGTGGAGATAGACTTGGCCAAGCTGGTGGTGAAGCAGGTCTAGATAACGGATCATTTTCATAAGATGGAGTTCGAGAGTTTGCATTTGCTGTGTTTGTCTTGTGGGTGGTATTGTCATGTAGGAAGGGAGTGCCAATTTCAAAAGGCTTTGTTGGTGCAACCCTACAACCCAATGTGCCATCGCCGATACAAAAGAAACCTAACCAAGTTCCTGATGATCAGACTATCAACATGAAACCAGTTCAAAATTCAAATTCAAATTCTAATCGTGTTGATAGGGAGTGGATCACAAATGGAAAACAGAAACAATCAATCAAGGGATCTTCAAAGATTAGCATAAATAAAGGGAAAATGGTTGACTTAGGGAAGATTATTATGGGAGACAAAGGGTATGTGAGTGAAGGAGAAAAAGAGGCATGTGACATTTTAAAAAATAAGCATGAGTATGGGTGCCAAGAAGCATGCAGACACAGCTACTATTCACGTGAGTGTTGCAAACCTTAAGCCACCATTTACGTTCATTGTTGTCCATTTGGATTCTTTGGTGTGTAGCAAATGAATCATGAAGCCATCAATGATGGTAGAGAGGATGCCAGATAGAGCTCTAATCATTAGGAGGAAGAGGGTTCACAGAGATAACTCTTGTAGCCAACCTTCAAAGAGCTCCCCAGTACTTTGAGATAGCTTTGATAGTTCGTAAGATTGTTCCTGCGGTGGATAATGCAGAGGTAACTCTGACTTCTTCTGGCTTTTGGAGAGTGAAATGAATAGAGTGGTGGGGGTAAAGGACTTATAGAAGCAAAATGATGGCAGTATAGTTAGCCCAACGCAGAAGGATGTCGTCTTTGTTCTCTTATCATTATGTCATTATGATTATGGAATTTAAAGATATGACTATCTTAGCATGGAATATTTGAGGTGGTGTTAGTAGGCTGGGTAGGAGACATACTCATGAACTTGTATATAAATTTCATTGTTTGTTCTTCTTTTTACTAGATATGCACACCCCTTTCTCAAAAGCTGAGAGGTTTTGGAAGTTCATTACGGTATGAGGTGTTGCTTGTGGTGGAGGCGATGGGTCACTTTAGGGGTACTTGGGTTTTATCTATAGGTGATTCTTTTTCTACTAGTGTGGTTCATGTGACCAATCAAATTGTTTCCTTTATTATCAGTTGTGGGAGGTCTAGATGGCTTTGCTCAATAGTTCATGACAGTCCTATTCTTTCTATTCATACTCAGTTGTGGGATAGCTTGCGGGAAATTAGGAGGAATTTTCCTATGCCTTGGGTCCTTTTAGGGGACTTTAATGAGATTTTGTTACCATCTAAGGTCCGAGGTGGCACTTTTCATCAAATCGTGCTCTAGCTTTTTCTCAAGCCTTAGAAGAATGTGGCTTATTTGATTTGGGTGCAATTGGTAATAAATTTACTTGGTTTGGGGAGAACCTTTTTGACTGCACTCTAATCATTCTACTATTTTATTGCGGTGCAACAGATGGGTAGAGAGTAGGACAAACCATCCTTTTCATTTCCAGACGGCTTGGACTCTCCATAGGGAGTATGATAATCTTGTGAGATTGGCTTGGCAAAGGAGGAACATTTTGCTCAACATTGTCTTGCTGAACTGGGGCGTGATTCTTTGGAGTTCAATGTTAAGGTTTTTGGTAATATATTTCGGAGAAAAAAGTGTTTGGAAGCTAGAAGTAGAGGGATTCAGAGATGTCTCAAGCAGGGTAAGTCCTCTAATTTAATCTCTTTTGAGAAGGTACTTCAAGTTGAGTATAATGAAGTGCTAGCTCAAGAAGAGATGTTGTGGTTCCAGAAGTCTAGAGAGAAATGGGTTCGGTATGGTGATAGAAATAATACTTTCTTTCATGCTCAAACTATTATGAGAAGAAAGAGGAATAAAATTTATGGGTTGTTTCTAGATGATAGCTATTGGATTTCTGATCCTAAAAGAATTAAGCAGGAAGCTCTACTTTTCTACAAGAAAATCTTCACTATGAGATCCCAGTGCATTTATAATGGTTTTAGGTGGCCACTCCCTCTATTCCCCAAGGTTGTGTATCAGCCCTCTTAGCTCTTGTGGCTAGAGATAAGGTGCATCAAGCATTGATGAGCATGGATTCTTATAAAGCTCCAGGTCTAGATGGTTTTCAACTATTGTATTTCAAGAGATATTGGGATGTGGTAGGAGAAGATATTTGGAGGTTGATGAGAGATGCTTTTGAGGCTGGTAGGGTTAACCTAGCTCTTATAGAAGCGCTTATTGTGCTTATTACTAAGGGGGATCAACCCATGCATTTGAAGAATTTTTGCCACATTAGCCTTCATAATGTGATTTTCAAAGTAGTTACAAAGGTTATTGTGAACAGGCTTCATCCTTTCACGATGGATATTATTGGCCCTTTCCAAAGCAATTTTATTCCTAAAAGAAGGACTGGGGATAATGCTATTGTTGTGTAGGAGCTTTTTCATTTTATGCACAAGACTAAGATGAAGAAGGGTGTAGTGGGTTTTTAAATTGAATTAGAGAAAGCATATGACAAGGTGGACTAGGATTTTTTGGAGAAAACTCTTTATGATTGTGGCTTTCTTGCTAGAGCTATTTCCTTGGTTATGAGTTGTGTTAGATCTTCTACTATGTCTACTCTTTGAAATGGAGCTAAATTGGAAGGTTTCTCAGCTTTTAGAGGGCTTAGACAGGGGGACCCTATATCTCTGTATTTATTTTGGTAGTGATGTTGAAATTGGCAAAATTCAACAATTAGTTTTTGAGAAGAAGTGGCTGCCTATTTCTATTTCCAAAAATGGGCCTCCGACTCTTATTTGTTTTTTGCTGATGATATAGTACTTTTTTCTAAAGCTAAGATTCTTAGGTGTGGCTCATGGTGGATACTCTAAATTATTTCCATCAAGCTTATGTTCTTAAGGTTAATTTTGATAAATATATAGGAATGTGATCTCCTTTTGTGTTTTCCTACAAGAAGGAAAAATTTACATTTAGATCTACCATTCGATTCTGGAGATCTTGGTAGATATCTGGGATTTTTCTCTTGTGACTGGGAGAAGAAAACTATTTTTGAGCCTCTAATGGAAAAGATTCAAACTTGTTTGGCTTATCAAAAAGGTCATCTTCTAAACAAAGTTGGGAAATTGTGTTTGGCATAGTCTATTTTATCTGCTATGCCTACTTATTCTTTGCAATGTTTTTGGCTTCCTTCCTCTATATGCTCTTGTATTGACTAAACTATTCATTCCTTTTTTGGGGGAAGGATTGTAACTTCTCAGAGCTAAAATTTGGTGAGGTGGACTAGTATTGCTTGCCCTAAGAGGCTTGGTGGATTGGGTTTGTGGTAGTCCAGGTTAATGAATGTGGCTCTTTTAGGGAAACTCACGTGGTCTCTGGTTATTGGTGAAAATAAGGTTTGGGTCCCTCTTTTGACAAATAAATATTTGAATAGCTGCTTGACACTTGATTGTGCTTCTTATCCTGTGGGTGTTTTTGTTATTTGGAAAAGCATTGTGAAAGCTATGTTAATGATCAAGGAGGGGTTTTATTTTCGTATTAGCGATGGAAATACTTCTGCCTGGTATGATTCTTGGTCTGGCTATGGTTGCCTTTGTGATATCATTCCTTATGTTCATGTGTCTAAGCTTGAGTTTTGTGTGAGGCATTTGTGGCACAATAATGCTTGGAACTTCTCCATATTTGCCATTCCTATTCCTACGGATGTTATTAATGATATCTCCAGGATCCCCTTCTGTTCTACCACTACTATTGTTGAATGTTGGGTGGAGGGTGGTTGCCTTTATGGGGAATATTTAGCTGCTGTCGGCTATATGTGGTTGGTGAAGAGGTTTCATTCTCAAGAGGATGGGTGTTTGTGTGGGTCGGTTTGGAGGTTAACAGTCCCAACCAAAATTCAACTCTTAGTTTGGTTAATTCTTCAAGAAGCTTTCCCACTAACCTTTTTATGGTTTGGCCCTGGGTTATTTACTACTCCTAGTTGTGCCAGGTGTGGCCATAAGAATGAAGATATACTCTATTATTTGCACAACTATGAGTCCTCATGTGCAGTCTGGTCTCACATGGGTTTTTCTGTTGATTCGATGTTTTGGCAGTAGGATATTATTAGGTGGGTTCCTATTAATGCTCTAGGAGGTAGTTGCACTTTATTTTTTTCTTCTCTTTGGTGGGTATAGCGTTGACGCAATAATGTGCTTTTGGGGCAGAATGATTGTTCTTTCTCTATGGTGATTTGGAGTGTTATGCAGTCTTATAAGGATTTTGCTGATATTTTGTCTTTACCCAGTCATCATAGTGAACCTTTGAGAGAAGTTAAGTGGGTACATTTGAGAGAAAATGCCATTAAGATTGATACTGATCGTAGCTATTTGTCGAATCTTCATAAGGCTAGAATTAGTGATGTGCTTCATTATTGTACAAGGCACTAGGTTTCTGGTTTCTATGGTTTTGTTGGCAATGTGGACATCCTTTATGTGGAGCTTCTTGCAATCAAAGCAGGCCTTAATCATGCTTGGAGTTTAGGGTATTGCCTTGATCTTGTTGTCACTAATAGGTGGGCCCGTAGGAGTGCTCTTGTCCCTCTGTTGCAACTGCAGCAATCGAACCTCAGTTAGTCGCTGGGCGAACTCATACTAATATTGGAAGAAATAAGACAAATTAGATTTAAAGAATAACAAATATAATAAATTAAAAGTATTGGAAGCTAAACTTATAAGTACTTACATATGTGGTTTCCAACCGAGTATCAACACACTAGGACTTGTCTAGCTTTGGGGTATAGGTCTCCCGAAACGAGCTCCTTTAAGTCGGCGGCTTGCTCAATGTCTTCTCCTACATTTCAAACAATTTTTACATAATCATATAATATTTCATACAGAAATTGAATAACTAAATGAGTAAAGGATGATATTTACTGTCTTCAACCGCGTGTCCTCAATAGTAGTGGAGCCTCCAATATGCAATAAGCCAACTTAGGCTGATCCTCTGCTCGCCTGGGCCTTCACCTGCTTTGCTTTGAACTTGGGCGAGTCTTAGTAAACCTTCAGTGCCTGGAGGATGTCATCATTAAACCAATGGATGCTAGCATCATTCTTGCAAATATCATGAAATATATCGCTGAGCCACTTCTCAGCCCTAGTCCTTCACACCTTGTAGATTGAAGTCTCCTCACATTGATCAATAGTGAACATATAGTGCACATAAGTAACACAATAGTCAACTCGATTGCAATAAATAAGTATGCATAAAAATAAAAATTAAAACTGATAATAAAAAAGTAATGATTAGTTTACCATCTGCTCTCTCTACTAGAACTCTTGTGTAGTCTTAAGAGCTTGCATAAAATTGGTATATGGGCTACGAAAGTTCTCCTTAAATGTCTCGGTAATCCTATACAAGACCGGAGCTGGTGGAATCCAACTGTGTCATAAACAATAGGCTAAGTATGTATCTGTTAATTAAATTTTCTATCACAATTAAAAAATAATAATAAATTGAAATTTGAAATTATTTACTAGGATTTATCATCATGTTTGAGCTCCATAGGCTGGTTCGTGGAGCCCTATGAGGGGGTGAATGATGAGGCCTTAGCACTCTATGAACCAGGCTGGCTAGGTGTAAGGGAGTGAGTGGGAGTGGAACTAAGTACAGGTGAAGTGCGGACCTCACATCCTGTAGGTGGAGGTGTAGGTAGAGAATGCTAAGGGGGAATGAGGGCTGAGACCCTAACTCTATATATCCAAGGTTGGGTATCATAACAAACTCCTGGTTATGTAGAGGATGACTAGGAGGAGTGGAGGTAGTAGCAATAGTAGAAAATTCTTGTTTAGAACCAAATCCTCATCCTATCATACATAATCTGTATAACATGTGTATAAATCAATAAATATATACATCAAACATAACATGCATATAATTATAAGTGCAAATAATTAAACTATAATATCAAAATAAATATGCACAAAATTGAAAATGTACGAGATATATTAATTAAAAAAAACATAACACACTTGGCATCTCGTTAATCTAAAAGTTGAGGACTATCTTTATTATTCTCAGTTTCAACATTGTCATCGAATTCCACTCCCTCATCCTCAATTTTGGCCCCTCTCATCAGACCGATTCATTGAATATTGCCTCGGGAGTTCAATTATGTCAACTTCTCTTAAGACGAAACATAGATTCAAGGAGATGTTGGTATCAATAATAACCCTGGAAGGACTTGAATAATCGGTCTAGTAAGTTTGTTCAGATGCTTCTTCAACCTCTATTCTACCCTTTGGTTTACATTTTATTACCACCCTCTAGTTAGATTTGCACCTGCTAGGGTACAGTAGGTAATAAATTTGTCTTGCATTTTGGGTGATAATAAATAGATCAAAATTTTCATATATTTTATTATGGTTAATTTTAATTATTTTGTAGTGATTGTATTTACGTATTCCCCAAGATGTGTTGGATCATACCATTTACAAGCGAATAGCACAACCTTTTTTAGAGGTTCACTAGGGTATTCTAACTCAAATATTTTATTAACCACTCCACGCTAGTCACTTTCTCTATCTCTAGTATCTCCTTAACACAAACCCTAGTATTGTCAATTTTCTTCCCTTTTCTCCATTTAATTGTATGAAACTTGCAACCATTAACATGGTACGTTGGCCAACTTATAGCTTTGGTTTTTCGACCCCAACCAAAATTATACAAATGAGGATTGGTTACACCATTCCTTTGATCATGCACCTGAGTATAAAGATTGGAATATCAATCGCATAATGAAACAAGAACACAAACAATAAAATAGAATCATTGTGTTACATACAAATGATTTGAATCATTCGAGAAATTGTTTAAGAGATTGTTGACCATATAGTTGTTTAAAATACCTGTAAGCATTGAACAAACCACAAGAGAAGACACATTGTCATAATTTACCATTATATAGGATTTGAAGAATTAGAGAACAAATAATACAAGAAAATAGTTTATCAGTTACTTTCTAAATGACTCAACTTCATCACAATTTAATAATATATGCAAATAAACTTCAATTCACTCCCAGTCTATTATCGATCTTTACATTGTCCAATAGCATAGCTAGGTTTGTTGAATATTGACAAGGTTGGTTTGATTGAATTTTCACCACCATCATCATTCCGAACAACTCTGGTTCTCTAAAATTGGACATGCAACTCAAAGTAGTAGGAGCAAGAGTCAGATGTCTGCTTCAAAATGTATGTCTAAGATATCGATCCCTCTACTTTAGTTCTATTCTTTACCGTTCTTTTGAACGCTCCTATTTCCTACTCGAACAGGTACATCCACCTATATTAGATTGGCCCATACACTCGTGTTTCGTAGGCTAAGTGTACAAGTAAGTGCTCTATGAAGTCAAAAAATCCAGGAGGAAAGATCTTATTTAACTTATAAAGAGTAATGAGAATGTTGCTTCTCTATCACCAAAAGAGCATCAACCTTAATAGTGGATGAACACAAATATCTGAAATACTTACTCAACTTAATTAGCAACCTTCAAACATGATCAGGCAATTCTCTTAATACAACAGGCAGCAAATATTCCATAAATATATGATAGTCGTGACTTTTCATGCCAAAAAGCTTTCCTTATGCAACATTCACATATATACCCAAGTTTAAGGCATAACCATCCAATATTTTTAACTCTTGCACCCATTTACACACATCTTATCTCTACACAAAGGTCAATGTATAACTAGCCTTAGACTTAGACCAATGACCATCTCTTAAGGGTTGTAAATTTAAGCTAGAGCATTTACAGTACTCCTTCAAATCCATCATTGCTTTCTTCTTGTTTTTAGTTCGGTCACTATTCATCATAGTGTGCATAATATTATCAAATGCATTCTTCTTAACATGCATTATATCTAAATAATGACGAACTAAGTGATCGTTCCAATAGAATAGTTTCCAGAATATACTTGGTTTGGTCCAAGTGTGTTCTACTCCATAACCAGGCAATCTAATAGATTTCTTAACTTATGTAATCTTTGGAAGTTGCCTAACTCTATCCCAAATTTGTTGACCGGTAAGTCTAACAGGAGCCTCCTTACTCCCTATGGTGTTCTTTCTAAATCTATACCTATTGCACTTATAAGTATAATCCATATCTAAAAACCTTCTATGATAGTCAAACCAATAATTCTTTCCACCATACTTTAGAGTGAATGTTTTTGTATTCTCCGCACATATCAAACATGCCAATTTCCCCTACATCATCCATCAAGATAACATCCTGTAAGTTGGAAAATTATTGATGGTCCACATCAATGCTATGCTTAACCTAAAATTCTACTTGGTTGAGATGGCATAAGTCAAAATACCATCACACTATAACACATTCAATTCATCAATTAAAGGTTGGAGATAGATATCAATCTTGACCTTCGAATTATCGAGACCCGGGATTATGCAAGTTAAGAACAAGTAAGGATCTTTCATACATATTTCAGGCAGAAGATTGTAAGGAGTAACAATCACATGCTAACAAGAATATGGTTTACTAAATTAATTATTAGGATTCAAACCATCTGCATATAGTCCTAACCTAATATTGCGGGGATCGGATGCAAAATCAGAATAGATTTGATTAAAATGTTGCCAAGCTTTACCATGAGAAAAATGTGTCAATAAATCATCACTCCTTCAGTTCTCAAATTGCCACCTCATGTAAAATACTGAACTCATTGATGCATACAACATTTTAAATCTAGAGATTAGGGGCAGTATGCAAAACATCCTTATATGTCACATTTTCCCCTCTCTTTGGCTTAAACCTAGGCTCTTCATAGATTTTACAATGAGTCAGGGCAACATCATATTTGTAATAGAGCATACACCTATTCAAGTAGCAATCAATCTTTACTTCATTCAACCCAAGATTAGAAACTAAACTTTTGGCTTGGTAAAACTCCCTTGGGATAATTGTTAGTTGTGGACTAATCTCACTCATTAATGAAGCCCACTGATCAAAGGAACTTTGGCTTTATTTCGCCTTTGACTTATATTACTTAACATTCTTATTGTTAGAGACAATTGGGAATGCACACACCCTTCCCATAAAGGTCTATTCACTGCGTCTAATAAACTATAAAATTTCTTATCATCTGGATTAGAAACCTCTTCTGAAGGTTTGGAATACATTCCAAACTCATGGCCAACAACATTGAAAATCATTCCCTAATAATGACTAAGGTTATCTTTTCAAGTCACATTACCACCCTTTCGTTACATACATTGGCTCTAGTTGAACTACTTCAAACATAACCCATATCAAATTGATTCTTCGGTGGTAGGACTTTCCCATGTTCAGTTCAAACCTAGTAATCAGGCTTAAACCTATCCTTGTACAGGTGATATCTAATAGACTCTATGTCTAAAAATCTCCTACATTTGTATTTATGACAAGGACACCTAATTGTCCATTCATGTGTAAACTGCTCTATTTAAACACAAACTGCTGTGAATTCTTCAACCCCCTAATAAAATTCTAGTTTAATCTCCCTTCACCTGGGTGCAATCTATCATACATCCGTACTCAATTTGAAGCAAACATTTTGTATCTCAACAATATTACACACTTACATAGCAATACAATCATACATCAATAAAAAAAATTCGGTAGAGTCTCCCCGTAAATTAGGAGTCTTCACTAATTCTTCTTACAATAATTTTTTAGTCCACAATAATATTTTAATGTACGCTTTCAATATTTATTTAATTCAACCAATATTTTCAAATAATGTTCAAAAAGATTTAGGTAGAGTCTTATTTTAAATTAGGAGCCTACAAAAAAATTAATTCATCAATTAAACATAAATAACAATTACTTATTTCATTACAACAATTATTTAATTCATACAATATTCTAAATGATTAACAAAATTTAGGCAGAGTCTCCCCTTAATTTAGGAGTCTCCACAAAAATTATTTTATCAATCAAATACAAATAACAAACACATGAAATCATATAAATTAATCAATTAATCTTAAAAACTATTCTAGAGCGCATCCCCTTACTTCACATTATGCAGGCACACTACACCACTGCATATAGTCCAAACAATGGGAACGAACTCTAAGCCTTTTCCCAGTCATACACTTCCATCCTCCTTCTTTCATTCTACAACTCTATCATAGAAATTTTTAGTCTCTAATAATTCAGAAAACATAAAGTTAAATAAATGGTACGATATACATACCTAATACTTCCCAATTCACTCTAATAAGTCAATGCACCAATTATCAAGTGCTCCAAATGAGATCTTTAACAATCAATACAATAATATAAGTTAGTTAACTAACTTAGAAACTAAAAACTTGAGTAAAGAAATGAGAAAAAAAAGGAGACTAAATAAAAGAACTAAACCGATTAAAATACTTAATAACATGTTACAAACATAATGGCGGTCTCGGTGATGAAATGTGTAACATCCTCAATTTAAATGTGGTGCAAATTACATTAGTAACTTGAGAGTAATTTGGCACTTAATGAGGAAATTTCAAGATTAGAGCTTAATTAAGGGGTTGACTCGGACGAAGGGTCAAGAGATATGCCTGTCGAGGTTAGATAATCTCTAATTAAGTAAGTTAGAGCCCTATAGCTTACTTAAGCACTGTCGCACTTAATTAGCTTACTCGAGTTTAATTAAAGTTAATTAAGCTTAATCGTGAGATTAATTTTTGTTAATCATGTTCTTGTGTGTTAATCACTAATTCTTGCTTAATCACCTTAATTAAGTTGTATGAGCACTTAATCACATGATTAAATTCAAATTTAGTCAGCCCAAACTGATAAAGTAGAGAGTGATGTCATAAAAGCAAAAGCATGAGAGCAAGACTCACTTTTATGTAGAGTTTGACCATGCTTTGTCTCCCCATCATCCCATTTGTCCCCTTAATCACTAATTAACACAAGATAACACAAAGTGAAGCAAATATCTCATCCTCCCTCCTTAAAGTGGGCGCCACTTTCTCTCTCTCCTCCTCATTCATTTTCATTTCCACTCATCCTATTCTCTTTCTTCAAGCCAAATTCTCTAACTTCTCTCTAAATACTTCTTCATCTTCTTCATCTTCCTCTTCCTTTCTCCACCGGCAGCCACCTAAACCACTCACTTCAACCTTCAAAGACCTCATCTTTGGGTCTTTGGAGACAAGATCAAACACTACAACCTCCATTTCCACAAGATTTCAAGAGCTTCTCCTTCCTTCTTACCAAAACCGCCATACCTTCATCATCAAGAGGAGTCATCATCTTCTTCTTCCATTTCTCTTGTTTTTGCGCCATCTTCAAGAAAGGTAGTGATCTTCATCTTTTTCATTTTGTTTGCTCAAGAAAGCTTGGAGCTTGGGTCTTTCATGACCAAGATCTCTAAGTGAAAACTTGAGAAGATCCTTCATGTTCTTCATGTGTTCTTAAGTTTCTCTTTTAGAAAAATATGTTCTTGATATTCTTCATGTGTTCTTAAGTTTCCTCTTTTAGTAAAATATGTTCTTGATGTTTCTTCATGTGTTCTTAAGTTTCTTCTTTTGGAAACCTATGTTCTTATTGATCTCTAGCTTAAAGTTGTTCCTTTCTCTTTTATGATGAGTGAATGATTAGAAAAGCTTCACCTTTCTATGTTGCCATGATTTGATAAGACTATGAACCTTCTCAAAGTTTTAGACTTTAAAAAGTTTGCTTCATGATTTCTTCAAAGTGGCGCAACTTTCAACCTTCCATAAAGTTTTATTTTGTTTTGTTTTGTAGACAAGAATACGTGAAAGTCTAAACTTTTTGAGTTAGAAAAAGCGATATCTTGTCACTTTAGGCTTTAGAAATCAAACCTTAAAGAAAAAGACCTTTCACAAAGTTTCAAACTTTATTCAAGAATGAGATCATTAAGTTATAAAAATGTTGTTCTATAACATTTCATTCATAAAGTTTAGACTTTGAACCCAACTAATGCAAAAGGTGTTAACTTTTATAAAGAACAAGACTTTTTATTCAAAAAGCTAGTAGCTTGTATCATTAATTCATAAAGATCTAATCTTAAGATAAGAGCTTAATGTCAAAGGCACTTACTTTCATAAAGAATAAGACTTTATGACTACTTTATAAAGAATGACAACTTTAATAATGTTTAAGGCAAAACCTTGGTATGTTATTAGTAAAAGTTTAAAACTTTGCAACTTGACTAAGTTAAAAGTCACCCTTGGTGATTAGTGAATATTGGTGTTGTTGGGTTCATGATGTGGTTATGCGTTGTCATGACCCAAGGATTAGAGGGATCTCGAACTCCTTGGGAACAGTATGATTAGGGCCTCTAAGCATACCATGAACCTAGGAATCACTAAGTGCGCTATCTCAAGGAAAGGAAACAATCACATAATTTAATTAATTTGAACAAGTGTTTCATAAGACATGTACTTAAGTAAAGCCTACTTTCATCCAAGGACCAAGTAACTAAAAGACTATAAACACATATTCTAACTATGTGATTCTATCATGGGAAATCATGTGATGATTCATAATATTCTTCACAAAGAACAACACAACTATAAACTCCTTTAGGGTATGAGTGTGTGATGCCACTTGGCATGATGAATGATGAGATTGATTGAGCTTTGTCTCATGATTGAATGATAAGTGTGATGATATGATATAGATATGATGAACTATTGGTTGAATCTTTGATGATTGGCATTTTGGGGAAGGCTGCAGTCTAAGCGCGTTATGCTTTTCGATTTCCATCAAAATTATGGACTTATTCATATCATTGCATCGTCTAGTCAGGAGTTATGCATGTAAAGTATAAAGATAAGAAAAGAATCAATGGGGCGTGACCCTTCAATCACTTGGTAAGGGAAGTGAGAGGCGGCAATCCACAAGGAACCTCTATGAGGAGGCAAGGGTGTTTTGGAGGACCCTCCAACTTAGAGGTAACCAATATAGAACTTAGTCCGATTTGGTTAGTGCTGCGTGGCAACCCATGAATGAGCTCATGTCCAAAAGCGATCTATTTCAAAGGAAAGTAAAGAATGTTAAGCCGTGCTAAAAATGAAAGTAAAGTCTAAGTATGACCATGGTTACATACGTGATGATGCGTGTCTTTGCATGAAAGTATATGGCCCATTTGCATTATGGATGTTATTCTATGTTTTGAAATGGATGTTAGTCATGATGATGTGTTTATGATGTTAAGTTTAAAAGCAACCCATTTGTTTAAGTTTTCAAAACCATTAAAAATTGAACTTATATCTGTCCCTGTTTTGTAAAGTAAATCCGAAGTGGGTGGGGTGATTTAGCGATGACCTTGTGTTTGTCTAACGCGATCTCCGAGAAATTTAGTATTTCTCATTCCTACATTTCGATGTCGTCTTGAGAGGATGTCGGCGTCGAACGCGATGGTGATCTACATTGAGTTCAGATGTGGCGTTGGCGCTTGACCCGGTCTTGACGCCTCGATCTTTGTCGGCGCAACTGATAGTCTACATCTTCCACGACCGCCAGTTCAGACTCAGTGATGAGCCCATTTTTCCGACCGCGTCAGCCATTTGGCGAGGTTACTATGGATGACATTCGCCCTACTTTCAGCCCGAGATACCCCAGCGATGATGATGAGACGACACGGATACCCGTTTGACTGCATTGTTTCACGGATTCCCGATCCCTCGGGCCGTCTTATCCGAGCTTCCATGTGAGACCGTCCGTCGAGCCCCTCTATCCGACTCATTCTGCAGGGGTTCTCACCGTTCGGAGTTAAATGCGCGACCTTGATGATTCGTTTATCTTGATTCTTACGCTTCATCTGGCCCATTTTCACCCCAGGTTCGGCGGGCGTGGGTTCATTCGCACTGCGCTATGCCCGTGGCGAGGCGATCTTTCGAAGGAGGACATGGTAGTACTTCTCCTGAGTGATATAAGGCAGTTTCCCTCCCGCCAGATGCTTGATGTGGCATTGCATCAAGGCGAGAACACGGATAGCCCCTTGGTAGTAGTTATAGGGTTACTATTCATTATGTGGCATGCTTGGTAGTAGGATTCTCGATGTATTTCCTTTTATTATGTATTGGTAGGCTTTTGTGTAGGGCCGAGCGATAGAATCTCGGACCCATTATTATCTTATGTATGAACTAGTACGACTCTTATTGTATTATCATGGTTGGTAGTGGAATGAATGTTACATTATTCTAAAATTGTGGTTACTCTTATGGTCTCTATGCTTGTTAAATCACGATATATATATGGGATAAGCGGTGTTACTTTATATGTTCACGTCTTGCTCATGGCTCTCGATTTCAAAAATGGTTTACTTGTCTTGTAGAAAAATTTTACCCTATTTTGGTATAAAGTAATTTCTAAAAGGTAATAATAGTTCATGAGCAAAAGTAGCAACTAGTAATTCCACAATATGACTTAAGCATAGAATGGAACTACTAGGTTGTTACAAAATGAAAGCTCTGGCGGCGCTCCAATGGCCAATGGCTGAATAGGGGACAAGAGAGAAAAAAAGAGAGAGTAGAGAGAAGGAGGGAGGTGGAGCGAATGAGGAAGAAGAAAGAGTTTCTCGTGTTTTAATGTTCTAGTTTAATATTACTGACAAATTTTTTATTGGTAATGATTTAATGAAACAAATCGTTTCATTAATAACATTTCACTAATGGATTTTCTGTTAGTAAATGGATAATGAAACAAATTGTGTCATTAATCTACCATTACCAACAAAAATTCCATCGATAATAGTTAAAAAAGAAATTCTGAAGAAAAAAATACAGAATATTTATTTTATTTTAATTATCGACGAATTTTTCATTGGTAACATATTAAGTTTTTAAATAAAAATAAAAAAGAAAATATAATTTCTTACCAATGGTTTTTTTTGTCAGTAATTTACTTTATTTACCGATGGAATTGTCGTTGGTAAATTATTAAATTTTAAAAAATTTAAAATTAAAATGTAAAATGTTATCAATAGCGTATCCGTTGGTAATAATTTGGCGTCCAACATTTATCGACAATTTTACTGATAGAGTATGGAACAGTCGGTAAAGTTCCTTGTCAATTTTTTTTTAATTTTACCAATAGATAATCCGTAATCTGTCGGTAAAATCTGTCGATTTTCAACGAATTTCTAGTAGTGAAAATAAAAAAATCATATATACATTAATCCATATTTAATAGAAAAATTATATATACATTAATCCCTAAAAGATCAATATATTAAAAGTCAATTTTTTTAGGGACTAAAGATTAATATGTTAAATGCCAATTTTTAGGGACTAATATGTTTAAAGTCGAAACTTCGAGGTCTAATATGTGTATAATTTTTTTGGGATTAATATGTTTGATATGAAATCTTTTAAGGACTAAAGTGTATACACTTGTTAATCTTTTAGGGACTAAAGTGTAGATTTATTATTTTCATTTAAGAACTTTGTGATTCGATAGAGCAGGCTCTGAAGTTGGCGGCTCGTTCGACTAATTTTTTATTTAATTTTATAATTTATTTTTACCTGTATCTTCATAAATAATTTTTTATGTAAATAAAATAATTATATTGATTTATATATTACTATTTATTCGTTATATTAAAATACTATAAATTGATTAATTAAGATTTTAATTAAATTATAGTTTCTTATATTTATCATTTATTTATATTAGGATTTTTTTTAAATATAATAATATTTTTATAATTTAGTAACGTATAATTTAAAAAAATGAAATAAAAAAGAACAAATATTAAATTATAACATGTACCCTTTTAGTAATTTTAGAAGTAAAAATAATTTTGATTAATATCATTCAAATAATATTCATATTTTTAAATTCACTTTTAAGATAAAAATTGTCAAACATAATTTATGTTATATTAAATACATTTTTAATCAAAATCAAATTTACAAGATTACGTTGATTTAAAATCAAATTTACAAATTTCAATCCAAACACATGTTTTTTGTTGTATGTTACTACGATTTAACGGTTTTAGCAGAGAATTTATTTTGGACGCCAAATTTTTTCTTGGTCTTCAAAAGTAATTTTGCCATCAAATTCAACATGTTTGGCATTCTTCACCAAAAAACCATGTTTGGCATTCCCTCACGAAATTAATTTTGGGGATTGAATTTGGACCCATTGTGTCAAAAAGTCCTAGTTGCTGATTTTACGTATCAAAACTAAATTCTGAAGAATATTCCGACTCTGAACAGATTTACTTTTAAGTCAAACTCATTCTGCCATTCATTGCATCAGCTATCATTTTTGTGTTGAATCTCAAAGTGAATGTGACGGGTTTCAAAAGACGTTGCTATTCCTCTTCGGGCAAAAAAGAAAATTAGTATTGACGACTTCAAACTAAATCCTTGGTTCAGTCATATCCGCTAGGATTAAGGAAAGAAATATCAACTAGACTAGCTCTGTTCTGATTAAGACGTAACTTTAAGAATAAAAAATTTTGTGGCAAAAGGGAAAGATCAAAAAAGAAGGGCCTTGAAGCAATTTAAGAAGGAACGTTCCAATTTTAAGCCATTCCAAAGAAGGGAAACTGCAACTTGATTTTATTTTATTTTTTCTAATAAAAATTTGAGCCAACTTCCTGCTGGTTTTTTTATGATTAAACTTTTACTCAACTCATTTATAAACTGCATCAGCTTACTACGCCATATGCCAGGATAAATTCAAATTGAGTAAAGACTTCCTAACTATCAATTTTATAAGATCTTAGAATTGCAACAATAATTAAATACATTAGTTCATGATATATGTATATGTGTGTGTGTGATGATACAATTTTGTAGGATTGACATACTTTTTTCTATTTGTAGAGTTTCACTGTGCACAAATATTTGTTACAATCAATAAGGAGTGCAAATCTCTCATATTTATCTTGGTCTGCTGACCTGGAACTCTTAATTTAATTAATGTGTATCTTTCGCACTTGTTTAACTAAGTGTTGAGATTTTAGTGCGTAATTTCCTATGATCAAGTTTAATTTATTATAATATTGTACACATGTTTTTTTGGTAAGGAATTGTAAGTTTTTTAATAATAATAATAATAATAATAATACTGATGATGATAAGAGGATTGCCACAATGGTGATATTCACCTAGTCACTTCTATGGGAACAATTCATATTACCACATTGGTAGTGATTCATATTGCTTTGGAAATTTAGATTGTTAGTGATATTATCTAATCAAATAAAATAATATTGTAGGCCTAGATAATTTAATTAAATATTATCAATAATCTAGATATATTACCCTCATACTAAACACTACCCTAAATAAGTTCATGAAAGATTACAATTTTATTATATTATTCTTTTAAAATAAAATTTCACTAAGACCATGCCTCAAAGAAAAGACTAAATTGATGACACAAAATAACGATTAAGTCACATATCTAATTTATTTAATAAAAACATAAAAATTATATTTTAAATTAATAACATTATAAGTAAATATCAACTACTAACTATTACAAAATTCGTAAATTAGAGTAAATAGAGTAAATTACACTTTCCTTTTATGAGAGATAATCTTTTTACATGATCCTTCTTTCCGTTTTCAACATAAACTATCTCCTCCCCTAAAATACAAAAATATGCTATAAATTAATCCAGTTTTATGTTTTTCATTCAATCTATGTTATTTTATATTTATCATCTTACTTTTTTTATTCAATCCTTATTTAATGATTTTCAAAAAATATAAAATTTAATATAAAATTCACATTTATTTTGTCTCAATAAAATAATAAAAAACATTAACATTCATATATTAATATTAATTATCACGTATTATAGTCTAAAAATATTACAACAAGAAATGATTTTAATAATATTAACTAATGAATAACTAAAATAATAATTAAAATTCTAAAAATATAATATTGATGCTATTTTATAAGGTGCTTTGTGTAATAATTTATTGAATTTACATACATATTTTAATTAATAGAAATATTTTGGAGTGAAGTGTATATCTTAAAAATAAAAAAGATGATTGTGTAATAAAGACGTCTCTCAAAATAAAGGGTGTAATTTACTTTAATAATTGGCGTGGTATCCACCCAAAAATAGAAGATCCCAAACCCTTCCTAAGTGGATCAATATGATATAGCTATGTATATAATTTAATCCATCTAATATCATTACTTTTAATTTTATGTTTAAATCCCCAATATTTTTGTTTGATTATAGTTTTGCCCCAATCCTTATTACTCCAATTCTTATTCCAAATACGTAACAAGTTATCTTAAACTGAAATCTAAACAGTTGAACAAAGGATTATTCCATCTTAAGTGTGTAAACCTTAAGAAATAAAAATAATACTCATCATTTATGAAAAAGAAAAAAAAGAAAATAAATCACAACATTTCAAGAGTTAGAACATTGCTCTAAAGGCGACTCTTTCACCGTAAACACCATAAACTCTTCTCCCTAGCGATTTCCAGGCCACGCTTACTAGCTTGTGCTATTTATTGTATGTGCTGGCAAATTTTGATGTTCTAATATTTTTTCAAATGAAAAAAAAAAGAAAAAAAGAAAACTGAATCTCATCATGGTCCCTCAGATGTGGTATCCTAAATTATGACATTTTAGAATTCGACACTTTTGACTAATTGTTCAATAGTGCCTCTTTTTCTTGTGATAAGAATCTTTATTAGTAGATAATCTGTGGGACTCGATCTAGGCTACGTGACTCGATCTGGGTTCATGAACTTGTTGTTCTAACTCTTGAAATGCAGATGTTGGTAGTGTTGTAACAAGGGCTGAGTTAGTTTAAAAAATGATGAGTGTTATTTCTTTTCTTTTTTTTTATATAGATAAATAATGAGTGCTGTCACTATTTAGGGATTATACATTTTAGATAGAATAATCCTTTGTTCAACTATTTAGATTTCTGGATGAGGTAGCTTGTTACATGCTAGGAATTAGGGTAATAAGGATTGGCGTAAAATTGTAGCCAAACTAAAATACTGGGAATTTAAACATAAAATTAAAAGTAATTGATGATAATTTGTCCGTCCAAAAAGGGTTTGAAATTCTCTATTTTTGGATGGGTACCATAGAAATCACCCTAATAATTATGTATATGTTCAATAAAAAAAATAAATTATGTATATGTTGGAAAACTTGAGAGTTGGGGGACTACGCTCCTCCCCCTCCCCTCTGGTCAGTTTTTCGTTATGGTAGTATCGTAGGGGCATTGCCGAGTATTAAACAAATAAAAAGGAATTAATACAAATAAAAATTAAAATTGAATATAAACACAAGTTTATTGTGGTCTCGTGCAATCTTGTTAAACTAAGCAATGTAGGATTGACATTTTTTTTTTTTGACTCACGCTAAACGTATGTTTGTGCCGTCTAACATATTTTAAGTTTTTATGCAGTCTGTTTAATAGAATTTGTTTTAAGGCTTAGGTTCTCATCGTGTGAACTTGTCAGCTTGCGGTCTGCGGGGGGAGTCTAAGTGATAAATTGAAGTAAGCAAATATTGATAGAGATTAAATTTTGTTACTCTCTTTATATATTTCTAATTCTTACTAACTGAATCACTAAGATGTATAAAACGATATGACCTTGCAACTATATATCACTTATTCAATTTGATTATTTTTTTGTCAATGCATTGAAAATGATTATTTATTTGATTTTATACCGTTATTTTAATATACTGGACTTACTATTATACTCATTTTCGTATTATGCAAAACTTATGTAAAAATACCTATATTAAGAATTCAGGACAAGCTGGTTTTACACAATGGCAGACACAACAAGAAATTCATATTCAGTCATTGTTTTGCCTAGTATTACTTGTCGTATTACTTGATCACCGATTAATAGCAGTTGAAAAGTGAATGTTAAACCTTAAAGAGAAGATTGCACTAGTTGCCAAGTCTTTAATAATGGGCTTGTTTGGATAAACTTATTTAAATAGTTTTTTTTTAAATTATCCTTTTTTTAAATATTTTTTAAAAAAATAAAAGTTATTTTATACTTGAATGTAAAATTAATTTATATTTGGATATAATATTAAAAGATTTTATTTTATTTTTAAACTTCTTTTTCATGTTATAAAAAATATTTTTTTAAAAGATAAAAATTGTAACTTCTTAAAAAAAAATTTATTTTTACTTTTTTCAGTGATTTTACTTTTATTAAAATATTTTATCTAATTATATAAAAAAATATCAAAAATACTTTTTTTAATTAAAAAAAGACCTTTTTATCAAAATAACAGCACATTGGCACCCAAACAAACACAATGTCTTGGAATGTTCAAATAAACTTTTTTGTCGTCGTCACAGCCTCAAATAGAGTGTGTATCAGTATCTATCGTCATGAGTCCTAATCCTTGTTCTCATGTTATTGATGACAATTAATGGAGCTGCATGTAATTAATTAAACCGCATTAATTCTTGGGCCTGCTTCTCTTGAATGAGTTATAATCTGCTAATAATCTGACGGCAAATCCCTTGTTGATCTCCTCCACGTAATTTCCGAGAATCTGTTAATTAGTCAGCACATCACTTAACAAATTAGTCTAATCAAGTTGAAGTGCAACCGTCCAAGCACATGGACTAAACAGAAGAAAGAGTGGAAATGATTTTCTCGTGTTGCATGACTTAATTATGTATAAATTTTTATTATTAATTAAGTTTTTTTTGTAGATTCTAATTTTTAAATTAGATTTCATCTTCTTAATTAATAGTATAAATTTATACATAATTATATTATATAAAATTTTTACATGAGAATATTTATTAACGTAAATAAAGAATTAAAGAATGAATGTGATCGAAGAAATTCTAACCGATTGTAAAATGTTCTGCAAGACATATTCCGGAACCCAAGCAAGTAATGGAGGAAAAACAAGGCTAAGATTAATGTCTAGTTGACTCTTCACCAAGCTATGAGTTCCTTCCCTTTCAAGGTATAGTGCTCCTCTGGCCTTGATGTTGAAATCAGATGGCATGTAATCAGCATGGAGGCCTTGAAGCTCCCACCTTCTCTACAAAAGGGAAGTAATCACACATGCTTTGATTTCATGAGGGGAATGTGACCAAACTAATTAATCTATGCCTACCTAAGTTTCATGGGGAAGTACTTACAATCTTAACCTCGAGAAGTTTGGTGACATGGCTAGGAATCTCAGGTGGGTAATCTTCACCATCAGATATGCATCTAGCTGTAACGTCTATCACTGGTTGACAAGTTAAGAACAAGGCTTGTATGGGAGTCATATTAACTCTCCACTCTTCCTGTGAACAAAATTAACAGACATTCCGAGATACATGATGTATAAGGGGAAAAAAAAAAAAATGAGTTTTAGCCTCTAACATGGGATCATTCATCCTAAACTGGTATCTCTGATAAAGTGATAAAGTAAGTGGATATTCATCCTCGAATCAATATAGTTCCTCCTACATGAGATTATACATTTGGAAAAGGTTTAGATCATGATTCTTTTTATATTTTTTCTACCTATAGCATGTTTCGAAACAAGGAAAAAAAGCTGTTTTGGAAATTTTAATCTTGTTTGGGTAATTTGTTTGGAATAGATTATGATTTGATTTAAAAAATTTAAGCTATTTTGAAGCAAATAAATAAAAGCAAAAATTTGGGCATAATTTGATTATAATCAGTTTGTACGATACTCACAATATTATGTTTTTACCAAATTGACTCAAAGTATCAAATATTATATAATATAAATAATTATTTTATATCTTTTTTAGTAATTTTATTATATAAAAGTAATTTTTTTTATACAGTCCAAATAAAATATATTATCTTAAAATCACTTTTCAACTTGTATATTTAAACATAAATTGATTTTCACATAATTGACTATATAAAAAAATGATTATTAAAATAATTTTAATTTTATAGTTTTCTCTTACATACACTTAATAACTTACTTTAATAGAATTTTTACTCTGGGTGGCATTACTTGATTTGAAAAATTAGATCATAAGGATAGGTCGTGTTTGCTATGCACCTGGGGGTCAAAGGTGTATCATGCAACTTATAATTTGATGGTGAAGATTGTAAGGTGTATTAATACACTAATTACCTATGATACATTATAGTAATTTCTTAATTTTATTCAGGCTTAATGTTATCTGTGTGAATTTAAAATTAAACAATTTTTTAAGAATATTCTAAACAATTTCCAAGTATCATGAAATATTTTTTTGATTTATTTACATAATCTTGAAATTGAATGGAATTATCTGAAATTAAATTGAATTTTTTTGTAATATTCTCCACAATTCTAGAATCACACAAATTATAGTCATATAAGGGTTGGGTACACCTCAAGTGTAGTGAACACTTTATGATATGAGCAGTAGTGTGCTCAATTTTTTTGAAGAGTAATGAATAAAATAAAGCAGGTGAATAACAATTTATAATGGGATTCACTCGTCATTATTCACACAGCAAAATATATCAAGATATTGCATACCGAAATTTAATGTAGAAAACCCTCTAGAATAATAATAATAATAAAAAAGTCACATGACAAATTTCAAAAAATATCCACTATATTTAAGAATAATTACAATATCTTGTTTGCACTCATGTATGAAATATAATGTACCCCAATGAGATATTCTTATAATACAATTTGTAATATTATAAAGACCTAAAAAATATACCCAAAATCCCTAGTATATACTCATATTCTACGCTCTTAAAATTTCTCCACACTATATTTTATTCTCACTTACTAGAAGCCAAGGAATGCTTTGCTTTTGCTTGCTAGTTCTCAGGGGATTTTGGTCTCTATTTACAGAGACTTAGTTCCCGCCCAATTGCATTTAATAGAACAATAATGATAATAAGTTCGAAGTTGGGTTCGTACTAATTATATGTGAAAGTAAATATTCTACCCTCCCTTATTGATATTGGCACACTGAACAGCTACAAGCCATTGACATTAGAGCAATGATTTTTGTATCTGCAAAAGCGCGCTTTTGCGATACACATGCACAAAACATACATTAAACAAGCAAGTCACTTCTGACATAAATATGCAAAATAGTGATAATACAAGTTGCGTTAAATTCATGTTACAATTATAACGTGAATTAGAAATACAAACGAATGGGTTCGATCCCCACCGCCCTTCCCCCTTGCCCCTCTCCCAAAATCCCTCACCTTAAGACCAAAAAAATAAATAAATAAATAAATACGAACGGCTTATCCAGCAAAAAATAAAAAAAATAAAAAAAAAATACCAACGAATTAAATTGAACTCCTACCAATTTGGTTTTGAATGTTTAGAATGTCATGTCACATACATACCCCTTCCAGAGGAGCAAACAGGTATGTGCGTGGGGCTAAGGAATACTTTTATTTTTCATTGGTTATAAACTAAAATTAAGTTTTATCAACACAATTTTCTTGCCGTAGGTTGATCGGAATCCTTAGTGACCATCCAACCTATATATACGAGAATATACTGCTAGACGAAACTAGATGGGATATTAGTATTCTTTAATTTGCCTATATGGATTGCAAAAGTTAAAACTTGTCATTTGAAGCAGAAGGATAATTCTTACTCTTAAGCACCATCAATGCAAATAGAAGTACCTCACTGAGCTGCCGGCTTGTGGATTTTTCTGGAAATATAGCTCGGATCACTCTTCCCTTGTCATCCATATATTGATCAAAGGAAGCCTGCAAAAACAATTAAGACTAACTTAAGCACACAACACAAGGGCAGAAGAAGACATGTCACAAAGAGGGTGGAATATACATGTGAAAAATACACACATACCCCAGGTAACTCATGAAGAGGGACATAAGCGCTGCTTCTGTGACTCAACGAGGAAGCTCTCTTATTCTTGCACCCCAAATTCCCTGAGCCTGATGCTGCCTTTGCAAGGCAACTTTTATGCAACTCGCGCTTCTTCAAGAGGCTTCCTCGTGGGAAACTGGTGCAGGACAACCAGGGTTGGCAAGGAAGAGGCATGCTTGCCATCCTACCTATATGATTATTAATTGCCTTTTCCTTGCTTATGATAATTTATAAGAGATGATGGAGTCTATAATAACCCTTAGATAAAAAATAGTGGTCAGGATTGAAGCATAGAATAAGTGACTCACGTGATTAATAATTCAAGTTTTTCCCTTACCCTGTTTCCCTCTGTCTCGTGCATCTCGCCTCTCTCTCTCCCTCTCTCTATTTTTCTCCGCCGCCGTGCCTCTCTCAATATCGTATCTCACTTGTTTCTCTCTGTTTGAGATGGGAATATGTTTTTTTAATAATCAGTTACCATATTTTAATTCTTGAAGTTATTCTCTTCGTTTTACTCAATTTCATTTTTCACTAAGGAATGAGCCAAATTGGTGGTATCTGCTAGATGTAGCTTAGGTTCCAATCACTGACATCTGAGCCAAAATTCAGGTTCTTGCTCCATTTTAGTAACCTAGTAGTTGAGTTTCTTGACTAGTGAGGAGCACATAACGAACAGAAGTCGCAGTCTGGACACTGATAGAACTGTCAGATTTCTTATCCACCACCTTTAAATCTTTAAATATGTTTCCATCAGATTATGATGGATATGTTTGGAGTTATAAGCATTTGAGATAGAAAACTGTGATTGGTTAATTCCTCAGGTTCTGAAAATAGTGGCTGTGTTTGATTTTTTTCCTTCTACCTCAAACTAGTGTTTTTTTTTTTTGTCTTCTTCTTCTTTTGGTCGGTACTCAAACTAGTGTTCAATAGCGTAACGATACCAAATACTTTACATGATTTTCTTCTTTTGAAAAAACTTCAATCTAACAGAGAGAGAACACAAGGAAAGATAATATGAAAGCTAAACTAATTGTAAAACTATATATAAAATACAGGTATGGCAATCCATATTAAACCAAATATTATAAAAGAATAATTTTAATATGCTATTTTGTAATAAGTGTTTTACCTACACTATCAATGAATTATATTTTATCTTTTATATGATTTAAGGCAGTAAATATAAAAGTCAAACAATTTTAATGATATGATATAATTAAATTTATAGTATAAAAATATTTTATACTAATGGTTATACAAGTAAAAATAGGGATGAAAATTTCATAGATTAAATTCATAAATAATTTAATTCATGAATCTAATTCAGAAATTTTTACTTTTATATCAAATACACCCTCATAATTTATTAAAATTGAATCTTTATTATAATTATATAATAAAAGATAGAAATAAAAATAAATTGTAATTATTACAATACAAGACTTATGCACTCACTCACTCTCTCTTTCTCTCTCTCTCTCCTATTTGTTTGACGTAAGATTTGCTATGTTCAGTGATTATTTTGAAAAAGAGAAGACTGCAAGAACAAGAGTATGATTAGAAAAGAAAATTAATTTTAATATACTATTAATTAAATAGTTTTACAATATTGTTATTCAATTATATGTTGCTATATATGCGACTTTTAATGCAGTAAATAATTATAAAATTCAAATGCTTTTGTATATAATACATGATTGATAATTATGTAAAATTTTTTTACATTAATAGTAAATCAAAATTAAATTTTTCAAAAAAAGACTGATCTTGATATATTATTAGTGTACAAATATTGTCTAAGTTGACATGAAATTTCTATTCTAAATTTTTCAAATAATAGAAAAAATATTTTACATTAATGGTGTATCAAATTAAATTCTTAAAAAATAGACTGATTTTGATAATACTATTAATGTAAAAATATTGTCTAAGTTGCTATGAAATTTCTAATTTTTCAAATAATAGAATTTTAAAGATGGTATTCACAACATAAAAAGTTATAAAAAAATATATACCACAAATATAAATACAGAAATATCAGACATATATTGGTATTAGAAACGAATACAATATAAATACATCGCAAACTTTGAAGTGTCCGAGTATCATGCCGTCATGGGAATGGAGCATGAAGTGTTAAATTAGAGAATATATTATATACCATGTGCACAAGCGTTCATTTGTTTATTTAGGTGCGACAATTATTTATTAATTATTGTAACAAGTCATGCAAAGCAAATTGCTTGTTGCCGTATGAGTCTATGCGGGCAACGAATGCATGAATTGGGTGATCACATATATGATGACAGATACTTTAATTAAATTTTTTTATGAATACTTTAATTACTTTAATTATTAATTAATCTAAGGGAATGTACAAATGTTTGCGGATTACACAAGTCCACACAAAGACCATGAGCGTTGATGCTTTGGAAAAAATGGAGAATGAAAAGGAGATGAAAAAAAAAATGAAGGGAATAAATTTTGTAAATATGTAAGTAGCACAACGTATCGCGTGCTGCGAATGAATGACCATTAAAATTTATAAAACTACTTAATTTCCATTAATTTTTAGTTTAGATAAGTGATTTTAATGTTGAAAATACGCTTTTCAAAAATTGAGATCATGTTGGGGAATTAATTATACACAAGGAAAAACAATTGCAGATTAAATCCATTTTACTCTTGAGCGAGTCACAATTATCAAGCAGAGTCTCCTCAAGTTAAGCTACACACTATACACTTCCTCTATGTACGTATTTATAGTAGTCACGATCGTTGCTATCAAGTCGTATCTCTGAAAATACCAGAAAAATAGGGGTGAAACACCATTACAGTAGGAGTGATGTTTTCAGGAGTATGCCATAGTTGCCTAAAATCCTCCAAGATATGCAAATAATAAATATATACAGAACAATATACCAAGAACATTTAGCAAGCAAAACAAATATAAAGCACATATCCCTATAATGTCAGTTAAATACAATCTCGGAATAATTCATCATATTCTCATCAAGGCCATATATCATAACTCTAATCATGAACAAATATCAACACTTTGTATCTCAAGTAGTAGCAATCACATTGTTATCATGGCCATATAACTTTTCAGTGGGAATTAAACTCAATATTTAATTTGGCTACTGTTTTTACTTTAACTTGTTGTTGGTACGGTCTCCAAAACATAAAAGATTTGCGATCGAACAAGTAGTCCACTATGAGATGGGGCTCGATATGTCACAGGTGATCATATCATTTATCCATTTAGGATGGAGCCACTATGTTACTAAAAGATTTTACTACTGATCCAGTCTAAGATAGGGCCAATATATCACCTCAGATTGCTACAAGGCTTTAGTGATTGTATCACTGATTCACTCTGAAGTAGGGCCAATATGTCACTAAGTGGATGTAACACCAATCCACTTTAAGGTGAGATCAATATATCTACTAAATCTTTTAAAACTTCATATCACATTGTTCCTCTTGGCCATGCCATTTTATTTCCATGCTAATTCATATTGCTCAATTTATGGTCCTTCTGACTCAAACTTATAATTTCCCTTGGTTAATATTTTTCCTAATTTTTCTTGTGTTAAGTATTCTCTTAATGTATTCTAAATTCTTAAGTTCCCAATTCATGATTTTATTTCTTTCTTTGCCAATTCTCCATGTTTTGTCGACTTATCTGCTAAGGCTCACGAACACCCTAACCCACTTCTCACGCTTTTGAAATTAAATCCTACACTTTTTTTCAAAAAAATATTGAAATTAAGTCTTACACTAATTCTTTAGTTATGATTCCTTTTTCTTACTATCTCCCTATAGTTCCATCATTATTCTAAACTTCTTTAGTTAATTTTTTAACCATTCTCACTTAACTAAAATTTTCTTTTCTATTATCCTATTAACTCCTCCTAAGACTTTGACCTAAAGGTACCTAAAGCTCTCTAACTCATTCAAACCACAAACTCCTTTTTATCATGAATTTTCATATTGACTCAACTTCATTCACACCATAAAACATCAAGATGCCTCACCACCTTGCCACCCCTAATAAGCCCGAGAACTATTCTTACCAATTTTAAGGGTTCTATGCATTCAATTTGCTTGAGTTTTATGAATTGATATTGTAAGATTATGAACTTATCAACCACTCATCTTTGCACCACATTAGTGATCAATAACCATAGAAATAACCTTCAGCCCCACATATCTCAAAGGAAAGCTTTTACACTCTAGTTGTTCTATTCTTTAAGTTTTAGGCAAAACTAGAACAAGATTATAAACTATGCATCAACCTAGCATCAAAACCAGCCCATAAGCATCGAGAGAATCCTCATGCACATCAAACACATTTCATTCCATGCCTTCCACAATCATGGCCGAAACACTATGCACCCAAAAATACAAGTTTCCTTATTATAGGCATGTGTGCACTTACATGTCTCAAGACATATGTTCTCTTATTCCATTACTTATGCTTTGTCTTAGTTGTAAGACCATTTTAGCATCTAGTTACCATCACCTAATAATCATCAAAGTGCAGCCCATACAAATTCAGATTCTACAATTTTGCTAGATATGTCATAAAGAAAGGAATTTTATTCCAAAACAACCTATTCCTCCTAGTTTAGGCCAATATACCACGACTAAGAATCACACCCTAACCAAACATGAAAACCAATTTAGAGGAATCAAAATTCTGCATTATTCATGACATAAAATCCACTCCATGCCTTTAAATTTTTTTGGCCTAATTCATGAATAAGAAAGAGGAAAAGTGTAAGAACTCTAATCTTCCACTTTTTTAAGCATGTTTATGCATAAAGCTTAACCAAATTATTATCAAGCATTTAAAACACTTCTAACTTGTCACCAAATCCATAAATTACCAAAAAAATTCACCATCACTCTCCTTTCAAAAGTCATGGCCAAACCACTCCTCATTAGGCACCAACCAAAGAATTTTCTTCGGGTTTTAATCCTATGTTCAAAGATGAGCCCTAATGGCTTCCGTTCTCATACAATATTCACAAGGCAAATTAAAGAAGCAATTTAGAGATTCAAACACCAAATTAACAGCTCAGATCTCCCTGCCAAACAATTCCAAACAATTATAAACTCAAGCTCAATATCAAGAGTTACAATTAAAGTTCATAGCAAAGCAATTCAAGTATAGGGAATAGGTAACTCCTTGAAGGTTTAAAAATGCAAACCCTTACACTTTGGGTATGAGAGTCATGCCAAAAGGAAAAGAGTGATGACATCTCTTTAATGCCACTTGAACCTTGATCCTTGGTTGTAGAAGGCTCTTGAGCTCTAGGAAATTTTTTTGTAAATTTTTCTAAGTGTTATGGGTTCCTTTTCCAATTTTTTCTTCCTTTTTTGTTTTCCACTTTCTCTTGGGTTTTTTTGCTAAGTGTTGTTTCTCTTTTTTCTGGTTCTTGGTCCTACTATAAGTAGGAGGAGAGACTTGGGATTTTACTTTCTCATTTGGTTGTTTTTGAACTTAATTTACCTTCTAGTCACTAAGTAGATAATGATGATCTTTAACACTCGCCTTCCTAAATTACCAAGTAAATTCACCACATGGAGTTTGAGTTTATTTTCTCTTCCATCCAGCCATGGCCAACAAGCCAAATGAGGCTATCCATGATCTGATTTGGTGACATATGCTTTTTTCTTGGTGGGGGGGGGGGGGGGTGGGGTGGTCAAGGTTGACTTTCATGGACTAGATACTTGACATCTTGGGCCATTTTTGTTCAAGCCTTCTCTACGCGTTATGCATGACCCATGGACCTTAGTGATGGGCCAAATTTATTCTTCCAAGATCCAAGCCATTTTTGCTGTTATTAAATTTTGACACTAATCAGTGTTAAACTAGTGGCTAGTATGGGCTCTTGCATCTAGTCCTCAGAATTCCTGTTAAATTGTGTAAATAATATCAAAACTCACTAGAATTAAATTTTATATATTTAATACATATTAGATTCTAATCATAATTTTTCTATGATTTTTCTATAATTTTTTCTGCTTTTCAAACAATTGTACCCTGTTTACCCCAAAAATCCCCAAAACTTCGTAATAATTTAAATCATTGTCTGTATTTTATTTCGGCTGTACACTTTCATCATATAGTTGACTCTTTGTACTTATTGTCAATAGTTGTTCAATTGAAGAAAATTCCGCTTACAACAATTTAAATTATGCCTGTGTTGGGGTTTATGCCTCGGAGAGAGTTTTTGTATCAATTCCGCTATACTTTTTTGTTTATCATTTTTTGTGGATGTTTCATATTTACTAGAATATGACAAAACATAGTAGATCCCTTATCATGGTGGATAGTTATTTGTATAAATTGACATTTTCTAGTATTATTATTAGCTGACAGCGTAAAATTATTTTACATTATCAATGTATACAAATTAAACTTTTTATTATTTAGCTAAATATGTGAATAATTCTTTTCTGTTGAATTGGGTTTAACTTTCTATACTTGCGGATATTTTTGCCTTTACTTCCTGAGAAAATTATTATTTTGCCACTGTCCTACTTGTTGACACTTTAATCCAAAATTTCCGTTTTTCTGATATTGTTTCTATCAATTAATAGAATATCTTGTGTACAATGATCTTAATTTAGCCTAATTGAGGCTTGTGAATTTGTTGGTTATTTTAGCGTTAATTAATTATTATATATTGGTTAGAGAAGGTGTTACATTTCTCCTTCCCTTTTAATAATCCTAAAAGTTTTCTTTCGAGCCGGATTCTCTAATAGATTTAGTTCTTAGTCTATAAAAAGGTTACCTTTCATAGCTCATTTGGTTTAAGTAAGTCTGAATTGAAGAATGTTGTCGATTAATCTTAATAGGCTCTCAATTTTTAATGGGTTGTTTTTAGTCTCGATGATTTAGCTACTATGCTTTCTTGATTAGATTGTCTATCAAATTTTATACTATAAATCTTATCCTAAAAACTTAACTTATTTTGACTAAATATTGTGTTTTATGTTTTCTCCCTTAGCAATCTCACTATCCTTCTTAAAACTGGCAATACTACTCGAAGGTGGTGTTCTCATTCTTATGTGAATAGAAGGTGATGCTGTCTATGTGTGCCACTACAAGCCAGTCTAGACAATTTACGAAAACTACACGGATATTGATATGGTCAAAGAGCATATTTAGCTGCCTATAGCATCTATATCTAATCCTAAAAGTGGTTTTAGGTGACCGTTTCCTTAATCATTCTAATACAGCAGTATCCATACTACCATATTAAGAGATTACTGTTTATCCCAGGCAGGGGAGACTTATTCTTAATGGTTACTTGAAATGTGCTCAACAAGTACTTAGTTCGTTGTTTAAATAACAAATAAACACCCAAAATTAGTAACAATGAATTATTCCATATTTGAATAAAACAATTTATACAAACATGAGAAGTTAACTTTTCCCTCCAATAAGAGTAGAAACACTCGAATCAAATACAGTCACAAAGCAATCAAGCACAGGAAAAAGCAATTTCTATCATTATCTATAATGATGAGCACTTTCTAACTCACATAATACTATTAAGCGTTCGTTTTAGATACTCATCTTTAATTGGGGAAAAGAATTACCCATTCTCCATCCTTCATTTGGTTTATTGTAAGGTGTACCATTGTTTCCTTTCTCTGTTTTGCAATTTCTAGTGATATATCCTTGTTATGTAATTCAGAAAGACACGGTTTGGCACCATGGTTCCTTCTACATTTACTACACATTGTTATTTGAGGATCTATTTGATGTAGTTTCTCTTAGCCGAACTAGGTTTCAATTAGGTATTGCTATCATTTTGTCTTTTATCTTCCCTCTTCCTCCTATAGAGACTACGTTTCTCAGTTGCTAAATCTGTCAGCTTTCTTTCCACTGTTTGGTACCAGTTTATTAATAAAGCATAACTCTCAATCTGCAAAGTTCCATCATCACTACTTATTTTTGGTTCTTGAACAAGACTCAAATTTAAATACTTTCCAACTCTCACCCGATTGTCCGTCAAGTATGTGGAGTAGATCCCCAAACTTAGCCACCAATTATCAAACTAACATACTCCCTTGCCCGTGTCATAAAAACTCAGTTTCTTCCGAATTCTTAATACTCGCTAAACATTATCCACTAAGAACACTTTTAAAGACTTCCAATATTCTTCCAATCCCTTGGGCTACAAGTAAAGCTTTAGTTCCATTTCGCTGCTAGTGGATCATATTTTCCCTTAAAGATGGATGTTTTTCTTCCCTAACTCAGATTTTCCTCAAAATTAAGGTTTTTCCTAATAGTATACTGCCTTCCAAACCTTCATTGATGTTTCCATTCCCTTGGTTGACGGCTCCATCTAAATGGTCCAAGAATCGATTAGGAACTACTAATTATTCCCCAATAGCAGTGACCAGCTCTTTAAGGGCATCACAAACTTTATAGGCAGAAACAACACCCCTTTGCCTAGGTGGTGCCATGATATTTGCATACATGGTTAGACAAATATTGAGGTGATTAGTCTCAATATTTTATAACACCATACACCAGCAAAAATTTATTGGCCAGTTGCAATAAGGACATTGTTGTTGGCAACCTAAAAGTCCTTAAATTGTTATAACTATCCTATTCCAACTCATAGTCAGATACTCCCTAGGACAGCTACTATAATACCACCACAATGTAACACTCTGCTAATTATTGTTATTATTCATTTTATTTACTACGTTACTTTTCTTAACTATCAACTGGTAAAGCATTACTACTTCTGTTTTGTTTTTGCGTTGTGAATTATTTTCATTTTCTTTTTCATATGCAAAAGTTATTTCGTTTAGATTTGTATTTATTACTCCTTTTTTTTTTTTCAACATACGACTAGAGTTATTAGTTCATTTACTATATTAGGCCATATTATTCAACCAAAGCTGTTATTGCTTAATTCTCTACTGTTTAGCATGTCTAACGAATAGTAAGAATAGTATATCGGTAAACCATACCGTACATATAGAATTCAATCATCAAATAATTTATTGTCATGTACATTTCCAATATCAGTCCTGCTGCATTGGGTCTACTTGGTCTTTGCTTATCTATCAAGAAAAACATCTTCGCAAATAGGCTATATACATCATGTCCATATTACGCGTCCACAGTGGTCATGCTCCTCACCATCCTATTGTGCCTCTGAAAACACCAAGAAAATAGGGGTGAGAACCATACTCTCACTAGGGGTAGAGTTTCCAGGGGTATACTGTGGCTACCTAAAATTCTCCAAGGCACGTAAACAACGGATACACCAGGCGATATGCCTATCTACTAACCAGAATATTTAGCAAGACAAACGAACACATGCCCCCATAATGATAGTCAAACATAGTCTCTAAATAAGTTAGCACATTTGCATCAAGTCCTTATATCATAATTCTAATCATGATCAGATATCAATACTTGCATTTCCACTAGCAATACTCACGATTCTCATCATGGTCAAATCATGATCGTATCACTGCGATAGGGCCAATGCACCATTGGTTAAATGTCCCACCAATCTACTTTAAGATGAGACCAAGATATCATTAGGTGAATGTCCCACTGATCCACTTTGAGGTGAGGTCAAGACATCACCATAGACTGTTACAAGACTTTTCATGACTGTACCACCGATCCACTTTAAGGTGGGGCCAAGCGTCATTGAGTGAATGTCCCATCGATTCACTTTGAGATAGGGTCAAGACATCCACTGATCTCTTAATATTTCCATAACATCATTCCTTATGAATTTCAGACATGTCCAAAATTATAAAGATTAATTCATTATTCCTTAAAATTCTCACTATAATTCATTTTAATTAATTTATCTAAATTCAAACTCTAAAATAATGAATCTCATGACTTAGAGTCCTAAGTTAGGATTCTAATTACCTTATCAATTGATCTACATGTATAGAGATTCTACTTCTAACATTCTGATTCTAGTTTGACTTATCAAGCTCTAATTAGGAAAGATATTTAGCTTTTGCTGTACACCCATGAAAGGTAAATAAATTCTCCTATGGTCTTTACATGTGTTCCTCTCCTAATCCAAAGGTAGTAGTATCTTCTTTCTTTTCAACGTATAGTTACTTAAACTCTAATTATTTCCTATGACCTTAGATCTTATTCAAATTTCCTAATTACCAAACTTGATGTACAATTCTTCATATGTTTTACTTCTTTGACTGGGTACTATTTTCATAGGTTCTATTGCACCTTACTTCGACTAGTGGCTTAGCTCTATGAACCTTAGTTTCCTTATTCTAGTAACATTGTTTACAAGCATATAGAGATCAAAATTTTGGAGATATGTTTCTGCCTATAATGTTTTAAAAAATATATCATGACTACTTCCAATTATCATGTGATTTTGTTTAATTTTTTATAATACAGACTTTTCTAGTCAGTAACCCATAACCTAACCCCTTAATCAAGTAGTTTAGGTTCCTTACCATTATCATAAATCAAATATCATGGCTACTTCTATTATCACGTGATTTTGGAAATAGCGTGTTTGCTGCACCTATGGTGGAGATATTCATAGGCTTAATCTACGGAGGGAATTTAGCATGAACTAGTAGGTTCATACGTGTTGTCTTCCTACTTTACTAGCATTCTTTTCGCTCATCAAATGACCAAATCTCATATCAATTTTCTCCATAAATCTGGTTCATAATCAGTAGGTGTTTGCTAAGGTTTTCCAAGTCATTTCTTCATCACTCCTATTCTACAAATTACCTCTAATAATAATAATCTATGACAGGGTCACTGGACTCAACATTAAGAGCTTCCAAAATGCTTCAAATACTAGTATTTTTCAAGGAAAAACTGTCACTTTTTTCTGCATAAATTTGCTTCATAACAATGGGAATTCACCAGACTTTCAAGTCATTATCTCATCATTTACATACTACAAGTTACGTCTAGCCATAATCTATCTATTGGTCACTTGTCTTAGCACTTGGAGCATTCAAATTGCCTCAAACACATCATAAAACCATCATAATTAAAATTTACTGCATTGTTTTATGTGTTGGCCGAAAATACACATTTAGATCAGGGCATAAATGTTCTTTTAGTTCAGCAAATAATTTCTCAACAAGATTCAACTAGAATAGGCATGGTTCCATGTTTTCACGCGCAGTCCTTTCTAAGGCTTAAGCCCAAACCATTACCAAACCTCAAAAGCTTCTCAAGTGAACATCTAATAGCCCAATTACAACATAAATCTCAATCCCATGTCATCTAATACTCATGTAAAGCTTAACTTTAAACACAAACAACAGTAAAGCCCCCATCATACATAGCACCATTCTCTTCACTGATCCAGTTTATATCTCCAAGCAATAATAGCCACTGACAAAGCCAAAAGAACCATAGAAGATGACGTACAGAAATAAGAATGCAATAGAACATAAAATAGAGGCAAGTCCAACAAGCATAATGATCAAAGAAAGCCTTGGAGGTTTAAATGAGTGGCGAAGAGAAAAGCAAACCCCCACTATTGAAGTGATGACCAAAGCTTTGAGGAAGGGAAGGAAGGAGATTTATGTTTCCTTGTTTCTCTTATTCTTGGTCTTATTTCTTCTTTCCTTTGCTCTGGCTGGACTAACAAATGCACTGGAGAAAGCTTGCCCTTTGTCATTTAAACTTGTATCTTTAACTTAGATAGGTTTTTTTTGGGATTTTTTTTTAGTGGAAAATCACTTTTTTTTCATCAAAAAATAATTTTTATATATTTAGATAATTTTTTAAAAATTAATTAGATTATCAAAAAAATTTATTTTCAGTTTTTTTGAAAATGCTGAAAAAAATAATTTAAAAAATATATTTTTAATTGTTTTAATTATATATGAAATTTAGATTTTAAAATTACATTTTTTTAAAGTTAAAATAAACATATCATTAATTAAGAATAAAAAAAATTAACAAGGTATTTCACTTGGTTTGCAAATTGCCCCACCACCACCTTTACTATTCACTCCTCTCTCACTTTCCCATTAGTTCGGCCAGCTGGCCCAAAGGGAGGAGATAATTTTCATATTATTCTTATTATGTGAGGTATGCTTCGTGATGCATTCATGCAAGAATCCCATCCAAGCCGTGATATGATGGAATATTGGTCTTTTGTCTTACCATGTGGCCCAATTTTGCAACCAATGATCCGTTTCTTTGGCCAACCCACTTTTGTGAGCCCAATTTAATTCTCAAAGGCCCAAGTTTCGATTCATACTTGTGTTAAATTTTTTACGGTATAATTTGGTAATATTCTTATGACTAGTGTAAAATTCTAGTATATAGAGTTTAGAATTTCGATTAAATTAATCACATTAGGTTCAAATTAATTAAAAATCATATTTTTAATTATATTTCGTGTTTAATATGTAACTATAATATTATCGTAACTTTTTCTAAAATTTTTCCTAATATTCCAAACGATTTTATCTCTTGCCTCTTTAAAATCCCAAAATCCTTGCTGCAATTTAAATTACTATCTGTATTTTATCTTGACTGCATTTTTTCTTCATAAAGTTGAGCCCTTGTACTCTCGATCATCAAGTGGTCAACTGACAGAAAATTCTACTTATAGTAATTTAAATTACACCTATGTCGGAATTTATACCGTGAAGGTTGTTTTTATCTTAATTCTGTTATAATTTACTGTTAATAGCTTTAAGGGAGGTTACAACTTCATTATTTGGTTAAATATGGAAAAAAATTCCTTTTAATCGACTTGAGTTTGACTTTCAATGCATTTGGACATTTTTGTCCTTACATTTTAACAAAATTACTATTCTGCCACTGCCCTTTTTAGTAACATTCTAATCCAAACCTCGATTTTCTTTGTCCTAAGAGAGAAGGGCATTTAGGGATGTAAATAGGGCGGGATGGGGCGAGGCGAGATAGCCCATCTCCCATCCGTGGATGAATCACCGCCTCATACAGTGCATCTGCAGTCTTCATTTTGAATTTTGTGCGGGTTTGGAGTGCATGGATATTCATGAATCTAGATTATTATGTAAAAAATTCAAAAAATTTAAATTAAATATAAAAATTATAATATCATAAAAATTTAAAATAAGCACAAATACTAATTTAATTCTACAGTTCGAATTCTAACAACTTAATATATTTAAAATAAAAATAAACATATAAAATAAACACAAAATAAGCACAATAATCCAAATTTTTCAACCTAAATTTCAACAAATTAAAATAAAAAAAATACATAATAATAATCCAATTATTAGTCTAACATATAATAAGTATAAATAAATTTAACTTCTAAATTTAAATATTAGTCCAAGTAATTTAAATAACAACAATATTAGCCTAACTAAATTAATGACTTAAGGGTAAAATAGTAATTTTATATCGAGTACCCGCCGGTATAGAGATAGTGATCCCCGCCCCCGCGCCCGTTTAACATGCGGGTATTTAAAATCCCAATTCCCATTATCTGCCGGGGCAAAATCTTCCCCCCATATCCGCCTTGTTGCAAGTATTACCCACGGGTATCTGTGAGGACAGATTTTTTTGACATCCCTAAGGGCATTACACTAAGTGGGGGAAGCATATTCTTAATGGTTACTTAAAATATGCTTAACAAATACTCAATTCTTTGTTAAAATAACATTAACATATACATATACTATATGGAAACACCCAAAATAAGTAACAATGAATTATTTCATATCTGAATAAAATAATTTATGCAAACATAAGAAGCTAGATTTTCCTTCCAATAGGAATAGAAACACTTAAGTCAAATACAGGCAAAAACAATCAAACACAAACAAAATACAATTTCCATAACTATATATAGAGAGATAAGTACTCCCTAAATCCTACAATGTTATTAAGCGCTCATTCTAAATACTCGTCTTTAGTTTGGGAAAAGTTACCTATTTCCCACCCTTGCAATTGTTTTCTTTCTCTGTCTTGCAATTCCTAGTTATATATTCTTGCTATCCTATTGTCTCATGGAAGTCAAAGAAGTAGGCTCTGATTTCAAGCTCGTAATTGAAGGCTGAACATCGAGCTCTTATTGCTGCCACTTGCATGTTCCAAAAGCTCATGTGTCTTATGAGTGACCTGCAACTCTCTTGTTCTCAACCACCAATGCTGTACTGCAACAACTAGAGCACACTTCACATTGCTGCCAATCTAATCTTTCCACAAATGCACCAATCACCTCGATATTGACTATCACATAGGTTGTCAGAAATCCTAGAATGGATTGATGAAACTCCTTCCTTTTTCTTCTTCAATGTAAGCAGCTAATATTTTCACCAAAGGGTTTCCTCTGCCCTCCCTCAATTAGTTCTTTCCTAACTTGGGATTGATTAATCTATTCCAACCTCCAATTTGTAGGGGTCTAAAAGAATATAAGGATAATGCTTCACGAAATGATGTACATGGAGCCATTTGATATTATGCATGGATGGTATGTTAAAGCTTCCGAAGACCTCACCAACCTCACCATTTATGCATGCTAGCTGGTGTGATCCACAATATAAGGATCATTAGCATTAGCATTTCTCTATTTTAACAAGAAATTGAGTAGATCTTCCCCAGCATTAGGGTATATGGGCTTCTCCTTATTTTCAAATGCATCAAGCTCCATGTATCCTTTCATTTTTTCTTCTACGTCTTCATCAAAACCCACAACATTAATCGACATGAATATTGGCTCAACAAAAGCAGAGTTCATTACGAATGGGTTAACGTCAACTGTCATGGTTGATTGAAGCTTCTTTTCAAACTTGAGTCATCCTTCTTTGATTGCCTTTTAAGTCAAGTCCTTGAAACGGACACAAATGTTAGTTGAATGTCCAATAATTTGGTGGTATTTAAAACATTTTTTATTTTTAATTTCTTCTACTGAAGGCATTTTCTTTCCTTTGGGTAAAATGATTTGTTTATCTTTTAACAACTAACTCGAGTGTCAAGCTCAGTCAAATTGTTAAAAATCGAATTACACAAGTTTGCGGTAAAGGGTGCAACCCAGGTTGTTTCCTAATGATGACAATGTTATATGATCAGGAATTCGGGGAGTTGTTTATCAAATAAAATTGCAACTATTTAAAATGGAAGTGAACGCAAATTAGAACTCCAATCCAAGAACCAAGAAAAACAGTGGCCAATCTATCATCGAATTCTAAAAATAATCATTCAAACCAAATTAGTGACTAACATCAAACCCGAAAGAAACCTCAATTCGGATATGACATTGCACATGAAAACCTTCATGTATTCAATTAACAGATAAATGATTAAATTCAAAAACCTCTAGAACCTAACCAATTTGTATTAATTTTCAAGTACCAATGTAATCAATCTCAAACTCAAACCTGAAAATGATTCTACTCATGCAATTGCATTACAACATCAATCAACCAAATAATATGCAAGCAAGCAATCAATCAATTATAATCAACCATAATTCTGAATAAAAAATCTTCAAACCCGAAATTGGATTAACAACAATGAAAGAAAAGGGAGTAAAAAACCAATTTTAATTAATGAAGTTCGGTTGTGCCAATCCTCAAGATAACCAATGCTTCTTTGAATCCTTGGATTAGGTAGCAGTTTACTCCTCCATATATGGAGGAGAATGAAAGTTCAGAGTTGGGGGGGTGTGAGAGAAGAGAAGAAGAGAGGAAAACCAAAAACTCCTTATTCCAAAATTTGTCTAACTTTTTACAATATTTTGCCTCTTCTTAACTCAGCCAATTACAGAATCAAAATGCCTAAACTAATTCCATAACAGTCATTGCATTAATCCTTTCTCGCTAAGATGAATTTGGACACCTTATTTGCTAAATTTCGAATTATATACAGAAAGTTACACTAAAAACATGTAATGAAGTTCCTTAATTCCATCAGTAATGTTCTTCTTCTATTTTGGCTATGAAAACTATTCCTTTTAGATTTGTGGTCTGAATAAAAATTGTAGCCTTGGATGTTAGCTTTAAAACACCATTGGAATGGGCTTAATCGGGCTTCTGTGGACTGAGATATGGTCTCCACAATGCATGCTTCTCAGGATCTGTGGCTGTAGTCAAGACTCTACTTCCAGGCCCAATTTAAGCTCCAATACTTCCAAGTTTGCCTCTAACCTCTCATAAGATTATAGGCCTATCTCTCAGCTTTTCTACAAACCAAAGATCATGATCAAATGAGTTCTATAACTCAAGATATGGACCAAAAACCAAAGCAATGTCAGAATTAGCCTATTGCTGAAAAAATTAAATCAAGCCTAAACAAAATCCAAATAACACAAAATGGTCCAATTCAAAACCATTAGGCACAAAAGAGGATTATGGGCTAGGAATGAGGGAAAATAAGTATATAAAAATTCAATTGATCAAACAACACATCAAAAATTTGATATGCTTTGGTTATATTGAAAGAATAAGACTTATTGTTAGGATTAGCTTTTTCCTTTCCTTTCACTAGCTTAAAAAAAAGCACAAGCATATGGAGGGCCAACTCGTTATTTAGCTACCCTTACTTCAGCCAAATTTTTTTCGTTGGAGTCGGAATCATCTTCTTCCTCGTCCGACTCCATTTCTACGAAATTCACTTGTTCTTTTCCGAAAGTTTTTCTAAGTCTAGTTCTTTCGGTTCTATCCTTTTCTACTTTTAGTTATTCGATCTGCCGAACCTTTTATGCTAATTGGGCTAAGTCAAAAAATTGTAAATTAACAAGTTTTTTTCTTTTACTATAGTCAAGGCCATTAGTGGCCATTTTGACCATTTCGGATTCTGGAATAAGGTGAAATATTGATTTTTTACTATCCTAAATCTCGCCAAGTAATCATCAATCAATTCTCCTTGCCCCCTTCTTATGGAGAATAGATTAGTCAAACTTACCTCTATTTCTCCCCTAAAAATTGTTCAAGAAAACTTTTTTCCAATTGATTCCATGTAAGGATCAAATTTGGTCGCAAGTTTGCAAACCAAGTCAAAGCATTTTTCATTAGGGAAGATGGGAAGAACCTCATTTTCAAATATTATATGTTAGCTAGCTCCCTAATTTTCATGGTATATCAAGCAATGTGCTCAACTGTAGATTCCTTATTTTCCCTTGGAAAAGGGCGCTTTCCATCCTTGAGGAAGCTTTGCCCGTTGACCATAATCGGGGAATATAGAAACAAAATAGGGTTGGTTTGCATAACCCAAATTGAAACCAAATCGATTTAGGACTTGTTCGAATGCCCGAGTTAAGTTTTGATGCCCCCCAGGATTTTGTCTTAACCTTTGCAACACTTGATTTGTGTTTTGTCCTCAATTGACAAAATGTATGTCATTGTCGAATATTTAGTTTTCTGGTGGTGGTGCAATAACATTCCCTTGGTCAATGTTCTCGACATTCCCCTTTGGCCTTATTCTGAGTTTGTCAATAAGTTCATCTACAGCATCGACTATGGAAGCTATATGATTAACCTGTCGAGCTAATTGCCCATATCTAGTATTGTTCGACTCTAGCAACTGTGTTATAATAGTGGCCATTTGGTGAGTCAGCATATTTACCAACTCATGATGGCTATCCTCGAGTTGTTGTCGTAAAGTGGCTAAGGATTCATTAGTGTATGAAGGTGTTGCTAATGGCATCGACCTAGGCATGGTAAGGTGTATGGGGCCTATTAACATATTCCCCACATTCTGTCTTGTGCCCGCTTAAAGCCCTGACAATGACCCAAAAGGGGGTAAATTAGCCATGATAATGTTTGTGTACAAAGGATTTTGAAATGTTATTGTAATCAGCTCCAGGCCTTACTCCATTGGAGTTTGCATAGCCACTGGAGGTACAAAACCAAGTGGCAAGCCATACATTGGCATTCATGGCCATTGTACTCATGCTACTTGGTGCCTAAGTGTTTGTTGTTCGCGCAGTAGTAGTTACTGGGGCCAAGACTAGTTCCAATGGCTCGTTGCCATCAGGGCAATTTTCTCCCTCATTGTTCACCTCATCATTTGAGAAAGAATTCCTAGATGATGGTGTTTTTGACCTTGCCATACTGAACACAATGGTGCCACTTCTCAAGATCATATATTGATTGAGCTAGTATTTTCTTTATTTTCTAACACTCTTTCTTTTTTTGTCGCACCGGATGCAACAATTTGTTTACTTGATTTTTATTTGATAAGACAAATAAATTGACTATTCTCAATTTGCTTCACGAATATCAATTTGAGGAACGGAAGTGGTTCCTCTGATGGATTTTCAGAAATTTAAAAGTATTAAATTATAAGAAACTAAATAGAATAAAAATAAACCAAAATGCAATGATAAAATAGTAGACAGAAATTAAAATGCACAAAAACAATAAATTGACAATGTCAAATGTGAAACAAAATCAAATGAATAAATCAAATAGGAATGAAAAGGACAATTACTTGAGTTCTACTGCATTATTCAATGTTACAGTAAATATTTTGCTAGAGTTTTGAGGTGTTTTGAAGCATGTGATTAGGGGTGTTCAAAACCGATCCAAACCGAATTAAAACCGAAAACCGATCCAAAAAAACCGAAAACCGATTAAAACCGAAATAAATTGGTTTTAATTGGTTCTTGTTTTATAAAAACCGATCGGATCGGTTCAGTTTTCGGTTTTGATTTCTAAAACCGAACCAAACCGAACTAAACCGATAATATATTATACATTAATAATTATATATGCATATAAGATATATTATATATTATATATTACTTATCCATATCTATATTTTTACAAATATATATGTAAATATATTCTACAATATTATAATACTAAAATTATTCAAGTATTCTTATTATATCTTAACTCAATATTTTAAATTTGTAATTATCAATTAATTCTTTTAGTTTACTCAAAATAAAATTGATTTTTTATACTTTATAAAATTTTTTATTAAAAAACCGAAAACCGAACCAATCCAAACCGATTTAAATTGGTTTGGTTTGGTTCGGTTTCTCAATTTTAATCAAACCGAACCAAACCGAACCGAAATAAAATTTATTGTTTGGATCGGTTGATTTTTTCTCTAAAACCGAACCAAACCGAACCGCGAACACCCCTACATGTGATTGTTTGTCCCCCAATCTATAGCCTAAATATCTTATTTACATACAAAAATTTTATAAAGTCTAGGCCCAATTCACCCACATTCTCATCCTCAAGCCCCACATTCACCTTTGCCTCAACTGATCCATGTTCTTCAAATCCTTGTTTAAGCATCGTATATGGGTCCTTCTGCTACTTCACATTTTGCTACCTTCTAGAACCTCCTATCTTTGAACGTCAAGTGTTTGAAAATGTGTTTTGTTGTTCCATAATTTGATCGAACAAAACTTAGTGCTCAGCTTAGTCTTCAATCCCAAGCCTTCCACCTTCGACCAACTCATTCTTTGTTTTCTTCAACATAATCTGGTAAGATTCCTTGTTTTTTGAATCTCGACCCTTTCTCTGTTTTCATGCTCTTTTCCATTACTATCGAAATACAACTTTGCAACACCTAGTGATGTGATGATACTAATGTACTTAGTGAGTGTTTAGTCATGTCCTAACTGAATGATCCTAATCCTATTTATAGACAAATTATAAGCCAACTACCAAAACTACCTTGATAGGTGGCACTTTCTTGTTGCTTGGACATGGGTTATGCGTCTTCAACTAGCTTTAACACTCTGACCACGATCGATACCCTTTCTTGCCACGTTCTGCTATACTCAATAAATGCTCCAACATTCTTGGACATGCTGAATGTGGGTAGTTGCTTGTTGTCATGCATTGCTTCAACTTCACCCTCTAGATGTCCATAGTTCCCATCGAGACCTTCACCATGATCCATTCCTAGTATTTTACCAAGTGTCAAGCAATAATATGTTGCATGACCTTCAAACTAGTGTCAAATAAACCCTATGTCATGCTATGAGCTAGCTTTGCCATGTTAACTCCTATCATAAGTTTCATTTGACATGTCACCCTTTCGACAAGTAACAACTCCTCTCTTCAATATAATTTCCTTTAGGCGACGCGCATTATAATTTTCTCATGTCAAACAATCTTTCCAACTTGCCTTTGCCTCTTAACTAACTGTGCAATCCAATATTCATGACCTTCTATCCCCTAGCGAATTAAAACATACTTTAAGTAAATGCTTAAATAAGTCAAATACTTTTCTCTTGATTGTTGAAGTAACTCTTCGACCACTCAACAATAATGAAAGAAAGCTTTTACAGTGATAACAAGAGGTGGAAAAGATATTGTTCATGAGCAAAACTATTGGCTAGCCTAACCAAAAAACATATATATAATCGAAATTTTATTTCCGAAAGCTATAAAAAAATTAAACAAGATCTTTCCCAAACTAGTTGATATATGGGATAAGATAAATCATAAAATTAAAAATGAAGAGTAAATATCCTTTTTTAATTATAACATTTTCAAGTTGATATTAGTTTGATCCCAAAATATTTTTAACATCAATTAAGTACTAACATTGTAAATTGTGACACTAATTTCATCTTTACATCGAATAACCAGTAACTTCTCACCTTTAACATTATACATTCTTTTCCAATTTTATTTCTACCAATTTGGGCATCGAGAGAATGAGAGATCGAGGTTTATTTGCATAGATGCTTAAGGATTTAAATGACAAGATTTTAATTTCGAATTTATTTATGTTCTTATATTTGTTTTTATTTTCAACTTGATAAGATGGAGATTGTCTATTCTCATAAGTCAAGAAAGACAAAAATGCAACATAAGAGTGCACTAACATGCCAAATATATAATGAATTGTAATGAAAGTTAATAATAATTTGACATAAGGATAAAATCGATGTAAAATTAAAAATTTTAGAATTAAATTGATGTCAACATTTTTTATGACCAAACTAATGCCAATTTCAAGATATTAGAATTAAAACAGATATTTACTCAAAAATTTAAAAAAGAAAGGGAGAAAAAACACCTTCCCATAACCAAGCAAATCAGTGATCATAGTAGCTAGTTCGAACGCAGAAAACATGTGCAAACACAAAGCTTGGTTGAGACTGGCATCAGGCCATGCCACTGACACATAGTCAATTATGCTACTCCAGATGCCTACTAGAGATAGCAACAGCATGTGTTGCCTTGCTCGTTGCATCAATTCATCACTAGTGAAAAGACCATTTCCAATAGTTGTGTACATCGTTTAATTTATTTCATTTTGCTTTAATTTTTTAGTTTAATTTCTATACACTGATAGTATAAAATAACTTTACATTGATTTTCTAGGTTGGTTAAGGATGCATGGGAGGATGTTTCTGATGTTCATTAGTTGAGTCCCATGCAGTTCTTAATAACCTTTTTCTCTGTTAAAGCTATGTAGTTTGCTTTTAGAGGAAGGGTACAACCAATCTCATCTTTTTGTTTGAGTGTAAAGAGGTAGAACATGATTGATTGGTTCCCTTCCAGGTTTGTGTAGGTGGAAGTGTTTGGTCTTTTGGCCTTGGCATGGTTAGGTTCCAACTTATTTAGTATTGGAAAACTATGGGACAATGTAAGAGGGTTTGATGAAAGAACTATGAAAGGAAATTCATTTTTAAGTGCTAGAATGTTGATTGATACATACTCTAAAGATCCTATACATGGGCACATCAATTTTGTTCTAAGGGACTATCATTTTGTGTTGAGAGTTTCAGAGGTCTCAATTTATTCTTCTTCACCTTGCTCTTTTGTAGTGTAGTGGGGGCGGTGATTTTGGTTGTCTTCCTTCCTCTAGCGAAGTTGAAGGGACAAGCATAGAACTAGCATGCAAGTCACGTGAGGCAGATGGAAAGGCACTCACAAGTCCATATGCACATGGTCTTGTCATCAATGAAAGTGGGAAGTCCCAAGCTAATGGAACAATGGGACTCATGACAATCATTGGACAGGTTCCAAAAGTGTTTTGTGCCCCAAAAAGACTGCCTCGTTTCGAGCAGGAGTTAATACTGGAAGTCAGAAAAGATTTAGGTTTTCCCATTATTTTGAGTAGCCAAGGTTATGATGGGGCTACTTGTGGCTTGGGTTTGTGCTTTGATACTCCAAGCCCAATAATTTCAAGCCCTCTCTACCCTCCTAGCTTTGAATCAGTTGGGTTTTACGATGGGTAGATTGATTATGGGCTGGCTCTATCTAAACCTTTGGATCCTTGCCACATAGATGTGGGCCATAAGACAAGTTCCTCAAGTGAAGAAGATATAGTTCTTGCTGACTTTGCATTGAAAAAAAAAAGGCAAAAGCATCTTAGATCTGATGTGAATGACAAAAATATCATTGAAGTTAAGACGATAAGGTTAGTTAAGAAAAATGTATCTATTGTGCCATTAGACGGGGAAAATACAAACCAAGCTAATGTGGTTACCAACCTAAGCAACGAGCATGAAAGGGCTTACTCCAATCGTGTAGAAGAAGCTAGATGCAGTTAGGATCTCAGTACTAAACTTGGCTTGTATACCGAAAATGAGCATGAGGTTATAAATGCTTTAGCCGACCTTCTTATGGAAAAGGAGGATGGACCAAAGTGGGCTCGTGGAAGAGGCAAGAACAAAAGGAAGAAAATAATTTGATTATGTGTTCCCTTGTTGTCTTTTACAGCCCTTAGGCTCTTGCTTTGTGTCCTTGTTTTTTCGTGTATCTTGATGTGTAACACTCGCTCATTTTGTTGTGACTCATTGTAATGCTCCACTGTTTACGATGTTTAGAGTTATCTTAATTATATAAAAGAAAAAATTTACACTGACAACTAATAAAAGTTCAATGATTTGCCAAATCGCAATATCCATCATAATAACCACCAACTATGATTTGGTAAATTTTTAAATTTTTATTGATTAATAGTGCAAAGTTATTTTATATTGTTAGTATATATAAATTAAACACTTAATTTTTTTTAAGGGAAATGAGACAATTTCTTTTAAATATTTGTGATAAAAGGTTGTAATAATGTGTAAACGTGTTAACCATTAATATTTTAAATGGTTACTACAACTTACTATGCTCTTTAAAATCGCAAGGCTCACTTTAAAGGTTAGGAAATTTGATGCGTATCACTTCGGCAACCCTTTAGCACCAATTCTATAGCAAAAATGTTTACAATTTATTTATTTGTGATGAAAACACTGAGAGTAGACGACATATATGATATGATATTACATCGCTAACATATTAATGAAGAATCTATAGCTCTTGAAAACATTTTTTATTGTTGACATAATTAAATGACTTAAATATGTTTTTGTCCCTATAAAACTAATGAGTTCTGGTTTTGATTCTTGTAAAAAAATTATTTTGATTTTAATCTAAACATTTCAAAAAATTTTGGTTTTAATCCCTCCTATTAGTCTACCTCCATTAAGTGATGGCGTGAATATGATAAAGAGCCACGTCACCCTTCCCACGTGACAGTTTAAATATGATATTAGTCTCTAATTCTTTTAATTTTTTCGTTTTGATCAAAACATCTCAAAAAAATTTAGTTTTAGTCTCTCTCATTAGCCTGCCTCCGTTAATCTCTATAATTATAAATCATCTTATTTTTAGCCCCTCTATTTTTTTTGCCAAAAAAAGTAACACTTTTTTTCACTAGTCTCCCTCTAGCTCTACCCTTTACAGCCTCCCTTCTCTTTCCCCTTTCTAGCCCCTACCACCTTCCCCTACCGACTTCTTTCCTCTCCATAGAGATTACATGCACAACACCACCACTACATTCTCTGCTTAACCATCAACTACTATAGCAATATCGCCATCCAAGCCTCCTCCGTCATGTAGCTGTCATTCGCCACCCAGCTAGGCCATCAATAACCATTGTCTAGCCAAAAATTGTCTCACTGTCGTAAACTATTCCTCCATTATGTCATGTCTACTCATTGCCAACCATATCACTATCATTATCACTCAGTCACCAAGCACCCCTTATGTGAGCTTAGCCATGAATAACCATATTGTTGCGTCACACCTTTACTATTGCAAAATCACCATCTCAACGTTACCTCTCCACCGCGGTGCCACTAGCTTTGTCCCCTCCATCATTACAGCTCCATACCCCTATTTTCCCCACCCTCATTCTTGCTCCCTAAAGAGATTACAAGTACAAAAGCACCACCACATTCTTTGCCTAACTAACAACTGTAGTGACAATATCGACATCCAAGCCTCTTCCATCACGTAGTCATCGTTCGCCACCCAGTTGGGCCAGCAATAGCCACTGTTTAGCCAGAAATCGCCTAACTACCATAAATTGTTCCTTCTTTGTGTTATCTCTATGCATTGCCAACTATATCACTATTACTTAACCACCAAGCACCCCTTGCGTGAGCTCAACCGTGAACAACTATGTCATCATGCCACACCTCCAGTGCTACAAAATCACCATCTCAACATTACCTCTCCATAGCGACACCACCAGCTTTGTCTTCTCCATCGTCGCAACTTTATACCTCTATTTTCTTGTCCTTGCATTATTGTTCCCTAGATTTTGTTTTTGTTGTGTTATGTTTTTTTTTTTGGGGTCTATTAGTGCTTAAATTAAGGGTGGACTAGGCTTGGGATGTTTCTCATTTTTTTTTTGGTATTAGGTAAAGTTAGCATGACAACTCCTTTGCTGGTAGGGGCCTAGAAGGTAGGGGGAGGGGAGAGGGTGGGGGCTAGAGAAGGGGGAAAAGTAGAAAGAGGTTTTAATAGAGGCAAGCTAACGATAGGGGACTAAAACCAAAACTTTTAAAAATGTTCAGATCAAAATCCAAAAAAGAAAAAAAACTTAGGGATTAAAACCAAAATCATAGAGACTAATATCATATTTAAGCTGCCACGTGAGAATGGTGATGTGGCTTTCTATCATCTACATCATCACTTAACGGACACAGACTAACGGTAGGGACTAAAACCAATACTTTTGGAAATGTTTAGATCAAAATCGAAAAAATATTTTTTTATAGGGACCAAAATTGGAACTTGCTAATTTTATAAGGACCAAAAACATACGAATTAAATTTACTCCGAAAGTTTCGGAGAAGATCATAAACACAAATAAAAAAGAACTTTAAATTATTTATTTAATATTTTATTCTATTCCCTAACTATGTCCTTGCATGATCTAAGACTAAGGGTGTGTATAATATAAGCAGATTTGGAATAGGATTAACCCCATATGAACTTAACTCAATATTTTGATTTGACCAATGTTTTAAAGAGGTGTGTTATTTGAATATAGTGATTTACACATCCTAATTGATATTCGATGATTTTTTTTTTATATTTATTGATAGAAAGGCTTAACCCCATACTGGGGAAGCAAAAAGCAGTACAAGCAATCAAAACCAAAACCAGATTATAACCGATACCACATATTAAATAGGCACCATGGTTTCACAGAGCTAATTAAAAAAAAGTGCCTATACTGGACACCAATAACACTAACATGACAGCAAAGTTCCCCTATATCATGTAAGCAAGATTCTGCAACACCAATCAATGCAATTTTGTAAAATCAGCAACAAGTAATGCTCCAATAACTCTGAAGCCAGAGTAGCATTATGCTATATGGCTCTTCTAATTGTCCGAAGCAAACATCCACTAGCTGCAAGTCCTATTGAGATTTGCCATAAAACAATTGTAGCAGAAACTCTCACCATGAAAAATAATTTTGTTCCTTAGGTCCCAAAGTGCCCAGACTATAGCATAGAAACAAGTGCACCAAGCCTTCCTGTGCTATCTACCAATTGAAGCGGCAAGCCAAGATTCAAAATTCAATCTCGGGTCATTGGCAATCACCCAATTAATCCCCTAGAACTTACAGTAGCTGGTCCACACCTTCCATGGGAAGTTGCAAGTAAAGAACAAATGTGGTATACTTTCATCAGTATCTTCACAAAGAACGCACCTAGTATCATCAGATCTCAGGATATTAAGCCTGTCTTGGGTATTAATTCTCCTTTGCAATATAAGCCAAAGCAACAATTCGGCTTTTGGTAGGCATAAGTTTCTCCAAGTTTTGCTAGCAAACGTGTTATACTGGTTTTCCTGTATTTGTAGTTGATAATACTGATGTTAAAAGTTTTTAATAGAGTAACAATCAAAATTATGGAAATTCCATCTTGTATAATCATCAACCTCATGCACCAAGTTTATTTGTTGTAGTGCAATCTGCAGCATAGCATATAATTGGACTTCCCATTGGAAAAAAACTCATGTCTCCATTACTAATTCCATATCCACTCTGCATCATCCCATATACCACATTTAGCTATAGGAGTTCTTTGTTGAATAGATAAGGAATATAGTCTTTGAAGTTTATCGTTAAGTCTTTGCTGTCTGCACCAAGTGTCCTTCCAAAACCATGTTTGCTCACCATTACCAACCTCTCGTCTAATGCCTGCCAAAGCTAAGCTTTTAAACATAAAAAATCGCTCCCCATAAGCCTCTGTGGTACTGCTATACTTGATCAACAATTGATTTATTCAACTGCAGGTTATTACATGATGCTACAACACGTTTCCACAATGGAGATTCTTCAGTAGAAAGCTGCCACCACCATTTGAATAACAAGGCTGAATTCTTGACAACAATATCACCCACCCCCAAGCTTCCTAACTTCTTTGGCCATTGGACTACTTCCCATTTTACTAGTGGTATTGATATGCCTACTTTCTTCGTTCCCCATAAGAACTTACTTTATAGTGATATGATCTTTTGCACCACCTTCTTCAACATCTTGAAGATGCCCAAATATTACATGGACAAGTTATTTAAGACTGATACAATCAATGTTAACTAACTTACCTTTGATTGTAGTTTTCCTTTCCATCTAGTCAACCTTTTCCTTATTTTCTCAATGATTGGTTCCCATGTATCCACCTTCCTAGGATACGTGCCTAGAAGGATCCCTAAGTACCTGACCGACAAGGTAAGAATCTGACATTACAGGTTTGAGTTTAATTCTATCACCAGTCTTTCATTACAATTTATAGGAATTAATGTTGACTTCTCGAGATTTATTCTCAATCCTAACGTCAACCCGAAGTAGTCCAAGATTCTCTTAATGTTCACCAACACGTTTGCTTTTACAGGAGCAAACAATATAGTATCATCTGCAAATTGGAGATGCGAAAAACTCACACCTTGTCAGCTGATCATTATTCCTTCAATTATTCCATCGTTCACAACTTTACTTAATAACTTGTTTAAGACATCAGCAACAATCACAAACAAAAATGAAGATAACGGGTCCCTTTGCCTAGTCCTCGTTCCATCTTGAATGGTTTAGAGGGGGATCTGTTAATTATTATTGACATTGCAGTTGAGGTGAGGCAGCTCCGTATCCAATTTCTCCATATTCATCCAAACCCCATCTTTTGAAGAACCTGGTCAACAAAAATCCATCTAATCGAGTCGTATGCCTTCCAAAAATCCAATTTCATAAGAATACTCTCGTTCTTCCTTCTTCCTTCTTTTCACCCAACGTACAATTTCATTTGCAATTAGGGCCCTATCTAATATTTGTCAACCTTGAACAAACGCATTTTAGGTATTTCCAGCTAGGTTTGATAACACATGTTTCATCCAGTTTGTAAGGACCTTTGCCACCACTTTGTAAATGCAGCTGATCATACTATTGGCCTGTAATCTTTTATCTTCTCCGCTTCCTCCCTTTTTGGAATCAAGGTCACCCACATCATGTTTGCTCTTCGAGGAAGCATACCTGTTGTGAAGAAGTTGTTGACACATGCTGTAAAGTCATTGCCCATGATATGCCAGTTGATGATTGTAATTTAAATAAGTGTAAACTTAGGTTATGTAAGTATTGAATCGGTATATTGCCTTCGATAATAAATATTGATGATAGTAGTTCAAATAAAAATAGATTTTAGCTATATAAACGTCAAATTGGCATATTAACTTTATGTACCGTGTATATTCACTATTGGTTAACATCACGTAACACTTACATAAATAAACTCCACACTTATTTATACATCGATACCATATATCAATATAGATGTTTAAATATTATGTATAAAACACATTTCCCTTTTTTTAATCCATGATACACATTAGTCATGTCTCAAGTAATAAAAAGATTAAAATTAGGGCTATTATTATTTAGATGAAATGTAATTTAAATATTAAACCCAACTAAATCATAAAATATGAGAACTAAGCAACTAAGTAATATAAGAAATGATTTACAACATATATTTTGAACCAAATGCCATTAAGGCTTTAGTCTAGTGGTATCAAACTTAAGTCTCCACCAAAGGTGGGGTGGTTCGATTCCACCTCCCCTATGTCCTAGTCCCCAATCCCCTTAGGAAATTTCAGCAGCCAAAAATAGCTAGCCTACCTTTGTCAAATATATATATATAGAACCAAATAATATTAATACTCATTAATATTTTATCATGTTGTTGAATTAAGTTAAGCCTTTTTTTGGTAAATATTGTACTCAATTTAAAAAGTTTTATTATATTTATCACTAATTATAAAAGATATACGCTAACACTATTTTTTTTTTCAATTCATTTTTTTGTAATATAATTAATAACGTCAATTTTAGAAAAGTTAATTTTTTATTCAACCAATTTTGACAACCAAATCAATTAATCATAGTTCAACTTTAACAAAAAATCTCATTCTTCACTAACATTTCTATCTATGTAATCATATAAAATAATTAGGTTGATTTACTTGAATATCTCTTCATACAAATTTAAATAGAGTTAATCAATAAGAATTAAGTATAGTAACAAATGAGTTACATCTTAAAAAATGATAAAGTTCAAGTCGTTATGAAAGATAAAAAAAAACTATTTGCATAATTATATAATTAGAAGTGATCAAACAATATTATTTCACTAAGCTATGGTTGATAGAATAATTAATAATACCTCCCCCTTCCCAAAAAAAAACTACCTCCATGATGATTAATATTTTTATAATTTTTTAAGAGTATTTTTCTTGTTATTATCAAGGAAAGAGATTAATATCTTTTAAATATATTTACCTTATCAACTGTAGTTCTTTTCAAGAATTGAATGTAAATTTTTCTTGAATCATAATATGTCTTTATTATTATACTAACTCTTTTATTAATCCATGATTATTAATATGATTGTATTTAAGGCTGAAATGTTTTAAATTAACCAACGAATTAAATATCTTCGTTGGGGTAAAAAGTAAATAGCACTATTATTTCTCTTAGATGCAATTAGTTACCACTAAAGCATGTGAAGGCAATCATCGTTTCGTGGCATGATAGTGGCCCTGGACCCTCGTGATTATCAAGCTCAACTTACGCTGCGGAGATCCAGAAAGACTCTCCTTGTCATGCTCCCAAAGACGTCCTTTCAATGATTGCAGTTGTCGTGCTTCACAGATTTCGAGCTGCAACGAGTTGACACATTTGAGATGGAATTAGTACCGGTGTGTTTGTTTCAGTTTTTCAATAAAAAGTAATTTTTTAATTATTAAAAAAATCATTTTTATAAAAATTATTTATTTTAATTTTTATTTAAAAGTTAAAAATAATTTTTTAATTGTCAGAAAAACTGAACCAAATATATCTTAAAGTGTAATCTGATTAGATTCAACAGATATACATGCTAGCATAATTTAGCTTTCGTTCCAGTGATTTTGGACGAAACCAGAACGCTTAGATTTCCACATCAGATACCTTTTTCTGCCTGACGTACGTTAAGTAACATCAAATATTTATTATTTGATTTCAAGGTGGCTAAATTTGTTTCGCCCGTTCCGATCGATGATTTAGACCTCGTAGACTATTTTCAAGGCTATTTGGCGCGAGAATTTTAGTTCGAAACCATCTCGTAGACTGACTATCCACGTCATTTGTGAACATTCATACGCAGTTTGGATGTTATGCCACTCTTTTTCGTGGCATTCTTTTTCACCTAAAGATGCTGTGACCACGTATCGATATTTTCTTACTGCATAATTGTACTCTGCCAGTCTCGTACTCTTAACCTCGTTGGATTGCTATTTGCTTTAAAGCGCCATACGGACCAAAGTTACCCTGCAAAGCGCTTGTAATACTCAAATTAAACCGCATACAAGGAATTTGTTACTTTTACTTTTTCAGACTATCTGTTATTTTTTTAAATTTGAGTCATTTAAACTGTTTATAATATTAGTCCTTGTTTGATAAGAATACAGAAGATACGCAACTTCGCTGCAAGAATTACTTTATTGTAATTTCAACTCAAGTCTTAATACCCGAGGCTTATTATTACCGCCCAACTCCTTTTGTGGGTTGTTATTTTTACTTTCTTCCTTCTACTTGATTTAAAATAACTAACAAGTCGCACGTAGGCAACAAACAAATAACAAATTCCACAAAGAAAATATATCAGTTTACATAATTCAGAAGTCGAAAAAGTTACAACAATGTTTGAAGCCATTAGATTTATTTATGTATTTATATTAAAAAATTAAAATAAATTTTAAATATTGATACACTATTAATGTAAATTATGTTACTCTATCAACTAATATATATAATTGAGAGTCATATTTTTAAAAAAGTAACAATATATGATTAGATAATAGCGTAAATAAATTTTATACTAATAATATATCAATTAATTTAACCGTGCATACATTATAAACAATGTTAAGAAAATTAAGTTGAATTTTTATCTTTTCTAAATTTTGTATACATAGCATCACCCTTTCGTTTGTCTTTATAAACTGATATCTTTTTCTCTTCTTGCCCAATGCATCTATCCTATAACAAGATTTCAAACTCATGAAAAGATATTTCTTTTCATAGAAAATGAGACATGTTCTTGTCTTCTTTTATTTATTATGAAAATAGATTCTTAAACGGGAAAAATCATTTTGCCTTCTTGAAACAAATGTAATAATTGATTAGAAAAGTTTTTTTTATTTTACTAGAACATCAAACATAGAACAATTTATTTCTCCCCTAAAACAGTGAAAATGCTTTAAGGAAATTTTTTGTTTTCAACACTAAACAAATCAACAAAATTTATTAAGAATTGTTTTCGGTAAGGCAAGACGAGATTATATGTATGCTCCAGAAGTCATTTCAGGTAAAATATAATGCACTTTTGTCCAATCACAATCAGCGCTAGCATGAGGCTCATTAGATGTGCATATTTACGTGTACCCATTATCAATCAATAATATTCATTTATCATTTTTTAACACTTTTAGTGTTACTTATTGAGTATAAGGAAAATACACTAACTAACACATTCTTCCACCATCTTTTCATTTCCAAACTAGAAAAGTGTAAGTAATGTTGAAATATTTTGCGGATTTACATAAATCAAATCGCATTTAATTTTGGACCCGAATTAATTAGATGTCAAAAATTGATTAAAGTTAATTCTTTAAACCCAAATTATTGTAATTACTATTGTTATTGAGCTTATTGGGCTTACACACTGCTTATTGATGTGTATTATTATGTTTCGCTGTGTGTATAGACCTTGCTGTAATTGATGACTTGGTCTAGCACTTTTGTTGACATAGGAAGTGTAACACCTTCCTAAGTACAGTACTATGCTTAAGTCATAGTACCATACCCTGGAGTTGTTACTGTTACCTGAGTGGACCTTATCCCAAGCCACTTGTACCTATCTTGAACTTCTGAAACTATCTAGAGACAACACGGAAATAAAAGTGAGAATCATAAATTCTCAGTAGAATTCTCTAAGTATCATAAATAATGTTATCGTTGTTATCTCCAGTTTGCTTCGGTTTAGTATGAAAAAGGTGATCATATAATGTGAACTATTTAATTTTACAGTTCGAAAATATGTTATCCGAAGCAACGTTCATTTTTATCATACACTTGGCATCTGCGAGAATCCATAAAAAATCAAGTCATGAATTATATTGGGACTAATAACTGAAATACAATAAAGTACGATAGCATCAATGCACTAGAGACATAACTTCTACATATACTTTACTGGAACTACTGTATATTAAGATGATGCCCACATGACATCAATATGCTAAGAATATAACATCTGCACATAACTTAACTTGTTTTTAAATTCATGCATAGACATAAAACTTGCTTTTCTTCCTTCATCTTTCTTTTCTTTGTCATCATGAAATCTTTACGTGCCACCTTCCAGAGTATGATCGCCATGTCATACCCCATTAGAGCATGATCGCCATGTCACGTTCCTTAGGAATGTGGGATCTTCCTTTGGTACTTACACTAGCTGGGTCAAGCCGTGCCTCATGTAAGTTTTGTCCCCTATATTCACACTAGCTGGGTCGATGCCATGCCTCATGTGAGTGGAGTACCATCATAAGCTTTAATCTTTAATCTTTAGTCTTTAATCTTTAGCTTTTACTTGGCACACCTAGGCGTTACGTATCGCCGTCCCTAGGGTGCTATTACTGCCCTTGGGTGGCAGGCCTTGGAGTGAGCTCGTCAGCTTCACCCATGACCGTCGTCACGCCGATTCACCCGCAAGGGGACCCACGTGCCTCTAGTCTTGGAGGGATCTCATTCTGGTCACGTGCCTCTAAGTAAAAGGATCTCTTCTGGTCACGTGCCTCAAAACTGAGGGATCTCATCTGACCACGTGCCTTCAACATAGAGGGATCTCATCTGGCCACGTGCCTCCAAGGTAGAGGGATCTCATAGTTTTAGCTGCCTTCACAAAGAGGGACCTCAAATAATTGCCTCCAAGTGAAGGGACTTACATTCAATATATTTACATTCTTTCATTTTCATGCATAATCCAGCATAAACATGCGGGATGTAGTCATGTCGTACTTATGTCGTTCCTACATATATGCTTCGTAATTTATTCTCATATAACTCGTATCATACTTATGTCATTCTCGCATATAGAATTTCCACATACATACTCATAATTGTGTGGCTATTCATATCATAAATTCCTTGTAATCTAGACACCCATAGTCTCCTAGACTCCTGCCGTAAATTCGGCAACATAACGGATCAGATCCGTTTCCCCATGAATAGTGCCAGTCTTCACAGACAATTCAATCATAGCATCATAATCAATTTAACGCATATATATCAAGGTCAAACTGGCAATTCTCAACTCATAACTTATATATTTTACTAATACTTGTGAAATCATCAATTGGGTCACTTTTGCCCATCTATTCAGTTCTGCCCGAATTTCATATGATCCACCTTTATTTTTATTCAACTCATTTGAACCTGAATTTTGGATATGTCATAGATCTATATGTCTACTTTATAACCTCTTTGGTCCCATATCATTTTGATTCATATAACTCAAGATATTCAAATCTTACCTCAACCTGTCCAGTCATTAGCCCGAGTTATACTCTTGGAAGTATAAATTCACTAAAATTCAAAACTAAGATCAAATCGTACGAAATTGGTCTCATATTGAAGCTGACAGGACAACCTTTCATTTGCCACAAGTTTCACTTGATTTACTTAAGTACACCTCGAGTTATAAGTCCTGAAAGTCGACCTTCCTGCACTACCCTGTTTTGATCTGGATTGGACATATAGTAACTTCCTCGAACCACTGGGATCAATTGGTGCCATAACAAACTCGAAATTTTATACTGGGATGTTCCCTTATGTGTAAGCTTTCTAACAAAATTAATTTCACTCAATTTGGGGTTATATAAGGTGAGTTATACCCTCCATAAGTCACCCTGCCCGGATGAAAATCCTGAACCCTAGGTCAAACTTCAAAAATTCATATCTCTCTCAATACTAATCTAATAACCTTATATGATATATCTATGGAAAGCCATGAATGTCTACTTTCATCTAAAAATGGTTTCATCAGATTTAACTGGTTGTAGGCGGAGCCATACACTCCGCCGTATGGACTGCCGTGGAATCTCCACCAAGACAGCACCCTCATCCATCCATTTCTCTTAGTTTTCTTCTTCTAATTCTAATTCCCACTCAAGCTTTCATATTAATCCCATATTAATCCAATTATACACATCCAATAGTTCATCAAATATATAAAGAAGAGTACAATCTTATGCAATTATAGTGCAAGGAATTCAAGAATAGAAGTAGAATTCTACCTCTTTGGAGTATGACTTGAGCTAAGTGCTGAAACTTGGAGTGTTAGAACCTTGCTAAGTTTGGAGGAATGATGGAGTTGGTTGAGAGAAGGAAAGGAAGAAGAAGAAGGCTGGAGCAAAGAGAAGGAGAACATAATCAGTTGGGAATGAAGAGGGAGGTCTAACTTAAATACATGAAAATTGTGGTGTTGATTGGCTGAAGTTTTGTGGTTGAAGTTAGTACGCTCTCACTTTTATGGCCAATTTGCTCTCCACGTCGTCCACAAGTGGGATACGCCCTCTACCTGAAATCGGAACCCGTGTCTATTATGGTTGAAGTCGGAACTCGTCCCATTTATGTTTAAAGTCGGAATTGGTGTCATCTTGTTGGTGACGAGGAAATCCCGTCTGATTTATTCGAATCTTGGGAGCAAGGTCGGAAGTCGGGAGTCATTCAGTTCACAATCATATGATCTCAGAACTCCTATTTGAACTCGGGAATATCAATGCTGGGAATAGACTCTCTGAGGTCGGAACTCGTGTATGACTTGGAAATCAACTCAAAGATTCGAACTCATGTCCATTGGATCCAACTCTCAAACCGGAACTCGTTACATTTGAACCCGAAGTCAGTACTTGCATTATTGTGTTAAAGTAACAACTAGGGGTCAAGTCGGAAATCGAATAGAATGCTTAAGGTCGGAACTCGGTAATTCGGAAGGCATCAAACCCGAATGCTTGAACTCGGAAGTCGGGATTTTTAACATAAAGGTGGAAATGGTACCCAAGTAGGAAACCTTATGCCCAAGTCCATGAAGTCGGAAACATGTACAGTATTTTGATCCTATGAAGTTGGAGCTCGAGTGTGTTTTGCTGGAAACTTGGAGAAAAGTAATGAGATCGGAAATGGGTCCGTATTCTTTTAAGGTATGAAATCGGACATCGAAAACCACCCACGTTGTTCAGAATGTTAAACTCGGAAGTCATGGACGTAGGTGAGACAAACTCGGAATTCGTAGAATATCCATAAGATGAAGTCGGAAATCAAAAGTAGTCAAGATTAGATGAAATCGGAAATCGAAGGTCATAAAGTCGAAAATTGTGCAAGATGAACTCGGAACTCGAAAATAATCCCTTCTATTTGAAACTCGAAGATTGAGTCGGGAATGGGATTTGATCAAACTTGAAGGTGAAGTCGGACGTCCGTTGTTGGAGTTGAATAACGTCAGAAATTGGGAAGATGTGTGTAAGGAGGTCGGAAATCGGGACGTTACAGGAAGATGCCTCTTCTCCTAACCTTATATATAGATGGATGTTACCCCATTGAGACAGGAAGCAAATTCAGCTATCTGAGGAATATGAGGAGTTCCATTCCCCCTCTGGCCTTCTTTGGTCGGTCTTTCTCTCTCTTCTCTCTCTATATGCCAATTCGAAGAATGAAAAGCAACTATAAATCGATTGTACTTCCTCGATTAACTCAGGAATTTCTCACCTAATCTTGTTTATGTTTTTTCGTTCTTGATTTACACGTTGTATTTAGAATCAAATCTAGATCTAAGGGCCTTAAAATTTCAACAAGTGGCATCAAATCTAAGTTTGATCATTGATTATAGCTATAGATTTTGTTTTGATGGGAGATTGGGTGATCAAAAGAACAAAACTGTACATCCATGAACCCTAGAATAATCTAATTTTGGTTTTTGGTTTTCGAACCGATTAAATTCAAAATTTCTTGAGTGTTTTTGTTGGCTATATTGTTATGAATCTATTAAGGCAAGCAAGTATTGTGTGATTTGATGCTAGATTGAGAGGGAAATCGAGAAAGAAATCAAAGAACCCTAACCCTTGATCGAAAACCCAGATCCATTATTTGGGCCGAGTTTTGTTCGTTCTCTATGAGGGTTTTGTAGAGATCATCACAACGAATCCATAGCTACAAGAATCATGAAATTTCGTTGAGAAACGAAAGAGAAATCCTTCTGTAGAAACCCACACGGAAGTTCATTGAGTGAGCCCAAAAATTATAGACCATGGTTTTTCAAGATATTATATAGGTTTTGTAGATCTCTCTTTTACGAGTCTATAGAGACCAAAATCGCACGAAATGAGTGAGATTCGAGAGTGAAATCAAGCTTGACGCATTTCTTGTCTATTAGGCCACGAATTGGGTCATTCAACCCATCTAGAGGTTGAAGATGATGAACAGGAACCATGCATAATGCCCACTTGCATATTGGGGCGCATGCAATTGCGTGCAAGTGCATGGAGGCCCTTCTAGGGCCCATTTTTGCACCAAAATTTTCAGACTTGGGTTTTTACCCAAAATAAAATTATTGGTGAATTTTAATTAATTTTTTAAGCATTGAAAATATTTATTTTAATTTATTCCATACTTAAATTGCTCAAAAATATTTAGTACTTTCCGAATTTTGGCCTGAAATTTTTTGGGCACATTGGTGCTATTCTTGCGTATATTGTGTTAAGCATACTCCTAGAGTTGATATATTTTTCTTATTAAATTAATTTTGGACCCTTTATATTTATTATATTGCACATTAAAATTGTGAAATGTCATTATTATTAGAACATTATGCAATATTACTTTGAGAATTGCAGTTTAAGAAACATTAAAATTATTGTGAGGTATTTTTCATGATTGCGAGCTCGCTTTCACGAAACCAATTATGACAAATGCTAATTTTGTGACTAATTTTGTGCAATGTTGTTTTGAGAATTATTTTTTGAAATTTTGCACACTCCCATGTTATATAGAATAATGTTTTTGTAAGATTTTGGTAATATGCTTTATGCAGTCCAAGTAGGAGAATGTTGATAATTTTATGGACTTACATAAATCAGAATTGGATTTAATTTTAAAATCTAAATTAAATATATGCCTAAATATTAGGGCATATTGTGGTTTGAAAAATATTGAGACTTGGGAATTTACACTACTTAAATACAAATTTTGTGATAATCAAAGTATTATTACCTTTGGCTAAAATCCCACTTTCCATAAAGAGAAAGTTATTTTAAGCGATGTGATTCACTATTATAAAATGATACAAATGATTTAAATTTAACTTAAATATGTTTTTAATCCCTATAAATATTTGATTTTCCGGATTTGGTCCCTTAAAAAATTTCCGCTTTGTTTTGGTCCCTTATTTTTCAGACGTTACTTATATTAGTCCTTGTCGTCAACTGAGTGCTATTAAGTGCTAACATGGCAATGTGAGATTTTGACACGTGTTAATGCTAATTAGATTTCACGTCACCATGTCAACACTTAACAGCACTTAGTTGACGGTAGGGACTAATATTGATAACGTCTAAAAAATAAAAGGGCCAAAACCAAGCGAAAATATTTTAAGGGACCAAATCTGAAAAATCAAATATTTAGAGGGATTAAAAATATATTTAAGCCTTTATAGTTTGAAAATCTCTATGTTTTGCTCCACAAATTGATAGCCAATTGCTCTTTTGATTTTAAGGGGAGTTTTGCTCACAGTTTTATAATTTATTATATACTCTTTTGTGCTCAGTTTGTGAAATTTCAAATGAGTTGCTTTTGACATTGTGGGCATTTATTTGATAAACTCAAAAATTTAGTCACTCATCTATTTTGGTTGTGTTGTCTTATCGTAGACATTTAATATTTTTATTGGTGTTGCATTGAGAGTTATGTTGATAATGAACTTATCCTTCAATTTGTATTGACATGATTCTTGATGATTTGAAAATTGTGTTCTAAGATTTTTAGTATCCTCTCGATATTAGTTTTAAGGACATGATTTTAATATCTGTGGAGTCTACTCGTATGTTATAATTTTGAGACCTAAAGGGTACAATTTGCAATTATATGAGAGCTCCATTTATTAATTAGGCATTTTAGAGTAATCTAATTTTGTGAATTTTGCTTTCACTTATGGTGAAGCTTATTTGTATTAAATAATAACTATTTTATGATTGTGATTATTGTTGGGTTATATAGATGATGGACATACCCTTTGGTATGACATTATTCGACATAATCATTATGTGATAGAGAAAATAATTTAAATATATTATTACATAATTTTAATATTGTTGGTATTATTATTTTCTCTACCGAGTAAGAGAGACTTGTATATTGTGATCTGAGACCTTTTGGCAGGATTGCAATGATGCAAGGTCTCTAGTTCAATTAATTTCCCAGTTAATTGAACATGAGAAAATCAATTAATTTATACTCATGTTATAATATTTTGATGTATAGTTTTCTCTTTTCCCATTGGTCTGTCATTGCTTCATTGTCTTGAGACTTACTTTTAGGACATTTCCAATCTCTTAGAATGTAATATTTCTCCCATTTATATATAGAAACTATTGTTATAAAGGAAGAGAACAATAGTTAGGGGGCTTGTGATCTGATTAGTCTTCCCGACCAACATACTTCGTTACCTCAGCTTGTTTGGTTTTCACTTATAAACCTCTTCGCTCTTATGAGTTTGAGGTTGGAGGACTTATGGTCCGGTCGGTCTTCCTGAGCAACCTACCCTGTTATCGCAGCTTGGCCAACCTTCGCTTAAGAACCTCTTCCCTCTCACAAGTTCGAGGTTGGAAGGTTTGTGGTCCAGTCGACCTTCACGATCGACTTACCACATTATTGTCGAATGCCTACTATTGGCTGAGCGACATCCTCTCCCCAACTTCCGAACTCCAACCCTTAAGATCCATCCAACTGACTGATCCTTCAAGGCCCTACCACAAGGGGATATATGTTACTAAGACATACACTACTGCATTTACTTATATTTACATCCTTAATGGAATCCTTTTCTTTACTCCTACCTATTAGAGATTCCTTTTCTGGGCTCCCCCTCTCCTAATAATAATGACATCAAGCCTTATATATATATTCCCTCCCACCATATCGCCCAGGGGGGAGGACTTCCAAGCTAAAAAACACTAGCCCACTCGACCTCAAAGCATAGGACAGGAACAAGAGTATTTTTCATTTTACCCATATATATATATATATATATATATATATATATATATATATATATATATATATATATATATATATATAATTAGTTGATAGAATAAAATAATTTATATTAATAGTGTATCAATATTTAAAATTTATTTTAATTTTTTAATATAAATACATAAATAAATCTAATGGCTTCAAACATTGTTGTAAATTTTTCGACTTCTGAATTATGTAAACTGATATATATTTTCTTTGTGGAATTTGTTATTTGTTTGTTGCCTACCTGCTACTTGTTAGTTATTTTAAATCAAGTAGAAGGAAGAAAGTAAAAATAACAACCCACAAAAGGAGTTGGGCGGTAATAATAAGCCATGGATATTAAGACTTGAGTTGAAATTACAATAAAGTAATTCTTGTAACGAAGTTGTGTACCTTCTGTATTCTTATTAAACAAGGACTAATATTATAAACAGTTTAAATGACTCAAATTTATAAAAATAACAGATAGTCTTTTAAAAAGTAAGTTTTCTCTTTTATTGTTTGGATGGAGAGAAAATAAAAGAGAAAGTGAGAAGAAAAAAAAAAGATGTATGTAAAATGACATATATATCTTTTTTGTATAATAGAATAATAGATATTATTTTTATTTAATTTTTAAATAATTTTTATAAATTACATAAATAAATAACATAATGATAAAAATTATTCAATTATGTTAAACATAAATACAATTTTTTTATATTTATAATATATTAAAATTAAATTTATAAATTATTTATTATAAAACAGTATTTACTATTGCAACACTTTTTATTTGTCCTTTTGTAAATTAGCACCAGGACAAAAGTGTAAAGTCTCACAGTGAGCAATTTTCTTCGCCTTTGAGGCGAGAAAATTTTCGTGCGAATCCCGTATCTAAAGTTTTCCTTCTTTCATATTTTTCTTCTAATCCAAACGAAAGAAAATATCTCAATAATAGGATTCTTTCCTATGTTAGCGTGCGTTTGGAATGGGAGAAAAGAGAAAGAAAGGGGAGAGCGTTTGGAATGGGAGAAAAGAGAAAGAAAGTGGAGAGAAAGAGAGAAAAACGGAGGAGAGAATCCTATTATCGAGATATTTTCTTTCGTTTGGATTAGAAGAAAAATAGGAAAGAAGAAAAACTTTAGATACGGGATCCACACGAAAATTTTCTCACCTCAAAGGCGAAGAAAATTGCTCACTGTGAGACTTTACACTTTTGTCCTGGTGCTAATTTACAAAAGGACAAATAAAAAGTGTTACAATAGTAAATACTGTTTTATAATAAATAATTTATAAATTTAATTTTAAAATATTATAAATATAAAAAAATTTGTATTTATGTTTAACATAATTGAATAATTTTTATCATTATGTTATTTATTTATGTAATTTATAAATATTTTTAAAAATTAAATAAAAATAATATCTATTATTCTATTATACAAAAAAGATATATATGTCATTTTACATACATTTTTTTTTTCTTCTCACTTTCTCTTCTATTTTCTCTCCATCCAAACAATAAAAGAGAAAACTTACTTTTTAAAAGACTATCTGTTATTTTTATAAATTTGAGTCATTTAAACTATTTATAATATTAGTCCTCGTTTAATAAGAATACAGAAGGTACACAACTTCGTTACAAGAATTACTTTATTGTAATTTCAACTCAAGTCTTAATACTCATGGCTTATTATCACCGCCCAACTCCTTTTGTGGGTTGTTATTTTTACTTTCTTCCTTCTACTTGATTTAAAATAACTAACAAGTAGCACGTAGGCAACAAACAAATAACAAATTCCACAAAGAAAATATATATCAGCTTACATAATTCAGAAGTCGAAAAATTTACAACAATGTTTGAAGCCATTAGATTTATTTATGTATTTATATTAAAAAATTAAAATAAATTTTAAATATTGATACACTATTAATATAAATTATTTTATTCTATCAACTAATTATATATATATATTTTGTATGACTTATTATAGTTAAGAGTCATATTTTTAAAAAAATGACAATATATGATTAAATAATAGTGTAAATAAATTTTATACTAATAATACATCAATAATTTTAACCGTGCATACATTATAAATGATGTTAAGAAAATTAAGTAGAGTCATATTTTTAAGTAAGTGACAATACATATTTAAATAATAGTGTAAAAAAATTTTATACTAATAATGCATCGATTAATTTAACCGTGCATACATTATAAACGATGTTAAGAAAATTAATTAAGTTGAATTTTTATCTTTTCTAAATTTTGTATACATAGCATCACCCTTTCGTTTGTCTTTATAAACTGATGTCTTTTTCTCTTCTTGCCTAGTGCATCTATCCTATAACAACATTTCAAACTCATGAAAACATATTTCTTTTCATAGAAAATGGGACATGTTCTTGTCTTCTTTTATTTATTATGAAAATAGATTCTTAAAAGAGAAAAATCATTTTGCCTTCTTGAAACAAATGTAGCAATTTTTTGTTTATTTCTCCCCTAAAACAGTGAAAATGCTTTAAGGAAATTTTTTGTTTTCAACACTAAACACATCAACAAAATTTATTAAGAATTGTTTACGGTAAGGCAAGACGAGATTATATGTATGCTCCAGAAGTCATTTCAGGTAAAATATAATGCACTCTTGTCCAATCACAATCAGCGCTAGCATGAGGCTCATTAGATGTGGATGTTTACGTGTACCCATTATCAATCAATAATATTCATACATAATTTTTTAACACTTTTAGTGTTACTTTTTGAAGATAAGGAAAATACATCAACTAACACATTCTTCCACCATCTTTTCATTTCCAAACTAGAAAAGTGTAAGTAATGTTGGAATATTTTGTGAACTTACATAAATCAAATTGCATTTAATTTTCAATCCAAATTAATTAGATATCAAAAGTTGATTAAAGTCAATTATTTAAGCCCAAATTATTGTAATTACTATTGTTATTGGACTTATTGGGCCTACGCACTGCTTATTGGTGGGTATTGTTATGTTTTGCTGTGTATATAGGCCTTGCTGTAATGGGTGGCTTGATCCATCACTTTTGTTGACATAGGAAAAGGCTCATTCTCCTAACCCTATATATAGATGCATGTTGCCCCATTGAGACAGGAAGTGCATTCAGCTATTTGGGGAATACGAGGAGTTCCTCTCTCTCTCTAGCCTCCTTTGGTCAGTCTTTCTCTTTCTTCTCTCTCTATATGCCAATTCGAAGAATGAAAAACGGCTATGGATTGATCGTTCTTCCTCGATTAACTCAGGTATTTATCACCTAATCTTGTTTATGTTTTTTCATTCTTAATTTACACGTTGTATTTAGAATCAAATCTAGATCTAAGGGCCTTAAAATTTCAACAAGTGGTATTAAAGCCAAGTTTGATCACTGATTATAGCTGTAGATTTTGTTTTGATGGGAGATTGGGTGATTGAAAGAACAAAACTGTACATCCATGAACCCTAGAATAATCTTATTTTGGTTTTTGGTTTTCGGACTGATTAAACTCAAAATTTCTTAAGTGTTTTTGTTGTCTATATTGTTATGAATCTATTGAGGCAAGCAAGTATTGTGTGATTTGATGCTGGATTAAGAGGGAAATCGAGAAAGAAATTGAAAAACCCTAACCCTTGATCGAAAACCCAGATTTGTTATTTAGGCCGAGTTTTGTTCGTTCTCTATAAGGGTTTTATAGAGATCATCACAACGAATCCATAGCTCTAGGAATCATGAAATTTCGTTGAGAAATGAGAGAGAAATCCTCAAAAAATAGCAGAAACCCATGCAAAAGTTCATGGAGCGAGCCTAGAGACTATAGATCACGGTTCTTCAAGATATTATATGGGTTTTGTAGATCTCTCTTTTACAAATCTATAAAGACCAAAATCACAAGAAATGAGTGAGATTCGAGGAAGAAATCAAGCTTGACCCGTTTCTTGTCTATTGGGTTGTGAACTGGGTCATTCAACCCATCTAAAGGTTGAAGATGATGAATAGGAACCATGCGTAATGCCCACTTGTGCATGGGGCACATGCAGTTGCGTGTAGGTGCATGGAGGCCCTTCTAGGGCCCATTTTTGCACCAAAAATTTCAGGCTTGGGTTTTTACCCAAAATAAAATTATTGGAGAATTTTAATTAATTTTTTAAGCATTGAAAATATTTATTTTAATTTATTCCATATTTAAATTGCTAAAAAATATTTGGTACTTTCTGAATTTTGGCCTAAAATATTTTGTCCACATTGGTGCTATTATTGGGCATATTGTTAGGCAAATTATGTTAAGCATAATCTCAGAGTTGATATATTTTGCTTATTAAATTAATTTTGGACTCTTTATATTTATTATATTGTACATTAAAATTGTGAAATGTCATTATTATTAGAACATTGTGCAATATTACTTTGAGAATTGCAGTTTAAGAAACACTGAAATTATTGTGAGGTATTTTTCATGATTGCGATCTTGCTTTCGCGAGACCAATTGTGACAAATTTGTGCAATGTTGTTTTCAGAACTATTTTCTGAAATTCTAGAATATGAATTTGTTGCACACTCCCATGTTATATGGAATAATGTCTTTGTAAGATTTTGGTAATCTGATTTACGCAGTCAAAGTAGGAGAATGTTGATAATTTTATGGACTTGCATAAATCAGAATTAGATTTAATTTTAAAATCTAAATTAAATATGGGTTTAATTATTCTAAAGGTCCCTATAGTTTCACTCAATTTTCAATTTGATCTCTATAGTTTAAAAATTTTTATTAGGTCCCTGCATTAGATAAATTTTTGTAATCAGTTCTTTAAAGCAACCTAAAATTACACTTTTTTTTAAAATTTTATATAATTTAATAGGTCCTAACCCAATTTTGTAAGTTCAAATGTAAAAATTTATTCAATTTAACTAACAATTTTGCAATGATAGATTACTCCAAGGACTTAATTACAAAAATTTATTGAATATATGGATTTGATTAAAAAAATTTAAACTATAGGTACCTAATTGAAAATTTGGTCAAACTACAGGGATTTGTAGATTAATTAAACCTTAAATATATGCCTAAATATTAGGGCATATTGTGGTTTTGAAAAATATTGAGACTTGGAAATTTACACTGCTTACATACAAATTTTGTGATAATCAAAGTATTACTACCTTTGGCTAAAATCCCACTTTCTATAAAGAGAAAGTTATTTTAGATGATGTGATTCACAATTATAAAATGAGAGAAACAATTTAAAATTTGAAAATCTCTATGTTTTGCTCCACAAATTGATAGCCAAGTGCTCTTTTGATTTTAAGGGGTGTTTTGCTCATAATTTTGTAATTTATTGTATACTCTTTTGTGCTCAGTTTGTGAAATTTCAAATGAGTTGCTTTTGACATTGTGCGCATTTATTTGATAAACTCAAAAATGTAGCCATTCTCCTATTTTGGTTGTGCTATCTTATCCTTTGTGGACATTTAATATTTTTACTAGTGTTGCATTAAGAGTTATATTGATAATGAACTTACCCTTCAGTTTGTCTCTATAGTTTGTCTTTATTGATATGATTATTGATGATTTGAAAATTGTGTTTTAAGATTTTTAGTATCCTCTCGATACTAACTTTAAGGACATGATTTTAATGTTTGTGGAGTCTACTCATGTGTTATAATTGAGACCTAAAGGGTTTTGCAAGTACATGAGAGCTTCATTTATTAATTAAGCATTTTAGGGCAATCCAATTTTGTGAATTTTACTTTCACTTATAGTGAAGCTTATTTGTATTAAATAATAACAGTTTTATGATTGTGATTACTGTTGGGTTATGTAGATGATGGACATACCCTTCAGTATGACATTATTTGACATAATTATTGTGTGATAGAGAAAATAATTTAAATATATTATTACATAATTTTAATATTGTTGGTATTATTATTTTCTCTACCAAGTGGAAGAGACTTGTATATTGTGATCTGAGACCTTTCGACAGAATTGCAATGATGCAAGGTTTCTAGTTCAATTAATTTCCCAGTTAATTGAACATGAGAAAACCAATTAATTAATATTCATGTTACAATATTTTGATGTATGGTTTTCTTTTTTCCCATTGGTATGTCATTGCTTCATTGTCTTGAGACCTATTTTAAGGACATTTCAATCTCTTAGAATGTAATATTTCTCCCATTTATATATAGAAACTATTGTTATAGTGGGAGTTGGAGACCTTATATTTTGTTTTGTCCTTATTAATGGCTATGTATATATCCAAAATGTTTCCATTAGCATATTAATTTTGTTATATCCCTTACAATTTGCTGTTATTTGAGTTTGTGATGGTAGGGAGGAGATATTTATTGTAAACCATCAAAAACACTTATGATCTCCTCAATTATCTAAACAGAGTATGCAAAGCTGATTTTGTGAGATTCCAATTGTTAGATTTTGATGACTCTGCACTTTTGAGATTTTCTCTAATTTTGTACTTTGTTATTGGAGAGAATAGTGATGAGTTTAAAACTTACATTGAACACTCTACCACAGAACTATTGATAATGCCACTACTAGTTATTATACCATTATAGTATTTTGAAACATTATGGTCTCTAATGGCAATATTTATATTGTTTTGATATGTTGGATTAGTGGGAGATATTTTTTTACCATATATTGTGTTGCATCATTTTATGATTATATGGCATACTATAGTAGACTTTTCTCTACAGAACTTATTGTTGTTGACGCCTTAACCAAAGGTTAGCTGCTAAAGGTTTTATTATTGATTGTGTAACCCGTATAGGTATATTGAGGTTCCTTTGGCGTTTTGGTTTAGGGGGAGCTTATTCTATAGATTTATTATGACCTCATACTATTGTTGATGCCATTTAAGTCTGCGCAGCTTAATTGTCTATGCAATTTTGCATAATAGTATTATTGTTGAGACATATTGGACCCAATCTCAATTTTATTATATTGAGATATTTTGTTAAATCTCAAAGAGTATTTCAGGCTTGTGTTGCCATATATTATTGTGCACACTTTTGTTGATATGACACATATTGGAGACATTTCGAACCCGTCTCATATTGTGATGAGATCTATTAAATCTCATATTGTATCTCAGACAGGTGCTTGGGCCATTTTGATTGAGAATTACATTTTGATAATCTATTGGTATGCCGTTCTGTTGTTGTGCATTCCTAATTACTTATGTATCACCATTTGTTGGGTCATCCAGAGATGAATATCTCACATGTATGATATCAGCACTCCTCTGAGTATAATTTTCTGCATTGTTAAATATTTGTTATCTCATATCGGACCATTTGCTTGAGAGTGTGGGCTTAATTTATGTTTATATCGGACCATATAGATCAATCATTCTTCCTCGATTAATTCAAGTATTTATCTCTTAATCTTGTTTATGTTTTTTCATTCTTGATTTGCATGCTGTAATCACAATCAAATCTAGATCTGAAGGCCTTAGACAAGTATAATATGAAATTTATGAAGCAAAAATAGCTGTACTGCTGCTGCAATTTGCGGTACCACGCGTTTCCATGAACTAGTTTGGTTTTGTGGTCACCAGGCATTGCACGTTGATGGTTTTAAATGTCTTCTCTAGTGTATATATACGTTAAAAGAGTTGGATAGAATTGGGCATAGAGCTGAACACTAGGCCCAGTTTACTGCTTACTGGGAGTGAGTGTTGCGGTGCAAAGCATATTATTATTTTGTTCCTCATGGAAGGATCGTCAGGTGTGAGAAAAGGCGCATGGAGTAAAGTGGAAGATGACCTTCTAAGGGCGTGTGTGGAACAATATGGGGAAGGAAAGTGGCACCTAGTGCCTATGAGAGCAGGTAAATATTGCTTTTATATATATATGATAGTAATAAAACCACTAAGATTAACCGGAAGATATTTGTTGAAGTCGAAGAGAAGCAAAATATTGTACATGTTTTCTCTTTTTTTTTTTTTTTCTTTTTTTACTTTCTTTTCATTTTTCTTTTTCTCTATATATTTTCCGTTGCCTTTTGAGAGATAAAACATGTGGACCTCCGATCCTCAATTGACAATAGTGGCTCTTGTACCAGCTGTGCTCATGTTAATTAGCACACATTATATGCTTAATTATACATTTATTTATAGTGTTAAATTTTGCAGGCTTGAACAGATGCAGCAAAAGCTGTAGACTGCGGTGGTTGAATTATCTAGAACCAAATATCGAGCGTGGAGAATTCGCTGAGGATGAAGTTAGTCTCATGATTAGATTGCATAGACTTTTGGGGAAACAGGTTGGAGTTCATATGTTACTATATTTGTACGTGTAGTATAGATGAGGCTAAGTTGTTTATAAAGCAAGAAACTAAAGAGTATGCAGTTTTTGATTAATAAATATGATAATCATAAAATACTAAATAAATTAAACATAAATACAAAATTATTTTTCACTTTAGAGGAAATAAAATTTTGAAGAAGTTTTTTCGTATGAGATAAAAAGTGGAGTATTTTTTCCTATACAGTGGTTGTGATATCTACCCGTATAATATCGAGTAATAATACTATTGAAAATTCTATTGCTATTTATAATCAGATTCTCGTTATTTGATCATCAAATAAAGATATTAAATTGGGACAATAAAAAAAAGAGATAAAATTTAGGGAGAAAAAAAAATGAGTCCTACATTGATAGGTATGTTAATCTCTAATACAAATATATTCATATTATATTACTCTTAACAGTCAGCTACATGAGCCTTTGATTAAGCAAGAATAGTTTGTGTATGTAGATGGTCGCTGATTGCTGGAAGACTTCCCGGAAGAACTCCAAACGATGTCAAGAACTATTGGAACACCTATATTCGCAGGAAGGCATCGTCATCCTCTCCGAAGGAAGGCACCAATGTTGCAAAGCCGCCAAAGGAAACCGCAGTGAGGCCTCACGAAGTGATAAAACCTCATCCTCGAACTTTCTCAAGAACTTCGCCATGGTTGAGAACCAAGTTCCTTGGCCAGGCCCAGGAGGATCAGGGTGGAGCCAAACAGTGCACTGCTCATGCAAGTGCAGCTCCATCAGAGTGCAACAAGAGTTGGTCGGGTCAGTGGTGGGGAACTGTTTTGGAAGACAAGGGAGGGAATGACGCGGAGAACGACACATGCCACTTGGGTGAGCAAGATTGGAAGATCTTGGGGGACGTCAATAATTGGGATGAAGTGCTTGCAGAAGATGTGGACTTGCTTATAGAAGGTCAAAGTTGGAGTGATACCCTTCTTGACATCAATTTGTGGGATTCGTGATCTCAAATGTAAGAGTTAATTTGTTTAAGCCATTATTTGGAGTGGGCTAATGATTAGAAGCTTTGATAGTTTAAATGAGATTATATGTTGATACCTTAAGTGCCACCATTATTGTTCAAAAAAAAAAATTGTAGGTGTTAGGTCCCACCATTATATTGTTCAAAGGTTTGATGTTCCCTTTTAAATCTATGTAAAAAAAAATTAAATTTGTCTTTATCCATTAATTATGATTGCTAAATGCATGTATATCTTTAAAAGTATATCACCTCACGTTTGATATATGGCAGAATTAGAGTGTAAATATGCATAAGATAAGATGGGACCAAACTAATCAAATAATAACAATTAAAAAGATACGAAGTGATAAGTGTTCCTGAGAAGGATTGGTTGACGTAATAAATAATTTTAATCCCTTAAAAATAATATGTGAATTGAAATTTTAGGAAAACAATTCTTGTGGAAAATGGATAACTCTTGTGCTCTTATAGTCAAATAAAATTAGTTTTATGGGCATTTTAAATAAATTGAACTTATAAAAACATCTCATATTCTCAACAAAAAAAAAAAAAGTGATGCTTGTATAAGTGAGTAATTATGCTCTTTGTTAACACATTACTATATAAAATAAGCAATTTTGACCCTAAGTAAAAAGGCGGCGCACAAAAATTTTGGTCAACCGAATGGACATAGTCGAAAGCATGCTAGGGATAGTTCTCAAATTCGCTGATGAACTCCACTATTGCAAACACTATCAATTCTCACTAGTCAGGCGATTAACACCAAAGTAGAGAACTCTGTCTTTCGACTATGGGCTTCCAAGTAACTCTAAAGAGCACTTGGAATATCAACCAAAGAAGTTTCCTAAAATTAAAAGGCTAAAGGCTAAAGAAAAGGCAAGTAAAGGCTGAAAAGTAAATGGTTGGAAAGTAAACTGCAAAAACGTAAATGCGCAGGAAGTAAAGTGCAATGAAAGTAAAGTTGAAACTTGTAGACTGGAAACTTGCATTCGGATGATGATTGTGTGTCTGCATAAGTTCACTCTCCAACATATATATATGTATATATATACACGTACAAAATTGAGGTTAAAAGCGGTTATCGGCAGGAAACTGCCAACCTGTCCCTAGATCAATAACTAATTAACCACCATAAAGTCGTTTCAAGAGACAGTTTCTAGTCTATGAATCTTTCCTTAACTGCTCCCACGAATAATAAGCCTCCACTGCTTGTTTGAATTTTTACTTCTCTCTCCTCAGCAGTGCTGTGACTTCCTTGCTGGCCTCATCTAACCATTTCTAGTTAGCCATTCCGTTCATTAGATACCTTGGCTAGAAAAACCCTCGGCTTATTTCCTTTTAGGTCTTCAGCTTCAGCTAAATTCCCATTGGCTAATTCATCTTCAGCTAGTCTCCCTCGACTCAACAACTTATCCAATGTGCCCTCAGCTGCTCCCTCCCTCGTCTTCTCATTTTTTATAGTGCCAAGTGCCAACAGACGTGAATTTAAATCCTAGAAGATTAATTCTTTGTAGGAAGACTGCATTTTGTACTCTTGCAACCGAACGAAAATTAGTCTGATAAATGTTTGTACTTTGTAGGTGAAACTGTACCCATGATCTTATAACAAAAATTAAGTGTTAGTTATTCTCTATATTAATACATCATTATGTAAGATATCTTCTATCTAGACTGATTTTGTTTATTGAGTGTAACATAAATATGCATCATTATTATTATTGAGTGACTTGCAACGTTATTCAATCCTCTACACATGATGAAGATTCAGCAAGTCATCAACTAACAGACATAAGACTCATCAAGTACAGTTTCATTAATTTGATGGGAGGGAGAAAAATAATGTCCTGAGGCAGGACCCTCAATGCCAACACACAGTCAGCCCTCAACTTTTGCTCTCTACAATCACATGATGTAGTAGTAATATCTTTTAAAGCAGAATAATAGTAGGCTAGTAGCAGTCAGACTGATTAATCTAGATGTGATGACCAATTACGTATACGTGAACCAACCAAATGTTTTTGTTCTTTTCTTTCTTTAACACTATAAATTAATATCACAATATTGCATTAATTAGATGGCATTAAAGGACAAAGATGAAAAAAAAAAGAAAAAAAATATTTTACCTCTTGAATTATAAATCATATATATTTTAGTCTCTATATTTTGAAAAGATGCAAATAGATTCTCCTAAACTTTTCTAATATGCAAATCAACTTTTTTATTAAATTTTTTATCAATTATTAATGAAAATAGAGCACATTCAAAAAAAATTTAGAGTATCGGATTGCATGCTTAAAAAGGTTCAAAGGATTGATTTGTATATGATTTAAAATTTAGGGGATATAGTACACTTATATTAATTAAAATACGCATTCAAAAAATTTTAGGGGATCAATTTATACTTTTTAAAAATATAGGAGATAAAATACAAATAGCATATAATTCAGGAGGATAAATTTTCTTTTTCCCAAAAAAAAAAATCCTGAGATTAAAAATCCTACAAATTAACTCAGCAAAAATTTTAAGCTAAAAGCATAAACGAGACCACCCATAATATAAATTAAGAAAATAGAAATGTTTTTTATTCCTCATGTTAGACACCATTTGGAACACTTAGTGATTAATATATAAATAATTACAAATTTTAATTATATTTTTTATGAATGTGATATATATAATAACATAATTAATAATAAATGTATTTTTTTACCGGATTTATTATTAAGATGATTAAAATCTCTAATTATTAATATATAATGTTCTCTATATTTTTCTATAGACAAATTTACTAGTAATATACTTGAGATTTCTAATTATTTATATAAAATTGTCTAGATCATCCGAATAACACCTAAAAAATTTATATACAAATAATAATACTCGAAAGAAGAATAAGCAAATTCATCATTTTATAAAATCTCTTCACCCTAGAACCAATAGCATTGTTTTGGCTGAGAGTCAGGAAATTCTACATGCCAAGAAAGCGTCAGACTATTCGAAGAACAACTGTTTTTTTTTTTAGGTAGGGGGATATAGGGGTCTTAGAGCATCTCCAATGGTAAGGATTCATTTGATCCCCTTTTTTTGATTATTCATAGTTCAAGATTGACCCTCATAGTCATTTGATCCCATTTTAGACCTCATTACATACCATGTCAATATTTATGGAATGACATATCATAAAAAGTGAAAGTGTCCCAAAAATGGAACCTTTCTCTCCAATAAAAGGACCAACTTTGGCTCCATTTTCCATCGATTGCAATAATAACAATAAAGTGATTTTTTTATATTAAAAAAAGCTATTATGTGACACTTGTCGGTCGTCACATGATTATTGCTTGAAATAGAATTGGTTCTGGTTCCAATTTTGTGGGACTAGTTGCATATGCTCCATTGGTGCATTTGCAAATGGGATTGCATGCATGATGTCGTAAAGAAAACTAGGATGGTGCGTTTGGCCCATTGGAGTTACCCTTAGATCCCGGAATCGAACCCGCCACTCTTGCTTCTCCTGGATGCACCATTGCTTAGGCTAAGATACAAACCAACTATGCTACCCCTTGCATGCATTCGAATAACACATAAGTTTCTCATATTATAGTAACGAGTCCCATATCGAGAATGTCATCTTAAAATGGAGGCTTTATAAAAATTTTGGCTCTCTTATTCTAATAACTAACTTTTGGGGTGTATTTCTCCCACTAGTTTATGCTCGTTAGTTATATGGGCGAAGCTTTGCAATTTCAGGACATTTTATTGCATATTATTACCCCTCTTGCATGTTCTGTGCTTGATTTAGAATTTGGATCATGGTCTAAGGCACTCGACATACACGTTAAAGGGTGGCATCAATTTTTTATATCTATCTGATCTATTAACATCAATGTTCTATATTAAGAATTATGGATAACTTTTTGCTAATCATAATCTTAACTAACACTAAAAAGTGAAAAATAAAACTCTAACAGGTTATTCCTAACGACCGCCACTAATGAATACATAATTAAGGCGCTAAGGTATGTAAGGTACGCATTTATATAATACCTCATTCTCTGCTTTTAGTACAGATATCACTAACTTGAAGATCAACCTACGTCTAACCATCTTTAGTTACATCACAAACCTAAATTCTTGAACAAAACATATGTTTACTTTCTTTGCCAAATGGCATGATGTGAGATTATGACATTTCAAAAATTTTGGAAAATTTAAAATGTAAAGAAGTTCAATTAGAGCAATGCAAACTACCTTCATTTATGAAGTTTTTTGTTTGGATTCTAAACTTGACATTCAGTTCCACCATCTTTTCTTCGACCTTCCTTTCCCCTCCCACACTCCCCCCCTCCCGGGGCCCCTAAGCAAAAGACAAAAAACACCTCTCTTGCATATACTGCGGTGATTATACAAGTTGGCATCCCACAAACAGCAACAATATTGGAAATCAACACTAGGTATCGCTTTCAGAAAACAAAACAAGTAAATACATTATTGATTGAAATATGAGTTTAACTGTGATGTACTTACAGCATAAAGTGATTTTACACTATTGTCTAATCAGATACTGTTATATGTTGGATATTTGTTATAGTGAATGAGAGTCAAATAATTATATTGAAATAGTAATATATGATTAGATAATTGGATAAATATTTTTTATACTTACAGTGTATCAAAATTAAATCCTTCAAATATAACATATTTGTCTAACACAATATTTATGTAAATATTGAATATTGATTGGCCAAGTCTGAACGGCTAGTATATATAAGACTTTCTTTCTCTTTGATACTTTCGGCTTGGATTACTGAAAATCAATTAATTAAAGCATATATGAGTTTGCTAAACTCAGAGCATGTTTATCCTAAATAAATTTTCAGTTAGAAAACATGAATTTAAATTACATGAATTCGTAAGAGCTTGATTGAATCCACCTGAGTGTATCAAATTAAGAGTTTTGAACTAACAAATGTTTGATATAATGACAAGTGAATTGCACTTCTAAAAAGAAAGTTAAAGTTCAAATCTTAAAGTAAATAATTAGTGAAAAAAAACTTCTAATCACGTTAATATTTGAAGAGTTACTCTCACGTTAATATACGTGAAAATATCATGACCAAAGAAAAAAACACTATGGTGTTGAGGCACGTTTTTACTATTCCTCACTCTATATGATTATAAACTTTTGTTAGATTTAATTTACTAGTACAATCATAGATAAAAACTACATATGGGTCATAGATCTTACATTCTAAGAGCAAATCATAACCACCAAAATCTTTATCGGCAGACATTGTCGTGCAGCAATATATATTTTGTCTTCAAGATATGTTACATATGTACTTAGATACCATTGATTATGCAAAATCATTAGGTTTTTCATGCATGTGATGCTTCACATGTAACATTTTCACATGTCGCATTTGTCCACAAGTACTGTACCACTCAGACTCGATATACCAGCCACTGCTACCACGTTTTCACACAGTTTTGAGAACAACTGCCTGTGCATGTTATCCTCCGTATCATTAACAACAATAACAAATTGGCACTGAGCTAATAATTAATTATCTTATACTTGGTTTAGTATTACTATAGCTCTATCTGATAGATTCTCTAAATTTTCTAAAAGCTGCTTTCAAAAGGTTATAGTAATATAATTTGATAAAATAATATATAAATTACTCTTAATAAATAGCAGTTACAAAAGTAGTATTTGATAAAATTATTCTTAAAATCTAAAATAATTTTAATGGACATAAATACTAAAGAGAATAATTTTTACTTTTAATATCATTAATAAGAATATATTTATATTAGTCTTTTAAATTTTAAAGAACATAAATTAGCTCTAAAAAAGCATCTCATGAGAGCTCCCGCAAGCATCTCTTGGCTAGGAGCAAAAGCACCTTAATTTTTTGACTTATCAAATATAAAAAATTAGCTTATATCTTTTATAAGATAGACCTTAGAGAACACTATCAAACTATACCTCAATGTATTGCATTAAATGACCTCGAGGCCCATCAGCTCGGCCTCTAGCAGATGCTGAAGGTCCACTCTCCGGTTCAAATACCAAATGTCTCATAATTGATTGATATTTATTATTACATTAAAATCTCTTATAATTAGTTGCCGGTCGTCTACACTGCTTCCTCATAATTAGCCACTGTTTGGTTACATTGTCCCGAGTTAAACACGTTTGCTGATTGACCCTTAATAAATCCCTCATCTCTCGATTATCAATACATGTACACAAGAAGCCAGCCTACACTGCTTTATACACCTGGACCCTAAGAACCTCTCAGCCCGAACAATTTGAATCATAAATACCCATGCAATTATGGAAGGGTGTGTTGGGGTGCTTTGGGACAGAACATGTTATAAGCATAGCATTCAAAACGAGAAGGTGACCTCTCAAAACTTCCTTGCAAACCATGAACCATGACATGCTTTCAGTGCTAGAAATGAATTGAATAGCCAGTCAGGTCTGGACACTGTAGTAAGCGGATATATATTTAGAGAAAGGTTCAAAATTCGAATCTTTAAGAAAGTATTGTTGGCAGGGTCTTCACATCGGTACCTAAAAGGTAAAAAAGCCTCATACAATGTCTACGGGTTAACTCTAGTATCCAAAAAAAAAAAAGGTAAATGAGTGTTTAAAAAAGTTCGAACTGTAATTAACAAATCAATAACAATAGAAAAGAAATGCCGAGACACATTCCTTCTTTTAAGAGGTCTCTCACATCTACCAATGTTTTGTTAGTTCAAGTAATTCAGTACTTATTCTCTTTAAGCAAGATTTGAGGTTCAAGTTTTATGGATGGAAAAAAATTAGTTTGCGAAGAGCTTTACGCCAATATATAGTGGGCCAACTCGATTCCAATCAGATTAGTTGGGGTTCAATGGATTTTTGAATACTGGTGATCCAAGTCAAAAAAGATGTCTCTAACATCTTCTTATATGCTAAGTGTAGAGACGCAGAAAATCAGGAGAGTCCTATTATAACTACGGGTGCGTTTGTTTTAAATTTTGAAAAAGGTGATTTTAAAATTAAAATTTTATATATAACCGAAAAAGTTGAAAATAACTTTTTTTTTTATATTCTGATTATTTTTTAAAAATTGTCAAAATATATGAAAATTAATTTTTTTTAATAAAAAAGGGATTTTTTTTGCCCAAAAAATCCCAAATAAACGTACTCTAAATGGTAAAATGTGAAAGCGTGAGGTGATAATGAAAGAGTACAGGTTTCAAATAGATGAATTCAAACTTGATTGAAAAAGATTTTTTTGATTCTCAAAGAATGGGGATAAAAGAATTGATAGAGAAAATTTTCTTATTCTTCATATAAGATTGTAATTGAATTCACATATATTTGGTAAACAAGAATATTCTTTGCCTTTGAGAAAAGTAGAAAAAGGTCAACTAAAACATTAAAACATGACTAAACTATTTTCAGTTACTTTTTAGAATAGGGCAGAAGAGGGGAAGAGATTCTCAAAAGAGGAAAATGATCTAACAACTTCAAAAGAATTGAACAAAGAGTCTAATGATGAAGTGAAAATCTCACACGGAGTTTTAGGGAATGATACTATTAAGGAATAGCCTAAGGCCCAAAAGTGAAATGGGTTTGAGAGGCCGAAAGGGACCCAAGTCCGGACCTTTCTCAAACTCTCATTAATAGATAACTACCAAAGAGTGAGAACTCCGGACCTTTCTCAAACTCTCATTAACAGATAACTACCAAAGAGTGAGCTTCAAGGGATTTTAATTTACCTCCTAGACAGTTACTCAAGGCTAGCCAGGATTGGGATAAGGGGAAATCAAATCCCTGGAAAAGTGAAATCCCTATCTTGAATATCTTCTATATAAAGCTGTGAGCTGGGAGCTTAGGTGAGTTCTCTAATCTATTTATTAGTATCATTTGACTTTTGTTAACTTAAGTATCAGAATCTTTGTAGATACACCACCACCGTCTGGAGTTGGAGACGAAGATCAGTACCATCTCGTGTCACTCATTTATAATTGAAATCCAGATATACTCAAACCTTTTATGCTATTCCGAATAGATACTAAGAGTGATTTATTGTCTACTTTTTAGTTTCACTATCTCCCCCAAAAAATCAAACTTTATGAGTCATACTTCTAGAGAAAGGATTAAAGTTCAAATCTTCAAGAAGGTAATTGTTGAGAGTGTGTTTACTTATATCAGTACTTGAGAAGTTAGTCTCATGATAATACTTATGAGATATCCTAATTAAAAAATTTATTTAAAAAAAAAAGAACTTATTTAAAAATGTTTGAACATTACTAACATATTTATTTTGTCTAAGAGCCACAAGAGGGATATTCCTTGGATTTGCATAAATGATGAATTGTCCTCTAGTGGCTTCTTGGTTGGATAGCAAGTGAAGGGCCATACTTTTAAGGTGTATTTGGCATCCTGTATTATGCATGATAGGATAAGATAATACATTACATTATTATCTTATCTGTTGTTTGAAGTAGTCAACGTACTGTATAAATTTATTCATCAGACCTCCTTTATACGTCAAAATAATGAATAACTTAATTCAACCTAGAGATACTGTATTAGGCTCGATTAGCTTTTGATGTATAAAGACTCTTTTACTTTTTTATTTTTAATATATTTATTAAAAGAAAAATAAGTATTAAATAAATAATAAAAAATAAAAACCATATAAACAAAGACTAATATTATTTAATAAAAATATTTAATAATAAATAAACATTTTAAAAAAATAATTGTAAAATTACTATTCAAACTAATATAAAAATTATAAGAATAAAAATTTATTATTAAAAAATATAAATAATATTTAACATAAGTTTAATTATATATAATAAAAAATGCAACCAAATATAGGAATATAATATTAGGCCTGCTTGGATTTTAATATATAAAAACTTCCTCTTTATTTCTCTTTCTCTCTCTCTCTCTCACATATTTTTTATATTTATGGAAAAATATTAAAAATAAATAAATAAATATTTAATATTTAAAAATTATATTTATTATAATCTCTTTTTATGGTTATATTGTATATAATACAATATTTTATATAGTGACATATCAAGCATTGCATAGCATTAAATTTTTATCAGGCCTAATACAATTCGGTCTTATACTATCAACCCTTATTCTATTAGATCTTATACTATCAAGCATGCTAAACGGGTTCTTAGTTTAATGCTTAGGTTAATAAGGCGTACAAGAGGGTGGAAGCAATTGAAAAGATTAAATATATACCTAGAGTCTTGGCCTAATATTTATGGTGGTAATGACTGTAGAATTTTCAATCTCGATTAATCTCCAACTCCTTAATTTCAAGAGTTTGTTAGTCCAATAACTTAGTAAAGGGCACTATTACTTGTATTGGATTGGTTTAATTATTTTTTAAGTCCTTATAGTTTTACTCAATTTTCAATTAGGTCTCTGTAATTTAAAAATTTGTAATCAAGTCCTTATGTTATATAAAATTTTTCAATCAAGTCCCCATATATAACAACTGCTACAAAAACGTTTTGGTTGATACTATGATGCACTTGATGAAGTTAGGTGCACCAGGTACTTTGTTGATCTAAATCATTTAATATATTAAAATAAAAATCCATGGCTAAAAATAGTGCAAACTACCAATACACCTACTTAGTGTAATGTACTCTATACACACCCACACCCACACCCACACTATCACCCTCGTCCTTCCTTCTCCTTACCTTCCCCTAATGCTAACTCCCTCTCCCCTGAAGCCAGAATCACCGACCATCCCCACCTCCATGACCACCACTTATCCATCACCAACACAATCCAAACACCACCACGCAGTGGTAGTGGTTTTGCTGCTGCTGTCTTAGGTTGGCGTGGGATAGTGCGAATAGTGGCTGGGTATGATGGTGTGCGATTGGCAAGTAATTGAAGATGGTGGTGGTTGGGCGATTGTTGGGAAGGTTGTAGGTTTCTATTTTGTATTTTTTTTTCTCATTATTTGGTGAAAGTATTTTGAAATGGGGCTTTGCTGTTTGTTAGGAAAAGAAAGCTTCATTGTTAATGGTATTAATTTTTGGTTTGAGCTGGATTCCTAGGATATGGTTTTGTGTTTATGGGTTGAAATGGATGAAATTTGGCTATGGGTCTATGGAGGTTTATGGGGCTCCATTCTATTTGGCTTTGGCTAGGGATAGCTATTGTGGATTTTGACTTGTTTGGGTGGCTAGGGTGGTGGATAGGGACAATGGAGGGTGAAAAAGAGAGAAGAAGATGGAATATTTTGAAGAATATTCTATTTTTTTTAATAGTTGTTATTTTTGGGGACTTGATTGAAAAATTTTACATAATGTAGAAACCTAATTACAAATTTTTAAATTATAGAGACTTAATTGAAAATTGAGTGAAACTACAAAGACTTACAGAATAATTAAACCTATTGGATTATTTTTTGTGGACTTGCATAAATCAAGGACTTCAATCCTCCAAATATTCTATTTCCAAAAGTATCCAACAATTTCCAAAGGCATCTTACAAGTTTCAAGACAATTATTTTAAGCATGCCTATTTCTCCATCATTACCAAGTTTACAACATGCACTATCTATAAACAGAGCAGCTCATCACCCACCAAAACATCACATACTCTCCATTGCTTCCTTAGTTCTGCTACCATTCTCTTACTCTCTAATCCACCCACTACAACCTATCTTAGAATACTTAAACATGCATTGTATTCAATACTTTGCCTTATAAAGCATTCAAAGAAGTATTTGTATGCAACTCTTAATAAATTTGTAATTAGTTCTTTACTTGAACAATAAATTTCTCTCTTTTATTTTAACTTCTTACTTCTACAACAAATATGCTCTTAGACCATGCTTAAAAAGTGTGGCTTTTAATCATGAGAAGTGTGGCCTTTGACAAAATGCCACACTTTTCGGTCTTTAAAGGCCACATTTTTCACCCAAAGACCATGTTTTTTGTGCCGTGGCTTATAAAATTATATCTTATTCCCTATGGCCACACTTGTTCAAAGCAAAGGCCACGTTTCAAGCTAAAGCGTGGTCGTTAATTGAAAAAGCGTGGCCTTTGTTGTAGCAAAGACTATGCTTTCACTTATACTTATGGCCATGCTAGTTTACTATGGTCTTTACTCTTAATTTAAGACCACGCTTTTAAAACATTCTCTATTCTCTAAAGTATAGGCCATGCTTATAAGTGTGGTATTTTCTATTTACTTAGGGCCATGCTTATGAAGTGTGACCTATTCTTTTCACTTAAGACCACACTTTTCAATTGTTGTCTTTTTCTATTTACTTAAGGCCATGGTTACAAGCATGGTCTCTTCTTTTTACTTAAGACTTTTTACTTAAGACCACAGTTTTTAAGCGTGGTGCATAATCTATTCTTTTTTGTCCCCAAATTGGCTGCATATTTGAAATATTTCTTATATGATTGCACTTTTAAATTAATCAAAAAATATTTTAAATTTTTTCATTATTTAGTAAGAATTATTTTAAATTTTAAATTTTAATTTTATTATTAAACCAACATCAACTTAATGATCAATTGTGTGTATATATTTATATATACTTACAAAGTGTGTTATGAACATAAATAGTTCAAAGATAATAATTAAACAAGTTTAAACAAAAGCATATCAATAGTTCATTAATATTGTCTAAAGTACTAGAAACAAGTTTAACATGTTAGTCTAATTAAGTACTAGCTAGAAACAAGTAACATATCATAGTCTAATTAAGTACTAAAACTAGATTAAAATGATCACATCAATGGGTCATAAAGTGTATGAAACACCATGATCATAATCTATCTCTCTTCACAAAGCCAGAGGTTAATGTACTCCATTGTTATCCAATGCATCATCTACATTATCCTACATACGTTAAAATAAAAATAAAAATATCAGGATAAGAAAGAAGAATATTCAATAACATATATTTTAGAACTAAATATTAGCATAATCACCCATGTAAAACTAATTATCATTAAAATAAAAAACATGATACCACAAAAAAGATATAAGCTGATAAAAATGGATCACATAATTAATTGTGTCCTTTATAGTTTTGAGCTAATAAAACTAGTCTCAACCACAAAGTCTACATCGTAAGTTAGTTGCATGGCTTTCAAAAGTGATGTGAACACCATATTTTGTCCTTCTTTTTAATAAAAATAAGAAAATAATAAAACAAAATTTTCTTCTTATTAACTTCTAGAATCTCATCCTATCTCAAACTATCAACTATTTTTCAAATTTTTATCTCATCATATCTCTAGCTTTTCAATTGCTTTTCAAATTTTTAGTCAATCTGTTACCAAAGATCTCTCTCGTTTTTCTCTATATAAAGCCAACTCTCTCACTTCAAAGGATAGGAATTCAGGCAGCCAAATATCACTTTTACTATTTTTCATTCCGATTCTCTCATCAAATTTTGAATCCTATCACCATTACACCATTCTTAACACCACCATCTTCTACCAAAATCAATTATATTCTTATTTTAATCCCACAGTTGAGCCAAACCATAGCCCATCTTCATCTTTCCGCCCATCACCATTATCACATTGCTGTGAAGCTGCATAATCACCATTCTTGCTCAACCTCCGTCAGAGTGTTCTACCATCATCACTGCCATTAATGCCTCAAGCCTTCTCAGCATTGTGGTTTTAATCATTTTCCTGTATGCACTTTGTTGTTATTTTTTTGGCCTTTGGTTTTTATTTTCTTTTAAAAAAAGAAATTTATACCAATTTTCTTTTTTTTAATTAAACCTTTTCTTCTCCATTGTAATATTTTTTTCTTTCATTTGATGGGTTTTACTCAATTTTATATTGTTTTCATGTGTTTGATTTTTTTCTTGTTTGACGTTTTTCTTTTAAATTTGTTGAATTCTTTTAAATTTTGAAATATCACATTATCTTTAGCCAAAAAGTTTTCTTTTTTTTAATGGTCAAAACATTTTTTTAATCCATACAACAAACTTACGATATTGATGTATGGTTTGGCCATCTTTAAGGGTTGTAAGAATTATAAAAGTTTATTGTATAGCTTATGCTATCTTGAATCCTATGCAATAGTGGATTAGGTTTTTTTCTCTTCTTTGTTTCAAATTTTTTTTTTGTAAATAAAATTAATCCAACCTACAATAATTTTCTACAAGAATAACGAGGGCTTTGAATTTCTCATTGTATCGGAGGATATGTAGGAGCGAGCACTCCCTATCAAGCCCAAAATTAAATTTTCGTAAATTTTATTTCTTCTTCTATTTTTTTTTTTTGTAAATAATTTGTTTTATTTTCTTTTCGTAAATAATTATTGTAAGTTTTTTGAAAAGGGAATAATAAATATAATTATAGTTATTGATTAATTTGTATAATAAGCTCTAGGTAACCATTGAAAGATGGATGTAACAGCGGTACTGTGTGATTAAGTTTCCACTCTTTCCCATACATAATTAGACTCCCAAACACAGTTTCTTTGAAAGACCAATTTTTTTCAAAAATAAAAGTTTTTTCTAATTTTTTTCCTTAAATAAAAATAAGTGGTGACTCCATTGAATAATTTTTAAATATTTTTTTTGTTACCTCTTGTCGTGGTGCCCTTCGAGCATGTTGTGACAAGTGATATATACTCAACCAACAAAGCAAGCATAGACCCAATATCACAAATAATACACATAACTCAAGCACAAGCTCAAATAATTGTTTTCAAAATACTCCTTACTGCAAATAAGAAAGTAGCTAGATGTTAGCCAAGTTTTTATAGCCAAAGTGCAACCAAACGGCTAATCTCTTAATCCAGTTACATAATACAATGATCTACGATAAAAATTCCTTTCCTAAAACTTAAAACTCTTGCTTCTTAAGATAATTTCAGATAAAAGTAAGCAAAAAGAAGAAAAAGGCAAAAAGAAAATACAAATTAAGAAGCCTCCTTATTCCTTGTTAAGACTCATGCCCTTTTATGATTCTTTTGTCCATCACACTTTAGATTTTGGCTAACAAAAATTAGCTTATTAGAGGTTGGAATCTGGGATGGAAATCATTTCATTGCAGGGTGGACCCTTATTAGACGTCGAGGTAGGTGTCTTTTGATATAGAGGTAATTTTCCATCGGTTTAAGGCTAGTTTGGACCTAGACAAGTTTTAGTTTTTCAATAAAAAAAGCCCTAATGTAATCACTTGGCGACTTAATTAACAACAAACCCTTTGTTATCACTTTGAATACCTAATCAACTAATCAAAGGAGTGGGAAATCTATAACCACACGAGACACTACTCTAAATTGTGCAACAACTAATAAAGACAGCTGCATCATTTAATTAATCATGACGTAATGAACACTACAAACTTTTATTGTTGACAATAATAATAATAATAATAATATTTGCTTTATGATAATCTTTTCTTCCTCATACTTTGTCTGAGAATGCAAGGAAAAATCTGATTTAATTAATTTTGTTTTCATAAAGATGAAGAAGTTTCAGTTTCCTTTTTACCTTGAAACAATGTGACTATGACATGATAGAGAAAGAACAACACTTTATGGAATATGTATTCAAGTGAAAAAAAAAAAACGGGTTTAATTAATGAAGTTACATAGAATATGATACAACACTTAATTTTGAAAATATTTATTGAAATGAATGAGCTGCACATGAAAACCCCTTTTGCAGTGTTAAAAAAGAAAATGCATGAATATTGAAGGAAACATGAATGAGAAAATGCGTAAATGTAGAAAAAGGTAGTGACAAATTGCAATTACTGCAAAAAAACATTAAAGTAGACTTTTTCACTCACTTATAGCGAACAGAATGAAAAAAAAGATCAACCATAGAAGGAACATCGAGTTGGAGTAGACTACAGCATCAAGGAAGAAAGTTTTGAAGCTTTGTTTCTGCATTTTATCTTCAGGTACTTTACTTATCTATTTCTAAAATTTGGCAACCTATTTAACACATTATTAGGATAAGTATCTATATTTCTTCAAAATTTGGTCTTCGTCTATCCTTAAATTTTATATTTGTTGTAACAATTCAATTCTTTTGCTAAGAACTATATATTTAAACTTATTTAATATGATATGCTCTTCTTTACTTTGTATTATATAATACTATGTTGTGCACTCTGCCTCACTAGTATCAAAGCCTCTTTGGACGTTCTGGTATAAGGAATAATTATTTTTCTGCAAGAAATTATGGTTCTAAGGAAAAGAATTATAACTTAAGATATAGATTTAGATGAACTAATTAAGCGGAAGATACATTGGTTAGTTGTGGACATTGTTTGCTCAACCCATAATACCCACCGTAGATTAGAGGTGGTCCAGCAGTATTATATCGGTGGTCCCGAAACTAGTTTAGCTTGAATAGCCTAAATCCTAACCAAGGTTATGGCTAGATTCCTTAGAAACTTGTCTAGATGAAAAGAAATTATTCCTTCAACTTCATCCATGCAAAGCTTTGATCAAGACAAGAAAAATAATTTTCAACTTAGAATTGTAGAAATTGAACATCTTCACAAGTAGTCCATACCATAGGTAAAAACCAAAGAAATTTGTCATGAATCAACATTTGATTTTCTAAACCAAGATGTATGTAGAATTGTTGAATGTGCATATTCAGTGGAAAAAAGATATGAAACTATTAACCTTTTGAGTGAAGAATTACTTAACAAACACGTAAAAGACATGTTTAATTATATCCATATAGGATTGATACAATACTACAAGAAAATTGGCACGTTTAATTATATCCAAATAGGATTGATACAATACTACAAGAAAATTGGCTGTTTGCGGTGGGCAAATCCACCGCAAATTTGGTCAAATCTGCTACAAATTGGCTATTTACAATGGAAATCCGGCCACCACTAAAACAGATTTTCCACTCTAATTTGTGTGGCAAATTTTTCTCCTCTAATTTGCAGTGAATTTTTCCCTTTAATTTTGTGATAAATTTTTCCTCTCTAATTTATATTGACTTTTTCCCCTCTAATTTTTGAGGTGGAAAATGACCAATTCGAGGAAAAAAAATACAATAATCAAATTTAAACACACACTTAACATTCAGGTTTAAAATCATTTAACAAATCAAAATTCAATCCAAATATTTCAAGTTCATACAAATATGGAAGAAAGATGTGTCAATAAAACTTTGAAAATAGTATTTTTAGCATACTTCTAGCTACATTTGGTTTATCTTGTCGCCACTGAGGTTCAATTCATTTTCATTCTCCAAGTCTTCAACAATTTACTTTAAGTCTTCAACTTTCTCCAATGAGTTTTGAATAACTTCCATCAAGTCTTCAACAACTATTGAATCTTCAACAATTTCCATCGAGTCTTCAACAAAATAAGCTAATTTCTCTTGTGAGTCTTCACTAACTTTATTATGTTTTCAAATGTGTCCATTGAGTCTTTAGCAAAGAACTACTCAATAATCATCAATAGTATCAACAACAATTAATAAAATCATTAATATATATTATAGAAAAATTAAAATAAGTAAGATAATTTTTTTTAAAAGAAATGGTCAGCAACGGTGGTGGTGGCAATGGGCGGCTAGTTGGTGGGCGATGGTAGAGGTGGTTGGGAAAGTGTGGAAAGGAAAAGAGAAAGAGGAAAGAAAAAAGAGGAGAGGGAACAATAAAGAAAAAAAGAGTGAAGGAAAAAATAGATGGAGGAGAAGGGAGATTGGATATAGTATGGCAGGTGGAGGGAAGGAGAAGAGAAGGAGAGAATGATGAGAAAGTAGAAGAGAACAATATAAAATCAGGGAAGAGTATTCTGATGTGTCTGTAATAAAAATTCATTTGCAGCGGCATTTTAAATTTTCTGCCACAAATTGTATGAATTCCTTTTTCAAAATTTGGAAAACTTAGCTGCGAATTTTTCGCCCAAAAAAAAGTAAATTTGTTTAATTATTTTAATTTTTTAGAAAATTAACGGCGACTTTTTCATCACAAATTACAAGAGTCTTTTATTTTGAATTCTTAATTATCTTTTTCCTTTTATAATATCTTTTATAATTAGCAGTAGAAATTCTGCTAGTAATATATGTGAAGAGTTTTTTGTTTTTTTGGTAACACGATGGTGTTAGTAGTAGAAAATCATCCGCTAACTTTAAAATCTATTTTTTAAAAATATTTGTGAATATTAGCAACGAAATTTCCATCGCTTATTCTAAAATCATTTTTCTTTCCTTTTAAAATATCTTTTATAGTTAGCGGCGAAAAGTCCCAAACTAATATATATAAAGAGTTTTTTTTTTTTGGTTGGTAACATGTTGCCATTAGCAGTAGAAAATCTTTCGCAAGCTTTAAAGTCTTTTTTTCTTTTTTCTTTTTTATATATTTGTTAATATTAGTGGCAAAATTTCAGCTGCTTATTCAAAAATTGTTTTTTCTTTATTCAAAAATATTTTTTATAGTTAGCAACGAAAATTTTGTGGCTAATATATTTGAAGATTTTTTTTTTTGGTAATAAGATGCTGTTTTCCGCTGTTACCTTCAAAATCAATTTTCTCCTTTTTTAAAAAAAATATTCTTTAATATTAGCAGTGAAAATTCTGCCACTAATTCTAAAATCATCTTTCTTTCTTTCTTTTTTCTAAATATCTTTTACGATTACTGGCAGATTATCTGCTGCTAATATATGTGAAGAGTTTTTTTTTCTTTGGTAATAGGATGCCATTAGAGGAAGAAAATTTCCCAAAAAAATTAAAATCTATTTTTTAAAAAATATTCGTTACTATTAGCAATGAAAATTTTGCCGCTAATTTAACAATCATTTTTTTTTTCAAATATCTTTAATAGTTGGCGGGGGAATGAAGAGTTTTCTTTGTTTTTTAGGTAATAGGATGGTGTTAGCAGCCAAAATTTCCTCGCTAACTTTAAAATCTATTTTCTTTTTTATTAAATATTCATAATATTAGCAGCATAATTTTCACTGCTAATTCTAAAATCATTTTTTATTTTTTTAAAAAATATCTTTTACAGTCCACTGCTAATATATGTGAAGAGTTTTTTTTTTTTTATTAATAGGATGCCGTTAGCTACAAAAAATTCCCCACAAACTTTAAAATCTATCTTTTTTTTTAATATAATTATTAATATTTGTGATAGAAAAACTGTCACTAAGTTTACAATCAATTTTCATTTCTTTTAAAATTTTTGTTATAGTTAATGGTAGTCCAAGCCACTACAAATTATTTTCAAAATATATTTTAAATCAAAAATAAAACTTAGCTGAGAATTTTTTGCTGCAAATTTTTTTCTCCTTTTTCAATATTTTTTATGACATTATGACCAACTTTTGCAACAAATTTGCTTCAAAATTTGCGATGGATAATCTACGGCTAATTCCAATTTTTTTTTTTTTGGTGGAATTGGCCCTAATCTTAATACACACATGCGTACACCCGAGCCTACCCTTATTGCGTTTTGTCCACATGGGTGTGGGTCTATATGGTTTTTTGCCTCGTGTCACCTTTTGCTAGAACTTTGTTACACCAATACATACTTTTGTTAAATTTGCTTGCAACGCATTTGTTATAGCTGCGCATGACTCCTCGTTTTATCTGTTGGAGACATCTTATTTAATAAGCAATAAGTACATGTCTTTTCACCTCCTTTTGACCTTTGGATTGTGCTTGGAAATTAAGTAACCTCTCCCTTTTATATTCCCAAAACCAACCAACACCATATCTTCACCTTTTTCATTTCCCCTCTCCACCTTGCCATTAGTCATCTTCCTCCTCCATGTCCAATGTATTGGAGGGCTACCTTGCAACCTATTCTATGTAGTCAACTATCGGAAGGGGATTGTAGTTGCTCAGTGTATTAGGATCATCAAATGAGTTCCTGAGGAGACTTTATATCTAATCCTGGAGGATAGCTCATTGATGTCATCTCCATTGAGCATTGCTCTGCATATGGCAAAGATAAATCCTTAAAAACAATGTATCGCTTTTACTGCTTCTATTTTTTTTATATTGAAAGGCTAAAATAGTTGCCTCACACCAATATTTCCAATAGGGACAATAGATCTTTGGTATTTTATGAAACATATCATAAAAAAAGATTAAATCATAAAAGTAATAAAATATGGATAATTTATCTCTGAACCCCAAAATACCCCATATTTCCATTGTTCGACCCCATATACAATATTTGGCTTAAAGAGGAGTGAAAGAGGAGGCATCCATTATACTCCTAAAAGGATAAATACAATGGCATTTTACTTTTTTTCTCTTTTAAAAGACTCTAAACTACAGCAAAATGGAATTTACAATAATAGAAATTGAAATGGCCCTTTCTTTAATTCTTCCATGGTGAAATGAAATTAGGATTAGCAAAATATTAGAAACAAAGAAAGTAACACTTGGTTGAAAGACAAAAGTTCTATGGCTGCAATGAGGATGCAGACATAAAGCAAAGCAGGGATTTACCCCCATTATTCGCTCACATAGATGACAAAAAGAAAGAGGGGAAGGCTAGATCTTAGGTGTGAAAAGAAAAAGGCAATGCTTGAAGCAATGGATGTGTATACTGGAAAACAGAGAGAGGCATCTAGTTTGGTATATTGGAAAGGCAAAATAGAAACTTGATTTAGGGGAGTTGGGTCTATGGCTATGATAAAGGGATGAAGGTTTTGGTGTCGCCAATGGCCGACATGGTGGAGCAATAATAGAGGTGTAGGTGACAATGGTAGCAAAGATGAGTGGTTAATTGCAAGTTGAGGGTTGTGGATGACACAGTGGTGGTGGAAAGCTGCGACTATGCTAGTATGGTGATGGCGGGTGGTGACTCGTCGGTTGGGGGCCATAGCAATATACTAGTGAGAGCGATGGCTAGCATGAGTCTAAGGGATGGGATGCTAGGTTATTTTGTAATTACCAAATATAATATGAAATCTAATATGGTCTCTTGACAATTGATATAATTTTTAATGACCAAGATTCAAAGTCTATGGTGGTCCTTAACTCATAAGAAACAACATAAAAATCACCACTTGAAACAAAACAAAAGCTTATGCCCATAGCGCATAGCTTTTGTTTGTGTTTCATCGTCCATGATAAAAAGAAAGTTGCATCAAACTAGCTGGTTTAATAGAAAATTAGCAACTATCCATAAGTTCGATTTATTGAAGCGTTAAAATTGGTAAAGAACCAAAAATACTTATAGATAGTAGTTAAATTAGTGAAAACTAATATAGCACCGGTCTAAAGTGAATTATCAAAAGTTATTTTCCTATCTTATTATAAACTAAAGTGTAATTTCTAGCCAAATATTATATTGCATTTTTTCAATAAAAATTTCATTAAGTAATGATCAAAGGTAATAGTTTGTTAACAATAGAATAACTAATATAATAGAAAAATTGGTACAATAGAACCTAATCAAAGATAAGCTAAGCTTAAGATTGTGAGCAATACACTTTCAAACATGAGCATTTTTACGTCACTATATACATTAAAAAAAATGTGAGCTTGTGTTTGTACCACTAACTAAAGCATCAAGTCACAGATTTTACAAAACCAAAGCATTGAATATCAGACACCTGGTCTACAGGGCATCTGTAACATCCCCACTTTCGTAAACAGAATGTAATAAAAACTTTGAATTATTTCTTTTAGGTAGTGTGAGAATTTCTTAGGTAGCGCTATACCATGACGATCTCATACTTAGAATTATAGGATAATGTAAAACTGCCGTTGAAAATATGGCACTGCCATATGTTTAAAATTAGGAAATGATAAAAGTGCCCCTGCAAACTTTTGTTAATTGCAAGGATACCTAGGATTTTTAGAAATTATATTTTGACCCCAAAGACTTATTCCCACAATAATCCTAGAACTTTTCAAGAAATGACATTTATGTTCCCACATCTGTAGAATTAACAGAATAGGATTTTAAACAGAGATGAATCACGTGGTGAAACCGTAGAAGTTTAAATCTCTGCCGATTGGGCCATCGAGGCAGTCAGGTGTGAAATGACGTGGGGTGCCCCTGAACTTGCTCAAAATTATGAAAATGCCATTAACTATGGAAAATAGAAAATAGAAAATAGAAAAGCTTCGAATTTGTAAAAACGATTAATTCACGTTAATAATCAATTTATTCGATCTTATTGATTAAGTAAGGTTAATTAGGAGTTAATTATATGTTAATTAGAGGGATTAGGCATATGAGCAATTAGAATAGAGATATAGAAATTCTCTCAGAGTCTTTTAGTAAAGTTTCGCCGATTTGAAGAAAATCGGTGAAGATTTGGTATTTTAAACTGTCAGAACCGAACGAATAGAATTTTCTACTAGAAACCCTCACTTAAGTGGCTGGAATTCAGCCACCTTTACCACATATGAGTGGCGCCAAGTGTTGCTCAAGATAGTGGAGAAACTTGGCCTCACCTCCACCGGATTTTTATCGTTTTTCGTCTAGTTCTTCGATTTTCATTGAATAATTGAGATTAATTAGGATTCGATTAAACATTCACTTAAAGCCAATTAAGTGTGATTTAGAAGGACTATACTTGATGGAATTAGATTAGAACCATAGGAAACCTCATAGGATTTTCCTAAAAACCAGTTTACCGATTTAAAGGAAATCGGTAAGATTTCGGTATTTTAAACCGTCGGAATCTGACCAATAGAAATTATACTGGGAAAACCCTAGGATAGATGGCCAAGATTTAGCCAAACCATCCCTACAAGTGGCGCCTCCATCAACCATAAGAGAGGGAAGCCAACCAAGTTTGAATGAGGATTGAAATCCACCAATTAAGAGCCAACTTCCTTCATAAGTTTTCATTTTTCTTCCTTCTCCCCTTAAAATTTTCGGCCTCCCCATAACCAGCCTTATTTTCTCACTTTCCTTCATCTTCTTCCACTTCCTCTCATGCCCAAACTCAAGCTCCAACCATCAACTTCACTCCAAGATCAAGTTCCAACAAGATTTCAACTAAACAAGGTAGGAATTCCAACTTCTTTTCTTGTTTTCTTTGAATTGGGCTGATTGGAACTCCACTTTCTTCCCACTTTCTTGTATGATTCCGATGTTATCTTGAGTGATGATGATGAATTAAGGTTGGTTTAAGGTGTATATGTAAGTTTGCATTGAAGATTGGATGGATAGATTTAAGGAAAACATGAATTCAAGAAGAATCCAAGAAGCTGGTAGGGTTTTCCCCTCAATGGTCCGTATGGCGGAGTGTACGGCTCTGCCTACAGCCGTTTAAATTTGATTAATCCATTTTTATATGAAACTAGACATCCAGGATTTTCTATACATATAAAATATAAGGCCATTGGATTAGTATAGAATTAGTTATGAATTTTTGAAGTTTGACCTAGAAATCTAGATTCTCATCTGGGCAGTATCAATGGAGAAGGGTGTAACTCACCCTACACAACTCTAAATTGAGTGAAACCAATTCTATTTGAAAGCTAACATGTAATGAAACATCCCATAAAAATTTTATAGTCAGATTCTTTTCCATTTATTCCCAGAACATTAATGAAATTACCTTAAGTTCAAATTGGGCTGGAACAGGGTAGTCCAGTAGGGTCAAGTTTCAGGGTTTATATCTCAAAATATACTTATTCAACTAATATGAAATTATTTTATTTGAAAGCTTGTCCTGTTAGCTTTAATTTGATATAAATTTTGTATGATTTCACCTAGTTTTCTATTTTTAGTGAATTTTTACTTCTAAGAGTGCAATTTTGGCTAGTTATAGGGCAAACAGAAGTAAACTTTGAATAACTTGAGTTACATAAATCAAAATGAGATGAGACTAAAAGGGTTGGATACTAGACACATAGCACTATAATATAGTCAAAATTTAGATCCAAATGAATTGAATAGATATTATGTTGAATTTTATAAAATTGGGCAGAATTGAGTAGAATGAGCAGAAAACCTAAGTTATGTATTTGTGTTGGCATGTTATATGATTGATATTATTATTATAAAACTTGATGCTCTATGTTGGTTTTGCTACTTGATTGACCCTTTTGGTAGTCTAGCACTATTTATGGGGAAGCGGACTCGATCCGTTATGCTGCTAAAATTCCGGTAGAAATATGTGAATTAGATGAATGTTATACATTTATATGTTATGCTCATAGGATTCATATATGCAAGAATGATTTAAGTATGATATGAAATATATGAATGAATGCATGTAGCATATGCATGTATAATCATGTTCAAAGAAGAATAAGATTTATGAGAACTTGCAAGAAAGACGTACCAAGCTACCACGTGAGGCATGGCATAGACCCAGATAGCGTGGGCCAAAGCAGTACTATCTAAGACTTGGGCCAGCCCTCGACCAGATTTACGAGAAATAGACCAGTGTGAGGGTCGGGGAAAGTAAACCCGTCACTCATGTATAGGTACGAGCTCGGACTTGAAAAGCAGGCTATTACCCAGGGGTGAGAGAGGCCATTCACCTCCGGGGGACCAAGTACAGAAGAGCAAGGTTAAGTTGCAAGTTAAAGAGAGAGATGAATTAAGTCAAGTGCACTTACATACAATTAAGTACAAGCATCTATATGTGCATTTCTAATTATCTCATTATGTCACGAAGTTATTATGACTCTTACTGAAGTATATTACACTATTCGTGTTTCTATGTCTGTCATATAATATGCCAAGTGGTTATTAAAATATAACCCACTTCGAGAAAGATGTTTGCAACTTAAAATTAAATCACTGCTTGCGTATATGTGCTCACATTTTCATAAGAAATCGAAGCAGCTGGAATGTTTATGATGGCACTGTATGAGTAATAGTTTGAGTTTACCTACTGAGAACCTTAGGTTCTCACTGCCTGCTTGTATGTTTTTCTTTTCCGTAAACATTCCAGCACCTAAGTTGGAAATCAAGTATGAGGCAGAGTACTGGGACATTTTCTGAGCAAGACTTGGATGCAAACCAGACCAAGAGATATTGAAGCTAGCTAGTGACCATTCAAAAGCAAGTTCTGTGTATCATGTTAGTCACAATTACTTTTAAATTGTAATTATTTTATCCTCTATGTATCAGAGATGACGAAGTTTATGCACTATTAGTCAATAATAAAGTGTGCAGTTAAAGGGCCATATATTATATTTTCCATATTTTAAAGTTTTCTTAGCACAGTGACAACCTTTTAATATAACTCCATGACTCGAGCATGACTTATATAATAAAGGGTGTTACAGCATCCAAGCCTACTTCGTGATATCAGCACAATAGTAGCCTACTCCATGGTACATCTCAGCACACTAATAGTCTTAGAGAATAACTAAATGCCAAAGGTACAGGTATTAAGCATCAAACACGAGATGAACAGTATAGGCCACTAATCTATCACCCAATGCAAGGCATAATCCTCTGATTTAACCTAACATATTAGCAATTGTGAGGACTACAAATGTGCATGCTAATCTCATGCTTCTCTTAAGATTCAAGCACAACCACTATCGAAGAAACTCGCTAGACCAGATAGCAAACACCATCATGTAATGGAAATGTAAGAAGAGAAAGGAAAAAATACAAATGAAAAAAGGAGTCACAAAAAACTATCATGAAAGGAATAATTCACCTCCAGAGAGCCATCTCCTCCCTTCTGATAAAAAAAAACTCAGGAAATAAAATTAAATACAACAGAATCAAAATATTCACACCAGGATAGTAAATATAAGGTTTCTTACTAGACTTATAAGAAACTTGTTTCTAGCAATCTAGGTCATTAGAAAGGGATTTCCATACTACACCTTCAAAGAACCTATCCTTAACAGCCTAGATCAAAGGGAAGGAAATTGAAAGAACTAACATTAAGAGTATCTTAGGTTGGAACCTTCAATTTCTTGATGCAACAAGTAAAGCAAATCACTCACCTTACTTGACACAAAGGGTATGAGTTTCTTCAAAGGATGACCTTGTAGCTATGGTGCTAAAAAGAATCTATTCTTGAAGCCATCATGCATAACTTGCCTATCATATTGCCATGGATGCCCCAACAACAAATGACTAGCTTGCATAGGTACCGCATGACATAGCACTTCGTCACTATATCTCCCAATAGAAAAAGTAACTAGAACTTACTTCACAACCTTTAACTTTCCTCCATTATTCAACCATTGTAGCTTGTAAGGATTAGGGTGCCTAGTACATGCCAACCCCAACTTCTCCACCAAGGTAATACTAGCAATATTGGTGTAACTCCCACATTAATAATCAAGTTACATATCTTTTTTCCTATCAGACATCTAGTGTAGAAGATATTCTCACATTGCTCTAAACCGTCCTTTTTTGGATTGAAGGTCTCGCCTAGCCATAATAGTGTCTCCACAGACAGCATACTTAACCTCATCCTCATGATTCAAACAATCCTCTATTGGTGGCATATCTTCACACCCATCTGAACTTTCCTTCTCAGATTCAGAAAACACTTCATTCCTTCTTATCACTATCATCCTCTTATTTGGGCATTCTATAGCATAATGGCCTAATCCTTGACACTTGAAGCATGTAATGTCTCTATACCTTGAAGAAGAATTAGAAGATGTTGAATTAGAAGAATTCTTCTTCTTATGTTGATCCGTGCTATTCTCCTTCAAATCTAAAACCTTGGACTTCTTCTTGTCCTCAAATTTAGCTCCTTTAGAACCCCATCTTGAATTGGAGTTAGAAGAAGACTTTGCTACCCTAATTTGTTGTTGCCTTTCCACCTTCATGGCCATATTCACCAAGTCATCCAGCTCCACATCATGATGAAGTTCAACCACATCTACAATTTCTTGGTTCAATCTAACAAGAAATCGTGCCATAGTAACCTCAGGATCCTCCTTAATGTTAGCCTCGATCATTAACATCTCCATCTCCTTATGGTATTCCTCCATGAACTTAGAACCTTGATGCAATCTATGGAGCTTCCTTTGATGAAGCTCCATAATAATAGTAGGAGGGCACAAACAACTTCCTCATGAGTTGCTTCATCACCTTCCAAGTCCTAATCGGCCTTTCTCCATTCCTTCTCCTAGATTTCACCATCTTATCCAACTAAATAAGAGCATAATCCAAAAATTCTACAGCTACCAACCTAACCTTCTTCCTCTGAATAGCTGTCACATGCAAAAATCAATTCCCCGTTTCTTTCCCACTCTAAATAAGCCTCGGTACCAATCTTTCCTCTAAAGGGGGGCATTTGCATCTTGATAGCATTGAGATTACTATCAACATGCTCTCTATCCCTATGCCTTCTTAAACTAGCCGAATTCTCCTCTTCAGAATCCTCATCAGAGTGCTCTTTATTGGAACCAATAGAATGGTGGTTCCTTGAAGAAACTCGCTTGCTATCTTCAAGTCCAAGCCATCAAGCTTCCTCAGCACCTTCTGAATATCCAATGCATCCATCTACCGCTTTAACTTCTGATATACACTAGTAAAGGCTTTGTATATCACCTTCAAATCTAGCAAATATTCAAAGTCGTCTTCATCAACACCGTCCCTCTGTGATGCCATTTAAGAACCTGCAAAAAGGACCTCACTAACACTCACTCACGTGTTTTGCTATACAAATGTACACTCGTATTTGCACTCAAACTTTTGCTTTTTCCTTCTTTTGAGCTCACCACTCTTGGATCACTTTAGCAAGTTGTACTTCAGAAAACTAAGGAGTCCAAGCAAAGATAAACCTGAGTGATAGAAACTTTTAATTTAACAAGGAAATTTAGATTTAGTGATAAAAGAAACAAAATAAGGGAAGATAAAAGGAATGACACTTTTTGGTGTTTAGGAGATACAAGAATAATCCCAAATCCCAATTAACACCCTAAACTGATCTTTATGACAATTTGTATACTTCGACACTTGAAACTTTGGTACTTTGATATTTTGGTATTTTTCCTCCTCTCACTCTTTTTTTCGTCCTTTTTTGTCATTTTTTTGCTTCCTTTTTTTTTGCTTTTTTTTTTAATTGAATATATATATATATATATAGACAGAGAAGAAAACTAGACTAAAAAATGAATAATGAACATTACTTGACTCGCAAGGGAAACCAGAAATTAGACTCAAGAATGTAGACAAATAAGAATTTATTTACGACCTGTAAGAAATTAACCAGTAACGTAAAACTAAACAGCAGAAACAAAATAGACACTCAATGATAGTAAAGATAAAGTTTCCTACTAGACCTTTAAGAAATTTGTTCTTAGCAACCTAGGTCACTGGAAAGAGATTTCTCTACTAGACCTTTAATAAACCTGTCCTTGACAACCTAGATCAAAGGGAAGAAAATTGAAAGAACTAACACTAAGAGTACCTTAGGCTGGAACCTTCAATTTCTTGATATAACAAATAAAGCAAATCACTCACCTCACTTGCACACAAAAGGTACAAGTTTCTTCAAAGAAACAATGAAAATTCATTCAACAAAAATTGACCAAAAGTTTACAAATTTGCTTAAATAATAAGCATAAAGCTTATCAACCTCTAAATGGGGTGTGATCTTCAACAATAATTGCAACAATCTAAAATTAAAATTAAAGATATAATTCTATCCTAAAAGATTTATTCCAAATTAATTTAAATCATATTTTATCTTGGAGATTAGATCAGATTTCATTTAAATCTTAAAAGATAAACAAAATAAATTCAAATCTAAACAAATCTAGACATTGGACTGGATAGTAGCACCTCCAATATGAACAGGTTGCTTGCATTCCAAGTTACTTTAATTAAGCTTAATTTCTTGATCTTCAAGTAACTTTAAATAAGCTTGATTCCTTGGGCTCCAAGTTAATGCCATTGCACTTGAAATAAGCTCTTAGGTTGCTTAATCTCCAAAGCAGAACTAGTAGACTTTGTCTTCTCTTCTTTGGCTAGTTCTTGATGCATTTCTTCAACTATGAATGTAGCCAAATTCCCAAAGATTTCCTTGAGTTTCTTTGCACGTGCCCTAGTAATAGGACCCTCGACCATGGTGATTCCTTCATCTTTCCCTCTAGTGTTGGAATGTCCCAATTGATCCCTTGAGCTCGTTTCACCTTCAAAATGATTGAAGGAGAAAGGATTCAGCATTAGATTAAAAAGAAATCATATTGAGCACAACGTTAACCCAATGGCATATTTTACTGAATTACAATTAACAACAAGTGAATGTGATTTATGCTTTCATGAGCAAAACACATCCATAGACCATGATCAACATGATAACTATGTGTAATTATATAATAATTATTTTGTATATTATTCAGTTATATAATTTTTTAAAGCCTAAAGCTTTACATTTTTAGCAAGATAGACTTTAAAAAATTTCTTAACCTAACTTATTTATTAAATAAATTACGATAATTAGACATGATATATGTTAAGCTATAGGCTATATGATGGACCTTCTCACCTATTTTCACCTGAACCCCTCTTCTTTTTTTTGGTTAATATTTTTACTATCATACATGAAAACACCCCATCCACCTAAAAACCCAGTAGTCACTCTCCTTGCATCGTCGCTTAAGCCTCAGCACTCCCCTCTTCAATTTGACCTACATCTGGCCATCCCTGCGCCACCGGCTAGCCATCGCATTGCCATTAAGACCATTGAGACCACCACTCAGCACATCGCTTGCACTACAATTGTGGCATCACCCATTGTATTACTCACACTACCTTCTTCCATCATGCACTTCGCTGAGCCAAACCAATGTGAGACCACAAATGCGAAAGACTATGTCATAGCTGACTGCCTCCATATGTCACTGGCGCCATTGCAAGATCTGAGCCACAAAAGTGATGTGATGATGCTTCTTCTTCTGTTTGGTTACTTGATGTTGACAAACTAGTTTCTTACTTGTTGACTATTTGGGTTACTTGATGCTACTACTTTTTTCTTTTTTCTTTTTTTGAAAAATTAGACAACATGAGTACTCGACTTGGCTTGATCCAACCTAATTTTGATCAAATTAGGTTGGTTCAGGTTAAGCGACGAAATTTCAAAAAATGACTCAACCTAAAATAGATTGGGTTGATTGTTATTTTTTCTTAAACACGACCCTTGAACACCCCTATATTTTTTTTGACAAAAGCTTTATTTTGGTCCCAAATCTTTTATTGATATCTTGATTTCATCCCAAAAGTTTTTTTTTTTTGTTTCAATTTCATCCCTAATGTTTTGGTAAAGTTTCAATGCTATCCTATTTGCTAACGCAATCAATTTTACTAATAGAGACTATTGACCTAACTCCGACGTAGCTATATTTATGTCATGTGAATACCATGTTATACATGCAAAAGCTCTATTTTCATCCTTGATCTTCTAAACTTAATCTTTTGAGTTATGAGTGTATATAAATAGGAACTAGCTCATTTCAATAAGTAGGATTAGAGGAAAATAGAGTGTTTTCATGTATAACATGACATCCACGTGAAATAAAAGTGGACCTGTCAAATTCAAGTCAGCAATCCCAATTAGTAAAATTGAAAGTATCAGTAAAGACGGTAATATTGAAACTTTATCGAATTGTTCGAGACAAAATTGAGGCGAAATCAAAATATTACTAACAGATTAGGGATGAAAATAGAGATTTTCTACTTCATTTTCTTTTTTTTGTTTTTGTTTTTTTGGTTTAAAGCACTAGTATCCAAAACACACTAACCTCTAACTAATTTGGTTTAAGTCAGATCAGCTCAATATGGAGCTAAAGCTCTCCCACCAGTAGTTTTTTTCATCTATAATACTCAAATCCGAGACTTTGCATAAAGAGAACAAGTGCCGAATCACTTGAACCAACTAAATATTGATAAAAATAAAACTGATTAAACTCTGAATTAATTCATCAACTAAGTTATTGATCGATTCAGTTTTTGAAATTTTAATCAACGTTATTATTATAAAGAAGTATATAGTCATGTGACTTTTTTAAGTGATCAAGTGACTTTTAAACAACTTTAAATCTTGACTATCCATGTATGATTATATAATTCAAATTTGCTCCTCTCACTCTCATTATAAACCATTTCTCTCATGTGATATATATATATATATATATATATATATATCACTAATAGTGTGTATACAAATTAAATCTATATCGCTATATTATTTTTATTATTTCATAGAGTAGCAGCAATATTTTTTGTTTAGTATTTGTGCCTGTTAAGCCGTCTTTTATTTTTATTTTTGGATGTTAATATAATTCAATATATTTGTATATTTGTATTTTTATATTTTTTTAGATATTAATGCTTCGGTAAATCTATATTTCTTTTTTATTTAGAGGCATGACAATGCTTATTAAGCTGCCATTAATAATTAATGTATAAATATAGCAGAAAAAAAGATTACACATAATAATATATTAATGCTACATATATATGAGTCTACAAACAATTTCATAAATTATTACTGATTAGATTTTTCTTGATTCGAGCAAGTTTTCAAGTTTGAATGAGAGAATTTAACTTTTATATGAGTCAATTACTAATTTTCTGAAAAACTGTATATAAATTTAAATAAATAAAAATATTAAATTAATATGAAAATATAGCCAAGAAGGTAAAACTTCCATATAATTTAGATTTATATAATATTTTATATGGATTATATTTATTTAAAAAGTTTTCATATTGATATAAGATAAAAAAAAATGGATTTAATTTAAGAGCACTGTCAGTATAAATTTTTTTTACATAGACATCCAATCATAAATTGTCACATCAGCCAAACTCATTGACATAACCACCCACTACTTGAATGGTTATGCACATGGAAGGTTTTGATTGGATGATAGTGTAAAAAAATTTTACAATGTCAGTACATCTAAATTAAATTCAAAAAAAATTATATGTAAAAAACAAAAAACTTAAGATTATAGTAACTTTTAAAAAGGAATTCGAGTCATATAATATATACATCGTAATTCATTTATGTAGATAGGTTTTCAACTATACCCTATATTTTGTGATTAATAAGGACAATTCACTAAAACTCCCCTCGTTTTCAATTCGTTGAGGACAGAAGTTCATTGTTATCTAATTTACCATGTATATCTCAAGGACTCGTAGGCTAAATTCAATTGGCAATGTCCTGTGTCCATAAAGCTTTCATACTCTGAAAGCGGTCCGGTGATTTTCATCCACTACTATATTGTTTTATTTGTAGATTATCATTCAGTTTGAAACCTTGTCCATGTTGAACTACATTCATATTATCCAGCAAAAGGCATTGATCAAAATCTCCTTGCCAAGTAGTAGCACCTAAGAACCGCACAAACCCATAATCAAACCGAACGATTTTAACAATAATAAATTTAAATTAAAAAAAATGAAGAGCTCCAAATATAGTACATTGTGAATAATGTAAGAATTTAATTTAAATATACTGACAATGTAAAATTATTTTATACTATCAACTAATAGAAATAATAAAAATTGTGAACTTATATAAATAACCACCCATAATAATGAGGGATCCTCCATAATTTTTCATATTTTCAGAATTTTTATTAATTGATAATATAAAAATATTTTTCATCATAAGTGTATATCAACTAAACTCATAATATAAAACAAAAAGTACCAAATTACCAAAAATGTATGTATTATCAATACCAATAATAATTATTATGCTCCAATGAATCCTCGTTCACAGCTTCATGGGAAGCCACTATGCATTTCACCCCATCCTTATTGGCCTCCTTTTAGGGAAGGTATTCATTATAATGAGAGGATTTAAATTAAATCACACATTGATCATCAAAATCATTAACTCCTTGGACCTTGAGGCACAAAAGATAAAACTGAAAAATGTCAGGATTGTCGAATTTAGATACAAATTTATTGCTGACGTCGCGCATGTGGAGGCAGTGGTCGTTGCTAACGTGCGCTAGTACCTGTTTTTTTTATTTGGTCGAGCAGTGGGTATTTTTTGGGGAGGGGAGGGTAAGGGCAACGGGCTCTATCCCGCGCTAGTGCCTGTTCAAAATTGTGGAATCCACTGATGTCGGCAGAGCCCACCACCGTCCGAGCACAACCCAAGTTAGCAATTTTGAATCCCGCGCCAATTTCCAATGCGTTTTGAGCGTATATTGTATAAGTACGAGAAAAATAGTAAGAGGAGTTACCAATTAAAAAAGAAACCAAAGAAAAAAAAACTGCTGGAGTCGCCCCAAAAAAGCCGCTTTTAGTCGCGGGTTCTAATAGATGAATATGTTTTCTCCTTGAATTTAAATTGTTTAAATGAATAAATGAAATAATGTAAATATAAATAAATATATGGTTAAAATCGTAAAAAATAATTATGACAAAACGGACAGTTAAAGCGGCACAGCCGCTTTGTATGGTGGTATAGATTATATAGTAGTATAGATAATTGAGACATATCGTATGTCCTCTAGCACTTTTCATAGACCAAAGACCCTATCTGGTCCGCCGCCACATTCCATAATTTTATATGAAAATATGCCTACTATTACCTAGAGCCTAGATTCCTTCTTCGTACTTTCCAGTAGTTTGCACCCATTTTGGAACCTTGCACTCACGCGCTCATTCTCTCACGCTCTCTCTCTCTCTCTCAAATAATGCAAAGGCAATAACAACCCAGGTTGCTGAGTTTTCAACGGTGAATCAAAAACGATGAAGTTCGGGAAGGAGTTCAAGACCCATTTGGAGGACACCATCCCTGAGTGGAGGGACAAGTTCTTGTGCTACAAGCCTTTGAAGAAGCTCCTCAAGAACCTACCCTCCACCACTACCAGCACTAACACTAAGACCAACCCAATCAATCTTCATCTTCATCTTCTTCAACAACAGTTTCCACATCCACAGCCACCTTCCTCTTCTTCTTCTTCCACCGATCTCCAGGCCTGGTTCGTTCGTATTCTCAACGAGGAGCTTGACAAGTTCAACGATTTCTATGTTGATAAAGAAGAAGAGTTTGTTATCCGCTTCCAGGTTCTTAATTTTCCCCCTACTTCCCATTTTTTCCCTCTTCTTTCTTTCTTTCTTTCTTTTTTAATTTTTCATGTGTTTTGACATGAAGGTGTATTGTGTTGGTACTGCTGAAGTGATTGCCATGTTGTGTTTGCATAATTGGGTATTTGAGAAAAGCTATTGGGCTTCATCAAATTTGTAACTGCACAAAGATAAACTATTCAAACCCTAATTTTGTATGTATTTATATGCCATGATCATATGAACATGATATGTTGGTACTAACGCATTAATTGTTAATTAGCAAATTGTGTTTGAACAATTGGGTATTGAAAAAGCTATTGGCTTTATCAAGTTCAGGGACAAATTGCAAATCCTAAAGATAGATACTGGAATTTGACTAATTGGTTTACTTGTATGGGCTGTTGCCCATTATTTAAGCTGCAGAGGAAAACCATGTAGTAAAACTAATCCTAATCTAAAGATTTTTATTGGAGAGAAAAAAATAAAAAAGTTGGAGCTAAGTGAGACCAAGATTCCTTACTCTTAGCTCTAACCAAGTAATCAGAGTCCAAGCTGCTCCAAGTAACAATAACGTAGGTTGCCTTCCTGCAAGCTCGATAAAGTGTCTCTTCTAGTCAGATTTTCTTTTTCCTAGTGCAAGACATGGGTTCCATTGCTGGTGGACGGTAGTACTAGTACATGTATGGAGACTGGCTCTTGCTAACATGCTTAATGGAATGTGCTCTTAACACCATTGAATAGTCAGAAAAAGTTTCTGCTTGAGGGGGAGTGTGCTTTTGTGTGGAGTCATACTTGAGGCATAAGTTGTTGGAATTAAAGGCTGTGGGATAAAGAAATCCCACATTAAAAAAGAATAAACGTAGTACCATATAATTGTGTAAGTAGAATACCCATGGGCATTATAATTACGCCTTAACGTTCCCCTACCTATGGGAAAATGCTATTTTTATCTATTGTTGTTGTTGTTGTTGTTGTTGTTGTTGTTAGTGTTCACTAAACACATAATTTGATTCATGATGTTCAAGAGCAGCTCTAGCTAATTTAATATATGATTTTGCTACTTTAGGAATTCATTATTGACATTTCAGTTATGAATTATATACTGAATCCAACTGTTGAAATGCTGGATAAAAAGTTCATGTAAAAGATATTGGTTATAATCAAGGTTGTTAGGAGCGAGATCCTATATAGGAATGGAAGGGGGATACAGGAGCATAAAACATAGAATCGTAGCACAGAACGTAAGATCCTATTAGAATAGACAATTGCATTATATATATATATATATATAATACAAATAAGCAAATAAAGACATAAAGTCACAAATCACAACTTTAAATTCAAAGATCACATAACTAAATCAAGTCCATGTGTCATAATTCATAATTCAAAGCATAAAAGCTACAACAACCAACAAGTTTACTTCCACTTTCACTCCCAGCAACACTCCCAAATTCAAAATTTGCAGAAAGCCTATTACTTTCATTAGCACCTCCACTTGATGACATTTTTTTTCTCAAAATAATACCTAATAGAAAGTTAACAAAAATAGATATATCCCTTTAATTCTCAGAGAGTCAAAATAATCACACTGACATTAAAAAAATTTCAGAACCAACACAAGAATCAAATAATGCACTGTAAAAACTAAAAATCCACACACACTCACCAAATAGAAGTCAAACAGAGGTCACAAAAGAAGAAAACACAAACAAGCAGCACTGCAGCAGGCCCGCACACCAAGCCACGGAGTCACACCGAAGACGCTCACAGCACCCAACTAGCGAAGACCACTGAAGAGGCGAAGGTAGATATCGATGGCAGTGAGGTCGACGGCCAGAGTTGGTTCGACGACTGGCAACGACATGAGAGAGACAGAAAAGGCCGCCGCTTGAGAAAGAGAGTGAGTTCGAGTGTGTGTGTGTGTATGTGTGAGGGGGAGAGAGAGAGAGAGAGAGATCGAACGAGGAGGGGGGGGGGAGGGGTTTTCTTAGGGATTACTTCTAAAATGGGCTAGGTCAATTTTTGGACCCATGGGAGTGCCCAGCTCGTTAGGATCGCATGATCCTAGTGCTCTTACGCTCTTGCACGGCGCTCCCACTGCATTCCGCCAAGTCCACACTAAAGATGGGGTCGGAGCACACTGATTGCTTCCAGGAGCGTAGGATCGTGCATTCCTATGTGCAAGAACGCGCTCCTGACAACCATGGTTATAATGCACCAAGAACATCTATCTATCGTAATGCTATTTGTTGACAGCACACTGCTCTGTTTCTTTCCTGATTTTTATCTCCAACTCTGAATAGGAGCTGAAAGAAAGAATTGAGCGACTTAAAGATAAAAGCAGCCAAAGTGAAATGTACACTTCCGAGTGTGAATTTAGTGAAGAAATAATGGGAATCAGGAAGGACTTGGTCACCATCCATGGAGAGATGGTGCTTCTCAAAAACTACAGTTCCTTAAACTTTGCAGGTACAGCATCTAATTAATATAATATGTATCCTTTTGATCTATGTATGACCGGTTTGGAAGTAGCCATTTAGGTGTGGAAGTGGCATTTTTTCTTTTCTTTGAAGTTTCATGATATTTCCCAGGATAGAATTGCATACATCATTCATGTATTTGAATATATGTCTGTTGTGGTTTCAGTAAGGTAATTGTTGATTCTGAAGCCATTAACATATTTCTACTTCAACAGGACTAATTAAAATTTTGAAGAAGTACGATAAAAGAACTGGTGGGGTGTTGCGTCTGCCCTTTACACAACTTGTTCTTCGTCAACCTGTTTTCACAACTGAGCCTCTCACAAGGCTAGTTCATGAATGTGAAGAAAATCTTGAACTACTCTTCCCCCTGCAAGAAGAAGTAATTCAATCTACTCCCCAACCAGAACATCAGTCTAGACCACCAGATGATAATGCAACGAATGACTTACCTGAGGCGTCCTCAACTCTGGGAGAGGAAACCGTGTATATATATCGTAGCACTCTTGCCGCGATGAAAGCCATAAGGGGTCTTCAGAAAGAAAGCTCCACTAGCAACCCATTTTCCTTTTCGTCCCTTTTTGCAAACCAAGATGCTGATAGTACTGGTGCTGTAACAGCCGAAAACTCTGCAGCAAATTCTCCAGCTACCCTGCAAAATGAGGAAGGCACTGGTAATGAGCCCGACTCTGATTAGGACAAACTTTTTTTGGTGTTGCTTCCTGTATCTTCTCTTGGATTGCTGTTTAAGCCTTGTTCATTGAAACTAAATGAACTTGTGCCTCTTTGTTCAGATACAATAAGTTAACGTAACAAATGAGATATACTTTCTTTAGCGTTTAACTTGACAAATGTTATGGATTATGTCTGAGATGCACGTACCAAAAACAAATGCTGAATTGCAGGTAACAAAAGTTTTTATCACACTGGAGTTAACAAACAATTGTAATGGTTTTGCTTTGTAGTTTTATATGTTCAGATAGCTTCCCTCTGCGTTTCTGGGTTAATCTTTTATGCTCTTATAACTATTAAAGCAAAAAGGCTAGTGGGTGCCGGTGTAATGGTTTTGGCACTGGTGGGTATCCAATCTAGTAGTAGTATACAGGCATTCCTGCGTACAAATTTCTCTGTTCATTTCCTTCTGATATCTTCACATTTCGATGGCTGTCTCGTACGGCATATGTTTATCTGACCCGGGTCTCTTCATCTGGCATTCTAAGTTTTGGATTAAATGGAGTGCCAAACGTGTTTAACTTATAGCATGTTCGGGTTCTTGATTGGAATTTTAAAACCACAGTGTCGGCAAAAACTACAAGAGAGTACTTTTTGGCCAAAATCAAGAGTTTTCAAACGAGAAACCAAACAAGCTATTAGTTTGATGAGTTCAATTTGAAACATACATAAATTTAACTACTAAAAAAAATGGATAAAATTTCGAGCTGCTAGTTAATGAAGATACAAGAGTCTAGAAATTTATTAACATGATAATCATTGAACTACGCAGCTTATAAAATATAGTATTGACAAATTTCAAATTTCATTTAGATTAATTGTCATAATTTTGACCCACAAACTTTCTTTCTCACATGGTTTACATAGGTAGTGTTATTCATTCTTCACCCGCACCACTTAATTAGCAGGAAAGAGTGTTTTCTGTTCTTCAGAATATAGAAGAGGTTGTTATTTGCTGATTTTATCCTTTTGTTATAAGTAAATTTTCCCAAGTAATTCAACTTTCCTTTGTTTACTTTAGAATAATGCAAATATTATTCAAACCAGTAAAATGTTTTTACTCTTTATTGTCTAGGTTACCGCCATACTCTTAGGGGACTCTAACCCTAAGAATACTTTCACTTCACCAGTGAAATTTTAGAACATTGAGCTTTGGTTACGAACTTCGGTGACTTTTCAGACACCTAACGTATCAGAATCCAAGCATAAGTCTTTTGTTTTGTTAATGAGAATGAATAAGAATTCAGTCATAAATAATGACCAAGCATAGGCCATTAGCACTACCTTCATATTCACAACCATTTCTTTTCATGTTCTGTTCCCTCATAGCCACCAAATGTTATCATTTTGCTACATTGTTGGAGACAAACGAATAAGTGCAACAAAGGTAACATCTGAAGGTATCAACAAGGGTTGGGTGGGATTTGGTGGAGCAATGATAAGCGAGTTGTACTTTCATGAATAGAATTAAGATTCAAACTTGGAGAAGGCAATTATATAAAGGCCTTCTCGTTTGTGAACGAAATTGAAAAAAAAAAGGAAGAAGACGAAAAGAAGTTACTTTTGAATGTTTAGGTCATGATTAAAAGTGACACTAAATTAAATTTCACAAGAAACAGTTGAATCACACACCCTTGTCCACCTTTACTTGGAGAGCGATTAGAGCAATCATTTGCTTACTCAATTCATCTGCCTCTTCCATGACTTCATTCACCTTCTTCTTGTAGAAGCTATTGACCTTGTTAAACTCATTATCGAGCTTATGAAAAGACACAAGCTCTTGTTCTTCCCCTTCTACACTAGACCTGAGGAACATGGTATTGTACAGCCCCTCCGAGCCTTCTTTCTCTTCTGCAAGAACAAGTACAACAACTTCATCCTCATTATTCCTCAGCGAGCCTCTAGGTCAAACCGTAACGCCACTATAATGGCGTTGTAGAACATTACGTCATTTAATTTTCTTTAATTTATACCTACAAGTCAAACACGGAGTGAAATTAAAAATTTAATCATACAGTCCAACATATATATTTGCAACTTTCTTCGGTCGCAGCCTTTTGGAGTTTGAGTAAAGATTACTGCTAATTTTTCAAACTGCGCGCAATTATAATTCAAATATCTATAATTGTGTTTAATTTAGATAGAGATTAATTTTGATGTATTATCAGTGTAATTTTATATTATTACTCAATCATATTTTTTTATTTATAAGACTTTTAAGATAATAGGTGATTGAATTAAAATCTTTTGCTAAAATGACAAGATATAATTCGATATCTGTGTAAAATTTTTTTACACAGATAATATATCAAAATTAAGTTCTTTTTTATTTATTTATTTCTTATAAGTTGTTATTTTACATGCAGTAGTATAAGTATTTGTTAGAATAATGTCCATAAATTATTGTAAATTCCCCCTTTCTAGGTTTAAGCTCTGACCAACTGCCAAATACCTCTCACATAAAAGTTTTATTTGTGCAGTATATTTACACTACTCGACCACACTGAATTAAAATATGCTCTCAAAGAAATATAGGGAGAGTAGATTTAGAAAAGAAAAAAATTACTTAAAATGCATCATTATCATATTATTTAAATTCTTAAAGAAGATAATATAATACATAATACATTTCCAAAGGATAGGAAATATAAATGCTTAACTAGAAAAAGGATAGTCTTGCAACCAATCGCATAGATTCATGTAAATATAAAGTTACTTTTTTTCAATCACAAAGTAATTTATAGTTCTGGGCATGCATCATGTAACTAAAACAAATTATTCACAAACTTTTTAATGTTTTCATGAGAACTTCCACCCTAGCTCTTGCTGCCAAAGTTTTCCATTGAATGATATTGCTCTTGATCTCTTTGCCTCTCTCACTCTCCATTATTTCCCTTATACAAAGCTTCAATCAATGCTTCTTGTCTCACAATCTTTTTCTCATCTACGGTAGCTCTAATTCCCATTTTCTAAACATCTACAATAAGCTTAGTGTTAGTGCCCTGATCTGACCATTGTGGCATCGCAACAATTGAAACTCCTAAAAATAAAATTTCCAATGTGGAGTTCCAACCACAATGTGTTACAAAGCACCCCACATCTTCATAAGCTAGAACTTTTAGTTGGAGGCACCAAGTCACTTCCAAGCCCTTCTCAGATTTCTTTTCAAAGTATTTGGGGAGCTTAATTTGTTCAGAGGCTCTGAACACCCATAAGAAATAACTACTACTATCCCTCAAGCCACAAACTAGTTCCTTTATTTGCTTCTCACCAACGGGAACCAAACTTTCGAATGATACATAAACAACGGATTCTTTTGGCTTATTATCTAGCCATTCCGTGCATTCTTCATTCTTGAATTGTGCAACACCATAATTTTGGTCCTCTTCATATTGCTTGTCTAAGAACATAGATTGTATGTTAGGTCTTATGGTCCTAAATTTTGACCACATCTCTGTTGTCCAATCGTTTATCTAAAAGCAATTCATTAACCATTACACACTGAAATCAGGGAAAATAGAAAAACAAGTAGACTAAGATATATATGACACCACACTTAATGAACTTGACTATTTTAAAAATTATATTAGATGCTACTACTCAAAAAATTATGTTAGATGTCTTAACTCATTAAATAATGTGACAACATATTGTTGAATGCAGTTATCAAAGTTTCAAATTATGGAGAATAGATTTTCTCATCTTTCTTATCTACATGATTATATTATGTGATCAAATAGATAGATACAAGCACTTAAATAGGGCGCCAGAAATTTTAAGGGGCTTCACCTATTTATGCTGCTTGTGTTTATCTCTTTTGTCACATGATATTGTCACATGCAAGAAGAACCATAAACAAATCCTAACTCCAATGACCAATCTGATCCGCTAGAAACTCTAGAGAGATGCATGTTGGAAGATGGTCAAGAAAGATAAGACCTATAGGACATCCATGGCCAAACTTTGCTAATTTGTGAGCACAATTGTTAGCCTCTCGATACGCATGATTAATTTCCATAGACCAGTCCTTTAACAAAAGATTCCTGATGCTACTGATAAGAGCAGCACGTGCATGAGTTGCCTCTGGCTCTTGCTCCACGGTGGCTCTAGAATCTATTTCCAATAAAACCTTGTTGAAACCAAGGCTGTGACTCACAATCAGACCCCCAAAAGATTGCCCATAGCTCCACAACTGTGATGGTGTAATGTCCTAGATTAAGACTCCAAGCCGCCACAAAATTTCCGATGTGATCTCTAGCAATACCACCACAAGAAACCAGCCCTGAGTCACTTAGGAAGGAACCGTCTATATTTTTGGCTACACTTAGGAAGCCACCACAAGATTGGAAAGAGGAAGGCGTCCAGGCTACTTGCATAATCTTAATATTCGAGATGCTCCTTCTTGAAGGATCTTTCATTGCCAAATTATGGTTGGTCTCCAGCCAATTTAAGCATGCACCCTACAAGCCAACAATTCATACAAATTAGTTTGATATTCAAATATAAGCAGTTTTCTACAATACCAAAGTAAGTAGCACTCTATTCAAAAAGCAATGGCCAATCCATTCCAAATAGTTTCCGAGATTCATTAATAACATTTTCTTCTAACCAGTCCGACGGTGGATGAAGAAAGAAACTATCCTTGATGAACAGTGGATGAAGAAAGAAACTATCCTTGATGAATCTTAGGCCAACGCTCTTCCACATTTCTTTGGCCTTAACACAGTCCCTAAGAAAGTGGAGCGTTGTTTCAGGAAAAGAGCCACAAATCACACAAGAATCATTTGTTGTCATATTCCTTGTCAACCTAGCACAATTTGTTAAGAGAGCTTCATCTATTAAAAGCCACATAAAAGATTTTATTCTCTATGGAGCTCTGACTTTCCAAATGATTTTAAATAATTTATTTTTAGTAGCAAAGCCATTGTCTACCCATGAAGCAAATCTAGATTTTAGCTAGAACTTTCCATCCCAAGATGGGAATTAACCAAGTTGGTACGTCGGGTCCTGCTGTTGGCTTCGGAGCTTTAATCGCAAAGATTACTTCAACAAATTCCTCATGTAGATATTGGCTCAATTTCTCCCAATCCCAACTTCCATCAGATCTAGCATATTTACTAATGCACTGCTCTAATTCGTTCTCATCCAGTAGGAGCAGCACGAAGTCTCCTAGCCTGTCTATTCCTGGGATCCAAGGATCCTTCCAAATTCTCACAGAATTCTCATTTCTTACTCTCCAAATCAGATTTTGTTTGAAATGGGGCCAAACACTTATAATTCCTTTCTAGGCATTTGAGGTTTTGCCCCTTCTTCTTATGTTTGGAAGAATCTCATGTTGACATCTATACTTATTTCTCATCACTCTTACCCAAAAAGTTTCAGGTTTGTTAACAATTCCACAAGCTAATTTAGTCTTCCAGGCTAGGTTCATATCCTTTGCTTTCCTAAAACCAAGGCCACCCTCTTCGTTAGGCAAACTTTATCCCAACTTACCATATAAATGGACCCTTTTCTTATATTCCAAGGATCCCAAATAAATTGACGGCATATGCGGTCAATCTTAGTGCAAACTGTTTTAGGAAGCATAATTGTTTGCATAATGTTGCTAAGGTTGATTTTGCCAAAGTAACTTGGGATTTTTTAACGTATATGCAATTTGAATTGATTTTGAGTAAAAAAATTTAACTAATCTAAATAATATAGTTTAGATTGTTTATATTGGATTAAATTTAATCATTTTTTTTAGCAACTTAAGTTAATAAATTTAAAAAATCAAATAAAAATAAAAATAGTTCATTAAGTATGCATAAAATAATATTTGAGTGAAAATAACTTATATGATAAATTAAAATTATTATAAGTAAAAATATAAATTCAATAATAAAAAATTATATTATATTATATTGAGTTTAATTTGGGTGTATTGACAGTGTAAAAATTTTTTATACTGTCATCTAGTTAAAATCTTCCATTTGCATGATCTTTCAAGTAATGGATGGTTATATCAAAAAGTTTTACTAATGTGACAATATATAATTAGATGTCTGTATAAAATTTTTTTACACTGATAATGTATTTAAATTAAAAGTTTGATTGGTATGCACTGACAGTGAAAAACAGTTTTACACTATCAACTAGTAGAAATAATGGAAAATGAGATTATTCAATTTGAATTATATTGGATTGAATTTAAAAATTAAATTTGAAAATCGATTCAATGAAGTCAAGCTTTTTTTTTTAAAAAATCAAAATCAATCTAATCCATATGTGAAGCATGGGTACAGGACTTTTGTAAAAATACTCGTACCGGGTACATTCCAGGACAGGTACGTGCTGTGTACATTCAGGTACACCTGGGTATATACCAATTATTTTTTTTTTAAAAAAAAATTGAGTACAGCTTAAGTACTGCTCGATACGGCTGGGTATAGTTCTGAGTATGGGATTTATAAAAACAGTATTGTTTTGAGGTTTTTTTTTTTCCTTTCTTCTTCGGCGCCTATAGCTTTTTTTTCTTTTTTTCTTACGTTGCCTATCTACTTCCTTTCTTTTTTCGTTTTTTCCCTTTGTGAACCCTGTCTCCATCTCCTTCTTTCTTTCATTCAAAATCCCTACCCCTCTTCTTCTTTCTTCTAATACTCATCCCCTTCCTTCTTAAGATACCCATCCCCTTCTCCTTCTTCATTGAAATAACAAAACTCTACAATATTCATTCAGTTTAGATACCTATCCCCTTCCTTCTAAGGCTTTCCTACTCCCCTTCTTCTTCTTCTTTCTTTCATTTGAAACGCTCTTCACCCAGTGGTGGCAGCAGCGATCTTGACTGTGGGCAGCAACGGCAGCGCAAAGACAACAGTGGTGGTCGACGGTCCTTCACCTAAGGTAGCGTATGATCTGCCTCTATTTTTGTTCTATTTTTTCTTTTTTTTTGTTGTTTTTTTTTTCTGTTGTTGCTAATTTTTGCCGTTGGTGTGATTCTATTTTTATCTGGTTTCTGTTGTTTTTTTTTTTTTTTGCTATGGTTGTGTTGTTGCTGCTGAAAGGTAGTTTGTGATGGTATTGGTTTATCATCTGAATGAGCAATTAAATATTTTACTTTTGAGTAATATAGAAACTTGTGATATGATATTGAACAATTTAGACTTGTTTTTATATTGAAATTGATGTATTTTTTAATTTATCATATGAAATTTTAGTTCTTATTTTACGAAATTTGTGAAATTTTTATATTTTTAAATATATATTGCCATATCCGTATCCCAATTTTTACAAAATTTTCATATCCCGTATCGGTATCCATGCAACATAGTAATCCATACTTTCTTGATTTTTATCGGTTTTAATATTTTTGAATCTTTTGATTGAGTTAGATTTGAATTGAACAGTTAAACTGCTTGTCACCAAATTAAATGGTAAGAGCTACCAGAAAATCTTATCAAATCAAAACAGATTAGATGCACGTCCTTTATCTTCTAGGATTAGGATCTGCATTATATTCCTCTAATACTTTCTGCACCACCACCTAGATCTGGCTTATGCCACCATGAGACAGAAGGGTAAACCAAAGCGCGCAAAGCGACTCAAAGACGATGATATATTCTCTCGACTCCCAGTCCACGTATTACAACACATTCTCTCTTTGATGCCACTGAAGGACGCAGTGTGCAGCTCCACTCTATCGAGGACATGGCTTCATGCATTGAACTCACTTCCTGTCTCCACTTTCAAGTTTGTATGTGACACACAACAGTTGGAAGAAACATTCCCATTAGTCACTAACTTCTACGACACTTTGTCCATTCTCCCCAGGAAAGAAGCCCTCACTGTGAACTTGCATGTTTCATGGCCACATTTTAGGAATGACTTATACAAAAATTGTATCGATGAGTGGATGCGTCTGGTTACAAAACACCGTGTTAGGGAGCTCGAGATCAATGTTCTGCCAGAAAATTTAGAAGAGGACGAGCACGAGGAGGATGAGGAAGAGGATGAAGAAACCTTGGAGGGTTATACTTTACCTTGTCAAACTATGTTTGCAGCAGCGGAGTCACTGGTTGTATTGAGGCTAAGAGGGTGTCAGATGATGAGGAATTCATTGCGGTTTAAGAGCCGAAACTTCGTTGCTCTTCGGGTGCTGTTTTGGGAAGATGATTTTATGGATGACCAGAGTGTGAGTGAGTTGTTACCTCGTTGTCCTATTTTGGAGGAATGTACCCTCATATCAGTTTTCAAGCGAACTTCATTCCTTCATCTCTATAACTGTCGAAAGCTAAAACAAGTGAAGCTAGATGGGTTCATGAGGGTTATCATAAAAGACACGCCAAACCTCCAAGTTGTTGATATATCAAACTTTTGGAATATAGAAGGGGAAAATTGCAATGATTTAAGGAATTTGACCCTCAAAACCTGCAAGGATACCAACTTAGGTGATCTGCTATACTTTCTTTACAAACGCCCGTTGCTACAATCCTTGGTTTTGAACAACAATGGTATGTTCCAAATCGTTATTGCAAGTCCCAGTCTTGAGACCTTTAGCTTTTCTTCTAGCATGTGGCTGCCAAAGGTTGAGATTCATGCTCCTAGACTGCGCTGTTATGAATACCAAGGGAGTATGCTGCCTGAGATTTCAATGGAGACAAACCCTTCTGTGCGTAAAAGAATTGAGCTAGTTCTAACACCTCGAAGACATGACGACACCGATTTGTTTTTCAAGTGTTTGAGGAGAAAACTTGCGAAGCTCACTGAATACAATTCGATTTTGAAGCTAACAATCAACGCTGAAAAGGTGAGTATGGCTGCATGAACATTCGTGTTTGAGTAATTTTGCTCCCATTTTCATTTGTATGCCTGCCAATGTGTATATTGATAAATGTATATGCAAATATTTGGCCAATTTTTCTTATTTAAGTTGATACCATTTATGTTGAATGAGTGGACATACTAGATAAGATAGGATTTATATTAGAGAAAAAGTTGGAGTAATATCTATTATAGAGAAAATGATATAATCTTGTATTAGATGGTTTGGTCATATGTGGAGAAGACCTTTAAGTGGTTTAGTAAGGAGGGTGGATCAAATAAAATGCAGTCAAATAGTTATAAATAGAGAGTGATCTAAAAAAACTACATGTTAAACTATTAAAAGAAATTTAAACATTAATAACTTAAATATAAATATAATTTATGATAGAATATTATATTTTCACATGATCTATGTAATCGACCCCACCTAATGGGAGATGGCTTTGTTGTTGTTGTATATATATACACACGCACACTAGTGTTTGAGTAATTTTGCTCCCATTTTCATTTGTGCTCTTGCCGGTGTGTACATTGGTAAATGTGTATGCATATATTTGTCTGATTTTTCTCATTTAAGTTGATACCATTTTTTTTTCTTTGAAATAAAGTATATCTTTTGCCTTAATTTCGTTTACTCTATGCTTTTGCAATGCGTAGTTTGAACCCCTCCCACTGCCATCAATCGAAAGATACCTTCCACCACCAGCCTTTATTGATTCTGTGGAACTGCAGCATATTTGGTCACCCTTAGTATATTCCTCTCTTATAAAGTGGGTGCTCTGGTGCTGTCGTCCATTGAATTTGTCAGCATATCCTTCCTGTATATTCTTAAAGGTATTATTTCATTCTGAGCAAAATTGCATAATGCTATTATTAATCTCTTTTAAAAGACGAATGATGAAGCTTTGTCAAAAATTGCAGGTTTTCCAAGGCATCATACTGCATAGATTAGATGATACAAAACATTGCAGGGACTGTTGCACTTGCACATGCTCGCACTTAACAGGTGTCAAGGTTCACACACCATACGGAATAAAGGATCTCAAGGATCTTAACATTAATGACTTTTATAAATTACAATCAGAGGGCATTCTTAAGTTTCAATTGGAATGGCATTAGAAGTAACAAAAGGGTCAAAGTTTTCAAATTGTGAACCGCAACTCCAAAGTATGGATGAAATGTTGCTGTTGAGGAGTCACTGAAGTTCTGCTTAAAGTAAAAGTGATTTTACTTTTCTCATTTTCATTAACTTGTGCATGTCTTATACCACAGAATTCTTGTTTTAATCAATTTATGAGTACCTATTATCATTTCCAGCGTCTTGTAGTTCTTGAAGTTGATTTTTTTTTTTTAAAGTACGTTTTGAAATACGATTCTGTTTACTTTATTATACATGTGAATAGGAAAAAGAAAACTAACGCAGCGAAGAAAGAAGAGAAAACACTGTTCTTTGATTTTTTTTTTCTTCCAGTCCAGTATAAACAAACAACAATTAATTGCAGCCGGGGGAGGGGAACAAAATGTTGCATTACATCGTAAGGGAATGATTAGTCTGTATCAGGCTTTTGTGCCGCACTGCCACATATCACTAACAAGAATAGTTAGATAGACTATTACTTTTTAGTTTTAGTGACTAACAAGAGTAGCTACACAAATTATGCTTGAAACAAAGCTAGAGACTATCTAGCTCCTCGTGGGAGTGCAACACTAATGGAGTCTTGCAAGAAATCAATGTTTGTGTCAAGCAGTTTTTGGACTCATCCTTTGAAATCAAAGATTTAGGTCCATTAAAATTCTTTTTAAGACCTGAAATAGCAAGATCTAGCAAAGGCATTCACCTATATCATAGAAAATATACTTTAGAAATCCTATCATAGAAAAGGCTTTTCTTGCTCTAAGAGTATCTAAGAATTTTTCTTTTTCGACTCTGATTGGCCAGAGTGTAGGGATTCATGGAAGTCAATTACTGGATATTGTACACTCCCTGCAAACTTCTTAATCTCTTGGAAATGTGAGAAGCAATGTACGGTGGCTAGATCTTCCTCCAAAGCTGAGTATAGGGCTTTGGCATCCCTCGCATGTCAGGTCCAATGGTTAACTTTTTTGCTCACTGATTTGCAACTTAAACCAACTGCTCTAGTTTCCATTGTGATAATCTCTCTGCCATACACATAGCAAATAACCCTATTTTTCATGAGCGCACAAAACATGAAGCTTTAACAGGGTTTAATCCACCTGCTGCTTGTGTCTAGCCAACATCAGACTACAAATTTGTTTACGAAAGCTCTACCCTCTACCTTATTCCAACAACACCAATCCAAGCTGGGAATGGTTGACATCCATTCCTCAGCTTGTGGTGGGTATCAACTAGTACTAAAGAACGTGATAAATGTGGTTGAGAGTTATTTAAGCTATGAAGTCTGTTATAGTAGTTAGCTTAGTTAGCTAATTAATCATGTGTATTCATCCTGTATATAACCAGAGTCTATCTCAATTGTATAGTTCTTCTAATTACATCAGAAAAAATCCAATGCATTTCTTCCCCATATTCATTGTCTCTTCAATTTCTTTTATTGTTCTTCACTTTATCGAGAATTACTTCTAATACATCATCAATATCTTATTTAGATCCTTAACAAAGGTAATATGAAGTATAGTGCACTTCCAAATGATAGGAAAATGAATTTGCATATGCATACCTAAAGAAAAGGATACAATCAACTATCAAGATTCATGTAAATATAAAGTAGTTATCGTTTTACAGATCAGGAAATCATTTATAATTCAGGTCATGCAGCTTGCAAATGAAATAAATTATCCACAAATTCTTCAATGTTTTTACGAGAACTTCCACCTTCATTAACAGCTCCTGCAGCCAAAGTCTTCCATTGAATAACATGGCTCTTCACTTCTTTGCCTCGCTCACTCTCCATTATTTCACGTATACAATGCTTTAGTGCTTCTCTTCTCACAATCTTTTTCTCATCTATGGGAGCTCTAATTCCCATTTTCCAAACATCTATGATAAGCTTAGCATTTGTGCTTTGATCTGACCATTGTGGCATTGCAACCATTGGAACTCCTAAACATAAAGCTTCTAATGTGGAGTTCCAACCGCAATGTGTTACAAAACACCCCACAGCTCCATGAGCTAGAACTTTTAGCTGGGGACACCATGCCACTACCAACCCCTTCTTTGATTTCTTTTCAAAGTCTTTGGGGAGCTTGATTTGTTCAGAGGCTCTGACCACCCACAAGAAGTAACTCCCACTATCTCTCAAACCACAAGCTAGTTCCTTTATTTGCTCCTCAGCAAGGGCAACCATACTTCCGGATGACACGTAAATAACAGACCCTTTCGGCTTATTATCTAGCCATCCCATGCATTCTTCGCTATTGAATTGTGCAATACCGTAATCTTGGTCATCATTATATCGCTTGTCCAAGAACATAGATGGCATATTTGGTCCTATTGTTCTAAATTTTGGCCACATCTTCATTGTCCAGTCATTTATCTAAAATCAATTCATTAACCATTGCATGTTGAATTAGAGGAAAATAGAAAAACAAATAAACTAAGATATATATGGCACCACACTTAATGAGTTTAACTATTTTAACAATTATGTTGGATGTCTAACTCTTTTAAATGATGTATTAAATAATGTGACAATACATTATTAAATGCATGTTATCGAGATTCCAATTAATGAAAAATAGACTCTAATGTTTCTTGTCTGCGTGTTCATATCATGTGAAAAAAGAGATAAATACAAATACTTAAATATAATAAGGCTTTACAAAATTTAAAGAGCTTTACCTATTTCTAGTGCTTAAGCCTATCTCTTTTTTTCCCAAATTATAGACTATGTCACATGATGCAACTACAACATTTTGATTGAGGATGCCACAGCAACAACATCAAGCCACAATTGCAAACTACATCAACTTGCATGACTACATCAGGTCATATAGACCTAATCATTCTGCAATAGCTACACTGCTATAGTGCAATTGCGATCGCAACACAATTACAAACTCAATTAAATTCTCGGCAATTATAAAATACTTTTGCACATATAAGATCAATTTGATATACTTTCAATATAAAAGAATTTTATATTATTATTTAATTATATTTTTTATTCGTAAAACTTATAAGATAGTGCATGATTGAGTGAAAGACTTTCGCTTATATGACAATATATAATTAGATGTCTATGTAAAATACTTTTTACACTATAGTAGAATACTATTATTTAATTATGTTTGTATTGTCATATCATAGAAAATGTTTGACACTTACAAATATTATATTAAAAGTCACACATAAACTACATGTGTTTGGATAAGCTTATTAAAAAGTACTTTTTAAGATGAAAATTGCAAAAACAAAAGTAGAAGTAATGAACTCTCCACCTAGTTCTCAAAAAATAAAAAGAAAATTGATTATTTCTGATATTACTTTTTGAGAATCTTATCCGTATGGCCTACACAAATTTCAAAAGTGCTTTGATATAAAGGAAAAAAAAAAAGAGTTTTCATTTTTAGTAGAACACAAATTTATCCAATATATGATTAAATATATACTCTTCTTAAAAAAAAAAATTCATTTGTCATTCTTTGATTAGGGAATTAGATGGAATAGATATAAAGAATTTAATTTAAGTTTTTACCTATATGATTAATACACGGTCTAAAAAACTTCACACTAACCTACTAAAATTCAATTTATATATTTGAGTGTGTCTTTTTGTTACCTCTTTACTTAGCTCGTAGAATGTATTGCAAAGAACCCAATCAGCTTTGTCGATGTTGGAGAACTGACCCACTAACAAATCAAGCAAACCTGGATTTTCTGCATATGTAAAGAAGAAAGAAGGCATGTCCCCAAGTTGAAATTTGGGCAACGCAGGAAGGGAAAATTCCTGTTCTATGAGGGGAACGTGCAATTTTCCCAAGTGGAAATGGTAGTAAATACTATTAACAGCCATATTTTGAGTGAGGAAAGCAGCCCCAACTATCCCAAATCTCTTGGCAATTTCTAGAGCCCAAGGGAGGAACGCATCATAGATAATGCAATCAACAGAGTGGCCTGATCCACCAAGTTTCTCAAGAAGCTCATCAAGAGTCTCTGGCCCAACTTGCGAAAAGCGATCCAAATAGGCCCTAAAGTTCTCAGACTCAGGTGAGTCACCTTGGTCAAACCCATCAGAAATGGTTTCAAGTGCAATGGTAGGAGGCACTTGATGCAAGTTCTTGCAGAAGAAACGGGTTGAAACCAACGTTATTTGCACCCCTTCACGTTCTAAAAGCTTGGAGAACTGAAGCATGGGGTTGATGTGACCTTGAGCTGGATATGATAAGACTAGACAATGCACCCGCCTAGCTATGTTCTTCTCCATTTCTCTGATGAAACTCTCCTCCTCACAGTGCGACCAAGTATGTGTGTGTGACTTTGATGTGTGGAAATGTGTTAATTTATACAGGACAAAAGAAGTCTTTCATCTATACACTTTAATAATTTTATATTTAGATATATTCCTAATAATGTTGGTGAAGTTCAGAAACACTTGAATGCATCTTTGTTTTTAATTTACAAAACTTGAATATTGTATCTTGAACAAAGGTAATGAAGCCTAAGTTTACTGGGAGTATAAGGAGTATAAGGCATCTATACCAGAATATCCGTAAGACGAAATGAAAGCCAAATAAACAATTTATGGACGGCAAATTGAGTATCAAACACGGTGTTGTTACTAAATTTTAATTGAATCTAAGTAAATACTAATATTGGGACTTCTTTAATGATACTTGTACATAGACTAAAGCCTCCACAATACCTTTGGAGAATAAAGACACCGATAGAAACAGTGAATGCTCTTTTACATATTGAATTTCAACTTACTCCATTAAATAATTTTTTTATGTATATTTAATTTCATCAATGCAATCGTTAAATAATATGATATTATCTTGATAATCAAACTTACCAAATTTTAAAAAATTTGGAAATCAACAAATATGTAATCTAATAATCAACATTTACTTGTATTTTTAAAATTATATTTTACATCAACATAAAGTAATATGATGAAATATCAAATCGCTTTCAAATTTAGTGAAATTTTATTCACTTGATCTATATAGTAGGAGATTCCAATTCAACAATTAAATTGATAAAATTTATTATCCATTAAAAGTTATTTGATGAAATAAATTGACAAGACTTACTTTTGAAGTAAGTAGATCTTAATTATTATTATTTAATTTAAAGTGTACAAGTATCCAACCTACTTTGTCCAAGTCAACTAATGAATTATGAGATTTTCTAGCTAGTGCCCTAGCACCGGTTAAAGAGACAATAATGGCAAGTTTTTAATTGAACAGTGAGATGTTTAATTTTTCAATGCATTGAGTGCATTTAAAAATTAAAAAACTTGTCACTTTTGACTCTTTAACTAGCAACCTTAAGGCACAAGTAAGAAAAACTCATGAATTATTTATGGCAGCGTGTTGCACCAATTAGGTGTATTGGTGAGCGTGATCTTGTTGCTTTCCTCAATGATTTTGTAAAAAAGGAATTAATTATATATTATTCTACCAGTTTCAAGATAACTATCAAATTAAAATTATGTGACAATCCAATCACAAGCCGTGACCAACGTGTAGGCAGTGTTGCCCCCTAAAAATTGAACTTTTCCCCCAAACAATTCTTGTATAACAGCAATACCAGGATACTAGGTATGTATACACATGTTCATATAGGGGTATGTATATATGTCCATGTAAGTTTTTTGCTATCACACTTTAATAACTTTACAACTAAAACACAAAACATAAGATAAATCGATCTAGATCCTACCTGTAACATATGCAGCACTATACAAAGGATAAGCCACACATGGTTTTATAAACTAATTGAAAATAGGGCCTGGTCATTAAGCAGGCTCACCAAAAGAAACACCACTAGAGTCCTATAGAGTGAGAGGAGCAAGACTCATCTCAATATCTGGATCTAAAATAGAGAAAGAACAACGGAGTGAGTTTTACAACTCAATGAAAGATAATGTATCTATAGCTATTATGGGACAAGTTTAAAAGGGAAAGAACTCATAAATTCATAATTCAACCATTTACAAAAGTGAAATATATGCATATGCTTGAAAAGTATTTTAGCAATCCATAAACATAGAATCTGAGGGAGGGTTCAAGTCTAGAATAATACCATAATCTATTTCATAATTGGGCGCCCCCTACACCTATCCCCAAAGTGATCATGTCTATTTCACAACTGGATGACCCTTTCACCCATCTCCAGATTAATAATAATAAATTGGACATATCTGCTAAACCTACTAAGCTAACATCCCCTTACTAGCTGAGTTCCAACTAAGATGCACCAAGGGTTAATGTTTACTGATGTTAGCCATAGGTTCTGTGAAATATTCCTCCTATAAAGAAATCATTTTCTGTTTTATTAATTCAAGATATGACAATATTCAAATTTAAAATCTCGTAACAAGTTAGAAGATTTCTCCTCAAAGTCTCCTAGCAAATCAGGAGACATTTCGTCAGAGTTTCATGTTCCTTTCAAATAATAAGTTTAAATATGTTACACATCAAGCTTGTCCTATGCATTTTATATAAAAAAAAAAATTCAAGTAATTCTTTATGAAAATTCCCTTCATCAACATAATCTTCATATAGCGTCCAAAAAATTTTATTTAATAAACTAAATGACAAACTTATAGAGATTCATAAGAATACATATTCGAGATACATCCATAACTATATACATAGAAAACCAACCATAAATACACTATCCATTCACAGTACACAAGCCAAGCAGAGAGATTTCAACTCTCCGAAGCCATGGAGCCAAGAAAGGGTCCCTTGAGAAGATCTAACACCTCAAACATGACAATTTAACCCAATATCAGTCACTAAAACAAGAGATTAACACAACTTACTCCTAAACATCAAAACCCCCAATTTCAGCCTTAGGTTTTAACATCCAACTAGTGATCAAATCTAACACTTATGGTGAGATTTAGTTGGATCCATGAAATAGAGAGAGATTTGAGCATTAGCGATACCTTTTAGAGCCTAAAGAAGAGGGAAAATGGAGTGGGTGTTAGTGGGTCAGTCTAAAATCAATGCCCCACTCCCAAACTGCTCCAAATTACGTTTGTTGGGGGAGGAACAGCCACAAGCATGGCTGTGCGTGGCGATGGCATCATGGAGGTGGCTGGGCAATGGCAAGAAGGAGAGAAGCTGGGCAAGGGAGGAGAGGTAGAACACATTTTTGTGTTTCTATCTAGAGGGTTCAAACGCGTTTTTTTAGGGGGGGGAGGAGTGTGTTAGGATATATTATCTCATATACTATGTATTTATATTTTTTTATTTAAAGTTAATGTCACTATTTATTTTACTCTTTATTAACTTTAAAACATAAATATAAATAAGGAAATACCCTCATTTGAATTCAAATAAAATAAAATCCTTAAGAATCAAATTTCAATTTTTGGGTTCTAGTTCAAATTTAGGAAAATTTGACTTTTTATAGGGCTAGAAACAAAGAAGTTGGTGGTTCTCTAAAATTCATTAAAAATAAGTCCTTAACTCATCTCTATCTAGGGAATAATTGCCAAGACTTTTAGTCTTAAGAAAATACTTCCATCATATAGCCTTCTAAGAAGGCATAGAGTCAAACTTAGAGAATTTTCGATATTCAGACTTACAGACTTCTACCAGATATATTGAAATGGCTTAAGAAAATTTTCCTCAAATATTACAGGCTTAGTGTGTCATGTATTTGAGTACATATTGTTCATACTCAAACACCATAAAGCTAAATTAGTAAAAGCACTCTAGTACTTAGATATAGTACTCGAGTACAACTTCAGAAAAGTACTCAAGTACTTGAATATGGTACTTGGGTACTCCTCCATTGCAATTATTACAAGTTAACACACAAATTAAGAAAAATAATAAATGATCTTAGTAATGGTATAAAATAAATTAAGCAGACAAAATTACACCTAGTTGAAAAATACATACTCTGCTAATGCAATTAATATTGCAATACTCTATTTGTTAGGATTGCATGTGGTCATGTAATAACCATAATAATTAAGGGCATTATTAGAAAAAAAATTAATACTACACAAATATTCTGAAACACTATTAATATAAACTTTTTATGATATCAATTAATTATATATTATTTTTAAATGAATTTTGAGATAATTATTATAAAATTTAAATTCTTTTAATTATATAATAATATATAATTGAATAATTATGTAAATAAATATTATACTAATAGTGTACTTAAGTTAAATCTTTATTATTTAATATTAAATAATTATCAACTTTTATATGACAATGTTATTTTATATTTAAATTTAAATAATAATATTATTTAATTATTCTATTCATAATTTATGGGAACGAAATTTACTCTACAGATTTTTATAATATGAGAAATGCTTTAATGTTTCACTATCTGGCACAACTGTATCAAACAAGAAGTATTAACATATATAAAGGAAAACCTTGCCTGGTGGGAAAATTTCATATTCTTTCAATTGTCTGTTTAGCATGTCTGACTATGGTCCTTTGAAATTGCTTGTTCGAATATAATTGCCCTAATATTTCACTTCTAAATGGCATATTGAAGCAATAATTTTATGACTAATATATAGCTGTTAAATGTCATGTTCTTCGATTATGATTGCACGCATCAGTTAACGATTATATATGCTATATGTACAATAATGATATATAGTTGCATAAAAATATGGTGCACAAGATCTACACAAATTCAAAGTATTTCACTAGTGAAAATGGTAAAAGAAAAAGAAAGAGATAGAGAGAGATAGAGATCGAGGGACAGAGAACAAAAATAATGGTGATGATAAAATGACTATGATGAGTCTCGGAACCATTCCCATTCAACTGGCTCAAATCGCTCAGCCTGATAAAAATAAGTATTGTTGAGGTTTGAGCTCTATGATCATGTATAATGACTTTCTCTATGTGTTATCACTAAGTTAAAAGTAACTCTTGTAAGCATACTACTAGTGCAAAATTTATGTTCGGGTAACAATTATTTTAACACAATAACATTGTACGTAACATCGTTTCATTTTTCAAAAACAATATCAGGCAATCTAAGATAAGACACATATTCATCCCGGACAAAAAAAAAGAAAAAAAAAAGATACTGCACATAGAATAACAACTGATCAACTCATATCTGATATCTAACAATCATATAAAGGAATTTTTACGTATTACTTATCATAGACAGAAAAAAAAAAAAAAAAAAACCACTACTACATAAATATACCAAATTATTTACCAAAACAAACATATTTATCAAAAACAGAATGAGACCGAAATAAGAACAAATATTTGCATAAAATAAAACAAATAAAAAAAGGAAACATATTTCTTAGTATGAAACTTTGATAAAATATGTGCATGGATGACCTTACGGTCTTCCCTACAAATCCTCTAATTAGTTGATCATTTTCTTTGATTCCAAAATCCACCACAACTTTTTCATGTTTACTGTCAAGTAAACCCCATTCAAACCTCTGTACTTGCTATCATTGTTGAAAACTTTGAGCATTATTAGTGTTTTAAATTGTAGTTGCAACCACAAATGCGGTCGCGGTTACAGTTGTTGCGATTGCAGGTATTATGACAATCATGATGCGCATTGCAACTATTGTAGTGTGAATTTTTTTTTTTTCAGTTTGCCGCTTGAAATTAAGTTCGTTGCGGCCTAAAACAACCCTGATGTGATTCGTTGCGGCCCCAATGCAGTTACGTTGCGGTCAATTTATGTGAATAGGTGTAGCATGGCAATTGCGATATACAATATTGCAGCCGCATCACGTGATACGGTCTGCAATTTAAAACCTTGAGCACTACCCATTTAGTGCAATATTTGAAAGGATTTTTACAATATCTAGAAGAAGAAGCTACAAATATAAAAAGATGATGAAATGAACATATAATCAAACAACAAACAAATTAAACAAACAAAGCAATAAAAGGGTGAAATTTTCCATTAAAATATTTTTTTCCGATAATTGGATGAGGCTCAACTCTTAAAAAAAAAGGAGCAATAACAATATGTCAAAGTCCATGAGGAAAGGCATAACTCACAACACACGTTTCTCTAAACACAGAGTACAACAACACAGCACACTAAACTCGAAATCTGAAATATGGTACACAAGCCCAAAGGGCCTCGAGACTAATTTTGACTACACCGAACAACTTTTACACCTTTTTAACTTCTCAACAAGCTTCTAGAGAATACCCATTGGCTTCCACAGCACAGCCAATGGCTAACCGCCTGGACATATCGAAAATGAGCCTTAACCCAGACGAGCGGCAGCCTCAATCTTCTCTCTATCTTTGTAACTCTCTATCTTCTTCCTGCTTCTTATTCTTCCAAAGAAACTATGTGGTTGAGGGAGACTACCAATATAAAGTGAGAATACCACATCTAAGGCCGTTTGCCCATCACCTACATCTGAACCATCCACACCCCCCATCTTCACACATCTAAGACTGTGAGTCATATCTTAACCCAGAAGGTGGTTGATGGTCCAAAACAAGGGGAGTGGAGAAAGGCATCTTTACTAGGTGTTATACTTTAGCAACTATCTCTTTAAAAACCTCAAACAACCTACAAGATGTTTCAAAAAATCTACAACTATTATCCAAAAGTAATTTTACATGAACTAGATCAGATCAGAAACTCAATAAACATCCTCAAAATGCTAATCACAAATAAAAAATTAAATAAACTTTCTCAATTTTTCAAACCTCACAAGTGCCATAACATAAAAAAATTAGAGCTTTCTTTGCCAATATGACATGTGAAAGCTTTAGCAGAAGAATTTTTCCTTTGGATCAGCAAAAGAAAGGGACAGACGCGGAGAGAGTAATTCCCCACATCTAATATCTGACAATAGATAAAGCTTATCCCAACAATGGAATCTAATCCTTTAATTTGTTCACAGATATCACCATCAATGGAATATATATATATATATATCATTCAAATATATTTTATAGAAAATAGATATAAAATTCAATCAAGCTTTCTTAGATAACATGAGACAATCATGTTGTATATTATTTATTACTTTGCATTATTTACTATTTTATTTTTAATTTGTGATAGTTAACATATTTCATTATAATTTTACTCAACAAAATACATTAATTGTAGATATGTATTTAAATATATTTATATGGTGTAGTATTTATTTATTGTATTCTTATTATGTTTAACTTTTATCTGTTACGTAATACTTGCATCACAATATAAATATATATTGGTTATAATTTTACATATATAGGGGTGTTTGATAAACTAAAAAAACCTGCTAACTAGATAAATGGGGCCTGATTTTTAATAAATATTGTTTGTAACTATAAATATTTTAAAATTAGTTTTTATTTGAATCAATTTGGACCTAAAACTAGTTCTTAAAAAAATAATTTTAAATTAATTTAATTTTATCCCAATTTTTCTCCTTCTATTTTATATCTTTTCACTAATACTCTTCTCACTTTGTATTAATTAATTATTTCTTCATTGACCTTGTCAACCGTCCACTATCGTTGTCCACACCGTTCGCCCCGGCCACCCACCACCGTCCGTTGCTATCGTCCACCATTGTCTACTGTAGACTGCCACCACGGTCGCCACTGCCTATCACTAGTCGTTGCTGATTGCCATCGTCCACCGCCATTGACTACCATTATCCATCACTATTTGCCATATTTTGCTACTGCTACCGTTTTCCATCGCCCGTCGTCGCTAGCTACCATAGCTCACTAGATTGATTTTTCAATGACATAATCAAAAAGAAAGAGGTACAAAAAAATAAGAAGAAGAAGAAGACATATATTAAAACTAATATTTAAATTGTCGAACCAAACAACGTTTAACAAAAAGCTAGTTCATTTTTATACCGATTAATATAACTAGCTCTACTTTGTAACATGTTAACTTGATTTTTTGAGGTTGCTAAACTCTCCCATAGTTAACACATATATGTTGTATTTTTTAACATATTATTATCTATGAAAATACAAGTATTTATGAAATTCTTGTTCGCCTCGATTCAACTGCAATCTGACCTCAAAATCATAAACCTTTTATCTTACCACTTTGTTGACTGATTTGGTACATTATGAAAAATTTTAGTGATGATGATTGTTATGTGAGGCTTGTGAAGAGAGGAAAAAAAATGAAAATATGATTTTTGTTTTTTTGGTACATGGAAAGTGAAAGAAAAAAAAAAGCACAGAATGAAACAAAACAGTCACTAGATATCCCTTAGCATGAGATTAGCAAGCTCATCCCAAGGTTCCAATCACGTTTCTATGCGAATACCCCTCATGGCTTCATGTTTGGCCAAAAAATTTGCACATGTGTTTGCCTCTCTAAGAACCACAGAAAAATACACACACCAGTTCCACGTTACCAACTAATGAATCTGTTGGAGAAGCTCAACCTCCATGTGGCCAAAAGGCACTTGAGGTCCTGAAACAATGAGAAAGGCTTCCATGCAGTCAGTCTCACAATATACTCGACGGATTCCCTTGGCCCAAGCCACCTGTAGACCGCATTTGATAGCTAGAAGTTCAGTATGCAACACTCGCATAGTGTCTGAGAAGCTCGAGAAGCCAATAACCCAAAGACCCTTGTAGTCCCTAATTATTCCACCGAATCTAGCTCTATTGTTGCTCCACAGCACACTACCATCCACATTAATCTTGACAAATTCCTCCGAGGGCGCAACCCACTTCAAAATAGGCCCTAAGTAGAAAATCGAAGAAGAAAGGGAGGACCATCTTCTAATATCCTCAGCCAAACAAACAGAAAAGCGAGTCAAGCAAACAACAAGCCAGCCTTCACCCTCAAACATTGTCTTATTACAGTCTCTTCAAATCCACCAAAGTGTTGCCAAGAAAGTAGGATAGTTGTCATTCATAATTCAGAGTTGGTTACTCCAATGTAACATTTGTCATAATTCAAAGTGAAAATAGGTTAGCATCCTATCAAGAAAGTCCTATCTAACTTAAAAAAATTAGACTTTAGATTTTCAAAAATGCTTTTTAGGCTTAACAGACTAGCTAATTTACTTAAATAATGTATTATAATTATTTATAAATTTATATGTAATATAGTATTCATTTTAATTAAAAAATAAATTTAAAAAGTTAAAGGCCTATTGTTGACCAATTTAAAAGTCTTATAATTATATAGACCTCTAGGTCAGATCAAATGTTTTAAAAAATTAGGACAAACCTAAAAAGGTTAGTGATGGTAGATTTTTTGCTATGTTTTATTTATTAGATGTTTAGATCTATAAGTAATTTGCACCATGACTCTTGTCAATCCAGGGAGTCTTTTGCGCTACTATAGCATTTTTCAATTATTGACAAAGAAAAAGAAAAAACCTAAAACTAAAACTAAAAAGACTCTTATATCAATTAAACAAGTCCTGCTTAAACCGAATTAGGGCAAAGCTTGCTTTGACTACTCCCAGTATCGGAAACATCCAACTTACTAATAGATTTTTAACGATATTTGTTGGTAATTAATTTTTTTGATGGAATTTTCGGCAGAAAGAGTTTGTCAATAATAAACTCATCAATAATAATTACTGACGAATTAAATAATCTATCGATAGACATAGTAATTTTTATCACTATAATTTGTGGTATAACATCAACATTTTCGTCACCTTAAAAAATATGAACGATGAATGCTTTAAATTTACCGACGAATTAATTCGCCAATAATTTAATGACGAATGCCTGCTATTTTAATTTGTTAAAGCATTACTCTTAAATTTCTATAACTTACCGTTTGGCGTCTAAAATTGAGTATGAAATTAAAACTTAGAATTAGAACTAGCTAGACTTTCATTTCCAATTTCATGTTTGGCATAACTTATAGAATTGGAATTATAATTCCACAAACCAAATATATGGCATTGAAAAACGATTAAGATGAACTTTTCTTAAGTTCTACCCCATACCAAAAGAATTATAAATTCTAAACCTTATTAAATATCTCTCTTCATATTAAAGACTATATGATTCTCTCTTTCTTATTTTATTTGCTAGCAATCATATTTATCAAGATTTAATATTTTTATAAAAGATATAATATAAAAAATTCTTAGATTCTAATTTGCTATTAAATTTCACAAAAAATTTTAATAAGTTGAACTAGCATCTTGCCTCAAGGAAGGGTAAGTTTACTAAACAAGGCAGGTAGATTGACATTAACAAAATTAGTTTTGGCTTCTATTCCAGTTTACTCTATGCAATCTTTTGGCTTCCTAAATCTACTTGTCAAGAGATTAACAAGGTTTCTAGAGGTTTTTTTTGTAGAGCAAGTGTAACTTGGAAAGGGGTCTTCTTATTAATTGGGAGGTGGTGTCTCAGGGTATGCATATTGGCTGTTTAGGAATTAGGAAAGCATGTGATGTTAACATAGCATTGTTGAATAAGCTTATCTAGAGTCTCTTGCATAATAGAGGCAAGCTGTGGGTGGAGGTCTTATCTCATAAATATTTGAGGAATAGTTCAGTCTTGGACGGAGTTTGCATGCCTTCTTGGTCTCCTATATGGATTGTAATTTGCAAAACAACTGGTATTTTGAAGTAGGGATTTAGGATTCAACTTGGAAATGAGGTTTCTTCTTTTTGGTTTGACAAGTGGACTAGAAAAGGGCCTTTTTGTTTTGATGGCCTCTTTGTTTTGGTGTGGGTTTTGTTCATATTTTGGATTCCCAAATGTTGTTAAGGATTGTTGGTATCAAGGACATTGGAACCTAGATTTCTTAAGCACCATTTTTTCCTCTCATGTTAGGAACTTGATTGAAGAAGTGCCGGTGCCCTTGTTTAGTGGTGGCGCAACTTGTAATGTTTGGTCTATGTCCTTTAGAGTTTATTTAGCTTCTTCTGGGTATAAGTGGCTCTTGTACAGTTTAGTTCAGTCCTCCCTTGATTGTTCTTGGTAGTGGATTTGGAGGTTGCAAGCTCCCTTTAAAGTGTAATTCATGGTTTGATTGCCTGTTCATGATTGCCTCCCCACAAATGTGTTGATGCATCAACATAGGCTTTCAACTTCAAATTTGTGTCGTAGGTTTAGCAACATGCCTGAATCTACTTTACATTATCTAAGAGATTGCAATTAGGCAAGTATTATTTGGAATAAGCTAGGTTTTTCTACTATCATAGGTTTTTTTAATTTGGACTTGTATTTTTTGGCTACATGAGAATGGCACTGGGTCTGACTCGTTTCTTTTCCTCGCTAGGTTGTGGTTATATGGTGCTCTTGCAATAATGGGTGGTTGTTCGAGCAGTCCACTATCATATTGGATGTTTTGCATAGAAAGATTATTCTTTTGATAGATGATTGTGCCAACTCCTCCCCCAATTCTATTTGTCAATGTCAATCACAGTTGGTGAGTTGGGGTCCTCCTCCTCCCTCCTTTATCCTAGCCATTATTGTCGAGCTGATAACCTTTGCATTGAGCTTTTAGCTTTGCGGAGACGATTACAGTTGGCATAGAATCTTGGTTATACCAAGATTATTTGTGCAGTGGATTGTCTTGAGGTCGTCTACCTTGTTTTCAGGCTTCTCTAGCATTTCATCTTTATGCTAGTATAATCAAAGACATTTAGAGGTTGCTTAGTCTTGACTGGACTTGTTCTATCCATCATATATATAGAGAAGGTAATCAAACAGCTAATTTTTTTGGCCAAGCTTGGTTCTTCTTCTTTGGGCAATGATCCTGTTTAAGAGAGGCCTCCTATGGGTCTTGAGCTCATTTTCACTACTGATTCTATAGGGGTTCTTCTTTTGAGATAGTTTTCTTTTTTTCTTTCTTTCTTTCTTAGCTCATGTACCAAAAAAATGCTAAATAAAAAATATTCTTAAGAATAACTTTTCAACAATATTAATTAATATCGATTAGTTTAACAAGTCTCATGTTTTATATATTCTGAAGTTATTTATAAATATTATCGCAACTTATTTGAACATAATTCTTTTCTTTTTATAGAAGTGTTGATTTTATTAAGATACTAAATCATCAATCAACAATTGTTCAAGGTCCTCAGGTGAGTCTTCTAACCAGATTCCTACACCCCCCTTGATGGCCTTATTAGCCAAATAATTAGCAACTTTGTTACACTCTCTAGCAATTGAACCACATCTTAAACTATGAAACCAAGAAGCAAACATTACAATATCTCAAAGAATGGATCCATTGTAGGAGAAGTCATCTACAACACCTTCAATACAGGCATAGACATTACTCACATCTCCTTTCGGAATAATTTGATGAAAGCCAGTATCCTACGCAAAACTCCAGCCCTCCTCGTTGCCAATAACTCAACATAATGAGGATCAAAGCAATCATCTAATTTTATAGCTTGCAAAGTCTTGAATCACAACTCCAATCCTAATCGCATTTTGTTTGACTGAGAAGAAAGCATCCATATTGATCTTGTAGCAATCTTCCAGTGGAGGCATCTGGTTAGAGCTAGATCGCCAAGCTTTTTGAGCCAAACCGAGTGGGATCAATTCTTCACAGTAGGTACTAACAATGTGAGCCACATGCCTACCCATTTCAACTAATGATGGGACTTTCTTGCCCAGCCATGATGCATTTCTAGCATTCCACACTTGGTGTCACACTACTAAGAGACATTCTAGTTGATGCGAAGGGCAAGTCTTTTACGAGGCATAAAGTCATCAAATTATCAACAACGGATGCTTCAAAAAGGGCATTCGTCATGGAGGGACATCTAAAAAATAAATGGCACATTGTTTCTTGGTCCTGCCCACAATGATAGTAACCACGCTCTACATTTACTCCTCTTGAAGCTAATTATTCTTTTGTCAGCAAAGCCTTCCTACATTGCTTCCAACCAAATACCTTAATCCCGGGTATAATGTTAAAGTTGCATAGTCTCTTCCACCAATCCTCCTTTTGTTGGAGAGCATTGTAATGTTAGTAGCCAAGATAGCCATTCTGAATCCAAGGTTGGATATGTTGTCCCCATGCCAATTTGTAAGCACTCTTCACAGAAAAGAAACCTTTCTTCTTATAAAACCAATAGATGCCATCTTCTTGGTTTGTTTGGGTCAAAGGCAGCTCTAGAATTGCCTTAGCATCTCTAGGAAATGAGTCATGATAATGTCCTGGTCCTAGCGAATTGGGTCTTCCGAAATCAGGTAGGCCATACTCTGTATATGGGGAGGAAGTTGATATGGGTCCATTAGTCTAAAATTCTCATGGGATGGTAGCCATGTATCCATTCGCACATCAATAAAAGACCCTGAGCTCACTCTCCAAACCATACCTTTCAATAATAAATCTCGGCCTTTTAGCATATTGCGCCAAGTAAATGATGGATTTGCACCTATATGTGAGGAAATTACCTATATGGGGCATTTGGTAGACGGAATGAATTTTCACTCCTAGGAATAGGATTCCAAAGAATGCTATTTCCAGGAATAACTTTCTCGGGTATGATATTTTAGGAGTGTTTAGTATGCAAATTGAATTCTCGGGAATATTTGATAAATTTCCAAAAATACCCTTGATGGAGGTGGAGGCCGACGATGATGGCAGTGGCCAGCAATGGCAGAGGGTGGCCGGCGACGGCGGCGAAGGGTGTTCGGCGATGGTCGGCGGCCAACGGTGGCTGGTGGCGGCGGCGACCAGCGGCGACGAAGGGTGGGCAGCGACGGCGACTGACGGCAGAGGCTGGCCGGCGAAGGTGGTGAAGGGTGGCCAGCGGCGGCGGTGGCGACCAGTGGCGGCGAAGGGTGGGCGGCGACGGCAACCGGTGGCGAAGGTGGCGGTGACCGGTGGCAGCTGGCGATGATCGGTGGCGGGTGGCTTTTAGTGGTGATAGGGGTATTTTGGTCTTTTCACAATGGCAAACATTCCCTTCCCATGGGAATGTTGGATTCCCATGGGGGGAGGTGGTAATGTTTTGGGGGTGAAACTCCTTCCCGGGAATGCAATATTCCCGGGAATGTTACTTCAAACCTCCTACCAAACATGGGAATGTTTTAACATTCCCGGGAAAATAAAAAGATTCCCGCATACCAAACGCCCCCATTGGATAATATCTTGCCTTGAAGATTCTAACTACCAAAGACCCAGTGTCATGAATCAATTTCCACCCTTACTTGGCTAACATAGCCAATCGAAAACCCATACCCCTCACTTCCTTGGGCCAACACATCTTCTCCAAATTCATCTAGTGAATTTTCTTGTCATTTTCTAGGATTCCCTAGCAAAATTTACATATGAGGCTCTCCAATTCTTTACATAGAGAAAAAGGAATTTTAAAGCAACCCATTATATACTTCAATATGGTTTGTACAACTACTTTAATGAGGATCTTCGTCCCACCTTTTAACAACAGCTTCTCTTTCCACCCCTTCACTCTCTTCCACACTCTTTCCTTTAATGATTGAAGTGATCCATATTTAAATTTGCCTACCATAGTTGGAAGACCCAAATATTTCTCTGAAAAAGCTACTATCTGGATGTGAGACTCTGCCAAAATTTGGGCTTTGACTGTTCCATTCATCACTAGGCTAAACAGGCAAGAAGATTTCTCAAAATTAACTTTATGACCTAAAGCCCTTTCATACACTCGTAAAATCTCAAGAACAATAGCACAATCTTCCATAGTTGCTCTAGAAAATATGATGCTATCATCAGCAAAGAAGAAAATGAGTAATTGTGTGGTGCCGCCTTATATATCTTAAGGCCTAAAAAAGTTGCCTTCTCTTTGCCTGGTATAATAAAGATGATAGTCCTTTTGCACAAATGACAAAAAGATATGGCAACAACAGATTTCCTTATCTCAACCCTTTATGTGGTCTGAAAAATTCACCTAGGCTTCCATTGAGAAGAATGGAGTATGAAACGGTGGAGACACACTACATGATTTTGGAAATCCAGCCTTCACTTGATTTTCCTCATCATTACTTCCAAGAAAGGCCACTATACTCTATTATAAGCCTTGCTCATATATAGTCTCATAGCCATATACCTTTCCCTTCCAAACCTCTTGCCTTCTAGAGCATGAATAAGCTCGAATGCAATAAAGGCATTATCTATAATATGTTTATTTCGAACAAAGACACATTGAGATTCTGAAATGATGGATGGTAAGATAACTTTCAACCTGTTAGCCAAGACTTTGCTAATAATCTTGTAAAAAACATTACACAGAAAGATAAGTCTATACTATTTCATATTATGAGCATTTGGCATTTTAGGAATTAAAATAATGAAAGTCTCATCAATGCCATCAATAAAATTACCCTTATTCAAGAAATTTGAAAGAGCATGAATAACATGATTTCTAACCAAATCCCAATATTTCTTAAAAAATAAGCTGGCATACCATCCGATCTTAGAGATCTAGTTGCATCTATTTGGTGATGGCTTCCTTCACCTTAAGAGCAGTATATGACATATCTAGAATAAAAAATTCATCTTAGAGCTAATCTCATTCTCCACAACTGAGACTGCCTCCTCTAGCATAGATAGGTTGCTAGTTGTGAATAAATCTTGGAAGTATGTTTGTGCTAACCCCATCACTTTTTTCTCTTTCTTCATGCTATTCCCCATTATCATCTTTTAATTTGGATATTCTATTTTTCTTTTTCCTAGTTGATGCTTTGGAACGGAAAAATTTTGTGTTCTTATCTCCTCCCCTCATCCATTGAACTCTTAAATCTTTGACGCCATATAATTTATTCACTAATTAATAGCTCATTAAGCTCTTTTCTGGCCTTCCTCAATCTAGATACATTCTCATTTGTGGGCTCTCTTTCATTATTTTTACATAATTCATATTATAAATGCAGTAACAAATAATTAATTAATTTTTTAAGGGATACAGCACACATGGATAAAGAAAACACCCACAGCATAAAAATAAAATAAAGGACACAAAATTTTAATTAACAAAATGAAAAGAAAAGAAAATGGTAGGACTGTTACTAAAAAATAAAGATGACAACCTCCAAAACAAATTCACACAAGTGAAGACTAAAGGATAAAAGAAGAGGAAAAAAGGAGAAATTTTTAATGATAATTATTTATGAGTTTTATAAAAATTAATATTTTATTGAATTATTACTAAAATATATTTATTTTGTATATAGTATTAGATAATTGAGTCAAACAATTTGGTCCCTCAAGAGAAAACAAATGCTTAGTCATCCTTCATTATTAAAAATATAGGACAAGTTAGTCCCAAAGATTTATTAATAATTCAAATTTATCCTTAATAAAAAGTTGAATAGGACAAATAAATCCTTCAAGAATACTAAAAAAAGACTAATTTTATCCTATATTTTTAATGGTAAAAAGTCACAAGGCATGATTTTTTTTTTTTCGGAGAGACCAATTTGTTTAGTGTTATTTTTTATAGGGGCAATATTGGAGGTTTACTCTTTTTTTTTTCTCTCATAAATTTCCTTTTCAAAAGTTCAAGAGTTATACTTCTCTCTAAAAAAAATATTACTATAATACAAAATTGATTATTGTATTAATAGTTTTAGAGTTTAATTATAATGTACTGATAATGTAAAAGATTTTTACATAATTAATTAATCAAAATTTTTCATTTAAATAACTATTTAAATAGTAGATATGAAACTTAATTATATTTATTGATATAATAATATATAATTAGATGATCATGTAAAAGTTTTTTATATTAATAATACATATAAACTAAATTCATATTTTTATTAATTTAAATTTTAAATCCCACATTTAAATAATAAAATTAAAATTTAATTTAATTTTAATTTAAAATTACCATTCATGTTTTATAAGATTTGAACAAAGTTGTTACAAGTAATTCTAACTGCTTTATTCACTTGAACTTAATTCAACATTAAGGAAGAATGCCCTGGAACTGTTAGTAGCCGAGGTGCAGAACCAAACCAAAATTCCGGTCGTTAACTTCGCCTTTCTCCGTTTTGAGTTCGCTGTAGGTCTTCTCCATTGCCGTTTTGGTTCCCCTTTCTCCGTTCCCATACAAAACCCTAATTTGCACCTCGGATCCCCACTTTGCCCAAATTGAGAACACCCCATTGCCGCAATGTACGAGTCCACTCCCCTCCTTGCATTCCTCACCCTCGCATTGATGTGTAGCATCGCCAATTCGATGAGGTTCGAGCTTCGATCGGGTCACACCAAGTGCATATCAGAGGACATTAAGAGCAATGCGATGACCGTGGGCAAGTACAGTGTCGTTAATCCCGACGAAGGTTATCCAATTCCTGATACCCACAAGGTCGTTGTCAAGGTAAGCTCGTGATTCAATCTGAAAATTTTGGGTTCTTTTTCTCCTTTATTTGACTACGGATTAACGTAAAATGTAAAAAATAAATGAATAAAATTGAAGCTTTATCCCCCATAAAAGATATTGAATCCTAAACGGGACAGCTGTCCTAGGTCTCTTACTTTTTTATGATTTATTTTGAGTTATAAAGTTTCTGAATTTAGAATGTGTTACACTTGTTGGGATGACGAGATCCTATGGCTTATATGGAGGATTGACTTAGTTCTAATGTGTGATTGTAAGGTGACTTCACCTAGTGGAAACAGTTATCACTATGGGGATCATGTGGAATCGGGTAATTTTGCATTTACTGCAGCTGAGGCCGGCGACTACTCGGCCTGCTTTTGGGTACCAGATAGCAGGGCAGGCCCAATTGTGACCATTGATTTTGATTGGAGAACTGGAGTTGCTGCCAAGGATTGGTCCAAGGTTGCCAAGAAAGGACAAATTGAAGTAAGTAAAGTAGCATTCCTATGTTAACTGACTTGGCATTCGTATCTATGTATGATTAGTAATTTGTTATTGTTATAGCATTTTAGCTCTATCTGTGTTGTGCTTTATTGCAAATCTTTGCATAGCTTGTCACAAGTCTGGATATTGAGGGGGGATGTATTAGGCAGCTTGCAACTAACATAAAACTTTATTGAATCTCTATTACATTGATCAACAATACAATTGACCCAAACTTTATGAGAAACCATTTAAAAGAACTTGCTATAAATGGATTTATTGAAAATGCTGGCTGTTTGTGGAACCCAATGGCTTTGTTTGAATCAAGTAGCCGACTCTACCTAATGATTCCATTTGCTACTCCTTTGAAAATATTTTCTGAATTTTATTCCTTTTTGGTATACCATATACTTCATACAGTGCCCAGTAAGTTATTTGTTGTTCTTTTAATGGTTTGTGGACCTGATGGATTATTAACTAATTCAGAGATGCTGTCCTCCCATTCTATCTGCTATGCACTGCTACAGAGTGGCTTCGTCTTGGCTTGATTGGATACTTCTTGTAGATGTGGATAATATTAATATAGGGATAATATCATTATGTTCTTGGTTTCTCTTATTCCTCTTTTAAAATCTTTATATTTTTGTTCAGCCATTTTTTCAGTAATGACATTACACAAAACATTTTTGTAAAGGGCTCAATCAATGGAGCTTCTGAAAACCTTGTTCAGCTTGTATTCATGGAGAAAACTTGGAACAGACAAAACCTGTGAGAAAGGATGTACTGAATATCCCAGATTTAATGTTATACCGTGGTTGTGAATCCAATTTTACCTTAGCTAATCCACTCTTTGCTTTTGGGTTTATACTTTCTTGCTTAAGTAAGATGTCGAATTCCACAAGTATGAACATTGGCTGTATCATTATTCACTCTGGTCTTTCGTTCTTATATTTCCCTCTTCGATGCCTCAAAGATTTCATGTGAATAAACAATAACTAGTGAGCTGATTTTAAATACCATTCCAATTTCATTCACCTTTGTATGTTACAAGGATTTCTGGTTTATGGATGCAAGTATTTTTTATCTTGTGTGTTAATGTGTTGTTTCTTCCCATCTTCTAGGTAATGGAATTTGAGTTGAAGAAGCTGTATGATACTGTCCAATCTATCCATGACGAGATGTTTTATCTTCGAGAAAGGTAAACATCATCACTTCTGCCAACAAGTCTTTCAATATTGTTGCATCTTTCATTTAGTGCATAATGGTTGTTTCATGTAATCTTTTAATGGAAAAAGATCTTTTGCTGAATTCATTCAAAATTTCTTTTTAAATGGACAATATAAGGTATATATTGTCGTTATTGGGTTAGAAGATAATGGAATCTTTTTGAGAGGGATCTCTATCTATGTACAACCATGTGCATAATGCTCCTAGCTTTTGCATATACGCACTGGAACACGTGTATGACTACTGTAATGCCTTGTTTTGTATGTTGCTATACTCAATATCATCCAGGAGTGTTTCAATTATTCAATTAATTTTTGTCCAACACTCTCTGAAATAGAGGTAGGGTTGAAATCACTTATCCTGGGTATGCATAGTGAATCCTTAGACCCTATCAATAGAATAGGGGGGAAAAAATGTTCTGATTTTTGTTGCTCTCCATGGTATGACAAAAATTATTCTCTGTTGTTGACCACATGCTCTTTTCCAATCATTTGATAGCATGAAGAAGTAGATCAGAAAGTTTCTGTCTTTTATGCCACCAACATCGTTCTTTCCTGTTCTCCATCCTTATGAATTAACTTCTTTGCTTACATATTATCCTGTATGGGTCATGAGAGTGATAAGGCAAGGAAGGAAGCAAGTCGTTATATATATCACATGACAGGCTTCTATTTTATGTTTAGATTTCAAAGGTTTGGCTTCACATGTTCATGCACTCTATTAAAGCACATAAGGTTTTTTTACATTATTATTCATTCTAAAGGTAGGGTTTTCACTGAATTTTGACGACAATTTATCCACGTGGCTGATATAGGGAGGAAGAGATGCAAGAACTTAACAAAGCAACTAACAGTAAGATGTTTACCTTCAGTTTCCTTTCCATTGTGGTGTGCTTGTCTGTTGCTGGTTTGCAACTATGGCATTTGAAGACATTCTTTGAGAGGAAGAAGCTCCTCTAAGTTTCTCTACACGAATTTTGTTGATTTTGTTTCTGTGGTTTTTTAATTTCAGTTGACTAGCTGTTCCTTGTGTATCTAAATGTATGATTAGTTCATTTCTCACTTTTATAATTTATGATAATTTGCAATTTCTGCCCATCATAAATCATGTTGAGTATATGTAACACCGAATTGGTAGATTTTAGAAACAATCGTTACAATCTCGAGTTCCCTTGATTTATATTCTGAACGGTTATGCTTTTCCATTGGATCTTAGCACCAAGTGTTATGACTTGATGGCAGTTGGCAGCGTTTGTATCTTGCTGTCATCTTATTTAACAGTGAAACTTATGGCTACATAACATTTGAAAGAGGATGAGGACGAATGGAGGAGAAAGAAAAGCTGAATGCAAATAATTCTACTTATACTTGAAGTGGCACTTTGCTCCTGCTGTTATTATCTCAGCTTCCACGGAGACCTCAAATACGGGTCTAGGCAACTAGTATTGACCACCGTCCGTGACTAACTCGTTTCTCCTTTTATCAGCAAAATGAGGTGTTTCAACCGTAACTGATGCAAGTGGAGCTACTTGTAGCTAATTCCATCCTACTTTGGCGAAGCACTATAATGTTCTTTTTTAGATGGAAGTGCTGATTTTATAAAATTGATAAATCATCAATCAACAAATATTCAAGGTCCTCAGGAGGGTTTTCTAACCATAGATCGACACCCCCTCTAATAGCCCTATGAGCTAAATAATCAGCAACTTTGTTACATTCTCTAACAGCAAACCCAAAATTAAAACTAGAAAAACCAAGAAGCAAACATCACAATATCTCTAATGATATAACCATTATAAGAAAAATCTTCCTCAGCCCCTTCAATGCTCTCATAGACATTCCGCGCATCACCTTCAAGAATTACACGACAAAAACCTACATGCCAGGCGAAAATTAATTCTTCTCTCGCCACCAACAACTCGGCTCTATGAGTATCAGCACAACCATCAATTCTGATTGCACTTGCAACCATAAACGAACCTGCATAGTCTCGAATAATAATCCCAAGACCAATAACATTGTGCTCAACAGACAAGGAGGCATCCACATTAATCTTATAGTAATTTGTTGGTGGAGGAGCCCAATGAATGTTACTTCTTATCACAGACTGTGTCAAGACATAAGGGATTGATTCCTCATAGTATGAATTAACCACCTGTAACGCATTCCTGCCAACCTCGACCATCGTAGGCACTTGCTTACCCAACCAAACTGCATATTTAGCTCTCCAAACCTGATGCCAAACCACCAATAGCTTCTGCAGTTGATTAGTAGAAATATTCCTTCCCAGTCAAAAAAATCTTCCAGCCAAGTCCCCTCATCCATAATAGGTAAATTGCCAGCAGAGTCAACTTGAAATATAGCATTCATTGTGTAATGACAACAGAAGAATAAGTGGTATAGAGTCTCTTGATTATGATCACACAAATAGCACCCACCCTGTACGTTCATCCCTCTTGAAGCCAATCGGTCTTTGGTTGACAAAGCCTTCCTACAAAGATGCCAAACAAATACCTTTATTCTAGGTATAATATTTAGTTTCCATAAGTGCTTCCACCACATAGCATTCACATAGACATAGTTATAGACACGGTATCTAGGATGATTATTATTAATCCGTAATAGCACATAGCCCCTCCATGGCACCTTATAAGCGCTTTTCACCGAAAAAGATCCTCTTCTCTCATAGAACCAATAGAGTGAATCATCTTGACTAGTTTGGGTTAAAGGGAGCTCTAGAATTGCCATAGCATCTCAAGGTGAAAAATAAGTTGCTATTGTTTCTTGATCCCATCAGATTGGATCTTCCAAAATCAGATGTGCCACATTTTGTATCTGATATGGAACTTGAGAGGGGTCCATTAATTTAAAATTTTGATGAGATGGAATCCCTGGATCTATTCTAACATCAATGACAGCTCCTGATCCCACTTGCCAGACCAAGCCTTTCAAGAGCAATTGTCTTCCTTCCAACATGCTATGCCAAGTGAATGATGGGTTAGCTCCTAGATGAGCCGTGAGAAAGCTTCCCATTGGGTAGTATCTAGCCTTCAAAATCTTAGCCACCAAAGACTCAGAATTATGAATCAACTTCCATCATTGTTTGGCTAGCATCGCCAAATTCAAGTAGTGGAGATCGCGGAATCCCATACCCCTTGCCTTTTTAGACCATCACATTTTCTCCAAATTAATCCAATGAATTTTCTTATCATTCTCCTATTTAACCCACCAAGATTTGCACATGAGGCTTTCCAATTCATTACATAGAGTAATAGGGATTTTAAAGCACCCCATTGTGTAGGTGGAGATTGACTGAGCAACTGCTTTGATAAAAATCTCCTTTCTCTTTTTGGATAAGAGCTTTTCCTTCCACCCTTACACTCTCTTCCACACCCTTTCCTTCAAAGATTGTAATGAACCATATTTGGATCTCCCCACCATTGTTGGTAAACCCAAATATTTCTCTAAAAAAGCAACTGTTTGGATATGAGAAACCTACGAGATTTGTGCTCTAAGTGCTCAATTCACCATAGGACTAAATAAGCAAGACTTCTCAAAATTAATTTTTTGTCCTAAAGCTCCTTCATATATTCTCAAAATTTCCAAAATTGTGGCACAATCTTCCATTGCTGCTTTAGAAAATATGATACTGTCATCAACAAAGAAAAGGTGAGTTACTGCCAATGTAGCTCGGCAAACCTTGAGACCCGATAAAAGCTGTCTTCTCTCTGCTTGGTATAGAAGGGATGACAAACCTTCACCACAAATGACAAACAGAAGTGGTGACAATGGATCTCCCTATCTCAATCCCCTCTAAGGTCTAAAATATTCACTTGGGCTACCATTAAGAAGGACAGAATAAGACACTTTTGAGATACATTGCATGATTCTAGAAATTCAGCCTTTACTAAACCTCATCTTCCTCATCATTACTTCTAGAAAATATCACTCCACTCTGTCATAAGCCTTGCTCATGTCCAGTATCATAGCCATATACCCTTCCTTTCTAGATCTCTTGCCCTTTAGACATGAATTAGCTCGTATATCATAAGAACATTATCCGTGATATGACTACTCCGAATAAAGGCACTTTGAGATTCTGAAATGATGGATGGTGAAATAACTTTCAAACTGTTAGCCAAGACTTTGCTAATAATCTTATAAAAAAAAATTACAGAGAGAGACTAGTCTATACTGCTTCATATTATGAGCATCTGGGATTTTTGGGATTAACACAATGAAAGTCTCATTAATTTCATCTTTGAAATCACCATCATTCCAAAAATATAAAACAACATGAATTACATGATTAACAACTAGGTCCCAATACTTCTGAAAAAAATAAGTTGGTATACCATCCGATCCTGGAGAATTAGTTGCGTCCATTTAAAAAATTGCTTCTTTTACCTCTAAAGTAGTGAACGACATATATCCAGGAAAAAAAAAAAAAAAAAAAACATCTCTTCAGTGACCTCATTGTCCACAACCGAAATTGCCTCCTCAATCAAAGATGGCTTGCTAGTTGTGAAAAGATCTTGGAAGTGTGTTAGTGCTAACTCTATCACCTTTTCTCTTCCTTCATGCCTTTCCCTATTATCATCTTGTAGTCTAGTAATTCTATTCTTCCTCTTTCTAGTTTATGCTCTTTAGTGGAAAAATTTGGTGTTCTTATCCCCTCCTTTAATCCATTGGACTCTAGATCTCTGCCGCCACATAATTTCTTCACTGATTAACAACTCATTAAGCTCACGTCTGGCCTTCTTCAATCTTGTCACATTTTCATCCGCGGATGCACTGCTGCTCAAAAGTACAATATCACCTTGCAGCTTCTTGATTTGTTTACCCACATTGCCGAATCTGTCCTTATTCCAAAAAGTAAGCCTTTCACTAACACTTGCAATTTTGAGAGCAACACCTGGAACATTCTTCCCTTTTAACATCAAAAGCCAGCCTTCAATTACCTTGGGACATTCCTCATGCTCAGCCCACATTCTTTCCAACTTGAACACTTTCTTCTTTGGTCTTTCCTCAGACTCTTGTAGACCATTATCAGTATAGAGGAGAATTGGGTTATGATCTAAGTGTGAAGAGAAAATGTGCTTCACTTGTGCATTATTCCACTGGTTCCCCCACTCTGCATTTGCTACAAGTTTATCCAATCTCCCTTGCACATTATCCTCTCCTTTACATCCATTAGACCAAGTAAAGCGATACCCAGAATAACCCAAATCCTGTAAGCAACATGCATCTAAAGCCTCATGGAACTTCTCCATCTGCCATGTTGGACGTGTTACAGCTGTCTTCTCATGCACAAACATAATTTTATTAAAATTGCCGCCCACTACCCAAGACATAGACGGCTCTGAATTTAAAGCTCGCAACAGCTCCCACATTTCCACCTTTTTGCTTGTTATTGGTTCACCATAAATAAGAGTAAAATGCCAAGCATCTAATTGGTCATTTTCTTTAATATGGCAGTCCACAAAATTTTTCCGTAGATGCAGATTGTCACTTCCACATCATTCAACCATAAAATACCCAAGCCTCCCCTTTTTCTCTTACTACTTATCCCTAAACCGCCATTATAACCTAACTTCCATTTTACTTTCTCGAATTTAGCACTAGACAACTTTGTTTCCGTCAAACACACCATTTCGGGTTTTTCCTGCCTCACCATGAGGCGTAAAGTCGAAACTTCTTGTGGGCTACCGAGACCATGACAGGTCCAAGCTAAAAATTTCATGGGTGAGGGTAGGGACTCTTAATAGTCCCTGCCATTATCATGGACAACCTCTCCTCCTCTTTCTCCTTAGAGCTCATGTGCTTCCTCAGTCCCTCACCCACCTCCACCTCCATATCCTCAATGCCCATCATGGCTTCTTCTCTCTATCTCTTCATAGTTGATGTGACCTACACCTGAGGTAAGCTTCCTTTCTTTTTCTTATCATCTATCTTTCTCTTAATAAACACCTTCTTCCTCTCTACCTTCTTACTTTTCTTTGGGGATATCGAATTGCAAGACTGCTCTACTATATCCTAATTTTCCTCATTCCCTCCCTTCTTCTCAGCGTCACGTTCTAGATTGCTAGCAACTCCTTCTCTATTGCTTCCCATCTTTTTTATGTTTCCCTCGCTATCACCCATAACTTCTATATTAGGAAGTAGAAGCATCGCAGGTTTCAGCTGGGTTCTTGTTATTGCACCCACATTTGCCCTGATCCACTCTCCATACTGCAACTCGTCCTTACCCTCTGCATCTTCATGTTCACAATCCTTCATAGTGTGCCCCAAGAGTCCACAAAAGTAACAAAAATTAGGCAATCGCTCATATTGGGCAAAAAACCATTGTGGGTCTTTATCCATCTCCAGTTGTAAGTGCACTCCCCATCGAAGTGGTTTTGCAATGTCAATCAACACTCTGATCTTTAGATAATCTCTTCTAATTCGTCCCTTCTTGTCTACATCCATCGCAATGAACTTTGCGAGTACTTTACCAATTGCTTTCCCATCATTCTTATTCATGGCTGAAACGGGAAGGTCCAAAACTTAAACCTAGGCAGCTTCCTCAAACTTTAATAATGATGGTCGCGTAAGCTCATCATACTCCCTCACTATGAGCAGATTCTTATCGAAGGACCATGGAGATCCTTCTATAACCCTATCCCTATCCTTCTTGCTCCAAAAAGTGAAAAGCATCATATTGTCACCAATTCTTCTAAATTCAACACCCTTGACCAGTCTCCATATCGACTCCATTGTCCTCCCCAAGGCTTTATGATTGATAGGCCGCACCAAGAGAAGACTAGCAACCACCAGAAAACTTCTATCATTCGCGACACTACTACCTGCTTTTGCACTCACTCCAACTACAGCTGATTCCTCCTTCGATACTTTGAGATTTCCGCAACAGACCACTAACTCCTCAGCCATTGACCCCTCCTATCTTCCTACACAACCTCCTTCCACGTAAAGAAACGAGAAGGACACCTTCACAAAGGTGAGACAACCCCTCTACAAAGCCTTGAGTGCCGCCACAGGATAACCCTAGTAGAGCGTCGAACCCGAGAGGACAACTAATATTACTGTCACGAAATTTTATTGTTATTTCTTCTCTGCAAAGCCGTTTCATTGTTGAGTAAAACCCTATTTGACATTATTACATTAATTTCTCAAAAATTATTGTTTCTACATAACAAAGATTCAAAATAGCTGGACAATTTTATCATCACTTCAATCTTCCAAAAGGATGAATATAAAGGTACTCTGAGAGACTTTAGACTTATACAATTACAAACATCTTTAGAAGACTAATATGAATATACATAAGTCTTTCAAGGACTAAAATAAGATGAGTAAAGGATTTATTTTAGTCCCTGCATGTATATTTTATTTTAGTTCCTAAAATTAAAAAATTAATAATTTAATTCCTAAAATTACAAAAAATAATTCAACTTAATCATTTTAATAATTCAATATAGTCCCTTTAAATATCCCCTAAAGGATTAATTCGAATTAATTTTTACAACTTCAAAAATTAAATTTTTAATTTCTTAATTTCAAAAATTAAATTAAATCATACATATATCTTTACGATCCAAAATGAACCTTTACTCAATAAAAGATTTACTCTTTTATTGTTCGTATCATTAACAAGGGAAAGATATTAGAGACTTAAAATTTCCATCAGAACAATTTTGTTAATATAATGTGAAACGTTTGGGGTTTTATTCCTCTTGCTTAATTTTTGTCAGAACAATTTTGTTAACAATTTTGTCAGAACATTTTTATTAGCTCTTACATAATTTTTGTTTCTTTATTTCATTTAATAATCACCCCTGTATTTTGTCAAAAAATATGGCTATTTTTTTCTGAGTCTATACTTGCCATTTATCAAACTAATCACGTGCATCAATTATCAAATTCTCCTCGACGTACTGAAACAAGGCCCAACGCAAAGTCCAAAGCCGAACGATAGTACGCAGGTGCAAACACGTTCAAACTTTCCCATTAAGAAACAGCAGCACACAAACTCAAACATCAGATATATTATTAGAACTTAAAAGCCAAACCACAACATATTTAGTTTAGGCCAACAATTCTTTAAAGCTCAAGACATCATAGTAATAGTCAAAACACACTGGAAGGTGACACAATGAGTCAACCCTTTATTTAGTAGGTAACTATGGGATGACCTCCATTCACACGGTAACCACCAGCATTTTGATTACTCATCATCGTGGCGATGATGATGCTTGTGGTGATGCTTCTTCCTCCCCTCACCTTCAGAATCATCATCTCCCTGCCATGATAGGAAAAGATCATAAAATAAATACAGATTTGAACAGCAAGAACTTTATATAGCATGCAAATCTATCGTTTAAAATTATTAGGGAGCATTTTATATTGCTTCCAAAACCTATTAAATGCATATCATCGGAGGAAAAATCACTACATATAAACCCATATACTGTTTGCCAATAATATTATAATTTTGAACCCAACTATACCAACGGGTTGCAACTTGCAAGCACAATCCACCCATAATGAATTTAACAGAGGATACTAGATTCTCATTAATAAATTTCATGAATTTACCTAAGTTGTGCAAAAGCCATTTTTATTTACCAAGCCCATCCAAATCATGGGTGCACACAACCACAAACTTAGACATGCAGCTGCTCGTATATACCTTGCACCATTACATGCACAGACTCGCATTAACTAAAACACTAAGCTTCAAATGACCTAAATACATTGTTTTGAAAAGTGCTAAATATTTCCAATGTACTTTTCAGTGTATGAGGAAACCAAACTCATTAATAATGCAAACTGCAAAGAACTACCAAGTCAAAACAATTATTAGACAAGACAATATTACAATTGAAACTCAAAATTCATTCAAACAGAGAAAAGCCTCTCAAGAAACTTCATATGAAATAGAGGTGTGGATCATATTATCACAATTGGAGGTGTTGGTCAACAAAGACCAAGGCAAAAAGTCTAAGTACTCTGTTGCTTCAATATTACATATGTTGTAATAAAACTTGCTGAAATATGGCTAAATTAATTTTGTTACGTAAATCACACAAATCACCTAGAGTTATTTTGAAAGCAATTCAAAGGAAAATGATGAATTTATTAATTTAAGAGGTTCAGCACTTGTTCGCTTTGAGTAAGATTTCAAGTTTGAGTCTTGTGAATGAATAAAAGTAACATTCGGAGAGTTTTACACCCACGGTAAGCCAAACCAGCTTAGGTCAGATTAATAGGAAGTCCAATGCATTCTGCATATCGGTGGTTTGGACAAAAAAAGAAAAATGATGAAGAAAACAAACTTTTCTTTTTTTTCTCTTTCCTAGGATTTAGCACCACAGGACACAAGTACATCTAACTGTATTTTTGGCTTTTGAATTATATAACTGGGAATTGAACCCTTGACATAGAATCACCTAAATTGATTTAGTAAGATGTGCTACGAATGAGGATTTCAGCAAGTCAGTACAAGATTCAGAGCCCAATGTAACTACTAACATTTCCCAACATTTCCCAACATTACATGAGCAATTACTAATCACATAAGGGAGGAAACTGACTTATCAGTACAATAAACCATGTTAACATTTGACGGTGAAAAGTTGCTCTTGCAAAATCCTTAAACTTCATAGGAAACGGAACAAAATTCACACATGCTCGAGCTCCAATACATTTTTATTTTATCCAGGGACCAAATAGAATATCTGAACTGGAGATAGAAATAGAAGATGGACAACATTATGCAGCGATTGAAGGAAATTCTGGAAAAGTCAGACTAGTTTCCTAAAAATTATAAGATGTTAACCAATGTTTGATGAAGTTACACAATGGTACAGCTCAGCCTTACCACCCCTGCTCCTGCTTTTCACACATTCATTATATAGTAAGTTCAAAAAGCTTTTCAAATGTGCCACCAAATATCTAAGTGGGCAGCAGTGCATCAAAGCAATCTACTCAAACATATCAACTAGAAGTAACAATGCCGTTAAAAGACCAAATTAAGTCTTTTGAAATGTAAACAATAAAGCAAACCAAGCTCTTAGGGTATGTAGTGGACTATGAAACTAACAACGTATATAGCATATACTATATTAACAAGCTTCATCATACCAGCAATCATAAGATATACGGAAAGCATCAAAGAATTACACTATACTAATAGTTCAACGACTAAATCATACACACAATTTTTCAAATCATTTTACTCAAAAATTGAACTATGCCAACCAGTTCATGGAAACGGATTGAGTACTCACATATTTCTTGCGTCCATAGCCCTCTTCACCATAGCCATACCTACGATTCTCATCACCCTCATCATCATCACGCCTTCCATAGCTTGGCTTCTCATACTCACTCCTTCCACCACCATACCCATACCCACCACTAACACCACCCCCCTCCTCCCCATACCCACTCTTCCTCCCACCACCATACTCCGACCCACCCGACTCATACTCCGTCTTCCTCCCATAACCCGACCCGATATTCTCCTCCTCATTCCTCCTCCCGTACCCACCACCTCCATACTCCGATCCCTGGTTCCCATACTCTGTCCTCCGCCCATACCCGGATCCATAACCCGACCCGGTCTCCTCATACTCCTGCTTCCTTCCACCACCGTACCCGGATCCATATTCAGATTCCTCTTTCCGACCACCGTATCCAGACCCATATTCAGATTCCTGCTTCCTACCGCCATACCCGGACCCATATTCGGATTCCTGCTTAATACCGCCATACCCGGACCCATATTCGGATTCCTGCTTCCTACCACCATATCCGGATTCCTGCTTAATACCGCCATACCCGGAGCCATATTCGGATTCCTGCTTAATACCGCCATACCCGGACCCATATTCGGATTCCTGCTTCCTACCACCATATCCTGATCCATATTCGGATTCCTGCTTAATACCGCCATACCCGGACCCATATGCGGACTCCTGCTCCCTACCGTACCCAGACTCTTCCTTCCTACCATATCCTGATCCGTACTCCGACCCGGAATACTCATTCTCGGGTCTGCGGCCATAGCCGGAATCGGAACCGGGTCGATCATAACCCGATCCGCCGTATCCGGATACTCCGCCGGGGCTGAAGCCGGCGGGCGCGGGTCGGGGCTTGGGACGGGCGTAGCTGCTGTACTCGGTGGCGAGGGCCTCGTCGCCGTAAGCGGAGGGTTCGGAGTAGGAGGAGTATTGGGGGCGATCGTAGTCGAACGATTCGTCCGAGGAACCGGAGATCGGGTAGCAGGTCTCGTCTGAGGGAGGGATGGGGCGGCCGTAGGTGAGCTGGATGTCGTAGCCGCCGCCGTAGGGGGTCGGGTCGTACTCGTCGAAGTCGTCGACGGTGTCGTCGCCGCCGCGTCCCCTTCTTCCAAAGAACGACATTGTTGCGTTAGCTTTCTGATGATTTCTGTGTTGTGCGGACAAATGAACAATTATTGTGGGTCTGTGGATCTGATAGAGTGGATTAATAGTTGCGAAAAGAATGCGCGAAGCTTCAGGAAAACAAGCAATAAACGACGTTAACGTTTTGCGGGGTTTTTCAATTTTTTTAATTTCAAAAAAAAGAAATAATAGTTAAGAAAAGGCGCCACCTGTGCATGACATGTGTTTGATTTCAACTAGTGTTTACAAAATGCGAAAATGATTGATTTCAACCCGTGTTGGATATATTTTGGGAGGTAAAAAGAATTTTATTGATATAAAAATAAAAATATATAATAAATAATATATTTAGGTATGAAAAAAAAATTTAAACTTATTTTTAGAATTTTAAAAGAATTTAATTTAAATGTACTGATAGTATAAAATAGTTTCTGTTTGTCAGTTAATGTAAATAATTGAAATCTAACTCATATAAATAACCACTCATTATAATGAGAGACCCACCATGATTTCTCATTTTTCCCTATTTATATTGGTTGACAGTGTAAAATTATTTTATACTATCAGTACATACCAATTAAACTCATTTTAAAAAGATTTTTGAGAGAAATATTATTAAAATTATTTTTTATTTAAAAAAAATTTAAAAAAAAATTATTATTACTCTTACATCAATAATTAAAAATAATTTTATTTTATTATATTTAAATAAAAATTATTCTTTTAAAATTATTTTTAATATATTTAAATTAAATAAAAATTATTTTTTTATAGATAATTGTTTTAAAAATAATTCTTTTAAAAAATATTTTTTTAAAATTAAATCTCCCAAAAATTAAACCAAATATACCCTAATTTTGTTCAAAATTGCATTTACATTGGTAATATGCATTTTTATCATTGTCACGTCAGTTGTTCGCGAATCCGTATAAAATTGTTTTGTATTATGTAATAGTGCTCTTACAATATATTTTATGAATAATTTATTAAAAAATTAAGTCTAAAATTGAATTTAATCTATAATAAAGTATAAGAAAAAGAAATAAATTAGATAATTCAATTCTCATTATCTATGATGTTTCTTTTAGTATTTACATAGATACAAATAAGTTTTTACATATTTTATAGAATTTAATTTTCAATGTTCACTTGAAAAAAAAAATCTCTCAATCGCTACAGCCCTGTTTTGTCTGGTTTTCAATTTTTGAGTGATTATTCTTTTCCGTTTTTAAGTTTTTCAATGTAATTTCATACCATTTGAGATTGAAATTATATGATTACTTTAGTAGTTCTTACTTCTTACAAGTGCTGTGTCCGGGGTTAAAATTTTGTCCTTTTTTGAGGGTACAAAGTGCTTATCATTGAATTTCGTTATGGTATAAATTATCTGCGTGTGAAACGACGGTGTCGTTTTTTCTTACTTTCATTTTTGGACCTCGGGCCTGAGATACGATGCTTTTTCGGACTGAATGTGTTATTATTGGGAACTCTCTGATGATGACCTACAACTTAATATCCTTTCTAGTGATTGCTACATTGGAGTTATCAACAAGTGTCGCCTACACAGGGTGGATCTGGTCCAGCTTTTTTTGGTCAATTGGGCCACTCAACTAAATAGGCCCACTTAAAATTGAGAATCCAATAACAGTTTTCCATGACATGGACTGTCAAAAAACCAAAACAGGCTAAAATGCACCTAACCACATCAGTTTATTGTAGAAATTTCATGTATTTTAATATTTAACAACTGAATTTAATATAAATTTTTGGACAACTGAATTTTTGAACTTACCAAATCAAGCAAAGTAATATAAATAATAAATTTAACTTTACTGTGCATAAGTGCAAAACCTTCGCCCAAAGTCAAAGCACATAATATAATAATTTAATGAACTTAGTTGCTAAGATTTGAATCACAATTATTTTACTTGACCTATAATTTGAAAAAAAAAAAAAGGGCTCCTTAAATATTAGCCTTTCTCCATTGTAGTTATAGAACATTGGCCTAGGGAGAAGTGTGGTGAAAAAAGTTTGTCACCAGAATGTTTGATAAGTCGTTTTTACTTTCCATCGTGTATTTAGAACGGTAGCTTATGGATGATGAACATTAAAAGCAAATACTATTAGAACAACATGAAAACTGATCATGAGGAAACCAATAACTTTTGCAACCACAGATCAAAATTGTAGTACATCAGTCATGGTTTAAGGATTGTGGAGAAACGATGTCACCAGCATAGATTTATCTATTTTTGTTAACCACTTTTATTACACAAGTATAAACGATCTATTTTAACTCCTTCCGTTGACCTCAACAAAAAGGTATTAAAAAAAAAAAGTAACAGCATAGATTTATCTATTTTTGTTAACCAATTTTATTTTTATTAAATATACTTATCTGTCAAGAGCAGAATTAATAGGATTTATATTTGCAAGGGACTAAAGTAAAAACACGCAACAAACTTCTTCATGCACTCTAATATTTTAAATAGTACAGTGCAAAATAGAATCCATAAAATGTACAACACTGCAAATGATCAATTTGGAGTAATGTTCCAATTCAAGAGTAACCACTGCCCGATGACAAGGATAGTGAAGAAAGTTTGTTATTGAAGAAGTTTGCTTAGTAGCATTGGCTTTCAATCATGAATTCAGCATGGTAGCTTAATGATGATGAATACTGCAACGCAACTCTTTGAACGATAACATGAAAACTGAACACTAGAGGAAACCATGCAATGACTTGCAGAAAAACACAAATCATGTCTACTCAGTCATTGCCAAAGCATATTATATATAAGTATATAAAACACATCAAGTTAACACAAGATTCTGTCCAAAACAAAACCAAAAAGTTAACATAAGATATAGTAGACAACAGACCACACAAGAATCTATATGTCCTTTTCTTTCTCTGCGTTCTCTGCAAGCTACTCACACTGACACTAAACTTGCAAGCACATCTTCACAATAAAAAGCCAGAGAGAATCTTAAGATTGGAGAGCTACAATGGCAGCTTCAGCTTCTGTGATAACGGTGTCACAGGACGGAAAGGGACACTACCGGACGGTGCAGGAAGCCATTGATGCAGTGCCACTTGGCAACACTCGCCGGACGGTGATCCGGGTGTCGCCGGGAATCTACAAGCAGCCTTTGTACGTGGCAAAGACCAAGAGGTTCATCACACTTGTTGGCACGTGTCCTGAGGACACTGTTCTTACCTGGAACAACACTGCCACCAAAATCCAACACCACCAGGTGGGTCCAAATTTGTAGTGTTTTGGTGTTTTCTCCTTGTTTGGGGAAGAGGGTGTGTGTCAAATATCGAAATTTGTTTCATGGTGTTTTGTGGGGGTGAGTTTTTTTTTTTTTGTGGGTTGCAGGGTGATCGGGTGATAGGGACTGGGACGTTTGGTTGTGGCAGCACCATTGTGGAAGGGGAGGACTTTATTGCTGAGAATATTACGTTCGAGAATTCTTCTCCTCAGGTAATGCAAGCTTGTGTTTGCTAGTTTCTTTCAATTCCTTGTCGTTGCGAGGAATTGTCTCGCCTAACTAAGTGGAAAACAGCAATAGATCATATAGCTAAGGTGACATAAATTAAATGGTATAGAACAGGGAATTTTTCCTTAAATAAGAGCATCTGAAAATTTGTCATGTCATTGCTTGCTGAATAACATTGGTTTGATATTTACCGGAAAAAAAAATAATAATAATAACATTGGTTTGGTAGATTAACATATCTGCATTTAGGAAGATAAATTTGAATGCTGGGATGATTCTGTGGGGCGTGTCTATGTGAAAAATTGTTGATCAAGGAGTTTATTATACGGAAAATATCACCTTTTAATATTATTAGTGTTCATAAACAAGTTGGATGATTCCCTTGGTAATTTGTAGTTTTTCCCTTCTGAGGGGTTTCTGGATATGCCGATTGCCAAAGAAGTCAATTGACAATTATTCTATCACTAGTCAAAGATATAATCGAAAATTCAGTAGATGATTTTTTATTGTCGGTTTGTGCATCTATATTCCAATTAGTATGTTCATAAGCGTTATGCAGTCAAAATTTACAGACAGCAGGCACAAACCAAATTACGACAGAGCTAATATAATGCTTCTTTTGTTTCTTTCTTTTTGATGGCAGGGTTCGGGGCAAGCAGTGGCAATTAGAGTAACGGCCGATCGATGTGCCTTCTATAATTGCAGGTTCCTTGGATGGCAGGTAGCTTCACTCTCTTGATGTATTACTTTATAGGTTAGGGGCTTCTTAGAATAGTTTTTTGGCATAAGGCTTCTGAGAATATTTTATATGGTGATGTGTACGTGACTTGCTTTAAAAAATATGATGACTCTCAGAGAATTCATCTTTGCCTATGAAATTCTTTAAAAATACCTTGATTAAGTAATTTCTTTGTTGGATGAGGTCTTTCTGTAAGTTATAGTTGTCTAAGTTGTCTTATATTATATCCTTTATGGCTTGTAGTGTTGAAATAATATCTTAGCAAAGGACCTTGATTGGAAAAGTAGATGGTCCTATGAGAAATATGATTGCCCCAAGTTCTGTTTCAGATGGGGGAGGAACCAAGGGAATAAATTTATTTCATGATTATGGTGCAGGACACACTGTATTTACATTCTGGCAAACAGTATTTGAGAGATTGTTACATTGAAGGAAGCGTGGACTTCTTTTTTGGTAACAGCACTGCGCTCTTTGAACATTGTCATATCCACTGCAAATCTGGAGGGTTCATAACGGCACAGAGCAGAAAATCTCCACAGGAAACAACTGGTTTTGTATTCCTGAGGTGTGTGACCATGTGTCGTATTAACAACATCTTCCCTGGTTTTGCTATGTTTTAGACATTACAAGTTCTTAACATGGCCAACAAGGAAAGAGTTAGTTCCTATACTTCCTAAGCATCATATTTTCCATACAACAATGCCAATTGAGTTTTAATCTCTAAAGCATAGGAACTCTTAAATGGCTGTAGTACCCGTACCCGATACTTGTCAGATACTCGGGTACTTGTTGGTCAAATATTACGATAAGTAAATGTTACCTAAATACAAATTAATCTGTATAAAATATCAAATTTTGCAATTAAACTAATTAATTTGCTTTTAAATGAAACAAACTATTATTTTATTCCTTCCAATCTTATGTTTCTTTTGATATTTTTACTTGAGCATTATAAAAATTTTATTTATTTCATGATCTAATTACTTTATTATCTATGATTTTATATTTTTATATAATATTTCTTTCTGTACTCCTATTTTAATTTTTACAAAATTTTCATATCCCATATCTATATCTGTACCCGGTACTACTACCATACCTCTACCTATGCAACATAGGTTTTAATAATGCTTGTTTGATGTGTCAATTATTCTGTTCGAACTTCCAATTCCTTTGAGGCCTGCAATTGTAATGTCCATTGATACTTATTATTGATTATGATCAGAAGTATTTTACTTATTCTTCTTTTGACAATGGTTTGCAAATTGAATCATGTTAGTTCAAGACTTACCTCTTAGTATTTGGTTGTAGTTCTCTCAGTCCACAAAATCTTTCTTTACATTCTGGACCTCTTGGTTCCTTATATTATATGTATATTAACTGTGAATGGTTTCTGTGCCACTGCAGATGTGTTGTCACAGGTAATGGAGGAACTCAATTTGCTTATCTTGGACGACCATGGGGACCGTTTGGAAGAGTGGTCTTTGCATTCACTTATATGGATCAATGTATAAAGCATGCTGGCTGGAATAATTGGGGGAAAATTGAGAATGAGAAAACTGCTTGCTTTTATGAATACAGGTACCTCCTATCTGACTCCATTTTCCACTGATTTTAACACTTTATGGTTTGCAAGCGTCCTCTGTATGAAATAATTCTAGGTATTGCTTACGTAGTTTAGGTAGTCAACTATTAGTACGCAAAAGCTATGTAGAACACTAAATTAGTCATTTAAATATTTTTGATATCAAGTTAGTCCTTCATAATATAAAGGAAAAATTGCACTTTAACCCCAAAATTATAGGCTATGTATACTTTAATACCTAAAATTTAAAAATATATAAATTGACCCCTTGAATTTTTACGAATATGTGTTTTAACTAAAATAAGTATAATATGACCCTCTGAATTTTGGATCATGAGCAAATCGACCTATGAAGTTTTATAAACATGTAATTTGATACTCTAAATTTTCTTGAATGTGTGATATTTTTATTAATAATTAATGAAAAAATTAATAAAAAGGTCAATTTACATATTTAGAAAAATTTAAGGGATGATTTACATATTTTTAAAATTTAGGGACTAAAGTGTACGTAACCTATAGTTCAGGGGATAAAGTACAATTTTTTCTAATATAAAATATTGGATTTAATTTGAATATACTGTCAGTATAAAAAATTTTTACACAGACATCCAATCATATATTACCACATTAGCAAAAGTCTTTAATAAAACCACCCACTACTTGAATAGTCATGCAAACGGAAGGTTTTGATTGGATGACAGTGTAAAAAAATTTTACATTGTCAGTGCATCCTAATTAAACTCTAAAATATTTATCAATTTCAAGGTTAAATTGATGTCCAAATATACATTGTAAGACTAAATTACTATCTATTTTAAATATTAAAAAATTAAATTGATGTCCAAAATTTTAAAGGGTTAACTTGATATCACCTATACCTTTGGAGGACTAATTTTTTATTTTGTTACCAAAGATAGACAACTGAGTTTGATTCATAGGAATAGTGCAGAATTATATTATTTTACACTGTCAGTGTATTTAAATTGAATTTATATTCTAATAATAACATGAATTTGCAAATCACCAAAATGAAAATTAATAATAACAATAATAATCATAATAATAATATGAATAGAGTTATATTATTTATATGCATATTTTTTTGGGCTCCATATCAACGCACTCCCATCCATCGTCGAATGAGGTGTGGAACCCAGAATGATGGATGAGAGTGCATCAACACGAAAGCCGAAAAAATATTCTTGCAAATAACATTTCGTATCTGAATATGCCTACGTTGTTTGTTTGGGCATGTTTCTTCTTCCAAGCACGTGCATCTTATCAGCTTGTCCCAGTAGACATTGAAAACGCGTTTGTTTGGCATACATATGTAATTGAAGCCCCTTTTAGCTGCCTTCAATGCAAAATAGCGGTTTGCTGGGTTTGAAGAATTTCAAACTGATTTTATAAAAATGTACAGGTGTTTTGGACCGGGTTTCTGCCCATCCAAACGAGTCCCATGGGCCAAAGAATTGGTGGATAAAGAAGCAGACCAGTTCCTAACGCATCGCTTCATTGACCCGGAAGCAGATAGACCATGGCTTGCTCAAAGAATGGCCTTGAAGATTCCATATTCTGCTTAGAAATTGCAGAGGACACTTGATGATAACGTCTCAAACATTTAATCACGTATCTTCAACTTGAAGTGCTTAATATCATGGCTGTCCGTATAATAAAATATACCAAATTTGTATCTATGTTGAAGGCTTGGCATGAATCAGAATGTTACCTAGGAGATTTTTATTTTTATTTTTATTTTTATAATTGAGAAAGGATTTTCTGATCCACATGTCTGTGGCAGTTTATTAAGAATTTAAGATCTGGTCATATCGTTAGGCTGCGAAATAAAGGATGGTAAGTGAAAATTATTTCATAATCTGCATATCTAATCCAATTATCTGTTACCTTTGTTTCAATCTTCAAGCACTGAACCCATATAGGATTTTTATTTTTTTTGTCTTTTTCATTTTCAAGTGCCGTAAGTATTATTTGAACTATTTCCAACACGTTTCTACAATCGGTGCCTCTTCCCGGAAATTTACATGTATTAGGTCTCCTATTCTTGTAATTTAAGTTGAATAGCAACATGCACAGTTGCACACATAAAAACCGGGAGGTGCCAAAAATCCTCATCTGCTTCGGATTCGAATGTTTTTGGAATCTTGCTGGCTTGCATGACGGTTTTCTCTCCAATTTCAATGTGCGTAGGAAGTGCTACTATTTCTACTGGGATTTTTCATCTTTTTAAAATAAATAAAAAATATTATTTACGTATATACTTTATTTTAGCGTTATTTTTTAAAATATTTTATTTTTTTGGATTATAAAAGAATAATCCAAGTTGAATCGATTTTATCATTGACGAAATTTGAGATTGAGTGCAAGAAATATATAAAAATCAAACGAAATTAAATTAAATTTAATATTATTCACATAAATAATGATAAATTCGATCTTAATAATATTAAATTTGATCTAACTTACACAAAAGTTACTTCTCCCCAAGAAAACAGAATGAAAGCAGAGTAAGAGAGTGGGACTAGAGCAGGCAAAATGAGAGTGAGAGAGAGAGAGAGAGAGAGGGGCTGGAGCTTTTAGGTTCGAGCTTTGATGATTTTTCAGAGCATTTATGTAAAATGCAGGAAAAATGCGATGTAAGAATATACTAAATAAAAACAAAGGCAGGAAAAGGCACCATCATTTTTATAATGCAGTGGCCCCATGTCCCTTGTCATGCTTATTAAAGACAAGAGATTAAAGACAAGAGAGTAGTACTATTCTAAATAAAGAGATAATTGTGTTTTTGGAGTACTAAACTTGTAAATTGTAGCACAGAGTACGGACGAATTGTGCGGGCCAATGACATTGGACTGTGGCCAATGACACAACACGTGATGAATTTGCAAATAATGATAAATAGTGATGAATTTAATTTAAGTTGGGTCGAATTTGATGTAATTTGAATCAATTTTTTTATTATTTAATTTTAAATTTGTTTAATAATAAAATTTATCTAATTTAAATTGACTTTTTTATAATTTTAAAAAATAGAATATTTTAAAAAATAATATTCAAAAAATATATATACATAAATAATATTTTTTATTTTAAAAACGTAAAAAAGCCAGTAGTATCGTACTGTTCCAAGATTGAAAACTTGAAACAGTAACAAAAAACCGTATGTTTTAATTTAAATTCAATGGTAAAAAATTCATCTCTTTAATTAATTATTTTGTGTAATATTTATTAAAAATATATAATGTAATACTGGTTGTTTTATTAATTAAGTTGTAAAATATGTTAATACATAAATATGCTATACTTTAGGAAAAATTTTAGTATATGCAAAGAGTTTATTGTCATTATGGAAAAATTTTATACTATTGTATAATATAGTGTGTATTGTATTAGCTTATTTTTAATTCAAAATAACATATATTCAAAAGTTTTCTGAGACAATTATAACGTATATAATGTTAGGATGGGGCTATTAATTGGCACGCACTTTTATTAACACTCCTTGCTGTTAGTATAAAACTTTGATTTTTTAAACTACCCTCATTTAAATTAATAAATTTTCTTTTGGTAATAAACCAATTAATTTTATTAAAATTAAATTTTAGTTAAGTATATTACTATTTATCTATTCACACTCCTATCTAATATTAATCACACTTATATTTATGTGTAAATTTACACTTTAATCCTTAAAAGATTTTCATTCTAATACTTTAATTATTAAAAGATTAAATGTATATACTTTGGTCCTCTAGAAAAATCGCATTATTAGCCTTTCTATTTGGTAATTTCGACCGTTGTTGTATGTATTATCAAAACACAGTATTTGAATTAATTACAAGTCAGATATAATATGATATTTAACGGACAAAAGTTAGTAAAAGATCTAAATTCTTACAATATATTTTAACCTTAAAAGATCAAAGGACTAATTTGTTAAATCCCGATCTTTTCAAGGACTAAAGTGTAAATTATCGCTATATTTATTTTTCCTAAAATTCTTTCTTCTACTTCATGGCATAACTCTTCCATCTACTTCTTTTTCCTACTTTATCATCTTATTTCTTCTTGATTAGATTAACAAATATGTTAATTTTAAATGAATCAAGGACCACAAATTATGGATGAAACCATAAATTGTAATGAAGCACTTTCCGCAAATGACAAAAATAGCTTGGAGAAGAAAGAATAGGAAACAACTTTGATTTAGGAACATTATCCTCTATTTTTTCTTCTTTTTTTTTTTGGGCTTTCCACATGTATTTTCCATTGAAAGCAATTTCATTTGAGATAAGATTAGGTATTATATGTGGGCACCTCACCCAATTGGGATTCAAATCATGGTTCGCAATATATGGAGGACTCGCCCTTCCTGCTAGACCTAATCCCTATTAGTAACTTCTTCCTCTACTATCACTTGAGATTAAATAAAGCTTTTAGATATTTGTTGTTTATTGTCTATTTGATAATTCATGTTTCTTACTTTCTTATGTGTTATAATTAAAATTTATGGTGATTGTAAGACCCATTCATAACAAAACTAATGGCACAAACTTATACAAGAGAATTCAAGGTTGAACACTAATATACATGAATACATCAAAGTGCTCTTAAGCAAAAGTAAAACTTTATAGGCTATATGCTAAACATTTTTAGGCCAATTAAAGAAACTATAATTTGTTTAATTACAACTTTGTATGTTTCTAGTAGCTAGGGGAGTCTACCTTCATCTGGGGTATTATTTTACTAATCTAAAATCACAAAAAATAAAATGAGAATGAAATTTCCCAGTAGAAAATGAGTAATTCTAAGACATTTAAATTATGGCAATTTTAGCTGTGTCTTAGTATAAAAAATATCGCACAGTTACTATGTCATATTCAAAATATTAGATAGTCATATATTAAGACATAATATTATGAGTAATAAAAATAGACTATTCTAATGTAACTTTACATGCAACATAATAAGCCAATAATGTATGTTTTATGATATATTTGCTTTAATTTCACCATTTCTTTGCTCTATTTGTCTCATACTTAGTTGAAGGCTTGCTCCCAGGGAATTCCCTTTCTCTGGTGTTTCTCATAACATTGTGATAATAAAACAAAACTATAATGCTACACTAACCAAGATTGATAACATAAAAGAATTTTACATATATCCCTCTTCCTTCTTTGCGGTTAGTTGTACGTCTTAAATGTCTTTTCTTCAATTCATATGCTTATCATCATGCACAAATTCTCAACATACGTAACAATGCGTAATCTAAGTAAATTTATTCTTTAATATCAATCCCATAAAGAAATTACACATAATTAATATATTACATAAACAATCAAAATAATGAACTTAACAGAAAATCAACTCATAATAATTTTTAAGTAAAATAAAGGAACAATAAATAAAATAACTTGCTATAAATAATGAGTAACGTAAATATAAGGGAACAATAAATAAGTTACACTAATAAATACTAATGAGTAACTTTAACATAGAAGAGCAGTATATAAAATTAATAATAGTTTAATAAGAATGAGCAAATAATTTTAACCATGGTTTTATTTCGCAAATAATTTCATCTTCTGCCTTAAAATTATTGCAGGAATAAAAATGGTGTATACATGTGCCAAGCTCTTTCTGAGACTCTAATTCTTTCTTTCCTTTTATTCTCTCTCGGCCTTTTCTCTATTTATTCTTCTTTTTCCACTCTTCTGTCTCTCGCAAAATTTCACTTTCTTTCCTTATGTTTCTGGTTTACCTCTGTCTCCACATTTATATAAACTTCCAAGACATAATAGTTAAGTTGTTAAGCGTCACTTGTGGTCACTTGTGATGTTTTTATACATTCTTGTGTAATTTCATATGTAATTTCCTCTTTCTTTCTCGTGTCTCCTCTAAGCTTCCATGCAATTTCTCACTATCGCCTTTCTTTTCTTACTTCTTTTTCTCTTTCTTCCACTTACACTTGCAGTAAGTTCCTCTTCACTCTTTGTTCCGTCAAAATTCCTAAATCTCTATCTTGACTCCTATATTTTTTTAATGCTTGACCATGTGTATTTAGATGAGGACTTCCTTTAGAAGTCTAGTTACATAAAGTGACTCTTTTTTTTTTTTTTTCTCCTATCATTATCTTTTAGTTCTAAAATCTATAACTAAGTTAATAGATTTTAGTGTTCAGATGTATTATTATTTATTGCAACACTTTTTCCTCCATAGACTTGGCTTCAAGTCTTTTATGTTATTGACTTGATTTTATTATTATTATTTTATTTTTGTTCTATTATTGTTATTGTTATATTATTACAATTTTTAATACAAATAACTTTATCTATTAAAATTTAATATTATTTTTATTATACTTGAGATTAACATTATTAATGTATAGTCTTTCTTTAATGTTTAAAATTTAACTACTTGATTAATTATTCTTACACTAGTCAATAATTGACCAGAGAAACCAAAGTGACTCTACAAAGTATTTTTATGAAAAAGTTATGAAAAGGGGATGTTATCGTGATACCAGTTCAAAAACAAATTATGGCTATACCTCACAATTGCCTTTTTATTTTGTAGATATTTAACGAATGTTTGGAGACCTAAATTTTGAAAATATAATCTTTTTTCAAGTATAAGAAGCATGCTTATTATTAATTATTGGATGTTAAATTTTTATTGCAATATTTTGAAGCTAAACATTTACTTAGAACCTATGTTTTTATGTGGCTTTTGTCATAAATCTTTTCATATTTTTTTTTTTTGAAAATTTTGAATAAATTAAGGATTGTATGTGATAGAGGGAAAATCTAATGTGATGAAATAGAGGAAAGAGTGATGTAATGGAGTTGAGGAAAGAGTTTTCAAAGGAAATTGTGAGAGTAATTAATATTAAATAAGAGTGCGAATATGTAAATAGTAATCTACTTAATTAAAATTTAATTTTAATAAAATCAATTGATTAGATGATGGTAGTTTAAGAAATTAAAGTTATAAACTAATAGTGGAGAGTGTAAATAGTGAAAAAGGAGCCCTAATAGCCCACTTACAATATTGATGTAAATTGTATTACACATGTTCATAAAAGGAAAAAGAGTACTAGTGCCAAAAGCTAAAATATGAATTATATGAACAATATGTTAGAGTGCGCATTTCATCAAAACGAAAAAGGATGTAATTTAGAGTAAAATACAACCCCCCTTGCTTAGAAGATAACATTATTACACTTCCCTTCCCTGTATTTCTAAAACATATGTAATACCTTAACAATACTATACAATGCTAAAATTATTTTATGGCATTACTATCTATTACTTTTAACTAGTGGAAGTTCTATGAGATTGAATTTAGCGAAATATATGAAAATAACATATATTTTCTTTACATAAAATCGTTTATTCTTGAAAACTGAGTCTTTAATGCTTACTTACATATATAAATACGAACGTCGACTCTTGTATCATTGTGTTATTGAAAACGTATAACATAATCGAAATAACTTGACAGCCAATTTCGGACAATAACATAGACATAGATAAATCAGGAATTATAATCACATATAATATTTATCAAATATGTAGTAGGTCAAATTAAGTAGAAAACTTCCAATATTCTCTTAATTGTACATAATACTGCTCGACCGAGGCTCATAAGAAAAATTTAAAAAAATGCTACGCCACCATCATGACCCTCCCTAGCTAAGTTAAGTGTCACAACACGACAGCTCTTCGTCACCTCCAGTCAGGTATCACTGACAGCACTGCTGTGGATGCCATCAACTCCATTTGAAGACGACACAAAAAGTAGGGGTGAGAAATATAAAATTTTTCAATAGGATTCTAATGGATAGTTGAGTGTCGTCATTATCGTCCTTGCCACTTCAAGTTTATTAACAAAATAATGAGCATGCATATAGTTCAATTATTAGGTTTTCAAAAATATAATTAACTGACGTGGATCCCTTTTAAACGTGCATTCTTATTATGACAAAAACATAATCATACGCTTAGAGCAAGAAACATGGACAAATGCATCATGCACAAATATCTTATAATTTCCTTTCTTTCTTGATCATTTGCATTTTTCTTATGTGCTTTTGTATGAGAACTTTGGTCATGCATCTACATACTCATCACCCTGGACATGAAGTGGTAATGAGCTTATATCGTGACTATCACCACATTTCAATCCCAGAACTTCAACGAGAGACCGGGATTAGAGTGGGTCACCTTCCCTTATCGAAGGATCATACCCTTAGTTCTGTCCTTTCTTGTATAATATCTATAATGCAGGACATATTTCTTTTTGTGAGTCTTTCTTACTTTATCATGTGAACCCTTTATGACACACATGGAAAATATTTCTAATTCTTAAATTTTGACGGAAATCTAACAACATAACGGCTAAACCAAAGTTTCCCAAAAATTGCTAAATTGCATATCCCATAGCCAATCATCATCAATAATCATTCCATTAGCCAATTCAAATATCTATAATCGACTAGAACATGATGTCCACTTAGGTCATTTTCATTCAATGATACAACCTTAATCATGCATCTAGGGTTTTATGTATTCTTTGGCGTAAAGTCTTATAAATGCGTGTAAGATATCTCATGATTCCTCGTAAGAAATTCTCTTATCTCTAAATGGGTTTGTTTCAAGTCTTTTAAGCTTTTCTTACTCTTTTCCTTATATTAACATCTTAAACCTACACATTACCACCTTTAACCATTTTAATACTTAAAATTGTTTCTTTAAATCAATTAAGTCAAATTTTAACATAATTATTACTCAAATATGGTGGTAATGGCCGAATTCTAACTTGAGAAAGTTATAAGCCTTTTAGCTTGTCTTTCTTCTTGTAAATTGGTTTGATTTACTATCTACGTGTTTTAGAAGCTTGTTCTAATACCTTAATTAGTTAAAGTGTTTAGTCTCACTATATTCTTGAGATGGCCGAATCCTTAAAAGGGGTTTTCTTGAGATTTCTAACTTCTTTTTCTTTAAGCAAAATTAGTGTATCACTTAATTATGCATTTTGAACATTAGATGCCTTATGTTTAAGGATTAAAGCCTTTTCTCCTTAGTTTTTCTCTTCAAGGTCATGGCCTTGTTTGGCTTAGAGTTCCCATTTTTCTCTTGCTTCATTATTTATGTAAGGTTACTAGGTGTCCTAATAGGTATTTTAAGGCTTAGATCTTAACAGTTTTGCAAATTTGAAACCTCATTTTCTATACCTATTAGGCATGGCCGAAACCATGTAAGCATGGTTTTTCAATCTTTTATTTTTCTTCCTTGTCACCAAGTTGTTTAGATTCTTGTGTTGGTCTTATTTTACAACATTATCCATTGGCAAGTATGTGTTCTTACTTTATGACCTAGCCAATAGCCCTAATCATTCACTTCAAGAGCCCTAATCATTCACTCCAAGAGGCTACAAGGACTTCACCATGCTCCCTTGGGCTATGACAATTCATGGTTAGGTTATAAAAGCTTATGAACAACACTTATTTTCTGTCAAGCAAGCATTTTTATTTTCTTGTTTTGTTCACTTTAAAACTTGTGGATTTAGTTTTTTAGTCTTAGATCCAAGCTTAGCCAAAATTATAGGCCTTTACTCTTCAAGTTGAAGTTTTTAGTGGTGAATCTTTTAAAAGTTTTCTCCTATGATCATACAACATAAAACTTTAAGCAAAAATACCAAGGACAAGAAAACAAAACCATGAACTCTCAACCAACATGCAATGGCTGAAGTTTTAAACAAGAGAGAAAGGGTATTTCACCAAACAAAAGAATGGACATTTGATATACAACAATTTTCAAGTCAAAGACAAAGAATATAGTCATGAGATCTCAAGATCAAGAGCCAAAACAACCTAGCCATGGAGAAAGCTTAGGCGTTCTAGCTCTTGAAACAAGAAAGGAGTGAGTTAGAGGTCACTATCATTAGAAGCTTTGCAAGTGCTGGGAGAGTAGAAAGGATGAAAATGGCCTCCTCCCTTGGAGCTTGAAGGCCGCAACTACAAGGAAAAAAAAGGGATAGGATTTGTGTTGCCTTTACCAAATAGAGCTGGTGTGTGTTTAGTCTTTCTCCAAGAACCAAAAAAGGTGGCTCTTGGAAGGTGATGGTGGTGGTTATGGAAGAGTGAAAGTAAGGATGAGAGGAGAGTTTCTTGAGAGCTTAGAGAGAGTTTTTGAGAGAGAATGGAAAAATGAAACTGAGAGGTGTGTGTTCTTGGGTGTAGGGGGTGCTTTTGCCTTTTGAGTGTTTAGGGAATTAACCAAAGGGTTTAGGGTGTGTGTTTTGTTCCTTGGTTAATAGTTTGGTCTAAAACAATTTTAGTTAAGGGTGCTTTTGGAGATAATACCACAAATGGAAGATTCTTCCATATAAGGTATTAAGTGTTTAAATTATCTTTATCATATTTACATAAAGTAGGACACTTATCAAGTTCCTACTTGATCTTAATGATCATGCTTCTAATTATATGTGATTAGTCACTAATTACATGAGCATTTATTAATTATGGATTAATTGTAATAATCTCATGTCTTTTAATTAGTTTTTTTTTTAACTCACTTGTGTTTCCTTAATTATGTTTCCAAATTGTAATTAATAAGATTCATTTAGTGATTAAACTTTAATTACTTTCTCTAATGTCTCTTACTTTAACTTTTTTTAAAAGATTTGACCTTTTTGTGTTGATTATTGACTTTTTATTAATATTTTATTAACTTTTAACTCTAAGTTGATATGTTGACTTTTGTTGACTTTTTTACTTTTCTTTGATATTTTAACTTTTTGTTGACTTTTTTACTTTTGCCATTTGTGATTAGTTTTTAATTAGCGATCTATTAATCCAATCTCTCAGGATTATTGAGTAAATTAGTCTAGGTGAATTTAAGGATATTATAACGTACACTCCTCTCCTCTAAAAAATCAAGATAAGGAGCACAATACAATTCTCTCGCTTGAGAGATAATATTATTACACTCTCCTCCTCTCTATTTCTAGAACATATATTTTAATCTCATAAAAAATTAAGATAAGCTACATTTTAATTTATTTTCAAGTTTTTTCATTAAATTTTTATTAATTCATTATTTTTTGACCAAAATACCTTTTATTAATAGTTATAGGTATTAATTTTTTTATAAAATAAAATATATATGGCTAATAATAATAAAAGTATTGATATATACATACATACATCTATATATATATTCTACAATTAATAGCTAATAAAATATGTAATTTTTATTTTTTAAAAATAACTATTATAAATTATTGTTACTATTAATAATTTTTTTGTTTAATATAGTAATAATTTAAAAATTAAATTAAACTATATACATAAATATTTTATATTATTATAAGCCACATGTATATTTTATTTTGTGAAAAAATAATGTGTTACTATTAGTAAAGGGTATTTTTGTCAAATAAAAAATAATAAATATAAGATAATGAAAAGTTAATAAAAAATTTGAAAATGGATTAAAGTGCAACTTATCTTAAATTTTTAGGGGAGAAAAATTTTTGTTTTAGAAATATAGGATAAGGAAATGTAATAATGTCATCTCTTAAGGGAGATGGATGTATTTTAATCTATTATTTAAGGAGAGGGAAGTGTATATTTTAGAAATAGAGGGAAAAAAATGTAATAATATCATCTCTTAAAGGAAGGGATTGTATCGTACTCTATAATTTATTAAATAATAAAATAACTTATTTATCTTTATAAGTATCATGTTATAAATATATGAGTTTAATTTTAATATATTGACAACATAAAAATTTTTTATATGGTCAATCAATCATATATTTCTATTTGTATGACCATTCAACTGATAGGTAATTAAGTCAAATATTTTTATCGATATAGCAATATATAATTGATTGTTTGTTTAAATTTTTTTACATTGTATATAAATTAAATCCAAAATATATTGTGAAATTGTAAAGGATAATAATAAAATATAACAAGAAATACTAATTATAAAGAAAAATTAAAAAAATGCAGGTACTTTAGAGAGAATAAAGTACGTGTTCATAAAATTAATAAAAATTAAAAGAAATAATTATTATACATGTATAATATATGTGTCTTACAAAATTATAAACTACTGATTTTTTTTTTTTATCAGCCGGTATGATTATAAGAGAACCCAAATTCAAAATTGACCGACATATGCATAACCATGTACAGCAAAAGGGGGAAAAGGAGACATGCCCAACATCTCACCCCATATCACTTCTTGATATTTTCTATCCAGAAGTCTATTACACCGATGAACATGTGTAATTTACACATGTTCATCGTGAGGGTAACAGGGTGGCAGATTAGACGGCTAACTTTTCTCACTCATTTGCCTGCATACATTGGAGGAACCACCACATGGTTGTGTAGCTTCCAATGGAAAGAGAACCAGGAAGGGAGGCTTTGATTCCATATGATATAGACTATGGAATCACCTAGTTTCACCATAAAAGCTAGTTTAAAAGCAGAGGTTTGCAGGCTGTGAAACCCATATATATAATACCCTATATCTTCTTGTCTAATCGATGTGAAACTTGCATTAAGAAGGGTCTTGATTTTGCCTAAACACCTAAAAAACAGAGAAAAGAAGCGTAGAAAAAAAAAAGTAAAATATTAAAGTATATGAGCTACCTAATGTTATTGCTGGTATTTACAAGTCTCAAATAATTACATTTCATTTTGAATTCAATAGCCATATTGTGTAGTTATATAATTCTTCCAAATAAATCAATAAAATATTGATATGAATAAAAAGAGCTCCGATCTCTTGAGTACGTAATTCTGGATTTGATATCAAAATTTATGTATATAAATAAAAATATCGTCGGAGGGATCCTCGCTTAAGCGTTTGACCATGTCTCAGAATATTAGTCTCTCAATTGTCGGATAAGAAAATACTCTAAAATATTAAAGAAAAAATAGTTCTTGCCAATAAATATCATTGTAACTTCATTTTCAGACCTGATGAATGCCTCAACCCCTCCGTTCCTCCACGGCTTTTTCCATTTTCATCTCCTAAAGTCACGGAAAGCATCTTAAAACTATTGCCTTGCATACTGGTTTGTCCAAAGAGAAATTTCTAAATACTCATGAAATATCAATTGGATGTCCTCATATGCAATAAATAGGACCTATCACTAATATATACTCTAATTTAAAATATTATTTTATTATTAACTGTGAACTCAATTTACGTGACAGTCAGATGCAACCAAGAATTTCTCTAGCCAAAATCATACTTTGATTTCTATTCCCACATGTGGACAGTCGTTGCCTGCACGCAAGAACACCATAGTCCATGTTTTGCCCAGAAGCCAAGTCTTTCCTGACCACGTGTTGACAATAAATAGGCTATGTGGACCACCACTTTGCGGACTTCTTTGAGACACTCTATGGTCTACCATACTTGCAAGCTTTTGTTGGCATCCAAGGGAAGTAAAGTGATCCCTTAAACAACCCATAACTACTATTAAGGAATTTTATTTAACATATTTTATCGGTAAATTGTTGCTGTTACATGATATACATGTTTTTTAACCAATTTGTCCAACTGATTCCGTTAAGTGTAGTATCAACTTGGTCCCATGAAATGATTAAAGCCAGCAAACATAGCTAATTCAACCAAATATCAACTGGATAAACTATTTTGACCCATTGTAGTTAATACTTAAAAAAATTATGATTAAGAGAAAAATCTAAAGTCAAATTTCACACTTTAATTTTTATAAGAGTGTTGTTATTTGAACATTGAGATGAGATATAATAAATGGACACTTATAAAGAGACAAGAATAAGAGAAGAATTGAGTTACACAATATTATAAATCTATTATTCATGTTACAATTCATGGTATACTTATAGTGGTGTCAAAAATAGGGTGCAAACAACATTTCTGATTAATTAAATGCCGAGAATACATACATGAATGAACTAGAATAGTGTATTAATATTATACCTTGCCCTGTTGAGAAGGCAACTGACAATTGGAGCTAGATATTCTCTGTCTCAACAGTTATAGAGACTATGGCAAGCGTTCTCATGGTTCCCTGCCAACTCCACTTACTGAAGAAGCATATGTTACATGGGAATTGGCATACAAAGGCAGCACCAAAGTCAGTGATTAGGAGTGAGAAAACTTCCTCATTCAGCTATAGAAGCACTGTTAATGTTCCTCTTCATGAGTTGCCAGGGGTATCCAGTTCTCAAACTTCTTACCCTCCCCATCCTCTTCTATGCCATTGAGTCCGAGACTAATAATGTTAGCTTGCTTTACAGGCTTCCTTTGATCAATATATGGATGACAAGCACAGAGTACTCCGAGCTGTATTTCCTGACAAAGGAGCAACCAAACAGCTCAATGAGGTATCTTCCATTCATCATCTAGAAAAATGGAAATCAAAAAGGGAACTATGCTGAACCTGGTACATAACATTAATATGGCATGGTTTAAAGGAATGCCCCAATTAGATGGATCTCAAAGTTTTTGTGTTATCATGTATGTATGCAGGAAGAGTGGAGGATTAAAATGCCTCCTATACAATGCTTGTTCTTGAGTGTCAATCCAACAGCAGATCTCAGGTTAACATTCAAGTCTAACGGGGAAGATTACCCACCTGACATTCCTCATCATATCACCAAAGTCATGGAGCTCCACTTTGTAAGCTCTTTCATTGAAATCATGGCCTATTGGCAACTTGTTCTATGAAATTTTTTGGAAGTGATCACTTTTTATTGCAGATGAGGTGGGAGCTCCAGGGCCTCAATACCTTCTACATGGAACCTAACCAGTTGAGCCTAGATGTCAGAGGAACTTTATACCCAGAAAGGAAAGGAACACGTAGCTGGCTTAAGAATCAAATGGAGATGAAGATAAGCTTTTGCGTTTCCCCAGCAACTGCTTTGATTCCTGAAAGTGTCGTGCAGGATGCAATGGAGTTGGTTAGACTGACTTTGCTTATTTCATCATTTCCTCATATTTAGCACATGCATGAAGCTTAATAAGTTTGATTGAACCAAGTTTTGATGAAAGGCTGATTAACAGGTTTTCAAAACAATGTTGGATGAAATGAAGCAGGAATTCCATGGTAGATTATTAGCAGATTATAGCAGGTTCAAGAGGAACAAATCCAAGAAGAATCCAGTCTAAATATGCTGCTCCATTCAATTTGTTCTTTGTAGGATTTTGGAGCCAATTGAAGGTTCAATGCATAGTCAAGTATCAACGGTAGATCAATCCTCATTAACTGTCATGAATCTTTGAAAAGGAAAATGTGATTCTGTTACTTCATTAATTGCATAAAACTACTCTCTTATTATTGTTTTCGGGTTGTACTAAGCATGAATTAGTCTAAGTTTTTATCTCTTCTTAACAAGTAAGAACCTGATTCTTAATTGCAACACACAAGGTGCTGGAGCAAATAAGAAAGTAAAAGTAAAAAGATTTACTGAAATTAATACTTTCTGAGTGGCGATCCTCTTTAGTTGGTTCAAATGTGCAACCTCTTGCTTTAGATAAACAGAACACGCATCCCACGCGTTCCAGTCAAGAATTTGAAACCTAATTCAATAATATTTAGTTACTTGTTATTTGGAATATATATATAGAGAGAGAGAGAGAGAGAGAGAAATAATTTTTATACATACCACATTTTGACATCTTTAGACACCTTCTCTTTATCTTTCTTCTCTCTCCACTTGCTTTTTCACTTTTTGTTTTTCTTTTACAATTTTTTTTTCTAAGTTTGTGAGTGGATGTCTAGATGTCCATATTAAAATGTGGTACAAATAACACTCCTCATATATATATATATATATATATATATATTTGAGATATTCAAGGAATATTGCAAATTCCTAGGAATTATGTATGTTTTGGTGGATCATTATTGTCATAATTTTCGTGGACACTGAAGGATCATGTGCGCATAAGGTTCCTTTCATTATACTGCGCGAGACCTATATTATCAATAGGCTCGCCGAACACATTAAAAGTTCATCCTAGAGTTGCTCCACCAACTTGGAGGAGGCCGTGTCAATCCCTTCCATTCTTCTAGTTAGACCATCATCTATATCGCTGATAGTTACAACTTTAGTTTGATTATTTCATGATGATTGTTGTATTTCATAAGTCACGTCAAGAAAATATAAAAAATTATGTGATAATAATTGAAAATTTTGACTATTTTATTTATTAATTTAATAAAAACATTTCTCATTCATTGTCACGTACTTTATCACATTTACTATAAATGTGACTACAATTCCTTATTATTTATTTGTTTGTTGATTATGTCAAAATAGTGTTTAAAATATATGTTTTAAAAACATTCTCTCTAGTTTATAAATATGATGCCCAACCATCAAACATAAACATTCAGTACAGACATATGAGAGGATACACCTAAAATATCTTAATAATCCTATGAATTGTATTATTTAAATATATTTTTATGCGTATTAATTAATTTATAATGATTAATATATAAATAAATAAAAATTTTAATTATATAATTAAAAAATCAAATAAATATGATAGTATTATTATTTAATTTTTTAATTTTATATATAAATTATTTATATAAATTATTATGAATCAATTCACACACAAAAATACGTGCAAATAGCAAGTTTTCTAGCCATATATGTCATACATGGTTAGTACGAATGCGAAAAAATACAGTCCAGACGTACAGGAGGAGGCACCAAAATTCCAAAATATCATAATAACCATACATATGTCAACCATACATATGTCAGACAGTGTTGGTACGAATGGATGTGGTTTTACTAGGGACACATAATATTTTAAGAGATATATATATAAAATTGTTTGTAAGAAACATATTGCAAGAGATGTGAAAATTTGCACACATAAACACAGAAATTTTTTATCAAAAAAAAAAAAAAAAAACACAGGAATTTCACATATATATGCTTGCATGGAGAAGTGATTAGATGAGGACAACAGTTGAGCAATCAAGTCGCTTAAAATCTTTCTTCATGTACTAAATCTTTATTGGTGAATTATATGTTACCTTAGTAAAAAGGTGTATTTTGTACATTTTTTGTGATGACCGGTGAGGATCGTGCCATAGATTGTGAGATGCATTAATGCATCAATCACCTATGATGCAATATAATAATATCTAATTTTAAGAAAATTTAAAAATATAATTAAATATATTTTAAAAATTAATTATCATATATTGATAATATAAAATTATATTGACAGTATAAAATAATTTTATACTGTCAGTATAATCAAAAAAATTTATCAATATAATTTTAATTATCATATATTGACAATGTAAAATTGTACTGGTAGTATAAAATAATTTTATACTGTCAGTATAATCAAAAAATTTTATCAGTATAATTTTAATTATCATACACTGACGGTATAAAATTATACTAGTAGTACTGTAAAATTACACTGATAAAATTTTTTTACACTGTCAGTGTATGATAATTAAAATTACACTGATAAAATTTTTTGATTACACTGACAGTATAAAATAATTTTATATTACCAATATAATTTTACACTGTCAATGTTTGATAATTAAAATTACACTGATAAAATTTTTTGATTATACTGATAATATAAAATTATTTTATACTGTCAATATGATTTTATACTGTCAGTGTATGACAATTAATTTTTAAAATATATTTAATTATATTTTTAAATTTTCTTAAAATTAGATATTATTATAGTGCATCATAGATGATTAGTGCATTGATGCACTTCACAATCTATGGCACGATCCTCACCGTTCATCACAAAAATGTACAAAATGCACACTTTTACTATGATACCATAGCATGCACCATCTTTATAAAGTATATTTATCTGAATTAATTTTTTATTTTATAAATAAACTCATTTAAAATATTTTTTTATGTGAATATACCATTTCCGATGAGAACAACTATCAAACAAAAACGTGTCAATAACTCAATATGGCAATATATGTTCTTGTTGCGTGAGGGTCTCACCATTCCTGTTTGGCATTACCTTTGCAAGGCTATCCGTTTTGATTTTCATACGAAGTTCGTAATTCAAACGAATGGAGAAGCGTGAGAACTGAGAACAAATAAAACAAGCAAAGATACTTTCACTGGTTAGGTTTTGCACATCTATTAGATATTGGTGAACTAGTTCAACCTAACAAGACACTGTTGACAGCTCTAGTTCTAACGTTTAAGTGACGTTGATAATTGTTATTAGAGGGAAAAAAAAAGGACATTCATATCATAATATTGGAAGCATTTACGTTGGTGTAGTGTACTTCATTGAACACTAGTGATCCATTAATTTACAGCCATCTAGATAAATTATAAGATATTGTAATGGCAACGATTTGACAAGGCTACGCTTCCATATGCGGGCTATGCGTAGAGTGATGCTACTGGCGATGAAGACTTAATAAATAGATATTGTGCTTGTGTAAACTTACCTTGGAGGTCAGCTTGCACAGTGGAATGGAGAAGCAACGCGTCTATAAGCTGTGTTAATATATTTGACCATTCCTTTGTTGGGACTGTCCGTGTTAGGACCAATGAGGAGAGAGCGGAGACTATAACGAATTTTGGTGATGAATCCTAGTTGTTGGGCTTTAAGGTGGAAGTGTTGTCCCTTCCCCTCCCGTGGGCTACGAACATCCAAAAAAGTGGGTGGTCCAAGATTTGCTACAGATATTTGTATTGTAGGGTGGATGGTTATGAAAGCTCTGATTACTGGGCAGGGTCATCCATGCGTTGTAGTGGACCGTGTCATATTGATTTTGTTGAATGAAAGTTGACCACCAAGGATACAAATTGATCCTGGGTACAAAGCACATTCTCCAGCAAACTTAGTGAAACGAAAGACAAGAGATTGTGATTGTAGTTAAATTTAAAAATAATATCGGACCCAAAAAAAGAGAGAACAATTAATATGTGAAACTCATTAGAAGTAAAAAGAAAAAGTTGGTGTTTGTTTTCGATGTTATCATTTGTGATTGAATAATGAAATTTGAAAATTAAAGTTGGGCATATTCATGATGTTGTTCATGTAGTTAACTGCCGATTTAGTTAAGAAATTGTGATTGTGCATGTCCGCGTTATTTGAATTGAATAGGAATTTTTTAAATATAATGGTTTTATTCTAATTTGTTTTGGAAAAAACTTTTTTATTCCAATAGTTATAAGCGAAAAAATTTAATTTCATTTTTCACCTCCTTCAAGAAACATAAAATATAGTATATAGTATTGAAAGCTTCTTCTTTCATTTTTTTTTTTAAAAAAGGTAATTTAATCATTTAGATCAATTTAAATTTTTAAATACGGATCAATGAATTAAAAAAAAAAAGCAATTAAAAAACCTAAAAGAAAAAATTGTTTATCGATTTTGTTATAGGTCCCCGGCAGTGATAATTTCAACTGCAATAGACTTTAAGGCAGTGGCTTTAAAAAAAGGGGGGGAGATTGACATGATGCAGTAACCTAATGTATTCCACGACCATTAAGTAATACAAAATTTGTTATTTTTTATGGCCATATGAGTCCAAAAAGCAATCACAGAATACACAAAAAATAAAAAGCTAATTAAGAGCAAACTACACTCAGTAGACATGAACGTTCAACGTTGCGGGGTCATCGGCAGTGATCTCAAATAGACAAACTTGACCTGGTTTCAAGTTGCATTTAGATAGGAAGTATGTCCACCCTGCAAATAAACACCTAGTACCTTTGTTCTTGTAGCGCTTGAACTTCAGTGGCCAACCTTTGGTTCCATGGCGAAGCAGAACATTGTGCTCGTTGTTCTCATTGTCCTTGAAGATGGGGACATTAGCCTGTAAACGGAAGACACGGTGAAAACGCGACATTGAAACGTATGGAAAAAATAAAAATGGAAGAAAAACTTTGACCAATATCCTAGCAGACAATTTTCCCAGAGTTATATCCATCACAAAAAAGGGATTGTTGGACTGGAATTTGTTCACAACTTTTTGGGCTTTTGTGCTTTTAGGGGTGTTAAGGCAGTGTTTCCCTGCATAAAAGCTCCATCCTACAATTGCAGTATAAATGAATAGGATGAATGAAGAGAAGTTCATATCACAATGCAAAGGAGAAGGGTAGCAACCAAACCTTTTTTTGCAACCGGTGGGAGGCCATCTTCATAAGTTGGTTCAGCTTTCACATTGTAATTTCTGCTATAAGGAATTTCACACGTAATACGGTCATGTATGTGTGCTGCAAAGTTGCCCGATCCATGATGCTGAAAGAAAATACAAGAACCAAATTCTAGTTGATAGTAATTGTAGAACTCCACCCAGCCATCTGTGAACGTCACTCTCCCTGATTGGTCCCGAGCGATGTACAGTTGCCACTCAGTCCCAGTTGGAACCGTCAACATGACGGGATTTGTTAGTGTATCTCCATAAGCCCTGGTAAATTTTTCGGGCAAATTCTACCAAGATTTCATAGCAATAGAGATGTTAAAGCATAAAAGGGATAGTGGTGTGGATTTAGCAAGAAAAACTGCAAAGTTCATATGCTTACCATTATGTGGGTGTGCTGTTCCATAAGGGTCTTGAAAAAATGAAAAGGCAAGGCTTGTGGGCGTGCTTCCATGGTTTGAAAGTACGACTGAGTGAATGGCAACAGACGCATAGACAAGGGAGGAGGTTAGTGCCGGTTAGGGTTAAGAGATATAAAGTGAAGGGAGGTTATGCAGATTTTGATAAGGTAGTAAATGAAAATGCAGTGGGTTGTGTCTGTCAATCAACTCACGTTAGTTATGCAGCTTTGACTGAGTATGTACAAGAATTAAAAAAGCTGACGAGGATCTTAATTTCCAATATTGGAAGCAAAAAATCTATTGTCATCATTATCCACTAGCATCTCCCGCAAGCATACCGCATAGAGGCTTTTTAGGCAACAGTCACTCGAGCAATCAATTTTGGAAATGTGGCTTCCGTGTGTTCGCAATTTTTTTTTTTTGGTCATGTGTGTGTTTGCATTTTGTTTAGGCTGTTTTCATTTTGGACCATTATTTTATAATGGCCTAATCCTTTTTTTTTTTTTGTGTTGGATGGAAATAAGATATGCATTACAACAAAGCCCAACATAAGTGGGAGCATAGAAGGGATTAATATTCACAACCTATAAGAAAGGGACCGTCACTCACTGGGGTCCAATCAAACCAAATGCCCAACAACCGAAAGAACAACCTAGGATTCAAATCATGTATGAAATTAAGAAATTTTTTTGACAAAAAAAAAAAGCATCAAATTTCAATGGAGGCATGCATACAATACAGCACATTGGTGGTGGAGGCAGAAGCAATTTATTATTTGTTTTTTAATTATTTATGAAGACTATTAATATATTTTATTATAGTGATCAGCAGTCGCTTGTATTATTATTGTTGTAACTATTAGTTAAATTAAGACTATTATTATATTAATCATTAACTGTTATATCAATAACTAAAATTATGTTAAATATTATAAATTAATATTAGTTAATAATTTTTTCATAATACTTATTCTTTCTCAAATTGTTAACTTAATTATTATTCTTATTCAACTAATACTTCACTATTATTTGCAGAATTAAATTTGTTAATTGTTTACTTTAGTCGGGGTGATGTCGTTGCTAGTATAAGCTCTGCCTAAGTCCACATTTTCAAGGGGTGACCTGGAAGGGAGTTGAGAATCAACATCGATCACAATGGTGATAAATCCAATTATTATTGGTCCTTCAATAATTTTGTCATGATTATTTATGTTTATATTTTTATTATCACTTATTACTCATACCGAATTACACTGCAAATTTTTGTTGACATATACAAGCAGTTAAATGATTTGTTAATTTGAATATAGGCTAATGACATTTATTGATCGTACGTTGAGAAGCAATTATTTCATTATTTTTTGTGTAAAATGCAAAAATCATTATTTTTTATTATTGGTCTCATTACCTAAATAGAATGCATTCGTCGAGGGTTAAAATGACACCAAATCCCGATGAATATTGAATATTGTACTCTACACCATAAGCTTTACATTATAACCATCCAGATATAAATAAAAATATTGTAACAGTTTAGATCTGATCATGTAAATATAAGATAATAACATGTAATATCGAACCATATATATACCTCAGGTCATCAGGTTTATCATTTAATGATTAAAAATTGTGTGAAGTTATGAAAATATGAAATAAAAAATATAAAAATAAAATGAAATTCATGTGAACAGTGACAAAGCGCATGTACTGAAATTAAGAAGTAAACAAAAAAGGTAAAATGTTTCCATGTTAATTAAGGTAAGCATGAGATAGAAATATTCAAGTGATAGGAATAAAAATAAATGAAGAGCATATGAAAGAAAATAATTTCAATATTTTGCTATTGTGTTAAAACATGGTAGGATAACAACAAAAACTTAGTCTAGTGGAAGGCATCAGATCAATCCCCACAAAGGCCTTAACAGTGTTTCAATTTTAACTAATAAATTTAATATTTATTTTATTTTATTTTTGTCTTATATGTCATAATAGAAAACAGAAAATATCAAAATATATAAAGGAAAGAGTACTGCATATTAAGATTAATTATGATATATTATCAGTGTAAAATAATTTTACTTTGTCATCCAATTATATATTTCTATTCAAAAGACTTTCTAGATAGTGAGTAATTCAGTTAAACATCTTTGCTGATATAATAATATATGATTAGATATTTGTAAAAAAAATATTTTCACTGATAATATATCAAAATTAGATTCCTATATATTTGCCTTTTTTATATTTTATTAAAAAAATTGCTATATCATAGAGATAAATAATAAGTTTTATTGAACATAAATTAATATTGAGTATAATAAAGTAATTAAGAATTAAGAAACATTTAATATAATTTATTAAATGAATGCTTTTACAATGCTTTATGGAGCACTAATGCTCCAAAAAAATTTTCTCTCAGCGATGTACCATAGAACTTTCTCCTAAAAATCCATCGATGCACCCCCCAACTGCTTCTCCAAAATTTCTTGCCGGTCACCCTCTCTTCCTTACAGTCAATGGTTTTGAAGGTGCCTTCTCCAAAATTTTCAACACTTTTTTTGCTAAGCACCACCATTTCTGTTCAGCAGCCACCATTATTATCTACTGAACAGCCATTACTTCCACCCAATAGCCAAGCATTCTTCCACCAAGCCTCTCTATTTGCATCATTGAAACTGATGCTTGCAGAGGTAGGGGTTGAAACCAGGAATCAATAGTGGGGGAAGGACTTGTGGTGGACGCCGGTTGCACATGCGGCAACTAAAGCGAGTAACGGATGGAAGAGGTGATGGGGTGGGTGATGAGGGAAGAGGCGGTGGTGTTGAGTATTGAGATTGGGGGAGGTGGGATAACTATGGTGGATCGGTGGCAAAAATTTCTTATGGTAGGTAAGATTTATTTGAATAAATCTAAACCGTTTGTATTATTTTAATTAATATTTGATGGTTATAAATATTTGGTACATTATAATTTATAGTGATCCATGGACCAATGTAAACACTTCCTTATTAAATTATAATTAATAAATATTATTATCTATGAATGTTTTATTTTGTGTAAAACAATATCTTATTGTATAGTTCTAAAATTTTATCAAATTTTATACTATTAGGTTTTATCCCATCAAACCTGTCAAAGAAACAATCTTTTTTGTTTAAATACGGACATCTTAATAATTATTTTCTTCATGATTTCCTCTTTGATTCCACACTCATTATCTCCCACAATTTGGGAGATAATCTCTCATCCTCCTTCTCCATAATCTTATAATTAAGAAAAGGATCATCATGTATATATTTTGCAATTAAAATTATTAAACAGGTTGATTTATAATTATTAATAGTTGAATTTATAAAATTATGTGTAAAACATATTTAAACTACATGTTATGATTTAATTTGTCCAATTTAGCATGAGTTTTAAAACCTTGTATGGAAAAGTGACAGTATAAAACTTTCTTTGTTAACACGTCTGACTTATTAATAGTATACATAGATATTATCATTGACAGACCATATTAGAACCATCTTTGAAAGCGGTTTAAATTTGTCTACAATTCCATTCTCTCATTTCAATCTCAAATTGATATCAACACTTATTACATCTCTGTTCAGTTTTACTAAATAAGTGGCACTAATTAGCAATCGATTAAGCATTTAATGGAGGTCAATTAAGTATCAATTATGTAAAAAATCTCATAAAATTCTTCAAAATTGTTTTCCCGATTAAAAGGAAATCGGAAAGATTTTCAGTATTTTAAACTGTCGGAAACTAATTAGTAGAATTTTACAAATTAAAACCTAAATTGAAAGGCTGAAAGATTGACACCTTTTAAATTATCTACTAAAATTGCCAGTAAAGTAGATTATCACTTAGAAAGATTGCCATATTTTAAATTACTTGTAATATTAAATACAGTGTTTGGTATACAGAGGTAATTTAAGTTATAATTGACATTACCTTGTTTCATATATCTAAAAGATTACTTGGTAATATATGCATTAAATTAACATAAAAATAAATAGTTTATAATAATGATAAATAGTTTATTATTATTATTATTATTATTATTATTATTATTAATTAATTAATTAATTAATAATAACTATTGATTAATAAGAATAAGAAAATATAATTACTAATTATGATTATAATAGTTAATTTTATTAACAATTATTATTAAATAATAATTAATAATATTAATAATTATTATTAATAATTAATCATGATGTTGATAATAATAATAATAATAACAATAATTACAATAATTAATAATTAATTTCATTTTTAATAATAATAATAATAATAATAATAATAATAATGTGAGGATTGTCACTTTGATGGTAATCAACATTACCAAGTTTTAAGGGGTCCACATTATCACATAGATGGTAATCCACATTATTTTGGAAATCTGAATTATTAGTCATATTCTCCAACCAAACAGGATAATGTTATGGGCCCAATTAAATCAATCAAATATTATCAATAATCCAGATGAATTACCCCATCACAAACGCTACCTAAATCCAATTCGGGCTAGATCAGGACCGTGTAGAATAGTCAACTTCCACCTCATGTTTTGGACTGTCGGTTGTTTGTTTACTTTAAAGTTTAAGATGTTATCTTAACGCCTTATATCTAAAAATTAAATAATTTCATAAAACTATGAATTAAGATAACAATTTGAAAGAACTTAACTATCCCGTTTATTTTTAGTTCACAACCTTGGTAAAGTTGAGTTATAAGATGGTCAACCTCTGTTTTTTTTTTTTTTTTTTTAAAATTCAGCATAAAATAAATTATTTGTAGTTTATATCTACTCATTGTTTTATAAATTTGTGTTGAGATTAATTTACATTCACTGCTAGTGTGAAAGACTGATTTTATCCCAATAGTCCAATTTTATATTGACTCTGATCGACATGAGCTAAGATTTCAACAACTGTTACCAATTGATAAAAAGTCACAATAAAATGCTTGTGTAAATTTAATTATTTGTTTGTTTTAATTTATCAGTATTTATTAAACATAAAATATTTGATAAATAGGAATAAATGTCGTAAATTGCAATTCCTGTATTGAATTTGATGTATAACGACGAAGTCTTCCATTTTATTGTTGCGTCGCATATTGTGATAGTCATAGAGTGTGAATAAGTTCAATAATATTTATTTCATAATTTATATTTAGTCAAAAACAAGATTGTTTATAAATAAAAAGTTGTAGTTGTAATGAAACAATGATTCCGAAGAGGTAAAATAAAAAGTTGTAGTTATTATTTATTATTCGGTATTGATAATTTAATATTATTAAAGATACACTAAACGGAAGCTAGTAAATTAGTAGAAGTATTGTAAATATAGGAATAATTAGTGTATGTAATTTCATATGGAAGGACCTTCTTTTTCATATTTTAGTTGTCTCTCATAGTTTATTATTTATGTAGTGACAAGAATTGCATTATATTTGATTTCTTAAATTACGCTGAATGAAAAACATAGCCCATTTATGAAAAAAAATATTCATTGGCTGTATGGGGGGTTGCAAAGGTGGATGGCCTACTCAATTGTCATTTTGTGGTTTTACCCTAAACCGGTCGTTTCCCGTGGCCACATACAGAAACTAGCTAAACTAATCTCCCCATGCCTTATATTGTATATAAGCCTAACATCCCAAAAGAGTCGTCACAAAAAAATCCATCTCCATCGAGGTTTAGCTAAGCCAACTTTGGAGATCCACCAAACGATTTGTACATAGCAACTCACCGACCACCCCAGCATGGTCGAAAGCAAAAGACATACGTGGTCTTTAGAGGACGTGTACCTAGAATTTACAAAAGCTGGCCCGAATGCCAAATGCAAGTTGATGGCTTTAGCAGCCAAGCCCACCAAGCCTTCAACAGTAAAGCTGAGGCTGAGATAGCTTGGGCTAACTACTTATGCACAACAACGAGAGGTAAAGACGTGTTCGACGTAGTTGCAGGCCCAGTTGGTCCACCTGAAGGGATGGTGGAAAACAATATGGAGATTCAAAACATGGGGAGCACTGGGACAATATCACCTCCTCAACTTGCACCCGCGGTTCCATCAGAAAGCGCAACAAAATCGTGCATCCCGGCTTTTGTCGTGGTCTGCATAGCGTTGGCTCTACTTTTGTGGTTGGCTATAAACTTCTTCAATTAGCTTGACTGTTTCAGTTGTATGTACGGTTATGGGTAACCTTTAGCTGCTGCTAATCTTGTTGTTGTAAGCTATTAACTTGGTGTTATTGCACTTAACTACTGTGAGATTTTGGTTTGTATTCAGGGTGCAGGGCTTGAAGAAATGGTTTTTTTTTTTTTTAGTAGATTTAGTTTTATGAGGCTAGATGTTGACGGTTAATGTTTTTTCATAGCATGTCATTATTCTACTCATAGTAGTAGTCACGAGGGTGGGGATATGCGTTGGGTAAGTTATTGAAGAAGAATGTTGATACCTTGTTTATTATTGCACTCGCTCTAAATGTTAGCAAAGTAACAGTTATGGATTGTCATGCTAGATATCATAATGAATGAATACGTGTTTAATGGATTACCTCATGGTTTAAGGTAAGCAAAAGCTATAGTTGCGTAGGAATATAGTTGATGGTTGGGCTTTATCAAAAAAAAAAAAAAAAAATTGATGATGGTTGCCATGTGTTGTGGGCCAAGGTGAAGGAAGGCACGTGGTTGGCTGTACGGAGAAATGACAAGCATTTTGATACGCTTATTCAATGTTGATTGTGTTTGGTTTGATAATGTTTCTCGAACAGTTAATCAAATAATGCAAAATATATATCTAAATCTTAAAATTAAGCAGAGGTGGGCGGGAAAATTTACCGCTCTATTCCATTACTTCCCAGCATACAACGCTAAGCACAAGATTACCCCTAATGTTGATCACTATGGACGCAGGTTTTATTTGATGTGATAAGACAATACACTGCATTTGAGGATATTATGCTTGAGGAAAATCCCCATATCTGGCAGAAAACTGGCTGGCAAGTGACCGAAAGGCCTGCTCTATGAGATTCGAAGGATTATATTTGTCCTTTTTCTTCTTAGAAGGTTTTCAAGCCGGGTGCGGGTATTACATATCGTCCGATGCACTAAGCCATGTTTAGCCTTTCCCAGTCCCGGTTAAATCGTGACAGACGCAGATTGCCTTTATTTACACACAAAATTTAACTTAGTGTTGGCAAATAAATTGTGATTGAGGGTGGCCATAGACAAAACACGTCATTGCGTACCTTCAAGTACAAGTGTTTATGGGTTAATTGATAAATAATATCATTTAGCAATTATAAATGAAGATATATTGTGTAACAATAATAATTAAATCCATTCAAAAAAATTATTTAATAAATAAAGTATTTGCTGTAAGGGAAAATTCATTAATTATATTAAAAAATATGAAATAAGGATCACTCATGATCTTGAGTGTAATACGTAACAATGTTAAATAATAACCAATAATAATATTATAAATTAAATTATAAAAACAATATTAAAAATACAAAAAATAGCAGTAAGTTCAATGACAGAAAATATAAATATAATAATAAAAGCCAAGTATTAGTTTAATAATCTAATAATTAATATCACAAGTTGGGGAATAATAAGTATTATTTAAAAATTATTAACTATTGCTATTAACATTTAATATAATAATAGTAGTTAATATAATAGAAAAAAAAAGATTAAAATAATAATAATGATCTTAGTCGAAGGCTGAGGCCCAGTACTTTGCCTCATGTATGCCAACACTGTCACGTCATGTCATCACCCAACCATGCCAATTGTTACTAAATTGTAATGATGGAAAAGGGAATATATTTTTATATTCCTGAACTGGGGTGATTCTATGGATTCGGCAGGTCTTTCTCCTATACCCCCTTGGATACCTAGTTTGTGGACCCACATCAACAACACACTTTCAACAAGCCTTATCAAACTTGGCCCGTAATCCATCCCCCCATAAACAAGCCTTATCGAAGGAGAGGGTTTCTCCTACCCATGCACTGTTATGGAGAAGACATTAAAGTGGTTGGGCTAGGCAACTCTGGCGTACTCGAAGCCCGTAGGTTGCATGTCATCCACCAATAGGAGTATGCACCTTATGAGCACTCGACCAATATTTACAAAAACTCGTTCATCCCATGTCGTACTTCCCGCCATTTTGCTCAAACTCTTGCACCTATTCGAGACCTTTGTGAAGGAAAAACCTTCGCTGGACGTAATCTGACTCGCATTAAATGTGATAAGACACCGTCACTCAACTCACCCCTTACAAAGATGGATTGTTCTGTTGCACCCATTCTCCTTAAAACCAGCAATACTAAGACTTGTAACCACATAGTCATTGTTAGTGTCCACAACCTAAGCATTTCAAATCATTTCAAAGCTTTTACTAGTTCACAGGAGATGGAAAACATTGGCCAACTTGGACTGCATCCGGAGGAGGGGACAAATGAGAGCCAAGGGTAAAACACTTTCAGCATCACCTTGTTGTCAATGACCTTAGTTGTATTTATTGTTGTATTTAATGCATTGTGTGATCAATGTGTAGATGCTTTGATAGTGGCCCATGCATGTTGAAAGAACCCCGACCAAATGCTGAGCCACCTCAAGAAGAGTGCATCGGCGAAGTATACTTACCATTTTTATGGGTGTTGCCCTTACCATATAGTCGATAACCATTACCTTTATAGCAAGCATACCATTTCTCAAAATTGGCTTATTTTAACAGGGAATAATTGTTGAGGGTGGTCAGCAACCTCAACCAATGGACTCTCTCTTGGCCCTACCCACGGTGCTGGACAAGCTCATCACCATCATGGAGGTGAGGTCTCTTCTAATATTCTGTCTGTGAGTATGCATGTGTCTTAAAGTTGGCATTCGTATGAATGTTTTCTGAGAAGCACGTTAACAAGTGTGTTGTGACTAATATCAGTTTGAAAAAGTAAAAAGAAAACCTTCATTTGTCACTCTATAAATTTTTTGCCTTTCTAATGTCACTAAAATTTGTGTTTTGTTTATTTATTTTCTTCCTTACAAAAGGGTCTCGATAGTTGTATGACAAAGCTGGAGGCGACAAATGAAGAGATCTTGGGACTAATGAAGCTCTATGACTTGCTTAATTTTAAACCTGCATCTTCGCATTTGGATCGTCAGGACCATTGTAGTCGTCGCAAAATGAAAGATGGTTAGACCCAAACCATAGGCCAGGATGGGAGCATGAGCAAAAAGAATGTTGCTTCAAGTGAGCAAAGCCAACAAACTTGTAAGCTCAGCATTGTTCCCTCCTTTAGTGCACGTGACAAGGGTAAAGGCCCTCTTGACCTCCACAACCTGAATGTCATTGTCCCAAACTCTGATGATGAAGATGATGTATTTGTGAATGAAAGTTTGTCCACTCCGAAGATTTCCACCTCAATGAGCATCTCCGTTGGAGATGCTTATACTGAAAGTTGTTGGGTTAGTGGCAAGCCTAAGAATGTAAAGCAAGCAACTCAGCTTGGATCGGCAAGTGCTTACACTCAATGGTCTCAGGTTACCATGTTCACCAACTTTTGAAATTTTGTCAATGTTCCCTTACTTTTTGAAAGCTAGCTGAACCTAATAAATATGGCTTTATTAACTATACAGGATGCAGATGCCGAGCTTAATCTATCAAAATCACCAATAGGAAGAAATTTGTTCATGACATAGTCACCTGCAAAGAGAACCCCTAAAAGAGCTCGTGCACAAAGAACATCGAATATAGAAGGTTGGGGAGGAAAGGATCCCACCCCACACCACAGTGTCAGGTCTATGATGCCGCAAACTAGGTTAAGGAGGAAGGCACCTAGACCGACACCGAAACCTCCAGCTGCTCTAATACCCAAGGTGTGCTGAAAAAAAACCCCTCTCATACCTAAGCCCATTCATGTTTGCATAAATCCTTGCTTCCATAAATGTTTAAATGTTTTATTCTCACAAATCATTCGGTTTGTAATGTTGAGCAGAGCTTTAAGACCTACTTCAGACCTACTCCGGAGATGGGACTTAGCAAAAATGATTGTCAAATTGCCATGTTCCTTTTTGGAGTAGATCTAGATGTCAGGTTATCACACTTGGCCATATACTTTTCAGTCTTCTCCGAATTTGGAATGTCAACTTTGTTAAATAATGAAATGACACTTTAACGTTGTCTTAATTTAGTGAACTGCTATTCACATATGGAAATATGTATATCCCTCAAGCTGTGTTCCTATCTATTTGCCTGGGAAGGACTCCCCACCAAGATGTAACGTAGCTTGCTTCTGCATGTAAATTGTTGAGTGCTGATGTGGTTGATGAAAATTATTTACTCATATCAACTCGTTGAACATGTAGATAATAAACTGCATGGCTTTGAAAACCACTCTACTTCAAAAGCATGGGCCCTTGATAACCACTTGGTGTTTTCCAACATCGTTTGCAGTAAACAACCGAAACCTATTTTTCGTAATCTGCACTTAGTCCAACTCTATACCTACCTAACACTTATATTCAATGTTATTTTTAGGATGATGTTTTGTTCGGGCTCCACCTTAATCAACTGATGGACAGATATGCTAAGATGCCATCCACTCTTTTCCTCCAGCATGTAATTCCTACTCCCTTCGAATATTACTTGCCTCTGAATGGCCCTTGAAACTACATATTTATTAAGTTAAAATCCTCTATATTTTTATAGGTGTATGTGCCATTCTTTGAGCTTGGAGGCCATTGCTATTTAATGGTCATTAGCTTTAAAGACCAAAAGATTTTCTCTTTGGACACCTTTCCCTCTGAAGAGAAAGTTGCAGATAGGCAAAAGAATATGCTTATTATGGTTTGACCTTAGCACTTTCACCCTTACTGAAAGATTATCTTACTTTCATGGTGGTTCATATGATGACCACTTTGTATATGTTGCTCTGTTTCAGTGTGGGATTTTGTCACAAATGATAGCTTTGCCTCAATTTGTGAATGATTTTCTGAATGATCCTCTAAATCTATCCACATGGGAAATTGTACATTGCATGGGCATCCCTAATAGGGGTAATAGGTAAACCGTCACTAAACTATGCATATGAATTAATTAAACCCATCAAGCGTTCACCTGAACATTGTATTCAAACGTACAATTCCTATTAATGATGCTGCTGTGTGGATTATGGCCTAGCTAGATATGCAATATGCATTTACCTCAAACCTACCTGGAGTGGTAATGATCTTAATTCATTGCATTACCAATCTCAATTATCTTTAATCTTTTATGTTATCTGATTTTGAAACCTGAAAACTGACATTAACACAACCTAATGTCAACAGATAAATGATCCTCGAGTCCACATGACAAGTGCAATTAAACTCGTGTGTGCAGCCATCAATGAACAGTGCACATATGCGGAAGCAGGGGCCCAGATCCTTTAGAATGCAACTGTTACTGAGCAAGTTTGTTAGCTGTGGTTGGTTGGCATGAATATTTTGGTGATTCGACTTTTGTTGCATCTGCTTGCGTAGTAAACTAATCAGGACTCATGTATTATCCGTGGTAACTTATGTTTTGGCTGCAGTTCGTATGTCTTTGCAGATTAAGTTGTACATGCTAAACTCCTTAGGTTTGGTTGGGCTTAAATTGCCTTAATGTGATGAATAGGATATTATGGTTATAGTTATGCTAAACTCGTCTGATATCCCAGTTACTGTTGCTGTTATGGTTAATGCTAATATTTTATTAGTCCCTTAAATCATGGCTAAAGTTTCTTTTTTCCACAACCCCCTCCAGAGGCCAAGCCCACCTCCCACCTTAGCTACGTGTTTGTTAGTCTCTATTCGAATATTTTCATGGACATTTGTTCACATTTATTCCCCTGTTCACTTTTCTCGGTTCAATGAACATAGCATTTAACTGTGTGTAACCCAACATAAGGATTTTAAAAAATTAATAACATTTACATATTAATGGAAAACAAATATTTTAATTTGTATGGTTTTATATCTTTTTTATATTTTGATAATTATAAATTATTATAAATATTGTAAATATTTATGAATATGGCTACATCAAATGCTCCTACCAATCAAAGAAATTAATTTCATCCAAATATTATTTAATATTATAAATGATAAATTACATGGAATAAAGTGTTCAACTTGAAATTTAAAAAAAGACCACTTATTAAAGATCTCAAAACTAGGTACTAAACATGATCAAACTGAAAGACACACTTCCGAATTTTATGTCTCCACTTTTCCCGTTACATTGTAGCATTAAAATGAATATCACAAAAAATAATTGCTAAATGATGAAAATCCACTTATTTCTAGCCCATATATAAAAACTAAGTATTGCCTGGCATGAAAATTTAAATGTTTATTTGATTCTTTTTACAATCGACATTTGACCTTATTTAATTATTTATGTCGCTTCATAATTTTTGTTTGCAATATTACATGCATTAATCTTGTATGTAGATATTATACTTTTTATTTCATGAAATAATTATGTTTGTGGTCATAAAATAGAACATGTTTTTAAAGAATCAATTTGAACTAACTTTCATTATAATTACCACATGGTTCTGGCGTTGCACATGGCACTGACGAGACACAACTAACGCCCACTTCACAAATGTCCAACCTCTTATTAATTTGAAACTACATGCTATACAATTAAAGAATATGTCATAAACAATGATACAGACAAATTACGTTTTATACCCATTTCAAATTTTTTTTTACAAATTAAGATTAGCATGTGCAGCTAGGTAAAAATAAATCGATTCCTTGTTTCAGTACCATTAGTATGGCTATGCAGGACCAACTACTTACACCAACATCAGCGGTCATAAATTTGGTCCAAACTTAACTAAAAATTTTTGTTCACCACTCCCCCCCATCCAAAATATAGCCCGCCCCACAAGTATCATAATAGTTATCAACCACATACTGAACTGCACCCAACTACTTTGTCCAACTATCACACACATACTTTCGGCCCAACTTTAGATTGCTATTTTCTATACCACTCACTCCAATTATCTAGCACCTACTGCATTGGGCTGTTTCTTATTGCTATTGAACCCACCTCATTAATTTTTGTTTATCAGTGCAACATTTTCAGTAATGCAACAAAAAATTAATAAAATTCCAACACCAACGTTCTTCTCGTGGCCTGCCATCAAATTGGGTGGAATTTCGTTCTCAAATTTACCTCAACTATTTGCAACTACACAAACAACAATAATGTCGTGAGTTCTCAAATACTAACAGCCACCATTCAATCAGAATCATTGTTGACCATATCAAATGCCTACTCCAATACCTTACCCAATTCAGATGCTCAATTGGAAGTTCCAACTATTGTTTGAATTAACCTACAAACTCAAGCCACCAAACCACCTCACCCAACTTAACTACATATAATTTCCCATGTCAACTGGGCTGTGCTCACTTTACTAAAACCCCCTATACACAAACGCCAATCCACCGCCATCATATGCATGCTTTTCGACAACTCATTCACAAATGGAATCTGCACCACAAGATTATAATATTCAAGCCACCAACACTTTAACATGAGCTACAAATAACCAAACACCACAACAAAAAGCAACTAACCAAAACAAAATATCAACTTCCAAGTTCAAACACATCAACCTTCGGGTTTAATCCTATAAACTAACAAACAACTATAAACATCAAAGTTCAAAACATAAATTTGGCTAAAAGTTATGCATCCACCGACTAGGACATATGAGGTTGCTATTCTCCATGTTGGTATTCCCTGCACCACGGCCATAAAATTTTACAAATGAATACACGAAAAATTTTAATGATTCCCAATCATGAATTTTTTCAATTTCAAGTACAAAAAATTTAACACTTGCCTGCGGGTTGAGCATAACACTTGCTATATTAGCCCTCTCGAATCAATTTTTTGCCTAACCATCCTCCTAAGTTGACCTCTACAGTCAACCTGCAAAAAAACAAAAATAATTCTTTATTACTAAACTGCCCTTTACATTGCCAAAACTCTTACTTGTCACTATTAGTTCATAGGTACTTACATCTCCATAGAACTCCTCCTCTTCAGCAGCGTGCTCAACAGTTTCATCTAGAAGCTTTGCTGTCATCCGCTAATACTTGCAGGTTGTCCTTCGGTGTCCTACACGGTTACACAAGCCACACCGTCGTCTTCGTTTTCCCTTTGTCTAAGCTGCAACAAACAAACTTGCACATCCCTTTATTCGAACAGCTACTGGATCCTTCACTCCTGCAGAACACATACCAGCTTTTTCCCCTAGGCCCGCTACCAATCCATGCTTCAGCTCTAGTTGCAAAGTCTCATTTGCAACTTTGTCCCACATGTCATAATAATCTTCATCCAAAACACAAGCTACTTTGGCTAGTCTTTTACAATGATGGACAAAAGAGCTAACACGTGATATGTACAAAAACACTATCCCCCATTATTGGATCCTGAATAATTTGACTTTCAATACATTGCTTTGCTTTTTTCGCCCATCTATCAAGCACAAGACTCTTTGGCAACTCACCAACATCAAGATGTACCAGGACTGCAATAATGTGAATACAGGGATGTCCAAATGATTCCATCTGTAGGCATGAGCATTTAAATTTCATTACATCTGCACTATGGGCAACATGCCATGTCAACCTCGGCTTACGGTACTTACCCACTACATAAATACTTCCAAATGTTGTTTCTTTTACTTCCAAGATCTTCACTCTTATGGATTTCACCAATGAGGCACGATATAAGTAAAAAATATCAGGTGTAAAAATCATTGCACCTGATTTTTCCAAAGATTTCAACTCTGTTTGTAAGACAAGATGTCCATAACATGACTTCTAGTCAGCCACTAGCTCATTATCATGCAACTGTTCTAGTGCCATCTGGAAATGGGGTAAGAATTTTGTCAAATTGTATCTACCTTCCACAAACTTACCTACCTTGGCAGGCAATGACTCACATCTAGAAGTGGTCCTAATCCCTGCAAAAAACCTCCCCCTAATGTATGCAGTTGCCCACATCAACTTCTTTTTGTACAACTCCACTACCCACTCTACATCATGCACCCCACATTCTTCCACCATATCCTCCCACTTGGCCTCAAATTCATCAACCTCAATGTCTACCGATATACAAATCTTAAACAATTGTGTGAAGTGGGGATTACTGACATGTGTTGTGGCATTCCTCAATAAATGCCATGCACAGAGTCTATGGTGTGTAGCTGGAAAGGCAGTCTTAATCGCAAATTTCATTGCTTGATCTCCATCGGTTATCACAGATTTTGGAGCTTTGCCATCCATACATTCTAGAAATTATTGCGGCACCCAAAAATATGTTTCTCGATTTTCATCCGACACCATGGCACTCCCAAACACACATGTTTGGTTGTGATGGTTAACACCTGAGAAAACAATTAATGGAAGCTTATATTTGTTCCTTCCATAAGTAGCATCAAACGCAAGTACATCGCCAAACATTGAATAATCACTTCGACTAATTCCATCAGACATAAACAAATTTGACAATCTCCTTCCACCACCACATTGGAACCTCCAAAAGATCTGAGGCTCTGTCACCCCCAAACTTTCCAAGTACTCAAATGCTCCTTTCACATCTCCATTTTGCTGTTCTCGTTGCCTTTTAATTTGATTATACAAATCTCTTTTCCTAAACCCAACCAATTGAAACCCCCAGATTGCTTAGCAAATGATTGATATATTTTTGGTATGTTGATACCAATTTCTCACATATTATTTGAATGGGCTATTTCCGCTTGAAACATCTTCTTGTGCGACCTTAGCAACTCTACATACTTCGACCCCAGCAGCTCATGATTGTGATCATTGTTAAATATTGATACATACCATCAGCCACTACCATGATCCACCTTAATATGCATTTCAGCAGCACATCTATACCTAGTAACTATCTTATGCTCCCGTTTTCGATAAGTCTTTTGCAGCTACTTCTCCTCTCTAAATCCTTGTCTGCTACATACATATGTATATCTCACAATTTCTCCCTTACTATTCTTCACCATCTTGCTTCTTCTCACACTAAACCCATAGTTATGACTAAACTCATTATAAAAGGCATATACTATTGTGGATCCCTAAACTCCAATTGCATCACATCATTTGTTGTTAGCGATTCAAAGTCAAAATCCCATTTTTCACAAGTTAAATAATTCACTGACCCATCATCCCCCATGTCCTTCTTTACACCTAGCAACTCATCTTCCAAACCCTTCATATCATTACATATTAACCGTTATTACAAGCAAACACAAAATATCTAACAAAACACAATAATTTGTAACTATACACCTCTTATAAATTTACCTCAATATACGACAAATTGTTCAAGCATGTGCCTGGTAAATCACTATTGCTCTCATTCTGCTCCACCCTCTCTCTATTAGATGCCATTGTTCAGCTAGCAACCCTGAGATCAAAGACCATTTTATTTAACATATGAACTCCGATTCAAAGTAAATGTCCACCAGATTAACTTCATGGTGCATTTTTCAAACAAACAGCTCATATAACTATCTATTTTGAAAGTACCCTATCTATTGGTATGTAACACGAGAAAAATACAATAAAAAACAAAAGCCAACTCTGCACAACATTAAACCCTAACCAACTCTGCACAACTTATTGCGATTCATAATGCCGCACAACCTTTCGACCGGTTTGCAAGTAAACGCCAACAAAAGATTAGACCCAGCTTCGGAGTAAAGATAGATTAATCACAACAAGAGCAAGATGCAGATAGATCCAGCTTGGGAGCAACTTTATTTGCTATTTGCTATTTGCTTAAGCCAGAACAGGAGCAACTTTAATTTGTCAGCTATCGCGACTCTACTTGCTTGGAGCTGCCCCCTTTTAGCTAGCCGAGTTAAGTTTGTCTATGCGTCTTGAAACCCACCCGCAACCATTTTCATAAAGGGTTAAATGGACTTTTCATGCTTTTTAATTTTATTTTTCTTTTCTATAGACGGGTTGGAAAATGGATCACCAGTGTTCAATGAAGTACACCGGACCAACGTAAAAGCTTCCCATAATATTGAACATTTTTCCCCCACAGATTTTTTCATCAGAGACAATCATATTCAAATACTGTGGAGACACTTAAATATGAATGACTCTCTCAATTGAGATTTGCATCGTGGCTCATCATGTTATAATTAAGACCACTTTAAATTACTCAAGACCAGCAAAATCAACTAAAATTTAATTGAAATAATTTATTTAAAAAGTTAAACTTTTTTTTTGTGTGTACATTTGGAAAGTTAAACTAACTAACCTTTTAAAAAAACATTTTTTTAGGGTTCTAAATATTTTAATATGTTTTATATTATTTCATGTGAATTATTTTTTGTAGTCACTTACAGATGTATTATTTTTTTCAAGGTTCTAAATATTTTTAATATGTTTTATATTTTTTTTGCATTCTTTTACACATATATTCTTTTAAAAAAATAACAAATAATAAATATATAAATTAGCAATTAATCCACTTACTAACTAGGACAAAAATGTCACCCTGTAAACAAAGAACATAAACCTACATGCTCTTTTTTTTTTTAATCTTTGCTTCTACTTTCTCTCTTCTAATTTCATTTCTCTCCATAGGGATTACAAATTAAATGAGTCATAATACATACATAACTAGGATAAATGAGGTTTTATTAGTCCAATCATTTACACAATGTTTGGATGTTCTTTATAAATGGAATAAAACTAAACTAATAGAGATAGGCCGAAAAGAAAATGATAGTATTGGAACAAAGCTACCTTCTATTTGCACAAAAAAATTATGGTTAGTTGAAGACAAGTAGCTAACAACTAAAAGCAGTCAGCCGAGAAACAAATTTAGGTGACAACTAAGAGGAATTAGCTAAAAAATGACTCTAGTTGATTTTCTTCTGCTAATAATTGGTAGGTGATACTGGACGGTTGACTTGAAACATGTTATTGATGAATATTTGGCTAGAATCAGTTAGAGAAGCCCAAACACTCAGTCAAACTTTCATTGGTCATAAGTAAAGATTTGGACATTAGAATGACTTCTATTAATAGAAAGACCAAAATGAAATCGTTGATGTGGCAACCTGTGTTTACCCGATTGAGATCATTTTGAGCATGAAAAAAGGTTGTTTCAATGCTATTTTGTCCACTTTTCTATTTTTACCTTGTTAAGTTTAGCTGTATATATAATTAAGACTCTTGTTTTTCGTAATTAGGGCTCCAATGAGGTTTCATCGCCTATATGAACTCTTGTTTAAATATGTTGAAGCTTGATAGTTGATGACAACTGATTGTCGATAGCCAATAGCCAATAGCTGACAACTAATAGTTGATAACTAACAGCCAAATAATGACATTAGCCATTAGCCAAGTGAATGGACCTCTTATTAGGCCTTAGGCCTTATGATGGTCTACAACTAACGAATCAATTTTGGGCATTAATTGAAGGAGAAACATGCTTTAGAAGCAGAAAAGAAGATACTTGACCAAGTCCACAACCACATTCCTAGAAGATAGGAGCAATTGTGAAAGGTTATTTCTAGTTTAGAGAATGAAGGAAATAGTTTAGATATAGTAGCAGGAAGTCGCAACAGGGATTGGGATATGCTCCCCATGAAATAGGATGCATGGTTAAACCATTAGTTGACAATTACGTTAATCTAGACATAACTACGAATCAGATTAGTCGAGGCATTGTTATTCAGTGAATGTTATTCACCATTGAGCTGAACATGTGAATGAGTTGAGGAATGTGGTTAGTGGGGTTTTGTGCTGAATAACTGTTTTTGTATCTGTAAATAGCTTTGTGCATTGCTTGTAAAGACATCCAACACATCAATTAAACACAAGTTTATTAATTTTAAATCTATCTTTACTTTTTTTGCACTTTATTTTTCCATACTTTATGTTTCAACCTTTACATTCCAAGCTTTACCTTTCAGCTTTTGTTTTCTTGCATTTTACCTTACTTGCATTTACTTCGTATTTCTTTATTGTATCTCCTTTACATCCTTTCATTTATTCTTTATCCTTTATAATTTGCAATTCATTTCATTAGCACTCAACTATTCGCCAATATCCTTTTTGAAGACCTTATTAGCTTATTAACTTTTAGTTGGGCCAGTTTAAGCTGATCTACCTACCAGGTGTTTTCTTTAGAAGCTTGGAAACTTGCAGCTGAGTCCTTTTCTTAATGCAATCACCTGATATGTGAGATTGTTTGTATTTTGCATTAGTCGAGCTAATGGGGACTATAGTGCAAGTGATGGGAACCACGATGCTAGAGATCCAATCGATCAGGCTACAAGGATCAAAGTTGGTTGAATTTGACCACAATTGAAGAAATGAGCTGATTTGGAGCACTTTTATATTATTTGGGCTATATTGAAGACATTACTATCATTAATTATTATTTTTTGTCCACTAATTGGAGTTTAATAATTATCATGTTTTGAGCTTTAGTTTTATTATTTGGGTTTTAATTAGGATTAGTTAATATCATATCTTTTAGATAGGATCATATCTTTTAGTTGGCATAGTATTTTTCAGCTATGACCTTATCTTTTTAGATAAGATCAAATCTTTTGAGATATAAACAAATAAAATCTTTTAATTTCCATTTTTATTATCTTTTCCATTTTTGTTTTAAATAAGCAAATTGACCTATAGATTATTCAGTTTTCATATCAATAATATTTGTAAGGTTTTTATTCCTTTTCTCTCGCTTTACATAAGTTTATTTTTTATATTCTTGGTTCTTATTTCATCAACAAATAAAGGGTCAAGAATCCTAATTCTTAACCCAAGGCTCTCCATCATAGGTTGATTAAGGGTTGCAAGGGCATATCCCAAAGTTCTTATTTATAGGTTAAGTAGGGTTTAGGGCACAATCTTATTTCCAAATTTCATATAGGTGTCATGTCTTTACACGAGGTTGGTATCACAAGCTTGTTGATTTAACCTTAGAATTGTTTCTTGGCATGCCTTCATTCAACTTCGGCTAGACAAAAATTTAAGCAAACCACCATCCCTCTTGTTTGAGAGATTAATACAGAAATAAAATGAAATTTCATTAACTTTATTTGAAAGTTATATAGTAAAGGAACAAAACGAAGTTGTTATATTGTTTATATGTTATAATTTTTAATTCCCCTATTCCATCCCAAATTTTGAGAATAAAAATGAGGCTTTAAGGCTCTCTAAGTTTCTTTACTTTCATATGTGTATTTAAACTCCCAAATATTCCCTTTTCCATCATTTCTTTTATATTCCCTTCATTACCTATAATAATGTTGAGGTTAAGTTGAGAGTGTAAAGGAGTGTTTGGCAAATAAGAAAAACTGGCTACTAGATGCAATGGGTTTGCGTTTTGGATAAACTCTGTTTGATAACTAACCAAATATTTAAAAACTAGTTTTTATTTAAAATAATTTTAGCCCAAAATCATTTTTTTAAGAAGAAACAATTTTAAATTGATTTTATTAATAATTTGTACAATTAATTAAGGTAACCATAGTAATATAGATGCATCATGAGTGCTACAAAAATTAAATTTTTATCTTTTGTTGTGCGTAATTGACTTCCATATGCAAGTTCATTTTCTTAAAAAGACCAAATTTTTTAAATAATTTTTTTTTTTTTGTCTGTGAGTGTTGGGTTTCCAAAACAAATAAGGAGAAATATGTTGATCTCCATTGAGTTTAAACAATATTACAAACAATTTATCTCAATTTGTTACACTTACATCGATCAGCGTCTAAGTGAGTTACTGTAATGGGTGGTTGATGTAAGTGTAACAAATAAAAGGGTATTATGTATAATATCATCTAACTTTGGGAGATGTTGGTGTAATTTGTCCTAAAATTTTTTTAATTGTTATTATAAATATTCGTAGGCTAATTAACATAATATCAAAATCCATTTTTTTTACACAAGAATATCAAAATCTTTGAATAACCAAAATAATTAAGTATATATTTAGAAGAACAAATTAGTGGTTAAGTATAATGTAGAATTATAAGTAATATATCAGTAAAAAATTGGTTTGAATTTTATTGTTAACAGTCTTTGAATTTAATTTTGATGTATTATGGTTATAAAATTATTTACATAGAGATCCAATTAAATATTATTATATCAACTAATATGTTTATTTGACTCTTACATATAATGGCATATGATTCAATGATTATATAGAACTCTTTTATATTGATAGTATATCGAATTAATCTCATAATTTTTCTTGCTATATTTATAAATATTATTGTAGGTGTTATTGCTTTCTACTTAACAGGAAAGTAAAATGAAATGAAAATAAATTTGGGCCTTGAGTCCTTTGGGTTGAGGATGTGATGTCCCACGGATCACTTGTGGCTTATCCTTTTCATTTTTTGGGAAAAGAAAAATTTACGACTAAAAAATGTAAAATGAAAATTACAAAAAAAGAAATCTGAGGTGGAAAATGACTGGAGATGCGGGGGATCGAACCCCGTGCCTCTCGCATGCAAAGCGAGCGCTCTACCATTTGAGCTACATCCCCGATGTTAATCTCTGTGCATGCTCTCTTATTCAGAGTATTGCATGCGAAACTTTCGAATAGCTTCAACAAACAGGTCATTTGTTTTGGCTCTATCTTTTTCTTTTTTTTTTTTTTTTTTTGTGTAAGGGTTTAAGCATGATCCTGCAGGTATAGCTTGAAAGCACCTTTCAGGTATTTTTCTTTCGTATAATGATTTTTTTAACACCGGAGAATAAAAGTTCAAATGATGTTTAGTAGCAAACAATTAAATGAGATATACCACTGTTTAGAATCTCCTGAGAAAGTAGAGGAAACTAGGATAGTGTGCACAGGTGTGGAAACTGAAAGTTACTCATTTTATAGTAAGGCTAGCTTTTTCTTTCCCTAAGCAACAATTGGGTTGATGGAAGATGCATCTCCTCATATTGTAAAACGAACTCTTATAGTCTTGTGGGTGTATATTAGTGCACCCCAAGTTGGGTACAGTATGTTTATACATTACTCTCCTCCAATTTTCTTGACCAACCAATCTGTGTGTCAAGTTAAAGGATCATTCACCAATAGTCAGAGCAAGAACAACAACCTTGCTTGAAAGTATGGAAACGATAGCGATCCCGGACAACAATTTCACGGTTGTATATGTGAGAGGCAATCTTCATAGCAGAATGACAGTCTTGGCAGATCCTTAGGTTCTTGAAAATGTGTATCGGAGAACCAGATACAGTACTTATTAGGCCAAAAGCAAGTGCCAGCTTCTCGCTATGAGTGAACAACACCTGCTCTACCTCCTCCAATGCTTCAGTGCAATCATCCTTGGTAGAACAACCAAATAAAACCTGAGAACTTGTGTTGGGAACATAGCCAGCCAACCTCAACCGGCAAATCATGTCATCTAGCATCATGTAAATCTCTGCAGTCTGCGGGTGTGACTTATCCCCAGCTATGAACTGATGAAGTTTGCCACAAACGTATATTGAGCTCATTCCTGGCACCTTTTTGATACCCCTCTTCTTCAAAACCTGCCTGAGGGAATTTGCTCTGTCTACTTTCCCAGACAAGGCATACATGTTGGAAAGCAAGACATGATACTCCGTGTTGAGGGGATCCATCTGAACCAACTCTCTCATAACCCGTTCACCCAGCTGCACCTTCCCATGTGTGTAACAAGAACCCAAAAGGGACCCCAGAACAACTTCATTTGGAGCAAATGACATCCTCTTAACCAAAACCTCGGCTTCTTCCAATTGTCCAGCTCGACCAAGAAGGTCCACCATGCAAGCATAATGCTCCATTTCTGGCCTTGTCCCATAAACAGACTCAAGCTCATTGAAGTACTTCCAACCTTGCTCAACCAGACCCGAATGGCCGCAAGCACTCAACAAGGCCATGAAAGTCACAGCATCAGGCCTCACTTCCTCTTCAACCATGGAATCAAACATCTCCACCACAGCCTTGCCCTTCCCATGCATGGCCAACCCACCAAGCATGGCATTCCATGCCACCACGTTCCTTCTAGGCATGTTTCCAAACACCACCAAGGCAGCACCAATCCTCCCACACTTTGCATACATGTCAACCAACCCAGTCCCCACCGTGACACCCACATCCCACCCCATCACCTTCAAAGCATACCCATGAACCCACCTCCCCATGCTCACATCCCCCGACCGAGAACAAGCCGAAAGAACCGAACAAAGGCTCACACAATTCAACACGAACCCACACCCAAAAACCATCTCCCTCAACAGCTCAAAAGCTTCCCTAGTCAACCCACTCTCAACATACCCAACAATCATCACAGTCCACGCAACTTCATTCCTCTCAGGCATTTCATCAAACACCTTCCTCCCGTTTTCAAGACCCTCCCATTTCACCACACCCTCCAAAAACACAGTCCAAGACACCACACTCTTCATTCCCATTTCCTCAAAAACCCTCCTAGCCCCCAAAAGAAGCCCACACTTAACATACACATCCATCAAAGCATTGCAAACTCTAACGCACCCCCCAAACCCTTCTTTCACCACAATGGCATGAACCTGTGACCCAGTTTTGACACACCCGAGTTGGGAACACTTGGTGAGGACGCAGAGGACGGAGACGGCGTCAAAGGGGAGGAGGACCGAGCGCATTTGGGAGAAGAGTTGGAGCGCATGGTGGGGGGTGGTGACGCGGATGAGGGTAGTGTAGTCGATGGAGTCTTTGTGGGAGTGGGGTATCTGATGGAAGAGGTACAGAGCGTGGGAGGGGGAGGGGAGGAGAGGGCGTAGAGGTGGAGGAGGGCGTTGAGGAGGAAGTGAGGGTCGTCGGAGGGGAGGAGGCCGGCGACGAGGGCGGCGGAGTGGAGCTGGGTGGCGGGGCGGAGGGAGGAGGTGCGGGCGCAGCGGCGGAGGAGGGAGCGGAAGAGGAGGCCGAGGGAGGATGGGGAGTGGGGGATTGTCCATCTCATACCATTACCACGTATGTGTCTGTTCTCACCGGAGGCTTTGACGATGCCCTGCTGAATCTGAATCCCGTTGTTGTCGAAAACCAGGATAATATATATATATATATATAAGGAGAATTTTTTTTTGTTCGGTGCTAAGAAGGGGCTAAGGCCTCTAACTAACAACAGAACGAAACAAAGAAACACCAGCTAAGTCCTCTACAATCAACGACCCGCTACAGTTGATACGGATTCTGAAATTTCATAACTTGATCTTCTAGACGTTGTTGTTGATGTTGTTTTTGTTATTGTTGTTATTAAAGTTGTTGTTGTTGTTGTTGTTATTATTATATTGTTATTATATAGAAAACTTTGATTTAAAAATATAAGTTTTTTAATTTTTTAATACATTAAATATATTCGAAATTAAGGGTGTTAACGCGTTAAATATGTTCATAGTTTAATTTGAAATGATTTTAAGTGAAAAATTAATTTAATAAAAATAATATAATTTATTATAATTTGGATTAGATTAACTTAATTTAAATTTTGAACCAATTTTTATTAGTTGAATTAAATCAGTTTAATCGATTTTTAATAAAATATCATTTTAAGTTTAAAATATTAATAAATAAAAATTGTGTAATAAATTTAAATTAGTATACATAAAAGTACAAACTTAGCAATAAAAAAAATATTATATAATATTATTCGGTTTGAATTGAATTAGTTTAACGATTTTGATTGGATTGAATTTGAATACTCATACTAAAAATCATCAAAATTTTGTCTTTTTAATTCCTTGATCAGTGCAGCAAAACTCTTATTATTATTATTATTATTATTATTATTAACAAATCACTTTTTGGCCCTTATACATGTCTTAATTTTTTTTCATTTTAGTTCTTGTACTAAATAAATTTTGGTTTAGGTTCTTATAATGGTACTCCATTAATGAGTTAGTCCCTATTGTTGAAAAATTATTAGACAATATTAATTTTTGCTGATATGATTAATGAGATCCAATATAAACATGATATGTTGTTAATATATTATTAATAAGTCCTTTTTTAATGCCTTTTTGAGGCTTGAAATGGAATTTTTTTTTTCAGGAATACAAAAATGACGAAAATAATATCGAAATGACCTTCTTTTTTAGATCCAAATGACCTCAATTGGATTTCATCATATCCCATATCATATTCTATTAGCCATGTCAACAAAAACTAATATTATCTAATAATTTTTTAACCACATAGACTAATTCAACACCACTATAGAGACCTAAATTAAAACTTTAGTTTATAGAGACCTAAACGAAAAAAAAAAAAAAACTTTGATATAAGGACTAAAACCAAAACCTAAAACATGTATAGAGACCAAAATGTGGTTTTCAGTTGTTTTTTTTTTTGTTTAATGCTAGTAAGAGCCAAGAAGGTTACTTCCATTAATCAATTTTCTCTTGAAGCATTTGTTTTAACCTTTTTTTTTGTTACAAAAGCAATTTTTTAATTTAAAAAAGTTACTTATTTTAGTTTCTACTCAAAAATAAAATAAAATTTTAACTTTTGAGTACAAGTTGAGATTAGTAACTTTTATGAAAAGTAATTTTTTAGTAAAAAAAAATTATTTAAAAAATTGAAACAAATCCACTCTTAATATCTGTTTGGTTTAGAGCTAGAAAGCACAAAAAGTATAATACAAATAAAAAGAGAAAAATTACGATCATCCCTTTTGAGGTTTTTAAAAAGAAAAATGCCAAACTCTTCTAATTGGTGTATCTAAAATCCTCCTAATTCAAAATCTCACTCACATATATTAAATAATTCTTGAATATTATATAAATTACAACTCAAGCCAATATGAATAAAATTTTGAATTAGGAGAATTTTTAGATTGATTATTAGAAGGATATATCAATACTCCTTTATAAAAGAGAAATGTTAACCTTCATCCCTTTGAGTGAAAGGTTAACAAACTTCACTCGTTTATTTGAAATAAAATGTCCATTGTATATTTCTTTAAATAACTAATGTGTTCGTGGGTAAAGCATCCTAGTGGATAAGCCACACAAGGAACTTAAATTTCTCTGGGGCCTTCAGTGCCCAAATCCACTTTCCAGGATGGCACGGTATTAGGAGGTTCTGACTATTCAAGGAGCCAAGTGTACCCTAATTTCGCAAAGTACTCTCCCAAGCTCCTACACCACGAACACGTAACATCTTCCAATGCTGGCTCATTAGCGATGGGGATTACCTTAATACTGTCCATGATATCCCCAGGAAGCATTGTCGCCAACTCCTCCAAATGCCATCATCCATCAACATATATGTCCTTGATTCGCAGATGTATATCTTCAACATGGACAAATGGAAGCATACCACATAAACGCCCTTCTTGCAGCCATTTGTCATACCACATGGAGACATTGTCGCTTCCCAAATGATAGCAATAACCATTACCTAGTGTTGCTGCAGCTTTACAGACTGCTTGCCACACAATAGAGCCATTTTTCCTTATTCCCGAATCTAGCACTGAATTACCCTGTAAGTATTTTTGGCTAAGGAGTTGCACCTACAGTTTGTTGGGCTGGTTTTGTATCTCCCACACCAACTTGCCCAACATCGCTGTGTTGCAAGGACGAGCTCTCCTGATCCCAAGACCCCACTTTCTCTTAGGTTGACCCACCATCTCCCACTCGACGAGGAGCATGGCATGACTAGACTCACTATTCCCTTTCCAAATAAAGTTTCACACCATTTTATCTATCGAGTCATAAACACCGTTGGGTAACCATAAAATCTACATTGGATACATAGGTATAGCTGACAGAACGGATCTGGCCATAGTGACCCTACCCGGCTTGTTCAAGAGCTTTCCTTTCCATCCGCTTAGGTGCTTGGTCATTTTCTCAAAGATGAAATGAAAGTCCCGTTTGGAAGGCCTATTAATGAACATAGGGAATCCCAAGTATTTGGCAATGTTGTAAGTAGCGGGAATGGAGGATATAGAGACAAACTTCTCCATTTTTGCCCTTGAAATGCATCTAGAACCCATCATTCTTGACTTGTCAAGGTTCAACCTCAAACTTGAAGTCCTACTAAACTCCTGCATAACGTGGGTAACCAACCTCAGCTGCAAACTCTTGGCTTTAAGGAAAAGAAGACAATCATCTGCAAAAAGAAGATGAAAGATAGGAGGCGCAGAGCTGGAAATTCTAACTGGTTTCCACTTCCTATCTTGAACAAGATTAGAAATAAGGATGGAAAGCTTCTCCATACACAAGACAAATAGATAAGGTCGGAGAGGGTCTCCTTGCCACAACCCCCGAGTTGGCTTTAAATGCTGAAGTTTCTCGCCATTCCATGGAAGAGAAAGCGAGTTAGATGTGACTCCACTCATGATAAGGTTCACTGTGAGTAGCTCAAAGCTAAAGTCAACAAGCGTATCCTAGAGGAAAGACCAACTAATGCAATCATAAGCTTTCTCCAAGTCAATTTTTAACAAGAGGTCTCTTGCCTTCTTCTTAGACTTCTACATGTGGTAGATTATCTCTTGAGCTATGATTGCGCTGTCACGAGAGCCGAGGCCAGGAAGGAAGCTACTCTGGAGAGGGCCAATAATAGACTCTAAATGGGGTCTCACTTTATTCACCAAGATCTTCATAATGAGCTTGAACACAATATTACAAAGGCTTATAGGCCTCAAATCTTTCATTTGGGAAGGAGAATCCACCTTAGGAATGAGAATAATCAGAGTTTCAGCAAGCTGAAGCTCTATCAACCTTGAACAAAAGGCATCATTGACTATTCGCCAAACTTCATCACCAACTATCTCATAATATTTAAGGAAAAAAATCACATGAAATCTATCGGTCCCGGGGCTTTGTACGGGTTCATCTAGCTCAGAGCTGAGAACACTTCATGCTTGGAGAGTACATGCATAAGTTTTCTTGCGATTGCTCTATCCAGTTTGGGAGTATTATGTAAGGACAATTTCGATCTTTGAATATTTTCTTCTGGGTAAAAAATTTTGCAGTAGAAGGAAATTGCTTCTCTTTTTAAAGTTTCATCATCAGAACACCAATTGCCATTTATTATCAATCTCTCGATGTTATTTTTCCTCCGTCTCACAATCGTTTGCACATGGAAGAAGCTAGTGTTGCTATCCCCATGCTTTATCCAATTTTCCCTTGATTGTTAAAACCATAAGAGCTCCTCCTGGCAAAGAACCTCCAAATAATCACGATGTAATGCCTTCTCTTGTCTGACAAGATCGGAAGAGGGGGACACTTCTAGCTCCCTCTGAATTCCCCTAATGCGGGCTTCTAGAAGCCTCCTTTTACGAAATATGTTTACAAATTCTTCCTTGTTAAATCTAAGTGACTCACACTGAACATTTTCAAGCTTTCGGATCATGTCATTAGGGGCATTGTTCCAAGCTTTTTTCACCACATCCGAATAATGAGAATGAGTTGTCCAAGCCACTTGGTATCTAAAGTGTCGTTCGCATTTACGATCCGATTATTTCCCATATCTGAGAAGGAAGGGGTGTGATCGAATCAAATTCTCCCTAGCACCTCCACATACGCTTCTGGGAAGAGACGACGCCAAACTGTATCCCCTAACCCTCGGTCTAGGCATTTATGCATGAAGTGACCCCCTTTACTGTGGCGAAACCACGTAAATTGACCTCCCACAACGCCAAGGTCCACCAGTTTACAACCATCCATCATGTCATTAAACCCAGCAGCTCGGCTTAAGCTAAAGGAACCTCCAACTACTTCTGAGGGCACAGAGATTTCATTGAAGTCCCCCAAAAGAGCCCACGGACCATGAATGCTCCCCCTTAAATGCACTAGATGAGCCCATAGTTGATCACGGCAAGAAGGAATCGGGCTTGCATAGATAGCTGAGCAAAATTAAGACTTGTTATGATGCTCCACTTTCACTATTATAACTTAGTGAAAGGAGTCTATCACTGTGTAAGAGTACCCACCCGATGCTGCCAGCACCTAGATGCCCCCTGAGTGCCCCTCGGCTTCTTGAATCGCTAGCGGAATAAAACCCTGACTCTTCTAGAAGTTCTCCCCTTTCACAAATTGGATATGAGGCTCCAGTATAAAACACAATGTTGGTTTATACTTCCCAATCAAATCTCTCATAATAGTCTTAGCTTGTCTATTAGCTACCCCCCAAATGTTCCAGGCGAATATTGAGAATTCTTGGAAAGCAATCATTGGGCACAAGTAAGCAGCTAGTTAGGACCCAAGAGGGACTTCGATTTAACCATGTTCCCCCAAAGGTCTTTTTGGGACTACCTCCATGACTCTATCAACTTGGCTACCCTCATGGGGTGCCTTGTGCTCAGCCATCCTCGTAGAGGCGGAAGCAGTTTGGCTTTCCTGGGTCTGTCTAATTGTAGGTTTCAAATTAGATTGAACGTGCATGGCGTTGCATGTCTCAGCGTTTGGATAATTCTACGACTGAGCTGCATTTTCTATGGGTCCATTTGGCTTTGGAATGTGGCTCACTTTTTGGCCCTTACATTATTCACTAATGTGGCAATTGGTACTGTTTGGCCCTTCCTGGCCCTTTTCTTGGCTCCACATAGTGACAAGGCCATACAGTCATTTCTTAGGCCATTGGCCATGTTAACAAGCCCGACATGCATGGATGGGGGGTCATGCACAAATAACTTATCTTCAATAGCATTGGACGTGGGATTTTTCACTGATTTGGGTCCTGTAATTTTCGTTCCTCCTTGCTTACAAGTACTCACCTTAGGAGTGCCCCTATGCTTGCCATTAATATTCTTCTCCTTTTGGTTTCGCTTTTTTCGCAAAATTATCATCCAATCCCCGTAAATCTCGCCTGGCTCATTTTGAATGCGATTTGGTTGTTGATTCTGTACGATACCTTTGGCACCATCAACCAAAATCGAATCTTTCCCATTCTGGTGTTCTCCTATCTGCTTCTGGCCCTCAGTCCATCCTCCTCCAGCGGCCACCTCTTGAGGCGTAGCCACTTCTCTGCTAGTGTGGTTCTACATGGCGTCTCCCCTCGCATTCTCTAGTGAGGTGTCCGTAACATCCGCATTTGGAGCAGATAATGTGAAGGCCTTCATATTGGACATTATACCAGTGCCCTTGGAGGCCCATCTTGCCCTTCATTGGCTTAGTAAGGTCAATCTCCATGCATACTCTCGCGAAACGACCCCGAGCCCCATTCACCGTATTAGAATCCACCTTAACGGGGGTATCCACTGCTAAGGCAAGAGTAAGCAACACACTTTCGTCGTAGAATAGCATATTGATACCTGGGAAGCGAATCCACACCAGCGTCTTCTGGACTCTGGCTGTGGGGGAGATAAAGTCTGGAGTGCAAGTCTGAATTGCTAAATAATGGTCGAATAACATCCATGGTCCTCCAGTCATGACTCGATGTCTATCCTCTTCAAGATCGAACTTCACCATAAGGAAGCCGTTGCCTACGTCCACCATCTTAAACCCTCCTTGAGGTCTCCGTAGTTATTTCAGTCTATCACGTAGGATCAAAAAAGCAACCGTTTTTCCCAGCAGCTTTACCACAAGTGCATCTTGCCAAGGAAGGCAAAGCTTTGCAAATAGGTCATCATCGAGATATACCGTAGGTTTCATCTCATCGCCGTCTATGAACTCCATTCTTGCTAACTTCTTTTCTAGTAAATTCGCTCTTTCCCTCCTTAGTGGTGGTTGTTTATTCCCCATCACTATGTCGCGGAATGAGACTCCTCGAGCACCCTGCTTCTCCTTTCCCGTCTAGCCACCTCCATCCGGTGGGTCGCCATCCATCCTCACGTCACCCTTTGCCACCGTAGAGAACACATAACCATCCATTTTGTTCGAGTGCTTCTTACCAAATTAATTAAGCAAGTAAATTTGCTTCCGTTTTAAAAAAATTGATTTTTAATTTTTTTATTATTATATTATTAATTTTAAAGTAGAAAATAATAAAATATTAATTTTATCAAAATAAAAGTTGATTTTTTTTAAATTGAATTATTATAATAAATTATTATATTTTAAAAATAAAAACATTGATATTTTTGTATGATGTGTTTAGAATATGACGTTTTTAGAAGTGAATTGTTATATTTTTATTTTTTGAAAATTAATAATAAAGTAAAAATGTAAGGAAAATTTTTGAGAAAAAAATGAATCGTATTATTACTAAAAAAGTTAAAGGCATTGCAAAATTTATACATAGTTTTCATTAAAAAAATATAAATTATTTTGGTAATAGTTCTTTAAAAATAAATTAGAAGAACATATGTGAAATTAACAATTAGAGAGAAAAAGTTGTTTCATAATTAATAATGCATTTAAGTATCAAAATAAACATTACACCTCACTTGTTTAAAGAAATACACAATGGATATTTTAGTTCAAATGAAAGAGTGAAACTTGCTAAGGGTGAAGATTAGCATTCCCCTTTAAAAAGTACAGTAAGTTACAAAGTTTATTTGAAATTAACATTTCACTCCAAAGCATTCTCCAAATGTAACACTTCACTCCTTAACTTAACCGAACTCCAAAACTTCTCTAAAACTAACAATCAACTCCAAAATTTTCTCCAAAAGTAACATTCTACTCCTTAAGCTTAATTATTGTTACTTTTTTGGATAATTATTTTATGACAAATTTTATTTAATAAATTTAGAATTGAATTAAAAGAAAATAAAATATGAAACATATAACAAAAAGATTCCTCTTTTGCCGTAATTTTCTCTTACTGCAAGATTCCACAATCACAAACTAAAATCCCCATATATTTACTCTACCATCGCTACTTACATTTTTGAGCCCAAAAAGATTTTGCACCAATTGTGAGGATCTAATACTTCTTGCATGCTTTTGTGACTATTGCAGTCAAATCCTTTGGTTTTTGCTAGCCTAAAAGGAACTTCTATTAATCAATTTTCACTCGTTGGACTAGCGCCCATTGTGTTTAACATTGTGTTTGAATGTTTTTTCATTAATGGAATGTACCAAAACTACTAGAAAAGGATTGGAAAAGGAAGGAAACAAAGTTTCCTTTCAGTTTGTTTGGAAGCTTAATAAGGGATTAGAACAAAAATTCATTTTTCATGTTTGAAAGTTACATTATAAAAGAATGAAATGAAACATTTATGATTACTAAGTTCCCAAATTGCCATTTTAATAGCTCTATGTTGCTATTATATATTTATAAAAGCTGAACCTTCAATTAATAAGAATTATTAAAAATTGTCAATTGAACCTCAAGATAACCATAAAAACATTTATAATTACTAATGGCTCTTTCAATTACATTTCCTAAGGATACATGTCGACAATTGAATAACTCGTGTAATTTCGAGGTGAATTTCCAGAATATTCTTTTAAATGGTATTGTACTCCCTTATAAGGTGTGATTACTCCACTTCTCAACATAAATTGAGCAACAACAAGATAAATTTTTTGTAGAAAATTAATACAAGGTGGTGAATGATTAGTTTAATCTTTTATAAGTTCATAAAATTTTATTTTAAAACTATGTGTTGCCTTTTGGAATTTTTAGAGCATGTTGACATGTTGATGCGTTTTTAAAAATTGTTGGTTCAGATGTTAATCCTTTCAATCCAAGTAAGATATAAGTAATGTTCAAATCAAAGGAGTATGATGCTAAGACATTGTAGGTTGAAAAATCCTTTCTAACATGATACTTAGGTGCTTCTTTTATAGAAACTTTACAACACACATATGTGCGATCAATTACTTCTACACAATTTTAGATTTCAAAGATCTAATTAAAATGTAAATCATTTGAAGTTTTTATCAGCTTAATTTAGAATTATAAAATTATGTTTACCTTGAAATATTGGTAAAATTTATTTTTGTTAAGTATTTCTTTAGGAACCTGTGCTCTAGGACTGCTTCAAAAAAATTTCTTTCAAGTCTATTCTAGCTAGTGTCATACTGTGGAAGTGTGACTAATAATCTCACCAAATCTTATTAAAAAAAAAAAAATAGTTCAACAATAAGGAACTCATCTTTTACCACAGAACCCCCAAGGCAATTAACAAGGGTAGCTATCACAACCAACCCAAACTTCTAGTAAATTTATAGATATAATGAGGGATGAAAGTACAAAACAAGTGGTGGAGCTAGGAATTTAGGAGGAGGTGGTCAAGCTAATTAACATATATAACATAAAATAAAAATAAAATTAATTTCCAGATATAGTAGCATAATGTATAAAACTACTAACAAGCTGGGTGTTTTTAAATGAAGAGATAGACGAATTGTGTGTTTTTGGAAGGGAGAAAAAGAATAGTAGTTGATAATTGGGTAGAGTGAATACGAAAAGTACAAGAGAAGGTGAAAATTCTTTTACCGCAACTTTCATAATTTTTTAATGACTTTACTTTTTTTTAGGGCCCGTTTAGTATGTCTGATAGTATAAAATCTGATAGAATAAGGGCTGATAGTATAAGGTCTGATTGTATAAGGCCTGATAAAAATTTAATACTATACTGTGTTTGGTATGTCATTGTAAAAGATATTGTATTATATAAAATATAACCAGAAGAAGATATTATAATAAATATAATTTTTAAATAGTTATTATAATTATTTAAGCTATTTTTTATTATATATAAAAATAATTTTATATTAAAAATTATTTATTTATTTATTTATAATATTTTTTGATAAATATAAAAAATATGAGAGATAGAGAGAGAGAGAGAGAGAGAGAAAGTGAGTGAAATAGAGATGGAATTTTTATATATCAAAATCTAAATATGTTTAGTATCACATTCCTATATTTTTTTAAAAAAATATTTATTTATTATTAAATAATATTATTTTTTTATTTATATATTTTTATTTTTTATTATTTATTTAATAATTATTTTTTTAATAAAATATATTAAAAAATAAAAAAATGAAAGAACCTTATAGGTTAAAAACTAATCAGGCCTAATACGGCCTCCCTATACCGTATTAAGTTATCCATCATTATAACGTATAAGGGAGGTTTGATGAATAAGCTTATACAATACATTAACTACAACAAATAATAGATAAAATTATAATGTATTATATTACTTTATTTTATCATACCTAATATAACATGCCAAACATCCATCGTTTGCCAAAGCTTTCTTTTTACTATTAGTCTACTTCTCACTTTTATATTTATATATGTGGGGGCCACTTATTTTTGTATGAATATATTTTCAAAGAAAGAGGAAACTTTTTTTGTATGGATGGGTATCGTGGCAACACGGGCCCCATCATTCCGCCCCTGTGCAAAGCACTTATTTTTAATTAAACAATTCAGTTCCCCATTCTATCTCAATTTCCGGGATGGATAATAGGCTTTTGAGGCTCTGCCCCCTCAATTCCCTCCTCCTTCATTTCTCTTCCCTTTCCCCTATTACCTGTCATCTAAACACACTGTAAAAACTAGAAAAGGGAAAAATTGTTTTTAATAGAAGTAACCAGAATTCTTTATGAGAAACTTGTCTGAAATTTAATGTTTGCTACATGACTTTTGTGGCTTAGTTATGAAGTTTTATGTTTGCTACATGCATGGAGTAAATGAATGTATAAACCTTATCTTGCTGTTACATTGGTTACAATTTTTTTTTTATGTACGTAACACATTTTCAGTGATGTATCCGATAAGTATTAGCCACTAAATTGGTCTAATATACATCTCATTGCCATTCATTGAGGTAAATGATTAGAGCAACAAATTTCTATGAGTTCTAGAATATGAACACCACAGTTGTTTAATACCTCAAATATAATTTTTATGACTTTGTAATAAATCAGTAGAGTGATAAAGAGTACTCCTTAATATTAAAAGAATAATTTTAATAGACTGTCAATATAAAATTTTTTTATATTATTATCTAATTATATACATTTATTCGTAAGATTTTTGAGATAGTAGGCAACCGAGTTAAACATTTTCACTAATATGATAATGTATGATTGAATGTTTGTATAAAATCTTTTTACAGTGATAGTACATCAAAATTAAATTATAATATTAATTTGTGTTGATAATTCTTATTAAGAGAAAATTTAGAATTATATTACAATTTAATTTTTTGTATAATATTCACTGGTTTCTTTTTCATTTTTGTAGAATAGAGCTCTATAGAAGTTTCGGTACCGGTGCAACAATGAATTCAACATTCTTCATTTTATTGTCATCTATTAATTTCATAGGCTTGCCACTTAAAAGTAATCTTGAAACATCAACCAAGTAGCCATTTTGTCATTTTTTTTTTTCAATAGTTAAAGATGTAAGCTCCGAAACTCTCACAAAGAGAGGAGCAAACATGACCGAACTATTAGATGATGGATTCGACTATCTGTTGCAAAGAAGGCATATTAAGTGAGTTTGTCCTATCAGGTGTTGGTAAGCTCTTGCAGGACTTTGAAAGATGTGCTGCTGCAGAATATTTGAGAAAATATTCTAAGTTGAAAAGTAAATTTTATTTAAAGAAGATGATACGGAAAATATTATTGTACCAAGGATTTCAGCATTATGTTAAAAAACTAATGGTTTGTCTCATGCCTCATTTCTTATTTCTCTCATTACGAAAATTGGAAGTGCTAGCCGTAGAGTAGCATGTCATACCATGAGATGTTCAGTGCCACTAGTAATGTATTATTGTGTTACTTTTTAAATTCCATGCAAAGAAGACACTTCATTTTACTTTTTAGTTGGATTGAGATTTTGGGCTTAATTTCTTAAGTTGTGGAGGGTTTAAAAAAATTCGATAAATTAGAGGTATTTTATCCAAGAATGGTGACAAAAGGACTTTTCCCTCAACATTTTGTCAAATTTCAGCTATGAACAGAGGATGGAGCTCGAATATAGTTTTTGAAGAATCCTTTTAAATTCTTAGCTCTCACATTCCTCAACTCGTTGTCGTATTAATCATACAAAAATTATTCAAGTTCATCCTTGATTTAAAAATGATATAACCTTTTTTTGCATGAAAAATGATAAAATTTCAATACAGGGACAGCTGAAAGCATATTTCTCATCATCGTCGTGACTAGACTTCGTGGATATTATTTTCAACTTGGAAGTCTTGATGTTCCTTGCACTCAACTGACAATGATAAATCTCAGTTTCACCAATTCCTTTCTATATGGTTTTGCTCTCTATTTATGCACCAAAATAATTTGAATAATTTCTAACTACATAATTTTTGGTATAAAAACAAATTGATAGATTAGCAAAGAAAGCAAGATAGGATTTTAAGAGCTTTAATTAGCGGATTGTGATAAGATTTTTCATTGGATTTGTCTGATCAAAGCTTTTGCTACTTAAATATGAAGCAAGAATATTTACCAAAGAGTACACAAACGGATAAATTTTATTTTGTTACATTGGTTACAATTTTTTCCTTCTAGACATAGCACCTTCTCAATGTTGTATTCAGCAAGTGTTTGTTGTGTTTGACCCAAATTTCTAATCGAAAATTGCAATTGATAGTTTTCTATTTTTCGGAAGATTCCTATGTTAATTGTAATTATCATCATAACATTCAATAGATATCAGAAAAGATATAAAGAAAGATTTTTTGGATAAAATAGGAAATTAAGAAATTATTAATAATTAAAATTTAGCGTGGAATTAATTGATTGTCATGCAAATTATTCTGAGTTACAAAGACTTGTACTAAGATTTATTTGGATACAAGTAGGAAGTAAAAATGTGAGTCCATATGTGTGGTCTTCTGTGTTGAAAGTCTTCCTAGCAATATGGAGGTCAAGTAGCGTGTTCCGTTATTGTGAACAACAGCGGTACAAGAGTTTGCATTATTAAATGTTTGCAACTTTATTCTTAAAAGTCATCATGGTGGAGGGTTTGGAACTGTAGTCATGCAAAAATTGTACTATGGAGGGTTTGCAACTTTATATTCAAAAGTTGTTAGGACGGAAAGTTTTTGGTAATTATATTTTGATTGAAATTAGTATATTTGACCCCTTCTCAACCGCAGATATAGGTAGTAAAAGCTAAATCACATTAATTTTTTTTTTCTCAGTTTTCATGATTCTCTTCTCAAGCTTCTATAAGCATTCTTGAGGTTTTCTCTCTTGACACTTTATATAACTTTCTATTATTTTCTCATTTTTTCCAAAGTAAAGCAATGTTGGAGGAGCAAAGAATTTTTCAATGCCTTCAGTTTACAATCATACTGAGTAAATATACATTGTTTTAACATTCGTTAAGGAAATAATTAGAACAACCAATTTTTGTGTACCTCAATTTGTTGAAATATTCAAAATATAATATGTATGCCTTTGTAACAAAACATTGAAGTGTTAAGGAGTATGCCAAACTTTTAATTTGTGCCGATAATTTCTGATTAAGTGGAAACTTAGAATTACATTACAAATTAGTTTTTTTGAATGTGCAATAGTTTCTATTTCATTTTTGCATAATAGAGCCCTATGAAAGTATCGACTATGGAGAAACATTTCTTGCTGGATACAATAAAGATTGAACATCTGTCATTTCTTAGGTTTTTTTACATATTTAAAATAAAAAAATAATATTTATGAATATCCTCCATTTCAATTTTTTTTATCAGAATGTTTTGTATGTAAGATAGTGGTGAATTCGATCGAAACTGGATCGAATTTATAACTGTTCAATTTTTTTTTTTTACGTATTTATAATAGTGTTGAATTCGATTCAAGTTGAGTAGAATTCAATACTATTCACCCGAATAGTGTTGAATTCTACATACCTTGAACCGAATTCTTTGTATTTCGAAAAAAATTGAACAATCATAAATTCGATATATCCTCGATCGAATTTACCACTATGTCACAAATAGAACATTTTAATAAAAAAAGTTAAAATAAGAGATATCCGTAAATATTATTTTTTTTATTTTAAATACGTAAAAAGGCCTCGTTACTTAGGCTTACCATTTAGAAGTGGTCCTAAAACACTCCAACTGAGCTTCTGCTTGTATATACAAGGTCGCTCGAGCATTACAATGTTGTTGAGTTTAAATTAACTATGTTATATTCCCATCAAGTTGTAGATAGAATAAAACATGTGTATAGGAGGAATCCTTTTAAATTATTTTCATCACATTTGTCAACCCGATAGATGTAGAATTACTTTGCATATAATTTGCATGACTTTGTAATAAATTAATCTTTGTCTTCGCATTTCCCTCTTAAACAAATAGAGGGTCAAAGTACATTTAAAAATTCAGCAAGCCCGATAACGACACACATCTTCATATATAGGTTAAACACTTACTAGAGCCTCTTAGATACTCTGTTTTAGATATTCATGTCAAGATCAATATATTAAGAGTGTAGTGGGATTAAATTTTTATTTTTTTTTTTGTATATAATTAGATTCTCAAATCTAATTTCTTTTCAAAAACTACTTTTCCCAAATAAAAGATTTTTCCAATTTTTTATAATAAAAATTGGTGGTGACTCTATTAATTTATTTTTTTAATAATTTTTTGTTGCTTTTTGTTATGGTGCCCGAAGGGCATTGCAATGGGAGAAAACAAAAAAATTATTGAGAGATAATTTAATAAAGTTACCACCAATTTTTATTATGAAAAAAATTAAAAAAATTTTCTAATTTTGCAAAACTGATCCTTTTAAAAAAATTAGATTTGAGAGTTTAATTATGCACAAGGAAATATGAAAACTTAATCTCACTATAACCTTGATACATTTGTCTCATGATGGTTATCTTAGAGTTTATTATGCAATTATTTATTTTTTCCCCTTAAAACATAACAATTATTTATAAAATAAAAAGAAACTAGAATTAATATAACAATTATTTACAAAAAATAAAATAAAATAGAATAAGAAACAAAATTTAAGAAAATTTAATTTTCTAGTGTGTTTGGAATGTTAAAAATATGAAATGATTTGATTTGAAAATCAAATCTTATATTTGGATGTTTTAAAAATAAAAAATAAACTGACTTCTAATTTTCATAGGATTTGATTTTTTTGTATTTGAAATCTTATCAAAATTAAAGGGATTTGATAAAAATTGATTTGATTTTAAAATTTAATACAAATCAAATCAAATTCATTTTTAGTCATTTCAAACACAATCTATTATACTATAAACATAAAAATTAATTTCTAAATCAATTTAAATCCTATTTTTGTATAATCATTCCAAATATAAGATTTAATTTATAAATCCAATTAGTTTAAATAAACTCAATTCAAATCAAATTAATTTCAAAATTTAGTCATTCAAAACACTACCTTTAGTTTGATGAGAATTATCCATTTCTACGTATCCTCTGGTATAATAAGGAACTCAAAGTCATTGTCATTCTTATAAAATATATTTGTATGTTGAGTTGACTTATTTACAAAAATATTTTTTTCTTTAAAGTAAAGCAAAGTAAATCAACTCTTGCACAGGATTTAGGATAGCATAAGTTATACAATAAATCTTTATAATTCTTATAATCCTTGAGAATAGCTAAACCATACATTAATATTATAGATTATTGCATAAACTGAAAATGGAATAAAAAATTAATTTATCATTTTGAAAGAAATAAATTCATTTAATATTTTATTTTTTATAAGCGTAACTTGTGAAATGAATTATATAAACAAAATAATAATTCAATAAACAAAGCCACATCAAACCCTCGGTTTAACAAAAGAAAGAAAGATGAAAAAAAAAAAATTGTAACCCAATGAATAAAAATTGGTCCAAAAGACACATAATAATGCAATTAAAAAAAACATAAAAACAAAATCAACGTCAATAGCCACAAAAAAAAAAAGCTAACAAGACCTAAAGCCTAACTATTGTGGAACATGAAAGAAAAACAGAGGCAACGCAATTATGCAACAGAGATGCAAAAGGAGGTTGTTACGTTGATGATGGGTTTCTACAAAGAGAAGATGGCTATGATTGTGTTGCTACAGAAGCAGGTATTTCTGGCTATGTGACACTGAAGATGGTGTGGAAGAAGGGAATGATTTTTTTATGGTCTGGGATGTTTGAAGTTAATTTGGCAAGGATGAAGGTGATTGTTTGAGGAAGAAGATGTTGGTGGCTGAAAGTGAAGATTATGATTATGGAATATGATCAGACTGTTGGGATTTAAAACTTAATGAAAGAAGAGAAATGAAGAATAGTGAAAGTGATCCTTTTGTATATGGTAGTGAATTTTATTTATAGAGGAGCAATGAGAGGAAATTTTGAAAAAGAGATTGTAACAGATTAAAAAAGATAAGATTGCATCTAGAAAAATAAAGTTTAAAAAGTGGTTGAGAGACTTTGAGAAGTCAGATTGCTTTTAGAAGGATAGTGATAAAAATTTAAAAATTGGTTATGAAGATAAAGAGAGAGTCAAATTGAAAAGTAGTTACGGATAAAAGGATTAGGAAACAAATTTTGTTAGAAATCTAGAAGGAGGGAGGAAAGCAGGGAAAAGCAAAATTGAAAAAAATGATTTAATTAATAAATAATGATGAAAAATTTCGGACAAAATATAATATTTATAGGAGATTTTGTAGTATCGTTGAGAGAAAGAAATCATAAATTTACTTTATTTTGTATTAAAGTAGAGAAAGATTTTTGTGGTATCCTTAAAAAAAATAAACTACTATACACTTTACTTGGGATGAAGTAGATGAAGGTTCATTAGAGTCTATTTAAGCAAAAATTTGACAAATAAAAAAAATCTCAAGTTGTTGCTACAGGATTGAATGTTGATCATACATGGTAACTGAACTTAAATATCATTTGAGCATTTCTCTTGTCCCTATCTTCCGTATGTTTATGTATTTTACTTAGTTGGTTTTAAATTGGATAAATATTTTTACTAAAAAAAAGTTTGTTGTTGAACATATGAACCAATTCACCCCTACTTGGTTCTATAAAAGCTTGAATGTAGTCTTTGAAGAATCCTTTTAAGTTCTTTGTTGCCACATCCTTCAACTCTACAACCACACATGTCATCATCATAGTAATCGTACAGAAATTATGCAAATCCAGACTTGATAAAATAATGATATAACTTCGATTCAAACAATGATGTAAAAATAATGTTACTTATTACTAAACTGCCTTAGAAAGATAAGGGGTGTTTCGTTTGCATGTTTCTTGTTTTCATTTTTAATAAAAATAGAAAATAGATATAGAAATATGTTTGGTTTAATTGTATTGAAAATATTTTCATGAAAATATTTTTATAAATATTCACAAATTTGAAAATGTTATTTTCATATTTTCAGTGTTTTCTTATGTATATGTTGAAAACATTTTTAACTGAAAATGCGGCGGCATATTAATAATTAGAAGAACATACATTCCTTTCCACCACAGCATCCCACGTTCGAATTGTGCCGGTACCCATCCTATATTTTTTTTCCTCTTGTCTAGTGCATGCCAACTATTCAAAGTTGCCTACAGCAACAATTCAATAGATAAAAAATCAAAGTTACATTGTGCTGGATTCGAATCCTATCCAATTGCCTACAGCAACTTACAACACCACCGTATAGTCTAGTTGCTACACATGTGTTTAATTGAATTATATATTATAAATGAATTGTTATCACTAACACAGGTGACCAGAACTTCCTATTGGATCATTCATTTTCACTATTTATAATCACAACATAATAATAATATTTAAATATTTATCTATGTAGAAATTAAAATATAATAATTAATAATAATAATAAAATAATTTAAAAATAATTAATTAAGTTTATTTTTAATTTTAATATTTTATAGAATTATTTATTATTTTAATAAATATTTTTAGTAGATGAACAAAATATGTAAATCAAATATATATAATTTTTATTATTAAATAATAAATATAATTTTATTATCTTAAATTTAATTTTAAAAATTATATTTTGAAAACAGGCAAACCAAACATATTTTCATTATTTTCACTTTTGAAAACAAAATCTATTTTTATAAACCAAACATATTTTTTGATTTTGAAAATCTGAAAATGAAAATTCTTTTCAGAAAATGAAAACACAAAATAAAAATAGGAAATATTTTCACAAACCAAACGCACCCTAAAATTTTCCTTATCTATTTGTCAAAGTGTAAAACAAACATAGCCTTAACTTTTAAGACAAGAAAATGCTTTTGGTCCTTTTTTATTTGAAAGACAACATTAGGCACGATTAGAAACAAAATCAATGGTAAATTAAAACATTTTGAAATAGAAATAATTCTAAATTCTTGTAGACCAATTAAAATTTGATATTTGCTTCAACCTTGTTGGCTATGATTCAACATCTTGCCTTGGTAAAGACCAAATAGGGTTTGAATTAGATTGGACTGTGGCACTTGATAATGGGCCTAGATAATAAGAGTCGTGCTCTAACTAACTGTATAACTTTTGACCTAGTGATAAGCATTGAAATCGACAAATAGTATCAAAGTCAAGATCATAACCCAATTCCCAAAAGGGCATGGATTTCCAATAAGTGCTAGGAGGGGGGGGATGTAGTTTATCGGTCAACATTCTACCTTCACAAGGCTAGTTCATCAAAGTTACATTGGGTTTGAGGCCCGGTTCCCTAAAAGGCATGGATTGCAAACGGTAGGTGTTGGGAGGGGGATTGTTGATGGTGGTGGGCCAACGTTGTGCCTTGGCAAGGTTCGGATGGGGTCAGAGTTGGATTGGATTGTGGCACTTGATATGGGATTTAGTAACAATAGTTGCACTTTGACTAATAATTATATATTTTAGCCTAATGATAAGCACTTGATCCAACAAATGGTATTAGAGTTTAGGTCATGATTTCGATTCTTAAAAAGGCATGGACTAACGACAAGTGCTAGGAGGGGGATTGTTGGTTGTGGGCTAGCATCCTACCCTAGCAAGGCCCAAATAGGGTCGAAGTTATATCAAACCTTAGCTCTTGGTGATAGGCTTAAGTAATAAAAGCTACTCTCTAACTAATAGATATAGTTTTTGTCCTAATAGTAAGCATTTGATCTAACAAACTTTAATTAGAATCTATTCTTATGCACCATGATCGCATGTGGCCTTTGCTATTAATAGAATGGCCCCATAAGGGACCTACAAGACACTCGATGCTCAACTTAAGTGAAAAAAAATTAATGTAATTCTAAATCAGAGAAGTAACTTACTTGGCTTTGGTTGACTCTGATTAAAGGGCAAAGCCCCCACCTATTTCTCAATGGATAGGTTCTTCACCGTCTCTCCATGGATCTTGGCATTCTCCTAGGATGCAGGGTTCTGGGTGCATTCCAAACTTTGTGTTGAAGAATTTCAACTGCCTGACAGGCTCGGATAAATTCAAATAAGCTTTGTTCAAGCTCGATTACATCACTTGTGTTATGGGAGTTCTTGAGGTCGGACTTATACTACTTGAATAAACACGCACAAGTTTTAAGCTAAATTCAAATAAGCTCAGCTTGACTTGAATAAACTCAACCAGTCTTAGATAAGTTCGGTCAGACTTGGCCGTACTTGTTTTGATACCAAGCGCATATCATCGGACATGGTTAAATCCACAGCCCCCCAAACTTGGCTACAATCCGAAGATTAGTAAGTCATGCTTACCCAGAGACATTGTCAACAAAATTGTCAATAACGAAGAATCATGTCACGTTCTATGAATACGCAGATTTTTCAATCAAAGAGTTCGAGTCATCAAAATTAGGAAAAGATGGCCAAAGAGTTTTCAATATGAAAGGATTCCAATAATTACAGTCCCCTTTAGGAATACCTCTCTGCAGGATCTTGTTCTAGGAGATCAATAGCCCCAGACCGAAGTCTGCATCTCCTGGTGGTTGGTATTAAAGTTATCTCAGACCGGATTGTAAGCATGCGATTTGTAGCAACAGTGTTTACTCCAATGGATTAGTGCCAATTCTCGTTCAAAATTGAACAGCATAACCACAGAGAATTCTAGTTTCTTGAATAAATTCATGCAATGACGGGTGAAAGAGAAATCAAATCAAATTCCGTACATTTCAAAGCTGGCATAAGACACAAGCCATACATTGAAAGAAGCCAACAGTGTCAAATTAGCTTCAGCACTGCACAACACAACATCTTTGTCCAAGCACTCACAAATCGGAATCAGAAAGAACAGGAAAAGAGGCAAAAACAAGGGAAATAATACTAATCTTGTATCTTATGAATCAATCCAAGAAAAAGTCCATAATTGTCTATTTCGAAAATTTGAAGTACAGAATCAAGATGATAGCAACAACCAGGACCAAAACAATGCCGCCAATAATCCATTTGTTCCTGCTCATCCTTCTTGACATGTTGGCCAAAATTTTCTTGCTCTTGCCTATGTTATCATCCACTCCATGAAGCTGCAAGAAAGAATATAATCATCAGTAGGTCAAAGAGCACGTACTTTCAGCACTATGACTCAGGAAAACGAAGAGTTTATATTTTCACTTAAATTTTGAAAACAATATACTAGTACTAGTTGACAATAATAAAGGAAACCCATATGCAGAAAATTTAGAGCGATATAGTAGACACAAAATCAATGACTGCTACTTGAGAGTTTCATCTACACAAAAACTAGAAAGATGAAAGTGACAAATAATTACCAATATAACTCAAAGGTAATAGTTGCAGAAGGCAAGCATACTGAAATTACTGTAATAGAACATTAAAATTTTTAAGAGAATCATGTTACTAATAGAATCACAGACACATAATATATTAAACAAGAAGAAAAAGATTACCGTATCATGTGCATGCAACAGAGATTGTCGCTGTGAATGCAAATCTTGAAGAATCGAAACACCAAGCTCTTCCGTTTCCAACATTGTTCTCCTACTTTCCTTAACTCTTTCACTAGTCTTGTTCAACCTCTCAGTTGACATCATTAATCTCGATCTCTGATCAGCTGATGCCTAATGTATTCACATTAGAAGCTAGTGTCAGCTTCAGTGGCGCAAATTCAATAAATGTAATCAGAAATGAAGATTGAATCTATGCTCAGTCATTCTCCACATTTGGAAATCAGACAACAGAGATGCCATTTGCCACAATAGGACTCACGGGAGGTGATATTTTTGAATTAGTGGCCGACCATATTTATCTAATATATAAAAACAAAATTTTGAAGCCCTCATCAACCATTCACCACATATTTATATGTATCAAAGCACTCGTTGGTAGAAAAAGGTATTTTGATCATGCTAAAAGATTTATTTATTTGTGAGTGATCAGATTAACACTTTAATATTTATCCAATCCAATATAAATTAGAATAATAATATATATCTTATCTACAATTTATTTTAGTCTAATTTAGTTAAATAAAATTTATAAAAAAAATTATAAATATTACAATTTTCAAAATTAGTATAAAGTTATCTTTCAATTGCATGGGTACCACATTGGTACTGTAACTATTGTTAGATGTTAATATTCTTATCTACCTCGTACTTGTAGCAAAATTGAACAGATAGGCTGTGGTAGCGGCAATATACAGGGTCATTGTGATAATAAATTATACCTCAATGAAAAGGTATTTCTATCATAAAACATGATGACAAACCTTGAATAAGTCACATGCCCACATGCCAATGGAGTAAACATAACTCGAGAAACAATTAAATAAAAATTAATATCACCATTTCTTTTCTTTTGGATAGAAATTACTATGGCCATTTTTAGACAATGAAAATTACATCTGCCCTCGAAAGGTCCAATATTTTGCTTTTGAGTCTGCTTCACTAGAAAATATCCATCTTACAACATACCTTTTACAATTTATCCACCATCAAAGGTTGCTTCCTTTTCTCTGTTTTAAGGCATTATATCCTTTCCTTCTTGAAGTACAAAATGATACATAAAATTATACAGTTCCTTTTTACGTTAAAAATTAATGCAACCCCTGATGTTTGCAACTTCAATAGTTTGAAAAAACAATCAATTATCATTGAACAGCAATAAAGGATGTTAAATAAATGAATGATACCGTCATAGCATCTACCATGCCTGATTCCAACAACTCATCCCGTGCAGAAGGATTTAAGTTACCAGATTCGATCTTCTTAACTTCACTTTTAAGATTGTTGAGATCTGATTTATACTCCCGCAACTTAGCAAGAAGCACAGCCTTGATGTTCGGCTGCAAACTTCTTGCCTCAAGGTCCATTTTTCGAATCTACAAGTTCACTAGCAAAACCATATCAGAATCCCAGAGTACAGAAGAAACAAAGCCAGCTTTCCAATTAAAGAGAAAAGGGGGGCGGGGGAGGAGAAAAAGTGAAGAAAGTACCAAAGCTTCAGCTTCATCAATTCCAGCCTTTATTTCAGAAACTTTTTGCTTCTTTTGCTCTGCAGATTGAACAGAAAATCATAAATATTATAAATGGAATATATATTCCTCACACATAAAATCATAAGATACAATGCTTCCTCCTTTCTTCATAAAGCTTCCAATAGCTTGTCATCCCTACAGTCATCACTTCAAGAAGAGTTAAGACATTCTTCCACGACCATAGGACTTTCGAGTGACCCAAATAACTATGTCACATAAAATGGTTATTAAAATTCACTTTATTCTATGATCAGCATATTATAATGCTTTCCCCACACAGTCAATCGACAATGAGAACAAAAACAGTGAGGTGTATCAAACATAAAAAGAGGAAAAAAAAAAAAAAAAGGTTTCTGAAGAAATATAGCACAAAGGTACAGAAGTGATGACCTTGTGCAACTTCACCCACCCAACTTGTTAACCTTTATAATCTAAAGTTTAAAACCCACAAAATGCAGTTTCTGCTCCAAATCAGAGCATACAATTTTAAGAAATGATACCATAAGGATTCCAAGTCCGACACAACTGCGAGAACTAAGACATTGCCTCTCCCAAATTTATACTTTTCATTGCCAAGATATTTATTAAAAAATAAAATAAAATAAAATCTGCTATATAAAATAAGATACAGAAACGCGCATGTCTTCAGTCATCACCACAGCTAAATAATAGGAGCTGGGAGGTTTCAATCATACTTGAAAAAAGAAAGACTAAGAACTCAAATAAACTTTTAGATACTGATAAACAAACTATACTCGTCAATCAAAAAGGAAATAGCTATATACAAAATTAGCAAGAGAATTCAACCAATTAACTGAAATCAAATCAAATCAAACTGATTATAAAGCCCAGAAGCATCGACCAAAGAACAAACTCGTTAAAAAAAATTAAAAAATAGTCAAATAAATAAACGGAAGATCAAACAAGAATCATCAAGCACCTCCATTAAGAGCAGCAGCCGCAGTGCACTTCTTCGATAGATTCGCCGAAAGCTCGCAGTACTGGCGCTCGTATCCCTCGAACACGTTGCTCATCGTCCAGAACCTTCTACTCCCTCTGTTCAATTCACGATCGACAACAACAAAAATTGAGCAAAAAATAGAAACATCAATCAGTGAATTTAGCTAAACAAAATTCGAACGCGTGGGATCGAAAATTAGGAACCGAAATCTTAATTTGATCAACACGAGAAACAAGCAACATGGAAACGTAAAAGTTAGCTGCTGATCGGCGACGCGATTATTCGATAGAGAAGTAAAAAGGTGAGGGAAAGTGTGAGATCGAGGCTAAGGGCGAACCTGCGGCGGCCGGAAAATCGGAAACGACGCCGGAGAATTGAGGAATCGCTGGAGACGTGGCCGGAGAACGGTGGGTGCGTTTTGTTCTGGGAGAAGGACCAAAACGACAACGGGGGAATATTAGTGGAGGATGAATGGTAAGTTTGTGATTCACGGTTCTGTATTACTCCTGTTACTCCTTTTTTGCGTTTTGCAAGTGGTGGAGTATGACTAGGAGGTCCTCTTGACTTTGTCTTTTTTATTTTTTCGAAAAAAAAAGGAAAGATTAATTTTGATATGTGCCAATCATATCATCCAATCAAATATTGTTATTTATAAAATTTTTAAGAGTTTAATTGGTATGTATTGATAATATAAAATTATTTTATATTGTCAATCAATAGAAATAAGGAAAAGTGAAAAATCATAGTAAGTCTCTCATTATAATAGGTAGTTATTTGTGTGAGTTGATATTTTCTATTATTTTTATTGGTTGATAATATAAAATTATTTTATACTGTCAATATATTTAAATTAAATTAAATTTTTAAAATAATAAATGATTAAGTTAAATATTTTTATTAATTTAAAAATATATAATTAAATATTTATATAAATTTTGTTTATATTATAAGCATATACAAATTAAATAAAAAAATATTAGAGCAAATTTATTGAGAGGAAATTATTTTATTCTTGGTAAGGGTGTTTCTACTAAGTAACAATGATTGGTTAATTTAAGTATTTCTTAAACAAAGTTTCATGTTCGATATTTGTAAATAAAAAAAAAAAGAAGAATTGAAAAACAATTGCTTAAAAATAGGCTAAGTTAATTCAAATTAAATCAGTTAGAATATAGTAAATATTTTAATATTGAAACAAATTTAAAATTGAGGAAACATGAGTCAAAAAGTTCAAAATTAAGCAAAAATGATTTTTTTTTCTTTGATTGATTCCCTTTCCTAAACATTGATAAATTAATTTGAGTTTTTTTTTTTGTTAACATTCTCATTGTTATTTATGAAAGTAAGGTAAATCAAACAAACTAAATTTATATAAGAATTTAATTTTATATACTATTAGTATAAAAAAAGTTTATATAAATATCCAATTATATATTATTATATTAAGTATTAATAAAAATATTTAACTCAATTATCCGATATCCTAAAAGTCTTACAAATAGAATTAGATGATTGAATGACAATGTAAAATTCTTTAAGTAAACATGCAGTTTAATCTCTAAAAGATTTGTGTAACATCAATTTAATCCTTAAAATATTTTTGACATAAAATATGTCCTTGAAAGTTAAAATATGTTATCAAATTACTCTTTGAAAGTTGTTTAATATCAAATGTGTCCTTAAAAATCAAAATGTGACGTCACTTTAGTTTTTTCTAAAGTTATTTGACATCAAATGTGTCCCCAAAAACTCATACTTTATTAAAAATAGGGATCAAATAGTCTTCAAGTCCTTTTAAAAGTTATTTAATATCAAATAGGTTGTTAAAAACTCTTACTTTATCAAAAAATAGATGATCAAATAGTCTCTTAGAAGAATTGAAACAATGTCACATTTTAATTTTCAATGACTTATTTGATATAAAAAACTTTCAAAGACTAATGTAATATCATATTTAACTTTTTAAGGAATTATTTGATGTAAAAAATCTTTCAAAGATTAAATTGATGTCACACAAATCTTCTGGTGATTAAAATACAAATTCACCAAAACTCTTTTATATTGTTAGCATATTAAAAAAAAATTGATGAGAAAAAAGAATTCATTCATAAGCAAGTGTAATGGCACTTACAAATTAAAAAAAAGATATATTAGATCTAAATTGAATAAGAAGCAAATACATTCAACATTATGAACTAACTAACGATCTATGGCTTTACTCCTTGCTTGAAGACTATTGATGCCTAGTCCTCTTTCACTTCAAAGACCAACATGAAAAGTGATGCAGTTTGAAAAATGTATTACGATTCTGTTCAAGATAATATTGAACATCTTTGCTATCTGTAAGACCATTAAAATAAAAATCCCCATAAGGGGAAACCAAAGTGTCACAAAGGAGAAACCAAAGCACTAACAAAGAGGGAACAAAAACCACAAAGGAGTCAATGAAAAGCATCCATAAAGGGGAAAGCAAAAAACAAAGCAAAAAACACAAAACGATAATAACAAAAAGAAAAAGAAAATGGTAAAGCTGCCACCAAAGAAGAAAGATAACAGCCACTTTTAATAATACCCACATCATGGAAGACTAGAGAGAAGAGAGAGAAAAAGGATTATCAGTGCATTAAAATTAATCTCTTTTATATAATTAAATATATAATTATTCTATAATTTAAATAGATTAGATTTAAATTTATTATCATTATAAAATATTTTAGTTAATTTAGTGTTTAATTGGCCCTTGCTCTATTGTTGATTAAAAAAAATCTGCACCATGAAGATGTGAACTATAATAAGTGAGATATTGACATATAGAGTGGTGTACCATATAACTGATCACATATGATGTACTAGAGACTTTCTTTTCTCTCCCATACCACCCCCAAACTCCTTCTTCCCCATCAAAGAATTCTTCCCTGGCAATGCAGAATAGGATGTTGGTGGTTATGGATCTGGTTTTATTTTCATGGTGTGAAGATGATAAAATCTCTTGCTTCAAATCCAAATCAATAGCAACACATTCAACCTAGCCAAAAATAAAACAATCAACATGAAATAAAATTAAAAAAATTAATTAAAATATGGGCTTTAAGGATGAATAATACAACAAGATTACAACAAAAGTCCAATCTTTGAGCAATTTAAAACATATTTTTAATATTAATCTGTAATATTTTTCAAGCCAAAAATAAATATTTTTTTAAAAAAAAGACAAAGATCCATGTTAAGCACCACCATAAACCCAAACCCACCCAACAGCAAGCACCATCATGGTTTAGCTTGAACTGCAACAAGCCACTGTCTTTTGTCATCATCTTTTTTCAGATCCACAAGCCTCAACCGCCATCATCCTCCTTTGCACCATCACTGCAGCAACTCGAGCCACCTCTCACCAATGAAATCATGATGCACTATTGCACACTAGCCCACCTCAATCACTGGACAACACTGTGCCATTGCCGGTGAACTTCCCCATCCATTGTGACCCAACCACGTCTAGATGTCATCTTCATCGTCTGCTGCTTCATGGTTGGGCAGATGTGGGTGGGCAGAATGCGAATCTGAGTTTGAAGAAGGACAATAGCGGAGAAAGATAGGATCGGTGGTAGGTGGTCACTGGGTTGGATGGTTGGGGTAGAAAGGAAAAAGGAAAAAGTGTGGTCATTGGGCTCGGCGATTGGGACAGAAAGGAAAGAAAGGAAAAAGGAAAAAGTGAGACAGGGACAAGAAGGGAGATTGGACGAGAAAATGGGGAGAGAAAGGAAAAAGTTTATGGTACATCTCATTTGGTGGGTTACATGAAACACCTTCCACATGTCATTGATATAATTAACATATTCATGGTGTAGATTTATTCATGGTGTAGATTTTTTTTAATCTGCACTAGAGCAAGGGCCTTATATTAATTATGCTTTTATTAATATTTTAGATGAAATTTTCATCAATTACTATGTAAATAAAAAAAAATTGAAATTATATGAGTCTATTTTAGAAAAAAGTGTTCGGTTAAAAAAAAGGCCTAACTAAATTTTATTTACTAAAATTGATCTAATTTAGTCTAATTAGTTAATTATATAATTACTAATAAATTAATTCTATTTTCAATATAAAAAGTTTGATCAATTTGTTTTGGGTAAAATTTTCTCTTAGAATCAAACTAAACCAAAGAATGAATACCTTTAATTTTAAGATTATAATGTTATAAGTCTTAATAAGAAATATAATAATATTTAATGATGACTTTTAATGACCAACGGGAGTTAAATCTAGCGAAAAGGGTTAATCTCTCACATGTTATGAATACTTGAAGCCCGCTAAAATTGGTATCTGCATTTAATATTTGATGGTGTCTTCAACAAAATTGTGTCCTATATATCATATACATGGAGACAAAAAAAAAAAAAAAGATGATTATTATCGAAGCAATAATAGTAATTGTCATGGGTGATTTTTCTTACCCTACATCTAGCTATACTAGGTTTTTGCATGGGAAGAAGGTAGCATATTTTTCTCTAATCCATTGTTGTGTGGCTTTGATGATTGCTTGAGGGTTGCTTTCCATCTCTTGACATTAGGATGGGATAGGGACCTAGGTGGATGGTGCACAAGTATAAGAGGACTGAAACAAAGGCTTTAAGGGGGTGGATACCAATAATGAAGACCCGAATAGGGAGGAAGATGAGGAAACTCTTATCATATTTGATGATGATGATGATGATGTTATAGAAGGAATCCGAAACTCTAAAAAAAGCCTCATATGGAAACTAATCACTTAAAAACCTATGAATAAAATAGGTCTACTAGCCGCCTTGAACAACATATGGCATAACCTAAGGGGATTTAAAGTGGAGGGCATTCGAGAACACCTTTATCATTTGTTCTTCAACGAGGAGGCAAAAATGATGAGTGCACTGAATGGCAACTTGGGGACTCATCATAATAGTTGGCTCATCCTCCAACATTAGAGTCACACACATAACCACACAATCATGTCTTTCACTCGAGCACCAATGTAGGCTTGGTTTTGGGGCTTGCACATGGGCAAAAAACTTGGTGTTGCAATTATCAAAGTAATGGACGAAGACCTCATGACAATGCCATGTGTAAAGGGGATACTAGTAAGGCTAGAGTCCAAATGGATATCACAAAGCACCTTAAAAGTGGTGTGAACATAGGAAGCAAGAAAGATAGAGTCAATTGGTGGACTTTCAATATGTGGATATATTAGACATGATAATGTTTTTTATAAGCAAATGCAAGAAAAAGGAAGTGCACATGCTCAAATGCTAAAGAACTTAGGTGCCTAGATGAAGACTGCTCAATGTGGTCATAATCTTGAGACAAGCCCTAGCCCAAATGAAAATGACGAAAGCTATAGAAAGAGACAAGCAAGACACGTGAGTGCAAAAGCTATAGAGGAATTATTGAAGAAGATATTGACCCTGTTAATGATTGAGAATTGTGAAAAAGAAAGTAAAAAAGGTGAGTAAATTGACTAATGAGAAACCTCCTAATGAACCAAATCCTAAGCCACTAGACAAGATTTAGGCCAATGAAAACATGGAGAAGCTATGAGATGGAGATGACGTGTACGTAAAAATCTGCCTATCTATTGCAGCCTAAAAATTTGATGGTGTGAAGATATCTTCGATGGAGACAAACAAGCAAGTGTTGCACAATGTGTTGGCTAACATTACAAATATAAACCATCTAGGAGAGACTTGTATTGAGGAAAAGAAGACACTAAGTCGAGCTAGAAAGGAAAGTCAGCAAGAAATGTAAGAGATTTCAACCAAAACTAAACAAAAACAATAGCACTCATAAAGCTACCTTTATAGCCACCAAAAGAAAGTTAAGGGAGATAGACTGCGTGTAGAGGGATCAAACCAATGAAGCAAGGAAGTAGATAGAGCTTAACACTACAAATGTTCAAGTCGAGGATGTAGGGCAACCCTACTAGTAGCCATGAATATCCTAAGCTGGAATATCGTGGCATAGGAAGCCACATGCACTTAGAGCTCTTAAAGTGCTTATAAATAAAAAAGATCCCAACCTTGTTTTCTTAATGAAAATACGGAGAAAGTCAAATAAAATTATGAGGCTTAGATACACAAGAGGTTTAAACAATGTAGTTGTAGTTGATTGCATGGGCACAAATAAAGAAAGATTCAGGGGACTTGCTTGTGGGCGGAGAGATGATCTAGAAGTGGAGGTTTTATCAATGTCTTCAAACCATATTGATGTGATAATATTGGTGGGAGATAACATTTTGAAATAATTAGAAACTGTGTTATGTGGCTTTAAGAGATAGAGTAGAAACATCTCAGCCAAGGTAACCTTTGTGAACTAGCATCACATATTAAGCTTCCTTGGATGGTTTGTGGTGACTTTAACTGGGTGACAAGCTAGATGGACAAAAAGGGAGGTATTCCTGAAATTTTCAGTCAAATCAAACCCTTTAATTCTATTTTGCACCATCTTGAGTTGTTTGACTTGGGTTATGAAGGACCACCTTTCGCTTAGTCCAATTGCCAGCCAAATGAATCAGGCATTTGGGAAATATTGGATAAATTCATAGCAACCCACATGGAAGGACTTAGGCTCCAAGCTCGTGTCCACCATCTAACCTGCCATATCTTTGACCAATCCCCTTTATTCATGTCTCTTGGGAGAAGGAAAAACAAAAGAGGGCCTAACGGTGTAATACTCCATCATGAGTTGCAGTTGTTTATCAATATTGGATTCTGAAAATTTTAAATCTGAACCCTATGCCTCCTTGGAGAGCTATAGGATTGAGGCATTTTCTTAAGATTAAAAGTCATGGTAATAGTTTCCTGGACATCAATGAGTTGAAGGGGGATTTTTAACAAATTTTAGAGAATGAGGAACTCCTTCGTTTTTAACGCAAGAGTTTATAAAAATGCAAGTTTTTGAAAAATTATATTAAAATCCAAAAGTTGGATTCTGATTCCTAAGGATTGTAAGTTTTTTAATATTTTTATTGAATTCAAATAGGGAGTATTCCTTTATTTACATTTATGTCTTAAAGTTAACAGAGAGTAAAGTTAAAGAGGATATTAATAAGTGTGTGCAATATCCTAAACTTGGAAGGGGATTGCAGAAAGAAAAAACCAAGTTTCTAAGGTTGGTAATCGATTACCCAAGGGCTGTAATCGATTACAAGCCTTTCTGTACACCTTTATGTTGAGTTTTTCCCTGTTGTAATCGATCACCAGTCAGTGTAATCGATTATGACATGACTATACATGGCCCGGACATGCTCTTCCTCCCTCATTTTGCTATTTCCACTCTCTCTCTACCCCTCAAACTCTCTTTCTTCTCTCTAAAACACCTTCCTCTTTATTCCTTACTTAAATCCTTCAATTTTTCCCTCAAAACCTCATCAAATTACATTCATTTCACTCTCATAATAATAATTTCACCTTTTAATCTTTATTCTTCTCCCAATCTCCAACCACACCCTTGGTAGGACTTAAAGTTTGGAGAAGGTTCCACCAAGACTCTCAAATCTCTTCTCTTCATTTTTCTATCTCCAAAGATTCTCTCTAACATTTTCCCTCTTTCTTGTCTAGAGATTATGGATTATTTCCCCAATAGTGAGTTCATAGAGAACCCTAGGTTAGAAGAATTGGAAATTTTGATATCTAAGAATAAATTAGGTTAATTATTAGTCTTAATGACCAATATGGAATTAAATTAGCACATTTGTGATGATAGATTCCATTGAAGGATTGACTTTGACTCTCTGATTTCATGAGATTAGGATTTTGCTCTTGGGATTAAGTCTGTGAGTAGATAGAATATCCTTGACTTGTTTTCTCCTTTAATTATTTTGCTATACTGAATTTCTGGTAAATTTTGGATATATAAGCATTTCTTTAATGACATTGGTTTCCAAACCTTTCACGAGTCAATGATTGGTATTATGAGAATTTATGCAAATGTTGGAAACTGATATATTGTTTTAAGTTGATTTTATGAACTTGAACAATAGAGAATGCAGATTTGAATATAGTAAGTTTTGGAATTGAATTCCGTAGAAATTATTTTAATTTAATATTATTGCCATGATTGAAAAGGATTGGAATTGGTATTATAGATTTTGAAATTTGAGATGCATGATAGATAAGGAAAAGAATCAAGAAATTCTATAACAGGATCTGCTGCTAACGACAGTAGACGTTAGCTCTGGTGCACCTTAGATTATTATTACACAGCCATATATAGTGTGGTGCATGACGGATATTACACAGCGACTCTAGGAGAGGTGCATGATAGATTATGGGATTCCCACGAAGGAAAGACCACCTAAGTGTGATCCTGACAGATTATCCTGTGTTAGATAGTTCCTATGGATGTTAATGAGTTTAATTTCATTTTATATTGAAATTTATTTATTATGCACATTGACTCATGTGGGTTAAGAGTGTCCTGTTTTTCACTGATGTGGGTTAAGGGTTTCCTGTCTCTCACTGAGTTGCAAAACTCACCCCATTGTCTCTCTTTATTTTTCAGATACAAGCATTCAAGTAGGATCTGATCCTCCTGCCCTCGGTTGTAAATTTCTAATTCTTGGGTGAGCCCTTTTTGATTCAAGAGCACTATGTAATTTTAAGTCTTTGTGAAACTCCTAGAATATTGTAACTCCATGGTACCATAGGCAGGGTCCCACCTGTACTAGTTTATTAGTTGATTGGAATATATATATATATATATATATATATATATATATATATATATATATATTTGCATAAATGATGTATTAAAGATGATTTAACTTGAAAACTTATATGGATTTTGCTATAGTACTTTAACGATTATGGATTAAAGTTTTCTTCAATGAATATGTTTAAACTCTTATGCTGTGTGTTATAGGATGCACTCTGAGAATGCCTAAATCGCCAATAGTTTTGTGTGTTTACTTATTTGTGCAAGGGTGAAGATTCGTATTTGGGGATAGTCCTAAATATAAAAAAGACTCTGCCCAATTTTAAGGAAAATGTATGGTGTTTGGCTTGCTAGGGGACGTGTTCCCTATACATCGGTCACACCTCGAGTTTAGGTCATGACAAACTGTGTCCAGATATACCATTTTTAGGAGATATGGCATAGAGAGGAGAACCACACAACTATTATCAAATCATGTTGGCAAACATCTACTTTACCTTTGATGGGGAATTCAACCAATGTGGGTCCTAGCTAGACAGTTAGAGTAAGGAAGTCTTTGGTGACCTACCAAAAAAAATAAAATAGCAATAAAGTCAATTGCAAGCCTTAAAAAGCAAGGGTCAAACCGAAGATGTTATTGATAAAATTATCTAGGAGGACGTAGATCTAGATCAAAAAGATGCGGCTAATTGTTGGAGATTAGGTAACGACTATAGTACTAAATGTGCTAAACGATAATGTTGACCCCACACCTTTGAACAACACCTTTTTATGCCTCATTTTAAGGGTAAAAAAAGAAAAAGAAAAAGAAAGAACATACAAAGGATTTTAAACTTATATGTTTATGCAACATTGTTCAAGCTTATAACCAAAACAATTGCAAACAATGAAATTAATTCTCCCTTCTATTGTTAGTCACTTTCAAAGCGCTTTCATCTCAAAGTGTTGCCTTTGATATCTTTCACGAAAAAAAAAGTCAGGCAAAAAGGAGATGTTTGGGCTAAAGTTGGACATGGCAAAATCATATGATCAGATGGAATAGAAGTTTCTCAAGGCAGTGTTGACCCGTATGGATTTTCCAAATCATTAGGTATATCTTATAATGAACATTGTCCTCCTTCTAGATTCTATTAGATGGCATACCCTAAGACACTTTTAAGCCAAGTAAAGGCTTAAGACAAGGTGACTTCCTCTTACCTTACCTTTTCATATTGTGTGCTAAAACTCTCTAGCCTAAATTAAAGGAATGTTACATGGCATCAAAATTTCAAGGAGTGCTCCTGAAATCATCTAGTTTTTGCAGATGATAGTATTCTTTTCACTAGAACTTCCCAGCCAGAAATCCAACGCATCAACCTAGACAAATAGGAACTCTCTTTCAGCAAAAATATGCTTGTAATCAGGCAAATTGAAATCCAAAGCTAGATAGGGATAAAGGCAGTTGAGAGTCACTCCAAGTACCTTGGTCTACCCATTTTTGTGGGAAAGTCTAAACAACAAGTTTTTAACTTTCATCCATGAAAGAGTGTAGAAGAAGTTTAAGGGTTGAAAAGAGAAGTGCTTATCACAAGCAAGCTAGGAAGTCCTTATTAGGGCGCATTTGGATAAGATTTTTTTGGCCCAAAAAATCACTTTTTTCACTAAAAAAATCACTTTTGACTTATTTGAATAAATTATTAAAAATAATCAGAATCTACAAAAAAATCTGATTTTAGCTTTTTTGTAAAAATTAAAAAGAGTAGCTTCTGAAAAAAATTAGCTTTCAACTTTTTTAATTATATATAAAATTTTAGTTTCAAAATCACTTTTTTCAAAATCTGAAACAAATGCACCCTAAATCGATAACCCAACCTATCCCAACTTACATAATGGGATGTTTCCTTCTACTAAAAATCTCTATGTTTACACATAGAATCTATAATAAGCAACTTTTGGCGGGATAGCCAAAAGGGTTAAAGGAAAATCCATTGGATATAATAAAGTAAATTGTGTTAAACCAAAAATAAAGATGGCACAGGCTTCAAAAGCTTTGATGCTTTTATCTTGGCCCGCTTATCTAAATAGGGGTAAAGGCTAGTAGACTACTCAGATTTCCTCATTGCAATTGTCCTACAAGCAAAGTACTTATTGAGTATAGATTTTCTCAGAGCTCATTGAGACCATTATCCTAGCTTTACCTAGAGAAGTATTCAAACTATAGGTTAGGTGTTGAAAAAAAAAGGTCTTTAACATATAGGTGATAGTCAAAGCATTAAGATTTGGATGGATTATTGGCTTGCATGTTAATTTCTTTGAAGTTTGGAGCCTAGTCTCAATTTTAAAGGAAGATGCCTATGTGTTGGACCTAATTAACAGTGAGCAAAGATCATGGCATCAACAACTCATTTATAGCATTTTTTGCCCCTTTGAAGTTGAGCAAATTATAGCTCTCCCCTTTCCTCATTTTGATCACTGGGACAAGTTCTAATGGAGTGGAACAAGAGATGGAAGTTACATCATTAAACTTGCCTACCATCCTAGCAAAACCAACACCATAGAGGAAATTGACCCAAGCAGTAACAACCTAGAGGTGGAATGGAATTGGACAGCTTTCTAGAGAATGGGAATTCCTCCAAGGACTCTGAATTTTTCTTGGCAAGCATTGAACAGAGCTATGCTAACCTATCAGAACTTATCAAAGCGAAGAGTCCCATGTTCATCATTCTACCCCCGATGCTTTCTTAAGGAAGAATCTATTTGTCATGCATTAAGGGATTGTGAATGGGCTAGGTACTTTTGTTTCTTATCCCCGCTAAGCATTAGGAATAGGAGCAAAGTGAGAGAACTTCATTGTATAGGCCAAGGAGATATATGCATGCATGGAGAAAGACTCAATTGAGATATTCTTCACTCTAGCCCATAGTATATGGTTAGACATAAATAAGATGTGCTTTGAAAACAAGTTTTGGCATCAAAAACGAGTTATAGAGAGGGGTTTGAGAATCCTCTCAAAATATAGGCACACAAATTCAACCAATGGTCTCTTTACATTCAACCTATGAAAGGAAGAGAATCAGAATATCCAAGGTTAGATACAACCCCCCTCTAGGGATTATGAAAATGAATTTTGATGCAAACACTAAAGATGGATGAAATCCTACAGGGGTAATTTTTAGAGATGATGCTAGCGCTATATTGGCTGTAGCAACTCAAATCCTTCCTTATGGGCTCACCCCAAGTATGGATGAAGCTTGGTATGCTAGATTGGGTCTCCAATGGGCAATATACCTCAGTTTCTTAGACTTGGGAATTGAAGATGATTGTTTGGAAGTAATGGAACACCTCACCAAATATTGCCAACCAGCAACTTACTTTAGAAGTGTGATGGACAACCATGTATCTCTTTTTTCTTATTTTAGTTCTTTTCCACTTATCATATTAATAGGAATAAGAATAGCAATAGAGTGGCCCAAGAATTGGTTCACTTAGCTTTTTGATATTCAAACTCCATTTGGATGGAGGAAGCCTCTATCTCTATCTATAATTTGGCCATTCTAGATGTGGTTTGTCCTTTTTAATAAAGTTTTCTATTCCCACGTCAAAAAAAGAAAAGGGACAATAGTAATTGTTTGTATTATCTAATTATATCATTTTAGGGTTATTAAGTATATAGAAAATTTTAAAAAATTATTTAATATATATTTTGATTTATTTATTTTCAAAAAACTCAATTAAAATATTTAATTGAAAGCTTTATTTGTGACAAAATAAATTAATGCAAATATTATTATAATTATCATATTACAAAAAAATAATATATTTATATTTTAGATTTAATAATTATTTCAATAATTTTTATTTTTCTGGAAATAATATTTATATGTATTTCTTAACTTTATATTATACTAATTTTCTCTTTAAATTATTATTAATATTATTTGCATTTAATTTTAAAATGTATTAGTACTATTAATATTTTGACTCAATACTATCATTGAAAAATTTGAAAAATAAGAAATATAAAAGATTGTAAAAGATAAAAATAATCAAGAAAAATATAAAGGAAAGAAGAATAAAAATTCAAAAACAAAACAAAATCATAAAGAAAATTAAAAATAATCAAAATTTATGAAAACATAACACGTGAATGAAAGAATTTTAATAATACGTTATGGACAGATACTTGTTAAGATTATAAATCATTAAAAAAGACATGTCAAGAGCTTGTTTAAATTGATGATCAACGTTTGAGATTATTTTAATACATTGTAAATTATTTTATATTTTTAATTAATTATATTTTGTTTTTACATAATTTTTAAATTATTTATTATCAAAGCCAAATAATTTTAACAATATGTCTACTGGTTTTTTTATGAAAATAAAATAAAAAAAATTTTAATTTCGAAAATACGATAATTTGAGATTAATTACAAAAATCCGGGGTTAATGGGGTGTTTGATAAATCGGTTTAGGTAGGCCGATTTCTGTTCATTATTTTTGCTATAAATTCGGCTTGGGTAGGCCGATTTTCTTACAATAGAGAGAGAGAGAGAGAGAGAGAGAGAGAGAGAGAGAGAGGGAGGGGGGAAGCATGGAAAAATTAGAGAGGGAGGCAAAAAGAAAGGGAAGAGGGAAGCGTGGAAAAAAGAAGAAGAAAAGAAAAGAAAAGGTAAAATTTTTAGTTAAAAATTATACATCGTTTTTACGAATTATACTTAGTTATTCTTATTATTGTATTTGTGTTGCAAATTTATAGATATGGAGTATGACTTACACCATTTGGATGGCAGTGATCATATTGTTGGACAATTGAGTATACAGGTAATTTACTTTTTATAAGTATATGTTGTTAGTTAAATTAAATTAGGTAAATTATATATAATATAATTTGGATTTGGATTTGTAGTTAAATTTAGATTCGTAGATAAATATGAACTCGATTTGGATTTGGATTTACATTTGAATTTGAATGTGGTAGAATTAAAATCATAATCAGAATTTGAATATGATTCTGAAGTTGAATTTGAATTTATGTGAAATTCGAATCTTGATTTGAGCGGGAATGTTCAATTTCAAATTTTAAATTTCAAATTTTGAATTTGAATTTTAGTGAGAATTTTGATTTTCAAATTTTGATCATGTAATTTTGTATTTGAATTAGAACTTGAGTGGGAATCTAAATTTGCTATTCAAATTTGAATTTGTATTTGACACGTGAATTAGAATGCGAATCCTAATGTGAATTTGAATTTAAAATTGATATTACATATGTCTTGAATGTTATAATTTGAATTTGAGTGAGAATTTAAACTTGAATTCAAATATAATCTTGAAATTGATTTTGCATGTGCAGCTTGATTGAGTGCTTCGATGTCGGCGTCAGGAGTCTCAAGTGCCGGTACCACGCCCACTTATGCAGAATAATTTAGAGCAAGTAGGCTTATGGCATGCGACAAATATTCCATACTTCGAGTATGATAGTGCATTGATTAGTGCGATTGTCGAGAGGTGGCGTCCAGAGATACACACATTTCACTTGCCTTTTGGAGAGTGCACCATCATACTTCAAGACGTTGCATTCCAACTTGGATTACATATTGATGGTGAACCAGTTAGCTAATGCACAACTAACTAGGAGACCTATTGGAACTGTGATTAATGGAGCTTCTGAAGAGAGTTTCTTGGGGCTGTACCAGATGAGTCACAGATACAAGGAAGCTATGTTCCACTCATCTGGTTGAGCTCAAAATTTCAAACTTTGGATGTTGATGCATCGGAGGAGATGATTGCACGCCATACTCGTGCATTTATTTTACAACTTCTTGGTGGGTTTTTAATGGCAGATGCATCAGCCGCGAGAGTAAGTTTGAAGTGGCTTCCTCTTCTCCGTGACTTTGGTGCGATTGGGAGGCTTAGTTAGGGCTCTGCAATATTGGTGAATCTCTATCGCCAATTATGTCGCGGTGTTAAGCATTCAACCTAGAACCTTGCTGGGTGCCTAGCCCTTCTGCAATCATGGGCATAGTACAGAATACCAGCATTACATCCTGAAGAATATCGTCGACATCTATTAAGGTTTCCGTTAGCTGAGAGGTAATTTTTTTATAAAAATGGTCAATTGGATTTATTATTTTCTATTTTACAAAAGTACTAATTAATTTTTTTAATAGGTGGGGGGGGATTTTGATGTTCATCTGATTTAGAGAAGAGACAACTGCTTTGTTCTAGAGATGATCTTGACGCTATCAACGTTAACGGGGTAGGCTGTGTAAAGAGAAAATTGACTTAGGACTGTAATTTTTTTAAATGGCATCTAATGGTTGATTGATGTACATTGTAGTTTCGATGGATGCCTTATGAGTATGCAGAAGTGAGAGCGAAGACACCTCAGTTTGTGTATGCTGAATCTGATATTTGGGTGTTGGTGACATCCCGGTTATGCTTTGCTATCGTGGAGTGGCATCAAGTTGATCGTGTCCTTCGACAGTTTGGCGGGCAGCAACATGTACCAGGAGAGCCGCTAAACATTAACAGGTTGCATCGTACAGATTATTGATGGCCTACGCACTATCGACAGTATTATGAGATATGGGATGAGCGTAGGAGCCGAGTTGTTGAGTTTACCCTTACATAGAGCTTTCTTCCGTCAGTAGCATACTTCGAATGGTATGCGGGTGTTGCACATCGTTTCTTGTCGACAGAAAGAGCCGGAAATGACCACGGTGGCGGAACTCCTAGCTGAAGCACCTATTGATGCCCCACCACCGCCATTTATTCAAAGACCAGATCATGCACCCGACCTGCGTCGTCGAGGTTGGGGGGTTAGAGGACGTAGAGGGAGCCGTACGCGCACTCGCACCTATCAGCGGGATGTTAGCTCTGCTGAGGACGCTGATGAGGACTATGGTAATTTTGAACGCATGGAATCGAGCTTCTTTTCTATGCCAAGTCGCAACAACCCTTCTATGCCTGACTCTGCCATCAGTTTGTAGTTTTAACCACGAAGTCGGTGTTTCTTCTAACTCTCAATTTATACCCTGCTCCAGCCCTGCTCAGCAGTTCATGACTAGGCTCGGCCAGGATATTGACCCTAGACTCTCTGTGAGTTTTGAGGAGCTATTCAATTCACAAATGCCTCCCGGGTATTGCTCATTTTCATGTTCAGGATATGGACATATACAGGTCATACTAAGAGGCTGCTGCTTCTGCCGCTGTACCTCAGGCCTCACATGATATACTAACGACATCTGAGTGCTACAGACCATCTATGGATGATGTTATCGAGCTGAATGCACAAGACATACCATTATCGACCGTACAGATGCAGTCACCTGAGTCTGCGAATCGGATGATGTATGGTTTTGATCTGTTTGGTGGGACACCACCATCCGCATTCACGGCAGCACATATTGATCTTAGTACTTTTGGCCAGTAGCACCACCATGAGGATCAGGATCAGGATCAGAACTAGGTGCATCAACCACTGGATGGACAAGGTAGACCGATGCGGGAGATTCGACTTTGTCAATGTCACATGGGTTATCCTCTTCCGACTCCTAGACGACACCATCGAAATGGTTAGGATATGCATGAATCGGGTACAAGTTATAATACCCTAATTTTTCAATTTTAGATTAGTTGCAATATTTTTTTTTCTTGTTTTTTCTAAAAATTTTCATTTCTTCTTGCAGGCATGCTCGCGGGAATACTCTTCTGCATTCACTACTTATTCCCCTTTTTCTTATAGTTCATTTTAATTTACCTGTAATAGTATAATTTTAGTTGAATTTAATTGTAATCTTGTAATTTAATTTAGTTGCGATATTATTATTTAGTTTTAGCTTGATTTACTTTAAGTTAGTATAGATATTGTAATTTAATGTTATATTATTTTGCTTTAATTTAGTTGTAATATATTACTTTCTCTGTCTCTCTCTTTCTCTCTCTGTCTCTATTTCTTTTTCTTTCCTTATTAGTGGCTATAAAGTTAGGATTAGTTGATACAAGGTTAATTCTCTCAATGTAATTAAACTCAAAATTGCATCTTCTCCAAAATATAATGTAGATTGTATTAATTAAAAATACGAAAATTAACACGGAACTAAGAACAAAATACAACAACAGAATAAATTAACTACAAATACAACAGAATAAATATTAACGTACATAACAACAGAAATTAACACATTAAGATGAACAAAAAACAAAGACATTAGTTGCCTATGCTAGGATGGCTGGAGCTTGAAGCATGTAAGGTTGGGTATCTTCATCTGGTGTGCACCTCTTGCTTGGAAAGACCACATCATTTTGGTTGCCCTGGTTCAACTTCATCCATATTGTTGCGGATTCTTGTTAAAATCGGCCAACCCTCAGTAACTCGCCTATGCTCTGGATTTGACCGTAGTGGAACTCCATAGTATTCAGGCGAAAGGTCTTCACTTACAATAACGGCAAACTCCATTTTGTAGACATTGAATACGCTCTGAATAAGGTAAACATCATCGACATAAGTACTTTAATCAACTCAAGCATATGCACACACAGCGAGTACATGGGGCATGGGAAGTGTAAGGCCTGAAAGTATCCATAGTCACACCGATGCTCTCGTAAGTTCACCTTATAGCTTCGGTGACTCCAACCCGCCATTGGTGCAAGTTCTTCCACCATGAACGACTCACTTGCACGTGTAAACTAGGACACATTCATGGTGGCAATGGATTGCTTGTTTTTCTCGATCGCCCACATCAGCACCTGTGAAAACACTTGTCTGCTCACAAGTTGGGCCTCGGCCTCCTGCCCTTTTCTTACATATAGCTCAACAAGGCGAAAGTAAGTGGACTTTACAAGGGCTATAATCAGAGAATTGCGGGTGCCCTTGAGAATAGCATTAGTACACTTTGACAAGTTAGTCATCATATGCTTGAATCTTCATCTCTCATGACAATCCTATGTCCATTTTTCTTTGGGGATCCTATCAATCAATTCACACATTGCTGAGTTCTCATTTCTCAATAATCCATAATAATATGCAAACTCCTGCTGAGTCTTTGCATATGCCGTATTCACAAGGGCTCGATGTGCATCTTTGCTCTTGAATTGAAGTGCGAAGTTCGAAGCTATGTGCCATATGTAATATGCATGATAAGCCGTTGGAGGATGCCACCCACTGTCTTCTGAATTTAATGTTGCTTTGATAGTCCCATGACGGTCATAAATTATTAAAATTCCTTGCTGTGGTGTCACATGTTGGCGCAGATTGCTAAGAAAAAATGACCAGGCATCCCTAATCTCAACCTCAACCACTGCAAATGCAACTAATAGAATATTAGAGTTTCCATCTTGTGCGATTGCTATCAGAAGTGTGCCACCATACTTTCCATATAAGTGGGTGCCGTCGACTGAAATGAATGGCTCGCAATATTTAAATGCTTCAATGCAAGACTGAAATGACCAGAGTAAGCGGTGGAATATTACACAACTCCTATCGAGAAAATTCCCATTATAATATGGCAAAGTAGTCAATTAGATGATGGTACCTGCCACAAGCATCTGCAGAGCTTGTAGCCTTCGCAGAAACTCATGATACGACGCTTCCTAATCGCCATAAACCTTAGCAATAGCCTTTTGCTTCGCCAGCCATACCTTCCTATACGAAGTCTTGAAACCATACTCGCCTCCATTGATCCTTGTAGCACTTTAATGGATATTGTCAGATCAGCCTGTACCATGGGAAATATGGTTGCACATATAACATTCGTGTCCAACTTAGGATGATCCTGGGAAAAGGAAGTGGACAAACATGTGTGTGGGCCATTGTACTTCCGAATTTCCCACCGCTCCTTTTTCCGACGATATGTAACGCGTATACTCCAGTACACCCATTACCAAAATGCTTACATTTTCCATGTTATGTCAACTGATCAGACTCGAATACCTTATACTCAATAGATCTTCGAATCCTGTAATTTTTAACAGCAAATAACACAGCTTCCTTATTAAGAAAATTATTGCCCAATGTGCAACTCATCCTCCCCTGTAGCTCCATGGAGCCTTGCAAATGTGGTTTGTTGCATCGCATCCAAGTTCAAATACAAATAATGATGTGGATGATTCTGTGAATCAGACATTACTGGTTGAGCTTCCGATGGTTGGCTATCAGTCATAGGAGCAGCCTCTCCGTTTGAGTCTTCACCACTATCACTATCAACTGGTACTTGAAGCGATTCGTCCTCTTCATCTCCATGATGACCAAAACTTTCAACACCCATAATTGGGCCATCTACCATAAGCGGCTGTGCAATCTCTATTGTTAGCTGCCTTAAGCTTCTACTATCTTCCATATTCTTTGTATTTTTACACCCAACATTTTCATTTTGACAGTAGAAATCGAAAGATGGAGAAGCCACGATTAGTGGAGTTGGACATGGTATAGGATTAGAACTTGACTCTCTAGCACTGGCGTACGTTCCAAAAGACTGTGGGTTGGGAGTTGATCCTTCGGAGCTGCCATTTATATCTTCGAGGGTGACAAACAATTTCATAATCTGAATTCCAGGACATTGGGAATAGAACATCATATTCACATCTTCATCACTTTCAACTGGAAAACTAGTGTATCGGACGACATCAGGCCGAAATATAGCGGGCATTCTGTACATCATTCCAGTTATTTGCTTTCGATTAAGGAGGCTCAACTTTCTCGATATTCTATTTGTCAACTCTAATAGAGTTATAGATGATGAAGAAATAGTAACACCAACTGAATTTTGATTATAAAATGTATACCCTCTGCTGTGTTTGTGATTTTACCATTATGGTGAATCAATATGCTAAACCTCTCAGATATTTTTTTTTTGTAAAGATAAAATTTTTTAACAAATAGAAAGTGATATGCATCAATTATCCATTGGAGGTTTTTTATAGAAAAAATATTCAATAGAAATTGGCCTAATCAGGCCGAATTTAATAAAACATAGAAATCAACCTAGTTATACAAGTATGAAATTTTATATAAATTATACTTGTATATAAATCAGTCCAGATAGGCCGATTTCTCGAATAACCCAATTCTCTGGAATTTCATAATTAATTTTTAATTATCTTAATTTTGAAATTAAAAATTTCTTTTATTTTATTTATGTTAAAAAAAACCTATGTCTACTAAAATTAGATAATTATATAAAAAGTTTATACATAAAAATTAAATCTTTAATATATTATTTTCCCATGCAGGCATTAATTTCTTTCTCGGATCAAACGCAATATATACGATTAAAACATTAAAAAAAAGGCAATAATAAAGCTCAGAAGAAGAAGATCCTCCGAGAAAAGAAAGATACCAAGCAAGTAGCACGTGGACGTTGCTTTTCAATCCATCAGTGCCACCAAAAACGGCGTTATTATAATAATAACTAGTGGATTGATAGCCACTAAAGCCTCTACCAATCTAATTTTTTTATTATTAATTTAAAATTTTATTTTATTTATTTTTAAATATTAAATTAAAATAATTTTATTATTTTTAAAATATTTAAAAATAAGAGAAGTTGAAAAAAATTAAAAAAAATTAATAAAAATTAAAAGAAGTTAAAGAATAATAATAAAAAATAAAATATAATAAAAAAAATTAAAATATTTCAATTTCTTTATATAATAATATAAAAATATAAATAATATAAATTTGATTAATATGCAATAATAATATAAATAGAATTTTATATTATTAATTAATAAAAATAAAAAAAATAATAAATTATAATAAATTTTTTATTATAATTAATAATTATTTATATGAATTAAAATTTTTCATCACCCATATTAATGCATTTAAAGTAAATTCTAATAAATATAATACTTACAAAAACATTTCATCGCTAAAGTCGGTTTCTGATTCCTCGTCCCTTTGTTTTGCTGCTTCTGTCTTTATTACCACCACCCTTCCTTCTCATTTACTCACTACTCCCATGCTTATCTCTTTTGCTTCTTCACAAGTCACAACCCAGGGTGCCAGGTTCTCTTTCTTCAAACTCTTCATTTTCTGTTTGTTTGTTTAAATATATTTGAGTTTAGTTTGATTATTATGAACATACTAAAATTGGCAACTTGGCATGCTTTACACAAGAGTGTTTCTGGGTTGTTCTTATTTTTCAACTTAAGGGTGATGGCTGTAATATTTTTGTAAGTTTCTGTGGCTCTGTGGCTCTGTGCTAATGAATCAATTCAATTAAACATTGCCAGTAGGGAGAATATCATGTAATTTTCAGGAGACATTCTGCTAAGTGCTAACTATAGCAAGTCATGTTTACGATGAATACTGTACATATTTTTTTGGTACACAGAATACTGTACATATTTTAATCCCTTATGTCAATGATATTGTTCAGAGAAAAAAAGATTACAAAATAGATCTTAACATATGCTCAATTTCTCATACATTCTTTTTTTCAAATAACAAAAGGAGTATAAGGAGCCAAAAACTGTAGAAATAAGGCATTAAAATGTCAAGTTCTTTTAGTCGTATTACATATGAATCCCCCTTCTTTGGTCAGATGGTAAGGTTATTCTCAGGCCAGCTTTTGTGTCAACTGAGACTGAGTCCCTCCCTCGGCGATTTTAAGGGTGTATGCCCATTCCCCACACTGGCCTGCTGCATTTCCCAAGGTTTGAACCCAAGTAATCACGGTTGTGAGCGCACCTCCATTACCACTAGGCGAACCCCTTTAAATTATGACTGGCATCCTGTGAAAGGGAACAGGGGAGAACTCAAAAGTCTTCCATTGAACCCTGACCAAATACACCAAATAGCGGGTAGCAAACTACATTGCCAATGCCAAAAGACCTTCCGCTGTTGCTTTTTCCAAAACTTATATATTGAACAATTTTGTCCTATTTTTGCAGGGCAAACTCAAGGCCTGCCAAAATTGCTAAAGAGTTTAATCCAGATGTTTAAAATATACTGGGTACTGCAAAACCAATTTGCAGTCCGTTTTAAAATTAGTAAAACGCATAATGTAAACATCGGGAGAAGCTCCTTTAAATGGTCTGCAAACCTGCAATAGATCATTAGCACTAATCCAGTGAGTGCTATTCTGAAGAAAATTTAACAGCTAAAACACTAGAACATATAAAGTGTAAAATATACTTTTGAAGTGTTGTTTAGAAGAAAGACAGCATAGTTACATAGACACCAAAAAACCAAGGAAGAAGTATACTCAACCTACAGTTCTTCCCAAACTATATGCAAGAATCATCACCTAGCTTTAATCCAACCAAGTAAAGTAAAGAAGGACACCCAAGGGTTGAATTTTATAAGGTTGAGTAATTTGCATTCGCTTCATGCTTATGAGCTCACCTATTTGTTGGAGACCATACTAATTCTTTATTGCCATTGTCTTATGCTACAGTGAGACTGTGAGAACCTTGCTCTATGATTGTTAATTTTGAAATTTCTTTATATTGATTAATACAAAGTTTCTTGATATTGATTCTGTTCCAGACCATGAATTAAATGTATATAATTTATGCAGTTTCAACATTAACGGATTCATTTTATTCATTTTCAGGTGTACAGTTGTGTTATTGGGTGTAAAGAGTTGAACTTCTGGTTTTGAACCAAATTTCAACTATGATTCTTTCTGCTCTTTTAACTTCTGTTACCATCAATCTTGGCCTGTGTCTTTTATTTTTCACCCTATACTCTATATTGAGAAAGCAGCCTGGTAATATCACTGTCTATTCGCCGCGCTTAGTTGCTGAAGGAAAAGCTAAAGAGGGTGGTCAATTTAACTTGGAACGGTTGTTACCTACTGCTGGCTGGGTGAGAAAGGCATGGGAGCCTTCTGAGGAAGAATTTTTGTCAAGCTCAGGCTTAGATGCTTTTGTCTTCATGCGCATATTTATCTTTAGGTGATGTAAAATGTTTATTGATTATAAGTTTGAAGATGTATCATATCAAAATCGAAATCTACTAGCTAACTGAGATTCTTATTGTTTTTACTCATTTTAATGGATATTGTAAACATTCATAGTTGGTTTCTGCATTACAAGGGGACTTCTTATATTACATTATTATTGGTTTTACTCTTGTATATTCAACTCAATTATATTTTGTTCATTTTCTCTTCTGACTGACATCAAGTTTTTGCTGCTTGTATAAATAAATGTCAAACTCTGAGTGGATTTTAACATTTTCAATATGATATAGCATATTTATATGTAGCCACCTACTACTTAAATTGACAATTAACTTTTAGCTTATTGCTGAGGCAATAATTTGTTACTTCATTAGAATTTCTATCCACATTGCTGTAAAATATGTATTTGTCTTTCTATTTGTTGTGTCCTTGTTGTGTTTTGTTTGAAGGGCTCTTCTATTTGGTTTAGCTGATCTTTTACCTCCTTTTATGGTGTTGTACAGTTTAAAAGTATTTACTTTTGGTGGAATTATTGGGATGTTCGTTCTTCTTCCAATTAATTACCTGGGGAATCAGCTTAAAGATGAGTCAGATTTTCAGCACAAGTCTTTGGACTCGTTCACTATTTCTAATGTTAACAATGGTTCAAACAGGTGAATATTATGGACCAATAACTCTTAGATATTATTTATTCATGATGAAGAACTATACATATATGAAATATTGGTATGTAGGTACTATCTTGATATTAAATCTGGAAAGTTTCATTTTCTTTAATAAATGACCTGGTTTCATGTGTGAAGTTTTATATTTATATGAATAGTTGGTATTTGCTTTGTGATGAGTGAAACTGAAGTAACCTGAACCTGGCAACATATGTTATGTTCTTACTGTATGTTGATCTATGCTCTCACTTCACTTGCCTTGACTTGAATGGCAGTATCTCAGTGCTTACTAAGCGAGAAACTGCTTTTGGATATTTTTTTTCTCCTCCTTAAAATGGCCATCAATATTGTAACAGTTATATAGACTTTGCCAACTTTATGGAAGAGATTGTTCATTATGTAGAAATCCATCTTTAGAGCTTGTACATTTTATTTCACAAGAAGTCCTTTTTTTTTTTTTTGACACACACAAGAAGTCTTATCTAACTTTGTAGTTCTAGTATGGCTGTCAAACGGGCCAAATCAGCCCATTTAGACCCCTATCCATTTAAGCCTGTGAATTATACTAGTTAAATGGACTGGCCCATTTAATCCGTGGATCACTAATATGGTAGCTTGGCCCGTTTAAAGCCAACTCGTGGGCATAAACGGGCTGGTCCATTTATTTTTTTACTTTTTTTTTTTTTACAAATTTATAGTTAATCCACAAAAAAAAAAATATACTTAATCAGTTTCCATTCATTGGCAATCCAAATTCATGAAGTCCAAACTGCATATGGAAACAAATGAAACATTTCAAAAAAAAAAAAACAGCTAGATAATTGCATAACAAGAATCAAAATACAGTAACAAATTCTCTTTTTCCTCAAGAAGTAAAATCATACATTAACTTATTTATTATTGTAGTATAATAAACCAAATTCAGATGAGTTGAGTCTCAACACATAATGGGTTGTTGGACTAATGAGTTGGAAAATGCATTGAGGCAATTTGGAAAAAAAATAATAATAATGGATAAATGGGCCAAGATTTTTTAAGCCCGACTAACCTAATTTTGGCGGGTGAACGGGCCGGCCTGGTGTGTTTGACCCATTTTGACGTCCTAAAGTTCCACTACCATGTTAATGCACAACAAAACGTTTTAAACAAAATACAATTTATTGCACTTCTCTATGCATTCCTTTTCCAATTTTTTTCTTTGACCGCATTCTTTTTCTTTTTTCTTTCCTTTTCTTTTTTTTTCCTTTTAAAAATAACTGTTTCTCGTCAGCGTTGAAAGGAAAAAAATTGAAAGAAATTAGGACAGATCTGTTCACATCTATAGTTAATAACTTGAAGTGAAAACTTTTAGGTATTTCATGTGTCAAGATGAAGCAGTCATTTCAAAGCTCTTCTGTTGATCAGGAATATCGAGAGTGTTGGGTTTATATCTTTAGTGTTTTCTATGTTTATTTATTTATTTATTTATTTCAATTCTTGAGTTTACAATAGGACACTATGGTGTTGTCTGATCTATGTTGTTTACTCCGTCTAGTGGGACAAGGGTTGGTTGTTATTGTTGTTGTATTGTTTTTCAATTGTTGAAGCATGCTGATTTTGTCATGTTATAACTTTCTGCATACTAGATGGTTCACCTAAGGGTGAGGTGACTTCTGTCTAGTTCTATAAAATTATTTGATTGAATGACTTTGGAGTTTTGAATATTCTCTACAGTTGACATCTTGTTCACATTTTGTAGTTTATATTTCTAATAGATAACATTGTTGCTTTCCTTTCAGAAATTCATTATATTTCTCTGTTGTCTCCTCTGACATGGCTATATGGCTGGGGATGTTTTGAGTAGATTAAGAAGCCAAATTTTCACTGTCATGCATTTACATTCTGAAGTCCTGGTCTTCAAATAGGGAGTTTGTTATGCAAGTCTATCCCAACACTTATGAACAAAATTTTATTTGTTTATTTACTGTTGTGATTACATAGCATGTTTAAATGAAAGGTGTGTTTCATGAACATTCTTGAAATTTGTTGCTTTTTACTTAATCTTTTATTGTAACATGGAAATTCTGATACCTAGATTTGACCTTGATCAAGGTTATGGATCCATTTTAGTGCTGCGTATATTTTCACTGGAGTTGTTTGCTATCTTCTTTATTATGTAAGTTTTATTTTAGTTTGTTTTGTAAATGCTGTCAAAATTTTCCTCCTTTTATAAAGATAATGATTATCTTTCATGTTTAATATTAATGCCATATGCAGGAGTATGGGTACATATCATCAAAAAGAATTGCTTGCTTTTATTCATCCAAGCTTCTGCCTCACCAGTTTACCTTATTAGTCCGTGGTATTCCTGTTCCACCTGGAAGCACATGTAGTGAGACTGTTGAGCGCTTTTTCCTGGAGTATCACCCTTCCACGTATCTTTCACATTCGGTGATCCTCCGAAGCAGCAAACTTCATAGTCTTATTGTAAGCATTTTTCTAGAGCTCCAATTCACTCGATCTTGTCCTTTGACTGTTGGTTGTATTGTAAATTGCTCCCTTGTTGGTTTGTTTATTAGTGGAAGAGTATATCTTCTGAATTCCTACATATGTTAACTGTGGAACATCGATTAAATAAACTACTTTTTTTTTTGTTCTTCCCTGTTAAAGAATAATTTGTTGAAATTATGGGTTTTAGGCATTGATTAGATTCGGCAACTTGCATCTATTTGGTGAAAAGTGCATGGCCTTTTTTCACGAGTTTCTCTAAATGATATTTGAGGGAAAGCTTTGGATCTTTTACCTTTTGATGTCTGTTTTTGGCTCTTCCCTCTGGTTTAGGAGGATTTGTTATCCTCCTCACTATTTATACTTCTTTCTTTTCATATCAATAAAATTTTTCTTCTGTCAAAAAAAAAAAAAAAAAGAAATTGATATTGATATTGATTTGGCATGATGTAATATGATATATTGTGATATAAAGGACAAAGCATTAATCCCTATTTTTACTAGTAGTCTAGTACTAGACTCATAATCCTAATCAAATTAGGAAACAAAGCATAAAATATAAAGAAATAGGGAAACTAGTTCTAAGAGTTCATTTTAGATACTCTATAATATTCTCAGATATAATAACAATATCGTGATTTCTATCATAATTTATTGAGAGAAGAAATGCAATGATTTAGGAGCAGCAACAGTCCTAAAACAGACAAAAAAAAAAAAAGGAAAGGGTAAAGGAAACCAGAGAAAAAGAACAGCAGCACTCATTATGCAGAAAGAAACTCCCTTACAGCACCTATGAGCTGATCCAAAGTCCAAGGAAAGAGGCTCTTGGAATTGAGTGGATAACCCCAAAAGCTAGCTTATGGGGAGAGGGTTGCCCAAGTTTTTATAAGGCTGATTTAGCTATATCCTTAAGCAATGTGGGATTCTAACACACCCCCTTCGCTCCGTAGGACTAAACATGTAGAGCATGAAGTTTGCAGGACTGGACATTTGCGGGTGGCTTAATAATATACACAGGATACGCTCTGATACCATCTTAGAATTGTGTTGGCATAACTTAATCCCAAAATCTAGCTTATGGGAGGAGGGTTGCCCAAGCTATTATAAAGGCTATCGCAGCCATATCTTCAAGCAATGTGGGACTCTAATCAAGTACAACGGGAATAATCTGATAGAAACCACAAGAAAAGAAATAGAAAGAATGAAGAAATAGTGTATTATTATCACTCCTTGAGCTGATACAAGTGATATTAGTCAAGGTAAAAGAGGAAAATAGTATGAAATATGCAGAAAAAAGACCGAAAGCTCTGAGCATTGTAGCAGCTTAGTCTCTCCTAGGAATAGCGCAAATTCTGCCTACCTCTTCCTTCCCTCACTCCCCGTCAAATACACCCTTGCCTAACAGAATCACACGCACGCACTCTCATGCCAACAAGGCACACACATCCTCAGGTTAGTTAGGCCAACTGAGCCCCACTAAAATTACCACTATCCATATGTTTGCTATTTCCTATACTGCCCCTATATTTCTTACGCCTATACACTTTAATTCCCTCAGGAAATCGCTCTCTAACAATACGCCCTTCCTGAACTATCACCTTGTCCTCAAGGTGAAAATCTGGAAAACTGAGCTTGATGTCCGCTGCAAGTTCCCAAGAGCTCTCAAACTCCGGCATGTCTATCCATTTGATCAGAACTTCCATCTCACCCTGCGGATTCTTCCTGATCGCCAATACCTCAGTAGTTGCTAATTTCAACTCCTATTCCTCTGTGAGACCAACAGGTAATGGTTGGCTCATAGTATTTGGTGCTATACATTTTTTTAGCAAGGATACATGAAATATTGGATGCACCAAAGAATTGGCAGGTAACTTCAACCGATAGGCCACCTTTCCAATGCGTTCCAGCACCTCAAAAGGTCCATAGTAGCGTGGACTAAGTTTCAAATTAACCTTGGTGGCTAACGATTTCAGCCTATAAGACTAAATCTTGAGGTACACTTTGTCCCCCACCTCATATTCAACTTCTCTCCTCTTCTTATCCACTTGGCTCTTCATACGGCTCTGAGCCTTGTGGAGCTGGCACTTCAATTCTTCAAGAATGGAGTTCCATTTTGCCATTAACTGATTTACTCCCTCCATGGGGGAAGCTGTAATCTCACCTTTGAGAAGTGTTGGAGGGTCCCTGCCATAAAGGGCTTTGAAGGGGGTGGTTTGAGTGGAGGCACTATAAGTAGTGTTGAACCACAACTCAGCCCAAGGCAACCATTTCGGCCATTATTTTGGCTTTGTCCCTGCAAAACACCTAAGATATGTCTCTAGGCATCTATTAATCACCTCCGTTTGCCCTCGGCTTGGGGGTGATAGGCCGAGCTATATTTCAGCTTTGTACCCGCTTGCTTAAACATTTTTGACTAGAAGACGCTCATGAAGACTCTGTCTCTGTCAGTTATAATAATGGCTAGAAATCCATGTAGTCTCACAACCTCCTTCACAAATATAGCAGCAATCTCCTTGGCCGAGTAAGGGTGGGAAAGAGCAATGAAATGTGAATATTTGGTTAGCCTATCGACCACAACCAAAATAGTATCCAGCCCTTGAGCCTTCAGAAGTCCTTCAATAAAGTCCATAGATAATTCCTCCCAGACTTGAGATGGAATAGGCAGCAGTTGGAACAAGCCAGCAGGGGACAAAGCCTGATATTTGTTTCTATTGCAAGTGTCACAAGCTTGTATATATTGCTGAATGGATTTCTTCATACCCTCCCACCATAGCAGCCCGGAAATGCATTTGTAGGTTCTGAAAAACCCCGAATGGCCCCCCAAAACAGTGTTGTGGAATTCCTCTAGGATCAGAGGAATCCTTGGGGATTCCTTTGGGATCACAAGTCTGCCTTATAATACAATCTGCCACCCTTCAGCTCATAACCCTGCTGTGCAGGATTGCCTTGAATAAGCTCTTGCAGAATTTGCCTCAACTTATCATCTTTCTGCACCTCCTGCTCTAAACCTTCCCAATCTTGGAAGGAGACAACAGAAATTGCACTATAATAAAGTTTGCGAGAGAGAGCATCCGCCGCTCTGTTATCCTTCTTGGCTTTGTATTTAATCTCAAAGTCAAACCCAGAGAGTTTTGCCACCCATTTTTGTTGATCTTCCCCCATCATTCGCTGATCAATTAAGAACTTCAAACTCTTTTGGGTCAGTGTGCACTATGAATTTCCTTCCTAATAGATAATGCCTCCATTTTTGAATAGCAAGCGCAATAGCCATTAGTTCTTTCTCATAAACGGATTTCTGTTGTGCCCTCTCTGATAGTGTTCGACTTAAGTAAGCCACAGGTATGCCCTCTTGCATCAGCACAACCCCAAGACCCTTCCCGGATGCATCAGTCTCAACCACGAACTCTTTATCAAAACACGGCACTGCCAAAACCGTTAGGGATGTAATGGCATGCTTCAATTTTTCAAAAGCCATCTGAGCCTTTACTCCCCATTGGAAGCAATCCTTCTTCAAGAGTTGCGTGAGGGGCCAAGCCATCTTGCCATACCTCCTTACAAACCTTCTATAATAGCCAGTCAACCCCAGAAACCCTCTCAACCCTTTCAACTTGGTTGGTGGAGGCCAAGAAATCATAGCTTCAATCTTCCGGGGATCTGCTGCCACCCCTTCACCTGAAATTATGTGGCCAAGATACTCAAGTTGTGGCTCGGCAAAAATGCACTTCTTCTTGTTTATGTACAGGCTATGTGCTCTCAGAAGTTCCAGCACCCTTCTCAAATGATCCATGTGTTCTTCCTCTGTTTTGCTGAATATTAGAATGTCATCAAAGAAAACTAACATGAACTTCCTCAAATAAGGCCTCAAAACTTGGTTCATCAAGGCTTGGAAGGTTGAGGGGGCATTAGTTAACCTGAAAGGCATCACAAGGAATTCGTAATGCCCTTCATGAGTCCTAAAAGCAGTTTTTTCCACATCCTTCTCCCTTATTCGAATTTGATGGTAGCCAGACTTTAAGTTTAAATTGGAAAAAACTCGTGCTCCTGCCAGTTCATCCAACAACTCATCTATAACCGGAATAGGAAAATTGTTTGGTATTGTGATCCTATTTAAAGCCCTGTAATCAACACAAAACCTCCATCCCCCATCTTTTTTCTTTACTAGTATTACAACACTAGAATATGGGCTAGTACTCGGCCTAATAATACCAGCACTCATCATCTCATCAATAATCTTTTCTATTTCATTTTTCTGAAAATAGGGGTACCTATAAGGCCTGACATGGGGAATTGCAGCTCCCTCCTTCAAGTTAATGGCATGGTCATGCTCCCTAGGTGGTGGGAGCCCCGCAGGAGCTTGGCAAAGGTCCTCAAATTCTTCTAGCAGTTGCTGGAATTCCTTGGACAGCTCCTTCCCAACCTCTTCCTCCTCACTGCTCCAAAGTGAAGTGAGGTAGTACCCCTCACCATCATCTTTGAGGGCCTTGAGTGCTGCCTTCCAAGAGGCCTTTGCCCTACAGAGAGTGGGATCTCCCTTTATTCCTTCCACAATCCCATTCTTCTTCCAGTGAATTGTGAGCTTTTGGAAGTTGGCCATAATATTCCCCAAACTTGACAGCCAAACCATCCCTAGCACCACATCTACTCCCCCCAACTCTAACAAAAAGAATGGTTGAACAATTTGAACCCCCTGCACCTCAATCACCACCTCCTTGCATATTCCACAGCTTTTAGTTTGCTGTCTAGTACCCATCTCTACAATAAAATCAGGGGTGCTGCCCACTGGTAAGTTCAACTGCTGGGCTACCATTTTAGAGATGAAGTTGCTTGTGGCTCTAGTGTCAATGAGAATTACCACCTCGGTTCCCCTTAACTCCCCCAAAATTTTAAAAGACTTGTTAGCCGTGAGTCCTTGAAGGCTATTGAAGGAAATGTGTAGAGATTTCATCTCCAATTTTGTGCAATCTACTGTAGTTTCCTCTACTTTTTCTTCAGCCTCTTCATCATCAAATCCCTCCACAAGCAATAGTCTATAATGCTTCATCTTACAAATGTGGTCGTGGCCCCATCGCTCTCTACATTTGAAGCACAGCCCCTTGCGGCTTCTTTCTTGGAGTTCCACCTGGGAAAGTCTCTTTCCCGAGCCTCCTTTCTCCCCATTACTCCTTTCTCCCAGTTTCGGTCCTATTACCTCCTTGTTGGCCCAGTTCTTGTTCACTGTGGGTCCACTCTTGATGGCATTTGGGCCTTTGTTATAGCCCACTCCTCTTTCCACTGGGTTCACACCTCCCCCTTTCCATTCGTTGTTCCTCTCCTCCAACATCAAGGCTCTATCCTTAATTTCAGCTAGAGTTTCCGGCTCTAGGCTCTTAACCTCAGCCTGCAATTCACCCTTAAGCCCATTTATGAATATCCCCTTCATAATGTCCTTGTCAACATATCTCATAGGTCCCGAAATCTTCTCAAACTCCTCAATGTAATCCATGACGGAACCCCTCTGTCTCACCCTCAACAATGGGCCATACGGATCCTTCACAATACCGGGTTGGAAATGCCTTAGTATAGCTTCTCAAAATTGTCTCCATGAGGGAAACACGACTTGGTCCTCCCAGGTCTGGAACCAATTCAGAGCCCGACCTTCCAAGGCTAATAACACTACTTCCATTCTTTCATCTCCCTCGATCCCATTAACAAAGAAGTAACGCTCGATCTTAACCAACCGCCCTAATGCGTCATCACCAGCGAACACCGGAAGTTCCATTTTCCGATCTTGATCACGTCACCGGGAGTGTGGGCTTCCCCGAGATGAGTTCGGCGGCCGGCTCCCCCATGAGGACCCATTTGGGCGATGCGAAAGACCATTGTGGGAGGGAGGGGAGTATCGTTCTTCCCGGTGCTGAGACCGAGAATCACGATTCTCTCTACGAAGAGGAGAGGTACGTCGCGCACCTCTCTCCTTTCTTGAACCCTCTCTCCATCGGTCTTCCGGGTCCACCCTTCGGACTTCCCTCTTCGGCGGAGACCGTCCTCTTGGTCGAACTCGTCGTTGATCCCTCAAGAGCCACACTACTTCATCTAACCTCCTCTCCAACTCATTCATCCGATCTTCCATCTTAGCTTCCAAAATGGACCCCCATAGCCCCCAAGAACGAGGCTCTGGTGCCAAAATGATAGAAACCACAAGAAAAGAAATAGAAAGAATGAAGAAATAGTGTATTATTATCACTCCTTGAGCTGATACAAGTGATATTAGTCAAGGTAAAAAAGGAAAATAGTATGACATATGTAGAAAAAAGAGGGAACGCTCTGAGCACTGTAGCAGCTCAGTCTTTCCTAGGAACAGAATTCTACCTACCTCTTCCTTCCCTCACTCCCCGTCAAATACATCCTCGCCTAACAAAATCACACGCACGCACTCTCATGCCAACAAGGCACACACATCCCTCAGGTTAGTTAGGCTAGTTGAGGCCCACTAAAATTACCACTATCTATATGTTTGCTATTTCCTATACTGCTCCTGTATTTCTTACACCTATACACTTTAATTCCCTCAGGATATTGCTCTCTAACATAATCATTTATAAAAGTAACAAAATAACGTGACCCTAAAGAAGACACTGTTCGACTAGGTCCCCAAATATCAGAATGAACTAAAGCAAGGAGATGCAACATGACTTCTGACCGTATCAGGAAATGGACTATGACGTTCACCTAAGCTCTTACAAAGGGTATCTTGGCCATTTCTTAAGCAATATGGGACTCTAGCAGAGGCCTATCCCATGAACTCTGAATTTTTGCTCCAACAAAATGCAACACACATGTGCATGGAGAGCACAATTCAAAAGCACAAAATTCTTCTTTCTACTCCTGAAGCATGAAAAACATGTAGAATAAAAGATGCTACGTTAGGAAAACAATCCAATGTTCTTCTTACAAGCTAAACAACACATGAATGATCTTAAATTACTACACATACCATAGTTAGGGTATTTTACCCTTATAATGTTGCTTTCCCATGTCTAAGAAATACTTGTTTTACTATCACCCCAAATATAGCATAGTATTCCATAAATGACTGTACATCATGATAGACTAAATACTGTGTCATGAATTTGTGTCTAACAGCTGCATATTTTGTTTGACTTTTACTTTCACTTTCCTTCCATGTTACAATCCTACTTGCTTTGTGTAACTTTGCTATGCAACAAATTTATATCTTAATGCATTTATCTTTAATGCTTTGTGTAACTGCCTTTGGCATGATGCTTTTTCATACTGAATGTTAATTCTGGAGATTAAAAGCAATTCTTTATCCATCCAATAACAACTTTAGCTTTAAGGTTGAAAGGTTCCTTGAACGGCCAAAAAAAAAAAAAAGAAAAAAAAGAAAAAGAAAAAAGACTTCTTGCCAATATTTTGGAGATCAAACAATGTGTCTGTTGTTGTAAAATTTTTGTTGCTGTTGGGCGCAATGGGGTCGTGTCACAGAGGGTTTATTAGAGATCAAAATCTGTTTCCTCAGATAAAAATCTGAAACTTTCAGGTTCATTGATGTTTTGACAGTCTTTCCTTTCAGCATTCTTTTTCATACCCATTGACGATATGGGTTTGACTCAGACATTATGTATCTTCTTGAGTGTTGAACTTCTTAGAAATTTATACTTGTACCTAACTTCAATTCTTTCTTCTAATATTACCTATATTTTCTACTACTACCGTTTATTCTTTGAAGACTGATGCAGATAAACTGTACAAAAGGCTAACCCACCTGAAACAGAAAAATGTTTCTCCTCGAAGGCAAATGCGTGATGGGCTTTTTGGACTTTTTGGGCGTAAAGTTGATCTTTTAGATCACTATGAAAGGAGATTGGGAGACCTAGAAGATAATGTGAGAATGGAGCAGTCCTCGATGGCAGCAAAGGTAACTTAACTATCATGTCTAGGCATGAATAACAACCTTCAATACTCAAGTGGTAATAAAATAACTATGTTTGCTCTAGATTGTTTAATATCTGTTTGGTTTACACACTGCCTAATAACAAAGAAAGTTAATTGGATTATCATTTTCATTAAATCATTAAGTGAAACCAAATTGACTGTCACTGCAGATTTAACCTAAATTGTGCTGTTAAGATTTGGTTTAATTCAGCCAATTTGGTTAATAGTGGCAAGATGTGGTGGCAGGGAGCACAATATTTGTAGAGCTGTGTCTTTAATTCTTCATATATCAGCTCTATTTCGAATGAGACTGGATAAAGAAAATACGAAGGGAAAAAAGACTTAATCAAGCATTTGGTTTGGGTACAAGGAAAATGTTTGCAGAATTGTCAACCATTTGCTGAGCTGAAAAATATTTTTCATTTTTTGTATAAAAAGGACATAATTTATCCTTTATTAGTCAAAACCAAACATAAACAACAAAAGAATTCTCAGATCAGCTAGTGTAATTAGGCTTTGGGCCGGTTTGGTTAATATTATAGGAAAAGTATTTCTTTAGAAATAGAAGTAGAAGCAAAAGCGAAAAATTGTTTTGCGTTTGAATATAATTGTATAAATAGTTTTTATCAAAATTAGTCGTTAAATTGTTTGGATGTGATAAATATAGAAATCCTTTTTCTTATAAAATTACAACTAAGGATATGGAGAAAGAGTGAGAGAATAAGAGTGGAAAGGGAGTGATATTTTTTAAAAAGTTTAAAGATAAAATCATAATTTAGTATAAAGAAAGTGGTTGCTAAATTCAACAAGCAACATTCTCTTTCTTCTACTTCTTCTGCTTTTTAGAGAAGCAGCTTTCTATTTGCTTCTAAAAAAAAATCAGAAAATTGATTATTTTTTACTTCTGCTCTTTTTGAAAAACACAAACAAACAATATGAAAAATTTTATGAGTACTTTTTTTAAAAAAAATTTGAAAAAAAGTACTTCGTTTTGTGCCAAAAGTACAAACAAACACACCCTTGATTTGGTTTGCACAATACTAGTCTTCTCCTTTGAATAATATGTTGACTACTAGATTATGCCTTTCAAAAGTTTTGTTCATGGATATTCTTTCCTACAATAGTTATATCTCCTAATAGTTATCTTGTTATGACAATGATTTCTAATTCATACACTTGTTCCATAAAACAAAACTTAAAGGAAGTTCCAGCTGCCTTTGTCTCATTTAAGACACGATTTGGTGCTGCAATAGCTTTACACATTCAAGAAGGTGTCAATCCCACAGAATGGATTACTGAGCAAGCTCCTGAGCCTCATGATGTTTATTGGCCTTTCTTTACTGTTTCATTCATTAGAAGATGGATCAGCAAGCTGGTGGTTTTTGTTGCATGTACTACTCTTACAGTTCTATTTTTAATCCCAGTGGCAATAGTACAAGGCCTGACCCATCTTGATCAGTTGGAAACCTGGTTCCCTTTTCTGAGAGGCATACTAAGACTGTAAGTGGGAACTCCTACCTGTTGAGTTTTATCTTCCTCTATGAGAGCATGCATCAGAGTTAGATCGTAATATGAAAACAATTACATTTCCATGCAGACTTCCATTCTCTACTTCATTGAAATATTATGTTGTATGACATTTGAATTTAGTCATATAAAGACTGTGTTTCCAGCTTCTGAAACTGAAACTTGAATGTGTGTTTGTTTTCTAGAACATAGTGTTCTTACTATTAGGATATAAAACCATTCATGTGCCTCTACTCAACAGCTCATAATTCATCTCTCCCAAAAACTTAAGTTATTGGATGAAAACACATGGATGGTTCTATGGCCTAACAGTTACAGCTTAATTGAATTCCTTTACGATTTTAAATGGACATATTTTCATTACCCGTGACACATTATTTTATCATTGAATTGCCTCTTTATTTTTAACGTGCTAACATATTTTCATCTTTCATCTCCGGTAGACAATCTAGGTAATATATACATTGCAAGTTTCTTGATTGGCTAAATCATGGTAAAAGCTAGAGGCATCTTGACTGGCTCAGTTGGGTTGAAAGGAAAGGAATGGAAAAATGAAAGGATTACATGTGTCCTTTCTTTGGTTTCATAAGTTTGAAGGATGTTAAAGATAAACACCATAGCAAGTATATATGTTGATGACTTTGATTCTTGCCATCCACGTTATCATAAATTAAACTACAGCCCGGGGCACTGGTGACATGTGCTTTGTGCACCCTTAATGCCTAAAGGGCTTTCACATCATAGGGCATGTTAGAGACAAAAACCATTCTGGGGTCTGCACATAATAGCTCAAGATTTTGCATGAAGTGGTTCTTGACAGAATAGATGTGAAATGTGATTGAAACATTTGAGAGGAAATCCTGGAAAGCATTTGAAATTTGCTTCCTAATGCTTGCACCAAATTATTCATATTACTATGCATAGCTTCTTTTCCTGGAATAAGCTTCTTAATCTTCTCTCCAGTATTTAATCCTACATAGAAATCCTTAACATGATAGCTAATATAATCATCGCCGTATGTATACTCAAATCTCTGTTGAATGGTTTTCTGGAAAATACATTATCCTTTCCGTTCTTAAACAGTTGACTTGTTGAGTTTGTGTTGAGAATATAGTTTATTGTTTTGTTGTTAGCACTGACTTTTTCCTTATCATGAATTTGCAACTGAAGTAGAGTTTCCCAATATTTGTTTGCAGGTCTGTTGTGAGCCAAGTTATAACAGGATATCTTCCCAGTTTGATTCTTCAGTTGTTTCTGTACTTTGTTCCACCTATTATGATTCTGCTTTCATCCATGCAAGGATACATTTCATTAAGTCGGATACAAAAAAGTGCATGCACTAAAGTATTATTGTTTACCATATGGAACATTTTCTTTGCAAACGTTCTGTCAGGGTCAGCTCTTTATCGAGTGAACGTATTTCTTGAGCCCAAAGAGATTCCCAGAGTACTAGCTGAAGCTGTACCATCACAGGTGAGAATAATTACTAAATGCCATTCCCATGAGACAATTGTGTGAAGTTCCACGAAGTTCTCCAATATTTTGTAAGGGAGATTTAATTATCAATGGTTTTGTGGCTCTCAATTTTATTTAATTTTCAGTTATAGATGCCTCTGCCCTCAGCCCAATCTTTAAAAATGAAATTTCATATTCTGTGTTTTGTACTTGATGCAGGCATCGTTCTTCATAGCATATGTTGTCACAACTGGATGGACCACTATAGCATCAGAACTATTTCAATTGACTAAACTTATTTGCAATTGTATAAATAGAACTTTTAGTAGGAACGGTGCTGATGATTTTGAGCCCCCATCAATTCCTTACCACAGTGAAATTCCCAGGATTCTCCTCTTTGGTCTTCTTGGTGTAACATACTTCATCCTTGCTCCACTGATACTTCCATTTCTCTTGGTCTACTTTTGTTTGGGATACATCATTTTCCGCAGCCAGGTTTGCTAGTTTTTGTATTTCCTTTTTGTTGTATAATATTCATATTTATAATGGGAAAAGGAAGGAAAACAAATCTTTGTGACAGTGTATAGTCTATGTCATTGTTTGGTGTATTTGATTAGAGCATAATTTTAATGATAGATTTTCAGATAAGTAAATCTTGTGGGATAAAATTTGACGTTTGGCCTTTATTTGGTTAAGCACATGATCTACTTAAGAGGGATTTCCCTCTCATATATGTTAAAAGATTGTAAATCATTGCTTTGTTAATGGTTTTTCTCTTGTTTGTTTTTGTTGTTATAAAGAGGATCTCTTGTCCTGTTATCTCTTTGTATTCTTCTTCTCTTCATTTTAATAAATTTTTTTTTTTTTTTAAATTCATCTGTATAATGTATTTTGAAGACAAGTCACAAGTGGATTACCTGCTATTGAAAAAACATAATGATCATTAATGCTTGTCACACATGCTCTTCTGCTGTAGTAACTCATGAACTAACAGCTCTTGCTTTTTCAACTTTTGGGAGAAGTGTGGGACAAGTTTAAAAGACCATATTATCTGAACATGTGTGTGTTTGAGGCTTTCTGGCTCCTATTTGGTTGTTCTCATTCTTGGTCATTGTATAATGTTCTTATTTGCATTCTTCAGTATTTTACACTATACGACCACTTAATTAGATACACAGTTATTTTACTCCTTTTTGGTCTTATACAATGCAAAGTTTAGATAAGGTGATATTGTCAAATAGAATATTTATTTCGAAAGTTTATCTTATGAATTCACTACTTGTTAAACGGATTCTACCAAATGAGATTGCTGGGGGAGAATCATTGTATGGATAGTGCTATATGTGTACATGTCCAGAACCAACCGTATCATCTGCTACTTTCCCTGCTATTCACCTCCTCACCTCAGCATAAAGGGAGAAAAAGATTATGTGATCATGTTGCTATCGAATGATTACAGTTTCATCACTGAAGCCAAATTAATTTAATTTTGATAGTTTTCTCTAAAATGACTTGAGACCCCACCTAGTGGAAAAAAAGGCTTAGCTGCTGCTTTTGTCTCTTAAGTGACTTTGGACTTTGGAGGTATAAAAAGGTAGTTCATGGCCATAATTGCGATGAAGCTTGGAAACTGGACTTCGTGGTGTCTTGAATAAATGGTTGATATTAGTTATTTCTATTTTTATTCATGAAATCCTAATGTTGCATTAAATATCTTTTGGTGACAGCTGCTAAAAGTTTATGTGCCGAAGTACGAGACTGGTGGACAGTTTTGGCCTACAGTGCATGACTCCACAATTTTTTCTTTGGTATTGATGCATGTAATAGCCATTGGGATTTTTGGGTTGAAGAAGCTTCCTCTGGCATCCGCATTGACTCTTCCTCTTCCAGTTCTCACACTTCTATTCAATGAATATTGCCAGAAACGGTTCTTCCCTATGTTTACGGACTATCCTGCTGAGGTACATTAATGGCTGATAATCAATGCTGAGTTTTCTGTTTCTTGATTATGATGATTATATGCTTTCCAAGTGCCCGTATATTATTGTTATTATTATGTATTATCTGGTTAATTTCCTAAAGAGGCATTATTAGAAGTTAAGTTCAGAGGCTTTTGAGCTCACTGTTAAAACATCACACTTTGCATGATTGTCATGGATCGTGGCTTATGAAGTGTACTACTCTCAGCAAATCCTGGTTGCTGTTTAGTTATGGACCAGGATCTTCTGGCCAAGCTAGATATTAGTAGTTGATTGACAACATAGTTACTGACATCTAATAATTACAAAATGCAGTCCCAAGGTTCTAGTTGGGAGAAATACTTACATGGTTCGGGAGCACCACGTGGTTGTGCTCTTGGCCAATCATATAAGTGTATTTTGTATTGGATTATGTGTTAATGGTGGGTCCCATATAAAATACACAAACATGATTAGTCCGAGAGCACAGCTACGTGGTGCTCCCGGACCATGCAAGTATTTCTCCTAAGTTGGTTCTAGACATAGATGCACTTAGAAACACAACATACTTCTAGTAAAATTATGTTATTTTGCCCAAAATTGTTTGGAGATCTGGTAATGAGCCTGATATGGAATTTGTGTTTTGATTATGAGTGAGACTAGCGCCAGTAAGTGATGAAAAAGTGGTGGTAAAAATTACGTTGATTCCATTGTATATCTAGGGAACGGCTTGGTTTGGTTGTTAGATGTCACCTTAATTCTAGTAGATTTTAAGGTGTCCATTTTCTGGTTGGGTTGGCTTCACCTAAATTGTAATCCTGACAATTTACGAGTAGCTTTTGCAGTATTCTGTGGATAATATTTTTGACGTTTCCTCATACTTCAAAATGGCATTTATTGCTCTCTTTTATTTCCCCTTTTGTATTCTTATGGTTTATCTTCTCTTCTGCAGTGTTTGATAAAGAAGGACAGAGCAGACCAGAATGAGCATAACATGTCTGAATTTTACGATAAGATGGCCAATGCATATAATGATCCAGCCCTGATGCCAATCAAATATAGCGATAGGCCTGACAGTCACAGCTCTCCACTACTTCATAGTTCTCAAGCTTAAGTTCATAACTCTGTTCCTGCTGCATCAGTTGCAACTGTATAGCTGCATCCAGTACTACCAGCATATAGTAGAGATTGGGTAGAAGGCAATGTACCATCAATTTGTAATTCCACTTCAAGTTTGATTTTTTGGTGGTCCTTGGTGTGACATGTCTGTTGTGTTCTTGTATATTTGCCAGGATTAAGAATTTATGCTTGTAGAGTGTGGAAAGTTTTGATATCAATATGAACAATTACCAGGCCTTGTTTGTTAGCAGTCATAGTGAAAAGAAAGATGATGACTAATTAAATTTGTAATGAAGAGATGATAGGAGGTCATAATTAAAAATAAATAAATAAATAGAAGGCAAAGTGGTCTTTGATGGCGAGATTTGCCAGCAGAAGTTTTTCAACTTAGCCAGCTTAGTAGCATGCATATTAGCAAGGTATAATCCAGCCAAAAGATTCTTTGTATCGGTTACAACTTAAACCAGGTACATCAAGCCATGACGCAAAGCTCTGCCAGAATGTCCACTGGAAAACGTCCTGAGTTATCTGTAAACTAGGGTCCAAAATCACGCTAGTCTTATTCGTCATGTCCATACCCCAAGAAAGATGAAAACAAAACATGTTTCTTGATATGCCTCAAAAAGATACCACAAAACGATTAGCCAAATTCCACACTGCAATCACCCAAACAAAGTTTATCGGACGAGTCTATAAAGGAGTGTTGTTGGTTGAATATAATTTTAAATAAGGTTTTTGGTGATGTATATAGGAAACTATACTCTGTTTTGAGTTTTCAAGTGTACTGTAAACATTTTTCTTTCTGAAATAGACGACTAGAATTTTATGGAACTCATCTGTAAAAGGAGAAATACATGAAACTAGTCAGACGCCCATGAGTTATGTATTCTAGAGCTGAAGCTTCCTATTGATAAATAATAGGCGAAAATAACCAATTCATCTTTTAATTTATTTTCTCTTTTTAAATTCATCCTTTAAGTTATAAATATTTTAAATTTATCCTTTATCTATTAAAAATCGAACATATTTGCCCTATATAACAAATATTGTCTATTATATTAGAAGATAGATTTAAAAATATAATTTATTACATAAAATGTCATATATATTATTTTTATTAACCCACACATCATATAAAATTTTTTTCACCAATGTAAGTATCGTTATTTATGAAGATAAACATATTTAATTTTTAAATGTTAGAGGATAAATTTAAAATATTTATAATATAAAAGACAAATTTAAAAAAAATAAATTAGGAGATAAATCAATTATTTTCACCTAATTAATAAGAGAAATATGAATACAGTACTGTTCCAGTGACATAGAGACGATTTGTTAAAAGGGCTTACACATGGCAGAAGGGCATTGCTCAATACCATTTTCCTTTGGAAACAGTTGACATGCCTCCCACCTGCAGGTCCAATCAAATTTATGTTTGTGATTTTTCTCCTTTTTTTCATTATAAAAATGAATAAACTCATTAATTAGTCATTCATGGCTAAGCAAGATGAAGCATATTCTATTATGCTGGCTATTGATTCTTGTTATGATAAAATAAAAGATGATGCACATTCTTGATAAATTGTTTGCAACTTCGGAACTCTAATATTAATTCAAAATTTATGCCTCCAATTATTTTCCTAATCTTATTATAACATACCATTCTTTTTGGTAATTGAGACTTGTGATCAAAATTAAGGATAAAGAATAGTAGTATTAATAATAATAAAACAAGTGTCGAGCGTTAGTTAATATCAAAGGAAAGATCATAGGAATCAAATAAAGGCAAAATTTGGCAGAATGTGAAGGATTCTGTCTCTTTCGTTGCTATGTTTGTTGGAAAACACCCGCCGACTACATGCCTTGCCATTTGGTTTATTACTATTATTATATTTTTATGTGGTTGTTCTTCCTCTGACTTGTATATTTGTAGCTATTAGGATTATTCGGTTTCTTTCTAAGCCAGGGCAAATAAAATAGATTCAAATGGAAATTTATTTATAAAAAAAAATTATATTTTTGTCATTCAATAAATGTTCAAGAGGGAAGAAACTCACGAATAAAGTTTTATGCTTAAAAAGTTGGACAAAAATAGGAGTTGAAATTTGATAGACTATCGAAGTAATTCATATAATCATTATTTCTATATAATTTTCTCAAGAATCTTATCATATATATTGGATAACGGTAGAGGGAAAAATATTTCAAAAATCATGAAAGAGTTCAATTGATATACTTTGTTAGTCTAAACAAGTTTTGCATTAATATTTAATGATGATATTATATGATGAATATGACAAATACGTAACACATCAAACTAATTAAATGATAAAGCAATACATCATTAGGTACTGTAAAACTCACTAATATTCAATACTAATTAATTCAAAATGTAAACATACTTCTTTATGAAATAAAATGAGCTTAAACTAATAGAAAATGCTGATGTATCACAATCCATATCACATTCATATGTATACTACATCAATATTATTTGTGTTACGTTAGCATTTCTGTTAATTATGTAACACGAAACCGATTAAGAACCAATGGAAAATAATTTGTAATATATGAGATCAAATTAAAAATAAGGAATCAAATTTAAAAAAAAAAAAGTTAAGGACTAAAATGTCCTTTTCACGTTCTATAATGATATAACTTTTGTACATTGCATTATATACCTACTTTTTGTTCAATAATATCGGATTATATTCTTTATTGTATTGATTATTTAATGTAATTTTGTTAACAAATAAATTGTGTAATTTTGATCAACGTCAAGAATATTAGTTTACATGATAAATGATATTATCATTTACTCCCTTTTACAATAATGATAAAGTCACGTGAAGAACATTAATAAACAAATCCATATTTATATATATATTGAACCATATCCATCAATGATCTTTTTGGAATAAGTTTGAAATTTTCGATTAAAAATTCTTATTGAATTAATAAAAAAATCAATAAATTACAAAGTTCAATTAAAATTATAGGACCGGCTTAAACTTTTTTTTTCTTTTCTGTGATGAGTAGACTAGCTTAAATGTTAATATATACTAATATATCTTCGATAGGAAGATACCTATAATTTCGACAAAAAAAAAAAACTAATATCATATTCAAATATAAAATACAATCAATATAATCAACCTAAAATATTGATATTATTATCTAAACGTGGGCATTCAAATTGGAACTATTTTCTTCTAAAGAAGAAATTATTATTTTTGTATGTTTTTTGATGGGGTATTATTTTTGTGTTTTTATTGTTATTACAAAAGTGGAAAATTATAAATAAAAATTTGAATCCATGTCTCTCTTTGGATCATGCCAATAAATAATAAAAAAAAAGAACAACATAACTACTTTGTATTTTAGGGTTTTTGAATTTATTTTTTAGGTAGTTGATTCTTTCAAAAAAATAAGTTATACAATTTAGTTTAGATTCATTGAATATATATTTTTTGGTATAATTAATTGAATACAATAATTATTTTATTTCAAAATAGTAAATTAGTAAATAAAAAAATTCTAGTCTTTACTATTCATGAGTGATGATTCTAGTATTTGTCCCAATTTAGTAGTATATGACACTAAAATGGAGTTAGTAGTTTATAAAATTAATGTATTGAGTTTATAAATTATTATCTATTATCGTTGATTTATCGGGGAGACCGAGTGTACTTGAACTTAGATAGTATGTGTAAATAAGAATCAAATTTAGAAATAGGTGCTGAAATGTATTCAACAAAGTCCTTGGATAACATCTCATGCTCTGGGCTTCCACAGGTCATAAATTAAAATTCCAGAAAGGTGCTCTGGTTATTGGTGACTACAATATCTACAAGATAGTAATGTGAAGTTTTAAAAAGCCATATTCCTTAAGTTGTTTTTTTATAACAATTTCAACTATATGTCTCATAATTGGTTACTTGGTTTGCTACAAGAAGATATTTTAGTACACTTTTACGAGATGAATAAATGCCAACCATATTTTAAAGGTAATTGTCCATATAACTTTTGCAAATTATATTTTGTATATCTAGTTGTTTTTAAGTGTACATGATTTGGATCATGATCTCTATATCAAGTGAATTAGTTATACATATTTTTGCATTAAATTATTGGATTACTAAACAGTGATTGATCCAGAAAATTTAATTAGCGGGGACAAAGACAATACATAAGCATAACAAAAAATTTTACATAATTATATTTAGGCATCTAAAAATATATTAATCAAGTTTCAAGTAATTTGATTAACACATCAAAAAATATATTAATCCAAAATTATAAAAGATCAATTTACACCGGGTGTGGGTCAAGGCTCAAGATGTTTAGTATTGTTATTTTGAGTTGTTGTGTTTTTATTATTATTTATCTTAGTATTGGATCAAACTTAGCAAGCTAATTTTTTTTGGTACATTAACAAGCTAATTTTTATTTTAATATGGGGTCAAATTTAATAAAATAGTTATTTTGACACAAAATTTAGCAAAATAATTTATATTTTAGGCTGGGGTCAAACTTAACAAAACAATAGGGACAAATAGGGGGCATGTGCCCCACTCCTTCAAACGTAAATCTGTCCCTAATACTAAAGTTAAGTGCTCTGATTGGGTTTAAATTCTAGAGAAGACAATTGTTGGAAAGACTTTTTAATCATGACAGTACCCAAAGATAGAAATGTCTTAAAGGTCAAAAAAGAAAAAAAGTTAAGTGCTCCGATTTCTCTGCCCTTATTTTCATAAAATTGTCATATATGCATGGATAATCTTCAACAATCTTGAATTTCACTAGCATTAAACTACTCTATTGAATTCTATATTTGTATTATTCAATGCTCTTTTGTCAACATTGAAGGAAATTGCTTCTTTTTTCTATGTTGCTCCATTTTCTTGGGAAATGATTACCAGGCAACTTTTAGATAAAACACTATAAGAAAGTCACTTATTTGTGGGGGAAAATTCTATCGCTAATTTAGTCAAAACTGTTGCTAATTTAGTATTTGCAGAGTCTTCGAGTTCCCTCTAAAACTTGAGCTACTCATCAATAGCGGTGGCCCGTCCCCGACTAATTTGTGGTGGATTAATTTGCGACGGTCGTTTCCCCATCTAATTAGTGGCGGAATTGGACGTTGCAAATGACTAATTCAAGGGGAAAACATGAGGGGTGAATGGAAGGGAAATAAAGAGAGAAATTTTACAACATTCTACCCATACTTTTTTATTAAAGAAATAATGAACACTACATTAGGGCTAGTTTGAGTCAAAGGTAAGAAGAGTTATGAGCATTCATACTTATTCTATTTTTATGAGCATGTTTGCCTTTGCCAATTCAAAGTCTATGTTTAAAAACTTTTTATTTTCACCATATATTGAGGTTATAAGCAATTGTGTGCATGTAATAGTCACATTCCATTCATGTGAAAGCTAATTTAGCTATGATTGTTGTAAATGCCAAATCATGGTGTCATTTAGTTTGGACATGCAATACCTCTCTCTCTCTCTCTCTATATATATATATATATATGTTGAGGGAAAAACTTAAGATATACAACCAAAAAATGGTGCTCGAAAGAGTAAAATTGAGAGAAAAAAAGAGAAAAGCTCAATGAGCTGAGGTAGCTAAGAACTAAAGAAAATGAATTATAAGATATCAAGATACAATTACAACTAGTCAACATGTTTTTATACACCCTGAATGGTTAACTAACTCTAAAAGGTCCTTTAACTTATCAAACAAACTTATAACAAACTTGAAAACTAGTACTCTAACCAATTCACGTGACAGAATTTGGAGTTGCTCTAACTCTCATCTAATTCATGGAACTTGAGCGTGCTATGTTGGGCCACTACACTTCTTGACTGGGCTCATGTGACACTACCCCACAAGCTGGTAAGTAAGGGTCAATAAGGCCTAGCTTAGATGTCATGTGATTGAATGGCCCGGGATGTAATGCTTTGGTAAATACATCAACAGTCTGATTGCTAGTGTGAATGGTAACCAAATGAATTAAGCTAGCTTGTATTTTGTCCCGAACTATATGACAATCCATTTCTATATGTTTAGTCCTCTCATGAAAGACTAGATTAGTGGCAATATGTATTGTTGACATGTTGTCGTGGAAAATGGCTATTGGATCCTTGAGAAGAATAGACAAATCCTATAACAAAAATGATAGGCATTATGCTTCACAACTAGCAGCAGTAAGTGACTTATACTCAGCCTCAAAAGAGCTTCTTGCCATTGTTGGTTGCTTCTTGCATTTCCATGAGATCAAGGCCTGCCACAAAAGGAAACAAAATCTTGTAACAAACTTTCTTATATCCAAACAAGATCCCCAATCCGCATCAGCAAAGCTTGTGACTTTCTGAATAGATTTGGCAAGAAAGAATAACCCCTTAGTTGGTGCACTCTTTACATATCTTAGAACTTGAAGAGCAGCCTGATGATTTTCAACCATGGGGTTAGGCAAAATCTGACTTAATTGACTGACAGCATAACAAAGATTAGGTCTAGTGCTAGTCAAATATAGCAATCTACCCATAAGTCCCCTATAACTTGAAGGATTTGCATAGGGTGCACTTCCTTATTTCTAAAGTTTAATGGAGGGGTCACAAGGAGTGCTTGCTAGTTTGGCAGGAAGGAGGCCAACATCCTCAACTAGCTCTAAAGCATACTTCCTTTGAAACAAAGCAATACCTTGCTTAGACCGCACCATTTCCATCCCTGAAAAATACTTGAGATAACCTAAATCCTTAATAGTGAATTTATCATCAAAAAGTTTCTTCACCTTATTAATCTCTTGTAAATCATTCCCAGTTAATAACAAATCATCAACATATACTAGAATGACAATAAAACTAGAGGAAGAATGCTTGGCAAACAATGGATAGCTAGCTTTGGACTATCTAAAACCACAACTAAGCAAGGCCTCTATTAGCTTGCAATTCCATTGTCTGCTAGCTTGTAAAGACTTTTGAAGTTCACATACTTAGGTAGGAGAAGAAGAAGTCACACCAAGAGGAACAACCATGTATACCTCTTCATATAAGTCTCCATGCAAGAAAGCAGTGTTCATATCCAACTGCTTTAAAAACCAACCATTGGTTGCTGCCAAAGCCAAAATTGTTCGGATAGTAGGTATTTTAGCAACAAGAGTGAAAGTTTCATAGTCTAGCCCCTTTGTTTGAGTGTAACCTTTGGCAACTAATTGAGCCTTATATCTTTTGATAGTACCATCAGGCTTGTACTTGCACCCAATTACCCTCTTGCCAGGAGGTACATTAGTCAACACTTGTGTCTTGTTGTTTTCCATGGCAGCCAATTCAGCTTGTATGGCCCTTTTCCAACAATCTTGAGTCACAACTTCTCTAGAGGTTGGCTTTGCATAGGAAGAAATGGCTAGAGAAAAAGATTTATAATGTGGTTTGAGATTATGCAACTAAGTACATGTGATAAAGGGTACTAAACATTTGAGGAAATTGGATGTTGATCACAAGTGGCCATTTGGCAATGAAATTCCTTGAGATAACTCTTGATCCTAGAGGACCTCCTTGTGCCAGTGGTAGGTAGTTCTAAGTTCTGAGGTAAAGAATTATTTGGATGAGGCATATCATTATTTGGTTACATAAAAGCCTTAGGTTGGGGCAGTGAAGTATCTAAGATATCAGCTAGATATTATGGTGAGGGTGCCAGAGAAAGGGAAATGGTGTAGGCATAGGATCTAAATGATGGGGTGTATGCATAGATTGGGAGCAAAACCAATCCCAGGCTAGCATTGAATTGGTTGGAACTGGTGTCGGATGTGTGGTGTGGTTAGAGTGTGTGTGTGATAATTAGTGGAAAGGAAACAATATCTCATGAAATGTAACGTGCCTGGATTAGAATATTTCTTTACAATTTAAATCAAACAAAACAAAGCCTTTAGTCCCTCTTTGAAAACCAAGAAAAATGCACTTTCTAGCTCTTATATCAAATTTCTTCCTGTTTTTTATCAGTGTAGTAGCATAGCATAATGAACCAAAAACTTTGACATGGTCTAAATCAGGTAACTTCCTATGTACAATATTATAGGGACTTTGGTTTGACAGTTTAGTACTTGGAAATCGATTTAGTAGAAAAATTGAGTGGTTGATTACATGGTTCCAAAAACATAGTCGTAATTTAGATTGAAACACTAAAGATCTTGCAGTTGCTAAAATGCTTTGGCGCTTTCTCTTAACCATTCCATTTTGTTGGGGTGTTTCAACACAAGAGGTTTGGTAGATGATACTCAAATTGGGATTGAAGTCATTCATCATGACCTCCTTACCATTGTCTGATCTAATGATTTTAACACTTTTGTTGTATTGAACTGACATTAATTTGACAAAGGATTGTTAAAATTGATCTAGTTTCTGACTTAAATGTCATAAAGAGAACTTAAGTGAACCTAGATTTGTCATCTACAATGACCAACACAGAGGGAGACCCAAAAGGCCACCAAATATCAACATGTAGTATATCAAAGCAAGAATCAAAGACATGAGAACTGATGGGAAAGGGCAAAGGTTTTATTTTTGCTTAATGCCATGTTTCACAGTGATTATTCAAATTTGTACAAGATATGGAAGGAAAAATTTTATATAAAATGAGTATTTTATTCAAAGGAACCTGGACTAGCCTAACATGCCACAGATTTTAGACATTTGAATTCAAGTTCAAGGTACAAGGTTGCAAGCATACTGATTTGGGTGCTAATTTTGCACTTGGAATCCTTCTAGGATCATTAAGCTTCATTGCATGGAGACCATCTTGGAGATCAGCAACACCAATCATCCTCAATGTACTTTACTCCTGTATCACACATTTTTATGGGAAAAGATAAGTGTGCATTCAAGGTTTGCAGTAAATTTTGATATAAAGATTAAATTGAAAGAAAACAAAGGCATTTACAAGACATTTGTGAGGTAAAAGGTATCAGATAATACCTAAAATATTAATGGAACCCTTACTGCCATCGGGTAATTGGACTGAAATTAGGGAAATTTTCTTGTAACTATTGAACTTGGACAAAGAAGCACAGACATGATCCGTGGCTACAGTGTCCAAGATCCAATAATCACTTCGATTAATGGAAGAACAAACATATGATACCTAAGTGTGTGTGAAGGTTATTAGAACCTAAGTTGGCATTGTTTGTGGACAGGTTGGTGGAGGTTATTTTGTTGGCAATGTGGATTGAATTTGCTTGAGACTCAGATTGCTACAGAAGGGCGAACAACTTCATTTGCTGTTCCCTGGTTACCACTATTCCATGAGGTTCTTGACTCTCCTCCCTTCTAGAGAGACAATCTTCATCACACCTCTCATCATATTCTTCGGAGGTGTAGTTATCTACTGCACTTCGATTATTTTTCATGGTTGGAGGATAACCATGCTTTCTATAACATATATCAACTATACATCCAGTTTTATTACAAAATGTGCAAACTTTACTACTTTAGCCCTTTCCATTGGAGCTTTTGTCTCTCGAACTTGGTGATTGTCCTTGACCTCCTCTTCCTCTACCTCTACCTCTTCCCCTGGAACTTGATCCAGTGGACTTAGATTGATTTGCATTGCTAAATAATGCAACAAGATCATGCATCTCACTTGTCATTTGTTGTTCTTGTTGAGTCAACATGAAGAACACAATGTCTATATCGGGTAATGGCCTCATTAGCATAATCTGTGACCTAACATTAGAACATTATTCATTGAGGCCTCACAAGAATCTGACTACATAATCCTCCTTCCTATGCTCCCTTATCACACCTAGGCCACAAGTGCACTGCAAGAACAACTGCAGATGGGCTGAAAACTCACCAACTCTTTCCAACTAGACTTTAGCTTTGTGAAGTAAGAGGTAACAAATAGATCTTCCTGCTTACTTGCACATAGCTCTTCTTGTAAAACAGTAATTCAAAATAAATCTCCCTCATAGTACTGCCTCCTAAGATCGCTTCATAGATCATAAGCAACCTTAATCCACAGCACACTCTGCAAAATCTCAGGACTTAGTGATAATGTTATCCAACAAAGAATACACGTGTTACATCTATCCCAAGCAAGGAAAAGACAGTCATCTTCTTGAGGTTTCATGATTAAGCCATTGATAAACTTCAACTTATTTTTGGATTTCAGTGCTAATCTCATTGCATGGGACCAAGCATGATAATTTTGAGTAGTCAACATCAATGAAATTAGAGGAGTTCCTAGACTTTTACCTGGATAAAGGTAATAAAAGCTTAATGGATCTAGCATTGGATTCACTGCGTGAGCCTGATTCATCAATTGCATTTGAACTTGATTCAAATTCAAAGCTTGTAATTGTTGCAAATCTTGAACATGTTGAACGTGATCTTGAACATTTTGATGCATTGCTATAGGTGTTGCGTCTCCTTGATCTACCATAGTTGCACCTTGCATCTTGATTCTCCATTGTAGGAGGGGAGGTGTGACAAAAAAATGTGCTCAAAAGAGTAAAATTGAGAGAAAAAGAGAGAAAAGCTCAGTGAGTTAAGGTAGCTGAGAACGAGAGAAAATGAATTATGAGAGATCAAGATACAATTACAACTAGTCAACAAGTTTATATACACCCTGATTGGTTAACTAACTTATAACACACCTAATAGTTGGCACTTTAACGAATTCACATGACAGAATTTGGAGCTACTCTAGCTCTCATCAAATTCATGGAATTTGGGCCAACTATGTCGGGCTGTTGCACTTCTTGATTGGGCTCATGCATACTTTTGAGCTGATCAAACACTTACAAAGATACTTATGGATTATACACCAACGAGAGAATTTAGGAATTGAACTTAAGTTATGACGATGCATGAGTGAAAAGCCAACTCTAGTTGGCATACCTTTCTCAATATTGAGTTACTATTTGGGAACCATACATAGCATAAAGGATTATTACCATGAATTCTAAGGTGCAATTAACGATGGTATTGCTAAAAATCAAGTTTCATTTGTGGTTGCGGGAATTGCAAGAATCCCTTCACCCAAAGAAGATACAAAGCAATATCCAAATTTCACGATCTGATTTCCAAAATAGATTTGCCTGTATATGAAGGAACTTGTTTACTTAATATCATTTTAAATAATTCTTTTGTTTGCGATTTTAAGCATAGAGTAAAAATTGTTTCTTGATACAGACAATTAAAAGTTCGATGGCATTCATCTAAAAAAGAGCTATATGAAATTGGTCAATCACTCAACATGGCATGAGTTATGTATTCTTGAGCCGATTTCGCAAGAAACTTAAGTACCCAGTTGATAATTATAAGGCAATAATGCAGTATTGTTTTTGTGTATTGTGAAGTGATAATTGATTTGTACATGAGTTATGTCTTCTAGAGCCGATTTCGTAAGAAATTCAAACTCCCTATTGATAATTATTAGGTATGAATGTTCTGGTGAAATGAAGACAACTGTTTTGCTCATCAAAAAATAATGAAGACAACTGATTTGTTAAAGGCCTTACACATGGCAGAATTGCTGGGACATTTTCTTTTGGGTAGAGTCACCATGCCTCTCACCTGCACTTCCAATCAAATTTATATCTGAGATTTTTCTTCTTTTTCTCATTATTAAAATGAATTAACAACTCTTTAATTAGCCATTCAAGGCTAAGCAAGATGAAGTATATTCCTTTATGCTGGAAACTGATTCTTCACACGAGAAAATAAAAAATGCAGCAGCACACTCTCGAGAAATTGTTTGCAATATATCATGCACGCATTTTGGTGGTAGTTAATATCCAAGAAATGATCATAGATATTAAATAAACTGCATAAAGGCGAAATTTGTCAGTATGTGAAGGACTCTGTCTTTTTCTTCGGTTAGCTGGTCTCAATGTAGAGTCATAGACCCGTCCTCACCATTTGCTTCAATTTTTTTTTTTAAATTTTTTAATGTGTTTGTTTCTTCCATTGACTTTCATATTTGTTTCTACTTAGATTATTTCGATTCTTTTTAAGCCAGGGTTTTTTGTCTTTAATTAAAATATCCTCTTGACATCATTGTAAAATTAATTTCTTAAAAATTATTTTGATTAAAAAAATTCTTTTAATAATTAATGTATTCAGAATTTGAGCTTTAATTTCTTTTTAAAAAAAATGTAACTTATTTATTACTGTATTTAGTGTTTGCTAGTATTCATAGCTAATAAAATAGATATAAATGTAACTTTTAATAGAAAGTTATACTTTTATCATTCAATATGCTCAAGGGGAAAAAAAATCTCATGAATAAAGTTTTTTCTTTTTAATTTTTTAGAATATCTCCTCACCCAAATAGTAAGAGATTAAACTCTCGGAATATAGTCAAGTGACTCTTTAAACGTTTTTTTTTTCCGTATAATACACACGAATTTTGGAATCGAATCCAGGAATCTCATGTTTAAGGAGTCCGAACCCTTTCCACTCACACTAACACCTTGTTGGTTTACGAACAAAGTTTATTTTGCAAAAATAGTTCCACAAGAAAATGTGAGTTGAAATTTGATAGACACAATACGTTGCAGACATTATAATTATGTTAAACCCAATTATTCTTGAGGAAAAAAATTATAAAATTCTAATTTGCCCTAATAGCTCGTGCGCCAGTGGCTCGGAGCTCCAAATATCGCCATATGTCCTATAGAAAAACTCTGTTCAGCCATGTCTTCTGTTGAAGTTGATCAAGTTTTTGTTATGGCTTAAGCAACTTATTTTTGCAAAAGTTACACAAATTTTGAAAATATGTGACTAAAAAAAATTGTTACTTAATACTCCCTTCATTTTAAAATAACTGTCAAGACACAAAAAAAAAATACAAATTAAGAAAAACAATAAATTTATCTTGATAATGATATAAAATTTATATATATGGATGAAATTATCCCTATATAAAGAAAAAAGTAAGTAAATGCATGTAATTAATGGTTATTTAATCATTACAGTTAAATTAAGGTTATTATTGAAAAATTAATATTACCTTGATATTAGAAATTGACAGATATTCTGAAACTCTAAAATATTTGAAATTTGATAGATATATTGAAATTGATGGAGTATGAATTACAAAAACTTATAGCCATTGGTTCCTAAATCTGCAAGGAGCCTGTAGAGGAATTGTCTTTGTAATTATTTGCAGTAACATCTAATAGATTAATTTTGATGTATTATTAGTATAAAATTTTTTACACTTTTAACCAATCATATATCATCGATAGCGCTTGATAATAAAAATGCCTTAATATAAACAGAAAAAATCAATCATATCTAATCATATGTGTGACATTTTAGATGATTATTGCAAAAGTCAAACATTTTTTATGATATAATAATATATGATTGAAAAATTGCATAAAAATCTTTTACAGTATTAATGAATCAAAATTAATTTCATATTGTAATTATAGTTAAACTCAATTAAAATATTTTAAATACTATTAGGCATATATTTACAAATTCAAAAATTGACCTATTTAACTATTTTTTTTAAATGTTTAGAAACTTGCATGGTAATATATAGTCACATTTTATTTTTAAGTTTTTCCAATTGTTTTTTTTTTATTTTGTACATAAATAATTGACATTAGTGGAATTCAAACATCTGACAATCGTATGCTCATTCAAAGGATTTTTATTGTCATATGATAATTTTAGTATATATGCCTCAAAGTATTAATTCTGAGTAATAAGTTGCGCCTGCTACCTAGACTTGAGAACGGCATTCAAAATTTAAATATAAAAAAGAAGGCTAGTGGTGTTAGTTAATATCAATGAGATGATGAAAGAAAGAAAAACTCTAATAAATAGCATAAAGGCCTGATTTGTATGTATCTGCACGTCATTTGGTGTGTAAAAATAACATATCAATAAAATAAATCTTTTTGTTCTACATATTTCAACCATAATAAACATATTTCTTTCTCAAATAGATAAATAGAATCATGCAAATTCAGCTATAAAAAAACTATATGAAATGAAATTGGTCAATCATTCAACATGAGTCATATTTAAGGCCGCATTGTTCTATTCAGGGAAAATGGAGACAAGTGATTTCTTAGTAGCCTTCCACATGGCAGAAGGAGGGGGAGAGGAGTGGAAGTTGCCCAGTGACATAATTCCTTTGAATACAGTTACAGTTTATCCTCCACATGCATGCTTAGAAAATTAGGGTTATAGTATAAAAGATTTTCATATAGTCAAATAATTATATTTTGTTTATTTTTATGATCATTCAAGTAGTCGATGTGAGATTTGAATATATTTGCTAATGTAATAAAATATGATTAAATAAGAGTATAAAAAAAATTTTACACTAATAATGTATCTGAATTAAATTCTTTATTTAATTATATAATATTATATTATTCAAAAATTGTGATTTTTTTTTTGCCTATAATTGTTATTGCAATCAATCTCTTTATTTAAAAAAAAATTATCATTACATGAATGTATAATGATATAAGAGATTAATTTTAATGTATTGTCTCACATCCAAAACTAAAAAGAAAAAATTAATGCATTGTAGTGTAAAAAATCTTATATCATCAATTAATTAAGTATTGTTATGGGTGACTTTTAGGATAATTATTATGAATGTTAAACACCTTTAATAACATGTTAACACAAAGTTAGATGACACTTTACATGAAAAAATGAGATTAATTTTGATGCATTGCTAGTGTAAAAGAGTTTTACGTTATCATCTAATCACATACTTCTATTTGTAAAACTTTTATAATAGTAGATGATTGAATTAAATACTTTGCTGATTTGGCAATACATAATTGAATATTTGTGTAAAACCTTTTTACATTAACAGTGTATCAAAATTAAATTAAAAAATTAGAATTATATTACATCAAAATTAATTTTATTAATATAAATAATTTTAAATTCAAATATATTAAACTTAAATCCTTAAATTTCTGAGCTATGTTATATGAATGTAGCACTCCGACTCACTCACCCGACGCCCAATCAATCAAAGGTCAAAAATATTTTCAACTCTTCTTTTTAATTTTTTTTATTATAATACTTAACATCCAATGGTGTGCGTTGATTTATGCGTCGACCCCAAACGTATAATTTACTTTTCTCTAAATTTCTGTGATTATATGGTATTCCTTTTAACAATAAAAACGTGTAAACACCTCTAAATTACTCATTAATGTCTTAGAAAGTTTAGACATGTTCTAATTATGCTTTGGCAATTTATTCGTCTTTTTAAGAATTTATAAAAGAGAAGAAAGCTCATCCTTCAGGAAGTTGTGGGCAACTGCTGACTTCTAATATTAATTGAGAATTTATGCCTTCAACTACTGGCGTCGACTGCGATGCTCTTCGCAGTCAAAGTGCATTATGCACCTTGTGACGGTAACATATTCAATGGATTAAATTTGTGAGGTGTATCGATGTATCAATCATCTATGATGCATTGTAGTAATATATTAATTTTAAAAAAATTAAAAAATATAATTAAATATATTTTAGAAATTAATTTTTATACATTAATAGTATAAAATTATACTGATAATATAAAATAATTTTATATTATCAATATAATATTATACTGATAGAAGTGTAAAATTATATTAATAAAATAAAATTATACTGATAAAATTTTTATAATTTTTAGAAATTAATTTTTATACATTAATAGTGTAAAATTATATTAATAGTATAAAATAATTTTATACTATCAGTGTAAAATTACACTGACAGGGTAAAATTTTATTGATAAAATTTTTTAATTACATTAATAGGGTAAAATTATTTTATACTGTCAGTATAATTTTACACTGTCAGTGTATGATAATTAATTTTTAAAATATATTTAATTATATTTTTAAATTTTCTTAAAATTAGATATTATTACAGTGCATCATAGGTGATTGGTGTATCGATACACCTCACAATCTCACCATTAGATTGCAAGGAGCACCATGCTCCTTGACTAGCGAAGAGCACTGTAGATGGCGCCTCAACTACTTCTTACTTACATCACTGACACTTTTTTGGTGATTGAGGCTTCTCATGATAAAAAATATTATGGATAAAAAGATAGGTTGATTAACATATATAGTGTGTGATGTTAGTTAACATCAAAGGGATGGTCATATAAAACTGAATAAAGGCTTAACGGCAAAATTTGTCGTTACGTGAATGAGTGTGACTCTTTCCTTGCCACATTGGTCGAAGTAGACTCTTCAGCCATATGCCTTGCTTTCATTTTTATATGTTTGTTTCTTCCTCTGACTTTCATATTGGGTGCAACTTAGACGATTTCAGATTCTCGCGAAGACAGGGCAAGATAGGAGATTTTTCAGAAAATACATTGTTGTTAATCGTCCAAGATGTTCAAGAAACCAAAAACAAAGTAAATTGAATGATGTCTGATGCTAAAGAGACCTAACTATGGAAGATTGTTTAGTCATTATTGTGATTAAGAGCTAGTCATTAAACTTTCAAACCATTCTCTATTTGTTGTGCTTTTAGCTTTTTATGTAACGTTAAAAGAAAAGGTAAAATACAAGGTAAATTGGCCTCGATCCGACCAAGTACCAACATCCTCCTTTTGTCCGTTTGTTTTCTAAGGTTAGGACAGAAGGGTTTATGGACCGAACACAAGAGGGTTCATGAACCGAACATACAAAGTTCTTTAAGCTCCAACAAGGGAGGGGGTTTAGGGATCGACCAAAACCCCACTCATAAAGTCTCAGATGCTCAGTTTTTCACCCGATCTCTACTACCATTGGTTGACCGCCTCCAAATCTACGACAGCTCAACATTAAGAGATCTCCCTCCCTCCCCCCCGCCCCCTTTCTCTCTCTCTCTCTCCCAACATTTTAAGCCCCTCGTTATGGCAATCCCAAAATCTTCGTCTTGAAGTTTCTCTGTTACTGTCTCTACTAAAGGTAGAGAGAGCGGGGGTTTGATATATGGGTTGAGATAAATTGCCTAACCTCCTTCTTTTACTATGGTATTTATAGGGGATAAGAATGATACTCACAATTAATGCAAGGCACGTATTTAAGGTATAGATAGGAAAATTTCCCCTATGAGATGAGCTTGGGCCAGGTAGATAGGAAATTCCAACGAATCACAAACCTCTGGATTCGAGAGATTGGGAGACCAGAGGGATCAACAAGAAAGAAGATTGGGATTAAAATTGGAAAATAGTAGTACTCTATACTCTATGTTGATAGACTATCTGGAGGTTAAGGTTGACATATTCATATGTGGAGTGAGGCATTTCTAGAGATGGCAATCAGCTTAAACAAGAGTATGGAGTACTCGCCTAATCCCCATTCTCTCTATCTCTAGTGAAGACAGCAACAGTATCATGGCACAGTAAAGGAACGGGTAGATACATCTGCTAGCTTAAACATCATCCATCAGAGTCTACCCCCAAAGCTAGACAGCAACACAAGGAGTCCGATCTAACTATGAGTTATGGGTAAAAGATACCAGGAACCGCATCCATCTTTGAGTCCTATGTAAAATTTATTGTGTATTTTTTAAACTCAAACACAATTCTTTGACCTCACCAGATTGTGTACTTTGACTCTTTACATATACAAGACAAGAGTTTTCTCAGATACCTTTTCTTTTTAGGTATCATTATTTCTTAATAAATATTAACTATTACTTATTATCAGTATTTTATTAAAAATAAAAGATATCAAAGGAATTTCCATGTGTATATCTCGGTTAATTACAATTAAGGAAATTTATGCATGACTCAATTAGAAGGCGTTCAATCGTTATATTTTAGCAACGAAAAGAAATTATCTTAAAAATGAGAATTACGTTTTATTTTCACTTGCTACAATTTTTAATGATGTAAAAATATATCAGATTTAGCTTTAGAAAACATTCAAACCACTTTTGAGACAAAATTTATCTCAAATAATTTTTGCTCAAATTATGATCTTGAAATTTTAAAAAATAAACCAAATATCAATTACTTAATAAATGATTCATCAAAAAAAAAAAAAAAGCTTAATAAATGAGAGTTTTGCGTCAAACTCCTTGTTAGACGATTTCTTTCATTTATGCCGGAAGCTGCTTTTTTAAAAGTTATTAAGAAAATTCTAAAACTTGTTCATAAGAATATCCATCGTTATATGAATTTGAATATTATAGGCTGCTTTTGATGATTAAAACTTGTTTTTTGACCGAGTGATTAAGACTTAAGAGCTGTATTAAATTTTAAAAATTTAAAAATAAAAGGAGGCTGCGCCAAATAAAAAATTAATAGAGGCAGTGGTATTAGTTAATCTAGTAAAATCCTAAATTGGTCATTGAAAGAATTGTGGAACATTAATTTAATTCTAAAAAAATTTATAATATCAATTTAATCATTGAAATATTTGTTACATTAATTTAGTTTTTTAAAAATTCAAATTCTTTTCAAGTTACTTGAAACTTTCTTTAATCTTTTGGACTAACTTAAAATGAATTTGAATCTATCGAATACTAAGGGGGTGTTTAGCAACATCAAAAACCTAGTTAACATAATACAAAATAGAATTAGTTATATTAACTGATATAAAAATGAACTAATTTTTTATTAAATGTTGTTTTTTAATATACGTCGTAGTCTTCTTCTTCTTCATTTTATTATTATTATTATTATTATTATCTCTTTCTTTTTGGTTATGTCATTAAAAAATTAATTTATTAGACTATGGCGGCCGGCAATGGTGGATGGTGGCAGCCGATGGTGACGTGTGGCGGAAAATGGTGGTGGCTAGTGACGATAAACAGTGGCGGATGGGGCGGCAACGATGGCAGACAATGGTGGATGATGGTGGTTAGTGGTGACCAACGATGGCAATCAATAGCGGCTGGCGACAAACGGTGGCAACCGCGATGGTAGTCGGTGGCAAATGATGGCAAATGGCAGCGACAAATGGTGGTGGATGACGGCAGCCAATTGTGGTAGACTGCGACAGCAACCAGTGGTGGACAATGACAGCAAACAATTGATAAGGTCAATGAAAAAAAAATTAATTAGTGTAAAGTGAGAAGAATAGTAGTGAAAAGATATAAAATAGAAGAAGAAAAGTTTGGGACGAAATAAACCAATTTAAAATTAATTTTTTTAAGAACTAATTTTAGATCCAAATTGGTTTAAATAAAAATTAATTTTAAAATATTTAGGTAGTTACTAAACAATAATTATTAAAAATTAGGTCCCATTATACCTAATTAGTCGAATTTTTTATTTTGTCAAACACTCCCTAAATTGATGGCATAATTCTTTCGAAGATTAAATTAATATTATAACACTTTAAGTATCAAATTAACGTCTCTTTTGAGGTTTCACTGTAGTTAATATCAATGTGATCATAAAATAAAAGCTAATAAACAGCGCAAAGGCCAAGTTTGTCTCATCTGCACGTCGTTTTAACATTTTTTTTTAAAAAAAAACAAAAGTATTGGTTTGCGTCTCCTTTCAAGTAACAGTGCAGTATGATCCTTTCCTCACGAACGGGTCACATCATTCTCTTTTTGTTTATTTTTTGTTAATATTATTTATTATTTTATTTTTTGGGTATAGGCATTTTTCTCTAACGTTTCTCCTTTGTTTTTACTAAGACAACATTTGATTCCTAGAAAGTCAAAGCAAATGAAATGAATCCAAATGGTGACAAAATTGTTCAATTTTAATGAATATCATGTCTTTTTGAAGGGTAAAATGGGCTTAAAAACACTTCAGATAATGGAAAAAAGAGATTAAAATAATTAAGTCCTTTTTTTTTTGTTTAAGGAAAATACAAAATTAAGTGTATACAGATTGCAGTTGAAATGAGCTTTTCGTTTTATTTGTTTTTTGATGTATTATCAAGAGCATCAACCACATTTCACTATAAAATGATTCTGAAGTTGGTCCAGAAATGTCACCATCTAATGACGAAGATCCCATAAAAAGTTTGCACAATAAAATATCATATGATAACATAATTTATTGATCAATCAAAGCTTGATGACGGCATAACAAAAAGTTTTTGAAGAAGATATATTCAATAAGCTTTCAAGTAGGTTGGAGTTGGCATGATGTCCATTGGAGGAATCGTACTTCGTTACCTTCACCACCAAAGACGAGCACATATCATTGGCTTGCATATTTTGTATGGCCATGGTTAATTAGCTGAGAATGCTAGACCTCGTTTGTGTGGTGAAAAAGACTGCTCACAACTGTTATTAACTTTGAGTGAAGATTTGTATGCTAATTTGACAAACGACAATTATCTAAGAGCTTCAATTACCTCAGCCAAAGGATAATGGCAATGCCTAGATCTTATTTATAACTTCAATGTATATTTTTGTTTTTTACTTCATTCTTTTACTTCAACCAAACATATTTAAATGGAACTTTAGATTAAGTCCATAAAAGTACCAACAAGTCTAATACAGGCAATCAGAATTGGGAATGAAAATATCAATCAACTGTACTTAAAAGGTAAAATCCAAACATCCAGACTGTGATGCATTCTTGTTCCTGCTGTAGCCCATAGATTTTGGCTACTCAGGTTGTTTTTTTTGGTGTCTTTACTGAAAAATGATATGAAGCACTTTTGTCTCACATCTCTCTTCATGCCTTGTACAAAGTGGCAAGGAAATCTAGATTATGGGCAGAACATGGAAATTGAAATTGGAAAATCATGGATCATAAGTCACAAATATTTAGTTTGTATCACATAAAAGATTGAATGAAGTGGCAATGACCAATTCAGGCTTTAGGTGTGCTGTGGCATGGAACACGATGAAGTTCGCAAATAAGATGACACAGAAATCTATGTGCCCTTTGCCAGGTCAAACTAGCTGCACCAATTACAAAGTCTGAGACTCCGCCAAATGTTTGGCTATGAAGCTAATGTTATAAAGAGACAAATATATGAAACTAGTCAGTGTGACCCGGTCAGCTCCAAAACCAAACTAGTTTAAAGGATCACTCACTTTTCCCCCTTATATAAAAGCACAAGCCAGCTCATTGCAAATCATACCAACTAAGCTTTAATACCTTAAAAGATTTCTATAAGCTTAACCAAACAAAGTTTCAGTTCCTTCAAAAATTCATGCACACTATAAGCTTAACCAAACCAAGCTTCAGTACCTTCAAATAAGCACCCTTTTAAGCTTAGCCAAACCAAGTACCAGTACCTTCAAAACTCTCACAATAAGCTTAACCAAACCAAGCTTTAGTACTTTCAAACAAGCACCCTTTAACCTTAACTTGACCAAGAAGCAGAAAGAGATCAAAGGGGGAAATGGCAAGGAAGAGAAAGAGTGCTGAAGTAGTCGAAGAGGGAAACCTACCTGAGGGAACCATGGCCTGGGAGGAGATGGTGAAGCAAGCTACAGCACTTGGAGGAGCCAGGAGAGCCAGGAAGAGATATGTTGGGGTCAGGCAAAGGCCATCAGGAAGATGGGTGGCTGAGATCAAGGACACCATTCAGAAGATAAGGGTGTGGTTGGGGACTTTTGACACTGCTGAGGAAGCTGCCAGAGCCTACGATGAAGCCGCTTGCCTGCTTCGCGGCGCGAACACAAGGACAAACTTCTGGCCTTGTTCTCAATCATCCTCAAGTCCTGCTCTTTCCTCAAAGATCACCAATTTACTCCTTCAAAGGCTTAAAGAAAGGAACAACTCTTGTTCTTCTTCTTATTCTAATTCCTCCTCCAATTCTCTTCTCATCAACCACCAACAAATGCAACAAGTAGAAGCATGTGGAGCAGCTTCAACAGACTTCTCAATTGACCAATTCACTGATCTCCTTAATGACCCTGAAGATTATGGCACAAGCAAAAGTGACTTCATCAACAATAGTGCACAAATTGATTACATCACAAGTAGCTTTGAGTCATGTTTGACTGAAAAGGATGATGAGTGCAAGGGAACAGAAATTGATATGGAATACAAGTCCAGCAATGTGACACAAACTTCAAGTGATGAGAGCAATTCAGGTGTGGAAGGAGAGGATGACAGTGAAGGAGAAAGCACTGATTTGGGTGTCCAAAACACTGATTTGGATGTCCAGGATTTCAGGTTTCTGGACAATATTGCTCCACCAAGTTACTATTCTCCTTTTCAGATGGCTGAAGAGATTGAGGAGCATGTGGAGCCGGAGAACTATGGGATGCCTGAGTACTTGAAGAGAATGGAATATGAGAGGAAGTTCTCAGCTTCTCTTTATGCCTTCAATGGGATACCTGAGTGCTTGAAGTTGAAACTGGAATCAGGGAACATAAAGGGAAGAGGAATAGCTGATCAATTGACCAACCTTCAAATGGCCTGTAGCAAAAAGAAACAGAAGAGTCTGGAGGAGAAAGAGTACATGGGAGCAATGGATACAAAAGAGGAAGAAAACCATCAAACATCAATTGACATGAGTTCCTCTTCTTCATCTACAATTGATGAAGTGTTACTTTGGAGTTCAATAGATCTTCCCCCTATTTGCTTTGTTAACTTGCTGGAAAATGACTTGTTCAGTCAGTAATATGATTAACTTTAGTAACTTTCTATCCCCAGGAGCCAATCCTATTTGTGTTACGGTCGGGCACTAAACAGTTGAGATTTTAATTTTAGTAATTTTATGTATGCTGAGAAATATATGTATGGTAACATCAGAATTTGCAGTAATATAAAAGTAAGTTATATTTTCTATTGATTAAAATAGCTAATTGATATTTTCATATTTCATTTGTGTCAACAAATCAGTGACTCAGTGATTTAAAGACAGTAACTCAGTGTATATTGAACCTGCATTGAAAGAACGTTTCTTTCTTCATCCCAGTGGTTTTTTTTCCTTTGAAAAGTTAGCTCATCATCATTAACATTCTACAGGGTTTACTGGCATATAAATATGTCAACTGCAAGTTCACAATGTTGGAGATCGAATAGTTTTTAAGAGATTTGGTGCTTGAGGCATAACCTCACAACACAATAGACCAAGAGTAGATGTGGGCTAAAGTATCTCTAAATCATTCATGACTGGATTTTTCCAAATGTAAAATAAGTTGCATTTTTTTAGGCATACTTGGTAAGAAACACATTTTATTTTATTAAAAAAAAAAGCACTTATCAGTGGATTGTCTGGGTTAAATTCCTAAAAAAAACAGAATATAAAGTAATGAGTTTTTTTTTTTTAAAGGTAAATATTGTAGTTTGCTTTCTCATGAAAGCATATGGTAGAAATCAAGACGGCAGACAAGGTCATAAAGAAAATGTTGGTTGAATTCATACTATATAAATTTCATATAGACACTGTATATTGATGTGAGTATTTGTGAATATAGAAGTAATCGAAATAAAATAGATATATTATATATTTATATGAGATCAGTACTATATTTAATGTTAAAATTTAATACGTAAATTATATCCTTTTGGTCATGAACTAACATAAATATTAGTGATTCTTGCATTTTGTGTGAGTAAGCTTTCTATTCTTATAATTTTTTCAAGTTCACTTTTTTCTTCTTATTTTTTGAATTTGGATTTATTAAAATAAGTATTCTTGTAAAGTGAGAAAGTAAAGTGTTGACTATCTTTGGATCTCATTTTATATTGTATGTGAGTCTCACCAAATGATTCAAAGGTGGTTAATATTTTATTTTCTTATTTTATAAGGATACTTAATGTAGAGGATCCAAAAAAATTTTTTTTTTTAAATAGAGGATAGAATATTGATCATTTTATACTACAATTTTTTTGTCTTAGCTGTTGAGTCAATTTCGTTGAGTTAAATCAAGTTTACTTTGTTGATTTTTGTGGTCCTCGAGTAGAAATTAAATCAATATATATTTAATCACTACGCATGATCCCATTTAACTGCAATTATCAAAATTTAATAACCGAGCATGCAAATAACCCATTTTGACTCTAATCCTTTCCAAATTAATTTACGGTGATTTCAACTTTTTCAATAAATTCATCTCCATGCTGTCCATGACTTTAAGTGCCTCATCTTCATGCCGTCCACTTATTGAGGTACACTTAAGTGCACACCTGCCCAGGGTCTCCTCTTCTCCTCCAGTTTTTCTTTGCATATGCTGGTTGGGCATCTTGCACAGATACTTGGTGGTCCATTTCAGGATTTTGCGTGTTTATTGGTGATTACTTGGTGCCATGAAGATCAAAGAAACAAACTACGATCTCTTGTTCGTCAACAAAGGCTGAGTATTGATCTCTTGCAGCAGTTGCAAGTGAACTCACTTAGACGACTTCTTTACTCAAAAGACTTTCAAGTGTCAATTGGTTCTGCTCGTGCTCTATGATAACATTGCAGCAATTCACATTGCTTCAAATCCAACTTATCATGAGGGTGCGAATCATATAGAAGTCGACTATCATTTCATTCGCCAAAAAATAAATGTTTGCATTAAATTTGTACATGTTCGCACACATCATCAATTGGCTCCTCTTCTCACGAAGGTACTTCCATTAGCTCAATTTCAACTTTTGTTATCCAAGATAGGTGTTACGGACATATATCTCCCATCTAGAGTGTTAGTTACTCTATACCATTTTCTGTCAGTTAGTTAGTTAGTTATTGAACCTCACATCTATACAAGTTGTAAGTCAATACACACTTTCATTCATTCAAAAATCTCTTCAATAGATTTAGAAGATGAAGATGAATTATTAGTATATCAAAAGGTTCGTTTGACATATGACATGAAACAACTACAAAATAAATTAGTTGTTAATTTGAGATATCAAACATCAATTAACGATACGAAAAATGATCTATTTAGAAATGTTTACAACTATAAAAACTTGGTTAAAAAGAAAGAGTATAAAGACCAATTTAAAAATTGATGCATCCTTCAAGTCTGGAAATGATTAATATATTTTAAAAAAGTTAAATTAATCTTAGTTCCTAAACTTTGGGAAATTTCAAATAGGTCTCCACACATTGAAAATTTGTAATTGAGTTAATAAATTTATAAAACATTGACACAAATATTCATTAAAAATTTGTCAATGAAAATAAAATAATCTTAGATACCAATTCAACAAATATATAACACATAGGATGACATTTTAGAATATTTCGTTTTCATTAACAATTTTTTTGTAGGCATTTTTGTCCGAAGACTCAATTACAAATGTTTTATAAATTTAGGAACTCAATTACAAAATTTTAAAATATAAAAACCTAATTGAATTTTTCCAAAAGAATTAAAAACTAACAGATTAATTTAACCTTTTAAAAACCAATGGGGTTTGCCTTTTAGGCTGTCAATAGTAATTCACTTGCCATTAAGAAATAAAAAGGCAAAAAAGGGGTCGGAGCATGGGCACCACGCGAATGAACCCACCACATAAATTATAGGGTAAATAACATTTACCACCCTCAAGGTTTTTTAAAATGACACTCAGCCCCATTCTCATAACAAAATAACACTGCACTCATATCTAAACTGCGACTAACAGCACTTAACCTTAATTTAGGCATGCCCTCGTTTTTATTTTTTTTAAAAAAAAAGTGAGATGCAATCTGTGAAAGCCTATGGTGGTGAGGGTGTCCAAGGTCGCCGGTCTTGGTGGCTGTGAGGGATTGATCGTGGTTGGAGGAGAGTTGGGTAGCGGTGCTTCCTCACGGAGGCCGTGACTTTGGGGATATCTTGATATGGCACTAGCACTGCTTCGTCGCATACCACAGGTTGTTCTACGGTGGAAACCAACTTGTGATTGTGTTCTCTAACAAACCCAGAGGCAGCCCACTTGCCAGAATCATGCATTTTAACACAGACAATTTGCATCCCACTTTGAGGACCAGCACATACGTCTAGTGTCTTCGCACTAGTGCCACCATTCTTGAGCCATCATAACGCCATTGAACAACCAGGGCTGGAAATCCTTTAAACCTCTGCCCAACCTACTTGCAAAACCCACATTTGTGACGCGAGAGCCTAGGGAGCATGAGTTGGCTTCAAGGCATGGGAGAAAGGGTATGAACTATGAAGCTGGCGCAGCTAGGTAGAGGTGGCATCTTGATGATGCGGTGTAGAGTGGTGGAGTGGCGCGCACGATGAACGACCGTGTCAGTGGTTCAGACAAAACTCTGGATTGGCAGGGAGAGAACTAGTTTGCTGGATTAAGGCAGAGTCACAAGTTAAAAGTCGTTAACGGAACCGTTAATAGAACTTTAGCAATGGGGCAGCCAGATATTTTATTAGAAGAATGAAGTTGAGTGTCATTTTAGGGAAACCTTAGGGGTGGCATGTTTTATTTACCCTAAATTATATAGCAATGCATAATACAAGGATCAAATACCTTGATTCATCATAAAGAGTGCCAGGAAAAAGGACAAAAACCTTCAGTTCACATTGACTCTTAAATTCGAATTTTGGCATTAGATAAACGATGACTGTTGAATAGCATACATACATAAGGGGGACTGAAATTTCACGCATGGGGAGCGGGGGCAAAAGGCAAGTCTGCATGCTCACTTTACATGCAGGAGACGGCCTATACAAAACAACCCCCCTGCTTCCAAACTAACAACAGCAGTCACTTACACTACTAGGTTCAATACCATAAATAGCAATGTTGGTTGGGGAATAATTCTTCCATAACATGCCCCAAGATTCCACAGGATTGAGGAAATTCAATTCACCGTGAAAATGGCAGACCTAGTCAAACACCATGATTAAGGAAGCGAATACCATATTTAGGATTGCCATCTAATCATGATCACCCATACAAAAACTAGGGTAATACTGAAAGGTAGAAAGTACATACAGACAAAACCCATACTCAAAAGGGCACTTATATGTACAATGTAAGCTTATTCACATGCAACATAAGCCACATCTAAAGTCTCCATTGTAAGCCTACGATCCTTTGTTTAGAGAACACGAAGCTGCGCAAGGAAAGCAGCACAAAGATCCAAGAAAAGAAACTGTGGGCCCTGGACCCTTTGAAGATCAAGCAGATACTTATCCTCACGAGTTTTGTAGAGCTGTAAAAGATGTTAACACACTTGTTTGAGAGTGTTCAGAAAAAAAGTTAGAACTACCCAACAATGACAAAAATTACTCTATCAACAATAGAATCTCAACCTCCAAGCATGTCTAATGCAATACTAGTACGCCATCAAGTGATAACAATGGAAGGAATTATTCAAATTGTCCAAAAACCCAGAAAATAGCAACAGTGGCTTAAACATGTTTAATTGTCCAGTACTTAAAAATGGGGGGTAGGGGAAGGAAAGTAGTCTGAAGACCCATTCAGCTGTGGCTTTAAAACCACATATGTCTAGCAAAGGATTCCAATCTGACCATGAGCATGACAATAAAAAGTTACCACTAAGCCTGTAAATAACATTTCTTCTAAATTTAAAAGCAATAGATATTATGGTTATCAGGATAAGTACCTGCACTTCAAATTTGACCACATTTGACTTAGAAACAGCATCATTCTCAATAATGCTGGAATCATTCCCAAAGTAATGATTACTATGCACAGAATTGTTAACCATTCCTTCGTGATGACCAGGAATGCCAGCAACCCACCTGCATTTCATGTTGTAATGTCCAATCTTCTTCCAGCACACATTTAATTCTTGCAATGCTTTAAGGACCTCAGTCATTATTTCACGAGGATGGGCTCGAGACTATCACAAATTAACAAACAGAATCAACATTTTAAAGACCTCGGTCAGGTGTAACTGTTAAAACAAATAAATTAAAACTTTGATGCTTATGATGGCAACTGTTAACTACAATGATTTACAGACCAACAGCTTATGTGTGCACATCCAGAGAGAAAATGAAGTAAATACTATATAAGCTACGCATTCCATCAACAAATTTGATTCCCTAAACACATGGGAGAGATGGAACAAATAAGACAACCACAAACATCGATTGGACAAATTATTTCCTCTCTAACAGCCAGAAATCATCAGTGTTGACAGCATCAATTGAATAAGCCAAGCAAAATAAAAACTGCATATTACTGAATCCAGTTCCAGTATGGAAATAGCCAACAAGTAAAACACTGCACCTGAAGGCCTAGGGCCCATTTTCTCTCAACAGGGAACTGTTGCCTCACTCCTAGTCCATGATAATCCATATACCCTGGAAAGCGGTGCCCAACAACTGGAGAAGCAACTTCACTGGAATGGATTCGATTAAAACCAGCATCCTAAGCAATCACATTATAAAAAACTAATGAGCTTTGCATAGTATACTGTGTGAAAAAGAAAGAAACAAAGAAATATGATAAAGACCCATGTTCAAGCTAGATAGGTCATACCATCATAACTCTAACATGGAGAGTAAAAAGCAATATTGAGACTGCTGCCAATCTCACATGGGTATACAATTTGTAAGCAAGTTAAAAAGTGACTTATCTACTATTAGATAAGCCAAACCACTTCATTTAAGATGGAAAACTAATGAAATCTTAAGCAATCAAAGGGAAAACAAACCCACCATAGTCTCTTGAAACTCGGCTCCAAGATAGCCACTAGAAACACGGAACCGGTTGTCCAACAACAAATAGTATGCTACAGTACCCTGAAATACATAGATGGTAATAAGAGAGAATCTGGAAGATACAGAAGGAGAGAATGAAGGGTACAGACCTCATTTTGGATCCTGTTGCGAAGAGATTCAACCAATTGATTCCTATCAAATCCCATATTAACCACTTCCTGGAGAATCTCTTCGTCAATCTGCAAAGCAATGGTATTGGTTGATTTTGTTTCTATGGATTGATTATATATATCAAGTAAGAAACACCATATTATATGCAATGTGTATGCATATGTAATATACAAAAATGTGAATTGAAACTCCTAGTATGCATAGAAATGCAAAAAGAAACCAGAACCCTGAAACTCAATGTTTAAATCCAAGCACTTCGAAGTGAAGGTAATACTTATAGACAACATAGAACTACGAAAAAAAAAAAAAAAGACACCAAAAAAATAGAGCAAGCTTCTGCAGTGCTCGTAGACTCATTTTGTGAGCCAAAGCTTATTTAAAGAAGGGAAGTGAAACTGAACTCTTTGGCCTCAGCTCATAATGATTCAGAACATGCCTTACTTTATCTCACCTCCAATACCATTGGAAGAATGTTACTTTAACTACTAATAACAGCATAGTTCCCAGAAAACACATTGACAAAAATATGCAGTTTTTTCCACCAACAACTTGGCAGTTGGCAATCATGTAGAATATTAAATGCTACAGAAAGAATTATCATAAGAATTAAATATCCACAAAAATGAAGAATCCAAAAACATTTGAAAGCCAAACCTTTTTGGCTTGTTGCATTGTATCTGGTGGTGGCACTGCCAAATAACGCGGAAGACGAGCTTGGAACCATGGGTGTTGACGTATCTCAGGTATAGTCATCCTCTTCATGGGATCCACAACAAGCATCCTTGGTATCAAATCTCTAGCACCAGGTGATAGATGACTAGGGAGGGTGTATATGCCACCCTATAAGAAATAATATGGTAGACTTCAGAAGCAAAATTAAATCTATTTGAAGATAACATCATTGAAGCAATAAATCTAATTTTACTGAGCGGGTGATCAACAAGAATCATTATATAGAACATACTGGTTTAATTCGAAGTTCTCAAGATCACACTTTACCACATAAGATTGGACAACTTAACATGCTGAAATCACCAAAGTGATCCAGATCATGCATCAGAGATCAGATGAGAATCATGTGATCATGGCAGGAATGAGTGCATGACCACAAGATGAGTTGGATCATACAATTTCCATTACACTGGTAGGTTGAAGAAACCAGTAAAACTTCAGCATATTTCCTCAATTTTCCTTCCCAATGAATCCTACCTCCTCTTGTCTCAAGATCAAAGAGGATGCTGAAGACCACCCTTTCCTCCCTAATTTCCCTGCCAATCTTCTCACTCATTGGTCTTCAACAACGTGAATGGCACTTCCCCACACGCTGTGATTTAGGCAATGAATCCCACTAAAGTACTGACAATGGAAATAGCAATTGGAATTTGGAATAATTGGCCCTTCTCTTTCTATGCGAGTGTTAGTGCTGGCCATCTTCATCTGTTTATTGACCTCAATGAAGTACTATAATTCCTCTTTTATTAGTGTTACAGTATATGTTATCTTAGGACTTGTGCATTTTATATAATTTACTCTTACAAGTTAATCATGTGTTTGTTCAGGATTTTCATGGTAATTTACTGATTTGATGCGAAAGTCCAATCTTTTATGCATGGCAGTGCTACTTGAAACTAATTAATCTTGGAAACAGGGTAGAAGCACCATTTACATTCATGAAAACAAAGCCAGCTAAAAAAGTATAAACCTAAAAAGTAAAAGGCCTTTCTGGCCTAGTCGAAACTCCCCTTAATCACAAGGACAATGCAAAGCTCAAAACCAGTTAAGAAAATAATCTGACATGATATTTATAGGAAATCTCATCCCTTTCAACCCAACAGAAAGAAAAAGGAAAAAAAATAATGATTAAATTAAGATCAGTATTACCTTTATTTTCTTGAAGAGGTTTGGGATGTTTTCATCATCAAATGGAAGGGTGCCACAGAGAAGAGCATATAAAATTACACCACAGCTCCAGACATCTACTTCAGGTCCAGCATACAATTTCCCAGAGATAACCTGTGAAAAACAACATTTAACAAGTAAATGTGAATCACAAGAGAAGGAAAAAATATTATTAGCCTATTCTGTTACAATCCAAGGATTTACAAACCTCTGGAGCTGCATAATTAGGGCTTCCGCAACTTGTCTTAAGAAAGTGGCCATCCCGCATGATGTTGCTTAAGCCGAAATCTGCAATCTTGACATTGCATTTGGAATCTAAAAGCAAATTTTCCGGCTTCAGGTCTCTATGAACAACCATATTCCTGTGACAGTACTCCACACCAGAGATTATCTGATTCCAAAACAGAAGTTAGCTTCAATAGTCTGCAACAAGCATAAGTTTATCAAGTACACAAATTAATAGAATATACCTGCTGAAAAAAATTGCGAGCTTCATCTTCTTGCAGCCTACCCTTTTCCACTATGTAATCAAAGAGCTCTCCAGATTTCACATACTCCATAACAACATAAATGTCTGTTGGGGTTTCTATGACCTCATAAAGACGGATAATGTGAGGATGCATGAACAATCTTAAAATTTTGATTTCTCTTCGCACTACAACAAATTGAAGAAAAAAAGATGATAAGCACATTTAATCAAAACTAAAAACAATTAAAGTCAAGTTCGACGGCTACTTAAACGGTAAAGATTACTTGTACACAAACAACACAGACCTTTTTCTTCCATTTCCATGTTCTTTATCTTACGGCGGTTAAGGATCTTTATGGCAACTTTATGACCAGTCAACACATGCTCTGCTATTTTCACCTTACCAAAGGACCCAATGCCAAGTGTTTTTCCCAGCTTATAATTTGGTAGAAACATGTCCACACCTCCTCCACCACCTCGGCCAGTTGATCCATCCATTTTTTAAATCTAGAGGCAAAATCAAAAAGAAAAGAAGTGAAAACTCAGACACACAATAATATATAAACATGGATTAGAAAAAGCAAAATAGATTGAAGCTTTCATCGGATATCAAATGAAACATAATAGAATAATGGGATCATAAGCAAAAAAGAACCAAAAAATGCCCCTGAGGGGTTTTATAAAAGCTGAACAAATTTCATTGAATCCCAGGCATACTTTGCAGTGAGTAAAAAATCATGCCTTCATATCAGTGGGAAGGATTTAGGAAATAAAGAGGATTACGTCTGGCTGTGCAACCCACGATGATAGACTAAGAAAAATTGGCATTGCAGGCTAAAGGAAGTCATGACAACCAAAGCTTTTAAACACTATTAATATCAACTAGCAACAGATGGGTATATCTACAATTTATATGCTGGAAAGCAAAGCAATCTGAATCACATTATCCAACAAAAGAGTTTCCTCAACATCATTAAAATTAAGAACAAATATTTTCTCAATTATTGTTGCAATCAAAGAAAATAAGATCCTAACCACTTTTGTTTTAAAATGAAACTCCACAATTTGCTTCTCTAATAACTGATTCTTTTATCAAAGATAGTAGGACAGAACCCAGCAATACATAAACTAACAGGATCACTATTACAAAGGGAAGGTTCAGTAAACGTAAGAAAAATATATTAGTTACATTTTTCCTTTCCTTTATTTCTGTCAGATGAATGAAGGTCAGTTTCATCAAAACCATGAAAAGGCATGCCAGAAGCACTGAGGGAAGCCATCAGAAGGGATCATGTCTCTTGCTAGTTGGGATAACCTGCCCCTTCAATAAAGTGTACACCTCTGGCACCTTAGGCATGCCTTTCTGGTTTAGCAGAGACATGCACCTTTAGCACCTAACTGGTAACTGTTAAAAATCCAAAATACCCAGCCATCCAAATTGCTAAAAGGCAGGGGTAAAAAATCAAAATGTTAAGCAAATAACTTGTTGTCGCCTTGTGGATCTTTCAGACTAAGTAGCAACCAGCTTAGGCCTTAGGGTTTAAAGAATTGAACATTTTTTGTTTTTAATTATTATTTTTACTATAAATGTTATGCTTGTTAATTCATTTATAAGGAAAACAAATGCAAACTCAACTAGTTTTATTTATCTTCTTTTTCTATTATTAATGCCTATCTTTATTAAGTGGGGCGTTTTTTGGTGCCTCTCGCCTCAAGGCATTAAAGACCTCTAGTGCCGTAAGGGAATCTTGCACCTTTCACTACCTTGAAGAAGGTACATCACTAGATTCATAGGACACATAAAGACAGAAAAGCTATAACCTTATTTTCCTCTATGAGGTTCCAAGATAGCGTGTGAGGCTTCACTGATTTCATTGAAATATCTTCATTGTTGCCAGCAATTCGTGCACAACTTAAGAAAGAATACACTCTTTCCTAAAATTTAGTTGGCGTAAAAGTTGGCACAAAGGATTTTACTCATCAATACAATACTATAAGGGGAAAATGACTTCCCCTGTAGTCCAATCTGCCAAAAGGCGCCTCTAACAGCTGAGGTGTTTGCCAGAATGGGTATCCATGCCTCTTGATGGTTGAGGTGCTGCCCCTTCAATGAGCCCCATGACTACGGCCCTTTAGCCAAGCCTTTGGTTCACACAAAGCCCAACTTACTCACAGCTTTCAGAAATTCCAAAAAGTGAAGCCAGCTAACTTTCTAACAGTGGAGCTAATAAGGTAAGTTAGAGAGTCAGAATTTTTGAAAAAGTAACAAATTCTTCACCGTTGGCACCTTTCTTCAGTTAGAAATTGAAGCTTTTGGCGCCTCTCGCATCAACGCGTTAAAACCCCTAGGGCCTTTCACCTTTGACTACCCTCCCTTGCTTCTTCTTCTCAAAACCATACCTTACTAGACCTCAATTCCATTCCACCACTACATGCAACATCAAATCCAACCTCAACATATGTGAAATGTTGCCATCTACCACCCCCTATTTTTTCTTATTTAGTCATTATCAATGACATTAACAAGAAACAGAAGTGTTCAAAACTGGCGCTTAACGATAAATACCAACTTCAACAACAATAAAATCCGAAAAAACATTTCAGAACCTCAACTCGAACAAATCCAAATAGAACTAGCAGATCAACATAAAATCTCCTTCTGTTAGTAATCATCCGAAATACATAGCTAGATACGACGAGATATCATTCAACGCAAATCCAGATCCACAAACCACAGAATCAGAATCTTCCAACCAAAAAACCTTGATTCATTCCTAAGCTCGTCGAACAAAATGAGCAAACACAAAAATGCAAGGCAGAATCAAACGAAACCAAAAAATACATACAGAATCGAAAAATGGAAAACCTCGAAGCCTCACCAATTGGGGCTTGAAGAGAGGTAGAGAGAGATATTTTAGCGAAAAGGAGCTTCTTCTTCGGAGATATTGCCAAAGACGACTGCGTGAAGAACCCTAGAGTTGTAAATTGGGAACGATGGATCAGAACGACGGACCCATTGGGGGCTCTCTCTTCTTCGATGCTTGCGTTTTGAAATCGCGACGCTGCTGCAACGGGGGTACGCTAAAATGGCAAGTTAGGTGACATACGACGCTGCGTTTTGAATGGGGACTCCTTTCCCTGTTTTCTTCGATTTGCATGCCACGTCAGCCTTCACTTTATTTATTAGGGGCCACCTCCGTCGCGTGTCGTCTTTGCTAAAATTCAGTTTGTACTGCACGGTTCACTAGTGCGGCAGCCCCTGCTCCTCGGTGCCAAGTATTTTTTTTCTTTTTTTATTTTTTCTGGATAAACCGAAGCGCAAACCAAACAGAATTAAACTAATTAAAAATGAGGATGATGGTAAAAGGAGATAAATCGTCTCAAATTAAATTTTTATTATATAATTTTGTTTTATGTAATTTCTTATCATTGATTTAAAAAGCAGGAGCTAGACATGATACATGACATAAGTGAATTGATGGTAAGATAGCACATAGAACAAAGTCAAATAAAAATTTAATATAAGATGATCTATTTTCAATTGTAAAGTAAGAAAGTGAGAAATTATTTATTTTTGGATTATTTTGGTGGGATTTACATATAATAAAAAAATTTTATTCAAAGATAAATAATCCCTCATTTTTTCACTTTATAACTGTTTTCACTTTAAACGATTCTAATCTAGCAAAACCACTAACATTATTCCTATGAGGGCGTCTGGTAAGGCAAATGTTTCACTTTCCCCAATTTAGTAAAAGATTTACCAAAATATTCTCCAGAATGTTGCATTTCAAATGTTGATTTTGGTTTAAAATTCCCACCAAAATATTTCATCTCATATATGGGATTATAATATTTCTATGAAATAGAAATATTTTTATAAAAATACCAAATTACCCCTATTGTCATCCATCATCAATTACCCTCTGTTACCGCCCTCCAATAAGGGTCTTTTCAAAAATGTACAAAGTATTCTCGAAAATTCAATCCATCTACCAAACGCTCTAAAAAACATATGCCTAGGAGAGCTGCATTCCCAGAAATAGAATTCTTGAAAATAAAAATTCAACTCTTCTACCAAACACCCCCTAAGGATCAATGTAAGACTAGTTGGAACAGAGCAAAAATATGTGAGATGAAGCTAATCGAAATGACCCAAACTAGCTAGAAAATCATATGAGTTCCTCGACCTGGAAAATAGTAGTAAAGTCTTAAGTATTTCAAATAAATATTGTTCTCGTTAAGAAACAATATATATATATATATATATATATATATATATATATATATATATATATATATATATATATATATAGAAACCCAAACCTATATCATGTAAAATTTAAAATATAAGTTTTATGTGAATTTTAAAGGGTAAATATTCACTTTAATCCCTAAAATTACACGTGTATGTCTTTTTTATCCCTGAAATTTAGAAATTAATTTTTTTGTACTTAAAGTTGTAAAATGTGAGTCAAATTGGACTAACTCCATTTTCGTTACTGTGACGTCACGTTTTTTGCTAGTGTGTCACATTAAATAACATGGTGGCACATCTCATGTTACCTCTAAGACGGCATCGATGATGAATAGGTTCAAATTAGTCCACTGAAATGACATTTCTATTACTAGTCTACTTGACTTAGTATTTTCAAAAATTTCAAGAGCTAACTTGAATTAATTCGTCATCCATATCATTTCAAAGGCCACATAGAATACCGTCAGATCACCTAACGTGGCATATCATTGCAAACATGACAACATAGTAATGAAAATGGGATCAGGGTTTAATGTGACTCACATTTTGCTATTTCAAGGACTAAAAGGCTAATTTTTAAATTTCAAAGACCAAAATGACTCACACGTGCAACCACAGTTCTGAAAATTGAACCAAACCAGTAGGTCGGACTATTTGAACCGAGAACCAGCCAGGCATCCGGTCCGGTTATACCTCTAAAACCGCGTTTTCAAAAATCGAAATTGAACTACTGCGAACCGTCGCACTGGACGAACCAAACCGGTTCCAATGGTTAGGTGGTTTTATTTTTATGAGATCGATTCTTAAGAAAAAAAAGGTCTGAAACTATGAAACAATTTCGTTTTGCTTCTGCAACTTGCATTGAAGAAATAAAAGACAAAAGCAATGCTAGTGGACATGGCCATATGGATGTGACCAGACAGCAAAGGAGGAGGATCCTGGAGGATGACAACGTAAGGCTACCCTTCCTTTTCCTCGCGTTTTGACCCGTGGCGGTGTCGCCATGGAGAAGCATTCGACCCTCCCTGTTTATCCTTTCTCTACGCCCTACAATGGAACTAAGCTGCTAAGGAGTCTGGCCAGTGAGTTCCCTTCGATCGATGGCGTGCTGAAGGAGATTGCTGGCTCGAACGGTGGCATCCATGTTGGCTATCAGTAGCGGTGCTCTTGCAGGAAAAGCTAGGGGGTTTATTATCTATCCATTTCATTAGGGGGCACTTATACCTTTAGCACTAGCGAGTCTTGTCCTTATTGACCTGCATCTTATATCTTTTGTCTTATGCAAGTTTTATGGTTAAAGATATCTTCCCCCTATAGACTGCATGTTTACACCTCAAAAGAGAACAATTGTCACCAATAGACAAATTAGGGAGTATGAATACTGAATATGATTCATGGTTAGAGATATTTTATATTAATGATTTAATAATTTTTATTTATTATATCCTAGTTGAACCCTGGTTAAACTATTGAATCTCTAAACTAGTAACTTGTCCGATTCTATGCCCGGTCCGATTTTCAAAACCTTGCATGCAACTTCAAGGACTAAAGTGAACACTTACTTGAATTGCAAATATAAATTTTAAAAATTATGTGTCTCTTTATTGTGATTTGTCACTCGGAGAAGTTTGTGGTTAAGAAACTACTTATGGTGTGTTTGTTTCCGCGTTTGACATCTCAAATATGCCTTCACTTTCCTTGAACACTGCAATTGTAGTGTTTGGTTTTTTTTTTTTTTTTTTTGTTGAATCAATTTCAACAAGATTTGGATGTCAAACTTCAGTTCAAGAAAACATCAAGAGCCCCTTGAGGCGGATCTAGGAAAGGGTCCGCAATACCAAAAGGAGCATTTAGTAAATGTGGGAATTCAAAAGGCCTCATGAAAGAGTCATGTCAAATAAAAGGGTTTATGGACTTAACCTTTCATAACATAGATGGCACCTTACTTTCTCTCCTTTCTGGGTTACCAAGGTACCAAGTTTGAGAGAGGTCACTTCCCCCTTTAACCCTAAGCTCCGAGTTCTAAGCTCAAGGGATAGGTTGAACTTGGTTTCTATCCTATTTTGTTCTAAAATTCATATCTAACTCATTTAGGCTTGGATGGTTGAGATTTTCAGCTTATATACTCTATTCTTCTTATACTAATAGGGAAAAATGAATTAATACTCATAAGATTACCTAATTAGTGCATTTTTTGCTAAACATCTCCACTATCTTCGTTTTAGGCCATCATTTGTCTTCCTTTTGGGTGTCTAGTTACTTCAAGTTCTTCAACGCAATTTCTATGAACTTCACTCACTTCAATTCTTCCTGAAGGACCTCAAGAGACTTATTTGAGGTTAACCTAACATTTATTCCTATTCTTATGAAAGTAGAAACACATGCACATAAAAGTATCAACAACCAAGTATAAATCAAACTTAAATCAACATATCAATACATACCATCGTATCATTACATAATCAACACCATAATCCAACCAACCAACATAAGGTTTCGATTGGAAGCCTAGGTTTTGGGCAGGACATAGAGCATAAAAGATTAAAGGAACATAACTTAGGATTTGAGTTACCAACCTTAAGGTTCTTGGAGCCATGAAAGCAAAGAAGCCAAGAAAAACTCCTAACCTTCCTCTTCTCTTATGGTCGTAGTCTCTATGGAGGTGGGGAAGCTCCACTTAATACTTGATCATCAAATTGATGGAGGGGTTTGATAGAAGGGAAGGTGAGGATTAATTTTCATAAAAAAGGTAAGGTGTTTTTAGGTCAAGAAGGCCATCAACCATGAGCTTGAAGTTCATGGCTATGGTGGTGATGAGGAAGAAAATGAAGAAGAGATGGTGATGGTGGGTGTGGGTGTTGGTGGCGTGAAATGAAGGGGAGAAAGAGAGGATAAGAGAGCTTTGATATTTATAAAAGATATTTTGTAAAATAAGTAGTGGTGATAAGTCCACTAATTGGGGTTGGTGTGGCTCACTCCTAGCCAAATACTCTAGCTACTCTCCTGACATATCTATCTAATCTCTATAGGATTATTTTCATAGATTTGTTACGCTCAAAGATAATATGGGACCCTAGAGGATTAATTCAAGATATTCGGCTATTAATTCGGGTCATCTGAGTTACCCAAGATATTATATATTGTGTGAGTAATCTCACACTTTTATTTAAAGCTATGTGTAGAAAATATCAGTTATAACATTATTACATGTATTCTAATTATATACTAGTATTGGGCCTACATCATCCTAGAATTGGGAGTTTTCTACTAATGCCCCTCCTGACAACCGTAAACCTTTATTTACAGCTTTGCCTTTGTGGTTTGATAATTACAATTTCATCCTTTCTTCTGCTACAATTCACCTATTTACTATTTTGTCTTTGCCCCAGGCCCGACTTCCTTCTATACTAATCTATTCTCAGAGTTGAGGATATTACAATCATAGACCACAACACCTATTTGAAGGTTATGACCATGTTTAGCTTGTTTGTTAACACAAACATTGGCTTCACAGTAGATTAGGCTGACCTCAACATTCCAATCACCTACTATTATCATATTTCTAATAGCATCTACCAAAGGGGCATAAGCATGAGTATTAAGAACACCATGAGTAATTAAATGAGACATAGCTAGAATCTAACTCTAACGAAATATTCATAAAACCCCTTATTTTTGGCAATTAATAACCTCTAATAAACACCCCCAAAGCTTTGCCGAGGTGATGGAGCAATTACCACGGTTTGCACTCCAAGACACAATAAAATTACTATCATGGCTTTTGATGATCTCCCCATATGCAGTAGTCAATTTCTCTAATATGAACTAACCATTCGTGTTCAGCTTTAGTCAATTCTGAGGAGGCGGCTTCCATAATACTTGTGTAGTCGCCACAGTGAAAATTTTTGTTCTTGCTACTACTATCAATATTCAGATTATCTTCATAGTCTCTTGCAAGCTTTAGTACCCTGCATGTAAGAAAGGAGTGTGCATTAGCATTACCTTCAAAGATAACTAAATTTCGGCTATGCCATAAAAAGTTACATGTTGTGGAGAAAAGTAAGGGCCAATGTTGTTGAAAAAATTGCGAATTTCACTCAAATGTTTCTCCCTAACCATTGTAATAAAGGTAACTGAAAAATGGAATTTGTTATGAAACTATGGTCAATGCTCTTCCATAACTCCTTTGCATAAGCGCAATCATGAAAGGCATGGAGTGTTGTCCCTAAGAGTGACCACAAAGGATACATGTGTCTTGCAAAGATAAACCCTTCTAGATCAGGCATAGTTCGTGATGAAAGCGTCATGTGCCACCACCCACATGAACATCTTTAGTCTTTGCGGTGCTTTAATCCTCTACACCTCTTTAAATAAGCAGCTATGATCAAATGTCTCCCTGTCAAACCATACATTGTATGTAGATTTTAAGTTAAATTCACCAGAAATAAGATGAACAAAGCAACACAATCAAGGTTAGCAAATCAATATGGAGCCTTAATAGAAAGTAAAATATCTAAGTATTCATAAGGCAAAACCTATTCTAATTTCTCCTAATTCTAATCTCCCTTAACAATGGCATATTCAACCACTTTACGATTCATAAAACCATCATTGAAAACTAAAATCTAGAAGTCCCTAAGAGTGTGGATTCTAGGGATCCAATAGTCTAAACAAAAGTTCACAGTTTGCCCATCCCCCAATCTCCAAATAAGATTTGGCTTGAATTGAGGCCAAATCTACACTCTGCCTCTCCAAGCATTAAATATTTTAGATCTTTTCCTAACTATTGGGATTAAATTATCTATACAATCGTATTTACCTCTCATAATTTTAATCCATAAGTAGTCTAGTTTACTAACTAAACCCCAGGCCAATTTCATCATGTAAGCTTGATTGAGCTCCTTGGCCTTACAGAGACCAAGACCACCTTCATCCTTAGGACTAAAAACTTTATTCCACTTTATTAAATGAATTTTTCTCTTAATATCCGATGACCCCCAAATGAATTCCCTACAAATTCGATCAATCTTATAGCAAAGAACATTTAGGATTTTTCATTGTTTGCATTATGTAGCTAGGAATTGATGCTATGGCTGATTTAGCTACTGTCACTCTACTTGCTAATGAGAGAGTCTAACTTTTCTAATTGTTAAGTCTATAGGTCTTCGATTTATGATAATTTGAAAGTCAGACACTTTGCATCTCTTATGAAGCTGCAGAACACCCAAATAACATCCTAAGTTGGAGGTAAGGCGAAAACCAAATAAGGAACTTAGTTCTTGACATCTAAAATGGCAAAAATTTTTGGAAAAGAAAATGTAAGACTTTCCATGATTTATTTTTTGACCTGAACTAGAGCAAAATAGATCAAAAAACCCTTTAATTACCCTAACTTAGTCTCTAGAAGCACTAGCAAATGATATCATCCACAAAACTGAGGTAAGAGAGGCGGGGATTGAATCTAGCCACTTTAATAGGATGCCAAAGCTTATGATCAACCATCAAATTGATAAGTTGTGACTATCTCTCAATACATAAAACAAATATGTATGGTGCAAAGGATCCCCTTGATAGACACCTCTCGAAGGGCAAAAGGAGTGGGTTTGGCCACCATTCCAAAAGAGACTCATACTAGCTGAGGAAATACACTCCCTAATCAATAAAATTAACTGATTAGGCAATCCAACATCCACTAAAGTATCTTGGATAAATTCCCAATTAAGCCTATCATAGGCTTTATATAGATCTATTTTAATTGTCATATAACCAGTTCTTCCCTTTTATTAACCAAAGAATGTACTACTTCTTGAATGACTAAAATGTTATCTGAAGTATGTCTACCCAGAGCAAAGCTAGCTTGGGAATGAATAATTAGTTTTGGCATAAATTCTTTTAACCTGCTAGCAATTATCTTTGTAACCAATTTATACATAACATTACAAAGACCCATTGTTCTGAAATGCACAAAGCTCTCAGGTTTGTCAACCTTTGGAATAAGGGAGAGGAATGTATAATTAACTTGCTGAATTAAAGACAGGTTGAGAAACACACTATTAACCCAAGAAAAAACTGAATTTTTCACATGGCTCCATTTTGATTAGAAAAACATGGCCAGGAACCCATCAAGACCAGGGGCTTTCCAACCCTCCATGGAGAAGAGAGACAATCTAATTTCTTCTTCAGATATTTCTTGGATAAATTTTGACTCTCTTCATTTGTTAAATTGGAAAAAGCACCATGCACAACAAATTTGTCATGGACATCAAAATCCTCAAACAATTTCTTGTAAAATTCAAAAGCCATGTTTTTTAGTTCTACTTGGTCATCTATCCATTCTCCATTTTCATTCTTAAGCATGTAGATTTTGTTTCTCCTCCTTCTATTCATGGCTATCCTATGGAAGAAACTTCTATTCGTGTCACCTAATTTCAACCATTAGCACCTAAATTGTTGCTTCCAATAAGCTTATTTGTGAATAAGGGTTATCTTTCCATAAAATTTTATGCAGATTTTCAAAAAAAGAAAGGGTTTTCTTGAAAAGATAACTTCCTAGATGTACTCTCTAATATCAAGAGAATACGATTCTTTCTTCTGCAAATGTCCCCAAATACATCCTTATTCTAGTTTTTAGCTTTTTTTAGTAAAGGTCAGAATATTCTAAATTAAATCCCCATTTAATGACCATGCACCATAAAGAAATTGCTTGAAATCATCATGAAGAGCCAAGGTGCTAAAAATCTTAAGGGCTAAACAAATCTTTCAGCCAAGTTGATTAAATTGAAGTCAATCAATAAAGGAATATAGTCATATTTTAATTTAGGAAGATGTTTAACCACTGCATCCCCAAATAAAGATGGTCAAATTTCAATTGTTTTTATACTTATTTCAATAGTTATAAATACATATAAAAGGATAGCATCATAAATACATTTTGTTACTTATTTAATTATTTTAAAATAAATATTAAAAAGATTCAAACAATCTTTATCATTTGATATTTTTTATTGTAATAAAAAAATTTTGAAAGATACAAATTAATAGGTCCACACTCTAGTTATACATCAAGAAATTTGGCTATGGTAAACATTAAATTATCTTTCTGTAACAAATAGGACAAAAAGTATATCCGAAACAAGAGATAACTAACATACTATCACCAACAAAGTTTTGCCAAGCGAAAGTTACAATGGGGGGAGGGATTGTGTACAATCAAAGTAGAAAACATAATCAAAGCCAATCAAGAGATTCATTTGCATTGATGGTGAATATATGTGCTACTTAAGATGTTTGTCTTGGATATAATCTTGGTAAAAAAAAGTTGGTAAATTAATTTTACACCTAAAAGTGTGAGGATACATGGTAATTTTATCAATTATATTGTTTTTGCGTAAGGCTTTTAATACTACTAATTGGTTACTGGCACATTATAAAATATATGCTTTAAAAAGCTAGGCATAATTTAGATTGTAAAGTGCCAATGTAACAGTTGATAGGACAATAAGGGGGATTAATTATTATACATGTACAATGTATCAAGTAAATAGATATGTCTTATAGGAAATATTTGAAATAGATAAAAATAGGAATTAATTTTATTTGTAAATCAAATTTTATGTTTGAAAATTTTAAAAACAAGAAATGATTTGACTTATCAAATCTCATGAGATTTTATTATTTTCATTTTAAAATTTTATCAAAATTCATAAGATTTAATAGAAATTGATTTATAAATCAATTCAAATCCCATTTTAAAAGATTTCAAACATAATAATTGATTTGAAAATGTAAATAGTAAAATAAAATCAAATTAATTCTTATCTTAATGGATTTTAAACAGACTAGTGATTTTTAAATCACTTCAAATCTAATCGTGTATAATTGGTACCAAACATGAGATTTAGTTTATAAGTTAAACGACAAATTACAAGGGATGGTTGATTAGTGTTATGATATCTATTCTACCATCTCATATTGCTAGAGATGCAGAACAACTTTATTCGCGGTTCTTGTTATAGATGGTTTATTAGTGTTATGATATCAGAAAAAACATTTCAAATGTTGAATCCATTTACCAAAGTTCACTTTGATCTTCTCCCAATTTTAACTTTTCTAGAAGTGATTGTGTATCATCCTGATATTCATGGGATGAAATACCTATGTGATTTTGATACAAAGACAGAGTCATTGCCCATAGGAGAAAGTAGTGAAGCTGCACCTCCACATAATATTCTCAGCAAATATCTTAACCCTAGCATGAATAAGTATCTAGTTAGGTGTGCTAATGGCAATTTGTTAATGCTGGTAAGACATCTTAGTTTGATCGTTCAAAAAAATGAATTGGAAGAGCAATATTTTCATTACTAGACCTATAAATTTGATATCTTTACATTGAATAAAAATGCAAAGGAATGGTCAAGGATATATAGTTTGGAGAATTACATATTAATGAATGGATATAATTCCTCTATTTAGATGTTACCTTACACTTTTCCAATGGCAAGAGAAATCATATCTACTATATAGATAGTCAAGTAGAGTTGCACTCTGGAACTATTATCTAAAGTGAAACAATTAGCCGCCATGAAATTTTTAGAAAAGACAATAAATTCCAAACTTGTTAAAAAATAACACTCCAATCTAATAGTTAACCATGGTTACTCTAGCGTGAAGCGTAATTATATTTTGATGTATTGTAAAAATAAATAATGTGGACGAAATGCAAAATAAAAGAGAATATTCATATATTTGTCTAAATTTTTTTCTTTCTTGTTGATTTTATGTCCTTTTCATAGTTTAAATTTTATGTAAATATTTTTTTTGGGTATACAAAGTGGGTATTTTGATTTTTTTAATAAATCAATTTTATGTAAATATGTTGTGCTGTACAATAAATTATAAAAGAAAATAATTTTTAAAATAACTTTTTTTAGAATGCTCAATCATGTAGTGTGAAAAAAAAAAAAATTTTTACATTACATCCTTGGATGAAGTAATTTTTTAAAGTATATATATATATAGATGCTATTCTTAAACTAAACGAATCAATGTATGTGTGTGGACACTATAATTTCTCTTTTTATTTTTTAACAATTTGAATTAGATTGATTATTTCTTTGTTCTTCTATCAGAAACTTGAAATATTCATTTATCTTGCCTATCTTGCCTTTTATTTATTTGAAAAATTACTTTTTTTACAAATAATATATATTTGTATTAACTTAAAAAAATATTAGATTGACCTTTTAAATTCATGTGTAAACTATAAAAAGAAATTATGCAAATAACATTCCCTTTGCTAGCAATTTGTTATTGTATAACAAATTTTATATGTGAGTGAGAAACAAATTTAAAAAAAAAAAATTTCATGCAAAATTCGTTTCCAAAAAATGTCACACAAAAATTATTTCCTTTTTGCACTACATGATTAAGCAATCCAAAAAAAAAAAAAAATTATTTCTTTTATTTTTTTTTTCTAAATTTATTCCACAACACAACATTTTTTCGATGGCACACAACACAACATATTTACATAATATTAAAACCGTGAAAAGGATAAAAAAAATTCAACAAGAGAAAAAAATTAGACAAATATATAAATACTCTCTTTTGTTTGGCATTTTATCCATAATATTTATTTTTATAACCTAGTAAAATGTAATCATGTTTCACTCTTACCCAAGCTATTTTATCTTTACCACATGCAAATAGTGTGGATGCCACAAGGTGTTTGTGACAATATTGATCACATTATTAGAAATTTTGTTTGGAAGAGTGCTATCGACAAATGTCTGAATCTTGTTAATTTGGATGTTGTTACTCCCTCTTTTCCCTTTGCAAAGAGAGTTATATTACGTGGAAGGTTATTGTCCATGCTGACATGGTATTACAAGATGGTTTCAAATGTCACTTAGGGAATGGCTCTTCTTCTTTCTAGTTCAACAATTGGCTGCATGATGATATTCTTTGTCCCACTGTCCCTTTTGTGCATATTTCGACTTGGATTTAAAGGTTTGTGATGTTTGGTGCCAGGGCTATTGGGCTTTGGAGAGACTTTCGACAACCTTACCCTTGGAGATTGTGACTCAATTGAATAACACTCTTATTTGGCTACATCCCGATGCTTCTGACCGTACTGTTTGGGTAGGTGATATTTTTGAAAAGTACACTGTCTTTTCAGGGTATCGCTAGTTATATCCTAGGCATGCTTCTAGCTCTTTCTTGGGTGATTGTTTTTGGATTTGGAATATGCCAACCACATAGAAGTGTAAGCATCTCTTCTGGCTTGCTTGTCATGATGTAGATCCTACTAATAGCTTGTAATATAGAAGAGGTTTGTGCAACTCAACCATTTGTTCTAGATGCAATAAGGAGGATAAGAATATGCTTCATTGCCTTAGGGATTATGATAAGGCTAGGAGTATTTGGGCAATCCTTGGTAGAGGGCAGTATGTCAATTTCCACTGTATGGATACCATCCAGTGGTCCAAATTCTGATTGCCAAGGAAGATAGCATGATCCTTTGCTCTATAGTTTTGGGGATTTAGAGAAGTAGGACTGTCGAGATGTTGAACTCGCAAGTCATGTCTCCTATGAGTGTCTGGAGAAATATCTTTGATGATGTTGCAGCCCTTTATTCAGCAAACTGGCCCATGCATAAGGTTGCTAAGGAGTCTCATTTGGTCAAGTGATATTGGCCTCTAGAGGGGTTTGTGAAACTCAATATTGATGGTAGCTTTACAGGAAATCCAAGGTTAGTTGGCTTTGATGGCATTTTTTGAGCAGATGATGGGAAATGGCTTTTAGGGTATCATGGTTTTATATGCGTGGCAAGGAACCTTCTTCCTAAGTTGCTTGCATTATGTCATGGGCTAAGAATTGCTTGGCATCGGGGTTGTCGTCGGATTTTGTGTGAGAATGACTCTCTTGAAACCATTTGGTTAGTGTAGGCTCCTTTGATTGATGGTTATCACTTTCAGGCGGTGATTGTGGAGATCAAAGCCTGGTTGGAGAAGGACTAAATTATCTCTATCTCTCATGTTTTGAAAGAGGCTAATTGCTATGTGGATTACTTGGCCAAAACGAGGTCCATGAATACTACAAAGCTTGTTATTTCGGAGGAACCTTCCAATGAGTTTAAGCATTTGATGCGGAATGACTGCATGGGTATAGCCCATGTGAGAGCTTAAACTTTGCCTTGCTTTTTTGATGTATCAAAAAAATGTTTCACTTTAAGATAATCATGGTTAACAATGGTGAAGTATAATATGATGAAATTTAGAGTGAACTGTTTTTTTATTTCTAATAAGTTTGGAGTATAGAGTCTTTTCTAAAAAGCTCAGAAAGTTAGTTGTAATTCTCTCTCTCTCTCTCTCTCTCTCTCTCTCTTTCTTATTTTTTTTTATGATGGAGTAGAGTGTCATTCTTTTTAAGTTGGAAATTTAGCATTTTTAAAAATCTCAAGTGGTTGCTGAAAATTTCTCTAAGTTTTTATTTTTGGTAATGTATGGGGCTAATGCTCCAGTTTTTAAGATCAACTTAGGTTTTAATTTTAATTCTATATATCTATCATGAGACTCATCTCAATTTTGTTTGGCAATTCAAAAAAATCAATACGATACAAAATAGAACTAGTTACGTCAATCTGTCTAAGAATGAACTAATTTTTTATTATATGGCATTTGGTTTGAAACTAACTTAAAAATTAGTTTTAATATATATGTTATCTAATATAAACTTTTTATTATGAATAAATAAATATCTATAACTAAAACAAATAAAATTATTTTTACCAAATAAAATAAAAAATAAATTCTTCTTTTATTAGTTTTGATATTATTGGACAACACTTATTTGACCAAGATCAAGAATACATTGTTTCACACTATAAGCACCTTTGTACCTAGATTGTCACAAAAAAAAATGTGGTACTATCAATTTTTTTTTTAAAAGAAGGCTAGTTCCACCCTCAACCTCTCCTCGCTGTGTAGATCTACAAGGGTTGGGGTGGCTTCTCAAGATGGCTCAACAATCTTCTTCAGCTTCCTCCTCTTTAGTGGTTGTTCTCCCTTGATAGGGGATCCTCGATGGTCATTGCCTAGGTGGACAGTGGAACATTCTTGCCTCCACTACGAGCCTCGACAACTATCTACCTTATCAATGTCTTAAGGGGTTTTGGAGGAGCCATACTCACTGCAACAAATAGAAGAGGGAAAGAATCGATATCGTATGAAAAAAAAGAAAGCAAAACAAATTCATCAATTAAAAGCAAGTTAATAAGCCACTTATTCAAGGTCCAATGATGGATTCATGTTCCTTAAGAATTCCTTTAAAGTTCAAGTATTTCTTTGAGTTATTCCAACTTTCCAAGAAGAACCGGCTATCGCTATCTTTGTAGGACTCCTGTTTTTCATCTTAGTTTCCACACTCTCATAATTCTTATTCCAGTAAATAATGGTCCGAGGGTCGTCCTTTGCTATCATGAAGAAAGGACAAGTACTTGGAGCACCTTCCACCTTGTAATACAATTCCTTGAATCCTTGATAAGATTCCTCATAAAGGTTAAAAGACCTTCCAACCTATATGAACCTAGAAAGAAAGCCACCCTTGGGTCCATCCATGACCAAAAAGGCGTGTAAAGGAGAAAGGTAAAATAAACGCTTTTATAGAGCAAAAGATTTGGAAATAATGGCAAATCAACTCGAAACCCATAAGAATTGCTCAACTATTAGGATGAAATTGAGTAGGGGAGACATGGATGGTTGATAAAACCTCTATTTAGAAATTCAAAAACATGGACTCCAAGGAGACCAAATGGGGTTTCGTACATAAATAGGAAATGAGGACCCCTACCATGGTCTACTCTCTTTCTTAGTTCATAAAGCATATAGGCCATTGCGCTTGCAGGTCAATGTCAATATCAAGCACACTTGAAGTTGCGAGATGTGTTTTTCCTTAATGGCAAAAGGTGTGCCCATGACTTTGACACCCACCCATCTATTCAAGAGTAAATCTATGTCGAGAGAAGGTGGTTGAGGTTGAAGAACTTTGGGGGGAGCTGGAGCCTCTTGCTTCTTGACCATTTCAGACCTCGTAATAAGCCTACATAGGAAAGGAATAGAGAATGCCCTTTCACTCTATAGACTGACTATTGAGCTAGGGGACAATGTATGGGTGGCTCCATAATTTACATAACCAACCCTAACCTACTTTCAAAATGAGCTCCCACAAGTTCCTAACTTGAAGGAGCACGACAACTTGAGATAAGGGAACCTACTAAATGCGGAACCTACTCCACATCTCAGTTCAACCCTCATCCAATATTTAACCAACTTCCAACACATTGATCAAGTACATGTCACATCCACACTCTAGTATCTTTTGTACCTACACCCAAATTGGGCATTGAAGTGCTTGCAAGTATGGTAAAGGATAATTTGGTCCCATATATGTTCTGGAGCTTTTGATGGTCTAGGTGAATGGACCGTTGGATTGACTTTAATGATGATTGGATGGCTGACATTTCGCCTGTGTTTTGTGTCATGAAATTTTGTATGGAAATGCCAATCTTTTAGATTTGCAAAATAGTCCCCGTGCTATTTTTTTATTCCTAGCATTGCTAGCTGATGGATAGGGTTTAGGAGGGCACTGAGAATTGTAACAAATATGGATGAATAGAGGAGCTTTGACTCCCCATGGTTAGGCTCCGTAGCACCAATTTGTCATTTCTTCATCCCTGTCCATAGTAAAGCTTAAGTAGACAAAGGTCAGCGGCTTCTGCAACACACATATTTGAGCCCTAACCTTGCCTTGAATGGAAAGTAAGGTTTGGTCTAATCAATCCACAAGCCAATACTGAGTGGATAGGGAAAATTCAACCATGAAGAAGGGAAGAAATTAATCAGATATGCAAGAGTTGAAGAGTTTTTAATTAAATAGAAAATGCCTTCAATCCTTCTTCTGATTGCAAACCAAAAAGGGCGACCAAGACAGTTATTTTTTAGCTATGGCGACGAGAAGAAGACCACAAGATGTGAGAACTCTTACCCAACATAGTGGTTAGATCCGATACCGTCATCTATCTTGCTCAGACACACAATCACGACCTAAACCACACCCACATCTTACCCCATTCATGTTGAAACTCCATAGCTAAAAATGACCCCTTATAGATTTTGGTCCATCGTGTTTTGTGTTTGGCCTATGTGAAGTCGCCGTAGAACAAAACAGATCTTATACTGCTTCAAGGATTTTATTGTAAATAAAATAATTCAAGCCCCAAATAGCAATATTCTTTTAGGGATGCAGGGGTTCTTTTGCAAATATTTGGATAAAGCATGACAAGCTCCAAAAGATGGGTGGGACAAAATTATCCGCAACCTACAAGTATACCCCCTGCGCTATTTGTTGTTGGAATTGCCATACCAAGATCAACCTCGTCATTATTCAACTCAGTTTTCAAGTAACTCCTCCTTCTAGGAATACTTGCAAACAGGTTCCTTGCTTTATCATGTTGTGTTGTCGATTTTCTAAGCGTATGTGTTGCCTTTATTTATACAGAGTATGTTCTTTAGCATTACTGTTTCATGATCATTGAGGCATAAAGCTTTAGTGAATAAGACATAAGTATTTTCTTTTATTTTTTTAAAATAAAAATATAAATGAAGTGGGAAGATTAAAAAACGTCATGGAGGCATTCTTGCTTTACACTGTATGTCCAAAACAGCAATACATGTAAATGAAGTGACTGTGGTGTTAACTCTTAACTTCGATGTTGTTGACTTCTTGTGTTGTCGAAATAAGTTCTGCAAGAACACTATGAGATATGCCAAAATACTTTAATATTTTCCCTGTTGTCGATGCAGTACCGTTTTGCTTCTTAAATACATCTTTTTACTCATGGGTTGAGATAAAATAAAGACAAAGATGATGGATTCCTACTCTAACTTATTTTTTATTTTTGAATTTTTTCTTTAAATTATAAATATTTCAAATTCATCTCTAATTTTCAAAATCTGAACATATTTATCCTCTTCATAAACGACATTACTTACATTGATAAAAATAATTCTATCTAACATCTGAATTATCAAAAATAATATATATAATATCTTATAAGATAAGTTATATTTTCAAATCAACTATCAAATATAACAAATAACATTTGCGAAAAGATTGCAAAAAGGACAAATACGTTTACTTTTTTAAAAATTAGAGGGCGAATTTAAAACATTTATTACTTAGAAGACGAATTCGAAAACAAAAAATAAGTTAAGAGACAACTTAATTATTTTTGCCAAATGTACTAGGATAGTTAAATTCCATCAGAAAAGTAAACCATTCTTTAATCATACCATCTTTAATTTCGGCATCTTACATGTGTAATTCTATACTTCTGTGTTAATCTGCTTATGATAGAAGGGTATGAACAGTTAAATCTCTTGTGATCAAAAGGAGGGTAGTGCCATCAAAAGATATTAGGAGAGGTCAAGTCAGAAGTTAAAATGGTTCAGATGCCGCTAATAGAGTCCAGCATTGGCCAGAATGCTTAGTCAAGCACTCTTGTAGAGGAGAGGATTAACTCCACTCCTACAATCCTTGTCTTATTTATCTGTAAATCACAAAATAATTTATTAGTACTCATCAAAGTTAACTTGTTAAATTGTCTTGAATAACAATAACTTTTAATTTACTCTTAAAAAGAAAAGTTGGACACAAACTAACAAGAAATGCATTAAGATAAGTTTCTCTTAGAGCATACATAAAAGACCAACCAACTTGCACCACTAACCAAGCTAGTCAATAATAGTCTACATATAAAAGGAAAATATAGAGAGACAACCAGTTAGCATAGCCATTGGATTATACGTGGATATGTGCAGAAAAAGGTTAAAGATTTTGTTTCACTAACTTTTGTACGTGCAACATTATACCCCAACTAAAAATATATTCATTACCTCTTCCAAACCTTGATTTACGAACTTCACGCCGCATAACATTTTCATTCCAGTGCGAGCCTTGTTCTTTGTGGCCCTGTAAAATTTTGGTAAATAAAACAAGATGTAACATCATACAAATAGAACATATAGATATTTTGGACAACATTAAAAAAAAAAAAATCATTTTAAGCTACTATTCAAAAGCAAAGTGGAAACTGTTGCATGCACATGCAAACGCACATCTATATGTATCAAATGCTGGTTGCCATATACCAAGTCTGAAACTTACGTCAGTTTATGTTAACAGCAAATGGCAGTTTGAGTTTAATTTAACAACGATAACCTTGAGGTTTTGTGCGATGTAAAGCATTTGTTTACAGTTGCCTGAGGATCTCATATTTACCTGAGAATTTATCAGTTCGGCGGGATCAAAATCCATGGATACACGAGTCTCATCTTGCTGTCCTAGTTTTTCGTTATATTTTCTTTCCAAAACATTTATCCTTTGTTTGGTTAGATCATATGTGCCTTTTGCAAAGTTTGGATCTAGTGCACTAATTTTGCTTCTTGAGCCATCTGATAATGTGGATGAAGCATCTTGTTTTCTCCTTTTTACCCATGCAAAGCCACTAGATCCAGGGACTTGTGCTGGTACGGTGTAGCCATTACCATCAGCAACATTCACCATTTGCGAAACCTCCGACACTGCATCCAATGATGGCTTTAGATGGTCTTTGTGCATAGCTCCTCCTTTTCCCTTTGTATGATGTGTTTTACCATCATTTCTATGAATATTATGAGAAATGTTCTGCATGTCCTTTGCAAAGAAGGAAAGATAAGCATATAAAAGCAGTAATTTTCACATATGTAGCAGTGCACTGAAAAAGGACTACCTCTTTTGACATTGATTTACTGTAATCGATTGGTTCTCGCAAAAATTTACTGACTCGTCTTGCCTGCCTTCTTGATGTTGCAGTCTCTCGCATTTGCATTTTATCTCCAGTCCTTTTCCTGAGAGTACAGATCCAAACTTTAGTCAAAGATACGGAAGCCATAATCAGGTAGACTATCCATTTTACATTACTTGCTTGGCTCAAATACCCAAATCTGTAGTTAATGGCTTAAAAGGACATTGAAATCCATAAGGAGATTATGACTATAGACATGCTGATTAGCTAGTCAATGACCAAAATTTTCATTCTTAACTGTGTTGCTATGTTTAGGCCCTGAAGATTATGCAATCAATAAATTTTGTTCCATGAGCAAAATATATAATATTGAAAAACTAGATACAGGAGTAAGACTAAGTAGGAGAAACATAAATAACTTTCTCCATGGCAATTTTTTATGCATAAAAAAGACCACAAATAGTTTACCTGGACATATCTTCCCGGATTTTAGCATCCATTTCTTTGCTAGGTGAATACTTTGGCAGGCTTGATGGATTGCAAGCATAAGGCTTGGTGTTGAAATACTAGAAAGGGGTATACCATGAAACAAAAAATCAGAAATCAAACTTAATTATATGCAATTGGACAACATTGAGCAAACATCATAAGTATTAACATATTTAGAACAATTATGAAGCAAATGCATGGAAAAGATAACTCTCCCCCAAGATAAGAGTCCTTCTGAAAAAGAAGAATACACAATTAATGAACAAAACTTGGAGGGATTTACCTCAGACATCAGGGCAGAGGAGGCAGTACCACGGTCGCAGGGGTCAATGGATAGTAAAGTCTCAAGTAGATCAACAGCAGTCTCAGGAAACTCTGCACACCTCTCACGAATAGAGCTTTCATAATTAGTTTGAGGTTTAAACATTGTCACATGAGGAAGCTTATACTTTTTCCAGAACTCATCAGGTGGAGAACCACAAAGCTTAAAAATTTTGTGTAGTTGTTCGACCTGTAAACTCAAGAAGAATATTCATCACATTGAAGTGCAATAAAAGAAAAGTGCGTGTGTAAGGAATGGACTAGTTCATTGTTTGTGTTGTCTTCTTTTCTAGTTGACAATCAACAGCATCTTCAAGCTAAGCATAAGGATTTCATGCTTTCTTTATTTTTATTATCCACAAATAATTTCAAACTGAATGAAATGTGTTCTTGGCCACATTTGTAAATGGTACAGAATATAGATACAATATATAGGAGGATCAGTAGATTATGCTCTTTATGTAATAAATTCATATGTAACTGGCAATTTTAAAGACACTTGAAGCATTGGTTTTTTTTTGGGAATTGCATATACAATAATATGATAATGGTCCCAATAACTTAACCATCTGAAATGCACAGAGAAACTTTTTGTTCACACACAAAGTAGTCCCAAGTACAATAGAATATCATAAACAAACAGTAAACAAATGCTTTTGCTATTTAATACATAATAAATGATTAAATACATCACTTATGAGGATTACCTCAGTTCTTCCCTTAAGGATAGGTTTCCCCAAGAAGAGTTCTGCAAATACACAGCCCACACTCCACAGATCCACTGATACTCCATAATTGGTTGATCCCATCAAGAGTTCAGGAGGGCGATACCATAGAGTTACTACACGACTGGTTAATTGATGCTTGTTATTTGGGCTAAGTGTATTTGCTAATCCAAAATCTCCTATCTTGAGAATACCTTCATTGTTCAATAAGATATTTGATACTTTAATGTCTCGATGCATAATGCCACGGACATGACAATGCTCAAGTCCGCTTAAAAGCTGCCTCATGTAACATTTTATCTGTGGGGGAAAGCATTATACAAAAATGAAACATCTAACATTTAGAAGTGGCCTAACTAACTTTCAAACACCCAAAAAGAAATAAAGGAAAATGAAAAATAGATAAATGAAGGAAAGTTTTGTAGCATAACATGAAGACCAATATTCAATTCAAAGCAAGCATCAAACCCCAAGGGTACATAACCTCTCGTTTTCTCTAACATAAAAGCAAATTTTCAAATGTGCATTGCAAAATGTCCAATGGTACAACCTTTTTTATTGATCTATACATTCATTATTGTAAAAAAAAAAAAAAAAAAGAGAGGGCAAATAAAAGCTATTAATAGAAGTGCTGCAATGAAGAGTAATTACCAGCCCCAAAAACCAATCATTACTGTTTCTTCACATTAGACTGTGGATTTAAAAGGGGAAAAAAATAAAGATGAGGTTTTGCTGGATTAGTCTGACAAAGTTAAGTTCTGAATTGGAACAAATCCTGTATGGGCAGGGATTTCAGCATAGGTGTCACCAATGAAGTCTTAACAATAGTCTCTCCCAAAAGCTTTAAGTTTGTCTCACTGAGTTATACAATTCAAATGAAGGAAATGGGTGTAGAAGTGAGTAAAAAAATATGGCTTTATACATATTGTGGCTGTGAATGCTTTAACTAGATGATTCGGGTTGGAAACATACAAATTAGATTAAACTTGTCAGATAATTCCTATTAGTTTTTAAACAAAAGCGTAGACGACATCACTGTGGACTATGCTTCAATCAATGTTAATAAGGGATGCATACATCACTGCTTGATAATCTCTGATACACGTAAAAAGTGGCTTCAAAACACAAATTTATCAGAAATGAGATGCAAACAAACCTGTGAGTCAGTGAACATGACATCAGGACGCGATACTAAGCCAGCAAGATCATGCTCCATGTATTCAAAAACAAGGTATATGCTACTTGATAGCTTGGAAGTGATTATACCCTCCAACTTCATGATGTTTGGGTGGTCAAGTCTGCGGAGTATTGTTATTTCTCTTGCCATGAACCTAATGCTCTCAGGTTGATAATTGTCAAAGCGCACCTTCTTCAGAGCAAACATCCTCCCACTTTCAACTTCACGTGCTCGGAACACGCTGCTATATGTACCTTGTCCAATCTATGGAAAGGAAATATTGAAAAAGGAAAAAAGGTTATAAATCCAAAATGGTTGACCAGATAATGGCAAACATAAAAAAGCAAATACAGTTAGTAAACATGCAATTAATCATTGTAATCATTCAGGCTAAGAATTTGAACACACTGCTTAACTTGCTCAACTCAGTTATGTACAAGCTTATGAGTTGGATTAGTAGTCTAATGTTTAAAAAATTCATATTTTTAAGAGGTAAATAGAATAGTTTCAATAAATAATACTGTTAGAACTTAAACATAGCCTAAAATTCTTCAGTATTCCAAAATAATCTAATATTATGATAAATTTTGTTTGAAGGATTATAGAAACAAAAGACCAAAAGCAAGAAAGCAACAGAACAAAAACAAGATGACAGGAAATAAGACCTGTCTTATAGTGGAGTATTACACTGACATAAACTTCATTTCAATTGAATTTACCACCTAAGTTGAAACTTCAAATTTAGAAATCAATTGTCCCATCATTTAAAGATCAAGTTAGTTGGCATTCAGAATAAGTATGTCCTTAATTTTGTCCCACCAATGTCATTAGGGAAGGTTTCCTAACAACTCCAGAAAGTTACACAACTTATGAATACATGTTATTTACCTAATAACTGTAGTATAAAGTTAAACCATATGAACTCCAAAGCTGAAAACTTTAAACTTCAAAATCAACTGCCCCCACCATTTAGTCAAGCTAGTTGACATTCAAAATTAGTATCTCCTTAATTCTATTCTAGCAGTGCCACTAAGAATGGCACCTCCTTCCCAACAACACCACAAAGCTAAGCAGCTGATGAATACATGTTGTTTATAACTTTATATAATTAATCGCCTTAAAGATAAACAATACATTATGCATATTTATACCAATTTCAAAACTACATTTTCTTAAGGGGAAAAAAGAGAGAGTGCCCACTAAAAAATAATAAAAAAAGAGATGAATGCAAAATTTGAAACTTACAATGCAATAGCAATACCTAGTACTACCTTATCTACCTAAAATGGTTAAGAAGATTGCAATGTCAAGCGATTCTTACGAGTTCAAATTCCCTAAACTAACATTCCTTTTACTCGAAACTATCAACGTTAGTGAATGTTTGAATTTTCGTTTGCTTCTTCTAAATCATGGCTTGAGCAAAAGTTAGGCAAAAGGTATAAGAGAGTAGCTTTTGCCCAAACCATGGTTCGGAGTTTATCAAATGGATATCCAAACATGCTATTAAAAGTTCACTACTAATTTGGCTTGAGTCAGCCCGTTACATGGTTAAAACTCTTTCAACGCTAACTTTTATCATTCACAAGACTTGAATGGAGACATTTACCTACATAAACAGTTGCTAAAGAGGAGGAAGAAGAACAGTATTACCTTATCTAACTTCTGAAAAGTATCAGCTCTAAGAGGTATCCATCCTTGAATAGCTTCACCTGCAGCAGTCGTGAGCCAACTTGGCCAACCAGCAGCATTATGTTCAGCCTCCACATGCCTACGTGAGAACCCAAGCCTGAAGCTGAAGGAGCCACTACTCTTTCTGGAGCTGTTCTTCTTGAACTTCTTCTTGTTCTCCTCTGCTAATATCGACGATGCCTTGTGGTCCAAAACCAGAGAATGGCCCTTTGATCCAGCAACAGATGAAACAGGGGGAAGAGCCTGCACGACGATGTGATCGAGGGGCGGTGAAGGAGAAGAAGAAGGGGCTCCTGCAACGGCACTCTTCGAGTTGATGCAACCCATTAATTGTTATTGTTTTTTCTTTATTTATTTATTATTATTGTTTTTTAACCTCAAATTGGATGGTGGATGATGAATGCAGGGGAAAGAGATTCTTCCCCATACATCAGCACCCTCCAATGAGGTTGCAGCACCCCAGAAAAGGGAATCAGAAGAGGAGAAAATGAGAAGAACCCAGAAACAAGACCATTTCGAATTGCAGAAAAAAAAAAAAATGGTAGCCTTTGCTCCAGAAAAACCCCTGTTTTTTTTCTCTCTCTTCCTCTCCCCTATTTTTCTGTTTGTTCCTCTCCTCTGTTTCTCTCTGTCTCTCTGCTCTCTCTCTCTGTTTTCTTCTATTTTCCTCTGTTTCTATTTTTTTGCTCTTTCTTCCTCTATTTTTCTCTCTCCTACCTCCTTCCAAAATTTTCGATGCAATTTGGATCCAATTCTTTGTGTTTTCCCAACCCGCCACGCGAGATACGCAGAGGACTGGGGGGTGGAGGATTTTTCAAGTCCGAAAGGGAAGGAAGAGAAAATTGTGGATCCAAATATTTTTTTTCTTTTCTTTTGTTGGTGTTACAAAGGGTGTAATTGTAACTGTTTGGAGGCTTGTGTTGTTGTGTAATGATTTTTTTGTTAGTTGATATCACACATGGTTTTGGTTGGAGTTAGAGAATGGGGGGGAACGAGGAAGACAGAGAGAGTGTGGTGTCAGCCATGCAATGGTGGCATTGGTGGGAAGCCAACGGCTCCAATAATAAAGGAGCAACAAAGTGGGATAATGAAGGATTATTAGAATTTGATAATTGTTTCGATTTAAGTTTAGTTGTTAATGTTACTTGCCAGCTCTCTCTTTTGTTACCTACCGCAATTCTTATATGCAACATTAGGTAACTAATTTTTTTTATTATTACAATTCAGAAAAAAAATTTATTTTTTTGGAACATGTTCAAAAAAAAAATAAAAAAATCATTAACTAAGGGTATTTTATATATAATTTTTTAGTTTTGGTAATAAATGACCTTAATTACTAGTCAAGGAAATAAAAATAAAATACTTGTTATCTTAAAATTACATCATATTATTAACATATGCTTTAAAGTTTAAGGAACAAAAAAAAAAGTACATTTATTTATTATTTTTAAAAATTAAAAAGTCATTAATAGTGGCTAACAAGAAAACATATTAAAAAAATTATTGCTTGTTTAAGTAAAAAATTAATTTTAATATATTATTAGTATAAAATATTTTAAAAGTTTAAATATTATTTTGGTTTCTACAGTTGCATCAAATTTTAATTTTATCTCCTATAATATTTTTTTTGGTATAAATTCCCATAATTTCTTATTATTTAGGTGTTGATCTTTGAGAGAGCAAAATCTAAATAAATTAAACTATAGATACCAATTTTTTATGAAGAATAGCAATTATACTATAAGCATTAAACTTAAAAAGGTCCCCTCTAAAAAAATATATAAGATTCAATACTTAGTTATAGAGACCATTTGGCTCTATAAAGGCTAAAACTTTATACATATATATATATATATATATGACCTGTAGTAGGGATAGTGAAATATTTTTTAATGATATAATAAATAAATAATTGAATGATAATATAAAATTATTTTTATATTAATAATATATCAAATTTTTTAAGTATTTTTTTATGTGAACTTTTTAAGTAATTACAAATATATTATAGAAGGTATTAGATATTCTTATGCAAATCTTATCTATATAAATTATGCTGGAAAATCAAAATACTAACAGTGCATTTATTTCAAATTTAAAAAAAAAATTTGATATTTAAATTTTATATATAATAAAAAATTAAAAATTAACTTTTTTAAAAAATTATTATTTTCAACTTCTCTAAAAAAATGAAAAATTAATTTTTTTAAGAATTTGATTATTTTAAAAATTTATCTAAATATATAAAAATTAATTTTTTATTTAAAAAACAAATAAATACACCTTAAATAATCAAAATTTTATTATTAAAATAATGTGACATTATTTATAATCTATTGATAAATGTGTGGCCTTTATTCCTTTAATTTATTCAATCACTCTTTTTAAAATTTTCACAAATTCTAACAACAATTCTAATAAGTAATTCTATCTAATTAGCGTTACTCAATTATGTAAACTAAACCAACAGGAATTGACACATCATAATATCAAAAAAATGCAATTGACACATCATCATTTTATGTTTAAATAATTACATAAATATTTAATTTCTCCCTTAATAAACAGGGAAATGAAACTTTATACAGTATTTAACTGAGATATATACCACAACATGGAATTTTATAGATATTTATCAAAATATGGATTTGTTTTACAATTCGTCCCAGTATCTCATGAGTCCCCTTTTTTATCAAAATAAAAAATTGCACTTACCTGCAAACGCTGCACCCACCTGGAAAAGTTGATTTGACCGGTTTGGAAAACCACATACACCACAGCAAATTGTGAACAAAACCGTGGCAAATTGATTGCAAAATTAATCTCACTTACTTTTATATATTTTTACATACCTATATTGTACAAAATTCAAGGGAGCCTCTTGCATGGCAGCTACGTGGTAGAAGCTATAAGTTATGTATTTGGTTCTATTTTTGTAGAATTAATTTTAAGTAAAATTAATTTTATTAAAATTAATTAATTAAAATTAATTTTAAAATAAAATTATTTGTATTTGATAATTTTTTTAAAAATAATTCTGATATAAAATAAAAAAATTTTATTTTTTCTAAAATCAATTACAAAAATAAGAATTGATTTCAAGAATATATAATCAAATAATATAAAAATTGGTTATAATCAATTTTCACAAATCGGCTTTGGAGGGTTGCAACATGCAACCAAACACACTACAGTCTTCTGTAAGACCTTCTAAATTTATTCTAAATACGTAGATGGACCACGATTGAATACAAGTATGCAGCAAATGATCTTATTGGTAATGCATTGCATGTACGAGAACACATCATACATTACTCAACAATATCTCATTAGAATCAACTGGGATGAAAAACGAAATTTTACAAGGTTAAAATGAACCGAAGAATGCTTTGGACTTCAATAGCAAAGAAAGGAGTTCAATCATATGTGTTGCCAGCTTTTCCATTTTCTTTGTACTCTGTCAGCTCTAGAGAATCAAATGGGATGAAAAATGAAAGTTTACAAGGTTAAAATAGGCCGAAGAATGATTTGAACTTTCACAACATAGAAAGGAGTTCACCCATATCTTGTCAGCTTTTCCATTTTCTGTGTACTGTATATGTGTTTCAGACCAAAACATTATTAACGGCTTAATCACCGATTAAGGGGTGACTTGTATGGTTAACAGTCACAAAGAATAAATTAGGCACTCTCTAAGACACCAAACGTAGGGATGACGCTTTGCAAAAAGGAATCTCAAAAAGATAGCATTAGGGGCGGCATTGGGGCAAGTTTTAGCTTACCTAAACTTGCCTCGCATTCTATTGATCAAGCCTCAATTTGTCCCTACCCTACTCGCAAGTTTTAACATTTAAAATCCAAACCCTACCTATCCCTATTTTCTACTTCTTTTAAATATTTAAAAAATTATTTTAAAATTTGATTTGTACTTAGGGTGTATTTGATATGAGGGTAAAAATGAAGTGAAAAATTTTATAGATTAGCTTCATATGCAAAATTATATACTAAGCTAATTCATGAAATTTTTATTTTTATCTTTACTCTCATACTAAACACACCCTTAAAGTGAAAGATTAAAAAAAAGTCTTATACACACACACACACACACACACATATATATATATATATATATATATATATATATATATATATATATATATATATATATATATATATATCTTAAAATTCACATAATATATGTGTGTTTATTAAATATAGATATAGGATGCGGATAGGGTAAGGGTGAGTTTTGCCTTGAACCCAAACCTGACCCTGACCCTGACCCGCACCTACCCACCTCGCTGTGGGGCAAGTCCAAAACCCGACTTGATCGAGTTGGGGTGAGATGAGTACCCGCAGATCGGGATGTAATCACCACCTCTAAGTAACATGATTGGCCTTGGAAATTATCTAAAAGTTGTGGCTTGACAAGCTTTAAATGTGGTATTAGCCCTAAGAGAGAAAATCTCTTGAAAGGGATATTAATAGAATCTTGAGAGTAAGGATAAGAGTCTCTTTGCGAGATGCTCAAGCAGCAGCCACCCATAGGTCTCCCACCCTCCAATAGATAAGTCCTAGGTATATACTAATACAGTTAAGATTCCACTAATAACTTATCAACCCACATTCTCTTTGTTCTAGCTTAAGTCAAGCTATATAAGAGAGTCTAACCAAAAGTAGCACACATCTCCCTATGACCGTGGAATGTCCCTTTCATCAAGTCAAAGTTCCTTGTCTCTATTTGACCACCAAATCCCAAGAGATTACTTGATACTCCCAAACCCAAAAACAAGAGATGGAGGTTTTCAGAAAATCTAAGAAAGAGAATAAACACACGACATAATGAGTGAAACCCAGAACCCAAGAGTGAGCCTAGTTCTTCAGTGTCCCAAAGCACTATGAGAAAAGAATATCTTAGTCATCTGTCCATTGATTTTATTGATGGCTACACTTGTTCATTATTAAAATCACCCCAAATGGGTGGTTCCAGCTCTTTTATTACTCACATTTTCTTCTAAAGCTTATGATTGTAGAATCTTTGAGTTTCATTAGCTGTTAAACCCATTATCTAAAAATGGTATGGAAACAATAGGTCAACTCTAGAACTACGACAAGGAGGACTAGACAAAATTGTTGGATGGTTTATAAATTGAGAAGTGATATTTGGACGTATGTTTATTAACACATACATCAACTCATACGAAAAACTGTGAAAAAAGATATCGTGGGGCAAAAATAGTATTTCCCTCACTATTTCCTATGAGTCAATCGTAGGATATCTAAAAAGAAAGATTAAAATAACAAAACTCTATTAAATTTAGATGTGGGAATGGGACGGGTAGAGGAAGGTTTCAATCTCTTGTCCATTACCATTCTAAACATATTCTAATCCGTCTAAGTTACTTGCGAGTCTTGAGTTTTGAAGACAAATTCCCTCAACTTACTGGTAAATAATAATAATAATAATATCTATTCCCTGCCAAACCCTATTCACATGTTATTTTTTTTTAATGTCTTTATAAATATTTTAAATTCAATTTACACGACAATAATTTAATATCTTTAAAATATTATCATTTAAAAAATTGTAAAAATATGTTGAATGGGCTATTCATAAATTAAACAAATAATTTACATCATAATTTTTATTTTTATTCATAACATTATCATATAATTTAAACCATAAGTTAGCAGAATGTGAGACAAGTATATCTTAAACCCGAACCCAACCAAACTCGCAACATTATTCACACCGTAATCTACCAATCCACTGTGGAGCAGATTTAAAACCCGACCCAAGCAGATCAGAGTGGAACAAGTACCTGCAGATCACGTATCAACTATCATCTCCATGTAAATTACAACAATGTCCATACATTAGTTGAAATGATCTTCATACCGTGAACAACTTAAACAATTCGATAATGTACACTCACAAAAGAAACTGTTACATACAGAAAACCTAGGAAACAATACACATGTACCAACCATTGCCAACGCTGGCAACAGCTACATATTATCCCCCTCACTCTCTAGACAATACCCTCCTCTCCCAGGCGAGTTCTATTGATTTACGAATAACTTAAAAGATTTAATAACAGAACCTAGCTAGCAGCGAAAAAATAAAATAACATAACATTAAAAAAAATTAAGTTCTTAGCTCCAGCATTTATACTATGATTTGCTCTTCTTTCAATCGTAAATGTATTGCTCTTTGGTTGTTATTTCCAAAATCCATATCTTCAAGCAAAGGATGCTTTTCAGGCACCACTTTATGTGGCTTTAAAGGCATTGAATTGCTAGCGGTAGTGTTCTGGCCGCTGTTTCTAGAGGCAGGCACATCATGATTATGTTTTCCCTCATAAGTTGTTATGACAGCTTTAGGATCCGTTGAAGCTCTCTCAACATGCTTTCGCACATTGCATCCTGCACTTGTGCATTTGTAATAGCTCCTGTTCACAAAAGTTTAGCATCAGACAAATTAGAACATCAGAAAGCAAAAATAATACATGGACAGGTATAAAAAAGGGTGGCTCGAGGCCCTATATATATATATATATACAAGTGAAAGCTGCACATGTTAGAAAAACCATAATAGAAAGGGAAAATTAAGTATGGAACAAAACTTGAATCCACAAGTATCTTATGGTGAAATTAAAGAGACACATCATGGTACGCACAGATCATATGAATACATCTCAGACACTGCCTGGTCCTAAGAACTTGAAAAGCTGATTCATATGAAACCCGAAACAGCTCTGCTGAAAGTTTAGAATGACCACAATATATGCAAGCATACAGCAGATTGGCTCATGTAAGAATATCAGTAGAGTCGAAACAAGTTTAAAAACTTTTCAGACTAGAAGAGGAACTGGCAATTTGAATTTAGAGATTATAATTTTATGTGGCATAACAATTTCCCTTTTTTTTTTTTGGGTTACATTACATTGGAGGTGCAAGGACTTTGGTAGGAAAGATGACAAGGTGCTTGGGTGGATGATCGAACATCCAACATCCAACATCCAACATTGCACCCAAGTCTTGAAGGGATGAGCATTGTTTTTTGGTGAACAAAATTTGACTCAGTATAAAATACAGAAAATACAATGAAGGGTTCTTGTATCTTTGAAATTGAAGTTTGACTTCATAGCTATTATCACAACCAAATAACCAAACCATGTAATATTTATTTGATTTCAAATATGTAATTCTTTATAAACACACCTTTCTTTCAATTTTTAAGAAAATATGAAACATTTAGACAAAAATATAGTAGCACATAAGAATATAGTGATTACCTTGGATGACGATTACCCTTTACCACTTTCTGCCCATACTTGCGCCACTTGTAGCCATCATCCAAAATATCAACTTCACTTCTTGTTTGCACAATGATTTTGGGCTCTGTGATGGTCCTTTGATGTACTTCAGACACCCCATGATCAGTGTTCCTGCGACACAAAAACTCTAACCTAAGTTATGAAGAAACATAAGAGTGTGGAACTGCATGATATAGGACTAAAATGGCGAAACTTGCCTTCTCTTCGGGTTTGGCTCACTGTCATCTCCCTCTTCTTCCCTAATATCTACATCACCCACATCCTCACTTTCACTTGATCCAGGTAGTTGCCTCTGAGCCCCTTGATTTAAGGTCTGATCACTCTCCAGCATTGAACAATCAGCCAAGCTTTCGCCAAACTTGTTTGAATTTCCAAGCCAACCTTGTGAATTTGACTCAGACTTAGGCTGAATGCGTGCATTTTCATTTGAATCACTGTTATCTTTATTACACCTATTTGCCTGAGGCTTTTCATGGTTATGCTGCCCTTTATAGATAATTTCAGTTATGTGACCATCAGGGGCACGCTCGACCTTTTTCTTCACAGGGCAATTCAGATGCGTACATTTGTAGTAGCTCCGGGGATACTCACTCCCCTTAACCTGCTTCTGCCCATACTTACGCCAGTTGTATCCATCATCCGCAGGTTTGTCAACAGCCAGCGGAGGCTGTTGATATTTCTTGTCAGCATGAGATATCTGTGATGTTTCCATTTGAGCATTTCTAGTTTCTGATACAGATGGTGCCACTTTCTTCCCTGAAGCATCATTTTGAGTAAAAGGTGGATGGTGAACCAATGGTTCATTGGGGGCTGTTACTGCAGGCGGCGGATAATCCGCTTGCATTTGCATATGTGATTGTGCTAGGACAGCTTGAGCAGTAACCTGTGCTAAGACCTGCTGGTGAGACATCCCAAAGGGGCTCTGTATATATATTGAAATGAAGATATGTTAAGAACCTCACACTTGTATATCCACTGTCCTCAAGGCAAAAAGATCACATTGATACATAATAATGAGAAAATTGCCCGGCAGCATGACCATCATATGCTGTAATATTATGCATGATCCTGCATCCACTTACAATTGTATAAAACCCAATCATCATTTTCTCGGATTGCAAATACTTAAAAATGCAAAGAATTTGCAACACTAAAAACAATTTTACCCAGAAAAAATTTTCTAGTACAAACAACAATTGTTGTGTAAAGACAGATCTGAAATAACATAAAATGGAACAAGCATTGTGACCAACTAGAACGAAAATGCACAAACAAAAATTTGTGAGTAAAGACAAGTACACACTGTCATTGACTTTCTTAGTCAACACATTTGAAAAAATTTCATTTCTTTTCATTATTGACTGACTTACAGAGACCATTCGTCAACTTACAAATTTCCACCAAATGGTTTATCTCTAACTTTTTTTTTTTTGGATTGTTGCTAAAGCACTCAGAAAATTATCATTTCAGAGAAAGAATCAAGGATATGCAAATCATAAGTCAAGTCAGTATAATATACGCATTACAGTTTGAAAAAGCAATCTAAATTCTGTAACTTATATCAGCTGCAACTTCCCAAAAAGAAAAAGCAAAAGAAAAAACTGAGTTCGTGCCAAATTTCAGCTTTTAGCCACCAAGGACCAAGTCAAAGAGACAAACAAACAACCACTTGCACAGTAACAAAGACTTGATAATAACAATGATTTAACGGTAATAACAAGTGGTTAAATTGCTTTCACACTGAGTAAAATATCCATTGAATGGACCAACTGAGATCAATCAACTATAACTCCTTCCATTTACCATATTGGTAAATAACTAAAAAAGTAACAATGGGCACATCCCAAAAAAAAAAAGAAAAGGCAACAATGAACAAGCAGCCGAGATTATGCAACACCCACCACAAAGTCCAGAATCACCAAACTGCCCTCCCCCCCTCCCCCCCAAAAAAAAAAACAAAAAAAAAAAATATTTCCCCAACAGCAACAACAACAACAACAAATCTAAACCCATTCTTCCAAAGCCGAAAATTCCAAAAAAAGAAAAATAATAATAATAATCAAAAGTTCACAAAAAGACCAAGCACAAACTTTTTCCTTGAAAAAATAAAAAATAAAACTGAAGTCATGTTACAAAATTAAAAAACAAGTTCAATTGATTAACGACAAAACGCGGTTCTTCAACAAGCTGCACCAATTATAGCGCGTCTGGCTTCAGTTTGCAATTACATAGCGCAAATCATAGTTCAAAGGAAGCAAACTGAATTTCAATTCATTTTAACATGTTTAGCCAAACAAAGTTCAATTCCGTTTAGCATTAAAAAAAAAAAAAAAAGTAGTTCAATTCCGTTTCATTATTTTCAGTCTCATCCCATGATTTGAGCATAAGTTAAAAATAATAATAATAAATAAAAAGTTTGCTTTTCCACAAAACCAAACCATGATTTGAAGAGTGCAAACTCAGTGTTAATTCATTTCAACCTGTTGATAATACAATGTCAAATTACATTGTAACATGACTTTTGGTCTCAACTCTCAAACCATAGTTTGAGTGAAAAAAAGACACAGAGAGAGAGAGAGAGAGAAGAAATTTTTTTTTCCATCAGAACCAATCATAATCACAATTTGCAAAATATAAACCAAACACACTCTCTGAATAGTAGTAGTAGAGTTACCTGGGGGGAGAAGAAGCCAGGTGAGTTGAGGAAACCAGAAGGGCTCAAGCCAGGTGGGACAGTGAACAGTGGTGAACGTGCAACCACCAAGCTCATGGGCCTACTCTGCTTGAACCCCCCACCACCATTACCATCCACATTCTTCTCGGAGTGAGACTGAGAGTGGGACCCACCATCATCATCACCATGGTCACGATCATCATGATGACGATGACGATCATGATCATGATTTGGTGGTTCCTTGGAAGGGGGAAAAGCGGGTGGGGAAGCCATGGCGCCAGCGAGCAGCTGGGAGAAGGAAGGGGAGTCGTCGGCGAAGTAGGAGGAGACCAGGGTCATGGGGCCGGGGCTGATTCCGGCGAAGGACAAGAACGAGTCGAGGGAGGGCCGCGGCGGGAGGGCAACAGTGGGCCGCGGCGGCGCCGGCTCCGGCGTGGCGGAGTGCCGGTGGGTGGCGGTCGGCATTGGAATTCGATGTTTGATGACCTGACAGAGAAGATAACGAAGTGGTTTTGTGTGCTTTTAAGGTTGTGCTGGGTTGGCTTTTAGATTTTTTTTTTTTTTTCGGTGGTTGGATTGTATGTGTCTCCTTGTCTTACGAGCCTGCTACCGCATTTGTAGAGTTAAGTTTGCAGGGCGAACTCGGTCGATTTAAATAGTACGGTACTTGCTCTTTTTAAATTAATTTTTTATTGGCCTTTTTAAATTAAATTTCAGTATGGTGAATAAACAAAATTAATATTAATTTTCTTTTATTTTATAACTAGAATGAGATGAGTTATAATTTATAAAATTTATAGTTGAAAAAAATTATAAAATTTACGGATATTTGAATGACTTAAGTGGTTGAATATTTATTTTTTTAAAGAAAAATTGGTTATTTTAATAGAAAATTAGTATTAAAATTTTTATTTTATAATAAATTTACTAGTATAAATTAAATTAATTAAAATTTAATAAATGTTAAATTATGATAGTTTAAAGAAAGAAGACTTCATTAATAAGAGTTAACACAAATAATAAAGAATAATCTCATATTTTGTGACAATATGAATTCGATTTGTGTTGCCGATATGAAAAATCTATAAATATTTTTTTAACCCTCATATTTTGCTTTTATTATGAAAAGATGATCGATATTAAATTCATATAAATTTTTTTATAAAAAAAAAAGAGTTCAATAAATTTTACACGACTGTAGAAAATAAAAAGGCAATTACTTCGATGTTTTCAACAATTAGATAGTATCGAAACATACTGTCAACGTGGCAATTTTTTATTAGCTATTTTATTTATGTTAGTATCCAATCAATATATAGTAAACATATTTATAATATCGGATCTATTAAATTTTTTTTATTTACAATATTACCAAGATTCATTTAATAAATATATTAAATTAATCAAATTACCAAATTATCTTGAGCCAAACAAGCCCATCGGCTTCAGCTTCTTCAAACGCTCATATCCAAGGAAACAAGGTTCAGGCAATTAAAATTAGCACAGGAACTTGTCAATGTGCAAGTGGTTCTTCATAATACTGGAAAACACCTCAAAGGAGATCACGACCTTTCTTCCCAAGCATTTACCGATGTGGTCAATATCCAACACCCTATCATATTGATAATCCACCTTGGAACTAGGAATCACCAAATCCCTGTTAAGAAGAGCGGTAAAGAACATATGCTTCTCTAAGCAAATGAGAGATAGATGGTTAGACATACTGCCCAGAAACGCAAATAGCAAGCAGAAATTTATTAGCTTTTGTGGGCTTCCACTCAATGATTCTTCTCTGCTACAAGTTCTAATCCAATTTTTTGCGCCTAGCATAGCCGCCGCCACCCAAGCTAACATTAAAATCAAATTCAGGTTCAACCAAGTTCCCGGTTCTATGGGGATCCAATATTACCGGTTGAATCTCTGTGTTGAGGGAAACTTGCTTCCTCGAAGGGCGTTTGGGGAGCGGAATTCGAAAGAACAACGCGAACAAGCCCTAATTGCTGCTGCTGTGGGGGGTCTGGGGCTGCTGGTGGCAGATTGAGACTATAGATGATAACAGTCTTATTACCAAATTAGATTATTAGGTCCTGTAAATTACAATTGTTTAAAAAATTAGAATTAGGTTATATAAATTGACAATTTAGAATAAATTACGAGTTTAGAGCAATTTGAAATTTTGTATTAAGTTTAGAATAAATTGATAATTTTCTTTTGATATATGAATAAATTGGTAATATATATATATATATATATATATGAATTTTGGATAATATTATAAATATGTTGATTGAATACTGATATAAATAAAATAGTCAATAAAAACACTATGGTATGTTTCAATATTATTCAATTATTGAATACACCGAAATAATTAAAAAAAAAAAAAAAAGTCTTGCAATGCTAGTTGCAAAATATGTTTGCTGGCCGGCTGCGTAAAAGTGCTGTGTTGTCGTGTGTCGGACGTGGTTTTCTTTGTTTGGTGATCCCGCAAGTGGTGGCTTCGCGTGCTGTGCTATTTCCTGGAACTGTGGGAACACAATTCCACGCACTGCAACACTCAATTTCAAGATAAGCATCTTTCAATTATACAGTTTGATCAACCGTGATTTGACACTCATTCTTTATAAGCCCTCCGTCTGTTCTAAAATAATAGTATAAGGTAATTGTACTAAGATTAAGAAAATAATTTAATAGTCTTAATTTTTGAAAAATGTAATTATAAAAGATTAAATTATATTTCAACTAATCAAAGAAAAAGATTATGATCGATTAATGGAAAAGATGAAAACAGAGATAAAATTAGTGTAAACTAATTAATTTTATATGAAATTCTAAAATGACAATAAACAAAAAAAAAATTCTTACAACAACAATTATTTTGAAATGATAGAAATATATTTTTTAGTTCAAATCTTATAAATCGAAAAAAAAATAGTATTAAGAGAATTTTTACTCTCATTAATATATATTGACTCAATTCAAATTAGATTAGTTAAAGTTTAACAAACTCTAAATATCAGCTGTTCATTAAAAAAAAAAAAAGTTTCCAGTTTAATCAATTTCAAGAAAAATAATTGATATAAACCATATAACTTATAACTTTTTTGGTTAAGTGAATTTAATTACTGTTAAATTTGATCTAATTTTTTTATCTAAAAAATTTGATCCAATTTTAATTATTTTTTATTAATTTATATTTAATTGATTTAATCATTATTAAAAAATTAATTATTAATATTATAAATTAAAAATAACTAAAAATTATACCGTTACAGCCTGAAATATAATTTTTAAAAAACGTTTGTAAATTATTATCTAAAAAGAAAAGCTAGTACTAATATCAACTCCATCATTCAGGCATGCTTTTCTATTAAAAAAAAATCTGAAAAAGCTTAAGTACTCAATTTTTCAAAGAGGGTATCGAAGTTTATCTCGATCATTTTTTTTCTTTTTTTTTCTTTTTTTGGTCCTTTCTTACTTGCACACATCATTTATAATTTCCTTTTAGTTTTATAAGTATATTTCTTCTTCGTTATTATGCTAGTATTCCTTCGAATAACGATTGTGTAAACTCACGTATAATTTAATGAATATGGTATATTAATTTAGGCACAGTACGTTATTAATCGATTAACAAGGTTTGTGCAAATTACGATTTTATTATATTCTATTCATTTAAGAAATTATTTTTTTTAGGGGTTAATTTCTATGCACTAAAAATACTGCCAATCAATAAAGTTTGAGAAGAAAAAAAAATACAAATCGTGATGAATAATTATCAGTCATAATAATTACCAATTATAATTTGTTATTTTTTTTAAATATTATTGATTGATAATATAAAATTATTTTATATTATTAATCCATCAAAATTAATGTTATTTCTTTATTTGAATTTATAAAAAACAGTACACACTCTTTTTTAAGTTATGCACTCTTTTTAAAATTATGTGAACAATATATAATTTTAGATCTTAAAATTAATGCATTTTTTCATAATATATTCATATATAAATAAATTATTACTTACAAGAAAAGCTGCACAAGAACACTTCGGGTAGATAATCTACGACTAAATACAAAACTTAGGCTGCGAATTGTTTGATCACTGTATCAGTTATATGCCACGTGTAGCATTGTGCAATAAAAGTTTAAGTATACCATTTGGATTCCTAGCATTATTTGTGATTGTGTATAGTCTATATATGTTTTACAGATAATTGTGGAGACATTACCCAGTAATTAAATTATTATTTCAAATTCCCTTCACAGTTATACTAAAGTCAGAAAAATGTTAGAATATAAGATACATGTAGGGTTTGAGCATGACCCAACTTGACCATGCATCGAAACAAATATATTTGGTGGGTGCCCTTGGGAGACCGGCAAAGCTAACTGAAGACAAATCAAAATTAGAACCCAGATTCACAAAATACAATGCTTTTCCTCCTTTTACGGTTAAGGGGTGAGGAGAATGTGACTGCAAGCCTTTGAACTTTGTTGTCAATCGATGTTATCAAGGAAAGCTGGGGAAAAAAATGGAAAGGAGAATTGATTGATGTGGTTGATCTTTTGTTTATATATCATTGTGATTTAAATTCAATTTTTAGATTCTTTTATTAGTGAATGAACTTTAAATACTTTTATAAGTATTTAATAAATCTAGATGTATATCTTAATTCCAGATTAAAACAAGTCTTCTCTTCAACCTAAATTTTCATCTAAAAGAAAAGAAAATATTTAGAGATATTAAAAGATTTTTCTTATGGTATTTTAGAAAAGCAAAAGTAATTTTATGTTTAGATATAAAATTAATTTATATTTGGATATAATTTTAAAAAATATTTTTTTTAATTATTAAGAGTTTAATTGTTATATATTAATAATATGAAAGAGTTTTACTCTATCATCCAATTATATGCTTGTGTTTATAAGATTTTTAAAGTAGTGGGTAGTTGAGTCAAATACTTTTACTAATATGACAATACATAATTAGATGTCTATATAAAATATTTTTATATTGACAGTTAAATCTAATTTTTAAACACCTTTCTATGTTATAAAAAGAGATCTTTTCTAAAAAATCAAAATTATAATTTCTAATAAAGACCTTTTTTATATTTTTTTTTTCAAGTGATTTTATTTTTTCTTTTAAAGGAAATTTATCTAGATGTACCAAAAAATTTTAGAAAAGGTACTTATTTTTTAAAAATGATCTTATTTTTATTAAAATAATGGCACCTAAACGAGCTAAATATCTGTCTTCACCCCATGATATCTAATTATTTGAGTTATTTTTTTGTTTTTAAATCAATGAGAGTAAGATTTGTTACCAAAAAAAAGTAAACCATCATTTTAGTCCTGGAGTTGGTAGTTGACTAAAAATTGCTCATTATCATTTGAAAACTTCTCCTAATTTCCCTAAAGTTGCACTACAAGAAAAATATTAATTAGAGGTGAAAAAATTTGTGACAAATTTGTTGCAAAAGATGGACGATATCTTATCCAAAAAGGTGGAAAAAAAAAACTATTTGCGGTAGCATAATATTCATTTACAATAAAAAAGATTATTGTTGTTAATTACTAAACTTGGCATTATTATTAACCAATGAGTATATAAGTTAGCTAATAATGAACTATTCTAACTTAACCAGAGTTCTTAACTTTGAGTCTTAGGTATGTAATTGTATTAAAATTTGAAAAAAAGAATTTTGGCTAATTATAAAGATCCTACATGACTCGAGCATGATTGCTTTTTGCAAGAGAATATATGTGATTTCAATGTGTATATATATACAACTTAATGAACTTCTTTTATCCAACTATAAGAGTTAAAGAGTGAATGTTAACACTTCTATTTTTCTTAATGAGGTTAGGGTTAATGATTTTTTTGTCATAAAATTTTATAATTGATATCAATTTAATTTTAAATAAAAGTTTATAACATCAATTTAGTTATCATATTATAAAATTGATTTAATTATTTTGAAGGTCTATAATTTTACTTAATTTTTAATTTAGTTCTTATAATTTAAACATTTTTAATTAAATTTCTGCATTAGATAAAATTTTATAATTAAATTTTTAGAATAATATAAAATTGCAAAATTTTTAAAATTTTATATTATTTAATAAATCTTAGCTCAATTTTATAAATTCAAATATAAAAATTTATTTAATTTAACTAAAAATTTTGTAATGATAAATTACTCTAAATACTTAATTATAAAATTTTATTTAATATAAAAATTTAATTAAAAATTTTTAAATTATAATAACTTAATTAAAAATTGAATCAAATTACAAAAACTTACAAATTAATTAAATCTTTAAAATTTAACATCAATTTCATCTTACCATCAAATTTTAGTAAATATCAACCTTAAACTTCACATCTTGAAAATTAGAAAATTAAAAAAAAAAAAGAAAAATTGCCTAACTCCTTTCCCCGTTCATGTCGTGCCTAGCAGACAAACACCCCATCGGCTAGTATCGCAGCCCATCGACGCTATCCACCCACACCACCGTCGCTGCCACATAGCCGCCCACGCCACCATCTCCGCCGTTCACCGCAACGACGGCACGACGGTATGTTCGCGCCTGCCAGAGCTGCGGCCACGAAGCATCGCTGGCGAGCCACTTGCATGCCCCAAATCCACGATTGCCACGATCTCAGATACATTCACTCCATACGACACTGGTCCCCCACAAAGATTCCCCAAAAATCACAGCTACCATTTTATTTTGTCAGTGCTCTTGTCCAGACAGCTTTTTCCTATTGGGTATGATTTTAGAACTAAAAAAATTATTTATCCTATTTTTAAAATCTATTCAGATGTTGATTTTTCATTTTTCTTCTTTTGGGGGGTGTGGTGGAGCCCTTTGTTAGGGGGTTGTTTCCGTAAACAGAATCATTTCATTTCCCTGAAAAGTAACTTTCCTTTATTAGCACGGCCTAAGAGGAAACGTTTGAAACACTCAAGAGAGAGTTCAGTTAGACAAGCGCTACTTGGGATTTGCTAAAGATATTAACTGAAGAATCGATGGGCGTGGAACAAACGCTACCACAGCCTTGAATATCTTACGGTCAATTCATCACCCTGGGCAGTTAATGAATGCTCATAGTTGACTAATGACTTGAAGGCAAGTTTAACAGCAAATACATGCACAGAGGCACGGCTTGATAATTGATAATTGATAATTGATAATTGATGTATTCAATAGCAAAGGAAGAGTTGAATTAACCAAAGAAAAGGTAAGCATTTATAATAAATATTTTAAACATAATAATCCATAATATAATTTTGACTTTGAGGAAGTTGGATTTGTTTTATAGAGAAAAGTACACTCAACTTCTCTATTTTTTTTTTTTTTTCCATAAGGTGTCATTCTTACATTTCTATAAAAGATTTATTTCAAAGTTTCTAATTATACTTTTCAGACAATCAACAATAACACAATAGAATATTATCATAATCAACTCTTGATTTTAGATTTTTTTAATATATATGAAAATAATCAAAGTGACAAATATTTTAAAATGCAGACAATAGTTTTTAAACTGTAATTATTATTCCAATAAATGCTCCTATTAAATCGTTAACAGTAAATCAATGTGGTGATACTTTGCAAATCAACTTCGGGGAACTGATTACACTTTTCCTCTTTAAAAAAAAAAAAAAATTGAAACGAAATTTTAGTCGACATACCATCGATAAAGATCACTCATCCAACAAGGGTAGCATTAAATACAAAGGCCAGCAACTGACCAACTAGGCCAAGTAGTGTGGTCCTCAAATAGTTAATACAATAACTGTGGCTAAAGGCCACCAAAATTTTGAGTTCACGCTCAGCAGCACATTTAATTTGCAATAGAATGCTATGTTTGATACTCCTGCAAGCTCTCAACCAATGTGACTGCAGCACTTGAGATATTTTTGGAATGTACAGGGATCGATGGTTGATCAAGAACTATGTCATTTTGATTCACATGCTAGTGATGTTGGCAATAATTATTGCCAAAGAGAGAAATGTAACATTTCATCTCCTCATCATATATTGTAAAAAAAATTCAATTTACTTTGTGTTTTGTTAATTGCAGGGTGTTGGGAGGCAGAGAAGTTAACAATAACAAGCAAGTCCAAGCAGCGTGTTTGTTGCAGTTAGGGTCTTTAATTTGAGATATTTGTTGTGGAAAGCGAGTTGGGGATGGTGGCTATCTGGCTGGCGAAATTCAACAGCACTGATTTTTGGTTCATTGCCATTATTGATTTATAATTTGAAATTTGGCAGCAGGAATAGACGTGCTACCACTTCTAACCAAGTTTCCAGATTGCCGTATACATAAATAATCACATGTCATCATTAACAAGTTATAATTTTCATTACAATTTGGAAATCACATGTCAAAATTATACTGTGGCTGCTGCTGCTTCTTCTTCTTCTTCTTAGTCTTTATTTATTTCAAAGAAAGAAAAAGGACAAAAAGCTCCTCAACAGAAAATACTTTTGGGATTTGTTTGAAGGTGATTTATTGAAAGCAGTACATTATTATATGCATATTATGTAAATTTTACGTCTAATGATATGTTATTCTTGATAATTAATTAATCATGTGAAAAATTAACAACCCCACGAAAAGGATTTATGAGAATGTGACTTATCTAATTCTCATAGATCATTTTCATGGAAAAGGAAAGAGTACCGACTCTGTAACTTTTTCACATGCAATGTTTATGATTGATCATAAGCAAGAACGTTTTCAGTACTACATTTTTCTTCCTTGCTTTTGTCATGGGAATTTATATCATTGACATATTAAACCAAGAAGCAACACCTACTTTACGTTTTTGTTCGGTTTTGTTTTGGCTTTTTTCAACAAAGATATAGCTAGCTCATCAACATAGAAGGGAGCCGGGAACACTTAATGGAAGTATGAACATTACTGATTCAAATTAACCGATTTCAACTGCACGTATAATCATGCTGCCAATGTGTTATATCTTTAGGATTTAAGTATATTTTTGCCATAGTATTAGTAATCCATTAAAAAAAATTTGTCGTGATGTTGGATCTGTCTTTAGCGGGACTCACCTTTTATTTCTGAAAAATAATAAATAATCAGAGTTTTATCGCTAGAATTTTTATCAAAATAATACTATAATATTATTTTTAGGCAAAAATAATTAATTTATCTCTTAACTTATTTTCCATTTTCAAATTTATACTTTAAGTAATAAACGTTCCAAATTTGTCATTTAAGAAATAAACATTTCAAACTCGTCCTTTAACTTTTAAAATGCAAATATATTTGTCATCTTTGCAATCTACTCACAAATGTTGTTTGTTTTATTAGAGTGTAGATTTGAAAATATAATTTATCATATAACATATCATATATATTATTTTTATAAACTTAAATGTTAGATATAATTTTTACATCAATGTAAGTAATATCATTTATGAAGAGGATAAATATGGACTACAAAAAAATTGGCCATTTGCGACGGACTAAAATGAACCATAGTCGGCCACAAAATGCATATTTGCTGTGGATATCGGGTCACCACATAATCATGGGCTACTAATCATTTGTGACGGTAATTGCGGCCGCAAATATTAGCCGGGAAATGGTCGCCACAAACGACCACTTCAAGGAAAAAAATTAAATCTTCATATTCATACAAATATTATATAACAAAGCAAATTCAATGTAAATATTTAAAATTTATACAAATAAACAAGATAGATGTCTTAATAAAATTTTGGAAACTATATTTTCAATATAGTTCTAACTATATCTAGTTTATCTCAAAGTCATTGGGGTTCATTTTCCTCCATTGAATGTTGAGACACTACCACTAAGTCTTCAACAACTTTCATCGAGTCTTCAATAACTTTCGCTGAGTTTTCAACTTTCTCTAGTGAATATTGAACAACTTCCCTCGATTCTTCAAAATTTTCTATTGAATCTTCAACAATTTCTACTGAGTTTTCAACATATTTATCTACCCCCTCCAATGAGTCTTCCATGACCTCTATTTCTTCAAATCTGTCCATTAAATATTTAACAAAGAAATACACAATAATTATTAACAATATTAACAGCAATAAAATCAATAATATATATTATGGAAAAATTAAAATCAGTAAAATAAATTAAAAAAAAACTAGTGGCAGCCGTGGCTAGTTGGCGAGAACTATGGGTAGTCGGTGATAGTGGCTAAAGGTAGTTAGAGAAGTGTGGAAGGAAAAGAGAAGGAGCAAAAGAGAGAGAAAGAGAGCGAGAAGGAACAACAGAGGGAAAGGGTGGAGGAGGAGGAAGGTGGTGGATGGAGAAGGATGGGAGAGGGTGTGGGAGGAGGAGGAAAGGAGAAGAAAAGAATGAGAAAAGAGAGGAGCAATGTCAAATGTATAAGTCACTTTGTGTTTCAGATCTAATATAAATTTGTTTATAGCGGATTTTTAAATTTTTGCCACAACATTCAAGATCCTTTTTTGGTTTTTGTAATTTTCATTTTTTTAAATTATCTGACATAATTAGCGGTGGCAGCTTTCTCGATTAGTGACTGTAAGAATTGTGTCCCATATAATAGTTTAATAATTATTATATAAATGTTAAATTCATTAATTGGCCTATTAAAGAAGCATCTTTATGAATAGTTATATTGAAGAGTCATCATTATGAATGGTCATACCTATTCAATGTAAATGCATGACTATTCAATACATAAAGATATGACTATTTAAATCTAAAGGCATGACTATTGGAGGTGTTTAATGGAAGCACCTTTTCATTGTCTATATAAACCAAGGATGTGGTCCTTTCTCATCCATCAATAAGAGTACATTGTCTCCATCACTATTATGCCATTAAGAAAGAGGTTAAGAGAGAGAAATTATCATCTTTCATATTGTGTTTGCCTAAGGATTATCTTCTTCATTCAAGTCCAATGGAGAACGGTACGTTTTTTTATCTAAACTATGTAAAATGCATGAAGTTCTATATAACAACCTTTTTCATATAAGCCATGCTCGAGTCATGGAGTTATATTAAAAGGTTGTTATTGTGCTAAGAAATCTTTAAAATATAAAAAATATAATACATGGCCCTTTAATTGCTTACTTTATTACTGACTAATAGTCTCTAATATATAGAGAATAAAATAATTACACTTTAAAAGAAATTGTAACTGACATAATACACAGCGTTTACTTCTGACTAATCATTAGCTAGCTTCGATAGTCTCTTGATCTGGCTTACGCCCGATTCTTGCTCAATGAGTGACCCTGTACTCCGCCTCGCACTTGATTTCCAATTTGGATGCTGGAATGTTTACGAAAAAGAAAAACATACAAGCAGGCAGTGAGAACCTAGAGTTCTCAGTAGATAAACTCAAACCAATCTTACAGTGTCATCATAAATATTCCAGTTGCTTCGGTTTATTGTAAAAATATGAGCACATATAAATAAATAGTAGTTCAATTTTAAGTTGAAAATACCTTTCTCGATGCGGGTTATATTTTGTCAACCACTTGCCATATCATATGACAGACATAGATATATGAATGGTATAATATACTTCAACAATAATCATAATAATAGTATGACTTAACAAAATAATTGAAGATGCACTTATAGATACTTCTACTTGACTGTATGCAAGTACACTTGACTTAATTCATATCTTTCTTTAACTTGCAACTTGATCTTACTCTTCTATACTTAGTCCCACGGAGGTGAATGGCCTTTCTCACCCCTGGGTAATAACCTGCTTTTCAGTGCTCCGAAGCCTCTATACATGAGTGACGGTTTGATTTCCCACCCTCATTAATCGGTCTATTCCCACTAAATCTGGTTGAGGGTTGGCCCAAGTCTTAGACAGTACCGCTTTGGTCTACGCTAGCTGGGTCTATACCATGCCTCACGTGGTAGCTTAGTATGTCCCTCTTGCAAGTTCTTATTATCTTTCTTTTCCATATCTTATCATGCGTGCAGATGCTTTGTGCATACATGGATATGTCTTACATCTCATATGATGTTCTAATTATGCTTGCATGCATGGCATACATGAATATGACATGTAAATGTAATATATTCAAAGTATAATCTCCCATAGCATAAGCTCTCATAACTCATATCATACTTAAATTCATCCTTGCATATCTGAACCTTATGAACATAACATATAAATACTTATAACATTCATATGATTCACATATTTCTGCCGGAGTTTTGGCAGCATAACGGATCAGACCTATTTCCCCTTGCATAGTGCCAGCTCCCACGGATAAATCAGTCATAACAGTATAATCAATCTAATATATCTATCAATGTAAAACATTGCAACTGTCAACTCAACCCTTATATGTTCACTAACACTTGCGAAACCATCAATTTGGTCATTTCTGCCAATTCTATTCAATTTTGCCCGAATTTTGTATAATCCACCTTTAGTCCAATACAACTCATTTGAACCTGAATTTTTGATATGTCATAGCTCTATGTGTCTAGTGTTCAATCCTTTTGGTCCCATCTCATTTTGATATGTGTAGCTCAAGATATTTAAATTTTGCCTCAGGCTATTCGGTCACTGGTCCTAATTATACTCTTCGAAGTAAAAATTCACTAAAAATCGAAACTAAGCTCAAATCATACGAAATTGATGTCATATCAAAGCTAACAGGACAACCTTTCATTTGCAAGAAATTCCACTTCATTTTCTTTAGTATAGCTCGAGTTATAAGTCCTGTAATTTGACCTTCCTAAACTACCCTATTTTGGCCTAGTTTGGAAATAGGGTAACTTCCTCGAACCACTGGGGACAAATCAGATCAAAACAAACTCAGAATTTCCTTATGGGATGTTCCTTTATGTGTAAGCTTTCTAACAAAATTGGTTTCACTCAATTTGGAGTTGTGTAGGGTGAGTTACACCCTCCTTAAGTCACACTGCCCGGATGAAAGTCTTGATTCCTAGGTTAACTTTCAAAAATTCATATCTCTCTCAATATTAATCCAATAGCCTTATATGATATATGTATGGAAAGCCCTAAATGTCTATTTTCATATAAAAATGGATTCATCAGATTTAAATAGCTATAGGCAGAGCTGTACACTCTGCCGTACGGACTGCCGTAGGTTCTCCTAGGTTTTCAGTTTCTGATTTGCTCTCTATCTTATGTTTCCATGCAAGATTCAATCTCAATCCCTCTAAATACTTAGTAAACCAACCATAAATCATCACACACATCAAGTATATCATCAAAGAAGTGAAGAGAGTTGAACTCTCATACAGCTTTAATCCATGAAAACAAGAAGCAGAAATTAGAAATCCTACCTCTAAATTGTTGTAGATGTTGGCTAGATGCAAGTTCTTAGGGTGGAAGAGATATGGAGCTTGAAGGTAGAAGTGAAGTGAAGTGAGGAAGAAGAATGAAGGAAGAATAGAGGAGAGTTAGCTGCTGATAGGGTCGAGAATATCAAGGGAGGAAAGTGGAAGTTAGTCGAATTTTATAGTGGTTGAGTCATAGTGTGGTTGGTGAGTTGGGTGGTGGAGACTTGGCCACTCCTCCTCTATCTAGTGGCTCAAAATGGCACCATCCCAAGGGGGTAAAGTGGGTGAGTTCTCAGCCGTTGGATCTTGAGTTTGAAGTGTTGAATTTGGCTAGTTCAGTTCTGAGATTTTTAGCTCTGAGTTCAAGCCGAGCTCTATGTTGATCGCTGAGTTAAATCGGAATGTACACGATTTCTGGTTTCCGAAGTGTTAAACATGATTTCCGACTTTGAGTAGGAATCAGTGACAGTTCTAAGTGATGTTGCGTTAATATTGTTATGCGACATGCATGACTAGATCAAGTTTGCTTAATATCAGAACTCGGGACTTAACAAACAGAGAGCTAGACTGAGTATGGTTAATGTTGGAACTCGGAACTTAGAAAACATTCATAAAAGTTTTAGAAGACTAATTGTGGCTTAAGGTCGGAGGTTGGAAATCATATACATAAATTGTCTTAAAATCGGAAGTCAAGGACAAGAATATAGAACCCAATTCCAGAAGTCGGGTATCTTCAATCCAAACTCGGAAGTTGGTACCAGACCATGAAACCATATACCCGAATCTCGGAATTCGAGAACTAGGACACTTTAAAACTCACACACGTAATTCCAAACTCGCTATCTTATTGAACATATCATCTCAAAACTCGGTCCAGAATTAATCCCGGAGATTGATACTAAACATAACCCCAGAAATCGGGAAATAAAACATCGACCTTATATACCTGGAAGTCGGGATATTATCTCGGAATTCGGACACAATTCAATATCGGAAATCAATCCTAAGTTCAAGCAAAAATGAACAAGAGTTCCGATTTCCGAATTGATCGCTACGTTCAAAGAAAACGGACATGAGTTCGGACTCTAAGCAGAATGGAAGCGAGTTCCAATTTCGGACAGAATGAAAACAAGTTTTCAATTTTTAGGCAAAATAGAATAATTTAGCACAAGAAAAATTGAGGATGTTACATTCTAGATCCTATAATTAATGTATTTATAATAATCTATCTATGCATAAATAGATTATTGCTTACATGTGGTATCAGAGCATTAGGTTTAAGAACTCATGTTTTTCCTTTGAAGATAACTATTGATGAATGTTTGCTTTATTCTTAATTCTGTGTTCTATATTGATATTGGCCTATTTCTTCACTATCTTCATTTATATCCGAAAATGGCTGGTAATTAGTGATGTCATTCAAACCATGATTCCCCGCTGATGCCATACTTGGCTGTTAGGCATAGTCCATTTTGGTTTTGCAATGCTTGTTTGAAGTTTATGTATCCAACTTTAAGTCTTCTTCGTTTGTATCCTTGACGCTGAATTCATTTTTTTTTTTTTAAGTTGAGACACATATATACATATATATCAAAATTTGTCTTTATGTACAAAACAATTACCCAAGTATGTTCAGGCGCAATCTTGTCTTATATGGCATATTTAATGAATTATTTTGTTTGCATGAAAACTTCGAATGTTGCTTTTGGATTTGCAATTTTCTTTTTCGAATCGATGCAAGTCTCCAATTTCATTCTGAGAGAAGAATATAATGGCCTTTAATGTTAATGGATATTTCCATTGCACTTTGGATGCTTCTACAAATTGAAACTATAAAAAAAAGGGGTCAATTTCTTTTGAAACTGTTTTCCTATGTAATGAAATTGTTTTTCTTTGAACAAGGCACTGCTTCATGGTTATTTGTGTGAGAACGGCCATTTCATATTTTGATAACCGATGCCATCATCAGATGAATGTCTTTCCACCACTTCATGATTTTTGTCATATATGAATAATATAAAAGAAAGAATATATGTATATTATGGCTCCCTATATTGTTTTGTTTAACCACGATATATGAAAGCATAGTTTTTCAACATGATGGCTTTCGTTTTGCGTACAATCATATATATTAAAAGAATTGTATGTGAAAGCCAATTTATGTGGTGTAAAGTGATGGATTTTGCACTGCATGTTTGGTTCATGAAAATAACATTCATCCAGTAATGACATGAAATACATTGAAATGCATATTAAATTGTAAATTTTGTTTCTAAATAGAATTAATGTATGTCTCAGGTTATTCGCCATAAACGAAATATTATTGAATTATGGAATTATTGTATGTGAGATTTGTTAATCACCAAAGTGGTCAAATCCATATGTTAGTTAATAATTCTAAATTCATAAGGATTTATTTATAGTTTTAGTTCATTTTGAATGTTTATTTATAATTCAAAATTTATATGATGTATGATTTGTTAGTCACCAAAGTGGCCAAATCTTAAGGAAAATAAATTTTAAATTGTAAGAGTACTTTCAATTATCCATAGATTTTGATGCTTGTAAATGACATTATATTGTGTGGGTAAATTGAAGTTCATTATTATGAGATACTTCCGTGATCACCCAAAGATTGATTATTTATTCTTATAATTAGTGAACATAATTGCTAGTAATTGACATATCTAGTAGTTTTATTCTGCATATCCAAAGATAGCAAATAATTCGAATTAGCATACCTTAATAACTAGATTAATGTATTATATTAGCATCATATGTTAGCATGTCTTAGGATCACCCAAAGGTGAACTTTGATATGTATTTGATGATTGTTTCCATTATTTGAATATGATTTTATGTCACAAACTTTATGTCTCAAAGCATTAGTTATGATTGATTCTTATTTGCAGTACCTATTTCTTCACTTTATTCACGTGCTTCATCTGTTCCTTTGTTCAATTGAATGAATTTTTCTGATTGGTGGGGAACAAGTCCAATTTCACTGTTTTGGATCTTGATTTAGCCCTTCAAGAAGAGAAATCTATTGCTATTACAGATGAGAGCAGTGTTGAACAAAAGTCATTATATAAGAAATGGGAAGGGTCGAAAAGATTAAGCCTGATGTTCATGCGAATGACAGTTGCAGACAACATTTAGTCTACCCTTTCCAAACGAAGAGTGCTAAGGAATTTATGAAATTTGTGAAAGAATGTTCACAAACTGCTGATAAGTCACTTGCTAGTACATTAATGAGTCAACTGACAACCATGAAATTTGATGGTTCACGTACCATGCATGCTCATGTTCTTGAGATGACAAACTTAGCAGCAAAATTAAACTCATTGGGGATGTCCATGGATGAGTACTTTTTGGTGCAATTCATACTCAATTCCTTGCCTCCAGAACAATATGGGCCATTTCAAATGAATTATAACACTATCAAGGACAAATGGAGTGTTAATGAATTGGCCAGTATGCTTGTTCAGGAAGAGACAAGATTAAAGAGTCAATAGTCTCATTCAGTTCATCTTGTAAGGCATCAAGAAGCTGGAAGTAGTTTTAAGAGGAAACCAGGGAAAGGCAAGAAGAAAAGTTTACATAACCTGAATGAATCTTCTCAAGTCCACAAGAAGGAATATAAGAAAGATAAGTGTCATTTTTACCATAAAATAGGACACTATCAGAAAGATTGCCCAAAATGTAAAGCATGGTTCGAAAAGAAAGGTAAGCCTAGTGCTTTTGTATGTTTTGAATCAAACTTTACTGAAGTTCCTTATAATACTTGGTGGATTGATTCTGGTTCCACAACTCATATTTCCAATACAATGTAGGGATTCCTTTTGATCCAAATCATAAAGCCAAGTGAGAAATTTGTGTACATGGGAGACAGAACCAAGGCTCCGATTGAAGAAATTGGCACTTATCGTTTGTCATTAGATACTGGACATTATTTGGATCTATTTCAAACCCTTTATGTACCCACATTCTCTCGCAACTTAGTTTCTTTACCGAAGCTAGATAAAGCTGGATTCTCTTTTAAGTTTGGTTCTGGATCTTTTACTTTATTGAAGAACAATAATATTATTGGTTCTGGAATCTTATGTGATGGTCTTTACAAGTTTAAAATTGATGATTATTTTATTGAGACCTTAATGATCCTGCATCATAATATTGGCACTAAACATAGTTTAGTTGATGAACATTCTACCTATTTGTGGCATAAACGATTAGGTCATATATCCAAAGAAAGAGTGCAAAGATTAGTAAATAATGAGATCATTCCAAATTTGGATTTTACTAATCTTGGGGTGTGCATTGATTGTATTAAAGGAAAACAAACAAAACATACTAAGAAAGGAGCCACAAGAAGTATGCAGCTTCTTGAAATTATACACATTGATATATGTGGTCCTTTGGATGTTCCATCTTTTGGTGGAGAAAAATGTTTTATCACCTTTATTGATGATTTTTCACTTTTTGGTCATATTTATTTATTACATAAGAAATTTGAATCTGTGAATGCCCTTAAGGTATACATTAATGAGGTTAAGAGACAACTAGAAAAGAAGGTGAAAATCATTAGGTCAGATAGAGGTGGTGAATATTATGGAAAGTATAATGAGTCAAGACAAAATCCTGGTGCATTTGCTAAATTCCTTGAAAAGCATGGCATTTGTGCTCAATACATAATGCCACGTACACTAGAACAAAATGGTGTAGCAGAAAAGCATAATCATACTTTAATGGAAATAGTTAGGAGTATGTTAAGTTATTCTTCTTTATCCATTTTTTTATGGATGTATGCTTTAAAAACTGCTATGTATTTGTTAAACAGGGTTCCTAGTAAGGCAATTCCAAAAACACCTTTTGAACTATGGACTGGAAGGAAACCTAGTTTAAAACACTTACATGTTTGGGGTTGTCCAGCGGAAATAAGAGTTCACAATCCACATGAAACAAAATGGGACTTTAGAACAACCAGTGATTTTTTCATTAGATATCCAGAAAAGTCCAAGGGATATAAATTTTATTGTCCTAATCATAGTTCAAAAGTTGTTGAAATTAGAAATGCTAGATTCATTGAAAATGGTGAAATTAATGGGAGTGAAGAATTGCGTAATGTTAGCATTTAAGAAGCTATGGCTGAGATTCCTTTGCCCATGACTTCTAAAGTTGTTGTTCCTGCAGTAATTGCAGAACATAATAATGGCCAAGAACAACATATTAATGATCAAACACTCCATCACGAAGATGTCAATAATGACCCTATAGTAGATGAGCCACAATTAAGAAGATCTCAAAGGCAAAGAAAATCAGCGATCCTTAATGATTATGTGGTTTATTTACTAGAGTTAGAAGTTGATTTAGTAATCAATGATGATCCAGTTTCATTTTCTTAAGCTGTTGAATGTGATGATTCTGATAAGTGGATCCATGCAATGAAATATGAGTTGAAATCTATGGATGATAACCAAGTTTGGGATCTTGTCGAATTGTCTAAAGGTTGCAAAAAGGTTGGGTGTAAATGGGTCTTTAAAACAAAACGAGACTCAAATGGCAATGTCGAAAGATATAAGGCTAGAGTTGTTGCAAAAGGTTTCACTCAGAAGAATGGCATTGATTATAAAAAGACATTTTCACCAATGTCCAAAAAAGACTCACTTAGAATCATTATAGCTTTAGTGGCTCACTATGATTTAAAGTTACATCAAATAGATGTTAAAACTGCCTTTCTTAATAGGAATTTAGAAGAAGAAGTTTATATGGATCAACCTAAAGACTTTTCAATTAAAGGCAAGGAACACATGGTGTGTAAACTTAAAAGGTCAATAAATGGACTTAAACAAGCTTCCCGTCAATGGTATCTTAAAGTTCAATGATACCATAACCTCTTTTGGTTTTAAAGAAAATGCCATTGATTGGTGTATATATATATATATGAAGATCAGTGGGAGCAAGTTTATTTTTCTAGTCTTATATGTTGACGATATTTTGCTTGCTAGTAATGATCTTGGTTTATTACATGAAATCAAGAAATTTCTCTCTAGAAACTTTGAAATGAAAGATCTAGGAGAGGCAACCTATGTGATTGGAATAGAAATATTTCGTGATAGGTCACAAGAATTGTTAGGGTTGTCTGAGAAAGCTTATATTAATAAAGCTCTAGAAAGATTTAAGGTGGACCAATGTTCAGCAAGAATAATTCCAATTCAGAAAGGGAACAAATTTAGTTTTATGCAATATCCAAAGAATGAATTGGAACGAGAACAAATGAAAAATATTCCTTATGCATCTATTGTTGGGAGCTTAATGTATGCACAAACTTATACCAGGCCAGAGATCAGTTTTGTTGTCAATATGCTAGACAAGTATCAAAGTAATTCTGGATTAGATCACTGGAAGGCTGCAAAGAAAGTTCTCATATATTTGCAAGGAATAAAAGACTACATGCTCACTTATAGCAAGTCTAATAATCTGGAGATAATTGGGTATTCAGATTCAGATTTTGCCGGATGTGTTGACTCAAGGAAATCCACATTTGGTTATTTGTTCCTTTTAGCTGGAGGGGCAATTTCATGGAAAAGTGTGAAGTAGTCTGTCATTACTGCATCCACCATGGAGGCTGAGTTCGTGGCATGCTTTGAGGCCACTATTTAAGGATTATGGCTATGGAACTTTATTTCAAGACTTGTGGTTGTTGATAGTATAGCCAAGCCGCTGAAAATTTATTTTGACAATTCTGCAGCAGTCTTCTTCTCTAAAAACGACAAGTATTCTGAGGGTGCTAAGCATATGGAGATTAAATAATTTGCCGTTAAAGAAGAAGTTCAGAAACAAAAAGTGTCAATAGAACATATTAGCACAAACCTTATGGTTGCAGATCCATTAACAAAAGGATTGCCGCCCAAGACATTTTATGAGCATGTTGAGAGAATGGGCATTATTAGACTTCAATGATGATATTGTATTATAATTGTTTTGACTTGTTTGACACTTTGAGCTCAATAATAAAGTTTGTTTCTGATATTTATTTCCTATTTCTAATTAGTATACATTATTGGATTAGAGTAATGACAATAGGAACAATAGTCTTTTAATAAAGACATTAAAGTTGGACCATACTTTTCATTATGGGTCATGTTAAGTAAAAAGGTTAGTGTTGTAGTACGCGGAAGTAACTGTGTCGAAAAAATAGTGATATATAACCACCATGACTCGCATTAATTTCTACTTAGTCATGATATTATGTTCTAGCCAATATAATGAGGATTTAACATTATCTTAATTTGCACATTATGTATCTTATTAAACTATAAAGCATTGTTATATGGGACAAGTGGAAGAATGTAAGAATTGTGTCCCATATAATAGTTTAATAATTATTATATAAATGTTAAATTCATTAATTGGCTCATTGAAGAGGCATATTTATGAATAGTTATATTAAAGAGTCATCATTATGAATGTTCATATCTATTCAATATAAAGGTATAACTATTCAATACGTAGAGATATGACTATTAGAATCTAAAAGCATGACTATTGGAGGTGTCTGATGGAAGCACTTTTTCATTGTCTATATAAAGCAAGGATATAGTCCTCTCTCATTCATCAGTAAGAGTATATTATTTCTATCACTATTGTGCCATTAAGAAAGAGATTAAGAGAGAAAAATTATCATCCTCCATATTATGTTTGTCTAAGGACTATTTTCTTCATTCAAGTTCAATGAAGAATAATACGCTTTCTTATCTAAACTATGTGAAATGCATGAAGTTCTAGATCCTGGAATTAATGTATTTATGATAATCTATCTATGTATAAATAGATTATTGCTTACAGTGACAACCAAGGCTGCTGCAAATGCTACGATTTTTCTTTTAAATCATTTATGTGATTAGCAGTGGCCTAGACCACCGTAAACATTTTTTTCAATTACAGTCACAAACTAGTAAACATAGCTTTTTTATCAAGAAAAAAAAGTTCATGTAATAATTAGTGGTAGCAACTTTTTTCAATTGCCACCGCAAACTTGTAAATACTTTTTAAGTTCGCGTAGTAATTATTTTTTTAATTAGTGGCAACAAATTTGTAAACACATTTTTTTTTTTAAATTTCATGTAGTAATTAGCAACAACAATTATCACCACAAACTATTTCACATATTTTTTTTTTGAAGTACATGCAAATTAATTAACATGTGCATGTGATCGAAATAAATGTAACATGTAGCAATGGCAATTGTTGCCGCAAAATAGTTTGTGACTAAGCAGTGGTGATAAGAAGTATGGCAATTAGCAATGGCATATGTTGCGGATAATTTTGAGCTACTTAATATACGGTTCACTTTTAGTGGTGGCAAATGCCATGGCAAATATACAAAGCAAATAGCACGAATATTTGCTGCCACAAATACTTATACTAGAGTTCAAAGTTATGCTGCCGCAAATGTTATCTTATTGTACTGGCGGTGATGGCAACTTTTTTTTTGTTCTTGTTTGGCTCATTTTGCGTTCGTTATATGCCGCTCATCTGCTAGAAATTTGCAGCGGATAGATCATGTCCACTGCAAATTTTTTGCCACTAATAGAGTATTTTCTTGTTATAATATTTAATTTTTGAAAATTAGATGATAAATTTAAAATATTTATAATTTAATAAATAAATTTAAAAACAAAAAATAAATTAGAGGATGAATCTATTATTTTTACTTTATTTCTAACATTTAGATTAATAAGTCATTTCACTTGTTTTTTTGGGGGTCTTTTCCAGCTGTATTCCTTGAGTTGTGATAAAATCTAACAATAATTTGAAAATAATTTTGCTGTGTAACATTACTCTTTAATTTTTTCAGTCTCCTACAGACTCACCTTTCATATCTGTCTATAAAATGTACTCGGGTTGGATGTACTTTTTTATTTATGAATTTCATCCCCACTCCAATTAAATTTATGAACAATGGATAGACATATGTGTACTCTGATGGATAGCTTCGAAGTTTCTACAGCGAACATTTATGAAAATAAATAGTAGCATGTCAATTGAAAGGAAAAAGTATACAGAACTCGAATTATTCTTGGTTTCATATATTGATATGAAAAATAATAATATAGATTCAAATTTACAATGAATCCGATATATAATAATATATTAAGTAATAATTTTTATAATATTTATATATTATAATTATAAATTATATTTTAAATAATTAAAATCTTACCGTATATAAGATTTATAATAAATTTAAGATTATAATAATATCATTACTCTACTGATATTGATAGACATCCAAAAACGAGATATTTTACAAAAACGACATAATTGAGGGCACCAAACTTCTGAACATGGCTATGTATAGGCCACATGTGTACACATACATTGAACGTCAACTGCAACTTGCTTGCTCGAGAGAGAAGAGGGTACGAATTTAATATGGATGGGAAGTGCCAGGGAGGTCAATAGAGAAGAGAGGCTGAAATTGAGCCACAACAGCCAACAAGAGGAGGCGCAGCCTCACGAAAGAAAAACGGCAAATCACATCAACATCAAGAAGAGACTTTTTGTTGCGTTGTTATCTTAGAAGATATAATTAAAAAGATCACGTAAACGAGAAATTTTGCTTCATCCACTAAAATGTTTTCTCAGTCACTGTCATACATGCACACAAGTATTTCATGCTAAACAAATCTCAGCCGAGGTCACAATCTTTGGAGCTGGTAACTTGTAGTGCATTACAATGTAATATTAGTTGCATCTTCTCCCCTAGGCATTATGTTATGTGAGGAGGATAATCACAACCCAAATCAGTGTTCTGCTTAGGGGTAGCACTTCCCTACCCGCCAGGGATGGTTATATTTTCTATTAAGCAATATTTTTGTAATTAGTTATAAGAAAATTATTAGGGAGGGAGCTTTTCTTTGAGAAATTCTCAAGTGCACTCAAATAATAACAATAAAAATTTTACTCTATATTATTCACCATTTAATTTGATCTCTCGATTTTATAAGTCGTTAATGTTAATTAATCATTTTTAATTGTTTGATAACTTCCAAAACCAACAGAATTTCTCAGAAGTCATGGGGTCTATTCTCCACCAAAAGAAAAAAAATGCTACTAAGACTGAAATAAGAGTATTTGGAACTATACTTTGAAAACTAATTAATTAATTATCAATAAAATTAGCTTATTTGGTCGGACTTCCATTAGAGCACTGTATAACTTGGAGTTGATTTTTATGTTCTTGTGTTAATAAGTGATATATAAATATCTTTATAAGTATTTGATAAATCCAAAAATATGTTTTAATTCTAAATTAGGACGAACCTTTCTCTCAATTTAAATTTTTATTTATAAAAGAAAAATTAATTAATTGATACGAACTTATTATTTTTTTAGTTTTTAACACTACTAATTGGACCGAGTTAAGTTGGGATGAGATAAAGTTAATGCAGGATAAATAAATTGATAAGGGCCGTGGGTTGTATCTTAATTTATTGATGTAAAAAAGTATTTTTGATCCATCCATAATATTTGATTAAGAACTCTCTATGGGTGACATTAACCTATTTAGATATGTATGAATCTAAACTTTGTAGGTGAGATATTTTACATGATAATCTAAACTTGATTAATTTACTTTGGCAACTCCCAACGATCCTGCTACCTAAGAATTTTTCCTTTAATATTAATGGAGCGGGTATGAAAATAATAAAAAAGTGTTAAATTATTTTTATTCTTCTTAAGAAAATAAAAAAGTGTTAGTTTATTAATTTAGTTGGGCAACTCCCGCATCACGTAAGTCGGGTCCTCTGGTACTTTTTAAATTGCAAAATGAATTAATCATTTAACTTATTACGTTTACTATTTATTAAATAACCAAGATGGTTAATCTCTACACCTTCAAGTTAAGATTAATAAGTTTCCTATTTTATTTTGGACAAAAAATTCATTATATTTTATTTTCATATTTTCAATCAACTTATAGTCAAGGTGAATTTTATAATTTTATTTTATCTATATTAATTATTGCTTTTTTTTTTTCTCTCATCTATATAACATTCTTTTTCTCTTTTTTTTAATGAGGATAAAATAAAATTAGAACCTTCAATTATAAATTGATTATAAATTGATTCGAAAAAGAGAAGATTAGATAGTTTTATAATTTTATTTTATCCGTATTAATGGCTGCTTCAACTTTGTTTTTTCACCTATATAATATGTTCTCTCCACTTTTAATCTGAATAAAACAGAATTACAAATTTACTCTCAACTATAAGTTATTTCATAATAGAAAGTGGTAAGCTTTTTATTGAAATAAAATGTAAAATTTGTTATCCTCCATGTTGTTAGATTCTTACATTATTTAAGGATATGATCAAGATAGCCTTTATAAGAGTTTAAGCAACTTTCTCTTGTGAGTTAACTTTTGAGTTTAAGTTAGACCTATTCAATTTTATAATAGTAGCAGAATCTCTATGATCAAATAGTCTGGAGTTCAATCCTTATTTATTTTCATTTTTTTAAATAAAATGTTGAATTTGAATTCAAGATATAATAAATTGTGCATTATTTACACTTCAAATCCAAATATACTTTTGTACTAATTTAAGGTTGAGTTAAATCTACTCAATTTTAAGGTATATTAAGGTGTAGAGATACCAATCCCCATAACGCCTGTGTATGTGTATATATATAAATTGACGTGTCCATTATGTATAATTAAGTACTTATTGAGCTGAAATAATCATTTCATAGATCACATCACCACTTGCACTTGGGGAGGGATAGAATTCCCCTTTCTTATGTGTAGTACATTTCTCTTTCATTGTTATACCGTTCATTGAACGTAGACAAAAACGTAAGCAAACAGCACGAATTTGATCAAGAGTCATTAAATTTTATGACGAATTTGATCAAGAGTCATTAAATTTTATGTAGATATGTGCAAATGAAAAATGATGTGATTAAAGTTAGTTGTGAAGATGAATTCAACGATGCAGAATGTTTTATATCTTATCCAGCACGACTGCTTCTTTATTAATGAATGATTAAGAATAGCTGCAGATGGCTTCATTGGTTTTAATTGATTCCTTTATCAAAATGATTGTTAGTTACATTGAAAGATACAGGCACCTTGATAAGAGAGTAAGGCGAAGTGACCTAGTAGAAGATCAAACCTTTGGAATATCCTCACATTACATCGAAAATTCCCAAATGAAGAATCTCAATTGTAAAGAAGTTGACATTAAAACGTTCTCTGGTGATCACGGACTTGTAACAAACTTTTCGGTCCTATCATATCGATTAACATTAATTAGATATGACAAATTGAGCTCAATCCAATATATTGGCCCATTAAACCAATCAAGAATAACGAGTTGGGTTGACATATTTAGCTCATAAAAAATTTTTGGCCCACCAAACCTACCCCGCCTAACTTGCAAGTTTTTGTGGGCCAGGATGGGCTAGGCCTACGAATCAATGGATTGTCTCCTATTTTTTTTTCTCTTAGATACAAGTTTTTTACAAACACTTATACCATTAATATATTTCAAAAATAATAATTATTTTTTTTTACGAAAATTGCGGATTGAAAACTGTCTTTTATTTCTTGCTTAATGATAGCAACAATCATGCTGTATTTAGCAAAAACAGATTATGGGATGCATATGAATGTCGATGGTGGTTAGCTTTTCAAAGGCATAATGATGCAATAGTGATAATTTTCATTTAGTATTTTTTTATTTTAATTTTTTTAAAAATAATTTAATTCATTAAAAATATTAAAATAAATTTATTTATATATTTTTTATTTTTTTACCCACACTTAAATGGGGATAAGTTAAAATATTGAGTCCATTCTTCTAATTTGACCACCCTACCCCGCCCCGCCCCACTTTAGGCCGGTGGGGGCAAGCCGGCTTACTTTGCCATCATTAACATTAATGGCCTTCACAATTAACCACTTCCGTCCTATCTTTAAAAACGACTAAAAACTTAGAAGAAAAATTGATAAGAAGCCGCTGATATTTTGTGGCATTGAAATATGTTACCAACAATGAGCCAATGGATTCACACTTAAAAAAAGGGCAAAAAAAAAAAAAAAAAGAAAAGAAAAAAGGAGCCAATAGATGCGTTGATCTTTCAGCATGAACAATTGGTTGGTTAGTTTGTATATGTATACCATGGATACTTTAAAATAGTCGTCATATCCGTATCGGATATTTTATAGATATTTTTAGATACTTCTAATTATATTTTAAAATTTTTTTTTATTTTTTTTGTATTTTTATATCTATATAAATGAAAATTCTAAAATAATTAATAAAATAAATACATTTTAGTACATTTAAAAAAATTTATACTATAATTCAAACATTATTTCTCTATTTTAATTTAAGATTTATATTTTTATATTAATTTTTTTATTAATTTTATATATTTTACTATAATCATATCATATTCTATAATTTTTAAATATTATTGAATCTCTATATACGTGTCATATTGCATCGCATATATGTATCCTCGCTCCATAGATTTGTAACCAACACATTATTATTATTATTATTATTATTAGGCTTAAGTCTCACTTTGTAGGCGTTGACGAACCTTTCAATGAAGTCTCCAAGAAGTTCCTAATGACACATAGAAGGGGGAGTGAGGAATAGAGGGCGAAAAAAATTAAATGGAGAGGACTTGAGTACCCTCATTGCATATGCGTACCTCTTATCAACTTAACTACCAACACGTGACACCAAAACTATTGTTTGCTCCTACATATTTTGCAAATAGGAAGGAAAATCGTTTGCTTTTCATTAGGTTGCTAAAGGGTTGTGCTAGAAAAATGGAAAACCAGTCAATTTTCATGTACAAGGCTTCCTAAATGTTAGCAACTATGAGGCATGGGTTAGGTTTAGCCCCTGGTTAAATTACTTATTAGTAGTTGAATGTGTAATACTTGGAATTAGCATACTTTCAAAAGTTAAAAATTATGTGAAATTTCAATAAAAACTGCCACATGAATACTTGGCAGCCAGTATAAAAAATTAGTAAGTTTACACTTTACATTGCCTTTCAACAAAACAATAGATTTAATGGTTTTTCAAGATCATGTGAATCTTGTCACGATACTCACCCCTAGCAGAGTCTGAAGAGAATAGATATACGTAGCCTTACCCCACAAGTGGAGAGGCTGCTTTTAGAATTTGAATTTGTGACCTTTAGGTCATCAAAGACAGCAATTTTACCATTACACTGATGCTCACCCTCTAACTCACACAAGAGAAAACGGGGAAAAAAAGAGCAATCTATGTAATATGCTCCATGGCAAGGTACAGATGGACATGCTTAACCTATCATTGCTGAAGTTGCACACATCTTAAACCCTGTAACAATGGATGACAGATTGACAACCACGTTCAAGATCTTTAATCATAAAAACTGATTGATTTTATGCATAAATCCTTACTTCCTGCATTTAAAAAACCACAAAAGAAGTCAGATAATTAGAACACTGAGGACCAATTGACCAAACAGATATGACATGGGGAAAGCAGCAACGGTATAAAAAGTAGAAAACAAGCGAAACATATAATTGTGCATGTTATCTTCACCGCTATTTGACAAAGATTTAGAAGAGGAATTCTCCAAAAGCTATTTCAGTCCAGCTTCAAAAGGGATAAAAGAAAACAACCAGAAGCTACAGGGAACAGGTCTTTCTATAATTAGTAAGACCAGAATTTACTGCATATTTAATTTTGTTATCTGAAGACATTACATGAGCAAATACTTGGCAATGCACTCTCACACACACCAGATAGACACAGACAACAGAAACAAGATCACATTTACCTGAGAGTATAGACCAAAAATAAAGAGAACTCCAAGGAATTGTGATATGATAGAGAAATCCTGGGTGATCAAATTCAATTGGTTGGATTCCATTTCTCTTTTCATCATAAAAATGAGGCCTTAGATTGAAGAAGCAGAGAATAGAGCTTACCTGAGTGAGGCGGCGGGGAGCAGTTGAGGAATAGGACGAATGGTGTGTTAGTGATTGCTGTGACTGTGACTGTGACTGTGACTGTCAAAGGAAGATTGACTCAATACTCAACCGAATAATGAATTAAATATTTTAGTGAATGAAAATTTAGTCACAGCAAACATAATTAATAATAATTGGTGAAATGAAAATGAAACAAAAACCGTTGCTTTAATCTGTAAAATTGCAAGTTGAAACCTTCTGAAGTCTATACAAATAAAATTACTACAGTGACGTGAAATCCAACTCAAGGTAGTTTGGAAACTGATATTTAAGCAAATTTTCCAAGTAAATTTTGCAGTATGCATCAATTCAACAAGGAGAAGGTGAGCCTTAGCGCAATAATAAGGTTGATACCTTATAACCTGAGGGTTACAAGTTCAAATATTGGAAACAACCTCTTCGTTAGTAGGGGTAAGGCCGCGTATATCTACCCTCCCTAGACTCACTAAGTGGGAGCCTCATGCACTAGTCTGTCATCAATTCAACCAGGAACTCAAGGTAGAAAAGCCTTCCAAAGGAAGATTTTAGTTGAATTGTTTCTATTTTCTATCATGGAAGACAAGATAAAGTTTTTGTTGTATTCTTGGGTAGACATGATGTACAATGCAAGTTTTTCGCTGGACCAATACATCTGAAAGTTGGTTTGACATTTTCAAATTTGGGGCTCCACTAGGAAGATTTTGTCAAACACCTTTCCATCTTAATCTTAATGGTTCAGTGCACAAACTAAATGAGAGTCATGTCTATCCAACAAAGTCAATGATTTGGCGGGCTGATGCAGAACAAACTAGATTTTTAAAGTCAATTAAAACAGCTCTTGATTGTCTAGAAAGGTGGCACACCTGAAGTTTCTTGCGGGCAGCGGTCACTTCCCGGGCAGTACAAGGTAAAGGAGTGGGGAAATCAAAATGAAATTACATGTAAAAAACTTTGCATGATATAAAATTTTAGAATATGTCAGAGAGAAAAAGGAAAGCAATAAAATCCTCACATATAGTTTCATAATCAGGAAAAATCTTCAGCATACTAAAGCTTCAGTATGGAACTAATACTTTTAAATCATTCAAGCACTTTTCAGGCTGTCGCACAATGTATATTTGGTCACCAACTGCATGTTCTTTGTAAATATCTTGATTTCGGTGCCAAGTCCATAATGCATATGTAGAATTCACCACCTGCAATAAAATAGGAATGCACATGTTTGAAGAAAGGAATAATATCATATATACAAGATAGTTAATGGACTATATCCACGTCATATAGACTGAAAACAAAATGTAATAACCACACACACGGAAAGTTTCTTCCAAACTGTAGCAAGATTTTTTTTGGGTCCTTTAAGATGCACACCTTAGAAATAAATTTGCATGCATACACATATATGTTATTGTTTGGTAAATAACTAAAGCAGTAGCTGAACCACATAACTACTTGAACATTGTCAACGTCAACAAAATTAATAAATCCTTCCAAAAAACAAAAAAATTCAGCCATAACATCTGTTAGACTGTTACAAACCATTAGTAGTTAGTTAGGTTCTATTAGTAGTTAGGTTCCCTAGTTGGTTGGTTAGGACTATACATAAAAGAATTATCTCATTGTATTTCATTCTAATCAGTTTGTGAATAAAGTCTCTTGAGGTATTTTTCAAAGAGTGTGGAGTTTTCTTGGTTTTTCTTGAAAGAAACCTATCAACATATATAGATTCATATACTAGATTTCTATATATTTAAATGCGTAAACCGTGAAACAATAAGCAGGCATAAAAAATAATACTACTCCATAACTTTAACTATGTTAGAATCTGTACATATTATGTATTTATGTTAATTAGGAGTTAAAATTGCATATTTAGGATAACTGTATATTCTCTATATCTTTGTATTTATTAAATTATGTCTATATATTCCAGCCTCTGTTGTGTAGTTGAAATACACGGATTTCACAAAACTTTTCTCTTTTTTTCTCTCTATCTCAACATGGTATCCAGATGCTAAAGAAAAAGGCAACCCTAAAGTGTGCCATTAGGAGGACCCACTATCCTCTGGTGATTTTTTTTTCCCTGGTAACTATGTTGTCCTTCTAGTTTTCAGCCCCATCACTGCTGTGACGTGTAGGCGACAGTGACAGCGATGACGAGTTTGATGATGGTGTTGGCGACCAGAAATGACGGTGGCAAATGGGGGCCGACAGCTGAAAAAGGTGGCAAATGGTGGTAGGAGGCTGCCAGAATGATGACACAGCAGGAATGAGGCCAGAAATCGGAAAGATAACACGACTTCCAAAAAAAAATTTCACTGGAGGACAATGGGTCCTCCTAATGGCATGGTTTAGGGTTGCCTTTCTCTCTAGGCTCTGGATCCCATGTTGAGATAAAGAGAAAACAAAAAAAGCTTTGTGAAATTCATGTGTCTCAACTACATAGCGGAGACTGAATTATATAGACTATATAATAAATGCAAGAATATTTACAAATATATAATTTCCCTCATTACAGATATTTTACAGATTCTAAAAGACTCTTAACAAAAAACTCAATTTGGTGGTCCTATTCGTACTTTATGTAGTGATAATGCTAGGGAATATTTGTCTCATGAATTTCAAAATTTTATGGCTTCTCATGGCATTCTTCACCAAACCTCTTGTGCTCATACTCCTCAGAAAAATCAGGTTGCTGAGCACAAAAACCACCACCTAATCGAAACAACTCGTACCCTTCTTCATTGTCATGTTCCTTTTCGTTTTTTGAGGGATGCTGTTCTTGTTGCCTGTTACTTGATCACATGCCGTCCTCTATTTTGGGTTTGCCTGTTACTTGATCACATGCCGTCCTCTATTTTGGGTAACCAAAGTCCTCATTTTGTGTTGTTTCCCCATGAACCCTTGTATTCCCTTTCTTTGCATGTTTTTGGGTCCACCTGTTTTGTCCACAACCTTGCCCCTGGCCTTGACAAACTTTCTGCCCGATCCATCAAATGTGTTTTCCTTGGGTACACTAGGTCACAAAAAAGTTATCATTGTTTTTCTCCTACTGATAGACGCTCCACTTCCAGCTATTGTATACTCATTGGGGGCAAACTTATTTCCTGGAAGAGTAAGAAGTAGAACATGGTGGCAAGGTCTAGTGCGGAAGTAGAGTATCATGCCATATTATCCACCACATGTGAACTTGTCTGGCTTAAGCAACTTCTTAAGGAACTTCAATTTGGGGAGAACAAGCAAATGACGCTTGTGTGTGACAATCAAGCCACACTGCACATCGCTTCTAATCCAATTTTTCATGAGAGGACCAAACACATTGAGGTCGATTTCCATTTCATCAGAGAAAAGATTCTATCTGGGGATATCACCACAAGTTTTGTGAACTCAAATGATCAATTAGCAGATGCTTCCACTAAGTTTTTAAGAGGTCCTAGAATAAGTTATCTATGTAACAAGCTTGGTGCATATGAACTATATGCTCCAGCTTGAGAGGGAGTGTTAATCTGTAAATATCTGTAATTAAGGAAATTATATATTTGTAAGTATTCTTGTATTTATTATATAGTCTATATAATTCAGCCTCCACTGTGTAGTTGAGACACACGGATTTCACAAAGCTTTTCTCTTTTTCTCTCTATCTCAATGTGTTTGGTCCTCTCATAAAAAACTGGATTAGAAGCGATGTGCACTGTGGCTTGATTGGTTCGGAAACTGAACTATCTCATAGTCACTCGTCCAGACATTTCCTTTGCAGTGAGTGTGGTTAGTCAGTTCCAAAACTCACCATGTGAAGGTCATTGGGATGCTATGATTCGCATTCTGAAGTATGTCAAAAGAGCACCAGGAAAAGGCCTTATTTTTGAAGATAAAGGGCATACTGATATAGTTGGATATTCAGATGCTGATTAGGCAAGATCTCTTATTGATAGACGATCCACTTCCGGATATTGCATACTCATTGGAGGCAATCTCATTTCTTGGAAGAGTAAGAAGCAGAATGTCGTTGCAAGGTCTAGTGCTGAAGTTGAATATCGTGCCATGCAATCCACCACATGCGAACTCATCTAACTTAAGCAACTCCTTAAGGAGCTTCAATTTGGGGAAATCCAACACGAGACTCATTTGTGATAATCAAGCTGCATTACATATTGCATCTAATCTAGTTTTCCATGAGCAAACTAAACACATTGAGGTCGATTGCCACTTCATTAGGGAGAAGATTTTATCCGGTGCTATCACCAGAAGCTTCATCAATTTGAATGATCAACTAGCGGATATCTTTACCAAGTCTTTACATGGTCCTCAAATAAGTTATCTATGTAACAAGCTTGGTGCATATGATTTATATGCTCTAGCTTGAGGCGAAGTATTAGAATCTGTAAATGTTATGTATTTATGTTAATTAGAGTTAGAATTGCATATTTAGGATAGGTATATATTCTCTATATCTTTGTATTTATTACATAATGTCTGTATATTCTAGTCTCCGTTGTGTAGTTGAAACACATATTTCACAAAGCTTTTCTCTTTTGCTCTCTATCTCAACAAACTACTTCACATCTAGGAAAATGCATAATTGCAATTTGCAAATGTAATCTTTGAATACAGCCATTCACCATGTCCATGTCAAGAATATGTTAAGCAAATGTACGGTTGAAGCCATGAATAAATGCTTCTTATTGATGCCATGTACCAAAGAATGCAGCATACAAAACAAGTTGCACAGTGCAGGTCACCACTGAACATCAGGTAACATCCAAGCTATGTTGCAAAGGGACGGGTATGGGTACGTTACAATATATTATATAAAAATGTAAAATATAAACAATAAAGTAATTAAATCATAATATGAATGTTATTTTTATAATGTTCTAATTCCAAGTTTTTATCAAAACACTATAAAATATATCAAACAAGCAAAAATACCTAAAGAAACACAAGATTTAAAAAGATGAAATAGTAGTTTGCTTAATTTAAATGCAAACTACATTGTTTAGTTGCACAGTTTGATGTTTTTTTAAGGACTAACTTATATTTAGGTGGCATATACTTATTATATAATACCTGACCAACAAGTATCCATAAGTACCCAACAAGTATCTGTACCGGGTATGTACCTGGTATAGGTACAACAACTATTTAAGAGTACCCATGCTTCAGAGCATCCAAGCATTATCCAAAGAGGCATCACTAACAATTATGACATTGGATGGATAAACTAAATGCCTATGATAGTGCCCATTCATAACGAAATACACAGACATAGTACAAGAGTAGCATCATTATCCCAAAATCCCATTGATATTCCAATTCAGATGCCCAGACCAACAAGAATACATCAGTCAGTGATTGAGCTAACTGAACCTAAAGGCTTGTCTACAATAGTAATAGTAAACAAATGCATTAACCACTCATTCCAATAGGGGTCTGAAAAATGAGAATGAAAAATTCATAGTATCAAACACTAAAGACTTTACCTCAAGAATCCCATGTCCAAAACTGCTTTCTCTAAATGCACTCCACTCAGGTTGTTTGCTCCAACAAAAGTTGCCTTTGGCAGGACCAAAGGAAAAATTTGAGTGGCAAACCGGTCCAATTTCTGGTATGTTATCTACAGCTGAAGGACACTTTCCCGGGTCATCTGCATGATCAACATCTACTTTCTCAATATTTCCACCATCTCCAACAGTTATGTAAACAGGTCCACATGGATCCAATGTGTAATTGTAAACTCTATTCATCCGCTCATAAGCATGAACCTGCATGATGGACAACATGTGACACTGTTTCTCTAAACCATAGCAGAAAACTACACCCGAAGTAAGCCTTATTTAAGAAAACACCATTGCAGATAATTCTTTCTGAAGGATAAATTCAATTGAAAAAAACTTACTCCAAAAAGTATTGCACCTTCAACATTTTTGTTCCACAAAACGTAAGAAGCATCAAAACAAATAATACAGATCATAAGTTCTTAACAACAGGGACAAAGTTAAACAACTACCCCGTATGCATTTGGAACTAAATGTACATGGACAGGATGCAATTGTCAAAAGGATACATGCATCATTCTTCATTCATCAAAAAAGATTTCCAAATTGTTCATCTAAAATGACTGAACACATTTCAAACCTCATAAAGTGACAATCCTCTTAATTGATAGTGTTGCAAGCTATTACCCAATAAGAATCAAGACTAACACAACAACTCTGAGGCAAAATTATTTTGGATCAAGTATCGTATTCAGATTCCGCTACTTAAAACAGGAATTATCACAGAAGAATTTGATAATACAAGATCCACCTTGCTCTCTAACAGACTAGCAAATCCATCCGCTTAGGGGAAAACTTGGTTGCATAATGAGCTGATATCAGTAATGCCTATGAACTGAAGAACAACTCAAACAACTGTGTGCAAAAGTAGAGATATGCGATACTGCTAGAGAGAAGGTTTATAGAATGTTTATATCGTTGCATATTTTAACTGTAACTTCCTAAATAGATTTATATTTAAAAGAAAATAAAACATCCATAGATTTGGTTCTTCTACAGAAATGCTCTTGTTTCAGATTTTAGGCGGGTAAATAATGTATTTCTCACATTTATCTAACCCTATAATAAATTAACTACATAATTGAATTACAGAAAAAAGAAATTTATATAAAAAAGAAAAAGAGAAATCTTGGATATTTTGAACATCATATTAATAAATTGATATTCTAAAACTGATAACAACAAAATATAGTAATTTGAACTTACATGACCATTAAAAACAATGTCAACACCCCATTGATAGAGAAGTGCTTCCATTTCCAATCTCATACACTCAAATTCCTGATAGTGTGAAGCATAGCTGTTATACCAAGGAGGATGCCATGCGGCTACGAGCCAAGGGGTTACACTACGGTCTACACTTTGCAGATCTTGCTTCAGCCAGGCAAACTGTGCACCTACATTGAAGATCCAGTGAAACACATCAAGTTGCAATTATCTAAAATTATATGTAGCGATGGTTTCCAAAAGGTAAAATAAACTGTATCAGTTACCAGTATTATTGTAATCAACATATGCTCCCAACATGATAAAGTGTACACCTCCAGCATCAAAAGAATAGTAGAAGTTACTTTTAGAGCCACTTTCTTCAGCAGGAACTGCAAATCTTGTCAAGTATGATTTGAATGTGATGCCATCAACTTGAGGTTCAATCTCATGATTCCCTTCAATAACCATCATTGGAACTTTTGAGGTCAAAGGCTCCATAAACCTGATGTTTTAAAAACCAATGAGCAAATCATAACTAGAATTTTCCAACTAACAGATGCTTTGGATATTAACTATTTGTGAAAGAGATTCAAATATTTCACCCAATTATCTACCATATGTTCACGTTAGAAGTGATGATGCACGTTATTATTAACAATATTGCAAAATAGACAAATAAAAGTATCAATAGTGCAGTTTTGCACAGGCCCACATACTACCGAATGAAAGAAAAGACAGTATAATAACAAAGCAGAAGGAAGTTTTAGCTGAGATTGAATGCTATCATGCAATTATGAAAATATGGTCAATGTTTACTAGTGTCTGTGGAAGAGCAGAACATATTGATCGGGAATGGGATAGAAATAAAGTGATAATGAATATGGATATTAGGATTATTAGGTATATGACATAATATATCATGTAGTTATTGTAATTTTGGAATATTTTGCATTTTTGGATAATAAGGGTATTAAATTTTTATGTTTATGTACAATGCAGCAAACCAAATTTTAAGGGTACCAATAAGTGCTATGTTACAGAAAGCTATTTCATTTTCAAAACAGGAAAGAATAAATGTCTATCAAGCTAAAGCCGAAAAGTGAAATTGGTTAGGCTATTGTTTTGTTCGCCATACAATTAGTATGCTTCAGCTAAGACCAGATTATATCATTCTGCACAGGCATTAAAATATGTAGGTTACCTTCCCCACCCATCCCACCGGGGTTGATATGTCTCTCTGATAGGTGCATCCGGAAATGCACAAGAAAAACATGGAACTCCTTTTCCACCAGTCGTTAAATACTGATTTGCATATGTTAAATCTCCAACCATTAAAATCATTGAAGGATCATTGTAAATTAGGTGATCAATAGTTGTAGTAGAATTGCTTGTGAGGCCCAAATCTCCAATAACTGCTATTCGGCTCGGATAACTATTTCGACTAGGCCTTGGAAAAGTCTGAAAAGCATGCTCTTGGCTCATGGCTGGAATAGAACTATCCCCACATTTGTAATAATATCTGGTTCCTGGTTCAAGACCTACACCAAGAAAGAAATAATCTCTGAAAGTTTCACCAAACTGAATAACAAATTTGAGTCATTGCACTTGTTCACTTGATACCATTCCTTTTGCTTTGATACGTTGACTCAGAGTTCACTTTCTATGCATCATCATATGTATCTTAAAAAACGAGTACCATCAAGCATTTCATAATCTGATAATTTTACTTCAAATGTGCACTATAACAACATATGATTGGATATTGTTATTTCATGGAGGACATGGTTAGATGAAGGGCAATAAATGAAGAATATAAATGGTTCCAGATCAGGGAAGTTTGAAATTACAATGAACAAAATTATGCATATGCCATAACTCACTGGAATGCATAGCATACATAAACAAGCAAATTTGGAAGACCATACAAGCAGAACATCATAGTTAAAAGAATCTTATCAAAATAATTAATCTTTCACTAATTTATTGGAAGTAAATACTTCTATCCAATAATTCACTATTGCTTTACCAATCACGTCACAGGGCAGACATCAAATTTTGAGAAATAATGCATCCAACAACTTAAGATTACCAGCTGAGCAAATTATTTGCTCTGCATTTCAAATAATTTCACAGTCATGTACTCATATCGCCATTAGGATATTCAAAAATTTCAAAATAGGCAACACAGCAACTTTTTATAGATGTGCAGCCAGACAGTAGGTCCCCATCATCAGACATAAATTCTAAAATATCAACCAGTGGCATGTTCCTTATCACTCACATTAGTGATTGAAAAAAAAGCATTTTATTTTCAGACTACATAGTTTTGTTTGCTGACGAATCAACAGTTCAGTGAATCAGCGACCACTGCTTCCTTCTCAGTACCAAGCACTATCATCCAATTAAGAAAGAGCTTAAACAACAAACAAATTCAACGTACCTTTGAGTTTCACATGGTGAATAATACCAGAGGTGTAATTCCAGAGGCCTTCAAAGGGGTACAACTGGCTGTAAACAAGTGAAACGCCTTTCGTAACACTTGTGTACTTGCCACTCTCTTTCCCATACCACACCTCGCTTCTAACAGATGCAGGATCAAGTGGTGTCACATTGAGACCAATCTGTGCATCCCCTTAACCAAAACAAAACAACCCAGTATGAATGCGATTGTTTGATAATGTAAAACATTTTCTATGGATACCAATATCTTGTAGCAGTTAGTAGCTAATATTAAGCAACCTATTCTAATTTTATAAAAGTAAACATATAAAAAATCTAGTTCAAATTAGTGATTTATGAGTAAATAATAGCCACTACTCAGTGATTAATAAAGGGTATTGATACCCTTACAATTTACAAACTACTATCTAAGGATACTATAGAAACCTTCAAAAACTAAATCTTTTTGAGAATTATGAGTTGATGAGATAAAGTACCTGTGACCCAAGACACCCACATAGAAGTTGGTGAAGAAACTGCAAGTGCAATCTGCTCAGGGAAATTTGAAGTGACATTCTTTCTGAGCCTTGGATGAGTCATTGGCAAGTCATCACTGCCCCTTCTCAGTGATGAGTCGAACCGGCGAGTCACCGGGTCAAATGGGCCATCTAAGGTGGTGGGTATGCGAGTCTCACTCACTGCCACGTTGATGTTGTTGATCATGACCAGAACTATGGCCAGTGACATTGTAAAGGTGGTGGAGGTTTTCATTGTGTTGGATCCTATGATGACACAAAAATGAATGAGTGAACGAATGAAGTGTGTTTCGTTGTGTTGTGCTGTGTTGTGTTGTTTCTGAGGATGTTGAAGATGTTGCCAAGGTAAAGGTCCCTTTTCAAGTATATAAGATAACTACGTGTTAAACAAGTGGATCATGATGGTGTAATAAAGACTTGAATTTGAAGTAATTATATGTTAATGTTGGTTCAGATGTGAACATCGGCATCTCCGTGATGCATTGGAATATGCTGCTTCTTGTTTCTTCGACGTTTTTTCAGTTCATTCATTATATCGGAATTCAGAGTGTTTAATAAGAGTTTACCAAAAAAAGTGTTTAATCGGAATTCAGAGTAGAAGTGCAGATTGAAGATCCCGAGAAATGATTCTGGCTATTGTTATGCAGCATTGAATTAAGAAAAAAGTATTCTGTACATACTTACTATTAATATATTTTGATATCCTCTCTTTATCTTTTTCAACTTTCCTCTTGTTTTTTCATTTTTTTTTCTTTCACAATTCTTTTTTTAATTTTGTGAATAGACGTCTAATTAGATATATTTAAAAATATATATAAATAACACCTCCCTTAAATTAATCATGCAAGAATTGGAAGAATATAAAATTTACGTTTAGAGCACATAGAAATTCAAAAGTGGTTTTAGGAAAGAAATTATATATATTTCATTGTTTAGTAACTCAATTTAGTAAATCATTACTATTTTTAACTGATAGTTAATTAATTTAAATAATTTGATATTTATTTTTTGTAAACAAAATTTTGAATTCAACTCCAAATCAATTTGGTTAGGGTATAATAGGCTCCGTATAAAAGGAATTTAAATAATAAATTATAACTATCTTTTACTTTAATTATATTTTTAATATAATTAGTGTTAAATATTAAATAATCAATTATTACTTACTTAATTCAAGTGATTTAATCATTATTCTTCTTAATCAAATTTTTAAATTGGAATTTTATGAGCAATAAAAAAACTAGCACCAACAATTAAATAAAAATTGATGATCTAAACAAAAACAAATAAATAATATAAAATAAGAACTTTTTCTTATTATTACACCATCATATTAGAATTCTTCCACCACAAAGATGATGTGATTTTTTCAATCAGCTTCTTCTGGTTTAAGTTACACCACGCAGTAGATACACGTGGCAGATAGAGAGGACTTAGAAGGGATAAGTGAGAAAAGCGGATACCTTCTCGGTAAGGCAGTAATATCTGATATTCTAATTGCATTCATTAACCTGTTTTATGAAGGGACAGCGCTTATCGTTTAACTGTGAAAACGTAAAACGAAAACGAACGACCCTTTCTTTTTTTTTTCTTTTTTTGCCCCATTAAACTTGTACCTAGGCCTGGCACTAACGAGTTGAACCGAGGTCGGCTCTTCTCCAAAATTGAACCTCAAATTTGGCTAGGCCAGAGTTACCAATAGAACCATAGTAAAGCAAAGGAGAAAAATTTCCTCGACTCTTAAACAACATTCTCACCAGAAGCTGAATAAATCAACCTACCATAAAGAATTAAAGACGCTAAGATAATAAACATTAGTATTACGTGGGTTCTCTTCATGATCATAACTATATGAGCTACTTACAGGGAAGAAGACAAGCCTTTTCATAAAAGAAGAAAAGTGAAGTAGATTATTCACAATTTAGTCTCAGAAGAATAAGTAGATGAGACAGCCAAGCCTTGCACATCGTATGTGCGAACCAGTCTTTGCCTCTTGTCAGGTGAATCCAACCAACAAAACTCTAAATGGAAAGACTTTGACTCTGCTACACTTTTTGCTACATCACAGGGACACCCCATGTACATGCCTCCTGGCAATAGTATCATCTGGTAACCTCCATCAAATGTAACCAAGTTGTCTGATATTGTGCCAGTCCAATGCACGTTGGTGGTAATACCTTTCCCTTCAGATTCAGATGTTGAAGTAACATCCTGATAAACAGTAGCAGCATCAACAACATAAACCACAGGTATTAGGAAAGAGGTGTTAATTTTAAAAAATGTTCTTATTCACAAAATATGAAGGAAAAGGGAAAGTTCTTCTGTTGTGACAAATAAAAGAAATTACTTGTTTATAAAATATTACTCCAATCAAGCATATACCAATAGAGCTCAGCAGGGTAGAGTGGAGGGAAAATAAAGCCCCACAAAATCATTAATGAAGAGGTACTATGTCCTACGTAGTAGAACGCGGCGAAAGAGAGAAAAATTTAATAGAAGAACTCCAAACAAGTAAAACATGTGAATTGTGAAACTCTAGTTAAACCAGATGCATAAACAATGCATTATGCCATTAAAATTTTGATTTTTTGACAAGCTAACAGCATAAATCAATACTTTTTGAATTCTGTTATGCTACAATTTTTCTATACCTATGCAGCACACGCTATTAAGATGCAAAATACCTGAATAAGTTGGCCATTGTCAACTATCTCATGTAACACAACCATATCAGCTTCAGCAATTGTAGAACCATACACACCACTTCGTTTTGTAATGGAATGACCTTTCCATTTACCAAGAAATGGAGTAATCCTATTCCTCACGTCCTGCAATGAATTCAAAGGGGATTTAAAAAACATCTAAGAAACAACAACCGCAAGATATTGTCCTGCTGCTGTAAAATATTGGTAGAAATTTCAAATGAAAAGCTCTTTTGTAAATAAATATGCACTAGCTTGTGTGTACGGGTAGGCAAATCTACAGGATAAATAGAAAAAATAAAAATAAAAATAAAAGCAAAAAAAATAAAACCTGCACATACTCAGCAAGCTCACCATAGTACTGTCAAGTAGAGGAGGAGACCCGTCACTTCTTTCCTCTAGGAAGACGATAAGCATATCTATAGTGCCTTTTGGATCCAAAATGTGAAAGGCTCTTGCTCGCATATCTCTCTGTAGAGAATACAGGCAATTCTCGCATACAACAGAAGGTCGGCGAGAGGGAAGCTTGAGATTTCTGCAACATAATTGTAAACAAAGTCCAATGAAGGTATCAAATATAATATGCATGTATGTGTGTGCATATTTTAGATGTTCATAGAGATATGCCAAACCACTAAACAATAAACCCCTTAAGAGCTTTCTTATTAAAATAGGAAAAGAAAAACTGGAAAACCAAGGAAAACTTTAGGAGAAACCGTTAAGAAAGATCTTACTGTAAATGGTTTTACTAAAATCTCAAATTTTAGATAGAGCCCAATTGCATTGATTAATCCATATGACAAGCCCACCTAGTAGAATAAGACTTGGTTGTTGTTGTTGCTGTTATAAGATGTTCCAGATTAATCAATATGACAGTCAATCTAAAGGTTTCCAATAAACAGTTGAGAAATAAATTATCTATAAAATTAAGGAAACAGGGTTTTGTAAAATTTCATTCTATACTTAGCCTGTATGACCATATGATATATTAGCATCAAGTCATATTATACACTAGCTTGAAGAATTCAGTTGAGTATTACACTTTGCCATTATTGTAGGTTAGGTTTTTCTTTCCTAATGGGGAATGCTTTGTGATCACCCATAAAGGTTACTTTTTTCTGCTGGGATTGCTTATACATATATCCATATTGTAAATAACATTTCAATGAAAAATCCGCAAATATTCTTTACCATGTTACAAGGAAGTAAAGGATCCACTTCATCAAATTGAAAATAAATATCACCAAGAGCAGTAAATACAGATGGACATCTGAAAGTAGATGTTAAATAATTTGTTTCTCTCTTTGTGGATTGGCTTTCGCAAATGCTATTTCTCAATTACTTACTAAGAGCATAGCGTAAGATCTACCCCCCGCCAAACTCCTCACATTACCACTTAAACTAGGGGCTTTTCTACTTATTTGCTATGGCACTGCAGTTTGCATCAAGTATTAGTCAAAATCATGCAGAAGTTGATGATATCACGCATGCTATTAAAATACTCAGATAAACTATACTTAGGAAGTTGTCTCTAACTAATGGCTATACTAGCATTTAATGCATGTCCTGTCCCCATCTCCACCCTACTGCAACCTTGATTTCCCTTTGCTAATGTGTAATGATGTCGTCAACAGTACACCAATATAACTATATAGAAATCTATTAAGCATGCCGGTTGATCTCTTCTAGGGAAAGAAGCACTTACTTAGGTGATTGTTCTCCAGTGTCGTCTTCTCCAAGAACCCCTTGCCTTAATACTGTTTCCAACATGCCAGCCGTTTGGTACCGCAGAGCAAACGCTCTCTCAGATGGGAAAAAGCCTAGCTGCAAACTAATCGTAATGGATATTTTAAAGAAGCAATGGGATCATGGCGAAAGGATAAAAAAAAAGAAAAAGATGATGATTTACACTACAATGTTTCAGCATTATAAGAAAATCTCACTTGTTGATATTTGTCAACAGTAAACATATTGGTTTCCTTAATTTTGTACTCTGCCCATTCTGTCTCATCATCATCATCTCCAGAAATTGAAGTACTTGATGACCGCTGTTTAATATACAGCCTGCAAGGAGCAATATAACTAAATCATTTAGCAACAGGTATACAATTTACCATTTTTCATTCGATTTGAAAACTACAGCCAAGTAAGATCTTATGCTAAAACCTGGCTTTGAAAGACCTTATTAGCATGTCATTTAACCCTTCACTGATGATCAGCAAATATTTCTCATGTTCTAATGATTTAACAAAATGGGATTATAGTTTAGCAAACCAACACAGACTCAGTCCATTCTCCTTATGAAGCATCGTATCATCTCAAATAATTTTAAATTTAAGGAACTAGCAAAATCCTTCTAGACCTAGTTGTGCTTCAATTTCCCTTGATTTCTACAAAAGTAAAAAAAAAAAAAAAAAAAAAAAGGTATCAAAAGAGAAGCTTGCTAACGTTTGAATGAGGCTCATGAGTTCATCTTCCCCATAAGAGCTGGCAGAAAGCTTGGTAGTCACTTGTTGCAACAAATTCCCACTAGAATCAAATTGCTACAAAAGAAAGAGAAAAAAAAAAGGGGGTGATTCAACAAAGTTAGCGAATGCACAAAAAGTTTATATCTTCAACCTATAACTTCATATACTAGTAGATTATAAAATAAATAAAAAATAACTAATATTTCTTTTTTTTTTTTTTTTTTTTTGGGGGGGAGGGGGGGATGCTGGAAATGAAGAATAGTTACATAGAAAGAGCCGTTCCACTTTCCCATGTTAAGGTCGATGAAGCGACGGAGATTGTCAACGCTCATTGCAGCATCTTCGACTATTGGGGAGGATGAGGAGCTGGAGGCTCTGGCTCTGAAGACGAACTTTGGGTTTGGGTTAACTGAAAAGGGTCGAATGGTGTTAAAGTTGAGGAGTTTGGGAAGTGAAGGAAGTGAAACTGTGCAGTGAATGGAAGCCATTGAAATGTTGGAGAACAGGGTTCGTTGTGAAGCGGCAATTTGAACCAGCTTGTCACACACGCTTTTACAAATAATATCTTATCTTTTGATATCCGTCCGTCTGTACCATACGACGCCACCGTTGGCCCAATTTTTCCGTAAGAAGGATTTTTTTCCGCCCCCTTCGTGCCCCCAAACTACAATAACAGTTCTTTTCTTTGATAATCTACGATAACGGTTCTTGACTTTAGTCGCATCGCTTTATTATAGTCAAAAAATTCTTCCAACGTTTACTTTATGAAAATATTTTCTATTTATTTTTTTAAACAAATTTTTATTTTTAGATTTTCAAAATCAAAAAATACGTTTGATTTATAAAATTAGATTCTAATTCCAAAAAATAAAAATAATAAAAATATATTTAATTTATCTATTTTCAAAATCAAATTTAAAATAATAAAGTTATATTTATTATTAAATAATAAAAATTATATATATTTGATTTACATATTTTATTTATCTACTAAAAGTATTTATTAAAATAACAAATAATTCTATAAAATATTAAAATTAAAAATAAGCTAAATTACTCATTTTTAAATTACTTTATTATTATTATTAATTATTATATTTTAATTTCTACATAGATAAATATTTAAACATTATTATTATGTTATAATTATGAACAGTGAAAATGAATGATTCAACAGAAAGTTTTGGTCACCTATGTTAGTGATTATAACATATAATTCATTTAAACACATGTGCATCAACCAGACAATATGGTGGTGTTGTAAGTTGCTGTAGGCGATTGGACAGGATTCAATTGGACAAGAGGAAAAAAAAATACAAGATCGGTACCCGCGAATGCGGGATGCTTTGGTGGAGAGGATGGCATGTTCTTCTAATTACTAGTATGCCACTGTATTTTCAATTGAAAATGTTTCCAATACATATATAAGAAAACACTGAAAACGTGAAAATGACATTTTTAAATTTGTGAACATTTGTGAAAACATTTCCAACAAAATTAAACCAAACATATTTTTGTGTCTGTTTCCTATTTTTATTAAAAATGAAAACAAGAAACATACAAACCAAACACCCCCTTAGTTTTTTTATGGTTCAATTAATCTATAAATCCTTATAGTGTAGCCTATTTTTTGTATTGAATAGAGTTTTGTAATTAAGTTCTTGGAATAATTTGTATTATAAAAATATGTAAATTTTTATATAATTTAATAGATCTTTACTCAATTGTTATAAGCTCAACATAAAATTTTATTCAAACTAATAAAAAATTTTGTAAGTCTAAGTTGCTTTAGAGACTCAATCATAACATTTTATTCAATAGCACTTGAGCATCGAAATGCTATTTTTGACACGTCATCTTTGCCTATGTAAATTTGGTTATAGCAGGAGTAAACATCTATAAAACTTAATATTTCGTGCCCTATTACTGAATCAATTAACATGCCAGCAATTGGTATGAGATATTGATCTTTTGGAATGGCATTATTCAAACCTCTAAAATAAATACACGTTCTCAATTTAACATTTTTTTTTCATGGCAAGCAAAATATTAAAAATCCATTTGACATATCTGGTAGTCTTGATAAATTTGTGATAACCCCCCATAGTGAGTTATTTTTATTTTATTTTATTTAGATTTAGACTTTAGTTACTTAAATTTATTTAGCATTTTATTTATTTTTAGTTGGTTATTTTTATTTAGGTTCTTTTCTATTTTGTTTGTCATTTTCTCATATTTTAGATAGTTACTTATGTTTTTATTGTGTTTCAATTTGGTACAAGCACTTAAGTTGGAAAGACGAGACAAAATTTGGAGTTATAAAAGAGCCTATCTTGCATGAATTTAGGACCCTTTGGTATTAGAACTTCAATATCTAGCCCTCTAGAACTTGGATTAGGATAATTCAAGATTCTTTGAAAAAAAGAGAAGATCTCTAACTTTCTTGATGGAACTTTTTTCCAATTTTCAAGTCATCTAGAAGAAAAAGTCGAAGCAAAATTGAAGATTCATCTTGTCTCTGATGCTGTCAAGTCTGACCTTTTATCACTTTTTTGCCAATATCTTATGCTATAGAGATCCAAATAAGGTGGTTCCAAAGCCACTAGAAAGCTAACTTGAAGATCTAGAACTTTCATGAGAGAGCTGGAGCCAATTTAGAGCACTGGGGCTTAAAGTCGGCTTGGAATTGGGCAAAAGAGGCAAATATGCATAATTGCTGTTAGACAATCGCACTCCAGCATGATTTGTCGTGTGCCAATATGAGTTGGAATAGAATGGGTGGATTTTTAGTGAAGTAAGTCTAGCTTTAGTGTAACGCTTGTGCTCTAATGCAATTTGATGTGAATCAGGAAAGTTTCTGCATGACTTGCATTTGAAGCTAAAGACTTTTGGGGTTATAAATTAAATGCATTATTCTGGACCTTTTGACACTCTTAACACTAGAGGCAACCCTAAAAGAGTGGCTTGGAGATTCAAGAAGCTTTCCAAGAGTTGAAGACTCCCTTTAACCTCAAGACATTAGAATCCTTATTTTCTTCTTCTTTGGTTTTATCATGGCTATCTTTGTTTATGCTTCTTTTTCTACTTTTTTTGCTGTTTGTGATTCCATCATGAACTAAACTCTTTTGCTAGGACATTGATAAATTCAACTATGTGATAATATTATTTACAGATTGATTTTATTTATATTTTTGTCTTAATGATTAAGTGTTTATAATTGTTCTTAATGCTTTTAGGTGATTGGGCATCATTCAATTGATTTGTTGGTTGGTAATAACTAGAGACAGGGTTTGTAAACATAGCTTTTAATCATAAACACCATGAGTTAAGCGAAAACTAGAGATAGGCGAACATGACTCATGTGGTCATGTTAGGAATCTATAGAGTTTCAACTTTTTCTTAAATTAATTTGTAGCCAAGAGATTAGACAATTAATTTATGATAAAAAGAATTACATGACCTTGAGAAAGGATTGAAATTAATTTAGAAAATCCGACCATTAATGAGTTAAGATAAACAAAAAAAAACTAGATAATTAAGATCCATGGTAATTGAATCCATAGTTAGGTGAGTCAATTAGCCCTAATGTCCATGCCAGTGTACTTGTGTCATCATTAAAGTGCTATTTTATTTTCCTATCCTTACTTGATTTTTAGTTTTCTTTAGTCATTCAATTCATTTGGTCCAAATAGTCACTCCTGCTAATTACTTGGTACTTGATTTGTCCTTGTGGGACAATACTTTTTTCATTACTTAGTTACTTGTACGACCCGATATACTTACTAGATCTGTATCAATTTGGCTTTCAACAAGCTTTCAATTTCTTCTTTAATCCTAAGTACTACCTCTAGTGCAAATAATCTTGGAGGTTGTTTCATAGGTTACACTTGGGCTGTTAGTGGCTATCTATGCATGACCAAATCTCTGCTCAAACCCAATATTTCATCATATTTATGCCTTAATGAAACAACATCCAACTTCTTGGAGAATCTTAAACAAGCAAAGGTAAAATAAGCATAGATCAATGCTAAATGTTTCCTGAGAAAAGAATCAACTAGAGGAGTTGGCTGTTGAGATTGTTGAGTTAGAGCTAAAATTAAAGATTGCAGTGGAAAAGCATGATGAACTTTAGTTGGCAATAAAGAAGGGTAAAGCTAAAAAGAATTAACAAGATTTTAGAAGATGCATTAATGTGGTTGTTAAAGTGCAAACAAGTTACGAAAAATATGAGAAGTTTTGAACCTACTTATAGGAAGGCTTAGAACTCTAAGAAAAAACTTGAAGGATGATTGGCTACCCTAAAGGAAGCCTTTGCTACCAACAAGCCTTCAAAACTTAGTTTGACATTTGTTCATTGCTTCTTGTAGTTTATTTTGTATTAAAATATAGGATTTTGCCATTGGTTAAAGATCAAAGAGTGTGAAGTTTTTTATTAGAATGTAACATTTTTAAGTTTCCAATGTATTGACTTTTCTACACTTAACTTCTTAACCTGGACACTGGTTGACAAAATCTTGAAATAAATTAAACCAAAAGCATTGCCAAAAAAAACTTTATCAACTCAAAAGATTTGTTGATTGACTTTTGATGTGCCAAAGCAAATAGGGACTTAAGGAAAAGCATTAGGTGCACATGAGAACATGGAGAGGCTAACGAGATGGCTTTGGAGCAAGTAGCTAATAGCGGTAGAGTAATGTTAAAATAAAATATTAAAAAATATTTTAATATTTTTTACTTTTATTTTTTATTTTATCATGTTCTTGCTTATGCGTGCCTATATGACTATTGTCTATTTGCTTGTTATACAATAATCACTTTAATAATTAGGAATTGGAACAAGGATATATTGTGAAACAAGTATGCTATAGTAGTGGATAATAGGAAAAGGAAAAGCTAATGTCTAAATCTCATGTTGGAACATCTTAGACTTGAATCAGCATTGGCAGAAGTACAATTAAATCCCAATATATTTATAAGTTTAATAGTGAAATACCAACCTTTACAAGATTCCATATAGGGGTGTGCACAGGTTGGGTTGGGTCAGGTTTAGGAGAAAAAAAAGACCCAACCCGAGACCTAACCCAATCAATTGAGATTGGGTTGGGTTGGGTTGGGTTAGTTTTTGAGAATTTTGGCATATAATTCGAACCAACACATCCCCAATCTCACATGAGTTATATTGGGTCGAGTTATCGGGTTACTATACTTGAAAAGAAAACCAGCTTGACACAATCAGTAATCAGTGAATCAATTTTCTTATTCGAGCATGATCATCAACATAATCAGTAAATTAGAGGAGAAAAGCCTAGGATCAAAACATAAGTGGCCTGCTCTTCTTCTTTCCACTTTTCCAACAGAACAAATGCTATCATGTTACAAATACGAGGAACCAAATAAAAGGAAGAATTCTACAGTGAAAATCAAAGAGAAGAGTGATTGAATCAGAGGTTCTTGTGGTTGAATAGGCCTTCTTCGTGGCAGCGACCTTTATCACTACAGCAATGGTGGAGAGGCACGATGCAATTTTTGGACATGGCATTCGCTAATGTCAACATAGACACGACGTCATCTTCACTGCCACTCTTCAATGTGTGATGTGCTCGAGCTTGAACTAGAGGACGTCAATGGAGAACCCTGATGTCGACACGAATGATGTCCTTAAGAGCAGAAGTAAGGTCAAAGAGAGTGAGGTAAGGGAAACAGAAAGGAAGAGGAAGGAAATAGTGGGAAAAGGGGCAAGGACAGTCGTCAATTGGCAGCTATACGGTGACGGCAGTGGCGACAAATAGAAGGGAGGTAGAGATATGAATGATGAAGGTAGAAAGATGAATCTTACTTGGAGGTGGGGCGGCTAGGGTTTCTTTATGTGTGGGTAAGTCAAAAAGTGAGAGAGAAGTGTGATTTTTAATTAATGAAATTTAAAAAAAAAAAAGAAAAGGGGGTTTGGGTCTAGGGGTCGAGTAACAGGTTTTATTTTCATACCTGATACCTGACTCGAACAATAAACGGGTCAATAAATTTCTACCCAAACATATCGGATTACCCGATCCAATCCGAATTTTTGTGTTTGGGTCGAGTTGGGTTGTTTGAGTTTGCAAGTCTACCTAAACCCATGAATATCCCTAATTCCATAGACGATTCATATCATGGGATGTCCTTGGCGATATCTACTTTTCATTTTTGGTAGATGGAAATGCCTACTTCTTTTTTATTTGTTAAAAGAGCACTGAATAATTTGTTGTGCCTCATTAAACATCAACAATTGCATCACTAAAGGCCATGTTAGTCCTGGTGTCTAATTAATTAAGCCATAAATTTTCTTAATTCATCTACTATTAATTGAGTACCTATGTGTATATGTTGGGGATTTCCAGCGGAATAAGTCCTACGAACACTTTCATAAGAATCTAAAAACTAAATATAAATACAAAATATCAAGATAATAAAATTAATAAGATGACAGTGAATACAGAGACACAAAAATTTGTATAGTTTGGCAAATCCCATATCTATATCCACCCTAAAGGATAAACACGTTCACTATGATAAGAAAAATCATACTAGGATTTTACTTTATTCCCATACCCAAAACCCATTGTACACCTTATCTCATAACCCAAAGTATACTTCTTGTACTTGTTCTCTCTCTATTACACACCTACGCCATTGGTTTGTTTATAACCAAGGATCCTTAACCTCGAAGACTCCTTATTCCATATTCTAATAGATTTCTCATATTCTAATAGATTTTTCATATCCTAACATATTTTCTTTTACAAAATCTTTGGGATTATACCATATCCTTAATTCAAATACTCCTAAATCTAAGGATATACATCTTAAGGATATGCATAAATGAAATCAATTGTAATACACATGACCAACTTTCCTAACAAATCTCCACCCTGAAAAATAATATCCGGCTACCTTGGAAATTGTTAATAGCTCCACCTTGATCAAAGCCACCTCATCACGTGCAAACTTTGATGAACACCACGAAGAACCTTTATTTTTAAATACCACAAACAAGTGCCATCAGCCTTAGCACATACCAACTATACACACCTCAATTAACCATATAACATGGCTCCACCTGATTCGAAACCTCGACCAATGAATATGTATAGCCCTGCAATTAATCATTACCTTCATTTTCTCCAACTTCCATTCCTTTCCTTTAAAGGCTTTTGACTAAACCCTGTTGAACTAGGATGTCCTTCATCTTTCTTTGCCATAAAGTGAAGCTTCTTTTTCCATTAAGTTTGCTAAGATTTGATTTATGCTAGACATGTTGGACTATATCAAGCTTAGATGAGCTATAATACTAGTTGATAGGGACATGCAACATAATAGGTCCCACAAATACTTTCATATGAATCTAATAAATCAAATATAAAAACAAAATATCAAGGGAATGAAATTAACAAGATGACAATGAGTGCAAAGACATAAGAACCTATGTGGTTTGGCAAAACTATGAAAAGAAAAATAGTACAAAAATTTCACTTTGTTTTAATACCCAAAGCCCCTTATACGCCCTCTCTCATAACCTAAAGTATCTTTCTTTCACTTATTCTCTCTCTATCTCTCTATCATACACCTTGGCCATTGATTTTATTTATAATCAACGACCCTTAGTCTCTAAGAGTCTTCATTCCATATCCTAAGAGATTTCCCATATCCTAACAGATTTTCAATATCCTAATTTCTTTTTTCAAAAATATCTTTAAGATTATGCCATATTCTTAATTCAAATATTCCTAAATCTAACGATACATATCTTAAGGATATACATAAATAAAATCAATCGCAATCCTATCAACAAATACACATGAGCAAATTTTCTAACAAATCTTCACCTTGGCAAATGTCCTACCACCTTGAAAATTGTTAATAGCTCCACCTTGGTTAAAGTTGCCTAGTCACATGAAAACCTTCATGAACACCATAAAGAACCCTTATTTGTAAATACCACAAATGGGTATGATTAGCCTTAGCAGTACAAACTACACAAAACCCAAATCAACCATATAACATGGCTCCATCTGATTCAAAACCTCAGTCAATGGACATGTGTAACCCCACAATTCATCATCACATTGATGTTCTCCAACTTTCCATCCTTTCCTTTTGAGATCTTTTACCAAACCCTGTTGAACCAGGATATTGTTTACCCATCTTTTCCATAAAGTAAAGCTTCACTTTCTATCAAATTCGCTAAGATTTGACCTTATGCAAGGCATATTTGTTGGACTGTACCTAGCTTAGATGAGCTCTGATACCAATTATTGGGGATGAGTAGCAAGATAGGTCCCATAAACACTCTCACATGAATTCAATAAACTAAATATAAATACAAAATATCAAAAGAATGAAATTCACCAAATAACAATGAGTGCAAAGATACAAGAACCTATGTGGTTTAGCAAATCTCATGCCTATATCCATCCAGAGGATAAACGCTTTCACTATGAGAAGAAAAACAATACAAGAATTTCACTTTGTTCCTAGATTCAAGCCCCTTTTACACCTTCTCTTATAACCCAAAGTATCTATCACGACTTATCCTGGGCTGTGATTGGCGCATAGGGACAAGTCCCCTAGCAAGCCTTCCATCACGCAATTTTTCACAAAAATTGGACAGAGTTCCCTTTGTATTTAGGATAATTCCTAAATACAAGTCCTCATCCTGCACATTCAAAGAATCACACTTATCCATCGGGATCCAGGCATTCTCAGAATACACCCCTTAACATGCAACATAATAAATTTTTAGAATATATCCAATCCTATATAGACACAAGCATATATCATTTCAAACCATTTAATCCAAGTACAAATTTTTCCTTCCTTTAGAAACTTAATCATTCTAATATATATAATCACTACGTAATCATATAGATAATCCAGCAAGTGTCACCTGCCTTTATACCATGGAACTACACTACTCTAGGGATACAACAACAAAACTTAAAATTCCAAATGCCCTTGATCACGAGGGCTCACCGAAGAAGCAGAACCGGCTACAAGGAACAGGGAAATTGAATCCTAAAATGGTACTTGTATCTGAAAAGAAAGGAAGAATAACGAGTGAGTTTTACAACTCAGTGAGAGATAAGCTATCCCTAACCCACATGAGATAATGTACAAACTTTTAAATATACAACTAAATCATATAGATAAAAAAAAAGTCAAATAGAAATCTTAGTTCGTATTATCATTTAATTTTCTAAAACTCATGGGAAACTATCTATTCTAGGATAATCCGTCAGGAATCACACTTAGGTGGCCTTTTCTTCGTGTGATTCTCATATTCCGTCATGCACCATATTGTGTGTGGCTATGTAATAAGACTTCAAGGTGCACTAAGGCTAATGTATATTGTCGTTAGCATACAAATCCTGTCCTAGACTTTCCCAAGTCTTTCCTTTTTCCATCACTCAAACATGTCCTCATGCCAAATACTCAATGCCTTTTACACATAACCATTCATTTCTTCTCATTCAAGAGCAATCTTCATGGTCTCATCATACATAAAACTTAAATCATACCATAAAGAAAAACAAAAGCTCTAACATTATCATGCTTCGAAAAATTTATAACATTTCATAGCTGTCTAATATAGATATTCAAACGATTAGTAAGGTTCACAAAAAATTCCTTCATTATCTCATGTGAAAATTTTGAATATAAACAGGCTATCGAGATATAAATCATAATTTCGTGATATATCGAATCGTTTGTATACATATTAAATAAATATACCAGAAAATAAGTTAGGGATAAACTATCTACTTACAAACTTAACCCTAATAGCAAAATCTTTAAGCCCATGGGACACGAAGCTAAGAACCAGACTTCCAGTAGAATCTATTACCACAATTATGATAATTTAACATAATATTAGTTATTAAGACCAAGAATTAACCTAAATTACTCTCAGATAACAAAATTCCCAATTCTTCTAACCTAGGGTTCTCCAGCAATTTACTATTGGAGAAATAATCTAGAATTCATAGGAAAGGAAGAGGAAAGGAATTTAAAGATTACCTTTGGAAAAGAAAAGGAAAGAAGGAAGAAAGTTTAGGGGTAGAGAGAGAGAAACTCGCAAAAAATGAAAGGGAGACGCGTCCATGACCTTATATAGCCCTGTGGTAATCGATTACAACAGGAAAAAACTTAGCATGAAGGTGTACAGAGAGACTTGTAATCAATTATAGACCCTGTGTAATCGATTACTAGTTTCAAAAACTTAGTTTTCTGTTTCTGCAATCCCTTCCCAAGTCCAGGATATTGCATATATTTATTTTGTCCTCTTTAATTTTATTCTTCATTAACTTTAAAAAAATAAATGTAAATATGGGAATACCCCCCATTTGGATTCAATAAAAATATCTAAAAATTCAAAATCCTTAAGAATCAGAATCCAACTTTTGGGTTTTGGTACAATTTTTCAAAAACTTGCGTTTTAATAAATTCTTACTTTAAAAACAAAGAGGTTCCTCATTCTCTAAAATTCATTTAAAATCTCTCTTCAACTTATTGATGTCCGGAGAACCATTACTAGGACTTTTAATCTTAAAAAAATGCCTGAATCTTATAGTTGTAACATCCACCATGAGTTCCGAGTTCTGACTTCACCTTCAAGTTTCCATTATTTCCGACTTCTGACTTCACCTTCGAATTTCACATTTTTTTGACTTTCGACTTAACCTTCAAGGTCCAAACAAAATGGAGTGATTCCCGATATCCGACTTTGTTTCCAAGTTACACGATTTTCCGATATCCGACCTTATTTCCATGTTTCAAATACAATGGGCATGATAGAGACTGATTTCCGATATCCTACTTCATGTTGCAAAATAAAGTGTATATGTTTCCGATCTTTGAGTTGATAGTTTAACAGAATGGTCACAAGCACCGACCTCCGGGTTGAATGTAACGAGTTCTGACCTTAGAGTTGAACTCAATTAGAATGGACATGAGTTTAGATCTTTGAGTTGATCTCTAAGTTCAATCAAAATTTATACGAGTTCCGATTTCCTACTTTATTCCCAAGCTTCAAATAAAACGGACAGGATTTCCAATCTCCGAATTCATTTCCAGGTCTCAAATAAGGTGGGCATGAGTTACGACATACGACTTCCACTCCAAGTTCAAATAAAATGGTCGCGGGCTCTGACTTTACACAGAAGGCGACGTGGAGAATAATTTAGCCACAAAAGAGGGTGAAATGGCTAAACTTCACTCACAAAATTTCAACCAATCAACACTCACAATTCTAACTACCCTCGTCTATTTAAGTCAGATTTTCCTTCTCACTTCTTGCTGACTTGCGCCTCCCTCTCTCCCTTATTCCAGCCTTCTTCTTCTCTTTCCCTCTCAACCTACTCCATCAAAACACTCAAATTCAGCAAGATCACACCTAAAGGAGGTAGGATTTAATTTCTATCCTTAATGTTTCTAAACTGTGGCTGTATGATGCTGTATGAAATTTCACTTTTCTTCATATATTTGATGATATATTGGATGTATATGATGGATTATGGTTGGATTAATATGAAATCTTGAGTTGGAATTAAAGTTAGAGAAAGAATACTAGGTGAAGTGGAGGATTGGGATGCTGTCTAAGTGAGAAGCCCCACGGCAGTCCATACGGCGGAGTGTATGGCTCCGCCTACAGCCGGTTAAATCTGATGAAACTATTTTTATATGATACTAGACATTCAGGGCTTTCCATACATATATAATATAAGGCCATTGGATTAGTATTGAGAGAGATATGAATTTTTGAAGTTTGACCTAGGAATCAAGGCTTTCATCTGGGCAGTATGAGTTGAGAAGGGTGTTACTCATCCTACACAACTCCAAATTAAGTGAAACGAACTTTGCTAGAAAGCTTACACATAGGGGAACATTTTATAATGAAATTTCGAGTTTGTTACGATCCCATTTGTTCCCAGTGGTTCGAAGAAGTTGCCCTATGTCTAAACCGGGCCAAAAAAAGATAGTTTCGGAGGTCAAATTTCGGGTCTTATAACTCGAGCTCTACTAAATCAAATAAAATGGAACTTATTGAAAATGAAAGTTTATCCCGTTAGCTTTAATATGATATCCATTTCATATGATTTGGACTAGTTTTCGATTTTTAGTGGATTTTTGCTCTTAGGAGTGTAATTCTGGCTAGCCACAGGGCAGGCCGAGATAAAACTTAAATAACTTGAGCTATATTTATTAGAATTAGATAGGACCAAAGAGGTTAGAAATAGACACATAACATTTCAACATATTCAAAATTTAGGTCCAAATGAGTTAAAATGAATTTAAGGCTTAATTTCCAAAAATGGGCAGAGTTGAAGCATATGAGCAGGATTCCCAAAGTTAAAGGATTTGGCACCTTAATTCACATATGAGTTCAAGTAAAGCCTAAGCGTTGCAATTTCCATGTTGGTGCTTAAAAGATTAATGTATTGTATTTGATCTCTTACTATGACTGACTGTCGGCTAAAATTGGCACTATTTATGGGGAAGCAGACTCAATCCGTTACGCTGCCGAATTTTCGGCAGAAGTATATGCAACTATGAATGTTTATTTTACGAGAAATTTATGCTATGAATAGTTTATGATGACATGATCATGAATCATTCTTATAAGCATATGCATATTTGCATATGAATAAAGGAAGCTATGAGTATTTATGTGTTGTGAATATTTATGATATGAATATGAAATTCTAGACGCAAGGATATATGAAAGTAAATGATGATGCATATGCATGAGTACACTTAACATGTTTATGCATGATTATGCATGAGAATGAAATGATATGAATATATTAAATGTGGATCCCTTCACCTGGAGGCAGTTATGAGATCCTTCCTTGTGAAGGCAATTAAATAAGATAAAATTAGATCCCTTCACTTAGAGGCAGTTGCACATTGGGTCCCTTCTTGTAAAGACAGCTAAAACTTTTGGGTCCCTCTATGTTGGAGGCAGAAGACCAACTGAGTCCCTCCGACCTAGAAGCATGTAGGTCCCCTTGTGGATTAGTATTGTGTGATGATGGTCATGAGCTGAGCTCATTCCTAGATCAGACTATCCAAGGGCAGTAAAGACTAAAGATTAAAATATATACAAACACCCCACTTACATGAGGCATGGCGTCAACCCAGCTAGTGTGAGTATAGGGGATAGGGCTTACATGAGACATGGCATGACCCAGCTAATGTAAGTACCATAAGAAAGGGAGCAAAGAAAGTTAAAGGAAATCACCAGTGCATTTGCATGAATTCAAATATGAGTATTTACATAATTATATCCCATGTTTTGTTAATGTTGAAATTGCTCTATCTATTTATGCTATGATGAGTCCATATTCCTAAAGAACGTGTCATGCTCTGATGGGGTATGACATGACGATCATACTCTGGAATGTGGCATGATGATCCCACAGCTTAAGGAATGTGACATGGCAATCACATTTCGATGGAGTATGACATGGCGATCATACTATGGGACATGGCAGGAAGAACATATTCCTAAGGAGTGTGACATGGTGATCACACCTTGATAGAGTATGACATGGCGATCGTACTCTGGAATATGTGTAACAAGTAAAGGAAGATAAAGGAAGAAAAGAAAATTGTGTATCTGCATAAATTCAAGTACAAGTAAAGACGTGTACAGATTTTATGTGTTGGTGCTATTGTATTTTAATACATTTTAATTATTATTCATAGTATAATTCATGACTTGACTTTATATTGGCTCACCAAAATGACAAGTGTATGAATAAAATGAACTTTGCTTCGGATAGTATATTTTCGAACTATAAAATTGAATAGTTTGTATAACATGTTCACCTTTTTCATAATAAACCGAAGCAACTAGAGATGATAACGATGATACTATGTATAATATTGAAAGAATCCTACTGAGAATTTAAGATTCTCACTCCCATTTCCGTGTTATCTCCAGATAGCTTGAAAGTTCCGAAGACAGTTGAAGTTGCTGTCAGAAGAGGTCCGCTCAGGTAATAGTAACAAGTCTTGAGTATGGTACTATGACTTAAGCATAGTACTGTATTTCGGGAGGATGTTACAATAGTCCTCTAAGGATGCATAAGGTTCAGACTTAGAATTTTCAAGATTCGATATTGACAAATAATAGGAATCTCACGTTGGGGTATTACAGTCTCCTTTTTTCACTTGTTCTCTCTTTATTCTTGTGTCTCTATCACATACATAGGCCATTGATTTTATTTATAACCAAGGGTCCTTAGCCTCTAAGACTCCTTATTTCATAACTAAACAAATTTTCCATGTCTTAATAGATTTTTTTTTTATATCCTAATAGACTTTTCTTTTACAAAATCCATAGGATTATACTATATCTTTAATTTAAATATTGCTAAATCTAAGGATATACATAAATAAAATCAATTGCAATCCTACTAAGATATACGCATGAGCCAACTTTCCTAACAATATAATGTTGTTTTATACTTTGTAATTAGATGGTTTATTGCAATGAGCAAAGTTCATTAGCAGCCCAAAAGAATGTAAATGCATGCAACTATTTTGTTGTTCAAATCATTATATCTGCTAGTGTGTGATCTGTGATCTCTTTTTCGTGGTTGCTTGGGAAGTAAAAGGAGCATCACCACAATTAAGAATTTGAGAAATAATTTATATGAAAATGGAGTCTAAGGTTCAACTATACATAATTTTTAGTGACTTAAATAAGAGTAAAGGCTCAAATTGGTCCTTGAACGAATTTTGAGACATCAATCTAGTTTTCAAAAGATTTGTGACATCAACTTACTCCTTGAAAAATTAATTTTCATTTCACATTAGTCCAAACATTAGCCTCTATGAGGAAAGCATTAAGTAATGTTTGATATGTCACGTTATTTGATGATATGCCATGTCATATATTGAGATGAACCTTATATTAGTCATCAAAAGAGTTGTAGGATATCAATTTAGTTCTTTAAAGATTAATTTTCATTTATTTTTTAGACTAAATTGATATCCTATAACTCTCTTTTGAGAACCAATTTAGGTTTATTTTGGTAGATAATTATCATATCATCACACCCAATTCGATTGGTTATGAGCCAAAACCATTTCGAAACTTGAATATATGGTTTTCAAACTCAAACTTTATCAAGAAAGTGAAATCGAAATAGTGTCAAATGGGAAATGCATTAATTAGGGAAAGGCTGAAGAAACTAACAAACCTTATTAGGAGGTGGAATAAAGAGAATTTTGGGAACATTGACGACATGATAAATAAATTGAAGTTGAATTATGTCAGCTTAATGTGAAAGCTGAGCAAGTTATGGAAGATGAGGTGTTGGAGGCAAAAAGAAAGGCAGTCCAAAATCAGTTACAGAAATGGTATGAAAGGAAGGAATTGTATTGGAGGCAAACATCTTATGAAAAATTTATGAAGGATAATGATAAGAATACGAAGTTTTTTAATGCCTTAGCTTCGTGCAAGAAAAGGAAAAAAATTAGTTCTTAGAGTCAAGGTAGGGAGGGAAGTGGTGACTCAACTAAGAAGTATTAAAAAAGACATTGTTAGTTTCTTCAAGGAGTTATATCGTTAGGAAAGAATGCCATTGATTCATGTTCCATGGGGTTTGTTGCGTCTTTATATGCAGAGCAAGTTGCATGTCTTAAGGCGATGCCTTCAAAGGAGTAAATGAAATAGGTTGTGTGGAGTTGTGATTCTTCTAAGGCCCCAGGTTATGACAAGTTCAACTTTAGTTTGATTAAAAATTATGGATTAATATGTGCCAAAAAAAATGTGGAGTAATATTGGTGAACTTTCATGCTTTGTGAAGGAGTTTTTTCAAACTTTAAATTGTCCAAGAAGTATTAATATGTCATGGGTCACTTTGTGTCAATAATGTGAGGGTGCAGTTGAATTATCACAGTATAGGCCAATTTACATGGTGGGTAGTCTATATAATGTGATCTCCAAAATCCTGCCAAAGAGACTAGCTAAGGCAATGTCATATCTTGTAGGGGAGACTCAACAAACATTCATCAAGGCGAGACAGATATTATATGGAGCATTGTTGAAGTGGTTTTTGGGGTGTAAAAGAAGAAATAAAGTGTTGTGTTAATGAAGCTTGATTTTCGAAAAGCTTACAACTTGTAGGGATGTCTATCAGGTTGGGTTAACTCACAAATCCACGAGTTTCAACCGAACCTATCCACAAAAGAGGGTTAGGTTGGGTTGATGGGTTGGATGAGGTTGAAAAATCTCAAACTCATGAGGTGTGAGTTGGTGTTATGTTGTTATGAAAATATATGAGCATGTTAATTAGACTATTCAGTTTTATAGTTTGAAAATATATTGTCCAAAGCAGAGTTCATTTTATTCATGCACTTGAATCACATTGGCAATATTTCATATTTAGAATAATAATCACAGTATAAGTAGATAGAACAGTCCCAGCATCAATAAAATATGGGATATAATTATGCAAATACTCATAGTTGAATTCATGCAAATGCACTGGGATTTTTCTTTAACTTTCTTTGCTTTCTTTTCTTGGCACACCTAGGCGTTACGTATCACTGTCCCTAGGGTGCTTGCATATGCTTTGATCTTTAGTCTTTACTGCCCTTGGGTAGTCTGATCTAGGAGTGAGCTCAAGTCGTGACCATTGTCACACAGCACTAACCCGCAAGGGGACCCACGTGCCTCTAGGTCAGAGGGACTCAGTTGGCCAGCTGCCTCCAACATAGAGGGACCCAAAAGTTTTAGCTGCCTTTATAGGGAGGGACCCAATGTACAATTGCCTCCGAGTGAAGGGACCCACATCTTTAGCTTTTAATTGCCTTCACCTACAGGGATCCAAATAACTGCCTCCAAGTGAAGGGACCCAATCTTATCTTATTTAACTGCCTTCACAAGGAGGGATCTCATAACTGCCTCCAGGTGAAGAGATCCATATTTAATATGTTCATATCCTTTCATTCTCATACATAATCATGCATAGACATGCTGAATGCATTCATGCATATGCTTCATCTCTTACTTTCATATATTCTTGCATACATGATTTCCATATACATATTCATAACATATAAATGCTCATATCTTCTTTACAATTCTACCGTGAATTCAGCAGCATAATGGAACGGGTCTACTTCTCCATGAATAGTGCCAGTACTCAAAACACCAATTTCTAATAGAAGTCAAACATTTCATTCATATTTTGAACATCAAATTCATAGGAGCATTAGTTATATTTAAGACAGGGTTACTGCCTCAGCACTTTCATTCAACCCGGTTATTGTAAATCAAGCCAGAATTTCTATGTAACTCATCTGGACCTGAATTTTGGATATATCAAAGTGTTATGTGTCTATTTTCTAACCTCTTTGGTCCCATCTAATTTTGATAAATATAGCTCAAGTTATTTAAGTTTTATCCCAGCCTATCCTATAGCTGGCCAGAATTATACACTTAAAAGTAAAAATCCACTAAAAATAAAAAACTAGTTCAAATCATAGAAAATTAGTCTCATATTAAAGCTAACAGGACAACCTTTCATTTGCAAAAGGTTCCATTCCATTTGCCTTAGTAAAGCTCGAGTTACAAGCCCCGAAATTTGACTTTCCTGAACTGCCCTATTTTGGCCCAATTTGGACATAGGGCAACTTTTTCAAACCATTAGGAGCAAACGGCCTTATCTAACTCTGAAATTTTTATGGGATATTCTTCTATGTGTAAGCTTTCTAACAAAGTTAGTTGCACTTAATTTAGAGTTGTATAGTGTGAGTTACACCCTTCTCAACTCATACTACCCAGATGAGAATCCAGATTTCTAGGTCAAACTTCAAAAATTCATAAATAATTCTGTACGAATCCAATGACCTTATATTTTATATGTGTGGAAAGCCCTGAATGTCTAGTTTCATATAAAAATGGTTTCATCGAATTTAAATGGCGGTAGACGGAGTCATATGCTCCGCCAGTACAGACGCCCTAAGGTTTTTCATGGTTTCAGCTTCTATCTTGCATCCCTTAATGAATTCTCACCCAAGTTATCATTAAATTTATCATTTATATATATTAATCCAGCTATAAGAGTTCATATAAATATCATATATCATCAATCTAATGGAAAGAAAAGGAATTCTACTCAGCCATAATAGTACCAATAATAGAAGAAATTGAAGAATCCTACCTCCAATTGATGTAGAAACTAGCTAAAATTGAACTCTTGGTGGAGGAAGTGGATGGGACTTGGAGTTTTGAGGAAGATGAAGTGAAAATTGGAGAAGGAAGAGTGAGAAATGGCCAGCTGAAGAAGGAGCACGAAAATGAGAGAGTTAGAGGGAATAAATAAGGTTTTGTGAAGCATTGGTAGTTGGAAGCTTGGCTTCTCATTGGTTGCTCTTTGGGTGGCTATGATCCGTCCAAGTTTCCTGTTCAAATGTGGCAGCAAGTGGCGCCACTTTGTGGGGGAATGGTGGCTGAATTTTAGCCACCCTTTCTAGGGTTTCTAGTGTAGAATTCTATTGATCCGACTCCGGTGGTTTAAAATACAGAATCTTTATTGATTTCCTTCAAACCGACAAATCATTATTGAATAGTTTTGTAAGAATTTCTATGTATCTATCTTAATCTTCTCTAAACTTAATTCTTATAATTGACACTTAATTAAATCCTAATTAATCTCTAATTAATTTCTAATTAACTTTACTTATCCACTAAAATCGAATAAATCGATTAAAGGTGTAAATTAAACGTTTTGCATATTAAGAGCCTTTTTGTTTTCTATTTTTCATGGCTAATGGCATTTTCGTAATTATGGGTAAGTCTAGGGGCATCCCATGTCATTTCACATATGGATACCTCCATGGCTCAATTAGCTGAGATTTAGGTTTCTACGTTTTATTTCGTGATTATAACCGTTTAAAATCTTATTCTACTAATCCTATTGATATAGGGACCTAATTGTCATTTTTTAAAAAGTACAGGGGCAAGGTTGTGAATAACAAAAGTTTGCACAATTACATTTTTATTATTTCCTATTACATTAGATGGGGATGTTACATGTTAGGTTGTGGATTTAGAAATTTTTTATGCATATAACCCAACCCACACTTTTTTGTAGTGGTCTCAAACTTGTGTAAAACATGTGCACTGCAATGAGCTTTTCTTGTTGGGCTTGAAGAATTATTGTTTTTGGGCTTAAGGAATTATTTTTGAAAGAAAAATAAAGTCCATGGTAATGCAATGAGGTTACTTCAAGCCTTTAAAGGATTGCTTCTGTTTTGATAGTGAGGTTATTTTTGTAGTGGTCTATGCACATTGACCACACTGTTTTGCTTCTTGCTCCTTATTGTGTAGCACTATCCATCTTCTCCATCCATCTTGACTTTTATATATTATTTTATTATTTATTTTTTGCCATTGTTCCTGTTAATGGAATATTTGCAAGCTTTGAATCGAGATCAAATCTTTCCAACAATTCCTACACAGAGAACCAACCCTATTGTTTGTACGTCAATAGGCTAGCTTTTTTTAAAAAAAAATGTGAGTGTTGTTATATTTTGGGTTAGGATTTCAAACTTAGTTTGAATTATTAAGTGTTGTGAAGCTTAAAAATAGTGATAGAAAATTATATTTTAATTAAAATCCAGTCTTTCTGATTTTTTTTTTTGTTTTATATTTTTTGTTCCTATAATTTATTATCTGTTAATTAGGCTTGAGGCTTGTCAATGGTACAATGGTAGAGATTTGAGAGTAAAAGATTTGAAATTTATATTAGAACTTATATTATATATGTTTAGATTTATTATATTTGATTATATATTTTGACAAGTTTTAATAGGTAATTTCTTTTTATATATATATTGGACTCATGGATGATCCAACCTAACCCACTCATGAGTGAGTTGGGTTAAGTCATGTTGAAAAAAAAAAATTTTTGCTTAACCTAATTCAACCCATGAACACCTTTAATCACTCAGTTAAATAGGACTCCCTTGATCATATTTTAGCAAAATTGGGATTTGATGTACAATGGAGGGAGTGGAAACAGGTTATGTCTCAAGTGCCTCGATCTATATTCTTATCAATGGTACTCAACCATTTAAGATGGAATGTGGTTTAAGACAAGGAGATTGCATTTCTTCTTTCCTTCGCCTTTATAACTAAGGTCTTTAATAACAAAGTTTGGAAATTCAGCATTGCAGGAGCTGGGCTAGTTTTAGTTATGGTCCTTTAGGGTCTTCATAGTCCTCCTCTTCATTGTTGCTGGGCTCGACATTTCTATTTGAAGGGGGTTAAGGTGTGAGTTTTCATTCTCTAGTTTGTTTGGCCTTCGTTTATTGTCGGCGCTAATGTTTCATATTTCCATGATGGTATAGATGGCAGTAAAGGAGCCTCGTGGTGTGATTTGAGTTGCTTTGTGTTTGCTTTTCCCAAGGTAGCTTGGGATGGTTTGAGGTGTTTCGTGGTTTTGTAATTCATATTGCACGTCCTATGTTCCGTGTTTTGTGTTTCTAGTTTCGTGTATCGAGCATTTGAGTATTGTGTTTCGTATTTTGGATGTCGTGTTATCGTGGAGTGGGTTGTAGTGTTTTCTATTTCTTTTTTAAAGAAGTATGATGTACTTTTTTTCTCCTCTCTCTTTGAGAGTTGGTTCTTATTGAATTATTAAAAATATATTTAAAAAAAACCATAAATCTTTAATAAATTGATGCAAAAGGGTAAAGAGATGGGAATGATGGAAGAGATGGCAAAAGTTTCTGGCCGTCTTACTTAGAGCTAGCTTCTCTTATAGGAAAGGCATATAAGGATGCAATTTGTTTACATTTTTGCAAATCTGGTATTTCTAATTTATTTTATACATAATTCTAATCCTTGTAATTTTCCCTTTCATTTTTATCCCTTTGCCAAATACACCTTTACTATTATTGTGTCAGCCAAAGTAAGAGTTCAAATTCAGGTGTTTGCACGTTCAACATGAGAAAATAATAAAAATGAAATTACTATTACGACTTGAACTTATGATCTTTTCTGAAATACTAATTTTGTCACAACCAATCGACCTCTGCTATGGGCTAAAGCAGCATGTACTTAAGCCCTTAAAAATAAAGTAACTGTAATAACAAACATGTAAGGTTTGCACCTTTCACTTAAACAAGGCACCCTTAATTCCCTATTCCCGGCAACTTTAACAGGCCCACACGCCCATCTCTTCACAAAATGCCCATTGAGACCAAACTCACATAAATCACATTAGCAAGAATAATCCAAGTGCATGTGCATACAGAGGGCACAATTAGAGAACCAGAGTTTTGGGAAGGTGCTGGTGCTGCAGCTATAAGCGCACGGTTTTGCTGTTCTTCAACAACGTTGATAGCAACTCTCATTTGATGAAAGCAGTAGCCACCACTAGAGAGGTAGTAGTACGTCCTTGCCTCTGTCAACTGCACCACATCACGCCCACCACGCGTCACGTTTTTGATGAAGTCCCTGTCTATGCAGTTCTCATAGCTTGTCTTGTTCACTTCCAGAACGTTGAAGTATCGTTTGTCAAAGTTGAAGACTTGATCAAACCAAATAACATTATGTTAAAAAGGTTGGAATTACACAAAACTCATTTTATGCAAACATCACACGCAAAAGGAATCAATATGGACATGTAATGTTAAAATAATAAGCATGCATGTCACACAAAGTTTCTTCTTCGTGCATGAAAGTCTTCTGCCCCAAATGTTGGTTCCTTGTTCTTTTTCTCATGTTTAGAGGGAGTTTGGTACGGAATAAAAATAAAAAGAAAACTTTTATAAATTGGATTTACATGTAAAATTTAATTAAAGAAATTTTTTCTTTTATTTTTATTCTCACACCAAATTTACCGTTATGCATACATAATTGACAAATGTCTTAAGTTTTTATTTTTATTTTTTAAATGTTTATTTTTTTGACATGACAAATTAAACTATATTTGATAGAACAGGAAAGAAAATAGAGTTGGAGGACATAAGAGGTTTGTGATTTGACATTTTCTTAGATTAATTGATAATTGTACAGGATTATAAGTTTCCAAATTAAAGTACCTTTTAATGAAGCTTCGAATAGCGAGTAGTGAATTGTGTCTTCAATTTGAGCGTTATGTATGTTAATTTGTTCAATGTGTGTTTCATGCAGGTCTTTCGTTTCAAAAGTTAAAGCAGCATTCTTATCGTTTTCAAAGGGAGACTCTCATTTGGCTTTTCTGTTACGGTTTTGTTGTTCTTGACTCAATGCCTTTAACTTTTTCTTTATACTACGTTACGACTGTTCTTTCAAACAGGGATTAATCTGTTTCATTGGAATGTAAAGTACATTCCAGCTAGTTTTCTCAATCAGGAGTTACCTAGCCTGACGCATAACAGCACTAATTAGCAATTTTTGCTGAATTTGACAAAAAGTAAAAGGGTACCGTATTTTCTTTTTCTTCTCCCTTTAATAAATATGAGTGGCAGCCTTGGCCAGTACTCCAACCCCAACGTAAATAAAGTTCATGAAATTAAAATCTTCGACAACACTATATTAGTAAAGGAATTCTATGCAGGAATTGAGAGAATAAAGATTGAATACGATTACTTTCATTACATTATGATAAAACTCCTTCTCTAGTATGTCACAAGCTATTTTTATTTAAGTAAACAAAGTAGGCAAGTATAATGTATCGAAACTAACATACAAAGTAACTATTTATAAAAAGCAGAAAAAAGAAGAAACTAATTAAAATGATCAAAGCTGTAACAAATAATGCATGGGATTGAAATTGTTTTACTCATATTTCCCGAGGCAAAAGCTCAATACCCAATAGCTAAATGTAATCTAAATTGCAATAGAAGACCCCTTCTGCATACACGAAATCGAACAAAGGATTTTTTTTTTCTTCTTCTTCTTTTAATGTTAGTTTCAAGGAACTTCTAGCGGAGACAGGGAGATGGAAAAAAACCGAAAAGAAATAGACATGTAAGGATTGAACTCATGACTCGACACTAACAAATCTCTGGTACAATGATTCCGAGAGGTGCCATCAAACTCAGCTTAATTACTCTCGGAGCCATCAAATTTTCTTGCAATGTCCACATGACACACGATACATTCCAAATTCGATTCAACCCCCGAGAAAAAGTGAAGCAATTGCATGTATAAAAATGATAAAATCGATTATTATTATTATTATTTTTGAAGAACTAGGGAATTAAGAGATCAAAGGTTTTAATTACTTACGAAGCCAATCATCAACAAAGACACGCTCTTGAGCAGACCATTCAGTGTAGTTCACATCCGGACGCCAACCTTTTGAGCCTCCAACCTTATGAAGATCTCCCATAGCCCCCAATGGGGACAGCGCCAGCCACCCCATCATCACCAAACTCACCACCACCACCATCTTATCAGCTCTCAAATTTTCCATCACTTCCTCTCTGGCCAAACAAGCACACAAGAGGATCATTCTGGCTGAAACGCCTCCCCTCACTAGCTAGCTCTGTCTCTAACTTTTGGACCAGCGTGTGTGTGACTTAAAGAGAGCATGAAGTGGATCAAGCCCTTTGTAAAGTTGTACCTCGAGAATGACGCTATAGTAGCTACGTATATTGTGTGAACAAAAGTAGTGGCGCTTAGTAGAAAAAACAAACCAAAGGGCGCAGTGAAAATGTGAGAATAGAGAGACCCGCAGGACAGCTCAACATAAGGCGTTATGTAATAGTAACATGCTATTCTTGACTCTTGTGAGATTAGGACGTTAAGACCTCACGGAATTAATCCCACAACTTTGCATGAAAAGTGTTTAGATCTTTTGTCCCTTGTAATTATGTATAGAGATGGCACCCGTGCCTATTCTCCGTTTCTGTCACTCCATTTTTTCCGTGTTTTCATTTCTGGTTCTTGTCTTTTGGGAGAGCTATTTTTTTTATCCCGCAAATCTGCACGCGCGAAGATCTCCAAACAAATAAATATAATAGTCATATAATTAAATTTAAAATAACAGCCAAACGAATTTAAAAACAAAATATTATAGTAAAATTAAAAAATAATAATCATATAAACTTATTAGGATTTATATTTTTTAGGTTAATGTAATAAAATTATGTAAAAATATTAAAATAACATCTTTATGTATATGATTTTTATAATATCAACACCCCTCCTTGACATATACTTAATCCAAGGTCCAAAAATATTTATAATTTATATCTTCAATTTTATTATTATTATTTTTATTGAAATCACCGGTGACAAATCAAAGTATGTAATGTGCAATTATTATTATTATTCTTTAATAAGTTTAACTATATATAGGAACTTTGTGGGACAGGAGTGTGATCCCTGCCCCTTTTCCTGAATATATATATACATATGACAGTCCTTGCAAGATCCCCAAATAGTAGGAAAAATTACCATCCATGTCTTATAAATGTAATAAAATGAGTAAATAACTCCCAAATTAATAATAATAATAATCATCGCCAAACAAAAGATCAAGTAGGGGAATAAATGGTAATAACATTGGATTACTTCAAAAATACCCGTCAAAACATTGGTGTTACGTTTGAAAATCATAATTGCAAAGAAATAGATAGAGTTATAGAAGTAGAGTAGAACTTAAAAAGCAATTTTTTCTAATTTTTTTTATGATTTGAAAAAAAATAGTCCATCCGTCTATTTATATTTTTTTATAAAAATATTATCATAAATTATCTGTCGTTTGATAATATCATAAAAATATTAATTAAAATTTATAATTTTATCCTCCTTTTTGTTCTCTCAACAAATTAATAGAGAGAGAAAAAAAAATTTAGTCAATTAAACTATATTTATTCTATATGATTCTATTCAATAATATCTTTAATTCTTATATAAAAATCTTAAAATACAGTTATAAATTAAAAAATAAAAAATAAAGCTTAATTTTTTACTTCAACCAAATTACTCAACATGTGTTGACATTTTCATTTTTGTACTAACCCAGGATTGAAAAGTTAGGTAGACCCTCTTATTATGAGTCAATCAAAACACTTTTGCCTTAGTGTTGTATATGATTCTTTGAGCACAATTGATTTCATCAACGAGTAGAGAAAAAGGATTGAGGACTACAATCTACATTATGATAGTTGAAAGGTTTATATGATGAACGACATCGCTAGGTTTCTATGTATGTAAGAGACATGGGTTGGAATGTCAACAACCCGGCAAAATGAAAGCATGAACTCATTTTTGATGGTTATGTAAACTCAAAGACCACGTTGAAGCAATTTGTTAAACAATATGACAATGCATTAAGAGACAAAATTGAAAAAGAGAGTTTAGTCGATTTTAGTTCATTTAATAAAGTAATTCCTTATGTAAGTCATTTTGGCTTTAAGTCTTCAATTGCAAAAAGCATTTATGAATGCAATATAATATATAAAATTTGAAGCACGGAATGTGGTAATGACACCTACCACATCAGCATAATAGCTAAGTTGTCACTTCTACGCCCAAGGAACACCTCCAAGAGCAAAGCATGCTCTTCACGAGCCTCTCCTCTTCCTTATTAGTGGCCTACTAATTTTGGTTTTGTAGCCATGTACCCATTTAAGTGGTTTTATGTAATCTATTACTGTTTTAATTGATTTAACACCTCAGTTGTACCATAATTTACTACATTAGCATGATAGATAAGTTGTCACCTCTAAATCCCAAAAGCCTCTCAAAGAGCAATGCACGCCCTTCAAGAGCCTCTTCTCTTTCTCATTAATGGCCTACTAATTTTGATTGAATCCCAGAGCTATTTAAGTGGTATTATGCAGTCTATTACTGTTTAATCCATTTAAGTAGCATTATGTAGTCTATTACTATTTTAATCCATTTAAGTGGTTTTATGTAGTTTATTACTATTTTAATTTATTGACACTGATGGTTACATGGAGCTTTAAGGTATATTTATGGATATACAACTAATTGAACACCTCAATTGTATTATAATTTGCCACGTTAGCATAATAGCTAAGTTGTCACTTCTAAGCCCCAAAGAGCCTCTCCAATGTTATGTATTATGAACTTCTACATATATTAGTCCTTTCAGTTGTGGTAATTTGATTATTTTAACTTTTAATATAGAATAACAAATTCTTTAGTGTACGTATTTTTTGTAGGCACAACAACGGATTAATAATCAATTGATGGTTAAAGAGAGGAATGATGGGTCACAGCTTAGAAAGGTTAATGATCAACTAGCATCATAAACATATGAATTATCCACGAAGTAGAGATTATATAGGAGTCAATGTCATTTGGTAGTTGCAACCCTACTAATGTTGATGTTGCTAGAGGATGATTGTGTTTACAGCTATTAGGCTTTATTTTACTTTACAATTTTTACTATTTTTATTTGGAAGGATCTTATTTGCTGAAGGGCAAATTTGAATTTGTTATTATTTCATTAACATATTGCTATTAAAAGAAAATTATATTTTTAATTATTAAATAGATTGAGACTTGAATTGTACAAAAGGTCTATTCTTAATACATTGAACTTTCAAGTATCACATCAATGTATATACAATAACAATTTGAGCAACAATGGCATTCTGGACCTATTCCTAAAGCACTATAGGCTCTAATACTTATGGCTAGAATAGAATAACCCTCTTTAGGCTACATTGCTAATCTCACAACACAAGCACTATCATTTTAAACATATAAGATGTTTGTGTTCCAGTTAATATCTATTTTTATAAAACCAAGACAAACACAATTAATACAAAACTTTGGGTGTTTCCTAGCCAGAAGCCTTGTGTATGAACTAAGGGCTACTTTTGAGATTATACATGATACATGCTCAGAAGGGTAATTTGGTCATTCCAACATTGGAAAAGAGTTTGTTTCTAGAATGCTGGTTCTGCCTTAAAGATCAAGAAATCCAAGAGCTCATTTCAAGTTATTTGGAGATCAAGGAATCAAGCTAAATTAAAGTAACTTGGAGAGCAAGCAATATGATCAAGTTTGAAATATGTTTAGATTGTATCTAGATTTGTTTTTGATTTGTTTTGACTTATTTAGATTTAAATCAAATCTGATCTCATCTATAAGGATCAAATTTGATTTAATTTTGTTAGGGATAAATCTTTTAGGATAGAATCATATCTTTAATTTTTAAATTTTATTTTCAAGTCAGATCTTTTAGATAGGATTAGATAATTTCCAATTTTAGGATTTATGTATAAATAGGCAACTTGGCCTATAGACAAGAGAGAATTTTATCATATAGTTTTGATCATGGTTTGACTACCAATACAGTTGTGAGGTTTTTCTCATTTTATTCTGTGTGATGTAGAATTTTCTATCTATTCTCGATTATCTACGTTTCCAAGGACAAGTTTCTTGGGGCTTAAGTAGGGATTTCCCTGTTATCTACGTTTCCAAGGACAGGTTTCTTGGGGGTTTAGTAGAGAGGGTCTTTATTCTATTTCTTATTTTCTATCAAAGTGTGTGCCTAGGGTTTCTGGATCTTTATATCCACGGGGTCCGCCATCATTTAGTATTCAGAGCAAGGTCTAGATAAATTCTTATTTATCTTTGTCTTTTATGTTTCTCTTTTATGTTCTTTTCTTGTCCGTTAGTGTTCTTTTTTTTGTGTTTGTGCATTCTATCCTTTTGTGTTGCTATTGCATCTTTATCTATCTCTATGTTTTTTCTCTATTTGGCATTTGTCTTTTTGTTAGTTTAGATCCAAAAAAAAAAGGAAAAAAAAAAAGGAGAAGAAATCAGAAAAGGTGAGGATTATAAGCATAATTTTTTTTTCCCTTTAATCTAGGTTGTCAAGGATAGGTTTTTTGAAGGTCTAGTAGGGAAATTCTTTCCTTTGATCTAGGTTGCTATGGATAGGTTTCATAGAGGTCTAGTAGGAAAATCCCTTTCCGGTGATCTAGGTTGCTAAGAATAGGTTTCTTAGAGGTCTAGTAGAAAAACCCTATGTTTACTATCCTTTATTTCTATTTCATTTTTGCTTTGTTAATTTTATTTCCCTAGTTTTTTTTTCTTCTTTGTGTTTTGAGTCTTGTTTCCTTAATTGTTGTGTCTACTTTGTCCATATTTTTTTTTTTGTATTTGAGGTATATTCAGTTCAAAAAGCAAAAAAAGAAAAAAAAAGGAAAAAAAAGCGAAAAAAAAAAGAAGAGAGAGTGTTAGTAAGATTCTTTAATTGTAGGTTCTTAGATGGCTTCACTAAGGGAAGATAATGGTGGAGATGACTTTGAAGATTATAAAGGCAAGATTCGAGGACGAATCTTTTTGAAGAGAAGGAGAATGATACATGCTCAAAAGGGTAATTATGTCATTCCAACATTAGAAAAAAGCTTGTTTCTAGAACGCTAGTTCTGCCTTGAAGATCAAGAAATCCAAAAGCTCATTTCAAGTTACTTGGAGATCAAGGAATCAAGCTAAATTAAAGTAACTTGGAGAGCAAGCGATATGATCAAGTTTGAAATATGTTTAGATTGTATCTAGATTTGCTTTTGATTTGTTTTGACTTATTTAGATTTAAATTAAATTTGATCTCATCTATAAGAATCAAATCTGATTTAATTTTGTTAGGGATAAATCTTTTAGGATAGAATCATATCTTTTATTTTTAAATTTTATTTTCAAATCAGATCTTTTAGATAGGATTAGATAATTTCCAATTTTAGGATTTATGTATAAATAGGCAACTTGGCCTATAGACAAGAGAGAATTTTATCATATAGTTTTGATCATGGTTTGACTACCAATACAGTTGTAAGGTTTTCCTCATTTTATTCTGTGTGATGCAGAATTTTCTATCTATTCCCGATTATCTACATTTCCAAGGACAAGTTTCTTGGGGGTTTAATAGGGATTTCCTTGTTATCTACGTTTCCAAGGACAGGTTTCTTGGGAGTTTAGTAGGGAGGGTCTTTATTCTATATCTTGTTTTCTATCAAAGTGTGTGCTTGGGATTTCTGGATCTTTATATCCACGGGGTTCGCCATCAATATAGGTAGGGAGGCAGGTCGGTAAGTCTTTGGTTTTGAGTGAATTAGATAATTGGAAAAGGCGAAAAAATGCCTCAGATGTTTCCTTAGCACCATCATAGTTTGTTATTAGGCACTTTTCAGCCATCTCGTAAGTTTGAATCAGCTCCTTCCAGTTAATTATTAATTCCACCTGCATTCATGTACAAGAAACCCAAATCTATATTAGAGGCATTTATATAAATCAATACTCCTAACAAAGTAGACAAAAAACATGGCCATTAACTAGGTTAATTATATTGAAACCATTGATTCTTGCATTGTACATTGTTCGACTGCACACCTTATTGGTTTTCCCAAATTATGTTTGTGTTAAGAAAATCAAGCTCAACTCACAATTAAAAAGAAACACATCACGACAAAAAGTAACTTTGCAAATGCTTCTCATTTATTGTAGTTCTCTAGATTTTAATGTGGCTTACCAAAGCATTATTCATAAGCAATTTGAATTAAGAAAACCATTCCAAGCTAAACACAAATATATTGTTCAACTATAAGAGGAATTTCATTTTCCATCCATATAAACAGAATAATCACATCATAACCAACCTCTAGGAAACCCAAAACTTTGCAACGTTTCTTGGCATGCCTCATAAACATCTTGCAGAAAAATGTGCCTAGGTCAAATATTAAAGAATTATAAACATAGGCAGAAAATTTTTGACATCACCAATGCATTATACAAATGTCTAAAGAAAAGGTCATGTTATCACTTCCAATATATGATTGCTCTTTGTAAGTCATAATTAAGCACGATTACACATTTGCATATGATTGATATTTCAGTGCTTATACAATTGGCATCATCAGATGCATGGTAACTAGACCTAAACAAGATACAAAGCAGACAATAGTAAGGCAACCTTAAATGAACATTATTGTAACAAACCATTAGTGGTGGGTAAGTAGGCCAGCTCAGCCCATTTAGCTCGGTCCGCAACGGACTTTTTTTAAACGAGCTGGACTGGGCTGGTTGTATAGTAAATGGGCTAAAAAAATGTTGGCCCATGTCCGCACCACATAGGCCTGCGGGCTTGCGGGCCAACCCACACCACATAATTTTTTTTTTCACTTTTTTTTGGGCTTTCTTTATTTTTTTTTCTGTATTCAATTTTTTGGGCCTTCTCTTTTTTTTTCTACTTTTAGGTTTTTGGATCTTCTTTTTTTTTTCACCATTTAACTTTTTGGACTTTTTCTCTTTTTTTTATCTGCCTTCACATTTTTTGGGCTTTTCTTTTCTTTTTTTGCCTTCAATTATTTTTGGGTCTTCTCTATGTTTTTGTGTCTCCTCTCTTTTTTTGTATTTGGTTCGTTGTGTGACTTGTGTCTCCTCTCTTTGAGAAGTTAGAAGAGAGTTTTTTTATTTTTTGTTTTTTGGGCCGTGGGTGATTAAGTGAGGAATGGGCTGTGGGCGAGAGTAAGAGATGTAATGTGTGCCCTTGTCCTGTGCACTAAACAAGGAGAAAAAAAATAATTATGCGAGCTAATGGGTTGGTCCGCTAATCTGCGGGCTAAACGATGCGGGCTATAAAACTCGCAAAAAAAAAAAAACAAACAAACCAATAAATGAGTGGGTTAACCGGTGCGAATTGCGAATTAAATGGACAAACTCGCGAATCGCGGATCACGGCCCATATACCCGGCTCTACACACCATGTAGGTATAATCATGTTCTTCACATATCTTTTTCATCTTTGGATCTGTTTCATGATATCAGCAACAACTTGCAGCTAAGAACTCCAAATTTTGCATGTTATCCCAAGATGTGAGTGTAAACCCTTCAATATGCTAATAAAAAACCAACACATTTTGCAAAGAAACTTACTTGTCAATTAGTTTAATGACACAAACTCCTTAGGTTCTTTGTGAAAGGGAAGTTTTTGATCTTATTCACTATCACCCATGTACCATGCTTAAAGGACTTCCATGATCGTCAGTAACGAATGGCGGCTCATGGCGATGAGCCAAAAATCTACTATAGAAATATAGCAGATGGCATTGCAGCCTATGGCAAACAAAAGAAAGCTACATATAACAATTACATATATCAAGAACATTAAAATTAAAAGCATATTCTATGAAATAAATTCAACAAATGCATCACAAAATCAAGAGAAAAGATATAAATATAATCATAATCAAATGCAAACATAGCATAATCAAAGCCTCAAAGACATAATGTCATGTCCCATAACACTGGGGTACTAGAAACTAGAAAGTAGAATCCAAATAACAATAAAATACAAATCAATATGAATTAAGACAAAGACAAACTAAAATCAACTAATCTAGTCCTCATCTTCTTCCCTGATGTAATCATCATTGTCATTGTTTTCTACTGAGGCATGTCCGTTTGCTTCTTCTCCTTCCAATGTTGAATCATCAAAATTATCTTCTTTTGATTCCTCTATGTCTTCAAACTCTAGTTCTCCTTTAGCTGCGACTACCCCTTTTCCTTTTTTGGAAACTTTAGCAGTTACTAAACCACTAGAACATCCTTCACCACTTGAAGGTTCCTTTCTTTTTCTACTTTAATTTGTAGCCAAGTATATGTTCTAGGCTCTCTAACCCTTGATACCTTATACACAGTTTCCTAGTTCAGAATGTCATCATTCTTAAAAACCAACCCATCTCTAATGTCATTATCATCAAAATCAACCTCTCCAACTAACCACTCATTACACTTATTAATGTCATTGAGTGAGATAGGGCCAATCTCATCTTTAAGATTATATCTTTACTTGAATGAATTTGCAACATCTATATAACCCAAGTGTTAATGGCTATTATTATAACGAAGTTACAAAATGATAAGAAAAATGCTAATTACATGCTAAAAAACACTCCAGTTGCATTCCCAAAGCACAACATGTCAAGTTCAAAAACTTAATAGCCCACTATTGCAAATTTGGAGATGAATGCTCATAAATTCGCTACCATTGAGCTACAGATCCAAAAAAGGCTATGTAAATAAATCACTCAAAGTTTAAAATTGAAATTCATAAATAAGAAGTTGTATTTTTCCCACCAGGACCAAGGGTTTTCCTCTGTGATTTTGCAAAATTAGTTCCAAAAAGACCACGCATACTATTATAAATTGGTAGCTCAACTAATATATTTTTTGTTTCATTTCTTGACTTGGCATCAATATCTTAATACATTCATAAAACCCATTGGTAACCTCCAAATCAAACTCCAATGTAGGGTTGTTATAGTAGAACTTCGGGTTCAAAAAATGGCCAGCTACATGTACTGGTGATGAAGCTAGCAATTCCATCTATTATCAATGATTGTAAACACATCTTTGTATTTGCTTTCATCGTTCTTAAAAGACTTCACAATGTATTCTTTTGCCTTGGCCATTGCCTCCTAAATATAACCTATAGTTGGCTTTCTTTTACCATCAACAAGTCAAAGCACATACGCAAAAAAGAAAAGCTATAACTTTAAGGGCGTATTTCACACAATTCCAACAAGAAGGCATAATTGAAGTTTTTGTTGCTTCCTTTCCTTTTTTCTCCTTAGACAACTTGTCTCTTGTCTGCTCATTCAAAGATAAACATTTTTCTAATATTTTTTTTCTTTGATAAAGCCTTTCCACTGATAAAAAAAGATGTGACAAATCGTGTGATTGCATTCCTTATCAATTACCTATTGTTTGTGAAGTGTCTCAACAAACTTAAGGTATTAGAGTGGCTATAAATGAAGCCAATAAGAGAAACTCCTCTTTTAATTGTCTTCTTGATCAATAAAAACTTTCCAATGTCTTCCAGCATCAAATCCAAGCAATGGGCTACAAAAGAAGTTCAATAAAGATTTGGTCTTTTATATTCCAATATCTGCTTACCAAAACATAGTTGCCCCTATTGTTGGTTATAACCTAAACATCCTTCTCCTCTTTGACCTCCTCCACAAGAGAATCAAGTAGCTCAAATAACTTCTCATCTATCTTTACAAAGTTAGATCCATCAACAGACTTAACAAACATTATCCTTGCAAGAGAGTTCACCAAGAAATAAATCAAACACCTTTGATTCCTATTAGTTCAAGCATCTAACATGATGGAGCAACCATGTTTGTCCTACTGCTCCTTATGATTCTTCATCATATTTTTGGTGTGCTCTAACTCCTTGTTAAGAAGTGGAACCCTTATATTATGATAAGATATAGTGGGTGAATTAGGATCGAAGCTTCCAATAGCTCCCAACATATCATGAAACCTCTTCAATTTGATAGAATTGAATGAAACTCCAGCTTGATACCACTACTGAGCTATGTATTGATGAACCCTAGTAATTACTTCTTTGTTGCCTTTCTAATATTTTGTTGCCTCAACCTCTCCTTGTTCCTCTTCTTAATTATAGCTTAAGGTCTTCTACAAAATAAATCCATAAGGTCTTTCAAAGCACCCTTCCTCCCTCTAAGCTTAGGGATAATCTCGTTAACCCTTGATCAAGTTCTTCTTCAGATAATCCATATCCCAAGTTTTCAAGATTAGGCTACCTCACATCCAGAATTTCAGCATGCTCTTTCCTCTTTATCTCCTTGAAATACTCCCACAACTCATCTTTAACTTCTTTCGAACACTTCTTACAAGTAGAAACATTACCCTTCTTTTCTATCAAATATTGTTTGGCTTTTCTAATTCCTCCTTTTGTACTTTTTTCATAGAAATTGCTTGCATACAATATTTTTGGTATCATTTTCTTATATAGTTGCAATACTTCCGCCCTAAGCCTATTCTACTAGCAGCCCTTGAGCTTTATAAAGAAGAGTGGCTTGTCATTGTAGTTCTACTTCTAAATCCCATCAAATTTAAAACCAAATTCAATAGCTACATTCACACACAATTATTGAGATGGAAAAACAAAAGGTGGTTAAAATATAACAAAAAAAAGTACTGAAAATGAAAATATAGAGCAAAGGAGGGTAGAGAAAATTGAAGAAATAAAAATAGAAAAGAAAAAAAATTAGGTTTAATTGAAAAAAAGAATGTAAAAAGAGATGAATCAAAGAGGTTGGGCAAAAATTAATTTTTTTTGATGAGGGAAAGGAAGAAACAAAACCTTAACGTAAGAGTAAAAAAAATTGGAGAATGGGAGGAAAAAATTACCAACAGCCACTAATGGAGGTCGCCACTACAAGGATGTTGTTGCCATTAGTAGCTGGTTCCCACAAACAGGGGTCATCATTGGACATGGGTCACTAGAGTCACCATAAGAAATAAAGTAGAGATTGAGTGGTTAGGAGAAACGAAGTTAAGTTTTAGGTGGGAAGAAGGGCAGCTCTGATATCTCAATTAAGAATAGGGATTTAAGGGTTTTATTTAAAATAAAAAAACCCAAATCCCTAGCATGTCCTTCAATTAAGAAAAAAAGAAGGTGTGTACTCGCTATTTTCGCCACGCATTTTTGCCACGCCATTGCAGGCTGTCGCCAATGTGGTAGCTTTTTGACAACATTGAGGACTTCCTCTTAGGGACCCTGTGAAAATTGGCATTTGAAGAATTTTAATTTTCTCTATGCAATGCTTTGAGTTCAAACACGTATACCCTTCACTTGCCATCTCTACGATTTTAATATTTCCACCTATAGCCAAAAAGTGTAAACATTGTGACTTAAGTTTTAAGGTATCTGATCCCATGACAAACCAAGAAAAGAATCTCTATTCTATGGTTAAACATGTACCGTGGGTCAAATGGTCACAAGAGCTATAGTTATGTGGTAATGGGGCCATTTTGTACTCGTGGTGGTTGGAGCTCAACTTTGGAGAGCATACGTGAAGGAGTTCTTATGATTTATGTGCCTTGCTTTGAAGATTAAATGGTCATTGCCAAATATGTGAGTGATGTGTGAAATCTTCAAGTGTAGTTAAAAAGTAAGATTGAGCAGAAAGAGATAGAGAAGAACATTAGGAAACTAATGGTTGAGGATGAAGGGAAGGATATTAGACAGAGTGTCTTAAATTTGAAGGAAAAGGCAAATTTATGCTTGAAAGAAGGTGGTTCCTCTTACCTTACCTTGATTGCTTGGTTAGTGACATCTTGTCGTTGTAATCATCTATAATTCTACATATATTATTCATTGGTTCCTATATTGAGTCTCACAGCCTTTGCATGCAATGCTATTTCCTAAGAGTTGTGTACAAAGGCTATTAAGATTGGCAATTAATCATGGTAAGAGAGGATAAAGCAACACTTGAGATAAAGGAAACTTGTGTCATTTCTTCAAACACCTTGTGTGCAACACCAATATTGACCTTTTCACACAATTTTAGCACTCCATCGCATAACACTAATATTGATCCTAACGCTAATGTAGGAGTCCATCACAAAGCACCAATACAAAATGATAGAAAAAACTTAGGGACAAAGAGGGCTGGGTATAGCAGCAACAAGGTGGTGGTTATGTGAAAATGAAATGGTGTGGTTGTTGCAAATGGCAGTGGCTGATGGTGCTTGCTTGACATTGAAAGGGAGGCTGGGCATTCATTAGTTCAAGGTCACTAAATAAGCACTTAGAGCAGTGGTGGTGTTTTGGCAGTGGCTACATAGCGGGGCACTATGGTATAAACTTCCGTGACGGCAAAGACCTATCAACGGTTTGGTCTTCCCAATGACGCTAAAGTGGTTTCTCTTGGTGGAGGTTGGAGGAGTAGAGAGAAAGGGAGAATGGACTTAAAATTTTTTTTTTCCATGTAGGATTTTCACATCATTTGTACATTGAGTATGAAAATAGTTCCATAACAAACATCTTTTTTGTTTTGGAAGAAAAAAATTACCCTAGACAATTCTAAGACTTTTGTTTTCTTTTTTTTTTTTGTGTGTTTTGGGATGGAGTGGTCAACTTCTGTTCTTTTTTTCTCGTTGAGCGGTGAGTTGAGTGATACCTCCTTATACAGGAGAAATATTTATATAATATAAAAATATTATATAATTAATTATATTTTTAAATTAATTATATAAATATATTTTATATAAGATCTATTATTAATATATAATATTATAAAAATATAATTATATAATTGATTGAGAATTCAGTCACGTGCTACTCTTTATCCCTATAAGAATTTCTCGAGAGGGTTACAGACCCAGGTTGAGCGCGGAGGGAGAGGGAGGGAACCCAAAACAACTGGCCAAATTCAAGTTTCCCTCTCGCCTCTCTCTCTGTGCCTCCGTTTTGATTCCATTCCCCTCACTCACACACCACCACTCGAGTCACGACTTCTTTCGCCAATCCACACATCAATTTGCACACCGCAAACCCATCCATGAAGTTCAAGGCCTTCCTCACCGAAAACGGCGTAAACCTCCTAGAGAAGAGGTTCCTGCCAGCACTCGACAAGCTCGGGAAGACCTGCCACGTGTACCTCACGCGCGACCACGCCGCTTTCCTCCACAACCTCCTCAACGGCCATGGCCTCCACTCCGTCGCCCAGTTCCGCAAGGAAGCACTCTTCGACGACTACCGCATCTCCAGCCAAAACGACGATCGCATCGCCTTCACCGTCGACGTCTCTATCCTCCACCGCGCCGTCCGTAGCGGCGCCACCGTGTGCTCGGAGTTCGCCGCCGGGAACCGGCTCCAGATCAAGCTAGTTAAGAAGTTGCCCCCGAACTGCACGCAGCCCATGCCGTTTTTGACGTTCGAGACGAGAGGGTACAAGTCGGCGGTTATTCAGGATGTGCCGATATCGAAGCCGTTATCGAGGGCGCAGGTTGTTGAGCTACAGAGTGCTTTGGAGATGGCGCAGGATCTGCCTCAGACGCTTGTTCAGGTTTGTTGCCGTAGTTAGAGTATGGTTAGAGTTTGAGTAAAGCCTCATTTTGGCTTCGGCAATTGTATAAGTGTTTCGATTTAGTCCCTGAAAGTACGGAATTAATAATTTAGTTCTTGAATTAAAGTATGCATATAACTTTAAGGACCAAAATAAAGCTTTATTAGTTAGATTTTGGTTAGCGTTAGTTGAGTTAGCTTGATGAGTTAAATGTTAGTTATCATTTGGTAGCGTAAACTCTCACTTTAATCATGAGATTGTAAGCGTCTTCATAATAGTCTTTCATTTTAGGACAGTCGCGAGTTCTTGATATTTGATTTTGTAGTCAAATTAATCTTTGACATTATATTCTGTTAGTCAAATTAGTCCCCAAGTGATGGCTAATTTGATTGCGGAATAAAATGTTATAGACTTTAAAAGCAATTTTTCTAACGGATGTTTACAATTTCAAAGAATAAAGTGAGAGCTTACACTTTGTTCTATATGTAAGCCATCTAATCATCTTGTTGTGAATTGGACATCGTAAAAGCATGGAGATTCAATATAAAGGAGTGAAATCCATAGTTAGAGTGTGAGCGAAATTTGGTTAGCATTAATTAGAGATTAAATGAGTTATTTTGCTGAGTCTTAATAGTTAGTTATTTTCTCTTCTTGTATACAAGTCTGGTTTATTGCATGCACCTTTTTTTCTGTGTAAGCTGGTTTATTATATGCAACTTTAATGCCATGGTTAGAGATTGATTAGAATTAGTTAGAAGTTAGTTAAGTTAGTTGCTAATTAGTTACAAGTTGGCTACTTATAATTGTTTATTGTAAACATTTTTAATCATTCAGTGAATTTTCAGATTTTCACTTTGCATTTTCTCTTTTCTCTACACTGCAACCATAATTGATTCAGTTACCACTAGCTAGAGTATCTTTAGATTACAGTTAGCATATGATTAGAGTTTGCTTAGCATTAGTTAGAGAATTATTTAAAATAGTTTATTCGGCCAGAAGTTAGTTATTAGTTGGTTACTTATTGTTCAATAGAAGTCAGACTATTCCAATTTTTGTTTTTCTGTGTGCCCTCTTTGACTCTTGCCATCTTTGTCAACATAGGTGCCAGATTTGGTTCAATTACAAAACTTTGTGGATCGGATGAAGAATGTGGGTGATGTGCTGAATGTCTTCATAAGTAAGTATGGTGATCTACACGTTGAAGTTTCAACGACGCTGATCAGTCTGGGTGCTGAGTTTCGGAAATTGTTGGTCATTGGAGAGAAAGCAGATGCTCCTGCTGAGGATCAAAACCTCAGTGCTCAGACAAGGTCATCGAGAACAATTTTGAGAGGTGATGGTCAATCTGTGCAGGTGAGTGTTAAGCACTTTGCCAAGAGTCTCCAGTGTCACTTGGCCAAACCAGATTGCGCTTTCTATGGGATCGCTCCACGGGGCAGTTGTTTGACAGTGATATTCCAGTTCTTCATTCCTGGTACTCATCAGACTGATAAATCTATCAGTTTGCATTGCAGGATTCCTGTACTTGACCCTGGTTCCAGTTGAACTCCAACAATTTTCAGGCTGTGAGTGTAAATTCTTCTGTTGCTGAGCTTAGAAATTTAGTTGACCATTTTCTACGTTCAACTTTTGCTAGTCACTAGAAATTGGCTATGTATCTATTTTGTCTATGAATGTGATACTGAGTTATACTTTGCATTAGGACAAATAAGTTGATTAGATGAGTGTGTATAAAAATTGCTATGGTAAGCTTTTAACTAGAATATCATATTGATTTGTTGTATGTAAGATGAAGTTTACATTAAATCTAATATGAATGATATTGATATAGTTGAGTAAGATGAGAGATTAAGGCTACAAAGTTGTCTTGCGTACCCTGATGTGGAATCTGGATGAGGTAACGGAGCAAATGTAGGGAATTAAAGTGTTATTTTTCAAAAAAAAGTAAAAAAAATTGCAGTGCGATAAAGTGAAATTCACACAAGCTTCAAGGAACAAATTGCAAATTAGAGTAATTTAGACCAATAGTAATTGAAATCTTTGCATATGTAATTTAAGTCAATCTGCAGTGAAGTAAAAGCTGAAATTGATAGGGAAATTAATAAATTGTTCAATGGTTTTTCTAAAACTGGTTTAAGGCACTGGTTAGAAAAACCAATTGTTCATAAATCATCCTAGCCGAATGTTTGGGGATAACTTTCGTGAGCTGCAGTGCAAAGCGCACTTGTATGAGTTGACAATTCTACGGCATTATGACTTGCCCTTCTCTAGCCACAATTTGAAGTGTTTAGGGCCTTGGTACATCATATCAAAAAAGATAAAAAGAAAAAAAAGTGGTGAAGAGAACTTTAAATTAAAAGAAACTATCCCATTCCAAAGACATCTTCTAAACATTATTTCTATTATTTTAAGTTTTTTTTTTTTCTCATGTCAGCTTATTACTTCATTGTTATCCTGTGCAACAACGCTCCTCCATTAATGTAGTCTCATCACTCATGACTTCAGTCATGATGAGTTCAAAAGGGCAATCTGCCCCTTAAAATTGATGCAGGGAAAATGCACTTATGCTAGCTACCCCCACAGTTGATTTTCGTGATGGTCCTTCATGTTAGTCCAAACGAAAAACACCCAAATGGATCCATATAAGGTTGGCAGCGTCTGAGGTGGTTCCTAATGAGTTTGTGACCAAATTGATATTATAATAAAGAAGTAAAATAAAATTAATTTTATGTCTTTTTGGTTAGTTCTCTACTAACAATGCACCTGCCTATTCTCATTATTGCAAGTCAGACCATCCTAGTCGGTACAACAAGAGATGGCTCCACTAAATGAGATGCCTCGCAGATGAAATGAACGGAATTTCTCACTTACAGGTTACAACAAGAGTACACAAATTAATTCTTCAATTGAAGAATGATAGATGCTTTCCTGAAATTGATAGACTTTGACCGAAAAAAAAAACACTCCATGAGACGGTGACATGAAAATTCTCTCTGCGAATGACGAGCCAACACCATGAAAGATATCTCAGATGCACAACACGCCCTTTAAAGACCTTTTTATTTCTCTCTTTCTCTCTTCTCTGTTCCTCACCTCAGATTCTCTTTTTTCTTGTTTTCCCTGCAACCACACACCTGCCTTGCCGTGATGCTCTATGGCAATGGATGGCGGCATTGGCATCAGCGGAAGGAAGACTGCGCGCTTGGACACGGCGGTAGCACGGTGTTCACGGTGGTTTCATGGTAGTGTCGCAGTGAAACTCCACAACGACATGGCAGTGAGGCGGCACAAGACAGAGGGCTCTGAATAGGTGGTGACGCGAATGAAGGCGGCGAAGGGAGTGGGTTGTGCAGGGAGGGATTGATGCACTGGGTGGCAGTGGGACTCTGGAGATGATTTTTGGAGGAGGAGGAGGATATAGAGGATAAAATAGATAATATATTTTTTAATGGTGAAATATTTTAATCTCAACCATAGGATAAGATTCCAACGACAGAGATTCACGGATCAAATTGGTCACAAACTCCACTCGCTATACCATAGAACTCGCCGGTACTATAATTAGACCAAAAGAAAAGAACAACATTCCGCAATTCCCGCATTTGAATTCTCAATTCTCCAATAAATTAAACCAGTTTCTGGCATTGACATAACATGCAGAAATACAATACATTTTGAAAATCAAACATCACCTACTTGGAACATCACTCTTGGCCCATTGGAGGTCAACGACTAATATCCCCAAGGAATCTACAATTGCTTCTTGAAAGAACCAACAAAAAGAAGAAGAAGAAGAAGAAGAAGAAAAAATTGGAACACAATGTCTTGGTCGTTCTGGAATATCATCACCAGTTACCAGAAGTGAATGTATGCATCCCGTGCTACCCCGGTGGCAAAGACAACAGGCAAGAGAACAATCTGGCTTCTGGAGGAGAGTGTTGGTGCTCCAATCGTTTCTGGGGCAGCCTTTGTTGGAGGTGGTGGGTTCTCAACATGAACAGCCATAGGGGCAGCAGCAACTATAGGTGGAGATGATGGATCTTCAACATGAATGGCAATCTTCATGCCACCAAAGCAGAAACCCTTGCCGCTGATAAAATAGTAATTGCGGGTTACATTCAGTGGAACCACGTCTCTTCCGGCGCCAGTAGTCCAGTTGCGAAGCTGGTGATCGGAGTTGCAACTTTCATAGTCTGTCTTGTTCACCTCCAGTACATTCATTTGGTTTCTGTTATACACAAAAACTGTGAAACAGAAGTGTTATCATCATGTTTTCTGGATAAATAATAACTTGGCAACATTCTATCTACGTTCCTGGATTGGAAACTCAATCAACAAGAATTAGCGCACACATTTACCAAAATTAATACCATTATGACAAATGAATACCGCACTAAAGAACTCCGAAGACTTTCAAAAGGCAGAAAAATAATGAAAGCTCTATATGTTGATGTCACGCAAATAATAACTTAACTTTTGCTTTCCAATTAACTTTACTCCACAAAACACATACAGTGCATTCTAAAACAGCAAAAGTTGCTTAGAAGTTGTTAACATGCCATAATTAACATCCATCATGCTTAAGTTACTTATTTTAAATACCGAATAATATTAAAATTTTATTAGATTTTATTCTATCAATCTTTATTCTATTAAGCCTTATACTATCAAGCATATCAAACAACCTTAAAAAAAAATAATTATCTCATCTCATAGCTATTGTAGAAACAAATCAACTGACTAGTACGAAGCTAGTGCGCGGCATGCCCCAGGCAATGCATCAGACAATTCATCTAAATATACTTGTAAATCTATATCTATATTTGTGTAACATCGATATTAGTAATTTATCTATGCTTTTTGACATTCATCAATGGACACTCCCCTCACCATAAAACATCAAGGGTGCAATTTAGAGTGATAATCTACATTTTTTATTAATTTTGATAGGTTGTTAATATAAAATTTTTCTATATCAGTATTTAATAATGTATTGTTAAGTTATTAAATTTGGTTGGTTTTTATCTAAATATTTTAAAATATACAATTTAATTGGTTAGCAAAACAGTTTATATTGCAAATAAAAAAACTTTATAATGAATAATGATAAATTTTCAAGATTAATATCTTAGAGGAAAAACACGATTTGTAATGAAATTAAAAAACAATGAAATTGTACAATTCTGCATTTAAATTGCTTCTTTCTCAAAAAACAGGGATATTGAAATAATGTTATAAAGAGAGAGAGAGAGAGAATAATTTCTATATACTAACCGTGTACTATCATCCAATAGAAGAAAAATAATAAATCATAGTGGATAATTATTGTAGTGGCTAGTTACTCACCATCATTATTATTTTTTTGAATTTTTATTAGTTATAGTGTAAAATAATTTTACATTATTAATGTATATAAATTACATTTTAAAAAATATTGGAATAAAATAACAAATACATCTTATACAAAACTTTGGAAGGCTTCGCTCATATGATTTTTCAAAAGGCATTACCATTAGTTCGCCAAATCAACTGCCGACAAGTCCTTTTTTTATATATATAAACTACATATATTACCCGTGTGCGCTGTATGGATTTGATTATATTTTTTTATAATTATTTTTAGAATTTAATTAATATGTATTGATAGTATAAAATAATTTTATACTGTCAACTAATAAAAATAGAGAAAAATAAAAAATTATGGTGGATTCCTCATTATAATAGGTAGTTATTTATATAAGTTGACATTTTTCATTATTTCTATTGACTGATAATATAAAATTATTTTATATTATCAGTACATTTAAATTAAATTCTTATTTTAAAATATAATACTTTTAAAAATTATTTTGATAGCAATTAAAAATTAAATATGATATAATATATCACGATTCACTTTAATTTTTCTACACAATAAAATAGATTAAAAGTATATTAAATTTATTAAATACCTAATTATAGGCAATATTTTTAGTATAATTTATATATTTTTTATCTTTATTAACTATAATCATGATTCTGAAAATCGGACCAGATTAGCCTGTCTGGCGGGTTAAACTGAGAATGGGACCCTTGAACGATCTAGTTGGAGGCTGAAATTCGAAAATTGAAAAATTGGTCAATAACCGGACAAACCGGCCAAAAATTGATGAATTGCCCGAATCGGCGACAATTCACACAGTCAGAAGTTCCTGCATAGCCTCTCACTCCCGCATAGCTTTTCTCAGCTACTAGCCCCCTTGATCCATCATCCACCTCGTGAGCAGCTGTAGCAGCTACGAAACTACAATCGGGTGCAAGAATATCTGCTTTGCCATGGCCTCAACTGCCTGCAGCGAATCAAAAGAGATTCAAGCTGAGCATTGAGTGAGTTGCACTAAGTTGGTGAGAAAATTTGAATCGAAAGAGTTGCATCGTTGCCCACCATCAAACCATTTAGATTGACCCTTGGAGAATGGTGAGTGGTGAGTGACCATTCCGAAAAATAAGAAGTACAATGAAACATAGTGAGTTTGACTCGGCTACTATTAGCTTCAACTTGTGCGCATCAAGTGGCTTGCATGCCATTGGTTGGAAATTTACACTCTAGCATCCTATTGGTGTGTAAGATAGCTTTAGATTAGATGGAAAGACAAATGGGTGTGGTATTAAGTTTCTTGTTTTTTGGGTGTGGTGTGGGATTTTTATAATTCGCTCTTTTGAGATGTTAAAATTGGTCTTTGTCTTTTAGAATTGGACTAGTTTACAAGTGTTTTAATTTCTTTCTTCTTCTTCTTCCTTTTTTTCTTTTTGATATATATATATATATATATATATTACAAAACTAATGAACCTCTAAACGAAAGACTGTTTTGCCATGTTTCTATCTAATTTTCAGAACACTATAATAATATAATTTTTTTGGTGAAGTCACTTTTATAAATTCAATATATAATCATGTATAACAAGATATAGATAGATAAAAAGAAGCCTGCTATAGTTCTATAATTGATCTTGACTTTAGTTTATTAATATTGCATAATATATTTTTATTAAGAATTATTTTTTTCTCAAAATAAAATACTACTTTGAGTTTTTTGTTAATAAATCTCTGATAAAATAAAATGACAAAATTTCTAATATAATAGTCTAGATTAAAAAAAATTAACTAATAGTTTATATATAATAATATAATATTTTCTATTTTCAAAAGTAATTTAATTTTGTTACTATATTGTATTAGTTTTTTGTGACATAAAAAACATATATAATTTTTTTAACTTTGGTTAATAATTTTTTGACTTAATTTTGTATTTTGACAACTATTATCTTAATATTTAGTTATTTACATAGATCTTACTCAAAATTGTATATACAACATAGGTTATATATAAATTATTTTGGCTTAAATACATTAAAAAACTTGATAATTAACTATATAATATAACGTAGTGAACAATTTTATGCATTTTATTTAGATAAGAAATTACACATTTACTAGTTAATATAAAACAACACAATATTTTATGTTCTCAAAAGTAATTTAATATTTTTTGGTTTGTTGTATAATTTTTTTAACATACAAGAACCTACATAATTTTTAAGTTCACCATTCATTACTAAGTTTCTGAAATAATATATTTTAATTCTTTTTAACTATAGTTCAATAATTAGCCTTAATTTCTATTTATTATTATTGTAAAATATAATTTTATTAAGAATTGTTTTCTTCTCAAATAAAATGCATCATTATGAGTTTTTGTCGACAAATTTCTAACAAAATAAAATGACAAAGTTTTTTATGTAATGGTATAATATAAAGAAAGTTATACATTTAATAATTGATATATAATAATACAATATTTTCTATACTAAGAAGTAATTTAATTTGTTACAAGTATCATTTTTTTATTACATAAAAGAATATATATTTTACATTTGAATAATAAATTTTGACTCAATTTTAAACTTTGACAACAATTCTTCTAATATTTACCCCAAACTAACTTAAAATTATTTATACACATGTCATATATAAATAATTTTTTTCAATATATTCAAACTTTGATAATTAACTAAATAATGTATCTTAGTAAAAATTTTTATGCATTTTATTTACATAAAAAAGCACACATTTTATAGTTAATATAAAATAATATAATTGTTTAGGTTCTCAAAAATAATTTATTTTTTTCATTAATTTTTTATATAAAAGAACTTATATAAATTTTCACCTGTCATTATTAAGTTTTCGAAATAATATATCTTTTTTTTAAACTATTTGATTAGTATCTTTTTTAGTAAATTAATATATTAATACCTTTTTTTACATTTAATTTCATAAAAATTTTACTTGTTAACTTTTTCTTATATGTGTAGTAATAACAATCTACTTGCAATGAATACTATGATGCAAGTGAATTTTACTCTCTCTATATATAAATAAGAAATAAAAATAAAAATGGAAAAATTATGATTGGTTAAGGTAGGTAGCTGAAATTTGGACAGGAAAATAAAAGTATAGTATTCTGCCACATGTATTTCTTTAGTTCCCATAAATCCTCTTTTATATAATACACTAATAGATTAATAATAATTTCATGATAAGTTTAATATTGTAATGAGTTTAGAAGACAAATGTCAAAATGGGAAAAGAAATACATCACAGAATGGTGAGAGAAGCATAAAATTGTTTTTAAATTTTTTTTTTGAAAGGAAAAAGAGAAAAAAATAAATTGGAAAAACAAATAAGAACTGCACCTAAATTATCCATAATCAATATGAAATCGGTGAAGACAAAGAGAGGTAATAAAGGTGATGTAAGTGAGTCAGGTGTGTCTCTATAACTAAATTTGAGCAAGAGATTATGAAATCCTTTGAGAGCCTTGTTTTCATTTTAATAATATGTTATTATCTCGACGAATTAAGGACATTGCTGCGTCTCTAGTTAATTTGTTGGAACTGCCTATCATTTCTAGTGTAAGTTGGATAATGAAAATGAAGTAATAATAAAAGAAGAAAAAGATGAAACAATAAAGAAAAAGAAGAGTATAAAATAGTAAAAAGAAAGCTAAGAAATAAACAAAGATAGAGAGAAAGAGAGAAATATAAAGGTGAGAAACCAATAAAAAATATGTGAAAGGCATACTGTACACAACCTGCAAACTCAAAAGAAATAATAATTAAAAGATGAATCACATCAAAAAATTTAAATGATATAAATTAATATATATAAATTGAAAGTCCCATAAAAAGTAAAAGGAAATTCATCAACAGTAAATGAATAGTACATAGGATATTGTTATAATTATTAAAAAAATAAAAATTTCCGCTTAAGATAATCACATTTTATGCATTGATTAGAATTGAGATATAATTAATTAATTAATTGGGTATATAGTTGAGAATATTCTAAAAGTTATTTGAAATTAGAATGAAGAAAAAAAATGAAAAAGAGTAAAAGATTGTTCACGGTACGGGCATGTGGTATTTACTATTTACTGTTTATAAACAGTAAAAATAAACAGTAAATAAGACATTTTTTTATTATATAGATAGATATAGATATAGATATAGATTATATATTACATTTTTCCCCATTTACTTTCCTTCCATCCTCTTTATTTATCTTTTTCTTCTTTCACACTACATTAATTTGATGCAGTTGACGAAAAAATGATACTCTTGCACATCTTTAATTACTCTGATCTTAATCTATCAAATTTTTACTCAGAACTAACAAGAACATGAAGTCTTTGCCTGTCCAACTATTTTAAAACTTTATACAACTGGTTAAATGAAATTTTTGGTCTAAAATCAATAAATTAATTCCATAATTGGCCTAAGGTCTATCCCTTCTCAAAGTAATTCCTATGGTTTATTCCTTCTCAAACAATGACACACTCACCTTACTTATTATTCCTCTTCAATGACAATTCCTTATCAAGCAGAGTGATGCTGCGACTCACCTATCAATGACACCCTTTTTTTTTACGAGAAATTCTTACATGGTCCAGAGATATCTCATGGTTGTACTCCCGATCAATTATATAAGTGTAAAATTATACTTATATGATTGATCCAGAAACATAATCAACATCATAAGTATTTATCTTTTTCGAAGCTCCCCTCCCCGCAATTATGATCAACATCGTAAAAGCCTTGCACATCCAGCTCCTCTTCCCAAAAATGGCAACCGCTATCCTACGAAAAAGAGCTCAAACACTTTGTCCCGATCCATCCATGTGCCCTGCTACGATGCCCTCTAATATGGGCCTCAAAACATTTTCCAAATTCACATTTAATCCAGTAACAATAAAGCAACAAATAAAGACATAAAAAAGGTATAGACTAATTTAATACAATGCCATTTTCCCAATAGTCCTGCATATGAATAATATAAATGGTAAAATATTCGTCGGCCAAGTCAAGCAAACCTTTGGAGTGATGTCATCATGCTTGCTTGCTGTCTTTGATATATATACTACTCTCAAAGAATCCTTACAACACTAATTTAGGTTGTTACTCCTTTGCCATCATATTATCCACCAAGATTAGAAGGATCAAGCAGCATTTTTTTTTGTGTGCGCGCGCGCGCTTATATATCATATTGCTGACTCTTATGATTTATGTTTATTACCTTTCATATTAAGTGTTATTGTTATTTTTAATAAAGTTGTAATAGAATAATGTATATTAGACTTTTATATTTATCATTTGTGTTTTCAGTTTCACATCAAATTTCATGATATTTATAATTTAATAATTTGATCAAATTAATTTTTATAATTATAAAATTCAAAAAAAATTATTTCGTGCATTATATGGGTTAAAAATACTAGTATTAAAAATAAACATAATATAGAGAGACACAAATTATTTGACAGTCATGAGAAAGATTAAACGTTTATATATATCATTTTTAATATCCAATTTTAATATACACATAACATATACTATTGAATATTATCTTATGGACATTCAAGACAGAAATTTAGTTTATTGGTAACTAACAAAAATTAATCATACATCCGCATGACATTAACTTTACAAAAAATTAATAATAAGGACCGATAAGAAAGATTAATTAGAAAAAGTGACCAATTATATTAAAATTATTATGAAGGACAAAATAAATATTAAATAAGGAGAAAGATTGCACAGCTTTTATAAATTGGCAATAATATCCCTTTTTATCTATTCCTAATTTTTTTTATGAAATAAAGCATGTAAGAAAATTAGAACAGAAATAGATAAAAGAAGCCTTTTTTTTTTTCTGCAAATAAAATTTTGTTATCAATATTAGCTTTTCCCACTAATGCTCACTCAGATGATGAAGTGATACTAGCTTTCATTGCTGCCAAAAAAGCTAGTAGGCGCAGAGTGTTCAAGGAGACCACGCACCTTGTGTACCAGAGAGTACAATGGAGGAACAACAAGAAGTGGGTTTGCGAGATGTGAGACCCCAACGACAACAAAAGCTATAGGATTTGGCTTGGAACCTCTCTTGCATGTGAAGTGGCTGCACGTGCACTGTGTTAACTTTTTAAATGATGAGAGAGACATAAAGGGGATTTGTAGGTGTAGTTGAAACAAGAAGACAGGGATGAATAATTAGGGTTAAATAAAATCAAGGGTACTATTGTTTAATGATAAAATTTGTGTGGTCCTTCTCCTTAATTGATATGTATGTATTAAATCCTTTTTAATAATTTTGATATAATTGATCCATTTTATTAATTAATCTCTCTTAATGATCCTTATTATTAATTTTCTCTTTATTTTATTTGGTGAATAGCACGATACAAGGTTCGTTAGAGTTTACCCCAACGTAACAAACTTGCTAATCGTCTCACCTAATACTGCTATATGTTCAAACAATGACTGCTACAAGTTGGAATCATGAACTGATGAATACATCTTCCTACCTGGTCTCTGTATTGTTTGTTTATTTTCTTTCCTTAGTTTTCTCCTTATTTTACTATATATATAGCAAACAATCCCACTAAAGTCCAACCTCTACCCGGTCTCTGTATAGTTTGTTTATTTTCTTTCCTTAGTTTTCTCCTTATTTTACTATATATATATATATATATATATAGCAAACAATACCACTAAAGTCCAACCTCATAAAGCTAAGATATTCATCATGGATCCAACTATACTTTTCCTTTAAGGGTTTAGTGTGTGTAGGATAACTGTCTGTGCAATCTTTCCACACATTAGTATCCTCCAAATCCCTCATCACCTCCCGAACACAGATGTTGCACTTGAACCTTGCTCCGACACTAAGCATCAGGATTCTCTTCCCCTTATTCAGCCTCTTCTTGGCCTCCATGTAACCTAGAACATACCGAAGGCCACTAGCGAATGTATTACTCCACCATGTTTTCTTTATTTTGTGAGTGCTAAGTTGACGGTGGATACGAAATGCCATAAACTTGAAGAATCTTAGTCTCTAAAAGGTGTGAGTGAAAATGGCTGCACTGCACGGGGTGGGGGGGGGGGCGCTGAGGGTGCTACTAAGATTGTTCGCGTTAGATTTGGAGCAAAAAAGAAATGATGACTAGTTAGAGTGGGTGAGAATGACAGCAGGAGGGAAAGAGGGTGTTTGAGCAAACATGATGAAGAATAGAAATAATGTGAGTGTAAAAGAGAGAAGAATCTAAGATAAAGAGAGAAGAATCCAAGATAATGGGTGAATTATCAGAGTAAATGATGAAAAAGAAGAAAATGAAGAAAAAAAAAGCATAGAATAGGAAATAAGGTTAGTAAGGAAGAGGAAGATGAAGATAAAGATGAAATTTAGGTTTTAAAATTTGAGAAGGAGGACAATAATAATAGGGATCAATTTATCTAATACAAGATTTAAGAGAAACCAATTTGGGGGTTTTGCCAAAAAACTAAGGCCAACACCACATGACATGGGTAAATGGTAAAACGGTTTTGCTCATGACCGGTATTTGAACTTCGTCCATCATTTTATAGAAACATTTTTGTGCAAATGAGCGTTTCACATTCAATTTTACATGGAAAAATAGATTTTTTAATCCCTTAACTATTTGTTCCTGTAACTAACTTCTTATTTATTTTGGTCATTTAACTAATTTTTTTGTTTATTTGATTTCGTAACTCTTCACTATTAAATTAAATACGTCCATCAATCTAAGCATCACATAGTCTTAAACTTAATGAAAGGACAGTAACACAAATGTGACTACTCAATAAGGTGTGTTATGATAGAAGGACTCGTTTAAAGTTTAATCAATTTACAAGTCCTTATAGCAACTGCAACGGTGGGATTTGATGCGTCCCACTTCAATTTGCTATTAGAGACGGCTCCATGGCACCGTTGGCAACAATATCATGGGACAAGTGAGAGAAGATTCAGTCCCACTTCAGAGACATCGAGGACACTAACAATTGGTGTACTTTTGTTATTTTTTTAATATTTTTTTAACACAATTTACCGTTGAAACCAATGGTAATAATTAAAATATTATTTTATTTTTATTTTCACTCTATAAATATCAACTTTTTTCAACCTCTTTTTTTTACAACTCTTCCTAATTCTTTCCAACACTCTCTAAATTCTTTCCATACAAATTCTAATCCTTTATTTTTCTACAAACAATGGATCCAAATCAAGTTAATTTAAATTCATTTCTCAGTTACTTACAAAATTCCAACCTCCCTCAAAATCCAAATATCCAAAATTCATAATCTTCAAACTCTCAAAATCTAAATCCAAATCCAAGTCCAAATTTCCAAATTTCAAACTTCTTTCCAAATCCTAATTTTCAAGTTTCTTCTAATCTTCAAGCTCCTTTTTTTTTCCAAACAATCAAAATATAGAAACATTTCAATTTCCATTTTCATTCCCATTTTAAGCCCAATTCGGGGGATCGGGATCAAGATTAGTCAGTGTTGGTGAGTCATCTGACTCATCTCATCAAACACCTATAAATTTCAGTCCTAGTTCACAATATTCACAACTTTGTAACTGCGACGACATCATGCTATCAACCTCAATGATGAGCAAATTGAAGATTGTGCACAAGAGAGTAGTTAGTGGTGATGAGAAGAGAATGAGCTGCTAATAAGTGCATGGTTGAATGTATCAATAGATCCTTTGGTGGGTACCGACCAAAAAGGTGATGCATTTTGGAACCGAATCCATGCATATTGCAAGGAAAGCAACTGTACCTTGATCAAAAGAGAGGTAGGTGCGATGAAGAAGCAAAGACATAGGATCAACATGGGGACTCAACAATTCGGTAGTTGCTATGATCAAGCATGTCGAAAACACCAAAGTGGTTCGAATAATGACGATATAATAGAGTTGGCTCATGAGCTCTATTTTACTAGGTGTGAAAAGAAATGCACTTTTCAAAAACATTAGAATGAGCTTCGGAAGGAACAAAAATGGAGAACCAATCAATTCAGAGTAGAGGTACCAAGAGAACAAAGATAGGTACTTGTGGAGTATACTCATCCTCATCAAATCCAGAAATGCCAATAGGTGAGGATGTTGGTGTGGAGTCTACCATTCGTCCACAAGACACTAAAGCATCTAAAAGGAAGGGTAAGGGGAAATCAAAAGCATCCATGGATTTCGATAAAGACATTGATGCACTCAAATCTATTACAGCTAGGAAACTTTCTCTCATAGAAGATTTTAAGAAAGTCAAGGAAATGGAGTTAGCGAACAAGAAAAAGGATAGGGCATTTAAGGAAAAATTGATGATGATCAAGGAAAAAGAGCTAGAGGAGAAGGAAAAGGAGATGATAATTAAGGCGAAAAAGCTAGAGGTTAAGGAAAAGGAAACAGACATGCAAATACTTTGTGCAGACACCTCCATGATGAGTGAAACACAATGACTCTTTCATGCTAAGTTTGTAGAGAAAATTATGGTAAAGTATTTTTAATTTAAGTATTGATTGAATTGATGGAGTATAAGTGGCAAATCGATAATGTCTATTAAGTAATGCTTTTAATTATGAAATATTTCAATTATGTAATATTGTTGTCTATCAAGTAACATTTTTAGTTATATGTAATGTTTTAATTATGTAGTGTTTTAAAATCGTACAAGGTTATTTAGATTTTAACTTTAAAAAATAAATGAATGAAAAACTAGTTGTTGTAAAACTAACTGTTACAAAACTAGCCATTATAGAACTAGCCGTTTAGTCAAACTATTCGTTGTAGAAAAAGGCTTATAAATATGGAGTATCACTCTTCCATACTTGCTCTCAAAACACTTTGTCACTCACTATCACCGCTAAAATATCCATTACTATAGATGGCTGGAACCTTTAAAACACAAGTCTTTTGATGACTTGATTAATGATGTTTTGCTCGGTGATTTAGACCAACCCGATAACAGGTCTTTTGATGAATGGATTAAGGATTTTATGTTCGATGATTCAGATGAGTGCCAACTTCAACTTATTCTAGATAAGTACAAGCAAAACTCTTCCTCCAAATCTAGTAGGACCTTAGATAGGGACCGCGAAGCAAGACACGAATGTCTTTTCAATGACTACTTTGCACCTAATCTAGTGTACCCTCTTGAGACATTTCAACGAAGGTTCCGAATGGGAAGGCATGTTTTCCTTCGCATAGTGGAAGCCCTCTCAAATGTTGATCCTTATTTCAGGAAGATGGTCGATGCTACAAGCAAGAAAGGTTTATCCCCACTACAAAAATGTACAGCTGCCATGCGTATGTTGGAATATGGAGTATTAGCTTATGCCATTGATGATTATGTGCGGATAGGCGAAAGCACGTCAATTGAGTGCTTAGAGAAGTTCGTCGAAGATGTAATATTGATATTTGAGACTGAATACATGCGAAGACCAAACTTGAATGATGTACAATGCTTGCTACACATGGCAGAGGACCACGGCTTCCCAAGAATGGTGGCCAACATCGATTACATGCACTAGTATGGAAAAATTGCCTGAAAGCACAGAAGGGTATGTACATGAGTGGTTACCATGGGGCTCCAACAATAGTACTCGAAATTGTGGCTTCATCTGATCTCTGGATATGGCATGTATTTTTTTGAGTTGCCGGTTCAAACAATGACATCAATGTGTTAAACTGTTCACTGGTGTTTGATAAAGTTCTGAATGGTTGAGCTCCATCGGTAAATTATACTATGAATAGAACTAATTATAATATGAGATACTATTTAACAGATGATATATATCCTGAATAGGCAACATTCATCAAAACAATCTCCCGATCGTAGGGAGATAAGTGAAAACTATTTGCAAAATATTAAGAAGAACAACGAAAGGACGTGGGGCAAGCATTTGGAGTGCTACAGGCTCAGTCTGCAATTATAGGTGGCCCTGCGCGATTTTGGGAGAAAGAGAAGCTTACGAAGATAATGAAAGCTTGTATTATATTGCATAATATTATTGTTAGAGATGAGAGAGACACATATGCAGAAAACTTTGCTCAACTCCCCTCTTACAACGATGTGGAGAATGGCATATCACAACCAAAGTTGGGTGAGGAAACTTTTGTTCCATATGAGGGGTATATCGAAAATAATATCTACTTTCGTGATAGACAAAAACATCGACAACTACAGGCAGATTTGGTGGAATATATCTGGCAATTCCATAATGCTTATTAAATAAAATTGCTAGATATATAATGTTTCAATTATGCTATGTTGCAACTCATATTTCAATTATGTAATATTTTTATTATGTAATGCTTTTAAAATTATGCAATGTTGTTATTAATCATACAATATTTTTTAGATTTTAACTTTTAAAAAGTAAATGTATGATATTTTTATCCATAATTTAATTTATTAAAAATTAATTTGAAATAAAAATTATTCCAAAAATTAAATTTTATATTTTTATCCAATTTGAAAATAAATTATAGAATACAAATATTTATAATAAAATATTTCATAAAATATGTTGATTTTATTTTTTAAGGTTAAAAATTATATGGAACCAAAGTTAGTTCCTTCTATTGGAGACATAAATTCCATTGTTGGGACACTTTTACTTTTTATAACACATTGATTATATGGCATTAATGTAGCAAGTAGTGGAGCCAGAAGTGGAATTTAAATGGGGATAACATTGGAGATGCTCGTAGAGTTTGACCTAATTTTCAGTTAGGCCCATATAGTTAAAAAGTTTTAATAAGTCCATATATTGAATAAGTTTTTGTAATTAAGTCTATAAAGCAACTTAATATAATAAAATTTTTTAATATTTTATATAGTTTAATAGGTTCTCATCCAATTTTATAAGTTTAGGTGCATAAATTTATTCAATCTAACTAAAAATTTTGTAAGGGTAGATTGTTTCAGAGATTTTATTACAAAGATTTATTTATTGTAAGGACCTAGTTAAAATCTTTTAAATTATAGAGATTTAATTGAAAATTTGGTCTAATTAGAAGAACCTGTAGATTAATTAAACTCTTATTTAACTTAACAGTGAAAAGTTAGAGGATCAACGGATAGAAAATTCGTTATTAATCCAAAATGAATAGAAATTTAGCAATTAAAAGACTAAAATGAATAGAAAATTTGTTAAGAGCCCAAAACAAAATTCGAAAATAAGTTAAAGGACCAAAACATATATTTTACTTTTTATTTTTAAGTTCAAGTAAATATTTCTATATTTATAATGTAAATATAATTACAAATAAAGGTTGATGGATCTGTTCAGAAGACAAGTATTAGCGAGCTCCAACTTAAAAAGTATCGACGCTTATACAGAGTTCATTTCACAAATTCTTCTTTATAAACTTCAACATACAATCATTAAGCCATTCAAAATAACTTAATAAGAAAGAATTTGCATAAATTTGTACGGGGCTTATTTCCAAAACATCATTTACCAAACCAAAAAAATCACAATTGATAAATCTGCTCATGTTTGCTTCTTTCTATCTCTCCATACTTTCCTCCTTTTTCTCAAAACCAAAAAAAAAAAGATTTTTAAATAAAATAACAATTATAAAAATTAATTTAATAAAGTGATTAAAGTTTAAAAATTTAAACCTTAGCTATGCATAACAAATAAATAAGAATATTAAATACATAATAAGAACTATAATGATTAAATAATAGCACATAAACAAATTCATCTCTTAATATATTACCTGGTTTATATGAATAAACCAAAATGAGAACATAAATTGATTTTGATACTCTTGAAAATTTTAATCATATTAATTTTTTACCACTTTTCAATGATTGAACTGTTAGTTATGATATTTTTCAATTAATAATTTTATTTTTAATTACTTTTTATTACTTAATTATATTTTCTTTTGATTGATTTCTTAACTTAATAGCAGACATTAATTTATCCTTTAAATTGAAAAAATAAACAAATTTTCACAACTAATATATAAAACAGGGTTTGAATAAAAAAATTAAAATAAACTAAATTTGTAACACTTCCCGAATAATTTCAAAAGAATAATTTACATGTAAAATATAAAATAATATTATTTTATAACACTACACAGTTACATACAATAGTAGATGATTGTCAAATGATCATGAATTAATGTTCAACGTAGCAGCAAATCCAGCACCCGAAAAGACCTCAGTGTTGTTCCCAAATTGTTTATTTACATGCAATGGACAAATAAAGTTCCAATTCTTGAAGGATATAATCGTCTAGATATGATTAGGAAAGGAATAAACCTGCAGTTGAAAAAAAAAAGGGAAAAGAATTGGAACTTAGGAGGTGAACAAATAAATAAAAGATTTAAATAATTAAACATCCTGCATAAGTTCATATACAACAAAAGAGATGGCCACATGCCAAACCAAAATGCAATGGAAAAAATAAAAACACAAAATACTATCTGATATCTTCTAATGCCTATTAAGGTGTAACCAAAATGAAAGCTTCATCATTTGCACACCATTCATGCCAAATGTTTTCAGCTCTAATTTGAGATGAAAATGGAGCAATATTTGAGATACTATGCTTTTACGTGCTAACCTTTATTTGGTAGTAAAAGATAATCGTTGAAAGATTGGGAGAAGTTATGCGGGCAAGAAAAACCAAGACATAGGTCTACCCATCTCGATAGAAAATAAAGATTATTCTGAACCTTAATAGCATATCTATAAATCTAATTAGCATTACCCAACGAGGCCAAACACAAAGAAAATGACACATACAGGGGACATCAGTAGCAGGAAGCGGAGGAAAAGAAAAATAAATATTCAAGAATATCACTTATTGCTATTAGTTCTAAATCAACGCAGAGAATGATATTAAATAAAATGCATCGATCCATTTCATTTACTCAGTTATGTTTGCCAATCAAGTCAGCAGACCATAACACATGCATATTAGCAAGGTAGCATCCTTCAGCTTAAAATCAAACCTCAAACCTGCAATAAAACAGGAACAAAATCTCATATAACTCAAGTTACTCTAAATTTCAGTCCAATACCCAATTTAAGGAGAATTTTTGGCTCCCGGCCCTTTCGGCATTAATGCAAAAATCCCGCCAGGACTACAACCCACTTCATTTTATTTTGATAGTTGAAGCATAGTTTAGCTCAAAATTCTCACAAGCAAATTAATTCCACTCATTCCTTTTAGCTAGAAATAGGATAATTTAAATTATTGATTTTCATTGGACTCTTTGCAAGTAATCAAAATCTTTCAACCAAGAACACTAAACAAGATAAAGAGCAATTAACTAATGATTATGTTACCTTCATGACGCTCAAAGTGAGAGAAATTTCCTTCAGTTGTTCCTCAATTTTAACTTTTAGCCTTCTTATTCACCAACTTTGCATCGCTCAAAGCAAAATCACAAATATTGAGATTGATCATATAAAGCACAAGAAGCCTCTTCACACTAAACCATACACCAAAATGCAGTTTTTCTGCACACTCAGATTGATCATCAGTTACATCGCGATAGACCTTCACTTGTGGGTCTAACTTTGACTTCGAACTTTGCAAATCCTACGGGTAAACCAAAACTAAAATAAATAAATAAATAAATAAATACACAAACATACACAAAGTTAAGAAATAGTGAGAATTGAAACACACAAGAGCAGGTAGAATTAGGAAGAGACTATGTTTAAAACCATAACTGACCACTGTGAACTGAGGACTTTGAAGGTAACCCCAAAAAGAGAAAAAAAAAAAAAAAGGTTCACTTGTTTCAAACTCTGAATTCTGGTGAGAAGCTCCGATCTTGATTCATTTAGTTCCTGAGAAGTAACAATGCCAGCAAGCTTTAAACACATGCATACATACATAACGTAAAAAATTAAAAAGTGGGTGCTCAAAGTTCCGTGAATGCACTGCGATTTTAGACGAAATCGAAGTGATGTTATCCTTCTTCTGAAAACAATAAACAAAATAAAATACAAGGTTGGGATGATTAATAAAATACAAGATTATTCCCCTTTTGTTTTTTTTTTTGCTCTTCGCATGCGTAATTTATTATTATTATTATTATTAATTATTAACTTTTTTTTGTTTTTGAAAATTGAGGTAAAAACTCAAATATTTGAAAAGTATAAATCAAAAGAAAAATATTTCAAGCTATAAAAGAAACATGCATAATTATTTTTCAAGTAAAAATATATGTTTTAAAGAAGAATAAAGTATGAAATTATCATATAAAAAGAGAAGAAAAAGAAATTATCAAGAGAGTATATTAATATTAATAAACAGGAGTGAATTTGGTTCGGAAAATGACAGATGTTGGGATTGAGAGCGAGACCAATGCCTCATACTGGAAAGAAACCGAAGATATTTTTGTGCCAGACAAATCCCCTCTGGATTGGATTTTAAGGCTGCAGTTTATCGGAAGCTGATATTGGCAATAAGCGAAGATGGGGTTAGCAACAGCGAGAGCAAGTATAGAGGCAGTTTGTGTTTGCGCGCCAATAAACAGTGCAAAGCCTCTCCGTCGTCAGTGCCACTTACTCCCAACCTCTGCCTCTGCCTCTGCCTCTGCCTCTCCTCTCTTCTGTGCGTTCTTTTGTTCCCTTTACTTTATTATTATGTTACCATGCTCCCCGGTTTGTTTTTACACATCTCGCTACAGTCTCTGTATCTGCTCAACACTGTTTCATCATTAACACTTATTTCGTAATCTGATGTAACTTGAATGGATTTTATCGAAGAACTAGTGAAAATTACACAATTTGAATGAAAATTTTGTTGATATGACAAAGATAATGGATGGCCTAAGAAATAAATTATAACTTATTGTCGAGTTGAAAAAACCGAAATGATGAATTCAATTCGTGATATTTTTTTAATTTATTGGAAGAACGGAGATTTTTGAACTATGTTAAAGAAAGAGTTATACAATTCTCTTTTACAACATATTTATAAATATGAAAGAAATAGAACCGAATGTAAGAAATGTACATAACCAAAAAGAGAAGTTGCAAAATAGATGATAATAGTTGCAATTTATTAACAACATTTATAAATTTAATTAAAGAAATACGTGAAACTATGGTTAGCGAATTTCCATGTGTTGTTTTCCATTGTAGCAGTTTGGTTGTACAGAGTATAAGTAAAATGATTAAAAAGATAGAAGGTTCGATGAACATGGCTAATTGCAAAAGTAGAGTTGATGTGATGTGATGTATTTTTTGGTATTGTTACATAGGAAAGTTAAGCAAGCAACTTTAACTGTCTTTGTAGTCCTGGTTGCTAATAGATAGGTAAAATATTTCATATATTGCAAGTCTTGTTTAAAACATCCTTATTTTAAAAGTAAATTAGAAAGTTATCGTCATATTAACAGGATATAAGGTAATTATTGAACCTAATCTACCAATATTGCAGTCTAATAGGAATGAATGGGCTGATATAGAGATAGCTTTGAAAACAACTAAATGACATCAATAAAAATGAGCTTTTTGAAGACATATACTTGTATCAGAAAGCAAACAATGGTTTAGAGATTATATTTGAACAAATAAGTACCACTATGGGACATAACATAAGCAAAATGGGGCTAAAGAATGACAAAGACATAAATAGGCCTCCTATGCTCTTGTAGACTTGTGAAACCAGAAATATGATCGTTCTGCGTACAATGAATTCTGCAGAATTAACTCCAAGGCCTGAACAGGTTTGCATTTCTATTGTCATTGATGGTGATTTTTTCATTAGACTGCGCATAGTTCTGCAAAGATAAAGTACGATAAGAAGAAGATTATATGTAATAGTTGGCAACTTTTCTGCTGTATAGTGAATTGCAAGATCCCAAAACTAACTACATATAGCTCATTGAAAAAAATTAGTATATTACATTACAGAAGATACGGAGGTATAAGCAAAAGTTCGAATAATGCAATGATTGTGTCATCATCACTTAATTAATGGTTAGCTCATCTACATAAACTTTGATTAGACAAATCAGGCTTATCATTCTTGAACTACATAAATAGAGAAACGCCCATTCTACATGCATGTAGTTGAGTCATGAATGAAGATGAGGATTGGGCAGTATATAGAGACTAACCATAAACACAAAATATTCCATCCATTGACTTCATTTATCCCAAAGTTAAAAAGGTCCCAACATCAGCAGGAAATCTATTGAAACCTATAATCAGTACAACCAGAACTTGGGTCATCGTTTGTTTCCATGAAAGTAACATGGTTATAAAAATAAAAAATATATATGGCTAGAAATAAAATGATTTTTCATTTCTTTTCCTTAGCACTAGACGAAGTCCTGAACAATACCATATAACACATTCTGCCTTGCTTGGTAACATTGTTTTCAATGCTAAATAACATTATACCTTCCGTCGATTAGGTACTGCACTTTGCTGTTCGTTTTTTTATTGGCAAGTTTGTATTTGATAAAAACCAAGCTTTTTTTTTTTTTTTTGTTTCCCCCTCAATGGTGGTTAATTGATTTTAGGAAGTGGTTGTATCCTATATTGGAACTCAAATCTTGCCATTAAGATCCAATTCAGTTCGTGACTTCATGCTCGGGTTTCTTTTCTAATGAATGACTCTCATCATTCCTGCATTACATTATAATTAACATCATCTTATTTATATTACTGATTATATTCGACCTGTTGATTGCAATTCTTCAGTTTGTTTTCGGAAAAAGTGCAATTTGAATATTCAAAAATCAGTTCGAGGTGCTACAGGGTGGAAAATATCAAGTAGATTACTGAAAGTGGAAGATGGTATAAATGATGAAGCATGTGAATTAGTCAATGGAGTGGAGCTTTCACTTGGGGAGGGTGATGATATTATCCATGCTTATCTGTTAAAGGCAGTCAAAAATAATAATGGAACTGGCATATTGCTTCTTTCAGATATTTTTGGATTTGAGGATTCTTTCACTAGAGATTTTGCATATCGTGTAGCTTGCGGTGGTTACAAGTATGTTCCTTTATCTCTCAAGTTACACATCAACACATGCTTTTCTAAATGAATATTGTATGATGGCAGTTTTCAGTTTGTTAAAAGCAGAACCTTCTTAGCACATTCACTTTTCTCTCAACAAATTTGCAGCGTTCTAGTTCCAGACTTATTTCGCGGGAATCCATGGACAAAGGACCAGCCAAAGACTGTGTTTGAACAGTGGATTGCTAGACAAGACCCAGAGAGGATTGCAAAAGACATTACCAGATGGACAGAGTGGCTGGTTGAAGAATTCATGGCTGTGGGAATTTCAAGAAAACTTGGCATAATTGGTTTTTGCTTTGGAGGTGGCCGAGTGTTAGAGGTGCTAGCTCGAGATCAGGATGCTTATTTTGGCACTGGAATCTCCTTTTATGGTACACGGATGGATCCTCAGGCTGCTTCTGGTATAAAATCTCCTGTCTTGTTTATTTTAGGGGACAATGACTCACTTTGTGCTGTAAGTGAAATAGAGAATATTAAAAGGAAAATTGATAGGGGCTCCAAAGTAGTGATATTCCCGGGGAGGGGTCACGGATTTGCCCACCGGCCTGAATCTCCTGAAGAAGATGTGGATGCAGAACAAGCCTACGTGATTATGAAAGACTGGCTATATGATAATTTAGTGGTGTAAAACGAAATTTTTTTAGACTATATATACAACTGTATTAACACTTGGTCTTGCCATGCTTGTGCAGCCTCGAGTTTTACACTACCTGTCGACTTTTCTACGCATTATTTTGGTAAAATTTTTGATGTATTCTCTTTCCCATCCATGAAATTTCCATGGATCATCTGAATGCCATGACTAACATCACTGCAAGCACTAGGTGTATTAGTGTGTGTTAGGATTAAAATTTATGAGCTTAGTTCTGCGTTTGCAAACTTTATTTTTTTTATGATCTTAATTTTGTCAAAATCAATTTTATTTAAAAGTGATTTTGAAATAAAATTATTTATATTTAGTTCTTTTATTTAAAAAATGATTTTGACAATACTAATATTAGGTTCATTTGGATAAGTTTTTTAGAAAAGGTACTTTCTCAAAATCAAAACAAGAAGTAGAAGTAGAAGCAATTGGAGAAAAGTGATTGAGTGTGGATCAAGTGAAGGCCTTGGAGAAGAACTTCGAGGTGGAGAACAAGCTTGAACTCACGATTGCAACCTATATAAGGCGTCGTTTGGTTTCAGAATCAGCTTGGCAACTAGTGGTAGAAATAAGTTAGACGGCTCGTCAAGAGCTTTCGGCCTAGTCTACATTAAACCTGCTCTGACCAAACCTATTTTGTAGACTATAGACAAGCTCAATCAAGAATTTTCAAAAAATCTATTGAATCTGACAGATTGGCCTATTTATATTATATTATATTTCATATAAAGTGTCCATGATATGTGCACCTGGGAGTAGGAATCCATGTTCGAATCCACTAAGGGGGCCCTTCTGCCCACTCCCCCCCCCCCCAAGCTCCCACAAGGGTTGACCCCCAAAAAGAATCATGCACATTAAATTAAATTATTATTTTAGAAACTTAATGATAATAAAAGTCTTTTAATTTATTTAGAAATAATTTTTTTGATGTATTTAGAAATTTTTTTAGTTTATTTAGGAATATATTTTCTGTCTATTTAAGAAAAGGCTCTTTGGTCTATTTTTTTTTTAACATGTTTTTTGGTCTATTTAAGACTTGGTTTAATATTCATTGTGGTTTTTAAAGTTCTTGAAAGACTCTCATTTCTCTAAAAGCTACTCTCAAAAAGTCATTGTAGTATCGTTTGGTAAAATAATATAAAAATTATTTTCAATAAGTAAAAGTCATAAAAAGTAGTATTTGGTAAAATTACTTTTAATATCTAAAATTGACTACAATAGTTATAAATACTAAAGAAAATAATTTTTATTTTTAATGTTATTAAATAAAATAAGGTTATATTAATCTTTTAAATTTTGGAGAGCACAAGTCAACTCCGAAAAGCACCCTATGAGAGCTCCTGAGAGCACCCCAATTTTTTTGTTTACCAAATAGAAAAAATTGACTTATGCTTTTTATAAGATAGAACACCCCTTTAAAAAATACTATCAAACTAGGCCTAAATATCTTGTTATCAAGTAAACATCTAAATAAGCTTTCATGCCAGACCAAACTTTAAAAATGCCACTACTATTAACACTAATTAATAAACTACTTCATCCATATTATTTTATTAAAGGTATGAATGGCTTTCATTTTGACGCTACACTAAATAGTCCCCCATCTCAATATATATATACATGTGTTTGTAATTTGTTTGGTCACATTAGAAGAGTCATATTCATAATATATATATATATATATATATATATATATATATATATATATATATATATATATATATATATGTGTGTGTGTGTGTGTGTGTGTGTGTGTGTGTGTGAGAAACCATACGAGTCTTCTGCAGGCTGTAGCGACTGGCTGTAATATTAAGTTTGTAATTTGCTTAAATCACGATTTCTAGCAATGCCTGGCTGAAACCAAGCCCAGGAGGCAAACTCGTTTGGATATGATGCATAGCACCTCTTTACAAGAAAGGTCCAAAAAAGTTCACCAAAGAAATAAAAGAAAGAAAGGTGAAAAGCACGACCAGTAAAAAAAAGAAAGAAAGAAAGGTTTAAAAAAAATTATGAAAGAGGAAAAGATAACGTAAAGATTAAACTAAAAGAATCTATCCTTCGACTGAAAAAAAAAAAAAAAAAAAAAGAAACTATCCCATTCCAAAGACATCTTCCATATTAGTTCCATTATTTTAAGATTTTCTTCTTATGTTTGTTAGTTCATTGTTGTCATATGCAACAACGCTCCGCCATTAATGTAGTCTCCGGACTTCACTCATGATGAGTTCAAAGGGCATTCTGCCCACCTAAAATTGATGGCAGGTAAATGTACTGATGGTAGCTACCCCCACGGTTGGTTTTAACGTGGTCGGTCCCTTCATGTTAGACCAAAAGAAATACACCCACATGGATCCACCTAAGTTCCCATTATTAGTCCAAAAGAAAAGAAAACAACATTACCGCAATTCCCGCATTTGAATTCTCCAATAAATTAAAATTAAATCAGTTTCTGGCATTCTGCTGGACATAACATACACAAAATACAATACATTTTTTTGAAAATCAAAACACCAAACACTACCTAACTTGGAACATCACCCTTGGACCCATTTGAGGTCAACTACTAATATCACCAAGGAAGCAACAATTGCTTCTTCGGAAAAAAAAAAACCAAAAAACGAAGATAAAAAAATGTGGAACACAATGTCTTGGTGATTCTGGAATATCATTACCAGTTACCAGAAATGAATGAATGCATCCCATGCTGCACCAACAGCGAAAACAACAGGCAAGAGAACAATCTGGGTTCTAGAGGGCAATGTTGGTGCTCCAGCTACTTCCGGGGCAGCCTTCGGTGGGGGTGGAAGGTTCTCAACATGAATAGCTATCTTCATGCCACTAAAGCAGAACCCCTTGCCACTGATGAAGTAGTAGTTGCGGGTCACATTCAACGGAGCCACGTCTCTTCCGGCACCGGTCGTCCAGTTGTGAAGTGGGTGATCAGAGTTGCAACTTTCATAGTCTGTCTTGTTCACCTCTAGTACATTCATCTGGTTCCTATCATACACAAAAACTGTCAAAATAAAATATCTGAGTTAGTATCAGGTTGCCGACCTAGTTTGACCCAGATTAGTTGAAATCTAATAGACTTTAAATACTGATGATTTAGACCAAAAAATGTTTAACAAGGGAAGCGATAACTTGGCAAGTGGCAACATTACAAGTACATTCCTGGGTTGGAACTAGAAGTTAGCACAGGAGTGTTCATGGCAACTGCTAATAACTGTTAGCGTGCATACATTGGATACATTAAACAAAATTAAGACCCTAATGAGTAACGGCAAATCAATATTACATTAAAGAACTAAAATCTATGTTTTGACACCACACTAAGATTTACGAATTTTATACTGTCAAAGGCGTTCTGCTTTCCTGTTACAAATGAATTAATAAATTGGGAAATCTTTTGCTTGTCACTTTACTTTATTTTTTATGTGATATGGATAGGAATAATCTCATTTTAGCGTGTTAATCGGCTTTAGGTTAAACTTGGGCAGCAACCTTTAATGCACAAAACACAGCAGCATACAGTGCATGCAAAAAATTGCTTTAAAGTAAAACAGATCTGCGATCTGCAATTTTTTACATTTGTTTTCACATTTCAAAAGCTTGATTGATATATACCTGAATTTGTTTACCAATTAAAAGGGTTATTTTTTCTTACCTTATCTACAACATTACTGGTTAGTATCCAGGCCTAACCACCAGGCCTAAAATTGCTAGAGCAAGAAGGTACAGGAGCAAGATACAATGATAAAGGCAAATTAAGTTACAGCCACGCTTTAAAAAACTCGTTAGGGCAAATAATGAGGACTTTATGGTTTAACTGAAACATGAAAAATAAGCAACAAAGTAAAGACACTAAGACACCGTTAGTAAAGCAACCAAAATTTCTGGATCTGAGCATGCAGACCAAGACAATGAAAGGAAAAAGAAGGATCCAAACACTATTTTTCATCTCCTTTACAGTCCTTGACAGGAAAGGGTAATGGCATTGCCTTCAAAATTCCATTTTTATTGCAAATTCATATTTTGGAGAAGAACTTAATTTAGCTGAACTGACAAACAGAAATACATCAAGACTCCTCAGTTCTTCTACAACAAAATCAACTCTTTTCTCTTTTCAATCCATGAATTTCCTAATCAAGTAACACAGATTTCATATAAGTCTCAAAGATTAATAAAAGAAAACCAAAAAAAAGCTCTAAGATTAGCTGATAGACCAACTAGGTTCATAACATTAGCAAATTAAGTAGCAAAAACAAGCAAAAGCTGATAACTTTAGCACATATCATGCTTGAACAAGTTCAGATCCAGTCCATAGAGAAAGTGGGGTAGCAGAATCAAATCCCATAGAAGCAAAGACCTAAGCATTAAATCCATTATACACAAACACATATAGAGTGAAGGTGATTCTTACATAGCCAGTCACCATTGTAGAAATGCTTGCCCTTGGCCCATGTAGTGTAGTTGAAATTGGTGGTCCAACCCATGTTGCCACCCACAGTCCACCTTGTAGCAGATGCCTCCGGCAGCATGACAAGCACAGTGCAGGCCACAAACAGCAGCACCAACACCCTCTTCATCATCCCCTCCATTGCTCTATGGTAGTTGTTCTCAGCCTTTCACTCTTCCAACACAGCCTGGAACACCCCCGCAGTATCTGTTCTACAATGTTCTGTTCTTTTGGCCTTCTAAGGAAACGATTTTGGTTCGTTTTGTGTTTTTTTGTTTTGTTTTGTTTTTTGTTTTTCAAATATATTGTCTCTGAGGGGTACTGACTACAACTATTGTATATGGTTTTTTTAATTTTAAATTCAAAGAGTGGTTGCTTACTAGATCTATAAGGACACTACAGTGGCCATTAATTTTTTATCACAAGATATGGAGAAAATTTCGCCAGTTTCTAGGTTAGCTTGTTTTAAAAAAAAATTCGATTTTTTTATTTTTTGTTTTCTAAACTACTATAATCTCAATTTCACTCTACTCAAATTTGAGACATTCTTTGAAAAAAATATGTCTCGAAGAAGTTGAATTAACCAAATTTTAGTATTTAAACGTTTTTTAAATGAAGTAACTTAACGATCAATATAAGTATTTAAGAAATAAAGTATTAGCTCAAGAAGATATAAGCGCGGTTGCTTACTTGATCTACAATGGCCATTAATTTTCTAGCCTAACATACTGAGAAAATCTGGGCAGTATCTAAGTTAACTTGTTTTAAAAGAAAATTGGAATATTTTAAAATGAAGTAACTTAACCATCATTAAAAGTACTCAAAAAATTAAAATGAGTTGTTTTGAACGTTATTAGCTCAAGAAGATAAAATTCTTTTTGGCAACTACTTGTTTCAGTTTTAGCTTATCTGTTTTGTTTCTTAAGGTATTCTAGTATCTTTTTTAAATGTGAGATTAATTTCTTTGAAAACAGAAATCATTTTTTTTTATGAAAATTATCTAATTTTTTGCGATGAAGATATTACTTTTTAATGCATTAAATTTTTATTCAATACTCTTTTTTTAAGTAATTAAGATAATTTTTTGAATAACATAACATTTTTTAATATCAATTTATGAAATAATGCCAAGAATTAATAAAATAATAAATACTGAATAATTTCTTAAATTAAAAGTATAAAAATAGGCATTGAAAGCAATTATTTTTCAAAAAAAAAAGTGTCAGTAAATTTACAATGAAAAATGGACTGTGGAGTGTTTTCAATGTTTTCCTTAATGATTGGTTTCTATTTTTATTATTTTCACATTTTAGTTGCTGATAGAAGTTTCTCAAATAATTTGTGTTTTGTGATGGTCAAACGAAGTCTCAAACACTTATTTTTAGAATCAAAATACTCTTTTATGTCTTTTATGTCTTTTTTTTTAAATTCAAAAGTAGTTTGTGGCATTAGAAATAGATTGTGGCTCACGCGAATTTTATTCTTAATATTAAGAGTTTAAATTTTAGAGTGATCATTTTAGAAAATATTTTACTTGATTATTACTCTGACTCAAAATTGTATAAATAATTTAAGAAATTAAGACATTTTTATACAAACAGTTTTAGCAACTTAAAAAAATTAACATCATCGTTCCCAATAAAAGGAGAGAAGAAAGAAAGTATCATTATGAAGAACATTTTATGCCCAACTTGATTAAAATGTATTCCTATCGGTTTGCCCTGGATTTTGCGCTTTATCAAAGGTATTAGTTAGATTGCACAGCCACTCTCCATCAAAAAAGAAAAATTATAGACAGCTCATATTCAAATATAAATATTGAATGTTTACTTTCTTTTTATTTGTCATAGGTAATTTATTTTATTTTAATTATTTAATTGATATCGAATTTTAAGATTATCCTTGCACTTCGACAATAATCAACCGACATGGAGATTGGCGAGTTTCAAGTTCCGGGTTAACTATGGAAAGATAAATAGGTTATCTGTTTGTCAACTCGATGGACTACTACAACATTCTAAGTTCCCTGAGTTCTGACATCAATCATTTTTATGGATACCGAGTTTCGAGTTTTAAGTTAAGCCAACATGGAGATTGGCAAGTTCCGAGTTCCTTGAGATCCATCATCGATCATCGCCATGGACACCGAGTTTCGAATTCATTATAGAAAAATAAACAGGTTACCTGATGCTAACTTGATGGACTACAATACTCTAATATCATATATTAATATATTAAATTTATTCTATCATTCTCTACTATTATATTTGTGAATAGTTTTACATTAACCGTTTAGTTTTAAGTAAACATTTAATATTCATATTCTATGGTGAACACTCTAAACGTTACAATTAAAAATTTGTCAAAAACAGTGAACAATATAGTAGCATTTTCAAAATTGATTAGGCCTTTTCACCTGTAGCACACGTATTTCTTTGGTTTAAAGAGCGCAATACGAATCAATCTCTTTGTTTTTTTTTTGGCGATTTTATTTCTCAAATAACATTGTGCATGGAGTTATGCCAAAAAAAAAAAAAAAATTCAATTCCTTCACCATTCTATGCACGTGAAAGAGTTTGTTGACTCTATATAGTTCAGAAATTTTTATACAACAATTATGCATTAGACAGTAAGCAACAAAAGGAAAGGTAATGGGTAATATTCGTTTCCCTAATTTATAAGTAATATTTTCATAAAAAAGTAATTTCAGTTGAACTTAGGGAATGACATTTAAAGCTCCGGTCTCTTCCCCCGAGAAATATTTGCATGGTCATGGAGCACCATGTGGCTATGCTCCCGGATTAATCATGTAAGTATATTTTATATAGGACCCATTACTAATATTTAATTCTATATAAAATATACTTACATAATTGGTCGGAAGCACAGCCAGATAGTGCTTCCGGACCATACAAATATTTCTCCTCTTCCCCCCTTTCCCCGGCCGCCCTAACCGCTCCTTCAATTAAATATCGATGATTCAAAACGGTTTTCACATGGAAAAAAGGTATTATCAATTAAATATTGTTGACAACAACAAGAATTGTATGTAGTAGTAAATGAGTTACACTTTCATAGATGATTAATGTTCAAATCGTAAAGAAGACAATTGCAAGGAGAGCTTATGAGCCGAGACAGTTCTTAAAAAAAGAAATACCTTAATTTTTTTTCAAAAAAAAAATGAGCTTTTGATTTTGTTGAATTATTAGAATTATTATTTTTTATTGAGAAAACACGGTTATAAATAGGTAAAAGAGAGATAAGATTTAATTCCGACAAAGACCTTGGTATCAAATTATGAATTAATGATAAAACTAAGAGACTTGACTCAAGAAATTGCAAAGCGTAAATAAACAAAAAGAAAAAGAAAATAACATCATAATGGAAATACAAGCATATTTGGAGATTGCTTGGTCCTGTCATCACACTCAATCCACATCAAGTCTTAGGCCTCCTTCATAACATGGGAAAAAATGACATCAATTCACACTTAGCTCTTTGTGTTGAGTAAGCTAGCAACTTATTGTGAAGATTTGTACTTGGAATCCTTGAAGTAATTCACCTAACTATGAACTTATGAGATTTACTTTGGGATTGCACAAATAAGAAGAACATAGCAGACTTTGTTTTGCAGTCCTGAGTGTACTAACTAATCAAAGCAGAATATTAGTTGAAGCTAGTTGCACTAATATAGACTTTTAGAAGTAATTCTTAGCTACAAACTGCTACTCTATTAATTAAACAAATATAAGGTTACGTGACTCACAACAAAAATACACATCAACTGTTAAATAGAATGTCTAAGAAATGCTCTGTTAGGCACTGGACTGTTTACCTAAAATTTTCTCAGACTTATGTTCCAAACATAGAAAAACGATTAATCATGAATTTATTCTTGAACTTCTCGAATGTCTATAGTCAATCACTCCATTTGGGTGATTGTTGATTACCTCACAAATAGCACACATTCTTTGTAGTGAAGTCTACTTAAATTCCTAATAAACTTAAATCTATTTGAATAAGATAGTGTGATTACATGGTGTGCCTCTTTCAATCGTTTGGAAATCGAGGATTTCAATTAATTTACATCAAAGTTGCCGAATTCTTTCCAACAATCATGTATAAATACACTTGAATGATTATTATACCCAAGTGCGGTTTGGCATGTATTTGAAACACGTAAATATGTAGTGCATATAATTAGAATTTTGTTTTTTCTTTTTTTAAATGGCAATAAATACATTTGGCTACACCTATGTTAATATAATGAATGAATCGGATAGAAGCAAAGTTTCACTATTAGTATATGTAGAAGTTTCAAAATTGATAGTATATGTAGAAGTTTCCTTTAGGGCTCTACCATTGCTAGACGGAAACTTCATTTGGTGTCTTGGAGCAATGTTTGCCAACCGAAATCGGCCAGGGTCTTGGTTTAAGGCCGGCTCGGGTTGTCAATTTTGTTTTTCTTAGCAAGCTTGGTTGGGGACTTATTCATAATAGAGACGAGTTGTGGGTGCAAGTTCTGAGGAGTACATACAAGTGTGGGATTGATCTAATCCCACAAGTCCAGCGCCGTGCCAATTGTTCTAATCTCTGGAAAGGAATTTGTTCAACTTGGCCCGTGGTTCAAGACAATCTAGGTTGGAGGTTGGGTAATGGCAAGTCTATTAGTTTTTGGTAGGATAAGTGGCTTCTTTCTTGTTCCAGGTTGAGTGATCATTTCCTTCAGTCTATTCCTGCTCATTTGGAGAACGTGAAGGTGAAGGATTTAGTCTTGAATTCGAGTGGTTGGGACTGGAACTCTTGTCATCATTTATTACCATCAAGAATTTGTTCTTTGATTGCGGGCTTTCCTCCTCCTTCTCAACAAGCTAGTGCAGATTCTTTAGTTTGGAGGTCTAGTGGTGATAATGATTTTAGTGTTAAGTCAGCTTTTGAGAATATTGCTAATTGGAAATTTGCTATCTCTGATCCTCTTTTCAATAGTATTTGGAAGTGGCATGGCTTAGAGAGGATCAAACTTTTCCTTTGGCTTGCAGCACATGATTCTCTCCACATAAATGTGTTTTGTGTCTCCCATCATATGGCTTCTTCTGCATTCTGTTCCAGGTGTAATGAAGACCTGGATGAATCTATTCTTCATGCCTTGCATGATTGTTCAGTCTTAGGGGACTTTTGGTGACTACTTCTCCCAGCTAATAAGTGGCCTACATTTTTCAATGCTACTCTTCATACTTGGCTTCTAGACAATCTGCAAAATACGGAGTTGATTAATGTTCACACTTGGAATCAAGTTTTGCTTCGGCAGCTCATTTTCTTTGGCGAATTAGACATGAAGACTTGTTTCAGCACTCTAGCCCCTGTGATATTGATTTAGTGCAACAATTTTAGGTGTATTTCAAACGGCTTAAACGGCATGAAAACTTGGTTAATAATGTTTCTATTTTTAAAAGGAAACAATTATCTTATATTAGTTGACAAACCTCTCCTAAGACTTGGTTGAAAGTCAATAGTGATGGCTCAATTTTGTCCTCTGGAGGAGCAGCTTGTGGGGTTGTGATGAGGGATGCTGCTAGTCAGTTCATTCATGCTTTTTCAGCTAATATTGGTCATTGTCCAGTTGTGGTTGCTAAATTGTGGGGTGCTATGCATACTCTGGAGTTAGCTTGGGCTCTTGAGTTTTGTTAAATCATTTCAAAGATGGACTCATCTAGTGCTATTTCTTTGCTTCATTCGCATGGTGGATCCAAACACCCTTATTCTACTCTTATTGACAAGGTGAAGCAAATTATTGAAAGGAATTGGACTGTGAGGATTGTGCATGTTTATTGGGAAGTAAATCATGCAACAGATCATATGGCTTTTAGGGGTCATTCTCTTCCCTTGGGTCTTCATGTGTATTATGTTCCGCCGATAGATCTTATAGCTATTTTGGTTGAGGATTGTAGGGGTGTTGCTTTACTCCGTTTGATTAGTTAGCTTTCTTTTGTGTTTGGGCTCCTTGTTTATCCACCAAAAAAAAAAGTTTCACTATTAGTTTGTTTGGTTTGCTACTAATAAAACAAATTGCTATTTTGTCTATTTAAATTTTCTGTCATATTTAAATTTTTTTTTACTTGTTTAATGAATTTTATATGTTTTTAAGCTAAGTTACAATGATGTTCAAATTGTATGTGTCTTTTAATTTATTCTACCTTTATTTTAATTTTTATATAATAGAGCCTCACAATTCATGCCACTTTGTTTTCCAACATTCCATGAGAACTTAATTTTATATGTCAAGCTAACATTTTATCCTTGAATGATTGAAAAATTAAGAGAATAGATTCTCTTGTCATTATTTTGATCATGTCATGTGAATAAAGAGATAGAGACTAATACTTAGACTGAGTTTTATAAATTTTAACAGGAATTTACTTATTTAAAATACTTGTATCAATGTCTCTCTATAGTTTATATAACATGGTCATGTAAGAAATAAAAATAAAGGAACTCATTTCCAAATTTAGACAGACTATCCTTTCTGATAAAGAGAAGGAACAAGAAAGTAAATGGTATTTGCATTCACTAATGAAAAGCCGAAATGCAAATTATTGATAAACAGATAAACATATTTAATTTGACAGATAGATCGAAATATTATTCTATTATGATCCTTAACTTCAAATTGTTTTTTCTCATTTCATGTTTGATCATGCTTTGACCGCATCCATGTGCAATCCCTTTACAAAAGGGGTCATGGGTTGATATGAGAAAAGACCAGAACATGTGCTCTAAATCACCCTCTTTTGCTCATATCAATGAACGTGGTCCTGTCTTTCCTAAAATCACAACAATGCGATAAGTAAATTAAATAAGAAATGGAAACTTTCACTATCTTACACCTAATTCTAAGCTTCAATACAGATTTGTGGTTCAAGTGTGAAAATCACCTACTCAATCTGCTCAAATTATGCGGTACCCCGCGTAGAAACCCAGGTGGATAAGCTATCTTTTCTTTCTTATTTTTTTGGAAAAAATATGTTTCCACCAATTATGTGAGGTATATGTACATAATTTCAATATTTTGAAAATAAAGTTTAAATAAATTAAATAATATTTTCATAATATTTAGTAATAAGAAAAGGTCATATTATGAAATAGAAAGACATATTGTTGGTTTTATTTGGCCGGCATCACCCTTAATATAATGGGCTTAACATCCCAATACATGGCACCTGAGTGCAACTTTTTATACTTGATGTAATTTTAAGAAACTTTAAATAAATAAAATTGCACTCTTATCAATAATTATAATTTTTTATCTAATGGTAAGTGCTTGATTCAACACTTATAAAATTTATAAATCTAATAAAATTAAAGTGAAATTTAATAACTAAAATTTGTGTCTTTCTTTCTTGTAATGTGAGGCTATTATATTAGTAAATAAAATAAAAAGATCTTCATCCTAATGAACCATAATATTCTGTGAAAGACATGTTCTGAGAAAGTTTATGCAAATATCATTATTCTTTCTTGAAGGCATTGTGCAAAAGGCAAACAAATCTTGGCATCAGAATCAAGTTCAGAAAATTTAAATGGGAAATATGGTGAATCAACGTTATGGTAATGTCGTTTGGTTTGGCCAATTCCTTATCCTAAATCACTTTTCTCTGCTTGAGAGGGTGTGTCTTTTGTGTCTTTCATGACATGTTTTCTGTCTATGTGGTGGGTATCATTATTGCTTTGCAGGGGACAATGGCCAGAGGTAATCTTGCTAGGTCCCATATCTTTATATCTTCCATTAGGGCGTTTATGGGGCTTATACCGTTTAAACCGAATTAAGCAACCAATCGCTTTTAATTGCTTTTTTTTCTTGTTTGAGTTGGCGAACTATTTGAATATGATAATTATGATGTTAGATCATGGCTGGCAATAATCATGAAGGATTTAAATGTCCTTTGCTTCCTTAATAGAATCTACGTATCAATCTTGGACTAGAAGAATCAACAATACTTCAGTTGAGAAGCACAAAAATGCAAGCATAAGAAATTCATACGACACTGTTAATCATAGTAACTAGAATCTACTCTTGGCATGTATATGATAGTGTGCGCCACGTTAAAAATGCATCTACCGATTAAAATTGCCCACACATGTCAATGGTTGATTTTAGTCCTCATAGTGGGTTTGTCTATGGTCGTCACTAATAATGCAGGGAGTATCAGACACTCACAATTGTTACAAAAAAATTTTTGGTGCCCCGATATGAATGGAGACGCAAGTATAAATGTCTGAAAATTTCAGAATGTTAATTGAGAACAAAATTGCCTCGCTATTTATCATTTTTATTAGGGATGACAATGGGTACCCATGGAGGTGGGGACATATCCCTCGCTCCCCATCCCCGTTTAGCATTTTGCCCCCCATCCCTGTCGCGGGTCCCCGTTCCCAGCAAGGATTTGGATCCCCGCAGATATCCTATAAAAAAAATCTAAAAAAAGAAAAAATATAAAAAAAAATACTTTTAAATTTAATAAAGCATCCATAAATATTCATAATTCATATTATTATCAAATACAATATAATATAATTTAAATTAAAAATAAAATACATAATTACAAATCCATTACAAGACAATAAAAATATTCAAATCACAAATTACACATATTCAAATTACAAACTCAAATATGCAAATTCCAAATTCAATTAGTAAATTTCTTAATAAGTGTGCAAATAAAAGAGAAATATAGGTAGTAAAATCATATATATATATATATATATATATATATATATATATATATATATATATATATATATAATTTTATTTAAGTGGGAGCTTCATTGGTTTATGATGAGACCTCATCCCCACCCCCTCTATTAGCTAAATGGGTCATCTCAAAGTGAGGACCAAATCTATCCCCGAATCTATCCCCATCGCGAGTAATTCTCGCGAGTACCCGGTTTAATAGGTATTTTTGGCATCCCTAATTTCTATGTTATGTATTCTTCTTTATTAGGGATTCAACTATTAAGTTATGGAAATTTTATTGTATCAATTGGGGATTAAAAATTTTCTCTCTTCAATAAAGCTGGAAGAGAAAATACATTTTCCATCCCCCAATTAATACACTAAAATTCTCAAAAACTTACCCAAAATTTCCTAGTAAAATAATTATCCAAAATACAAAAACTAGAGACAACAAGATTTACATCCTCAACACATCTATTACAATCCCCAGAAATTTTCACACTAATCCCCATTATTATGTACCACACTCCATGCATAACTTGTGAGGATGGTAACTTTCTCCGTTCCAGGTAGGCAATGTTACTTTAAAATTTCTCATACGGTTAGTCCTGCCTCTTAGTTGGAGGGTTGCAGCTTTCTCCCCTCATAGTGGGCAAAGCTACATAAAAATTTCTCATGCAATTATTCCTACATCTTAGTTGGACCAGTTTACCACCTCTGGACTTTGATGTTTAATAGGTCCTCCATTTAGGCCTATTTGTAAGGATGTGTTTGGCTGGGGGTAAAAATGGAGAGGAAATTTTCATGGATGAGCTTCATGTGTAATTTTACATATAGAGCTCATCCATAAAAATTTCCATCCTATTTTTTAACTCCCAACCAAACATATCCTAAAGAGTAAGCAGAAAAGTTGCTAATTGAATTCAGACCACCGATGACCAAACATAGTCATAACTCCCTTCTCTCCTCTAGAAAACTGTTGAAAATGGAAGGATCTAAAATTTCATTGTTCACCCCCCTTTACTCACTAAAAAATGAAAATTACAACCGCAATGGCACAAAAAAGATGTCCATGAATGAGTATATAATACAACAATATCAACTTTCTCATATGTTAATTACAAATGCTAGAGTTATAGTCATAATTCAAAGAAAGTTATCCAGCGCATAAGACTAGAGACATTCAAAGTGCGTACCATTACTTGGATAAGATCCATACTCTATGAACGATATTATAGAAAAGATACGTGTTATGTTCAGTCCAGCTTCCTCAACAAATATGCAACTTGGACTTCCTTTGTCAATGGCATGATCCAGTCACTATATAGACCAGCAACCAATCTTGGATTTATTTTGTACACTGGCTCAGTTTTGTGTTCCTTCATATTTACAACCACTTCCTGCCCAAAAGTCTTGGCCTTTATCTCTACTCTCCTTTTAATTGCCTCTTCAACTTCAGGATATGTTAGCAGTTCCATCAACCTGTCCTTGTCCTGCAGAGTCACCACAACAAGAAAAAATTGATTCTGTGAAAAATCCAGCTTGCAGAAAAATGGAGGAAAAAAAATGCAAATGGACTTTGCAATATTCAAGGGTTACAAACTTGAATGCATGTCCAACAAAATCAGTACCATCTACCAGTAACCAAATGGATTTATACATGACCAAAAACAGTTTATGGCACACTGATAGAACTGGCTTAAGCATGCAAGAAAACCCAAGAAAGTGCCTTATTTGCTAATGAGAATATAGTAGTGTAGGAATATTGGAGAGATCCCTTGCTCTCCCAGTTCCCAACTCCTCACTTCTCCCCCCCCACCCCCCCCCCAAAAAAAACAAAAAAAAAACCAAAAAAAAAAAACGCCACCTTGTCCTCAAGGTGGAAGTACAAGGACTAATACTAGCCATCAACAAATTAGTCCCACCGGGGTCCCATTTCGTCAAACTTGTGCCCGTTTCTTCATCCTCCAAACCTTTTTTGATCAGCAGAGTCCAATGCCCATGCTCTGAATGGGATCCCTCTGTTTTTACTGGAGGCCAATATTCAGCTCCAAATTTGAGTCCAGCTTTTGTCTTTCTAATACTTCTTTGCCACATGCTGAATTGGGCTTGACCCATGAA